>OX454528.1:37532057-39932057 GCA_949715645.1 Portevinia maculata
AAACCGTGCAGAATCTGAATACTAAAATTCAAAAAGTTGAACTTTTTTATTTGTATCTAGAACCAAAAATCTATTAATGCCAGTTTTTAGATACTTGAATCAAGAATTCAGCTTATTCGTTAGATCGCTGTAGGTCAACTGGTTTGGGAGATATCGAAGTTAAACCGTGCAGCATCTGAATACTAAAATTCAAAAAGTTGCACTTTTTATATGTATCTAGAACCAAAATCTATTAATGCAAGTTTTTAGATACTTGAATCAAGAATTCAGCATATTCGTTAGATCGCTGTAGGTCAACTGGTTTGGGAGATATCGAAGAAACCGTGCAGCATCTGAATACTAAAATTCAAAAAGTTGCACTTTTTATATGTATCTAGAACCAAAATCTATTAATGCAAGTTTTTAGATACTTGAATCAAGAATTCATCATATTCGTTAGATCGCTGTAGGTCAACTGGTTTGGGAGATATCGAAGAAACCGTGCAGCATCTGATACTAAAATTCAAAAAAGTTGCACTTTTTTATTTGTATCTAGAACCAAAATCTATTATGCCAGTTTTTAGATACTTGAATCAAGAATTCAGCATATTCGTTAGATCGCTGTAGGTCAACTGGTTTGGGAGATATCGAAGAAACCGTGCAGCATCTGATACTAAAATTCAAAAAGTTGAACTTTTTTATTTGTATCTAGAACCAAAATCTATTAATGCAAGTTTTTAGATACTTGAATCAAGAATTCAGCATATTCGTTAGATCGCTGTAGGTCAACTGGTTTGGGAGATATCGAAGAAACCGTGCAGCATCTGAATACTAAAATTCAAAAAGTTGAACTTTTTTATTTGTATCTAGAACCAAAATCTATTAATGCCAGTTTTTAGATACTTGAATCAAGAATTCAGCATATTCGTTAGATCGCTGTAGGTCAACTGGTTTGGGAGTATCGAAGAAACCGTGCAGCATCTGAATACTAAAATTCAAAAAGTTGAACTTTTTTATTTGTATCTAGAACCAAAATCTATTAATGCCAGTTTTTAGATACTTGAATCAAGAATTCAGCCTGTAGGTCAACTGGTTTGGGAGATATCGAAGAAACCGTGCAGCATCTGAATACTAAAATTCAAAAAGTTGAACTTTTTTATTTGTATCTAGAACCAAAATCTATTAATGCAAGTTTTTAGATACTTGAATCAAGAATTCAGCATATTCGTAGATCGCTGTAGGTCAACTGGTTTGGGAGATATCGAAGAAACCGTGCAGAATCTGAATACTAAAATTCAAAAAGTTGAACTTTTTTATTTGTATCTAGAACCAAAATCTATTAATGCAGTTTTTAGATACTTGAATCAAGAATTCAGCATATTCATTAGATCGCTGTAGGTCAACTGGTTTGGGAGATATCGAAGAAACCGTGCAGCATCTGAATACTAAAATTCAAAAAGTTGCACTTTTTTATATGTATCTAGAACCAAAATCTATTAATGCAAGTTTTTAGATACTTGAATCAAGAATTCAGCATATTCGTTAGATCGCTGTAGGTCAACTGGTTTGGGAGATATCGAAGAAACCGTGCAGAATCTGAATACTAAAATTCAAAAAGTTGAACTTTTTTATTGTATCTAAAACCAAAAATCTATTAATGCCAGTTTTTAGATACTTGAATCAAGAATTCAGCATATTCGTTAGATCGCTGTAGGTCAACTGGTTTGGGAGATATCGAAGAAACCGTGCAGCATCTGAATACTAAAATTCAAAAAGTTGAACTTTTTTATTTGTATCTAGAACCAAAATCTATTAATGCCAGTTTTTAGATACTTGAATCAAGAATTCAGCATATTCGTTAGATCGCTGTACGTCAACTGGTTTGGGAGATATCGAAGAAACCGTGCAGCATCTGGATACTAAAATTCAAAAAGTTGAACTTTTTTATTTGTATCTAGAACCAAAATCTATTAATGCCAGTTTTTAGATACTTGAATCAAGAATTCAGCAATATTCGTTAGATCGCTGTAGGTCAACTGGTTTGGGAGATATCGAAGAAACCGTGCAGCATCTGGAATACTAAAATTCAAAAAGTTGCACTTTTTTATATGTATCTAGAACCAAAATCTATTAATGCAAGTTTTTAGATACTTGAATCAAGAATTCAGCATATTCGTTAGATCGCTGTAGGTCAACTGGTTTGGGAGATATCGAAGAAACCGTGCAGAATCTGAATACTAAAATTCAAAAAGTTGCACTTTTTTAGTTGTATCTAGAACCAAAATCTATTAATGCAAGTTTTTAGATACTTGAATCAAGAATTCAGCATATTCGTTAGATCGCTGTAGGTCAACTGGTTTGGGAGATATCGAAGAAACCGTGCAGCATCTGAATACTAAAATTCAAAAAGTTGAACTTTTTTATTTGTATCTAGAACCAAAATCTATTAATGCCAGTTTTTAGATACTTGAATCAAGAATTCAGCATATTCGTTAGATCGCTGTAGTCAACTGGTTTGGGAGATATCGAAGAAACCGTGCAGAATCTGAATACTAAAATTCAAAAAGTTGCACTTTTTTATTTGTATTTAGAACCAAAATCTATTAATGCCAGTTTTTAGATGATTGAATCAAGAATTCAGCATATTCGTTAGATCGCTGTAGGTCAACTGGTTTGGGAGATATCGAAGAAACCGTGCAGCATCTGAATACTAAAATTCAAAAAGTTGCACTTTTTTATATGTATCTAGAACCAAAATCTATTAATGCAAGTTTTTAGATACTTGAATCAAGAATTCAGCATATTCGTTAGATCGCTGTAGGTCAACTGGTTTGGGAGATATCGAAGAAACCGTGCAGCATCTGGATACTAAAATTCAAAAAGTTGAACTTTTTTATTTGTATCTAGAACCAAAATCTATTAATGCCAGTTTTTAGATACTTGAATCAAGAATTCAGCATATTCGTTAGATCGCTGTAGGTCAACTGGTTTGGGAGATATCGAAGAAACCGTGCAGCATCTGAATACTAAAATTCATAAAGTTGAACTTTTTTATTTGTATCTAGAACCAAAATCTATTAATGCAAGTTTTTAGATACTTGAATCAAGAATTCAGCATATTCGTTAGATCGCTGTAGGTCAACTGGTTTGGGAGATATCGAAGAAACCGTGCAGAATCTGAATACTAAAATTCAAAAAGTTGAACTTTTTTATTTGTATCTAGAACCAAAATCTATTAATGCCAGGTTTTTAGATACTTGAATCAAGAATTCAGCATATTCGTTAGATCGCTGTAGGTCAACTGGTTTGGGAGATATCGAAGAAACCGTGCAGCATCTGAATACTAAAATTCAAAAGTTGCACTTTTTTATATGTATCTAGAACCAAAATCTATTAATGCAAGTTTTTAGATACTTGAATCAAGAATTCAGCATATTCGTTAGATCGCTGTAGGTCAACTGGTTTGGGAGATATCGAAGAAACCGTGCAGCATCTGAATACTAAAATTCAAAAAGTTGCACTTTTTTATATGTATCTAGAACCAAAATCTATTAATGCAAGTTTTTAGATACTTGAATCAAGAATTCATCATATTCGTTAGATCGCTGTAGGTCAACTGGTTTGGGAGATATCGAAGAAACCGTGCAGCATCTGGATACTAAAATTCAAAAGTTGAACTTTTTTATTTGTATCTAGAACCAAAATCTATTAATGCCAGTTTTTAGATACTTGAATCAAGAATTCAGCATATTCGTTAGATCGCTGTAGGTCAACTGGTTTGGGAGATATCGAAGAAACCGTGCAGCATCTGAATACTAAAATTCAAAAAGTTGAACTTTTTTATTTGTATCTAGAACCAAAATCTATTAATGCAAGTTTTTAGATACTTGAATCAAGAATTCAGCATATTCGTTAGATCGCTGTAGGTCAACTGGTTTGGGAGATATCGAAGAAACCGTGCAGAATCTGAATACTAAAATTCAAAAAGTTGAACTTTTTTATTTGTATCTAGAACCAAAATCTATTAATGCCAGTTTTTAGATACTTGAATCAAGAATTCAGCATATTCGTTAGATCGCTGTAGGTCAACTGGTTTGGGAGATATCGAAGAAACCGTGCAGCATCTGGATACTAAAATTCAAAAAGTTGAACTTTTTTATTTGTATCTAGAACCAAAATCTATTAATGCCAGTTTTTAGATACTTGAATCAAGAATTCAGCCTGTAGGTCAACTGGTTTGGGAGATATCGAAGAAACCGTGCAGCATCTGAATACTAAAATTCAAAAAGTTGAACTTTTTTATTTGTATCTAGAACCAAAATCTATTAATGCAAGTTTTTAGATACTTGAATCAAGAATTCAGCATATTCGTTAGATCGCTGTAGGTCAACTGGTTTGGGAGATATCGAAGAAACCGTGCAGAATCTGAATACTAAAATTCAAAAAGTTGAACTTTTTTATTTGTATCTAGAACCAAAATCTATTAATGCCAGTTTTTAGATACTTGAATCAAGAATTCAGCATATTCATTAGATCGCTGTAGGTCAACTGGTTTGGGAGATATCGAAGAAACCGTGCAGCATCTGAATACTAAAATTCAAAAAGTTGCACTTTTTTATATGTATCTAGAACCAAAATCTATTAATGCAAGTTTTTAGATACTTGAATCAAGAATTCAGCATATTCGTTAGATCGCTGTAGGTCAACTGGTTTGGGAGATATCGAAGAAACCGTGCAGAATCTGAATACTAAAATTCAAAAAGTTGAACTTTTTTATTTGTATCTAAAACCAAAATCTATTAATGCCAGTTTTTAGATACTTGAATCAAGAATTCAGCATATTCGTTAGATCGCTGTAGGTCAACTGGTTTGGGAGATATCGAAGAAACCGTGCAGCATCTGAATACTAAAATTCAAAAAGTTGAACTTTTTTATTTGTATCTAGAACCAAAATCTATTAATGCCAGTTTTTAGATACTTGAATCAAGAATTCAGCATATTCGTTAGATCGCTGTACGTCAACTGGTTTGGGAGATATCGAAGAAACCGTGCAGCATCTGGATACTAAAATTCAAAAAGTTGAACTTTTTTATTTGTATCTAGAACCAAAATCTATTAATGCCAGTTTTTAGATACTTGAATCAAGAATTCAGCATATTCGTTAGATCGCTGTAGGTCAACTGGTTTGGGAGATATCGAAGAAACCGTGCAGCATCTGAATACTAAAATTCAAAAAGTTGCACTTTTTTATATGTATCTAGAACCAAAATCTATTAATGCAAGTTTTTAGATACTTGAATCAAGAATTCAGCATATTCGTTAGATCGCTGTAGGTCAACTGGTTTGGGAGATATCGAAGAAACCGTGCAGAATCTGAATACTAAAATTCAAAAAGTTGCACTTTTTTAGTTGTATCTAGAACCAAAATCTATTAATGCAAGTTTTTAGATACTTGAATCAAGAATTCAGCATATTCGTTAGATCGCTGTAGGTCAACTGGTTTGGGAGATATCGAAGAAACCGTGCAGCATCTGAATACTAAAATTCAAAAAGTTGCACTTTTTTATATGTATCTAGAACCAAAATCTATTAATGCAAGTTTTTAGATACTTGAATCAAGAATTCAGCATATTCGTTAGATCGCTGTAGGTCAACTGGTTTGGGAGATATCGAAGAAACCGTGCAGCATCTGAATACTAAAATTCAAAAAGTTGCACTTTTTTATATGTATCTAGAACCAAAATCTATTAATGCAAGTTTTTAGATACTTGAATCAAGAATTCATCATATTCGTTAGATCGCTGTAGGTCAACTGGTTTGGGAGATATCGAAGAAACCGTGCAGCATCTGGATACTAAAATTCAAAAAGTTGAACTTTTTTATTTGTATCTAGAACCAAAATCTATTAATGCCAGTTTTTAGATACTTGAATCAAGAATTCAGCATATTCGTTAGATCGCTGTAGGTCAACTGGTTTGGGAGATATCGAAGAAACCGTGCAGCATCTGAATACTAAAATTCAAAAAGTTGAACTTTTTTATTTGTATCTAGAACCAAAATCTATTAATGCAAGTTTTTAGATACTTGAATCAAGAATTCAGCATATTCGTTAGATCGCTGTAGGTCAACTGGTTTGGGAGATATCGAAGAAACCGTGCAGAATCTGAATACTAAAATTCAAAAAGTTGAACTTTTTTATTTGTATCTAGAACCAAAATCTATTAATGCCAGTTTTTAGATACTTGAATCAAGAATTCAGCATATTCGTTAGATCGCTGTAGGTCAACTGGTTTGGGAGATATCGAAGAAACCGTGCAGCATCTGAATACTAAAATTCAAAAAGTTGCACTTTTTTATATGTATCTAGAACCAAAATCTATTAATGCAAGTTTTTAGATACTTGAATCAAGAATTCAGCATATTCGTTAGATCGCTGTAGGTCAACTGGTTTGGGAGATATCGAAGAAACCGTGCAGAATCTGAATACTAAAATTCAAAAAGTTGAACTTTTTTATTTGTATCTAGAACCAAAATCTATTAATGCCAGTTTTTAGATACTTGAATCAAGAATTCAGCATATTCGTTAGATCGCTGTAGGTCAACTGGTTTGGGAGATATCGAAGAAACCGTGCAGCATCTGAATACTAAAATTCAAAAAGTTGAACTTTTTTATTTGTATCTAGAACCAAAATCTATTAATGCCAGTTTTTAGATACTTGAATCAAGAATTCAGCATATTCGTTAGATCGCTGTACGTCAACTGGTTTGGGAGATATCGAAGAAACCGTGCAGCATCTGGATACTAAAATTCAAAAAGTTGAACTTTTTTATTTGTATCTAGAACCAAAATCTATTAATGCCAGTTTTTAGATACTTGAATCAAGAATTCAGCATATTCGTTAGATCGCTGTAGGTCAACTGGTTTGGGAGATATCGAAGAAACCGTGCAGAATCTGAATACTAAAATTCAAAAAGTTGCACTTTTTTATTTGTATTTAGAACCAAAATCTATTAATGCCAGTTTTTAGATGATTGAATCAAGAATTCAGGATATTCGTTAGATCGCTGTAGGTCAACTGGTTTGGGAGATATCGAAGAAACCGTGCAGAATCTGAATACTAAAATTCAAAAAGTTGAACTTTTTTATTTGTATCTAGAACCAAAATCTATTAATGCCAGTTTTTAGATACTTGAATCAAGAATTCAGCATATTCGTTAGATCGCTGTAGGTCAACTGGTTTGGGAGATATCGAAGAAACCGTGCAGCATCTGAATACTAAAATTCAAAAAGTTGAACTTTTTTATTTGTATCTAGAACCAAAATCTATTAATGCCAGTTTTTAGATACTTGAATCAAGAATTCAGCATATTCGTTAGATCGCTGTAGGTCAACTGGTTTGGGAGATATCGAAGAAACCGTGCAGCATCTGAATACTAAAATTCAAAAAGTTGCACTTTTTAATTTGTATCTAGAACCAAAATCTATTAATGCAAGTTTTTAGATACTTGAATCAAGAATTCAGCATATTCGTTAGATCGCTGTAGGTCAACTGGTTTGGGAGATATCGAAGAAACCGTGCAGCATCTGAATACTAAAATTCAAAAAGTTGCACTTTTTTATATGTATCTAGAACCAAAATCTATTAATGCAAGTTTTTAGATACTTGAATCAAGAATTCAGCATATTCGTTAGATCGCTGTAGGTCAACTGGTTTGGGAGATATCGAAGAAACCGTGCAGAATCTGAATACTAAAATTCAAAAAGTTGAACTTTTTTATTTGTATCTAGAACCAAAATCTATTAATGCAAGTTTTTAGATACTTGAATCAAGAATTCAGCATATTCGTTAGATCGCTGTAGGTCAACTGGTTTGGGAGATATCGAAGAAACCGTGCAGAATCTGAATACTAAAATTCAAAAAGTTGCACTTTTTTAGTTGTATCTAGAACCAAAATCTATTAATGCAAGTTTTTAGATACTTGAATCAAGAATTCAGCATATTCGTTAGATCGCTGTAGGTCAACTGGTTTGGGAGATATCGAAGAAACCGTGCAGCATCTGAATACTAAAATTCAAAAAGTTGCACTTTTTTATATGTATCTAGAACCAAAATCTATTAATGCAAGTTTTTAGATACTTGAATCAAGAATTCAGCATATTCGTTAGATCGCTGTAGGTCAACTGGTTTGGGAGATATCGAAGAAACCGTGCAGCATCTGAATACTAAAATTCAAAAAGTTGCACTTTTTTATATGTATCTAGAACCAAAATCTATTAATGCAAGTTTTTAGATACTTGAATCAAGAATTCAGCATATTCGTTAGATCGCTGTAGGTCAACTGGTTTGGGAGATATCGAAGAAACCGTGCAGCATCTGGATACTAAAATTCAAAAAGTTGAACTTTTTTATTTGTATCTAGAACCAAAATCTATTAATGCCAGTTTTTAGATACTTGAATCAAGAATTCAGCATATTCGTTAGATCGCTGTAGGTCAACTGGTTTGGGAGATATCGAAGAAACCGTGCAGCATCTGAATACTAAAATTCAAAAAGTTGAACTTTTTTATTTGTATCTAGAACCAAAATCTATTAATGCAAGTTTTTAGATACTTGAATCAAGAATTCAGCATATTCGTTAGATCGCTGTAGGTCAACTGGTTTGGGAGATATCGAAGAAACCGTGCAGAATCTGAATACTAAAATTCAAAAAGTTGAACTTTTTTATTTGTATCTAGAACCAAAATCTATTAATGCCAGTTTTTAGATACTTGAATCAAGAATTCAGCATATTCGTTAGATCGCTGTAGGTCAACTGGTTTGGGAGATATCGAAGAAACCGTGCAGCATCTGAATACTAAAATTCAAAAAGTTGCACTTTTTTATATGTATCTAGAACCAAAATCTATTAATGCAAGTTTTTAGATACTTGAATCAAGAATTCAGCATATTCGTTAGATCGCTGTAGGTCAACTGGTTTGGGAGATATCGAAGAAACCGTGCAGAATCTGAATACTAAAATTCAAAAAGTTGAACTTTTTTATTTGTATCTAGAACCAAAATCTATTAATGCCAGTTTTTAGATACTTGAATCAAGAATTCAGCATATTCGTTAGATCGCTGTAGGTCAACTGGTTTGGGAGATATCGAAGAAACCGTGCAGCATCTGAATACTAAAATTCAAAAAGTTGAACTTTTTTATTTGTATCTAGAACCAAAATCTATTAATGCCAGTTTTTAGATACTTGAATCAAGAATTCAGCATATTCGTTAGATCGCTGTACGTCAACTGGTTTGGGAGATATCGAAGAAACCGTGCAGCATCTGGATACTAAAATTCAAAAAGTTGAACTTTTTTATTTGTATCTAGAACCAAAATCTATTAATGCCAGTTTTTAGATACTTGAATCAAGAATTCAGCATATTCGTTAGATCGCTGTAGGTCAACTGGTTTGGGAGATATCGAAGAAACCGTGCAGAATCTGAATACTAAAATTCAAAAAGTTGCACTTTTTTATTTGTATTTAGAACCAAAATCTATTAATGCCAGTTTTTAGATGATTGAATCAAGAATTCAGCATATTCGTTAGATCGCTGTAGGTCAACTGGTTTGGGAGATATCGAAGAAACCGTGCAGAATCTGAATACTAAAATTCAAAAAGTTGAACTTTTTTATTTGTATCTAGAACCAAAATCTATTAATGCCAGTTTTTAGATACTTGAATCAAGAATTCAGCATATTCGTTAGATCGCTGTAGGTCAACTGGTTTGGGAGATATCGAAGAAACCGTGCAGCATCTGAATACTAAAATTCAAAAAGTTGCACTTTTTTATATGTATCTAGAACCAAAATCTATTAATGCAAGTTTTTAGATACTTGAATCAAGAATTCAGCATATTCGTTAGATCGCTGTAGGTCAACTGGTTTGGGAGATATCGAAGAAACCGTGCAGAATCTGAATACTAAAATTCAAAAAGTTGAACTTTTTTATTTGTATCTAGAACCAAAATCTATTAATGCCAGTCTTTAGATACTTGAATCAAGAATTCAGCATATTCGTTAGATCGCTGTAGGTCAACTGGTTTGGGAGATATCGAAGAAACCGTGCAGCATCTGAATACTAAAATTCAAAAAGTTGCACTTTTTTATATGTATCTAGAACCAAAATCTATTAATGCAAGTTTTTAGATACTTGAATCAAGAATTCAGCATATTCGTTAGATCGCTGTAGGTCAACTGGTTTGGGAGATATCGAAGAAACCGTGCAGCATCTGGATACTAAAATTCAAAAAGTTGAACTTTTTTATTTGTATGTAGAACCAAAATCTATTAATGCCAGTTTTTAGATACTTGAATCAAGAATTCAGCATATTCGTTAGATCGCTGTAGGTCAACTGGTTTGGGAGATATCGAAGAAACCGTGCAGCATCTGAATACTAAAATTCAAAAAGTTGAACTATTTTATTTGTATCTAGAACCAAAATCTATTAATGCAAGTTTTTAGATACTTGAATCAAGAATTCAGCATATTCGTTAGATCGCTGTAGGTCAACTGGTTTGGCAGATATCGAAGAAATCGTGCAGCATCTGAATACTAAAATTCAAAAAGTTGCACTTTTTTATTTGTATCTAGAACCAAAATCTATTAATGCAAGTTTTTAGATACTTGAATCAAGAATTCAGCATATTCGTTAGATCGCTGTAGGTCAACTGGTTTGGGAGATATCGAAGAAACCGTGCAGCATCTGAATACTAAAATTCAAAAAGTTGCACTTTTTTATATGTATCTAGAACCAAAATCTATTAATGCAAGTTTTTAGATACTTGAATCAAGAATTCAGCATATTCGTTAGATCGCTGTAGGTCAACTGGTTTGGGAGATATCGAAGAAACCGTGCAGAATCTGAATACTAAAATTCAAAAAGTTGAACTTTTTTATTTGTATCTAGAACCAAAATCTATTAATGCCAGTTTTTAGATACTTGAATCAAGAATTCAGCATATTCGTTAGATCGCTGTAGGTCAACTGGTTTGGGAGATATCGAAGAAACCGTGCAGCATCTGAATACTAAAATTCAAAAAGTTTCACTTTTTTATATGTATCTAGAACCAAAATCTATTAATGCAAGTTTTTAGATACTTGAATCAAGAATTCAGCATATTCGTTAGATCGCTGTAGGTCAACTGGTTTGGGAGATATCGAAGAAACCGTGCAGCATCTGGATACTAAAATTCAAAAAGTTGAACTTTTTTATTTGTATCTAGAACCAAAATCTATTAATGCCAGTTTTTAGATACTTGAATCAAGAATTCAGCATATTCGTTAGATCGCTGTAGGTCAACTGGTTTGGGAGATATCGAAGAAACCGTGCAGCATCTGAATACTAAAATTCAAAAAGTTGAACTTTTTTATTTGTATCTAGAACCAAAATCTATTAATGCAAGTTTTTAGATACTTGAATCAAGAATTCAGCATATTCGTTAGATCGCTGTAGGTCAACTGGTTTGGGAGATATCGAAGAAACCGTGCAGCATCTGAATAATAAAATTCAAAAAGTTGCACTTTTTTATTTGTATTTAGAACCAAAATCTATTAATGCCAGTTTTTAGATGATTGAATCAAGAATTCAGCATATTCGTTAGATCGCTGTAGGTCAACTGGTTTGGGAGATATCGAAGAAACCGTGCAGCATCTGAATACTAAAATTCAAAAAGTTGCACTTTTTAATTTGTATCTAGAACCAAAATCTATTAATGCAAGTTTTTAGATACTTGAATCAAGAATTCAGCATATTCGTTAGATCGCTGTAGGTCAACTGGTTTGGGAGATATCGAAGAAACCGTGCAGCATCTGAATACTAAAATTCAAAAAGTTGCACTTTTTTATATGTATCTAGAACCAAAATCTATTAATGCAAGTTTTTAGATACTTGAATCAAGAATTCAGCATATTCGTTAGATCGCTGTAGGTCAACTGGTTTGGGAGATATCGAAGAAACCGTGCAGAATCTGAATACTAAAATTCAAAAAGTTGCACTTTTTTAGTTGTATCTAGAACCAAAATCTATTAATGCAAGTTTTTAGATACTTGAATCAAGAATTCAGCATATTCGTTAGATGGCTGTAGGTCAACTGGTTTGGGAGATATCGAAGAAACCGTGCAGCATCTGAATACTAAAATTCAAAAAGTTGCACTTTTTAATTTGTATCTAGAACCAAAATCTATTAATGCAAGTTTTTAGATACTTGAATCAAGAATTCAGCATATTCGTTAGATCGCTGTAGGTCAACTGGTTTGGGAGATATCGAAGAAACCGTGCAGCATCTGAATACTAAAATTCAAAAAGTTGCACTTTTTTATATGTATCTAGAACCAAAATCTATTAATGCAAGTTTTTAGATACTTGAATCAAGAATTCAGCATATTCGTTAGATCGCTGTAGGTCAACTGGTTTGGGAGATATCGAAGAAACCGTGCAGAATCTGAATACTAAAATTCAAAAAGTTGAACTTGTTTATTTGTATCTAGAACCAAAATCTATTAATGCAAGTTTTTAGATACTTGAATCAAGAATTCAGCATATTCGTTAGATCGCTGTAGGTCAACTGGTTTGGGAGATATCGAAGAAACCGTGCAGAATCTGAATACTAAAATTCAAAAAGTTGCACTTTTTTAGTTGTATCTAGAACCAAAATCTATTAATGCAAGTTTTTAGATACTTGAATCAAGAATTCAGCATATTCGTTAGATCGCTGTAGGTCAACTGGTTTGGGAGATATCGAAGAAACCGTGCAGCATCTGAATACTAAAATTCAAAAAGTTGCACTTTTTTATATGTATCTAGAACCAAAATCTATTAATGCAAGTTTTTAGATACTTGAATCAAGAATTCAGCATATTCGTTAGATCGCTGTAGGTCAACTGGTTTGGGAGATATCGAAGAAACCGTGCAGCATCTGAATACTAAAATTCAAAAAGTTGCACTTTTTTATATGTATCTAGAACCAAAATCTATTAATGCAAGTTTTTAGATACTTGAATCAAGAATTCAGCATATTCGTTAGATCGCTGTAGGTCAACTGGTTTGGGAGATAT
This sequence comes from Portevinia maculata, assembly GCA_949715645.1. Lineage (NCBI taxonomy): Eukaryota > Metazoa > Arthropoda > Insecta > Diptera > Syrphidae > Portevinia > Portevinia maculata. The sequence goes on from OX454528.1 coordinate 37,545,133, forward strand.
CGAAGAAACCGTGCAGAATCTGAATACTAAAATTCAAAAAGTTGAACTTTTTTATTTGTATCTAGAACCAAAATCTATTAATGCCAGTTTTTAGATACTTGAATCAAGAATTCAGCATATTCGTTAGATCGCTGTAGGTCAACTGGTTTGGGAGATATCGAAGAAACCGTGCAGAATCTGAATACTAAAATTCAAAAAGTTGAACTTTTTTATTTGTATCTAGAACCAAAATCTATTAATGCCAGTTTTTAGATACTTGAATCAAGAATTCAGCATATTCGTTAGATCGCTGTAGGTCAACTGGTTTGGGAGATATCGAAGAAACCGTGCAGCATCTGAATACTAAAATTCAAAAAGTTGCACTTTTTTATATGTATCTAGAACCAAAATCTATTAATGCAAGTTTTTAGATACTTGAATCAAGAATTCAGCATATTCGTTAGATCGCTGTAGGTCAACTGGTTTGGGAGATATCGAAGAAACCGTGCAGCATCTGAATACTAAAATTCAAAAAGTTGCACTTTTTTATATGTATCTAGAACCAAAATCTATTAATGCAAGTTTTTAGATACTTGAATCAAGAATTCAGCATATTCGTTAGATCGCTGTAGGTCAACTGGTTTGGGAGATATCGAAGAAACCGTGCAGAATCTGAATACTAAAATTCAAAAAGTTGAACTTTTTTATTTGTATCTAGAACCAAAATCTATTAATGCCAGTTTTTAGATACTTGAATCAAGAATTCAGCATATTCGTTAGATCGCTGTAGGTCAACTGGTTTGGGAGATATCGAAGAAACCGTGCAGAATCTGAATACTAAAATTCAAAAAGTTGAACTTTTTTATTTGTATCTAGAACCAAAATCTATTAATGCCAGTTTTTAGATACTTGAATCAAGAATTCAGCATATTCGTTAGATCGCTGTAGGTCAACTGGTTTGGGAGATATCGAAGAAACCGTGCAGAATCTGAATACTAAAACTCAAAAAGTTGAACTTTTTTATTTGTATCTAGAACCAAAATCTATTAATGCCAGTTTTTAGATACTTGAATCAAGAATTCAGCATATTCGTTAGATCGCTGTAGGTCAACTGGCTTGGGAGATATCGAAGAAACCGTGCAGAATCTGAATACTAAAATTCAAAAAGTTGAACTTTTTTATTTGTATCTAGAACCAAAATCTATTAATGCCAGTTTTTAGATACTTGAATCAAGAATTCAGCATATTCGTTAGATCGCTGTAGGTCAACTGGTTTGGGAGATATCGAAGAAACCGTGCAGCATCTGAATACTAAAATTCAAAAAGTTGCACTTTTTTATATGTATCTAGAACCAAAATCTATTAATGCAAGTTTTTAGATACTTGAATCAAGAATTCAGCATATTCGTTAGATCGCTGTAGGTCAACTGGTTTGGGAGATATCGAAGAAACCGTGCAGAATCTGAATACTAAAATTCAAAAAGTTGAACTTTTTTATTTGTATCTAGAACCAAAATCTATTAATGCCAGTTTTTAGATACTTGAATCAAGAATTCAGCATATTCGTTAGATCGCTGTAGGTCAACTGGTTTGGGAGATATCGAAGAAACCGTGCAGCATCTGAATACTAAAATTCAAAAAGTTGAACTTTTTTATTTGTATCTAGAACCAAAATCTATTAATGCCAGTTTTTAGATACTTGAATCAAGAATTCAGCATATTCGTTAGATCGCTGTAGGTCAACTGGTTTGGGAGATATCGAAGAAACCGTGCAGAATCTGAATACTAAAATTCAAAAAGTTGAACTTTTTTATTTGTATCTAGAACCAAAATCTATTAATGCCAGTTTTTAGATACTTGAATCAAGAATTCAGCATATTCGTTAGATCGCTGTAGGTCAACTGGTTTGGGAGATATCGAAGAAACCGTGCAGCATCTGGATACTAAAATTCAAAAAGTTGAACTTTTTTATTTGTATCTAGAACCAAAATCTATTAATGCCAGTTTTTAGATACTTGAATCAAGAATTCAGCATATTCGTTAGATCGCTGTAGGTCAACTGGTTTGGGAGATATCGAAGAAACCGTGCAGCATCTGAATACTAAAATTCAAAAAGTTGCACTTTTTTATATGTATCTAGAACCAAAATCTATTAATGCAAGTTTTTAGATACTTGAATCAAGAATTCAGCATATTCGTTAGATCGCTGTAGGTCAACTGGTTTGGGAGATATCGAAGAAACCGTGCAGCATCTGAATACTAAAATTCAAAAAGTTTCACTTTTTTATATGTATCTAGAACCAAAATCTATTAATGCCAGTTTTTAGATACTTGAATCAAGAATTCAGCATATTCGTTAGATCGCTGTAGGTCAACTGGTTTGGGAGATATCGAAGAAACCGTGCAGAATCTGAATACTAAAATTCAAAAAGTTGAACTTTTTTATTTGTATCTAGAACCAAAATCTATTAATGCCAGTTTTTAGATACTTGAATCAAGAATTCAGCATATTCGTTAGATCGCTGTAGGTCAACTGGTTTGGGAGATATCGAAGAAACCGTGCAGCATCTGGATACTAAAATTCAAAAAGTTGAACTTTTTTATTTGTATCTAGAACCAAAATCTATTAATGCCAGTTTTTAGATACTTGAATCAAGAATTCAGCATATTCGTTAGATCGCTGTAGGTCAACTGGTTAGGGAGATATCGAAGAAACCGTGCAGCATCTGGATACTAAAATTCAAAAAGTTGAACTTTTTTATATGTATCTAGAACCAAAATCTATTAATGCAAGTTTTTAGATACTTGAATCAAGAATTCAGCATATTCGTTAGATCGCTGTAGGTCAACTGGTTTGGGAGATATCGAAGAAACCGTGCAGCATCTGGATACTAAAATTCAAAAAGTTGCACTTTTTTATATGTATCTAGAACCAAAATCTATTAATGCAAGTTTTTAGATACTTGAATCAAGAATTCAGCATATTCGTTAGATCGCTGTAGGTCAACTGGTTTGGGAGATATCGAAGAAACCGTGCAGAATCTGAATACTAAAATTCAAAAAGTTGAACTTTTTTATTTGTATCTAGAACCAAAATCTATTAATGCCAGTTTTTAGATACTTGAATCAAAAATTCAGCATATTCGTTAGATCGCTGTAGGTCAACTGGTTTGGGAGATATCGAAGAAACCGTGCAGAATCTGAATACTAAAATTCAAAAAGTTGAACTTTTTTATTTGTATCTAGAACCAAAATCTATTAATGCCAGTTTTTAGATACTTGAATCAAGAATTCAGCATATTCGTTAGATCGCTGTAGGTCAACTGGTTTGGGAGATATCGAAGAAACCGTGCAGAATCTGAATACTAAAATTCAAAAAGTTGAACTTTTTTATTTGTATCTAGAACCAAAATCTATTAATGCAAGTTTTTAGATACTTGAATCAAGAATTCAGCATATTCGTTAGATCGCTGTAGGTCAACTGGTTTGGGAGATATCGAAGAAACCGTGCAGCATCTGAATACTAAAATTCAAAAAGTTGCACTTTTTTATATGTATCTAGAACCAAAATCTATTAATGCAAGTTTTTAGATACTTGAATCAAGAATTCAGCATATTCGTTAGATCGCTGTAGGTCAACTGGTTTGGGAGATATCGAAGAAACCGTGCAGAATCTGAATACTAAAATTCAAAAAGTTGAACTTTTTTATTTGTATCTAGAACCAAAATCTATTAATGCCAGTTTTTAGATACTTGAATCAAGAATTCAGCATATTCGTTAGATCGCTGTAGGTCAACTGGTTTGGGAGATATCGAAGAAACCGTGCAGAATCTGAATACTAAAATTCAAAAAGTTGAACTTTTTTATTTGTATCTAGAACCAAAATCTATTAATGCCAGTTTTTAGATACTTGAATCAAGAATTCAGCATATTCGTTAGATCGCTGTAGGTCAACTGGTTTGGGAGATATCGAAGAAACCGTGCAGAATCTGAATACTAAAATTCAAAAAGTTGAACTTTTTTATTTGTATCTAGAACCAAAATCTATTAATGCCAGTTTTTAGATACTTGAATCAAGAATTCAGCATATTCGTTAGATCGCTGTAGGTCAACTGGTTTGGGAGATATCGAAGAAACCGTGCAGAATCTGAATACTAAAATTCAAAAAGTTGAACTTTTTTATTTGTATCTAGAACCAAAATCTATTAATGCCAGTTTTTAGATACTTGAATCAAGAATTCAGCATATTCGTTAGATCGCTGTAGGTCAACTGGTTTGGGAGATATCGAAGAAACCGTGCAGCATCTGAATACTAAAATTCAAAAAGTTGCACTTTTTTATATGTATCTAGAACCAAAATCTATTAATGCAAGTTTTTAGATACTTGAATCAAGAATTCAGCATATTTGTTAGATCGCTGTAGGTCAACTGGTTTGGGAGATATCGAAGAAACCGTGCAGAATCTGAATACTAAAATTCAAAAAGTTGAACTTTTTTATTTGTATCTAGAACCAAAATCTATTAATGCCAGTTTTTAGATACTTGAATCAAGAATTCAGCATATTCGTTAGATCGCTGTAGGTCAACTGGTTTGGGAGATATCGAAGAAACCGTGCAGCATCTGAATACTAAAATTCAAAAAGTTGAACTTTTTTATTTGTATCTAGAACCAAAATCTATTAATGCCAGTTTTTAGATACTTGAATCAAGAATTCAGCATATTCGTTAGATCGCTGTAGGTCAACTGGTTTGGGAGATATCGAAGAAACCGTGCAGAATCTGAATACTAAAATTCAAAAAGTTGAACTTTTTTATTTGTATCTAGAACCAAAATCTATTAATGCCAGTTTTTAGATACTTGAATCAAGAATTCAGCATATTCGTTAGATCGCTGTAGGTCAACTGGTTTGGGAGATATCGAAGAAACCGTGCAGCATCTGGATACTAAAATTCAAAAAGTTGAACTTTTTTATTTGTATCTAGAACCAAAATCTATTAATGCCAGTTTTTAGATACTTGAATCAAGAATTCAGCATATTCGTTAGATCGCTGTAGGTCAACTGGTTTGGGAGATATCGAAGAAACCGTGCAGCATCTGGATACTAAAATTCAAAAAGTTGAACTTTTTTATATGTATCTAGAACCAAAATCTATTAATGCAAGTTTTTAGATACTTGAATCAAGAATTCAGCATATTCGTTAGATCGCTGTAGGTCAACTGGTTTGGGAGATATCGAAGAAACCGTGCAGCATCTGGATACTAAAATTCAAAAAGTTGCACTTTTTTATATGTATCTAGAACCAAAATCTATTAATGCAAGTTTTTAGATACTTGAATCAAGAATTCAGCATATTCGTTAGATCGCTGTAGGTCAACTGGTTTGGGAGATATCGAAGAAACCGTGCAGAATCTGAATACTAAAATTCAAAAAGTTGAACTTTTTTATTTGTATCTAGAACCAAAATCTATTAATGCCAGTTTTTAGATACTTGAATCAAGAATTCAGCATATTCGTTAGATCGCTGTAGGTCAACTGGTTTGGGAGATATCGAAGAAACCGTGCAGAATCTGAATACTAAAATTCAAAAAGTTGAACTTTTTTATTTGTATCTAGAACCAAAATCTATTAATGCCAGTTTTTAGATACTTGAATCAAGAATTCAGCATATTCGTTAGATCGCTGGAGGTCAACTGGTTTGGGAGATATCGAAGAAACCGTGCAGAATCTGAATACTAAAATTCAAAAAGTTGAACTTTTTTATTTGTATCTAGAACCAAAATCTATTAATGCCAGTTTTTAGATACTTGAATCAAGAATTCAGCATATTCGTTAGATCGCTGTAGGTCAACTGGTTTGGGAGATATCGAAGAAACCGTGCAGCATCTGAATACTAAAATTCAAAAAGTTGCACTTTTTTATATGTATCTAGAACCAAAATCTATTAATGCAAGTTTTTAGATACTTGAATCAAGAATTCAGCATATTCGTTAGATCGCTGTAGGTCAACTGGTTTGGGAGATATCGAAGAAACCGTGCAGAATCTGAATACTAAAATTCAAAAAGTTGAACTTTTTTATTTGTATCTAGAACCAAAATCTATTAATGCAAGTTTTTAGATACTTGAATCAAGAATTCAGCATATTCGTTAGATCGCTGTAGGTCAACTGGTTTGGGAGATATCGAAGAAACCGTGCAGAATCTGAATACTAAAATTCAAAAAGTTGAACTTTTTTATTTGTATCTAGAACCAAAATCTATTAATGCAAGTTTTTAGATACTTGAATCAAGAATTCAGCATATTCGTTAGATCGCTGTAGGTCAACTGGTTTGGGAGATATCGAAGAAACCGTGCAGAATCTGAATACTAAAATTCAAAAAGTTGCACTTTTTTATATGTATCTAGAACCAAAATCTATTAATGCAAGTTTTTAGATACTTGAATCAAGAATTCAGCATATTCGTTAGATCGCTGTAGGTCAACTGGTTTGGGAGATATCGAAGAAACCGTGCAGAATCTGAATACTAAAATTCAAAAAGTTGCACTTTTTATATGTATCTAGAACCAAAATCTATTAATGCAAGTTTTTAGATACTTGAATCAAGAATTCAGCATATTCGTTAGATCGCTGTAGGTCAACTGGTTTGGGAGATATCGAAGAAACCGTGCAGAATCTGAATACTAAAATTCAAAAAGTTGAACTTTTTTATTTGTATCTAGAACCAAAATCTATTAATGCCAGTTTTTAGATACTTGAATCAAGAATTCAGCATATTCGTTAGATCGCTGTAGGTCAACTGGTTTGGGAGATATCGAAGAAACCGTGCAGCATCTGAATACTAAAATTCAAAAAGTTGCACTTTTTTATATGTATCTAGAACCAAAATCTATTAATGCAAGTTTTTAGATACTTGAATCAAGAATTCAGCATATTCGTTAGATCGCTGTAGGTCAACTGGTTTGGGAGATATCGAAGAAACCGTGCAGAATCTGAGTACTAAAATTCAAAAAGTTGAACTTTTTTATTTGTATCTAGAACCAAAATCTATTAATGCCAGTTTTTAGATACTTGAATCAAGAATTCAGCATATTCGTTAGATCGCTGTAGGTCAACTGGTTTGGGAGATATCGAAGAAACCGTGCAGAATCTGAATACTAAAATTCAAAAAGTTGAACTTTTTTATTTGTATCTAGAACCAAAATCTATTAATGCCAGTTTTTAGATACTTGAATCAAGAATTCAGCATATTCGTTAGATCGCTGTAGGTCAACTGGTTTGGGAGATATCGAAGAAACCGTGCAGAATCTGAATACTAAAATTCAAAAAGTTGAACTTTTTTATTTGTATCTAGAACCAAAATCTATTAATGCCAGTTTTTAGATACTTGAATCAAGAATTCAGCATATTCGTTAGATCGCTGTAGGTCAACTGGTTTGGGAGATATCGAAGAAACCGTGCAGAATCTGAATACTAAAATTCAAAAAGTTGAACTTTTTTATTTGTATCTAGAACCAAAATCTATTAATGCCAGTTTTTAGATACTTGAATCAAGAATTCAGCATATTCGTTAGATCGCTGTAGGTCAACTGGTTTGGGAGATATCGAAGAAACCGTGCAGCATCTGAATACTAAAATTCAAAAAGTTGCACTTTTTTATATGTATCTAGAACCAAAATCTATTAATGCAAGTTTTTAGATACTTGAATCAAGAATTCAGCATATTCGTTAGATCGCTGTAGGTCAACTGGTTTGGGAGATATCGAAGAAACCGTGCAGCATCTGAATACTAAAATTCAAAAAGTTGCACTTTTTTATATGTATCTAGAACCAAAATCTATTAATGCAAGTTTTTAGATACTTGAATCAAGAATTCAGCATATTCGTTAGATCGCTGTAGGTCAACTGGTTTGGGAGATATCGAAGAAACCGTGCAGCATCTGAATACTAAAATTCAAAAAGTTGCACTTTTTTATATGTATCTAGAACCAAAATCTATTAATGCAAGTTTTTAGATACTTGAATCAAGAATTCAGCATATTCGTTAGATCGCTGTAGGTCAACTGGTTTGGGAGATATCGAAGAAACCGTGCAGAATCTGAATACTAAAATTCAAAAAGTTGAACTTTTTTATTTGTATCTAGAACCAAAATCTATTAATGCCAGTTTTTAGATACTTGAATCAAGAATTCAGCATATTCGTTAGATCGCTGTAGGTCAACTGGTTTGGGAGATATCGAAGAAACCGTGCAGCATCTGAATAATTTTTTTTTTTTTTTTTTTTTTTTTTTTTTTTACGCTGGGAGGTTGTAATCTTCCAAAGACGAAACCGAGCCCGTACTCAGTAACAGTGTGGTGATTTCTACCCACTAACCCCTTCTCCCGTCTTCCCGTTTTCCCTGCGATACAACCTTCTTGGTATTTCATTGCCGCAGGGCGGGGATTAGCCAGCTTTCCAATTATTGCACCTAGTAGTTAAACCAATCAGCAATTTGTCTTTCTAATTTTACAATTCATATTCTAAGTATTTGTCCATAGAGGATTTAATACTGTTTTTGTTTTATTTTTCGAGCTATGTAGCTAGTTCAAAAGGTTTAATTCTTCTTAACCTCCTAGTCATATTGCTAGTATTTAATAGTTCCTTCATTTCTGAGCTGACGTGATTGAGAAGCCTAAGTTTATGTCTATTAGCTACTTTTTTGACTTCATCTTCAATCATTTCTATTTCTAGATCTCTATGCAGATCAGCGTTTCTTATGTACCATGGTGCATTTACTATATTCCGTAGAACTTTGTTTTGAAATGTTTGAATTTTCTGTAGATTTGTTTTGCATGTGCATGCCCATAGCTGGAGCCCGTAGGTCCATACTGGCTTTAGAATTTGCTTATAAAGCAGTAATTTATTGTAATTTGACAAACAAGAGTATTTCCCTATAAGCCAATACATTTTACTGTAGCGCATATTTAGTTCTTCTCTTTTTTTCTTTACATGTGCTTTCCAGCGCAGTTTTGCGTCTAGTGTCATGCCTAGATATTTGGCTGTGTTTGCGTAATCTACTTCTTTATCATTTATGAACACTGGTATGTGCTGAACATTTTTATTTGTAAAATTTATATGGACCGATTTTAGGTCATTTAGTTTAATTTGCCAATTTTTTGTCCATTTTGTTATATTGTTCACTGCCTTCTGTAGTTTTTTTGTCGCTACTTCAACTGTTTCTCCCACAGCAAGTACAGCAGTATCATCTGCAAATGTTGCCACAGTTGTTTCATCACTGTTCGGCAAGTCGCTAGTAAATAAGAGATATAATACAGGACCTAACACACTTCCTTGTGGTACACCAGCTTTTATTTCTCTTAATGTGGAGTAGTCATTTCCTTGCTTAATTCTAAAGAATCTCTCTAATATATAGGACTCTAAAATTTCTGAAAATTGTTTTGGCAGATGCTTTTGCAATTTGTAGATCAGTCCTTTGTGCCATACTTTGTCGAAAGCTTGTGCTACATCGAGAAATATAGTAGAGCATATCTTTTTTTCTTCAAATGCTTTTTCGATTTTATCTGTTATTCTATGCACCTGATCGATCGTGGAGTGTTCATTTCTAAAACCAAATTGATGGTTTGGGATTAGCGATTTTTCTTCGATTATTTTGTTCAGACGTTTAATCAACATCTTTTCAAATAACTTGGACAACATAGGTAGTATAGATATGGGGCGATAGGAGGTGACTTCACTAGGCGGTTTGCCTGGTTTTGGTATCATAATCACCTCCGCGACTTTCCACATGCTAGGTACATACCTTATCCTGAATACAGCATTTATGATCTGTGCTAGTTTCTTTAGGCCTTTTTTTGGGAATTGTTTAAGGATTTCCCCTGATATTAAATCAAATCCCGGGGCTTTTTTAGTACCGATGCCTTTTTTTATTTCATTGGCAATTTCTTTAGCCGTTACCGGTTGGATGTGACTTTCCTCTTCGCACAATTCTACGCTTTCTTGACAGTCTTTATCTTCATATGGTTGAAAGACGCCTTCAAGATATTCAGCAAAGAAATTAGCTTTTTCTTGGTTGTTTTTTGCCCAGTTACCTTCACTGTTTTTAACTGGTGGAATGTGAGCAATTGGCCTTTTCATTTTCTTTGTTGCCTTCCAGAGTGAGTACTCGGTATTAGCATCATTTGTAAGATTGGTAAGGTATTTTTTAAGAGACTCATTTTTAAATTCTCTTATCGATCTTTTAAGCTGGCTGTTTAGATTATTTAGTATTGTTTTGTCTCTGGGCGCTCTTGTTTGTTGCCAACGTTTTCTAGCTCGTCTCTTTTCCGTAATTATATCACATATTACTTTTGGATACGAGTTTTGTTGGATTTGTAACGGTTTTACAGCTGTTACCCTTGAACATTCAATAAAATGAAATTTAGTTATTGAAAATAATGAGTTTCGATGCCATGGTGGTTTGCTCAACTCATAAAGAGGAGTCACTTATTTACCATTCGACGTTTTCACTCATAGGTGTTAAAATATCCCCCTGACTTTCAGTTCACATAATCCTGTAAAGCCTTGGTGATTTGTTCAAGGGGTTGTTCAGTCGACAGTTGCTATAGGCATGCTTGCACACGCGCAAACTAGCTCGTCGGAACGGTGTGGGATCTTGCTTCTGTCGCTGAACCACCGTACATGTTTTACATGCCTGATTAACTAAAAATGTTTGTTAAATTACACTTTCCTAAATATATACTCCGATTTCTTTTAAGGTGACTGTTGACCGTAGACTAAATGGATGGGAACCGGAAGGTGATGGTTGATTCCCTGAGAGATTGGAACCCTCCCTCTGTCGAAAGTCAAAGACTGACATCCGACTCCATGGTCATTGTCTCTCTCTAATATTTATGTGGCAATGACCCCTAATCAGCAAGTGAATCTACTCTAGGTTCACTTCTTCATATCAGCGTCCTTTCTCTGTAAAAGAACTGTCTTCCTCATGCACAAATGATTTAATCTTTTATATCCATAATATTTGGATAAACTGTCTACAATAAACTAATCCAATTGTCATCAAATCTAATTTTATTGTTATAATTAAATATTTAATTCGAAAGTAACAGAAGTGTTTAAATACACAAAATAACTCGGAAGGAGCACCTAAGCTAAATATCTAAACTATCTCTAAAAGTAATTAAACGTATCAATAGATAATAATTTATATCTTATGAGCGTGCAATGTATAATCTATTATGTATCTAGACTTAGATATTTGAATTATTTTGAACTTATAACTATTTCTTTATGATGGTTCTGAAAATTAGCTAACACTGGTATATCCTGATGGTTCGGGCAGAAACTACAATTATTCTCACCCCGGACAATCTCCTAAGATGGATAGTCGCTAAAATTCGGAAAACTCCGAATTGGTGCGATGAAATATCACCGAAAGTATATGATTTCGGAATCATGTACTTTGGTTCGAGTATTTGGAAAATAAAATGTTTTACACTTCTACTTGTTCACGTAGATGGAGTCGTCTCAAATTTAACCTTACATCAGACTTTAGTCATTTAGGTCTGTTTTTATGCAAATTCTATTCGTTTGTATGGCTCACTCAGATTTCACAAAAAAAATGGATTGTAAATTTATGCAATTGTAAAATATAGATTTGATATTTGAGTTAATTAAAATTCTGTCAACTAGACTCATAAACTAAATGAAGAAAACTCACCGGATTTATCCGATTACTGGTGTCGATTCCGTCCAATATGTTGTGCACAGCATGTTGGGTTCTCGATGAATTCTGCTTGTTATGGGGATGTAAAAGGTGTTATTAAATATCAAATCTTCACACTGATCCTGATAATTGCCTATCCGTAACTGGACTGTTAGATAGAGTGGACTGGTTAAACCAAAAGAAATGTTCGTCCCTAATGAAACGATGGTTAGAGCTCATCTACACTTGTAAACACTTATATTTTGCTATTTTCCTTTTCATGACACTTAAAATGATGAAGTGGTGGCTTGTCGATCGATGGCACGTTGGTTAGAGCTGGTTTCCGTTGCGGCTGGAGAGCTGGTCTCGACAGACGATGGCTGGCTCGTTGAGGTAAAGCTGACTACTGTTGCGGCTGGAGAGCTGGTCTCAACAGACGATGGCTGGCTCGTTGAGGTAAAGCTGACTACTGTTGCGGCTGGAGAATTTGTCTCAACAGGCGTTCGTTGGCACATTGGTGTGGTGCATCTGGTAGAGCTGACTACTGTTGCGGCTGGAGAATTTGTCTCAACAGGCGTTCGTTGGCACATTGGTGTGGTGCATCTGGTAGAGCTGACTACTGTTGCGGCTGGAGAATTTGTCTCAACAGGCGTTCGTTGGCACATTGGTGTGGTGCATCTGGTAGAGCTGACTACTGTTGCGGCTGGAGAATTTGTCTCAACAGGCGTTCGTTGGCACATTGGTGTGGTGCATCTGGTAGGGCTGACTACTGTTGCGGCTGGAGAATTTGTCTCAACAGGCGTTCGTTGTCGATGGATTGTTGATGCGCTCGTGCTATATAAGTGAGTTGGAAAAGATTTCACGCGCTGTGCTCGTGTGGATGGATTTTCATGCGTCTACGCGCATGTGCTGACGATGGTTTCGGGTTTATGCGCTTGAGCGCATGTGCTCGTGACAGTGTGGTGGAGGAATTTTCGTTTCTACACTTAGTGACTCGAATTTCTGGCGACTGGTGGTAATATACTCGACATATACGGTTCGGAGAAACGTATTTTCGATCGCTTGCTCTTGATTTGGGATTGATTGATGGTGCGTTGTGTGGATAGATGTTGATGTTAAATTCAGTGGCGGGACATAGTTTGTCCGGACGATGGGTCGTCGATGAGTGTTGGATTTACTCTTACCTCTACACAAATTGCAGATAACCTTTTTATGCAAAAAAAATAATTACAGCAGAGCGATGTAGATGATCGCCTGCACACTAAATTTACTTCCACTTTTTGGACAATCATGGATTGTCGTCGGATGGGAGCCGATCAGGATCCTCCGGTGGTAAAAGATTAAGAAGGAAAAAGAGAGACTGAAAACTAGACTGCGCCCGTATATATACTGGCGGATGTCAGTGGAAATCAGAAAATTTGACATTTGTGGATTGGCATGCCTGTGCTATGGCCTATTCACATCGCTTTACGGTGTACTCACATTAATGAGTTACAGAAAAAGTTTGAGTTTTTTACTGGATGATAGTGACAGCAAATTGATTTTATTTTTCATATTTTATTTGCAAGCTGGCCCTTACAAACCAACTCGTTTGGTCGAGTTCAGTTGATGACCAAATGGGTGGAATATGGCAGCTTCCCGTGGGGCGACCCACCCCTGAGATTAAGTTAGAGATGGTTAAGTTCATGAACGCAGGTCTTTTGCGTGAAATACTCCTAAGTCGTTTCCGTTCATGTCTTGTATTTCGAAGGTGTTGTTAGACATTACTGATTTTATTCGTGCTTGAACAAACTTGGGACACAACTTGGCGTTCCGCTTTCGGCTTTTGTCACTTAGTATAAAGTTTCGTTTGAAGATGACTTGCCCTACTTGAAATTTATTTTCCTTGCTCCTAGTATTGTAGTGACTTTCATAGACTAAATGTGCTTTGGCTAGAGATTCTTTTATTCGATTGTGAATGATGTTCATTTTCGCTGCCTTCGGCAGTACATCGAACTCGCTGTTATTTATCCCCTTTAATTTTCTGAGCAAGGCGTAATTGCTGCCATGTTCGATTTTACTTTGACCGAACAAGGCTTCATGCGGCGACATGCCGATTGCTGAGTGGATCGTTGTTCGTAATGCGCTCACTATCTGGGAAAGATTTCTGTCCCATTTGTCATGGTTTGGTCCTATGTATGCTCTAATGGCGGTCAATATTGATCTGTTTACTCGCTCGCTAGCATTTGCTTGTGGTGAGTAAAAGGCTGTTTTTATATGTTTAACCCCATAGCTGTGGAGGAACTGGGAAAATTCCCTTGACGTGAACTGTTTCCCATTGTCGGATAAGATTGACTCTGGTACTCCGTATGTCATGAAGATGTCCTCTTCCAAAAACTTTATCGCCGCTTCGCCAGTAGCTTTCCTCAATGGTATCACATTAACGAATTTAGTCAATTGGTCCACACAGATTATCATGTAAGCATTCCCGCTTTTGGACCTTGGGTATGGACCTAAGAAATCTATGTACAAATGTTGGAATGGTCTATCTACGATAAACGCTTGTCCCATTTGAGGTCTCAACATCGAGTTTGGAGCCTTGGTGGTTTTACAGACGTTGCAGTTAGCTATGAAGGTTTTCACTTCGGTCGCCATATTCGGCCAATAGAAGCGTTCACGCAACCGGTATAAGGTTTTAGAAATTCCGCCATGCGAAGCTCTTGGGGGTTCATGTGCCCGTCGGATGAGAGTGTTGGCTATAGGTTTGGGTACCCAGAGTTTCCACATTAAATCGTCTACTCCGGGATTCCCTGTGCAAAATTTAACTTTCTTGTATACGAATCCGTCTGATACAAACAGATCAGGTAGCTGGTCTTTACTATTCTCAATTGTTGTAATCAACTCTGCATATTCATCCGATTTGAAGGATGGATCTGCAAGGTCTATGCATAGAACGTCTGGAGAGCTCACATTACCCGCAGCCTCAGACACTATGCTATCAACAGCGTAAACTCTTGATAGTGCGTCTGGTACTACATTCTGTGACCCCTTCCGGTGCTCTATGTTAAAGGAGAATCGTTGGAGTTTTAAACTCCAGCGAGCTAGTCGTCCACTCAAGTCTTTCTGACTCATTAGCCACTTCAAACTCGCGTGGTCCGTTATGATGGTGAACTCTTGGCCTTCTATATAGGAACGGAATCTCTCTACTCCCATGACTGCGGCTAAGCATTCCAATTCGGTTACGCTGTAGTTTTTTTGGGCCGAGTTCAACTTGTATGAAAAATATGAAATAGGTTTCTCAATGTCTTCAATCTTTTGACACAGTACGCACCCAATTCCGGTTGTAGATGCATCACACAATATCACAAATGGTTTTTTAAAATCTGGGTTTACTAGAACTGGCGCAGTTGTTAGTGCCTTTTTTAATTTTTCGAAAGCTTCTGTAGCTTCTGATCCGAATGTAAAGGTTTTACATTTCCTGAGGGTATCGGTAATAGGGGTTGCTAACGTTGAATAGTCCTTGACGAATCGTCGGTACCACCCAGACAAACCCAAAAATCTTCGGACTTGCCTTGGTGTTTTTGGTACTGGGAACGTCTCGATCGCAGAAATTTTGTCTGGATCTGTCTTGAGACATCCACCGCCAACGATATATCCCAAATATTTCAGATGTTTGAAGCAAAATTTGGATTTTTGCAAATTGATTGTTAAGCCGGCTAATGTTAACCGAGAAGCTACGAGTTTCAATAATTCTAAGTGCTCCTCAAATGTGCGAGAGATGATCAAAAGATCATCCAGATAGACGAATATATTCTGTTTTAGTTCATGTGGCACCACCTTGTCCATCAGTCTGCACATGCGTTGTGCCGCATTGCAGAGACCAAAGGGCATGACCTTGAATTGGTAGAGAGGCCTACCGGGCACGGTAAACGCCGTCTTTTCCCGTGATGTCTTTTCCAACGGTATCTGCCAAAAGGCGTCCTTCAGGTCCACACTTGAAATGAAGTGTGTCTCTGAAAGGCGTCCTAGCAGACCCTCAATATGAGGAAGTGGATAGGCGTCTTTTTTGGTTACTTGATTGACCTTGCGAGAGTCGAGGCATAGGCGAACTTTTCCTGGCTTCCTCACCAGTACTACTGGAGAGTTCCAAGCGCTCTCGCTCTCTTCAATGACGTCCATCCTTAACATCCGGTCCAATTCCTCATACATGAGAGCTTGAACCGCTGGGGACACGGGGTAATGTCGTTGTTTGATAGGCTCAGCTTCTCCTGTATCAATGTGGTGTTCCTCTAGCTTGGTCTGTCCAAGCCCAAATTTGGAACAAGACGGGAATAGGCTCTTAACACTTTCTAGCTGACTGGACTGAACCTTCGACAGTTCGTGTGCATTTGAGTCTCTTACTTCAGGTATCAGGTCGAGTGACATTTCGGAGATTACGGCAGGGGCAATTTCAAATAATTTCCAGAAATTGACGCCCAGATAGAGCTGCTGTTCTAAACCTGGTATGAGATATAGTATTATCTTCTTGGAAATATTGTTATATTCCACCACTGTTGTTATCACCCCCACGATTGATTGCTTTTGTCCGCTAGCGGTTTTAATGCACGATGTGACTGGTTTGGGTGCTATGCCTTTACTTTTTACAAGCTCTATGCATCCTTTGCCTAGGCAACTGATACTTGCCCCGCTATCGAGGAGACCGAACATTTGTTGGCCGAAAACGGTGACGCTGGCATATGGCCTGGGGTCTTTTGTGCCTACTAATGTCGTGCATGATATTGTCTTGTACGCTTGCCTTTTCTCCATGAACCGTCCTCGTAACTTCTGGATTCGTTTCGGGAGGGCACATTTAAAGATACGGCTGCGGACTTGATAGTAGCGTAAAATTCGCTCGTGTAGCGATTTCTGTGGATTCGGTGTTGTCTTTGTGCTATCAGGTAGTTTAAAGTTTGTCACATTCGGGTTGTCGAATTCTTTGGGGTTTTGAGACCTAAGTATTTTTCGACTTTCAGGTATAGGAAAATCTGGTTTTTGTACGTCTGGTTTCTTAGTGAGCTCGAATTTCATAGAGGGATTTTTACTGTCATTTAGAACAGGTTTTTGTGAAATGAAGATATTTTCACATTTTATAGCGGACTTTCCGGGTTCCTTATTTAAGGACAAATCTGCCCGGTGGTCGAATTGTCCTGTGTCCGGTTTTCCGAACACTTAACACAATTGGGTGTTGTAGTGTTTTCTTTGCCACACTTGTAACAAAACAGGTTTCTTTGGCGGCTGGGACACTGAACAAATGCATGACCTTTGGATTTACAGTTCCAGCACGTATACGTACTGGTGTCGCGTTTAATGTTGGAGAATCTGAACGCTTCTACCTCGCACTGAGAGTCTTCATTTGACAGATCAAGCTCGTTAATTTGTCGTCTGGTGTTGAAAGGGAATGTCTGTCTTTGCCTAATGCCATCGCTGTGGTTTACGTACTTCTCGATTGTCCTACAGATGTAGACCATCTCGGGTAAACTGTTTGCTCTATACGTGATAAGCAATTCTCCGATGCGTCGTTTCACATTCTGCTTGATCAGCTCGATTATCTCATTTGATGGTTTAGGTCGATGAAGTCTCGTGTTCATATGTGTGATAGCACTATAGAATTCGTCAAAACTTTCATTATGACCTTGACGTCGGTCAAACATACGTCGAGAACGTTCTGAATCTGTCTCGAGGGTTTGGTATTGTTCGAGTAGAGCTAATTTGAGAGTGTTCCAGTTAGCGTTTGGGTTGGATTTGAGAAAAACCCAAAACCAGTTTTCTACTTGCCCTGCTACGAAAAGATGAAAATGAAGGAAGATTTCTTCCCAAGTACTGGCATAGCATTCTTTAAGGCGTTCCAATCGAAAGAGGAATTCATCTACTGTTATTAACTGGTTGTCGAATTTAAGACCCCATTTGCGAAACTCAACCGTCCTTTGAGAGGTGCAAGTTGGAGTGTTCCTCTCAGGTGGAGAATTCGAATTAAAGTTCATAGCGTTAAGCTGTCGGATGAAATTCTGAGCGTTCTCGCTCAAATCGGCTGGAATTTGTTCTTGCTCGGGACCATTAGGAATTCTGTGGTCGCTTCCATTTACTGGAGGTCTCTGACTGACTGAAGATTGCCTTCGATATTCATACGTTCTCTGTCTAGGTGTAGTTGCCTGTAATGTTGCTCTTACTGTGTCGGCGACTTGCTGACTCATCATGTGTCTCTCTCTCTCTAGTTCAGCTCTCAGAGTCCGTAGCTCTTCGGTTCTTCCTAAGCCTACTGAAGCATTTACAACATCGTTAATGTAACGAGCAAGGCTTCTGTCTGCAAATGCAGCACGGCTTGTGCTGGGGATATCTGGGTCACGTACGGATTCGTCGTTCGGACCTAAATTTTCTATCGTCACGCTATTGTTTTGACACTCTGGGAGAGGTTGTCTATTTGAAATTGATTCACTGCTATTATTAGGGTCTCTATCGTTCCTGCGTGGCAGTGGGTTAGGTGTAACAGACGTTAGGTCAGGGTTACTAACTCTAAGTGCTCTTCGCGTGGAACGATTCATTGGGTTTGCTTGGGTATATGCACCTCGGTTATTGGATTTGGGTGGCATCTTACCCTTATGTAAATTTAAAAAAAAAATTATAATGGAACTATAAAATTTAAATAAGAATTTTTAAATTTTCTATTATGTCGGAGCTAATGTAATTCAGGGAATTAACTCTGACACAACAATATTCTAAGTCTAATGCTTATGCTAAGGCTTACTTACTTAACTTAAGTCTACTTAAATTTCTACAAATGAAAAAAAAAATTGTATTAATATGTATCGTGGTTTAAGTCAGAATCAGACTAAGGTGTAATGAATATACCTTTTTAGTATGGTGTTTTAAAATCTATGTTAATCCTCAATTATTAGAATAAATTGAAGCTTAAAGTGTCAATATAACTTAACCTATTTGTAAATAACTGAAGTCAGGACTATTCCTCGAAATCAGAAAAAAAAACATTGAGATCAGAACTACTTCTCGATATCAATAACTAGAAAATAAATCAAACAAAATTTTAAAACTAAATAAATCAAAATTTAAATCAAAACTGTGCCTGGGAAAACAATGCTTTTACTGGTACTAGGATACCTATTGATCCGTTTATTCTACGGTCTAGAAATCTGCTTTACTTCTTCGGAAGCTTGGGTAATTATTTACGTGGCTATTCAGTTCACGTGTGTCTTTGTGTTACCAATGCTGCAGGCTGACTGTGGTTGCTAAGAACCGATAGTCCCGGTCATCAGTTAACCTCAGACTATTCTGAACGAATGCTTATGAAAAGTGAATAAAACGAAATTAATAAAAAAATCTAATTTTTCTTTTTATGTGGGGCAACGATTTGAGCCTATGTTAATGTTTCCGAGAGGACAAGTGTATGCTGAGATTCCGCCTCTCCTTACGCAACAAACAAACTGTGGTTTCTAAGAACCGATAGTTCTGGTCGTATGGCAAGCTGAATCTCCTAAACTTTCTTGTTTCGGAATTTGGTCAAAGATGGTTGAATGACATATCTTGATTAGTGAATCTACATCTCGAACGCAGCAGGCTGACTGTGGTTTCAAAGAACCGATAGTCCCGGTCATCCGATGATCTGACTCACCGCTGAAGTATGCTGTGCTTCATATTCACCTGTCTCAACACGATGCTATTATTTCAGAGGTATGTTCTGAGCATCCGTTGAAGTGGACTATTTCAATTATGACTAACATGGTCGTATCGTTGTTGGAAAGGAATATCCCTAATCCTAAGATGATAACTGGATTAATTTCGAAGTGGGCTTATCTCCTAGGTGTTAGTGGAGTTTTGTGCTGTCTTGGCAGGCTAAATTGCACTAAGAAAGTTGTCTTCTTTGAATCGCTCCACGTTGGACTCAACGTGGTTAAGTTCAAAATTTTTTTTTTTTTTTTTTTTTTTTTTTTTTCGAACCTCGAGCCTCTCTTGCTCGGGCCCCACACGTTGGGCGCCATATGTGTAACGGTTTTACAGCTGTTACCCTTGAACATTCAATAAAATGAAATTTAGTTATTGAAAATAATGAGTTTCGATGCCATGGTGGTTTGCTCAACTCATAAAGAGGAGTCACTTATTTACCATTCGACGTTTTCACTCATAGGTGTTAAAATATCCCCCTGACTTTCAGTTCACATAATCCTGTAAAGCCTTGGTGATTTGTTCAAGGGGTTGTTCAGTAGACAGTTGCTATAGGCATGCTTGCACACGCGCAAACTAGCTCGTCGGAACGGTGTGGGATCTTGCTTCTGTCGCTGAACCACCGTACATGTTTTACATGCCTGATTAACTAAAAATGTTTGTTAAATTACACTTTCCTAAATATATACTCCGATTTCTTTTAAGGTGACTGTTGACCGTAGACTAAATGGATGGGAACCGGAAGGTGATGGTTGATTCCCTGAGAGATTGGAACCCTCCCTCTGTCGAAAGTCAAAGACTGACATCCGACTCCATGGTCATTGTCTCTCTCTAATATTTATGTGGCAATGACCCCTAATCAGCAAGTGAATCTACTCTAGGTTCACTTCTTCATATCAGCGTCCTTTCTCTGTAAAAGAACTGTCTTCCTCATGCACAAATGATTTAATCTTTTATATCCATAATATTTGGATAAACTGTCTACAATAAACTAATCCAATTGTCATCAAATCTAATTTTATTGTTATAATTAAATATTTAATTCGAAAGTAACAGAAGTGTTTAAATACACAAAATAACTCGGAAGGAGCACCTAAGCTAAATATCTAAACTATCTCTAAAAGTAATTAAACGTATCAATAGATAATAATTTATATCTTATGAGCGTGCAATGTATAATCTATTATGTATCTAGACTTAGATATTTGAATTATTTTGAACTTATAACTATTTCTTTATGATGGTTCTGAAAATTAGCTAACACTGGTATATCCTGATGGTTCGGGCAGAAACTACAATTATTCTCACCCCGGACAATCTCCTAAGATGGATAGTCGCTAAAATTCGGAAAACTCCGAATTGGTGCGATGAAATATCACCGAAAGTATATGATTTCGGAATCATGTACTTTGGTTCGAGTATTTGGAAAATAAAATGTTTTACACTTCTACTTGTTCACGTAGATGGAGTCGTCTCAAATTTAACCTTACATCAGACTTTAGTCATTTAGGTCTGTTTTTATGCAAATTCTATTCGTTTGTATGGCTCACTCAGATTTCACAAAAAAAATGGATTGTAAATTTATGCAATTGTAAAATATAGATTTGATATTTGAGTTAATTAAAATTCTGTCAACTAGACTCATAAACTAAATGAAGAAAACTCACCGGATTTATCCGATTACTGGTGTCGATTCCGTCCAATATGTTGTGCACAGCATGTTGGGTTCTCGATGAATTCTGCTTGTTATGGGGATGTAAAAGGTGTTATTAAATATCAAATCTTCACACTGATCCTGATAATTGCCTATCCGTAACTGGACTGTTAGATAGAGTGGACTGGTTAAACCAAAAGAAATGTTCGTCCCTAATGAAACGATGGTTAGAGCTCATCTACACTTGTAAACACTTATATTTTGCTATTTTCCTTTTCATGACACTTAAAATGATGAAGTGGTGGCTTGTCGATCGATGGCACGTTGGTTAGAGCTGGTTTCCGTTGCGGCTGGAGAGCTGGTCTCGACAGACGATGGCTGGCTCGTTGAGGTAAAGCTGACTACTGTTGCGGCTGGAGAGCTGGTCTCAACAGACGATGGCTGGCTCGTTGAGGTAAAGCTGACTACTGTTGCGGCTGGAGAATTTGTCTCAACAGGCGTTCGTTGGCACATTGGTGTGGTGCATCTGGTAGAGCTGACTACTGTTGCGGCTGGAGAATTTGTCTCAACAGGCGTTCGTTGGCACATTGGTGTGGTGCATCTGGTAGAGCTGACTACTGTTGCGGCTGGAGAATTTGTCTCAACAGGCGTTCGTTGGCACATTGGTGTGGTGCATCTGGTAGAGCTGACTACTGTTGCGGCTGGAGAATTTGTCTCAACAGGCGTTCGTTGGCACATTGGTGTGGTGCATCTGGTAGGGCTGACTACTGTTGCGGCTGGAGAATTTGTCTCAACAGGCGTTCGTTGTCGATGGATTGTTGATGCGCTCGTGCTATATAAGTGAGTTGGAAAAGATTTCACGCGCTGTGCTCGTGTGGATGGATTTTCATGCGTCTACGCGCATGTGCTGACGATGGTTTCGGGTTTATGCGCTTGAGCGCATGTGCTCGTGACAGTGTGGTGGAGGAATTTTCGTTTCTACACTTAGTGACTCGAATTTCTGGCGACTGGTGGTAATATACTCGACATATACGGTTCGGAGAAACGTATTTTCGATCGCTTGCTCTTGATTTGGGATTGATTGATGGTGCGTTGTGTGGATAGATGTTGATGTTAAATTCAGTGGCGGGACATAGTTTGTCCGGACGATGGGTCGTCGATGAGTGTTGGATTTACTCTTACCTCTACACAAATTGCAGATAACCTTTTTATGCAAAAAAAATAATTACAGCAGAGCGATGTAGATGATCGCCTGCACACTAAATTTACTTCCACTTTTTGGACAATCATGGATTGTCGTCGGATGGGAGCCGATCAGGATCCTCCGGTGGTAAAAGATTAAGAAGGAAAAAGAGAGACTGAAAACTAGACTGCGCCCGTATATATACTGGCGGATGTCAGTGGAAATCAGAAAATTTGACATTTGTGGATTGGCATGCCTGTGCTATGGCCTATTCACATCGCTTTACGGTGTACTCACATTAATGAGTTACAGAAAAAGTTTGAGTTTTTTACTGGATGATAGTGACAGCAAATTGATTTTATTTTTCATATTTTATTTGCAAGCTGGCCCTTACAAACCAACTCGTTTGGTCGAGTTCAGTTGATGACCAAATGGGTGGAATATGGCAGCTTCCCGTGGGGCGACCCACCCCTGAGATTAAGTTAGAGATGGTTAAGTTCATGAACGCAGGTCTTTTGCGTGAAATACTCCTAAGTCGTTTCCGTTCATGTCTTGTATTTCGAAGGTGTTGTTAGACATTACTGATTTTATTCGTGCTTGAACAAACTTGGGACACAACTTGGCGTTCCGCTTTCGGCTTTTGTCACTTAGTATAAAGTTTCGTTTGAAGATGACTTGCCCTACTTGAAATTTATTTTCCTTGCTCCTAGTATTGTAGTGACTTTCATAGACTAAATGTGCTTTGGCTAGAGATTCTTTTATTCGATTGTGAATGATGTTCATTTTCGCTGCCTTCGGCAGTACATCGAACTCGCTGTTATTTATCCCCTTTAATTTTCTGAGCAAGGCGTAATTGCTGCCATGTTCGATTTTACTTTGACCGAACAAGGCTTCATGCGGCGACATGCCGATTGCTGAGTGGATCGTTGTTCGTAATGCGCTCACTATCTGGGAAAGATTTCTGTCCCATTTGTCATGGTTTGGTCCTATGTATGCTCTAATGGCGGTCAATATTGATCTGTTTACTCGCTCGCTAGCATTTGCTTGTGGTGAGTAAAAGGCTGTTTTTATATGTTTAACCCCATAGCTGTGGAGGAACTGGGAAAATTCCCTTGACGTGAACTGTTTCCCATTGTCGGATAAGATTGACTCTGGTACTCCGTATGTCATGAAGATGTCCTCTTCCAAAAACTTTATCGCCGCTTCGCCAGTAGCTTTCCTCAATGGTATCACATTAACGAATTTAGTCAATTGGTCCACACAGATTATCATGTAAGCATTCCCGCTTTTGGACCTTGGGTATGGACCTAAGAAATCTATGTACAAATGTTGGAATGGTCTATCTACGATAAACGCTTGTCCCATTTGAGGTCTCAACATCGAGTTTGGAGCCTTGGTGGTTTTACAGACGTTGCAGTTAGCTATGAAGGTTTTCACTTCGGTCGCCATATTCGGCCAATAGAAGCGTTCACGCAACCGGTATAAGGTTTTAGAAATTCCGCCATGCGAAGCTCTTGGGGGTTCATGTGCCCGTCGGATGAGAGTGTTGGCTATAGGTTTGGGTACCCAGAGTTTCCACATTAAATCGTCTACTCCGGGATTCCCTGTGCAAAATTTAACTTTCTTGTATACGAATCCGTCTGATACAAACAGATCAGGTAGCTGGTCTTTACTATTCTCAATTGTTGTAATCAACTCTGCATATTCATCCGATTTGAAGGATGGATCTGCAAGGTCTATGCATAGAACGTCTGGAGAGCTCACATTACCCGCAGCCTCAGACACTATGCTATCAACAGCGTAAACTCTTGATAGTGCGTCTGGTACTACATTCTGTGACCCCTTCCGGTGCTCTATGTTAAAGGAGAATCGTTGGAGTTTTAAACTCCAGCGAGCTAGTCGTCCACTCAAGTCTTTCTGACTCATTAGCCACTTCAAACTCGCGTGGTCCGTTATGATGGTGAACTCTTGGCCTTCTATATAGGAACGGAATCTCTCTACTCCCATGACTGCGGCTAAGCATTCCAATTCGGTTACGCTGTAGTTTTTTTGGGCCGAGTTCAACTTGTATGAAAAATATGAAATAGGTTTCTCAATGTCTTCAATCTTTTGACACAGTACGCACCCAATTCCGGTTGTAGATGCATCACACAATATCACAAATGGTTTTTTAAAATCTGGGTTTACTAGAACTGGCGCAGTTGTTAGTGCCTTTTTTAATTTTTCGAAAGCTTCTGTAGCTTCTGATCCGAATGTAAAGGTTTTACATTTCCTGAGGGTATCGGTAATAGGGGTTGCTAACGTTGAATAGTCCTTGACGAATCGTCGGTACCACCCAGACAAACCCAAAAATCTTCGGACTTGCCTTGGTGTTTTTGGTACTGGGAACGTCTCGATCGCAGAAATTTTGTCTGGATCTGTCTTGAGACATCCACCGCCAACGATATATCCCAAATATTTCAGATGTTTGAAGCAAAATTTGGATTTTTGCAAATTGATTGTTAAGCCGGCTAATGTTAACCGAGAAGCTACGAGTTTCAATAATTCTAAGTGCTCCTCAAATGTGCGAGAGATGATCAAAAGATCATCCAGATAGACGAATATATTCTGTTTTAGTTCATGTGGCACCACCTTGTCCATCAGTCTGCACATGCGTTGTGCCGCATTGCAGAGACCAAAGGGCATGACCTTGAATTGGTAGAGAGGCCTACCGGGCACGGTAAACGCCGTCTTTTCCCGTGATGTCTTTTCCAACGGTATCTGCCAAAAGGCGTCCTTCAGGTCCACACTTGAAATGAAGTGTGTCTCTGAAAGGCGTCCTAGCAGACCCTCAATATGAGGAAGTGGATAGGCGTCTTTTTTGGTTACTTGATTGACCTTGCGAGAGTCGAGGCATAGGCGAACTTTTCCTGGCTTCCTCACCAGTACTACTGGAGAGTTCCAAGCGCTCTCGCTCTCTTCAATGACGTCCATCCTTAACATCCGGTCCAATTCCTCATACATGAGAGCTTGAACCGCTGGGGACACGGGGTAATGTCGTTGTTTGATAGGCTCAGCTTCTCCTGTATCAATGTGGTGTTCCTCTAGCTTGGTCTGTCCAAGCCCAAATTTGGAACAAGACGGGAATAGGCTCTTAACACTTTCTAGCTGACTGGACTGAACCTTCGACAGTTCGTGTGCATTTGAGTCTCTTACTTCAGGTATCAGGTCGAGTGACATTTCGGAGATTACGGCAGGGGCAATTTCAAATAATTTCCAGAAATTGACGCCCAGATAGAGCTGCTGTTCTAAACCTGGTATGAGATATAGTATTATCTTCTTGGAAATATTGTTATATTCCACCACTGTTGTTATCACCCCCACGATTGATTGCTTTTGTCCGCTAGCGGTTTTAATGCACGATGTGACTGGTTTGGGTGCTATGCCTTTACTTTTTACAAGCTCTATGCATCCTTTGCCTAGGCAACTGATACTTGCCCCGCTATCGAGGAGACCGAACATTTGTTGGCCGAAAACGGTGACGCTGGCATATGGCCTGGGGTCTTTTGTGCCTACTAATGTCGTGCATGATATTGTCTTGTACGCTTGCCTTTTCTCCATGAACCGTCCTCGTAACTTCTGGATTCGTTTCGGGAGGGCACATTTAAAGATACGGCTGCGGACTTGATAGTAGCGTAAAATTCGCTCGTGTAGCGATTTCTGTGGATTCGGTGTTGTCTTTGTGCTATCAGGTAGTTTAAAGTTTGTCACATTCGGGTTGTCGAATTCTTTGGGGTTTTGAGACCTAAGTATTTTTCGACTTTCAGGTATAGGAAAATCTGGTTTTTGTACGTCTGGTTTCTTAGTGAGCTCGAATTTCATAGAGGGATTTTTACTGTCATTTAGAACAGGTTTTTGTGAAATGAAGATATTTTCACATTTTATAGCGGACTTTCCGGGTTCCTTATTTAAGGACAAATCTGCCCGGTGGTCGAATTGTCCTGTGTCCGGTTTTCCGAACACTTAACACAATTGGGTGTTGTAGTGTTTTCTTTGCCACACTTGTAACAAAACAGGTTTCTTTGGCGGCTGGGACACTGAACAAATGCATGACCTTTGGATTTACAGTTCCAGCACGTATACGTACTGGTGTCGCGTTTAATGTTGGAGAATCTGAACGCTTCTACCTCGCACTGAGAGTCTTCATTTGACAGATCAAGCTCGTTAATTTGTCGTCTGGTGTTGAAAGGGAATGTCTGTCTTTGCCTAATGCCATCGCTGTGGTTTACGTACTTCTCGATTGTCCTACAGATGTAGACCATCTCGGGTAAACTGTTTGCTCTATACGTGATAAGCAATTCTCCGATGCGTCGTTTCACATTCTGCTTGATCAGCTCGATTATCTCATTTGATGGTTTAGGTCGATGAAGTCTCGTGTTCATATGTGTGATAGCACTATAGAATTCGTCAAAACTTTCATTATGACCTTGACGTCGGTCAAACATACGTCGAGAACGTTCTGAATCTGTCTCGAGGGTTTGGTATTGTTCGAGTAGAGCTAATTTGAGAGTGTTCCAGTTAGCGTTTGGGTTGGATTTGAGAAAAACCCAAAACCAGTTTTCTACTTGCCCTGCTACGAAAAGATGAAAATGAAGGAAGATTTCTTCCCAAGTACTGGCATAGCATTCTTTAAGGCGTTCCAATCGAAAGAGGAATTCATCTACTGTTATTAACTGGTTGTCGAATTTAAGACCCCATTTGCGAAACTCAACCGTCCTTTGAGAGGTGCAAGTTGGAGTGTTCCTCTCAGGTGGAGAATTCGAATTAAAGTTCATAGCGTTAAGCTGTCGGATGAAATTCTGAGCGTTCTCGCTCAAATCGGCTGGAATTTGTTCTTGCTCGGGACCATTAGGAATTCTGTGGTCGCTTCCATTTACTGGAGGTCTCTGACTGACTGAAGATTGCCTTCGATATTCATACGTTCTCTGTCTAGGTGTAGTTGCCTGTAATGTTGCTCTTACTGTGTCGGCGACTTGCTGACTCATCATGTGTCTCTCTCTCTCTAGTTCAGCTCTCAGAGTCCGTAGCTCTTCGGTTCTTCCTAAGCCTACTGAAGCATTTACAACATCGTTAATGTAACGAGCAAGGCTTCTGTCTGCAAATGCAGCACGGCTTGTGCTGGGGATATCTGGGTCACGTACGGATTCGTCGTTCGGACCTAAATTTTCTATCGTCACGCTATTGTTTTGACACTCTGGGAGAGGTTGTCTATTTGAAATTGATTCACTGCTATTATTAGGGTCTCTATCGTTCCTGCGTGGCAGTGGGTTAGGTGTAACAGACGTTAGGTCAGGGTTACTAACTCTAAGTGCTCTTCGCGTGGAACGATTCATTGGGTTTGCTTGGGTATATGCACCTCGGTTATTGGATTTGGGTGGCATCTTACCCTTATGTAAATTTAAAAAAAAAATTATAATGGAACTATAAAATTTAAATAAGAATTTTTAAATTTTCTATTATGTCGGAGCTAATGTAATTCAGGGAATTAACTCTGACACAACAATATTCTAAGTCTAATGCTTATGCTAAGGCTTACTTACTTAACTTAAGTCTACTTAAATTTCTACAAATGAAAAAAAAAATTGTATTAATATGTATCGTGGTTTAAGTCAGAATCAGACTAAGGTGTAATGAATATACCTTTTTAGTATGGTGTTTTAAAATCTATGTTAATCCTCAATTATTAGAATAAATTGAAGCTTAAAGTGTCAATATAACTTAACCTATTTGTAAATAACTGAAGTCAGGACTATTCCTCGAAATCAGAAAAAAAAACATTGAGATCAGAACTACTTCTCGATATCAATAACTAGAAAATAAATCAAACAAAATTTTAAAACTAAATAAATCAAAATTTAAATCAAAACTGTGCCTGGGAAAACAATGCTTTTACTGGTACTAGGATACCTATTGATCCGTTTATTCTACGGTCTAGAAATCTGCTTTACTTCTTCGGAAGCTTGGGTAATTATTTACGTGGCTATTCAGTTCACGTGTGTCTTTGTGTTACCAATGCTGCAGGCTGACTGTGGTTGCTAAGAACCGATAGTCCCGGTCATCAGTTAACCTCAGACTATTCTGAACGAATGCTTATGAAAAGTGAATAAAACGAAATTAATAAAAAAATCTAATTTTTCTTTTTATGTGGGGCAACGATTTGAGCCTATGTTAATGTTTCCGAGAGGACAAGTGTATGCTGAGATTCCGCCTCTCCTTACGCAACAAACAAACTGTGGTTTCTAAGAACCGATAGTTCTGGTCGTATGGCAAGCTGAATCTCCTAAACTTTCTTGTTTCGGAATTTGGTCAAAGATGGTTGAATGACATATCTTGATTAGTGAATCTACATCTCGAACGCAGCAGGCTGACTGTGGTTTCAAAGAACCGATAGTCCCGGTCATCCGATGATCTGACTCACCGCTGAAGTATGCTGTGCTTCATATTCACCTGTCTCAACACGATGCTATTATTTCAGAGGTATGTTCTGAGCATCCGTTGAAGTGGACTATTTCAATTATGACTAACATGGTCGTATCGTTGTTGGAAAGGAATATCCCTAATCCTAAGATGATAACTGGATTAATTTCGAAGTGGGCTTATCTCCTAGGTGTTAGTGGAGTTTTGTGCTGTCTTGGCAGGCTAAATTGCACTAAGAAAGTTGTCTTCTTTGAATCGCTCCACGTTGGACTCAACGTGGTTAAGTTCAAAATTTTTTTTTTTTTTTTTTTTTTTTTTTTTTCGAACCTCGAGCCTCTCTTGCTCGGGCCCCACACGTTGGGCGCCATATGTGTAACGGTTTTACAGCTGTTACCCTTGAACATTCAATAAAATGAAATTTAGTTATTGAAAATAATGAGTTTCGATGCCATGGTGGTTTGCTCAACTCATAAAGAGGAGTCACTTATTTACCATTCGACGTTTTCACTCATAGGTGTTAAAATATCCCCCTGACTTTCAGTTCACATAATCCTGTAAAGCCTTGGTGATTTGTTCAAGGGGTTGTTCAGTCGACAGTTGCTATAGGCATGCTTGCACACGCGCAAACTAGCTCGTCGGAACGGTGTGGGATCTTGCTTCTGTCGCTGAACCACCGTACATGTTTTACATGCCTGATTAACTAAAAATGTTTGTTAAATTACACTTTCCTAAATATATACTCCGATTTCTTTTAAGGTGACTGTTGACCGTAGACTAAATGGATGGGAACCGGAAGGTGATGGTTGATTCCCTGAGAGATTGGAACCCTCCCTCTGTCGAAAGTCAAAGACTGACATCCGACTCCATGGTCATTGTCTCTCTCTAATATTTATGTGGCAATGACCCCTAATCAGCAAGTGAATCTACTCTAGGTTCACTTCTTCATATCAGCGTCCTTTCTCTGTAAAAGAACTGTCTTCCTCATGCACAAATGATTTAATCTTTTATATCCATAATATTTGGATAAACTGTCTACAATAAACTAATCCAATTGTCATCAAATCTAATTTTATTGTTATAATTAAATATTTAATTCGAAAGTAACAGAAGTGTTTAAATACACAAAATAACTCGGAAGGAGCACCTAAGCTAAATATCTAAACTATCTCTAAAAGTAATTAAACGTATCAATAGATAATAATTTATATCTTATGAGCGTGCAATGTATAATCTATTATGTATCTAGACTTAGATATTTGAATTATTTTGAACTTATAACTATTTCTTTATGATGGTTCTGAAAATTAGCTAACACTGGTATATCCTGATGGTTCGGGCAGAAACTACAATTATTCTCACCCCGGACAATCTCCTAAGATGGATAGTCGCTAAAATTCGGAACACTCCGAATTGGTGCGATGAAATATCACCGAAAGTATATGATTTCGGAATCATGTACTTTGGTTCGAGTATTTGGAAAATAAAATGTTTTACACTTCTACTTGTTCACGTAGATGGAGTCGTCTCAAATTTAACCTTACATCAGACTTTAGTCATTTAGGTCTGTTTTTATGCAAATTCTATTCGTTTGTATGGCTCACTCAGATTTCACAAAAAAAATGGATTGTAAATTTATGCAATTGTAAAATATAGATTTGATATTTGAGTTAATTAAAATTCTGTCAACTAGACTCATAAACTAAATGAAGAAAACTCACCGGATTTATCCGATTACTGGTGTCGATTCCGTCCAATATGTTGTGCACAGCATGTTGGGTTCTCGATGAATTCTGCTTGTTATGGGGATGTAAAAGGTGTTATTAAATATCAAATCTTCACACTGATCCTGATAATTGCCTATCCGTAACTGGACTGTTAGATAGAGTGGACTGGTTAAACCAAAAGAAATGTTCGTCCCTAATGAAACGATGGTTAGAGCTCATCTACACTTGTAAACACTTATATTTTGCTATTTTCCTTTTCATGACACTTAAAATGATGAAGTGGTGGCTTGTCGATCGATGGCACGTTGGTTAGAGCTGGTTTCCGTTGCGGCTGGAGAGCTGGTCTCGACAGACGATGGCTGGCTCGTTGAGGTAAAGCTGACTACTGTTGCGGCTGGAGAGCTGGTCTCAACAGACGATGGCTGGCTCGTTGAGGTAAAGCTGACTACTGTTGCGGCTGGAGAATTTGTCTCAACAGGCGTTCGTTGGCACATTGGTGTGGTGCATCTGGTAGAGCTGACTACTGTTGCGGCTGGAGAATTTGTCTCAACAGGCGTTCGTTGGCACATTGGTGTGGTGCATCTGGTAGAGCTGACTACTGTTGCGGCTGGAGAATTTGTCTCAACAGGCGTTCGTTGGCACATTGGTGTGGTGCATCTGGTAGAGCTGACTACTGTTGCGGCTGGAGAATTTGTCTCAACAGGCGTTCGTTGGCACATTGGTGTGGTGCATCTGGTAGGGCTGACTACTGTTGCGGCTGGAGAATTTGTCTCAACAGGCGTTCGTTGTCGATGGATTGTTGATGCGCTCGTGCTATATAAGTGAGTTGGAAAAGATTTCACGCGCTGTGCTCGTGTGGATGGATTTGCATGCGTCTACGCGCATGTGCTGACGATGGTTTCGGGTTTATGCGCTTGAGCGCATGTGCTCGTGACAGTGTGGTGGAGGAATTTTCGTTTCTACACTTAGTGACTCGAATTTCTGGCGACTGGTGGTAATATACTCGACATATACGGTTCGGAGAAACGTATTTTCGATCGCTTGCTCTTGATTTGGGATTGATTGATGGTGCGTTGTGTGGATAGATGTTGATGTTAAATTCAGTGGCGGGACATAGTTTGTCCGGACGATGGGTCGTCGATGAGTGTTGGATTTACTCTTACCTCTACACAAATTGCAGATAACCTTTTTATGCAAAAAAAATAATTACAGCAGAGCGATGTAGATGATCGCCTGCACACTAAATTTACTTCCACTTTTTGGACAATCATGGATTGTCGTCGGATGGGAGCCGATCAGGATCCTCCGGTGGTAAAAGATTAAGAAGGAAAAAGAGAGACTGAAAACTAGACTGCGCCCGTATATATACTGGCGGATGTCAGTGGAAATCAGAAAATTTGACATTTGTGGATTGGCATGCCTGTGCTATGGCCTATTCACATCGCTTTACGGTGTACTCACATTAATGAGTTACAGAAAAAGTTTGAGTTTTTTACTGGATGATAGTGACAGCAAATTGATTTTATTTTTCATATTTTATTTGCAAGCTGGCCCTTACAGATTTTAGTTTTCATTTTAGGTGTTGCAGCCCATGTAGCTCTTTGGATATTGACAGTCAATATTTGAACAGCATCTTCTAATTGATCTTCTGTTTCTATTGTTTCTAAGAGCTGAATACTATCCTCTAGATGCTGTCTGAAGTAGCTCCAATCAGTCAGCTTATTTCCTAGCCTTGCGCTATTTTCTTTAACAGTGATTTTATCGCCAAGTGTTAAAAGTATTGTGGAGTGATCTGAGTCAAGATCTGGTCCTTCTTCTACCTTCATATTGTTAGTCGAGATATTCTTTGTTACGAAGAAGTCGACAAGATCAGGGATTTTGTTTCTATCTGTTAGCCAATACGTAGGTTTTCCCGTTGAGTGATACTTGCCGTTAATTTCGTTTATTGCTTCATAAAGTTCTCTTCCTCTTGTATTTGTCAATCTAGATCCCCAATACTTGTTTTTGGCATTAAAATCTCCCCCTGCAATAAATCTATTGTTAAATATTCGGAAGAGGCCTAAAAAGTCATTTTTCTTTAGATTGTAACTGGGAGAACAGTAAATTGATGCAACTGATATAGTTTGTCCACTTTTCGTTCGAATGTTAATAGAAATTCCTTGCATCGCGCATGATTGGAACTTGGCTTCTATATGGTGATCGATCGTATTCTTTACTATAACTGCAGCCCCGCATTTTGCTGAATTATGGGGATGTGGGGAGTGATATAATTCGTACCCTTGCAGTTTAAAGTTTGTATTGAATTTTAAGTGCGTCTCAGAGACAAGACATATATCTATTTGGTTCATGTCGAGGACTACTTGGATTTCATCCTTACGGTTCTCGATACCATTAGCATTCCATTCCAGGATTTTTAACCTATCCATCATGTTCTTCTTTTTTGTGCAGCCTTGTTATTGCTGCTTTTTTTCTCGAGGAGCGAGATTCTTTCTAATATAGCTTTATTGCTTTTATCCATGCTTTCTATTCTACTTAGGATTTTTTCCATGAACGTTTCCATATTATTATTTAATTTAGTTTTGGTTGTAGTTTTCGTTTTTGCGACATTATCTACTTTTTTCGATGCAGCCTGTGCATATGTCAATACTGTACCCGCTCCTGTTTTTGGTACTAATGTCTTTTTGATATTTTTATCGGCTATGGGTACTTCTTTTGGCGCTCGCATCTGCAAGTCCTTTATGTCTTTAGGTGCGTCCTTTTTTGTATTTGTCATAGCTTGTTTATGCTTTTTGTCTTTTGCTAATTGAATCTGTTTAGCAACTAAGCAGCCTCTATAGTTGGCTGGATGCTTTTCGTTGCAGTTAGCGCATTTTGTTGGTTCGTCTTTTTTCTTCATACAATCTTTAGTATGGTGGTTTCCTGCACACTTTACGCATCTTGGATTAGAGCTGCAGTATTTATTCGTATGTCCATACTTTTGACAATTCTTGCACTGTGGTACAAGTTTTGATTTCCTTACGGCATGAATCTCTACCTTCATTCCAAGGATGTCTTTAATATCGTATATCTTTTTGATATTTTCGTCGTGCTCAAAAGTTAGCATAAACATTGGAAGCGGTGCTTTACTTTTAGATTTTAGCATATTGACAACTTCTAATATCTTTAGGTTTTTCCTTCTTAGATCTGTAACTACACTCTCTGGCGAGCATGAGAAGTGTAGTTTCTTTACAACAACCTTAATTGGCCTAGTTTGTTTATTCTCATAAGAGTACCATTGCACCTTTTTTTGGTTAAGTATTTTGGTAAGTCTTCTATAAGAATCTTCTTCATCTACATTTATTTTAATGTCATTGCCATTTATTAGCATTGTATTAGCTTTAATTTTATTTTCCTCCAATAACTTAACTAAGCTTTCATACTTTGTAATTTCCAGAGCAATAATTGGAGGAGGTTTGACTGACTTTTGAATTGTATTTTCTTTATTTGGGACATAATTGGTAGCTTGATAGCTTTCTTCCGGAGATGAGATCTTTGGGGATGTGCTCATTTTCCGTTTTTTATTTTTGTTCCCGTTTTTGGGTTTTCTTTCTGTCTCTTTCAGTAGTTCTTCCTCATCCGTTGAGAACTCAACTACTTTAATTATTTCTTTTTCTTTGTTTTGGCTGTTGATCTGATTTTTCAACGTTTGCAACTCCTGCTTTAGACTATTAATTTCTTGGATTAATGGATTATCTGAATAATAAAATTCAAAAAGTTGCACTTTTTTATTTGTATCTAGAACCAAAATCTATTAATGCCAGTTTTTAGATACTTGAATCAAGAATTCAGCATATTCGTTAGATCGCTGTAGGTCAACTGGTTTGGGAGATATCGAAGAAACCGTGCAGCATCTGAATACTAAAATTCAAAAAGTTGCACTTTTTTATTTGTATCTAGAACCAAAATCTATTAATGCAAGTTTTTAGATACTTGAATCAAGAATTCAGCATATTCGTTAAATCGCTGTAGGTCAACTGGTTTGGGAGATATCGAAGAAACCGTGCAGCATCTGAATACTAAAATTCAAAAAGTTGCACTTTTTTATTTGTATCTAGAACCAAAATCTATTAATGCCAGTTTTTAGATACTTGAATCAAGAATTCAGCATATTCGTTAGATCGCTGTAGGTCAACTGGTTTGGGAGATATCGAAGAAACCGTGCAGCATCTGGATACTAAAATTCAAAAAGTTGAACTTTTTTATTTGTATCTAGAACCAAAATCTATTAATGCCAGTTTTTAGATACTTGAATCAAGAATTCAGCATATTCGTTAGATCGCTGTACGTCAACTGGTTTGGGAGATATCGAAGAAACCGTGCAGAATCTGAATACTAAAATTCAAAAAGTTGAACTTTTTTATTTGTATCTAGAACCAAAATCTATTAATGCCAGTTTTTAGATACTTGAATCAAGAATTCAGCATATTCGTTAGATCGCTGTAGGTCAACTGGTTTGGGAGATATCGAAGAAACCGTGCAGAATCTGAATACTAAAATTCAAAAAGTTGAACTTTTTTATTTGTATCTAGAACCAAAATCTATTAATGCCAGTTTTTAGATACTTGAATCAAGAATTCAGCATATTCGTTAGATCGCTGTAGGTCAACTGGTTTGGGAGATATCGAAGAAACCGTGCAGCATCTGAATACTAAAATTCAAAAAGTTGCACTTTTTTATATGTATCTAGAACCAAAATCTATTAATGCAAGTTTTTAGATACTTGAATCAAGAATTCAGCATATTCGTTAGATCGCTGTAGGTCAACTGGTTTGGGAGATATCGAAGAAACCGTGCAGAATCTGAATACTAAAATTCAAAAAGTTGAACTTTTTTATTTGTATCTAGAACCAAAATCTATTAATGCCAGTTTTTAGATACTTGAATCAAGAATTCAGCATATTCGTTAGATCGCTGTAGGTCAACTGGTTTGGGAGATATCGAAGAAACCGTGCAGAATCTGAATACTAAAATTCAAAAAGTTGAACTTTTTTATTTGTATCTAGAACCAAAATCTATTAATGCCAGTTTTTAGATACTTGAATCAAGAATTCAGCATATTCGTTAGATCGCTGTAGGTCAACTGGTTTGGGAGATATCGAAGAAACCGTGCAGAATCTGAATACTAAAATTCAAAAAGTTGAACTTTTTTATTTGTATCTATTACCAAAATCTATTAATGCCAGTTTTTAGATACTTGAATCAAGAATTCAGCATATTCGTTAGATCGCTGTAGGTCAACTGGTTTGGGAGATATCGAAGAAATCGTACAGAATCTGAATACTAAAATTCAAAAAGTTGAACTTTTTTATTTGTATCTAGAACCAAAATCTATTAATGCCAGTTTTTAGATACTTGAATCAAGAATTCAGCATATTCGTTAGATCGCTGTAGGTCAACTGGTTTGGGAGATATCGAAGAAACCGTGCAGAATCTGAATACTAAAATTCAAAAAGTTGAACTTTTTTATTTGTATCTAGAACCAAAATCTATTAATGCCAGTTTTTAGATACTTGAATCAAGAATTCAGCATATTCGTTAGATCGCTGTAGGTCAACTGGTTTGGGAGATATCGAAGAAACCGTGCAGCATCTGAATACTAAAATTCAAAAAGTTGCACTTTTTTATATGTATCTAGAACCAAAATCTATTAATGCAAGTTTTTAGATACTTGAATCAAGAATTCAGCATATTCGTTAGATCGCTGTAGGTCAACTGGTTTGGGAGATATCGAAGAATCCGTGCAGAATCTGAATACTAAAATTCAAAAAGTTGAACTTTTTTATTTGTATCTAGAACCAAAATCTATTAATGCCAGTTTTTAGATACTTGAATCAAGAATTCAGCATATTCGTTAGATCGCTGTAGGTCAACTGGTTTGGGAGATATCGAAGAAACCGTGCAGCATCTGAATACTAAAATTCAAAAAGTTGAACTTTTTTATTTGTATCTAGAACCAAAATCTATTAATGCCAGTTTTTAGATACTTGAATCAAGAATTCAGCATATTCGTTAGATCGCTGTAGGTCAACTGGTTTGGGAGATATCGAAGAAACCGTGCAGAATCTGAATACTAAAATTCAAAAAGTTGAACTTTTTTATTTGTATCTAGAACCAAAATCTATTAATGCCAGTTTTTAGATACTTGAATCAAGAATTCAGCATATTCGTTAGATCGCTGTAGGTCAACTGGTTTGGGAGATATCGAAGAAACCGTGCAGCATCTGGATACTAAAATTCAAAAAGTTGAACTTTTTTATTTGTATCTAGAACCAAAATCTATTAATGCCAGTTTTTAGATACTTGAATCAAGAATTCAGCATATTCGTTAGATCGCTGTAGGTCAACTGGTTTGGGAGATATCGAAGAAACCGTGCAGCATCTGAATACTAAAATTCAAAAAGTTGCACTTTTTTATATGTATCTAGAACCAAAATCTATTAATGCAAGTTTTTAGATACTTGAATCAAGAATTCAGCATATTCGTTAGATCGCTGTAGGTCAACTGGTTTGGGAGATATCGAAGAATCCGTGCAGAATCTGAATACTAAAATTCAAAAAGTTGAACTTTTTTATTTGTATCTAGAACCAAAATCTATTAATGCCAGTTTTTAGATACTTGAATCAAGAATTCAGCATATTCGTTAGATCGCTGTAGGTCAACTGGTTTGGGAGATATCGAAGAAACCGTGCAGCATCTGAATACTAAAATTCAAAAAGTTGCACTTTTTTATATGTATCTAGAACCAAAATCTATTAATGCAAGTTTTTAGATACTTGAATCAAGAATTCAGCATATTCGTTAGATCGCTGTAGGTCAACTGGTTTGGGAGATATCGAAGAAACCGTGCAGAATCTGAATACTAAAATTCAAAAAGTTGAACTTTTTTATTTGTATCTAGAACCAAAATCTATTAATGCCAGTTTTTAGATACTTGAATCAAGAATTCAGCATATTCGTTAGATCGCTGTAGGTCAACTGGTTTGGGAGATATCGAAGAAACCGTGCAGAATCTGAATACTAAAATTCAAAAAGTTGAACTTTTTTATTTGTATCTAGAACCAAAATCTATTAATGCCAGTTTTTAGATACTTGAATCAAGAATTCAGCATATTCGTTAGATCGCTGTAGGTCAACTGGTTTGGGAGATATCGAAGAAACCGTGCAGAATCTGAATACTAAAATTCAAAAAGTTGAACTTTTTTATTTGTATCTATTACCAAAATCTATTAATGCCAGTTTTTAGATACTTGAATCAAGAATTCAGCATATTCGTTAGATCGCTGTAGGTCAACTGGTTTGGGAGATATCGAAGAAATCGTACAGAATCTGAATACTAAAATTCAAAAAGTTGAACTTTTTTATTTGTATCTAGAACCAAAATCTATTAATGCCAGTTTTTAGATACTTGAATCAAGAATTCAGCATATTCGTTAGATCGCTGTAGGTCAACTGGTTTGGGAGATATCGAAGAAACCGTGCAGAATCTGAATACTAAAATTCAAAAAGTTGAACTTTTTTATTTGTATCTAGAACCAAAATCTATTAATGCCAGTTTTTAGATACTTGAATCAAGAATTCAGCATATTCGTTAGATCGCTGTAGGTCAACTGGTTTGGGAGATATCGAAGAAACCGTGCAGCATCTGAATACTAAAATTCAAAAAGTTGCACTTTTTTATATGTATCTAGAACCAAAATCTATTAATGCAAGTTTTTAGATACTTGAATCAAGAATTCAGCATATTCGTTAGATCGCTGTAGGTCAACTGGTTTGGGAGATATCGAAGAATCCGTGCAGAATCTGAATACTAAAATTCAAAAAGTTGAACTTTTTTATTTGTATCTAGAACCAAAATCTATTAATGCCAGTTTTTAGATACTTGAATCAAGAATTCAGCATATTCGTTAGATCGCTGTAGGTCAACTGGTTTGGGAGATATCGAAGAAACCGTGCAGCATCTGAATACTAAAATTCAAAAAGTTGAACTTTTTTATTTGTATCTAGAACCAAAATCTATTAATGCCAGTTTTTAGATACTTGAATCAAGAATTCAGCATATTCGTTAGATCGCTGTAGGTCAACTGGTTTGGGAGATATCGAAGAAACCGTGCAGAATCTGAATACTAAAATTCAAAAAGTTGAACTTTTTTATTTGTATCTAGAACCAAAATCTATTAATGCCAGTTTTTAGATACTTGAATCAAGAATTCAGCATATTCGTTAGATCGCTGTAGGTCAACTGGTTTGGGAGATATCGAAGAAACCGTGCAGCATCTGGATACTAAAATTCAAAAAGTTGAACTTTTTTATTTGTATCTAGAACCAAAATCTATTAATGCCAGTTTTTAGATACTTGAATCAAGAATTCAGCATATTCGTTAGATCGCTGTAGGTCAACTGGTTTGGGAGATATCGAAGAAACCGTGCAGCATCTGAATACTAAAATTCAAAAAGTTGCACTTTTTTATATGTATCTAGAACCAAAATCTATTAATGCCAGTTTTTAGATACTTGAATCAAGAATTCAGCATATTCGTTAGATCGCTGTAGGTCAACTGGTTTGGGAAATATCGAAGAAACCGTGCAGCATCTGAATACTAAAATTCAAAAAGTTGCACTTTTTTATATGTATCTAGAACCAAAATCTATTAATGCAAGTTTTTAGATACTTGAATCAAGAATTCAGCATATTCGTTAGATCGCTGTAGGTCAACTGGTTTGGGAGATATCGAAGAAACCGTGCAGAATCTGAATACTAAAATTCAAAAAGTTGAACTTTTTTATTTGTATCTAGAACCAAAATCTATTAATGCCAGTTTTTAGATACTTGAATCAAGAATTCAGCATATTCGTTAGATCGCTGTAGGTCAACTGGTTTGGGAGATATCGAAGAAACCGTGCAGAATCTGAATACTAAAATTCAAAAAGTTGAACTTTTTTATTTGTATCTAGAACCAAAATCTATTAATGCCAGTTTTTAGATACTTGAATCAAGAATTCAGCATATTCGTTAGATCGCTGTAGGTCAACTGGTTTGGGAGATATCGAAGAAACCGTGCAGCATCTGGATACTAAAATTCAAAAAGTTTAACTTTTTTATTTGTATCTAGAACCAAAATCTATTAATGCCAGTTTTTAGATACTTGAATCAAGAATTCAGCATATTCGTTAGATCGCTGTACGTCAACTGGTTTGGGAGATATCGAAGAAACCGTGCAGAATCTGAATACTAAAATTCAAAAAGTTGAACTTTTTTATTTGTATCTAGAACCAAAATCTATTAATGCCAGTTTTTAGATACCTGAATCAAGAATTCAGCATATTCGTTAGATCGCTGTAGGTCAACTGGTTTGGGAGATATCGAAGAAACCGTGCAGCATCTGAATAATAAAATTCAAAAAGTTGCACTTTTTTATTTGTATTTAGAACCAAAATCTATTAATGCCAGTTTTTAGATGATTGAATCAAGAATTCAGCATATTCGTTAGATCGCTGTAGGTCAACTGGTTTGGGAGATATCGAAGAAACCGTGCAGCATCTGAATACTAAAATTCAAAAAGTTGCACTTTTTAATTTGTATCTAGAACCAAAATCTATTAATGCAAGTTTTTAGATACTTGAATCAAGAATTCAGCATATTCGTTAGATCGCTGTAGGTCAACTGGTTTGGGAGATATCGAAGAAACCGTGCAGCATCTGAATACTAAAATTCAAAAAGTTGCACTTTTTTATATGTATCTAGAACCAAAATCTATTAATGCAAGTTTTTAGATACTTGAATCAAGAATTCAGCATATTCGTTAGATCGCTGTAGGTCAACTGGTTTGGGAGATATCGAAGAAACCGTGCAGAATCTGAATACTAAAATTCAAAAAGTTGAACTTTTTTATTTGTATCTAGAACCAAAATCTATTAATGCCAGTTTTTAGATACTTGAATCAAGAATTCAGCATATTCGTTAGATCGCTGTAGGTCAACTGGTTTGGGAGATATCGAAGAAACCGTGCAGCATCTGAATAATAAAATTCAAAAAGTTGCACTTTTTTATTTGTATTTAGAACCAAAATCTATTAATGCCAGTTTTTAGATGATTGAATCAAGAATTCAGCATATTCGTTAGATCGCTGTAGGTCAACTGGTTTGGGAGATATCGAAGAAACCGTGCAGCATCTGAATACTAAAATTCAAAAAGTTGCACTTTTTAATTTGTATCTAGAACCAAAATCTATTAATGCAAGTTTTTAGATACTTGAATCAAGAATTCAGCATATTCGTTAGATCGCTGTAGGTCAACTGGTTTGGGAGATATCGAAGAAACCGTGCAGCATCTGAATACTAAAATTCAAAAAGTTGCACTTTTTTATATGTATCTAGAACCAAAATCTATTAATGCAAGTTTTTAGATACTTGAATCAAGAATTCAGCATATTCGTTAGATCGCTGTAGGTCAACTGGTTTGGGAGATATCGAAGAAACCGTGCAGAATCTGAATACTAAAATTCAAAAAGTTGAACTTTTTTATTTGTATCTAGAACCAAAATCTATTAATGCCAGTTTTTAGATACTTGAATCAAGAATTCAGCATATTCGTTAGATCGCTGTAGGTCAACTGGTTTGGGAGATATCGAAGAAACCGTGCAGCATCTGAATAATAAAATTCAAAAAGTTGCACTTTTTTATTTGTATCTAGAACCAAAATCTATTAATGCCAGTTTTTAGATACTTGAATCAAGAATTCAGCATATTCGTTAGATCGCTGTAGGTCAACTGGTTTGGGAGATATCGAAGAAACCGTGCAGCATCTGAATACTAAAATTCAAAAAGTTGCACTTTTTTATTTGTATCTAGAACCAAAATCTATTAATGCAAGTTTTTAGATACTTGAATCAAGAATTCAGCATATTCGTTAAATCGCTGTAGGTCAACTGGTTTGGGAGATATCGAAGAAACCGTGCAGCATCTGAATACTAAAATTCAAAAAGTTGCACTTTTTTATTTGTATCTAGAACCAAAATCTATTAATGCCAGTTTTTAGATACTTGAATCAAGAATTCAGCATATTCGTTAGATCGCTGTAGGTCAACTGGTTTGGGAGATATCGAAGAAACCGTGCAGCATCTGGATACTAAAATTCAAAAAGTTGAACTTTTTTATTTGTATCTAGAACCAAAATCTATTAATGCCAGTTTTTAGATACTTGAATCAAGAATTCAGCATATTCGTTAGATCGCTGTACGTCAACTGGTTTGGGAGATATCGAAGAAACCGTGCAGAATCTGAATACTAAAATTCAAAAAGTTGAACTTTTTTATTTGTATCTAGAACCAAAATCTATTAATGCTAGTTTTTAGATACTTGAATCAAGAATTCAGCATATTCGTTAGATCGCTGTAGGTCAACTGGTTTGGGAGATATCGAAGAAACCGTGCAGCATCTGAATAATAAAATTCAAAAAGTTGCACTTTTTTATTTGTATTTAGAACCAAAATCTATTAATGCCAGTTTTTAGATGATTGAATCAAGAATTCAGCATATTCGTTAGATCGCTGTAGGTCAACTGGTTTGGGAGATATCGAAGAAACCGTGCAGCATCTGAATACTAAAATTCAAAAAGTTGCACTTTTTAATTTGTATCTAGAACCAAAATCTATTAATGCAAGTTTTTAGATACTTGAATCAAGAATTCAGCATATTCGTTAGATCGCTGTAGGTCAACTGGTTTGGGAGATATCGAAGAAACCGTGCAGCATCTGAATACTAAAATTCAAAAAGTTGCACTTTTTTATATGTATCTAGAACCAAAATCTATTAATGCAAGTTTTTAGATACTTGAATCAAGAATTCAGCATATTCGTTAGATCGCTGTAGGTCAACTGGTTTGGGAGATATCGAAGAAACCGTGCAGAATCTGAATACTAAAATTCAAAAAGTTGAACTTTTTTATTTGTATCTAGAACCAAAATCTATTAATGCCAGTTTTTAGATACTTGAATCAAGAATTCAGCATATTCGTTAGATCGCTGTAGGTCAACTGGTTTGGGAGATATCGAAGAAACCGTGCAGCATCTGAATAATAAAATTCAAAAAGTTGCACTTTTTTATTTGTATTTAGAACCAAAATCTATTAATGCCAGTTTTTAGATACTTGAATCAAGAATTCAGCATATTCGTTAGATCGCTGTAGGTCAACTGGTTTGGGAGATATCGAAGAAACCGTGCAGCATCTGAATACTAAAATTCAAAAAGTTGCACTTTTTTATATGTATCTAGAACCAAAATCTATTAATGCAAGTTTTTAGATACTTGAATCAAGAATTCAGCATATTCGTTAGATCTCTGTAGGTCAACTGGTTTGGGAGATATCGAAGAAACCGTGCAGCATCTGAATACTAAAATTCAAAAAGTTGCACTTTTTTATATGTATCTAGAACCAAAATCTATTAATGCAAGTTTTTAGATACTTGAATCAAGAATTCAGCATATTCGTTAGATCGCTGTAGGTCAACTGGTTTGGGAGATATCGAAGAAACCGTGCAGAATCTGAATACTAAAATTCAAAAAGTTGAACTTTTTTATTTGTATCTAGAACCAAAATCTATTAATGCCAGTTTTTAGATACTTGAATCAAGAATTCAGCATATTCGTTAGATCGCTGTAGGTCAACTGGTTTGGGAGATATCGAAGAAACCGTGCAGCATCTGAATAATAAAATTCAAAAAGTTGCACTTTTTTATTTGTATTTAGAACCAAAATCTATTAATGCCAGTTTTTAGATGATTGAATCAAGAATTCAGCATATTCGTTAGATCGCTGTAGGTCAACTGGTTTGGGAGATATCGAAGAAACCGTGCAGCATCTGAATACTAAAATTCAAAAAGTTGCACTTTTTAATTTGTATCTAGAACCCAAATCTATTAATGCCAGTTTTTAGATACTTGAATCAAGAATTCAGCATATTCGTTAGATCGCTGTAAGTCAACTGGTTTGGGAGATATCGAAGAAACCGTACAGCATCTGAATACTAAAATTCAAAAAGTTGCACTTTTTTATATGTATCTAGAACCAAAATCTATTAATGCAAGTTTTTAGATACTTGAATCAAGAATTCAGCATATTCGTTAGATCGCTGTAGGTCAACTGGTTTTTGAGATATTGAAGAAACCGTGCAGCATCTGGGTACTAAAATTCAAAAAGTTTAACTTTTTTATTTGTATCTAGAACCAAAATCTATTTATGCAAGTTTTTAGATACTTGAATCAAGAATTCCGCATATTCGTTAGATCGCTGTAGGTCAACTGGTTTGGGAGATATCGAAGAAACCGTGCAGCATCTGGATACGAGTACTAAAATTCAAAAAGTTGAACTTTTTTATTTGTATCTAGAACCAAAATCTATTAATGCAAGTTTTTAGATACTTGAATCAAGAATGCAGCATATTCGTTAGATCGCTGTAGGTTAACTGGTTTGGGAGATATCGAAGAAACCGTGCAGCATCTGGATACTAAAATTCAAAAAGTTGAACTTTTTTATTTGTATTGTGGCGAGCTGGTAAATTTAGGTAACTTCGAATTCCACACTCCACTTCCCATGAAACAAAAATTCTTACCCACCTGAACACTGAAGTTGAACCGGTTCGATTTCTCTGCCATTTTTAGCACTAAACCGCTCAATCATTTTATTTTCGAACTCGACGTCACCCAAGGCGGCAGCCTACATAAGTTCAGGCAAATTGCATTCGCGCCCTTTTTATTTTTGCACTTTCTACGCGCTAGCATCAGCCCGCAACCACTTGGTTATCAAATATAGAATATTTTTTAGTCCGGTGCATTAAAATCCTTTTTTTTTGTGAAACCAATTTTTGTGACCAGCAACAGTGCTGCAAGGTGTCCACTCACGTGGTAAATTAAGACCACTTAAAGATAAAGTGCGGATGTCCGAAGGAAACGTCCAAACGCTCCTTGCGGCCGCACAAATACGCCGACGCAACTTGACGGCACGTGGTCGGGACGCGCAAACGCTACCTCCTACCAAGGCATCCGCACCCAAAAATTAAGAAAAAACCCCGAAAACCCATGAGTCACGAAAAACAATAACTACCCCATCACCCATCGGACAACACGCTTCGGATAGTGCTCCGCCCTACAAAAAAAGGGGAATCGCAAAAGGGTCATCAGCTCACCTAACCTAACCCCCCGAACATCAAACACATGCAGGGCTACCCGCCTGGAAAATTTCTTTTCATCAACTCAATTACCCACAGCCATCTCTAATCTTCTCCCTGCCATCGCCACCAGCATAGCAGATTAATTGTGCAACAAATCAAAGCAGTAGTGAAAGTGCGAAACAAGTGATCAAAAATAATTAACATAAATCGATTAGTTAATCAAGCTAAACTTAGAACTAGTATTTTTAATTTGCCAAGTTGCTTGGAAACGTGCTTATTGTCTAGATCTTAACCTTAAAACATACTTAATGTGTAAATCCTAACCATAAAACATACCTTTTGTATAATTCTTA
Source organism: Portevinia maculata (assembly GCA_949715645.1). Lineage (NCBI taxonomy): Eukaryota > Metazoa > Arthropoda > Insecta > Diptera > Syrphidae > Portevinia > Portevinia maculata. Next base: position 37,590,079 of record OX454528.1, read on the forward strand.
AACATAAAACATACTTATTGTCTAAATCTTAACTCTAAAACATACGTATTGCTTAATTCTTAACCGTAAACATACAAAAAGCCTAAGAATAGATTGCATTTTCTTAATTAATACTTTTCTACCTAATCTTTAAACGAAACTGCTGAAATTTGTGCACAAACTTCATCGCATCGACATCATCATCAAGTTCAAACAAAGTGAGTACAAAACTTTTATCTTTTCTTTGGCTTAAACTCAATAAATTTAACGTTTAATATCGTACATATACTTTGGAGTGAGATACGTTATATACTAAATATATTATATACCTTATACTTAAAATTTTAATGTTAATGCTCATACATCTTATGAATTACCTAATTAACTGCTTATCAGATATACTCGCTATACATTATGAAATGAAGTTGCACAATTAATAGATCAGATTTCCTGATAACATTTTGTTATGAATTCGCGATACATTGATAGTTCTTTTACGTTTTAAATAAATAATCATGTGTTAAACTTATACCTTTTCGTTGAGATGTGTTATTGATTGAGTGTGGATGAAGTGCATTAGGGACTATCCCAATATAAGTTGAGGAAGGGATAGTCAAGGTGCAATGGCAATAGCCATTTGCAAGGGGAGGGTCTCCTCCAGGTGTCATTAAACCGACGACACCACAGCTGATAAGACTAGGTTCATGTACCCCTACTTTCTCTTCACCTTCAAACATTTTAAAGCATTCTTTACAATAGCTTCACCGCTTCATGCAGTGATGTACCTTGGACATTCTTTCTTTTCATTCACTTCCTCGGCACGATATATTTGTAGGCAGGTTAAGTAGGCAGCAAGATCCCACCCCACCGACGAGCTGATGTCGAGCATCCGCAAGCGTGCCAACCGCTGCTTCTAAATTGGGATCATTTTAATACGATCCTGCATCCGCTCTTGCTTGCGACTTAAGCAAGTCGAACAGCAACGCTGATGCTTCATCCCACCTGTACGCTACAATGGCGCCCAACGTGGGGCCCAGCATTTAAAATTAACGAAATACTATCACTCGTAGTGCTAATTAAAACACCCACATCGTTTTTTAATTCATTCTTAAATCGGTTCTTACTTACGTGGTATAACTCTATATTTCTAAATTCAACATCAACTAATATGAAAGCATACGTGTTTTTACAAAAAATTCTTACGAAGAGTAGGTATACTACCACAAGTAGCAAGCTTTCTTGCGGAAACTTGCAGTAATACTTGCATTTCCGAAAGGATTGATTACTTCAATCAATCATCTGAAATACAACATTAAACAACCAGTTGAAGGTACCATAGGTAATAGCCAGGACTGACGAATATGAGTCCGAGTATACTGATCTTCAAGGAACTCGAGTTACCATAGACAGTCGCCTGCTGTTAGTGATATATTTATCTGAGTCGTTAAGGATTTTGCTTAACAGTCCAGAGTATATTTATCAAACCCTCAAAGTACCGATCAACAATTCACCCAAATGCATATCATTTTACTTATACCGCTATCAATTTCTCTTTCTCTTTAATTACATGAACTCTTATCAGCTAACTCATTTCCCACACACTTTTATGTAAACACATGTCTCAACGAAACCTTTCTATGAAAAAATCTCTTTTCTTATAACAACAAGCGTAGATCGCAACAAAAATCTTCCTTCTGTTGACGAACAACAGAATCAAAACAAACCATGAGCCAAAACAACAAAAATAGCGGAGCTGTGCCCAAGCAGTTTAAAAGCATGGTCACTAGGTCACAAAACTTACGTAATAATGACACACCCATAAATTTGAACCGCAATAGCTTTCAACCGCTGAGACACACCCCTCCCAGGAATTCAATGACTCCTAGTCGAATTTTAGGAGACAATCTTGATTTCGATAATAGCTTCAACAACTCTCTTTCTCATATCGGAGAAGCACCCATATGTGGCTTTACAACTAGTGCAGTTATTCAAACTACAACATCTACCGTGACGAGTGTATCAAATCCACGCGTTTCCATATTAGCTGACGATTCAATCATTGAGCAACATGCTGCATCAAAGTTCCCTCCAACGAGTAATCAGCAAGTGAACAGTTTTCTTAATGTTGCACATGCAAATCTTATCAATGCGTCCAGCAACATCAGACCAAATGTTTCGCAGCTTAATGTTTCACAGCCTAGTGTTCCGCATGCACAGTACATTTCTAGCAATGCGCCTAAACTAAAACAGCTGGACGAACATATCAAGCAAGTGGTAAATGATACACTAGTAAATCTTATCCCGTCTTTGATACAACAAAATGTTGAGAAGGCAATTAACCCATTTTTGAACGCTCAAGCAAACAATCATGAGCCCATCCAATCCGTGAATCCGCCAAATATTCAACAGGATCACAATCTTTATATGGAAGATTTTCCAGCCACTGACTTCCATAATAACAGCGGGTTAAATGCACCTCACTCTGATGATAGGCAAAGGCATTCAAGGTCAGCTAATGGTCCGTCTGACTGGGGTATCAAATACGATGGCACAATGAAAAGCATGACTGTGGAAGACTTTGTGTTCAGAGTAGAGATGCTTAAATCAAATTATGATTGTTCATGGAGTGAAGTACTCAAGAATTTTCACCATCTTTTAACAGGACTTGCCCAGGACTGGTACTGGCAATTTCTGAGGGGCAATTCTCGAGGTGATTGGTCCAGCTTACGCAATGCTTTAGTGAAGCAGTTCCGAAATCATGAAAATGATTTCGAAATCATTAAACAGATCATGGATAGAAAGCAACTACCTCGGGAGAGCTTTGAAGACTTTTTTAGTACCATAGTACGGTTGAAAAGCCAGTTACGCCAACAAATCAGGGAACAGGATCTCATTCAAATTCTGCGGACAAATATAAGCCCCAAGCTTATGAGTTTCATATACCCTATGAAATTGTACTCTCTAGAGCACTTCAAAGACGAGTGCAAACGAACGGAAAGAATGATACAGTCCCGATTCACCTTTCCAAATAGAAGTGTTCCTTATCAATCCGTTCATGAGCTTGAAGGCGTAATTATTAGTCCGTGTGAATATGAGAGTGAACAATTTGACATTTCTGCAGTTTCAGGCCCAGGGAACGTACACTCTCCTATGTACAGAAAGTCGCCCGCAGTCAAAGTACCTAAATGCTTTAATTGCAAATGTCAAGGTCATTTGTTCACAGAATGTCCATCGCCAGTCAACAGGTTATTCTGCTTCAGATGTGGTGCGGATGGGGTAACAGTTTTAAGTTGCAGTCGATGTAACCCTCCATTGGAAAACGCGTTACCGAGCGGGATGAGAGCCGGAGAGTCTCGTTCGACGCAAACATATCCGGAATAAAAATGGTCGACGCATGTACCAATACGACTGCAGATTTTGAAACAACTCCTGTTTCCAATCCTGCATGTAACAAAACACCTGACTTTACATTAAATAGATCCCAATTCCGTAATTTGCCGTACGAGGAAAGGTTGGATAAGTACAACCAGCTCAAAGCAAAGATTTTTCAAATTGAAGAAGTGAAGGTCACTGAAGAGACAAACAAATTTCTCAAAACACGCCTACGCTATATAAAGAGAAAAATATTTAAGAAAATTATATGTAGTAGTATCGTAACAAACACAGTAGATTCGCGGCCTTATGCACAAGTTGAAATACTTGGAAAAAAGATCGTGGGATTACTAGACAGTGGTGCAAGCATCTCTTGTCTAGGGAAGGACTGCTTAAAGATTGTTCGTGAACTAAACACCCCCGTTCTTGAGTTTTCATCCTTCATACGAACAGCAGATGGAAAACCACAATCTATTGTCGGCAGAGTTAAGGTTACTGTTAAATTCAATAACAAACTAGAAGACATCGATTTGTACCTTATACCGTCGTTATCTCAAACTCTCTATCTAGGCATAGACTTTTGGCAGAGGTTCGGAATAGCGCCCAATATTATTAGTGAAATTGAAGAAAACCCTAGTGAAATGCCAGACAAAGTAAAAGAGGAAACGGAAAAACTTGAGCTGACTGACTCTGAGACTCATAGTTTAAAACAAATTGTCGCTAAGTTTCCATCTTTCACTGAACATGGCTTAGGCAAAACTTTACTTGAAGTACATGTCATTGACACTGGAAACTCCGAACCTGTCAAACAGAGACATTACCCTGTCTCACCAGCAATTCAGGAGATGATCTATAGTGAATTAGATCGCATGCTTTCTTTGGGAGTGATTGAAGAGAGTAATAGTTCATGGAGTTCACCCATTGTTCTGATCAGGAAACCTGGTAAGAACAGACTTTGTCTGGACTCTCGGAAAGTGAACTCACTCACAAAGAAAGATGCGTATCCTCTTCCTCACATAGAGGGTATGCTGAGCCGTCTGCAAGAGACACACTACATAAGCAGTGTGGATCTTAAGGATGCGTTCTGGCAAATCCCCTTAGAGAAAGAGTCTAGGGAAAAAACGGCCTTCACTGTGCCAGGCCGACCACTTTATCAATTCACTGTCATGCCTTTTGGGTTGTGTAACGCAGCTCAAAGGATGTGCCGGTTAATGGATAAAGTGATCCCGAGCGCACTAAGAGAACAAGTTTTTGTTTACCTGGATGATTTGCTGGTTATCTCCAAGGATTTCGCTGGTCACCTCAGGACTTTAGAGAGCGTAGCAGAATGTTTGCGAAAGGCAAACCTAACAATCAACGTTGAAAAATCGCGATTTTGTTTCAAGGAACTAAAGTACTTAGGGTACATCGTTGGGAAGGGTCACATTAAGCCTGATCCTAACAAGGTTTCAGCAATAAAAGATTTTCCGGTGCCAACATCACAAAAACAAGTCCGACGATTTCTAGGTTTATGTGGGTGGTACCGTCGATTTATTCGGAACTTTGCTTCGATTGCGAGTCCTTTGACTGACACTCTTAAGAAAAGCCAACGTTTCGCTATGACTCCTGATGCCTTAATGTCCTTTAGTTCCTTGAAAGCAGCTCTCATTTCTGCTCCTTTATTGTCCAATCCTGATTTCTCAAGGCCTTTTACGATACAGTGTGATTCTTCGAGCTATGGAATAGGAGGTGTTTTATTTCAATACGATGAGGAGAACCACGAAAAGCCAATAGCATTTTTCTCTGAAAAGCTTAACGCATGTCAACGCAACTATAGCGTGACAGAGCAAGAATGTTATGCGGCGGTGCAAGCAGTTAAGAAGTTCCGTCCGTATGTTGAAGGGCAAGCTTTTACCATCGTGACCGACCATGCTAGCCTGAAGTGGCTTATGGGTCTCAAGGATCTCAGCGGCAGATTGGCACGGTGGTCGCTAAAACTCCAGGCTTTTACCTTCGACATCCAACATCGGAAAGGAACGCAGAACGTTGTGCCGGATGCCCTTTCCCGTGCATTCAACGAAGAGCTTTCTGCTGATACGACATCTTCTTCTTGCATCGATCTTAGTTCGGCTGAATTCAAATCACCGGAATACCTCGATCTGATCTCAACTGTGCTGAAAAATACCGAAGCATTTCCAGAACTGAAGGTACTGAATGGTTTTGTTTATAAAAAAGTGTTACAAAAAGCAGACGATCAGTTAACAACAGAATTTGAGTGGAAGTTATGGGTACCAAACAAGCTAACTCAATCTGTAATTAAACGTTTCCACGAACCTCCAGATTGTTCCCACGGAGGAATATTCAAAACTCTGTTCAAGATAAAGGAACTTTTTTATTGGCCAAATATGACCTCAGAAGTTCGTAGTTTCATTCGAGATTGCTCTGTGTGCAAGGAGAATAAATCGCCTAATATGACATTGCGTTCGCCAATGGGATCCCATCATGTGATAAACCGACCATTTCAGAAGTTATACATTGACTTCATGGGACCCTATCCAAGGACAAAACGAGGCAATGCATATTTATTCGTCCTATTAGACGGTTTCTCCAAGTACGTCATATTGAAGGCAATGCGCAAAGCCACAACTAACGCAGTGATTGAGTTTATGGAGAGTAATGTTTTCCACCAGTTCGGTGTTCCCGAGTATATCCATAGCGACAATGGAAAACAATTTGTGTCCAAGGACTTTCAACATTTTCTCGGTAAATACGGTTGTACACATATCCGAAATGCTGTTTACGCCCCACAAGCAAATGCATCGGAAAGGGTAAACCAATCCATTTTGTCAGCAATCAGGAGCTATATTGGCAAGGATCAAAAGGACTGGGATAAACATGTATCTCAGATTCAACAAGCCTTATGCACATCGGTCCACCAGTCTACTGGAATGACGCCTTACTATTGCCTTTATGGACAACATATGAGTACTCACGCCAGTGTGTACAAACTTCTTCGGAGATTGAAAGAACTCGATAGTGGTGAGCTCCAGTGTCTACCTCAAGATGGTAAACTTAATATCATACGTGATAAAGTCAAAAACAACATTAAACTTGCATACGGTCGGAATGAAAAGTCGTATAACCTTAGAAGCGCTAAGAGGATCTTTTATCCAGGAGAAATTGTTTATAGGCGGAATTTTGTACTTAGTGATGCATCGAAAAATCTAAATTCGAAGCTGTGTGCTAAATTCGTTAAGTGCAGAATAATTTGTCCAGTAGGGAAGTGCTTATACCAAATTGAGAATCTAGATGGGAAAAAGATTGGGGTATATCATGCGAAGGATTTGCGAAAATAAGTCTTTCTTGTTCAGGGGCATGGGTCGAGTTGCCTTTGATTTTACCAGCAGCGTTTTCATGCCTTTCCATCACAGGTGTTGAGTTGGAAATTCACGACTTTGTGGCGAGCTGGTAAATTTAGGTAACTTCGAATTCCACACTCCACTTCCCATGAAACAAAAATTCTTACCCACCTGAACACTGAAGTTGAACCGGTTCGATTTCTCTGCCATTTTTAGCACTAAACCGCTCAACCATTTTATTTTCGAACTCGACGTCACCCAAGGCGGCAGCCTACATAAGTTCAGGCAAATTGCATTCGCGCCCTTTTTATTTTTGCACTTTCTACGCGCTAGCATCAGCCCGCAACCACTTGGTTATCAAATATAGAATATTTTTTAGTCCGGTGCATTAAAATCCTTTTTTTTTGTGAAACCAATTTTTGTGACCAGCAACAGTGCTGCAAGGTGTCCACTCACGTGGTAAATTAAGACCACTTAAAGATAAAGTGCGGATGTCCGAAGGAAACGTCCAAACGCTCCTTGCGGCCGCACAAATACGCCGACGCAACTTGACGGCACGTGGTCGGGACGAGCAAGCGCTACCTCCTACCAAGGCATCCGCACCCAAAAATTAAGAAAAAACCCCGAAAACCCATGAGTCACGAAAACAATAACTACCCCATCACCCATCGGACAACACGCTTCGGATAGTGCTCCGCCCTACAAAAAAAGGGGAATCGCAAAAGGGTCATCAGCTCACCTAACCTAACCCCCCGAACATCAAACACATGCAGGGCTACCCGCCTGGAAATTTTCTTTTCATCAACTCAATTACCCACAGCCATCTCTAATCTTCTCCCTGCCATCGCCACCAGCATAGCAGATTAATTGTGCAACAAATTAAAGCAGTAGTGAAAGTGCGAAACAAGTGATCAAAAATAATTAACATAAATCGATTAGTTAATCAAGCTAAACTTAGAACTAGTATTTTTAATTTGCCAAGTTGCTTGGAAACATGCTTATTGTCTAGATCTTAACCTTAAAACATACTTAATGTGTAAATCCTAACCATAAAACATACCTTTTGTATAATTCTTAAACATAAAACATACTTATTGTCTAAATCTTAACTCTAAAACATACGTATTGCTTAATTCTTAACCGTAAACATACAAAAAGCCTAAGAATAGATTGCATTTTCTTAATTAATACTTTTCTACCTAATCTTTAAACGAAACTGCTGAAATTTGTGCACAAACTTCATCGCATCGACATCATCATCAAGTTCAAACAAAGTGAGTACAAAACTTTTATCTTTTCTTTGGCTTAAACTCAATAAATTTAACGTTTAATATCGTACATATACTTTGGAGTGAGATACGTTATATACTAAATATATTATATACCTTATACTTAAAATTTTAATGTTAATGCTCATACATCTTATGAATTACCTAATTAACTGCTTATCAGATATACTCGCTATACATTATGAAATGAAGTTGCACAATTAATAGATCAGATTTCCTGATAACATTTTGTTATGAATTCGCGATACATTGATAGTTCTTTTACGTTTTGAATAAATAATCATGTGTTAAACTTATACCTTTTCGTTGAGATGTGTTATTGATTGAGTGTGGATGAAGTGCATTAGGGACTATCCCAATATAAGTTGAGGAAGGGATAGTCAAGGTGCAATGGCAATAGCCATTTGCAAGGGGAGGGTCTCCTCCAGGTGTCATTAAACCGACGACACCACAGCTGATAAGACTAGGTTCATGTACCCCTACTTTCTCTTCACCTTCAAACATTTTAAAGCATTCTTTACAATAGCTTCACCGCTTCATGCAGTGATGTACCTTGGACATTCTTTCTTTTCATTCACTTCCTCGGCACGATATATTTGTAGGCAGGTTAAGTAGGCAGCAAGATCCCACCCCACCGACGAGCTGATGTCGAGCATCCGCAAGCGTGCCAACCGCTGCTTCTAAATTGGAATCATTTTAATACGATCCTGCATCCGCTCTTGCTTGCGACTTAAGCAAGTCGAACAGCAACGCTGATGCTTCATCCCACCTGTACGCTACAATGGCGCCCAACGTGGGGCCCAGCATTTAAAATTAACGAAATACTATCACTCGTAGTGCTAATTAAAACACCCACATCGTTTTTTAATTCATTCTTAAATCGGTTCTTACTTACGTGGTATAACTCTATATTTCTAAATTCAACATCAACTAATATGAAAGCATACGTGTTTTTACAAAAAATTCTTACGAAGAGTAGGTATACTACCACAAGTAGCAAGCTTTCTTGCGGAAACTTGCAGTAATACTTGCATTTCCGAAAGGATTGATTACTTCAATCAATCATCTGAAATACAACATTAAACAACCAGTTGAAGGTACCATAGGTAATAGCCAGGACTGACGAATATGAGTCCGAGTATACTGATCTTCAAGGAACTCGAGTTACCATAGACAGTCGCCTGCTGTTAGTGATATATTTATCTGAGTCGTTAAGGATTTCGCTTAACAGTCCAGAGTATATTTATCAAACCCTCAAAGTACCGATCAACAATTCACCCAAATGCATATCATTTTACTTATACCGCTATCAATTTCTCTTTCTCTTTAATTACATGAACTCTTATCAGCTAACTCATTTCCCACACACTTTTATGTAAACACATGTCTCAACGAAACCTTTCTATGAAAAAATCTCTTTTCTTATAACAACAAGCGTAGATCGCAACAAAAATCTTCCTTCTGTTGACGAACAACAGAATCAAAACAAACCATGAGCCAAAACAACAAAAATAGCGGAGCTGTGCCCAAGCAGTTTAAAAGCATGGTCACTAGGTCACAAAACTTACGTAATAATGACACACCCATAAATTTGAACCGCAATAGCTTTCAACCGCTGAGACACACCCCTCCCAGGAATTCAATGACTCCTAGTCGAATTTTAGGAGACAATCTTGATTTCGATAATAGCTTCAACAACTCTCTTTCTCATATCGGAGAAGCACCCATATGTGGCTTTACAACTAGTGCAGTTATTCAAACTACAACATCTACCGTGACGAGTGTATCAAATCCACGCGTTTCCATATTAGCTGACGATTCAATCATTGAGCAACATGCTGCATCAAAGTTCCCTCCAACGAGTAATCAGCAAGTGAACAGTTTTCTTAATGTTGCACATGCAAATCTTATCAATGCGTCCAGCAACATCAGACCAAATGTTTCGCAGCTTAATGTTTCACAGCCTAGTGTTCCGCATGCACAGTACATTTCTAGCAATGCGCCTAAACTAAAACAGCTGGACGAACATATCAAGCAAGTGGTAAATGATACACTAGTAAATCTTATCCCGTCTTTGATACAACAAAATGTTGAGAAGGCAATTAACCCATTTTTGAACGCTCAAGCAAACAATCATGAGCCCATCCAATCCGTGAATCCGCCAAATATTCAACAGGATCACAATCTTTATATGGAAGATTTTCCAGCCACTGACTTCCATAATAACAGCGGGTTAAATGCACCTCACTCTGATGATAGGCAAAGGCATTCAAGGTCAGCTAATGGTCCGTCTGACTGGGGTATCAAATACGATGGCACAATGAAAAGCATGACTGTGGAAGACTTTGTGTTCAGAGTAGAGATGCTTAAATCAAATTATGATTGTTCATGGAGTGAAGTACTCAAGAATTTTCACCATCTTTTAACAGGACTTGCCCAGGACTGGTACTGGCAATTTCTGAGGGGCAATTCTCGAGGTGATTGGTCCAGCTTACGCAATGCTTTAGTGAAGCAGTTCCGAAATCATGAAAATGATTTCGAAATCATTAAACAGATCATGGATAGAAAGCAACTACCTCGGGAGAGCTTTGAAGACTTTTTTAGTACCATAGTACGGTTGAAAAGCCAGTTACGCCAACAAATCAGGGAACAGGATCTCATTCAAATTCTGCGGACAAATATAAGCCCCAAGCTTATGAGTTTCATATACCCTATGAAATTGTACTCTCTAGAGCACTTCAAAGACGAGTGCAAACGAACGGAAAGAATGATACAGTCCCGATTCACCTTTCCAAATAGAAGTGTTCCTTATCAATCCGTTCATGAGCTTGAAGGCGTAATTATTAGTCCGTGTGAATATGAGAGTGAACAATTTGACATTTCTGCAGTTTCAGGCCCAGGGAACGTACACTCTCCTATGTACAGAAAGTCGCCCGCAGTCAAAGTACCTAAATGCTTTAATTGCAAATGTCAAGGTCATTTGTTCACAGAATGTCCATCGCCAGTCAACAGGTTATTCTGCTTCAGATGTGGTGCGGATGGGGTAACAGTTTTAAGTTGCAGTCGATGTAACCCTTCATTGGAAAACGCGTTACCGAGCGGGATGAGAGCCGGAGAGTCTCGTTCGACGCAAACATATCCGGAATAAAAATGGTCGACGCATGTACCAATACGACTGCAGATTTTGAAACAACTCCTGTTTCCAATCCTGCATGTAACAAAACACCTGACTTTACATTAAATAGATCCCAATTCCGTAATTTGCCGTACGAGGAAAGGTTGGATAAGTACAACCAGCTCAAAGCAAAGATTTTTCAAATTGAAGAAGTGAAGGTCACTGAAGAGACAAACAAATTTCTCAAAACACGCCTACGCTATATAAAGAGAAAAATATTTAAGAAAATTATATGTAGTAGTATCGTTACAAACACAGTAGATTCGCGGCCTTATGCACAAGTTGAAATACTTGGAAAAAAGATCGTGGGATTACTAGACAGTGGTGCAAGCATCTCTTGTCTAGGGAAGGACTGCTTAAAGATTGTTCGTGAACTAAACACCCCCGTTCTTGAGTTTTCATCCTTCATACGAACAGCAGATGGAAAACCACAATCTATTGTCGGCAGAGTTAAGGTTACTGTTAAATTCAATAACAAACTAGAAGACATCGATTTGTACCTTATACCGTCTTTATCTCAAACTCTCTATCTAGGCATAGACTTTTGGCAGAGGTTCGGAATAGCGCCCAATATTATTAGTGAAATTGAAGAAAACCCTAGTGAAATGCCAGACAAAGTAAAAGAGGAAACGGAAAAACTTGAGCTGACTGACTCTGAGACTCATAGTTTAAAACAAATTGTCGCTAAGTTTCCATCTTTCACTGAACATGGCTTAGGCAAAACTTTACTTGAAGTACATGTCATTGACACTGGAAACTCCGAACCTGTCAAACAGAGACATTACCCTGTCTCACCAGCAATTCAGGAGATGATCTATAGTGAATTAGATCGCATGCTTTCTTTGGGAGTGATTGAAGAGAGTAATAGTTCATGGAGTTCACCCATTGTTCTGATCAGGAAACCTGGTAAGAACAGACTTTGTCTGGACTCTCGGAAAGTGAACTCACTCACAAAGAAAGATGCGTATCCTCTTCCTCACATAGAGGGTATGCTGAGCCGTCTGCAAGAGACACACTACATAAGCAGTGTGGATCTTAAGGATGCGTTCTGGCAAATCCCCTTAGAGAAAGAGTCTAGGGAAAAAACGGCCTTCACTGTGCCAGGCCGACCACTTTATCAATTCACTGTCATGCCTTTTGGGTTGTGTAACGCAGCTCAAAGGATGTGCCGGTTAATGGATAAAGTGATCCCGAGCGCACTAAGAGAACAAGTTTTTGTTTACCTGGATGATTTGCTGGTTATCTCCAAGGATTTCGCTGGTCACCTCAGGACTTTAGAGAGCGTAGCAGAATGTTTGCGAAAGGCAAACCTAACAATCAACGTTGAAAAATCGCGATTTTGTTTCAAGGAACTAAAGTACTTAGGGTACATCGTTGGGAAGGGTCACATTAAGCCTGATCCTAACAAGGTTTCAGCAATAAAAGATTTTCCGGTGCCAACATCACAAAAACAAGTCCGACGATTTCTAGGTTTATATGGGTGGTACCGTCGATTTATTCGGAACTTTGCTTCGATTGCGAGTCCTTTGACTGACACTCTTAAGAAAAGCCAACGTTTCGCTATGACTCCTGATGCCTTAATGTCCTTTAGTTCCTTGAAAGCAGCTCTCATTTCTGCTCCTTTATTGTCCAACAGTGGCGTGGCGTCCATATAACACGATTCCTACCGTCTTCCCTTTTAAAAATCCACCAAAAGTAAGCACTATCTGCCAAATAAATATATGAAAAATGAAACCCGTCCCGTATTTTAATTATAAAATAAAATCTACACACACACTCACACATAAGCTATCGAATAAGTTTAATATTTTCATTCTACCTCTCGTCTGTATCTTCATACTTCATTCAAGAATCAAGATTCAACCACATTCCACAATCCACAAATCACAAACAACAAACCAACGAAGAGTCACAAAAATACTCTTAGTAAAAAGTTTTCAACTACCGCTGCTCTCTATAATAGAATAAAAAATATTTTTCCGTCTTATTTACTTGTTTTATATCCCTTTCTTCTACAAGCATTGCGGTTCCGATCCTCTTTGTTCAACACCCGCTTTTATATTCAAAGAAAAAGACGCTACATTTCGTCTTATAAACCAAATCTCACGCTGAATACTTGGAATTGTTTCATTTCATTCTCCCTTTTGCGATTAGCATTGCGTTTCAATCGGAAGATATCAACATGTTGCAGGAATGCAGGTGCTACGTTTGACTCGTTTTTTTTGCAACATTGTGTCTAATAACACGGTGTTCTTTGACTTATTTCTTTTTTCTTATGACATAATATCTGAATGTGTTATGTGGGTTGATTCTTGATTTTGAATTTGATGTTGATATTGATATGCGTGTTGATGTAAGAAGTTGAGCTTTCATTTTTCTCTCTTGTGATAGTTAATGCTTCGATGTTTTTACAAATTTATTGTTATACTTTTGTCTTATGAAATAAAATATGGTAGAATATTATGGCAATTTGTCAGCAGAGTAAATTCAGCATATCGCTTAAGAGAAGTTCATGTCAAATAAAATACCGACACTTGTTTTTTTTTTAAGCAGGAATTCAAATTTTAATTTAGAATCAGTTGGAATTTATTGACAGACTGCGTTGCACAAGTGCAATAACTTGAAAAAATCTAGTGTTTTGTAAAGCCAATTTGATAAAATCTTAAATTAAAATAGTGAAAAGTTAAATGTGAAAGTGAAAGTGAAGGTTAATGTGTAATTTTTTAGTTTCTTTTATTACCAACTTACTGATAAAAACATTTTAGCTTCTTAATTTTAGTGCAGTTTTAGATTTTTTTTTGGAAATGTCTTTGATTAGTGTAGATTGCTGTTTAACTGATTTCCTCCTGGAGGATTCAAATAGTTTTAGTAAGCTATCTTTTCTTGATAAAAAAAAAGTTATAGACGTAGGGCGCTCTATGCCTTTTATAAATATTAATTACCAAAGGAGAGATGGTTTTGTGACACATTTTAATGTTTCCTTATACCAAAAATATAAGTGGCTAACTGGGAGTTGCAAGCTTAATAAAATGTTTTGTTTTCCTTGTCTTCTTTTTTCAAACTCCGCCAGTGTTTGGAGCCGAACGGGTTTCACTGATATAAATAATTTAGTTAATTCTTCGAAAAAACATATTAAGACAGAAAAACATATTCGTTGTTGTTTATCCCTACACGAATTCGGCACGAATCGCATTGAAACTTCTTTAGGAAATTCTTTCGTTGTTCATAATAAAAAAGTAGATAAAAATCGGAAACTAATGGAACGTTTTATTGACACGGTCATTTTATTAGGCAGACAGGAGTTAGCATTAGCATTTCGCGGTCATGATGAAAGGTCTAGTTCAGATAATCGTGGCAATTATGTCGAAGCGGTTTATTTTTTATCTAAATATGACACTATTGGAATCCCATTTAGAGCAGTGTTCAAGTACACACAATCCAATTTTTTCAGGTTTATCCAACGATATTCAAAACGATTTGATACATAGTATCGCGGCGGTTATTAAATCCGAAATTAAAACGGAAATCAAGGATGCTCGGTTCGTGTCGATTATGATCGACGAAACACCAGATTTGAGTCATAGGGAACAACTGAGTGCCATATTTCGGTACTTGTCAGAGGATGGTATACAAGAAAGATTTCTTGGATTTTTTGACGTTAGCGCAAGTCGTAATGCAAATGAGTTATCCAATCATATATTTAAAATTCTTGAAACATACGACTGCAAGGAAAAGTTAATAGGACAATCCTACGATGGTGCCGCAGTTATGTTCGGCGAGGGGGGTGGTGTTCAAAAGAAGGTCCTTGATGAATGCCCGATGGCAAATTTTATTCCTTGTTATGCACATGTTTTAAATTTAGTACTATCCCGATCTCTAGAAAACATAGCAGAACTTAAACTATTTTTTGGCTATACTAATAGCATCGTTCGATTTTTTAATAAATCCACAAAGCGGTCCAATCTTTTAAAACAAATTTCCAATCGACGCATGCCAGGAGTATCGGAAACTCGATGGCATTATCATTCAAGAATAATAAACGTAATCTTTAACTGTAGAATAGATATAATTGAAACTTTTAGTAAAATAATTAATGACTCTAGGGAATGGGATACTGACACACTTTCGATGGCAGAAAGTTTATTAAATAAATTAGAGAGCAAGGAATTCTGTTTTTTGCTTCATACCCTTTCTGAAATATTTGCAAATACCGATGTATTATTTAATTTAATTCAAAAAAAACAAACAGGCGTTAGTTATGCCAAGCAAGAAATCGAACGTATTGAGTCATGGATAAGCTCTGACTTTTTAAATATGTTTGAAGTTATTTATGACAGCGTAAATGATTGCATCGAACCTCCACGTAAACGCAGGTTGCTTGACTTCGATTTGAAGACGAATTATAAGCGCCTTTTTGTTGAAATTAAAAACAATATAGTTAGCCAAATAAATGCCAGATATAAATCATTTAGTAATCTTACATTTTTGGATTTACTAAATAATTTGAAGTATGACACTTTTTCTCGTTCCAGTCCAGATGTAAAAATATCTTCCCTAATTAAGTTTTTTCCTAGAATTTTTGACTTCACGGCATTAAAAAATGAACTTAATGTTTTATATTCTTCGTCGTCACTTCGGCAGTTTGAGGTTCTCGACCTTCACAACCATTTGAATAGTGAAGCATTGAAAGAAGTGTTTCCTCAAGTCTTAAACTTAAGTAGTTTACTTTTAACACTTCCCATTTCCGTCGCCTCCGTTGAGAGGTCTTTTTCTGCTTTAAAAAGAATTCATACTTATTTAAGAAACTCACAGGGCGAGGATAGGCTCTCTGATTTAGCCCTCATATCGATAGAAAGAAGACTTCTTCTTAAAATTAAAAATAGACCAAACTTCTATGAAAGGGTATTGGCAGAGTTTATCAAAAAAGATCGTCGAATAGCATTAGAATACAAATAATTATAAAGAACTAATATTTTAACAAAACTTTTCACTTTTTTTTTTTTTAAGTGTGTGAATTTTAGCTGTTTTTAATTTTGATTTATTTTTATTGCTGACATTATTATTTGTATCGTTTTTATATTTTAACAAAAATAAAGAATTATCCATATAATTCTTCTGAATTTTCTTATTTTAAAATTACTATCCACATTATGCTGAATTTTTTTAAGTTATTGTATCATGCGTCTGTCAAGACCGGCTTCTTTTGAAGCCACTTTTGTTATGTTTTAAGCTCATTGTTGATTGAAATATTAATGTCTTGAAGTATAAAAAATGTGGCTAGAATATTTTTGATAAGTCAATGTGGAATGCATATTATGTAGATACAATATCCCCATTAAAAATTATTTTATTTCAGGTTTTAAAGATTTTTATTTTTATAGGTGACTAAATTTTTCAACGTCTTCCCTTTTAAAATTATCCACGCCACGCCACTGTTGTCCAATCCTGATTTCTCAAGGCCTTTTACGATACAGTGTGATTCTTCGAGCTATGGAATAGGAGGTGTTTTATTTCAATACGATGAGGAGAACCACGAAAAGCCAATAGCATTTTTCTCTGAAAAGCTTAACGCATGTCAACGCAACTATAGCGTGACAGAGCAAGAATGTTATGCGGCGGTGCAAGCAGTTAAGAAGTTCCGTCCGTATGTTGAAGGGCAAGCTTTTACCATCGTGACCGACCATGCTAGCCTGAAGTGGCTTATGGGTCTCAAGGATCTCAGCGGCAGATTGGCACGGTGGTCGCTAAAACTCCAGGCTTTTACCTTCGACATCCAACATCGGAAAGGAACGCAGAACGTTGTGCCGGATGCCCTTTCCCGTGCATTCAACGAAGAGCTTTCTGCTGATACGACATCTTCTTCTTGCATCGATCTTAGTTCGGCTGAATTCAAATCACCGGAATACCTCGATCTGATCTCAACTGTGCTGAAAAATACCGAAGCATTTCCAGAACTGAAGGTACTGAATGGTTTTGTTTATAAAAAAGTGTTACAAAAAGCAGACGATCAGTTAACAACAGAATTTGAGTGGAAGTTATGGGTACCAAACAAGCTAACTCAATCTGTAATTAAACGTTTCCACGAACCTCCAGATTGTTCCCACGGAGGAATATTCAAAACTCTGTTCAAGATAAAGGAACTTTTTTATTGGCCAAATATGACCTCAGAAGTTCGTAGTTTCATTCGAGATTGCTCTGTGTGCAAGGAGAATAAATCGCCTAATATGACATTGCGTTCGCCAATGGGATCCCATCATGTGATAAACCGACCATTTCAGAAGTTATACATTGACTTCATGGGACCCTATCCAAGGACAAAACGAGGCAATGCATATTTATTCGTCCTATTAGACGGTTTCTCCAAGTACGTCATATTGAAGGCAATGCGCAAAGCCACAACTAACGCAGTGATTGAGTTTATGGAGAGTAATGTTTTCCACCAGTTCGGTGTTCCCGAGTATATCCATAGCGACAATGGAAAACAATTTGTGTCCAAGGACTTTCAACATTTTCTCGGTAAATACGGTTGTACACATATCCGAAATGCTGTTTACGCCCCACAAGCAAATGCATCGGAAAGGGTAAACCAATCCATTTTGTCAGCAATCAGGAGCTATATTGGCAAGGATCAAAAGGACTGGGATAAACATGTATCTCAGATTCAACAAGCCTTATGCACATCGGTCCACCAGTCTACTGGAATGACGCCTTACTATTGCCTTTATGGACAACATATGAGTACTCACGCCAGTGTGTACAAACTTCTTCGGAGATTGAAAGAACTCGATAGTGGTGAGCTCCAGTGTCTACCTCAAGATGGTAAACTTAATATCATACGTGATAAAGTCAAAAACAACATTAAACTTGCATACGGTCGGAATGAAAAGTCGTATAACCTTAGAAGCGCTAAGAGGATCTTTTATCCAGGAGAAATTGTTTATAGGCGGAATTTTGTACTTAGTGATGCATCGAAAAATCTAAATTCGAAGCTGTGTGCTAAATTCGTTAAGTGCAGAATAATTTGTCCAGTAGGGAAGTGCTTATACCAAATTGAGAATCTAGATGGGAAAAAGATTGGGGTATATCATGCGAAGGATTTGCGAAAATAAGTCTTTCTTGTTCAGGGGCATGGGTCGAGTTGCCTTTGATTTTACCAGCAGCGTTTTCATGCCTTTCCATCACAGGTGTTGAGTTGGAAATTCACGACTTTGTGGCGAGCTGGTAAATTTAGGTAACTTCGAATTCCACACTCCACTTCCCATGAAACAAAAATTCTTACCCACCTGAACACTGAAGTTGAACCGGTTCGATTTCTCTGCCATTTTTAGCACTAAACCGCTCAACCATTTTATTTTCGAACTCGACGTCACCCAAGGCGGCAGCCTACATAAGTTCAGGCAAATTGCATTCGCGCCCTTTTTATTTTTGCACTTTCTACGCGCTAGCATCAGCCCGCAACCACTTGGTTATCAAATATAGAATATTTTTTAGTCCGGTGCATTAAAATCCTTTTTTTTTGTGAAACCAATTTTTGTGAAGAGCAACAGTGCTGCAAGGTGTCCACTCACGTGGTAAATTAAGACCACTTAAAGATAAAGTGCGGATGTCCGAAGGAAACGTCCAAACGCTCCTTGCGGCCGCACAAATACGCCGACGCAACTTGACGGCACGTGGTCGGGACGCGCAAGCGCTACCTCCTACCAAGGCATCCGCACCCAAAAATTAAGAAAAAACCCCGAAAACCCATGAGTCACGAAAAACAATAACTACCCCATCACCCATCGGACAACACGCTTCGGATAGTGCTCCGCCCTACAAAAAAAGGGGAATCGCAAAAGGGTCATCAGCTCACCTAACCTAACCCCCCGAACATCAAACACATGCAGGGCTACCCGCCTGGAAATTTTCTTTTCATCAACTCAATTACCCACAGCCATCTCTAATCTTCTCCCTGCCATCGCCACCAGCATAGCAGATTAATTGTGCAACAAATCAAAGCAGTAGTGAAAGTGCGAAACAAAAATAATTAACATAAATCGATTATTTAATCAAGCTAAACTTAGAACTAGTATTTTTAATTTGCCAAGTTGCTTGGAAACATGCTTATTGTCTAGATCTTAACCTTAAAACATACTTAATGTGTAAATCCTAACCATAAAACATAACTTTTGTATAATTCTTAAACATAAAACATACTTATTGTCTAAATCTTAACTCTAAAACATACGTATTGCTTAATTCTTAACCGTAAACATACAAAAAGCCTAAGAATAGATTGCATTTTCTTAATTAATACTTTTCTACCTAATCTTTAAACGAAACTGCTGAAATTTGTGCACAAACTTCATCGCATCGACATCATCATCAAGTTCAAACAAAGTGAGTACAAAACTTTTATCTTTTCTTTGGCTTAAACTCAATAAATTTAACGTTTAATATCGTACATATACTTTGGAGTGAGATACGTTATATACTAAATATATTATATACCTTATACTTAAAATTTTAATGTTAATGCTCATACATCTTATGAATTACCTAATTAACTGCTTATCAGATATACTCGCTATACATTATGAAATGAAGTTGCACAATTAATAGATCAGATTTCCTGATAACATTTTGTTATGAATTCGCGATACATTGATAGTTCTTTTACGTTTTAAATAAATAATCATGTGTTAAACTTATACCTTTTCGTTGAGATGTGTTATTGATTGAGTGTGGATGAAGTGCATTAGGGACTATCCCAATATAAGTTGAGGAAGGGATAGTCAAGGTGCAATGGCAATAGCCATTTGCAAGGGGAGGGTCTCCTCCAGGTGTCATTAAACCGACGACACCACAGCTGATAAGACTAGGTTCATGTACCCCTACTTTCTCTTCACCTTCAAACATTTTAAAGCATTCTTTACAATAGCTTCACCGCTTCATGCAGTGATGTACCTTGGACATTCTTTCTTTTCATTCACTTCCTCGGCACGATATATTTGTAGGCAGGTTAAGTAGGCAGCAAGATCCCACCCCACCGACGAGCTGATGTCGAGCATCCGCAAGCGTGCCAACCGCTGCTTCTAAATTGGGATCATTTTAATACGATCCTGCATCCGCTCTTGCTTGCGACTTAAGCAAGTCGAACAGCAACGCTGATGCTTCATCCCACCTGTACGCTACAGTATCTAGAACCAAAATCTATTAATGCAAGTTTTTAGATACTTGAATCAAGAATTCAGCATATTCGTTAGATCGCTGTAGGTCAACTGGTTTGGGAGATATCGAAGAATCCGTGCAGCATCTGAATACTAAAATTCAAAAAGTTGAACTTTTTTATTTGTATCTAGAACCAAAATCTATTTATGCCACTTTTTAATTACTTGAATCAAGAATTCAGCATATTCGTTAGATCGCTGTAGGTCAACTGGTTTGGGAGATATCGAAGAAACCGTGCAGCATCTGAATACTAAAATTAAAAAAAGTTGCACTTTTTTATTTGTGTCTAGAAGCAAAATCTATTAATGCAAGTTTTTAGATACTTGAATCAAGAATTCAGCATATTCGTAAGATCGCTGTAGGTCAACTGGTTTGGGAGATATCGAAGAAACCGTGCAGCATCTGAATACTAAAATTCAAAAAGTTGCACTTTTTTATTTGTATCTAGAACCAAAATCTATTAATGCCAGTTTTTAGATACTTGAATCAAGAATTCAGCATATTCGATAGATCGCTGTAGGTCAACTGGTTTGGGAGATATCGAAGAAACCGTGCAGCATCTGAATACTAAAATTCAAAAGGTTGCACTTTTTTATATGTATCTAGAACCAAAATCTATTAATGCAAGTTTTTAGATACTTGAATCAAGAATTCAGCATATTCGTTAGATCGCTGTAGGTCAAGCATCTGAATACTAAAATTCAAAAAGTTGCACTTTTTTATTTGTATCTAGAACCAAAATCTATTAATGCAAGTTTTTAGATACTTGAATCAAGAATTCAGCATATTCGTTAGATCGCTGTAGGTCAACTGGTTTGGGAGATATCGAAGAAACCGTGCAGCATCTGGATACTAAAATTCAAAAAGTTGAACTTTTTTATTTGTATCTAGAACCAAAATCTATTAATGCCAGTTATTAGATACTTGAATCAAGAATTCAGCATATTCGTTAGATCGCTGTAGGTCAACTGGTTTGGGAGATATCGAAGAAACCGTGCAGCATCTGAATACTAAAATTCAAAAAGTTGCACTTTTTTATTTGTATCTAGAACCAAAATCTATTAATGCCAGTTTTTAGATACTTGAATCAAGAATTCAGCGTATTCGTTAGATCGCTGTAGGTCAACTGGTTTGGGAGATATCGAAGAAACCGTGCAGCATCTGGATACTAAAATTCAAAAAGTTGAACTTTTTTATTTGTATCTAGAACCAAAATCTATTAATGCCAGTTATTAGATACTTGAATCAAGAATTCAGCATATTCGTTAGATCGCTGTAGGTCAACTGGTTTGGGAGATATCGAAGAAACCGTGCAGCATCTGAATACTAAAATTCAAAAAGTTGCACTTTTTTATTTGTATCTAGAACCAAAATCTATTAATGCAAGTTTTTAGATACTTGAATCAAGAATTCAGCATATTCGTTAGATCGCTGTAGGTCAACTGGTTTGGGAGATATCGAAGAAACCGTGCAGCATCTGAATACTAAAATTCAAAAAGTTGCACTTTTTTATTTGTATCTAGAACCAAAATCTATTAATGCCAGTTTTTAGATACTTGAATCAAGAATTCAGCGTATTCGTTAGATCGCTGTAGGTCAACTGGTTTGGGAGATATCGAAGAAACCGTGCAGCATCTGAATACTAAAATTCAAAAAGTTGCACTTTTTTATTTGTATCTAGAACCAAAATCTATTAATGCAAGTTTTTAGATACTTGAATCAAGAATTCAGCATATTCGTTAGATCGCTGTAGGTCAACTGGTTTGGGAGATATCGAAGAAACCGTGCAGCATCTGAATACTAAAATTCAAAAAGTTGCACTTTTTTATTTGTATCTAGAACCAAAATCTATTAATGCAAGTTTTTAGATACTTGAATCAAGAATTCAGCATATTCGTTAGATCGCTGTAGGTCAACTGGTTTGGGAGATATCGAAGAAACCGTGCAGCATCTGAATACTAAAATTCAAAAAGTTGCACTTTTTTATTTGTATCTAGAACCAAAATCTATTAATGCAAGTTTTTAGATACTTGAATCAAGAATTCAGCATATTCGTTAGATCGCTGTAGGTCAACTGGTTTGGGAGATATCGAAGAAACCGTGCAGCATCTGGATACTAAAATTCAAAAAGTTGAACTTTTTTATTTGTATCTAGAACCAAAATCTATTAATGCCAGTTATTAGATACTTGAATCAAGAATTCAGCATATTCGTTAGATCGCTGTAGGTCAACTGGTTTGGGAGATATCGAAGAAACCGTGCAGCATCTGAATACTAAAATTCAAAAAGTTGAACTTTTTTATTTGTATCTAGAACCAAAATCTATTAATGCCAGTTTTTAGATACTTGAATTAAGAATTCAGCATATTTGTTAGATCGCTGTAGGTCAACTGGTTTGGGAGATATCGAAGAAACCGTGCAGCATCTGGATACTAAAATTCAAAAAGTTGAACTTCTTTATTTGTATCTAGAACCAAAATCTATTAATGCCAGTTATTAGATACTTGAATCAAGAATTCAGCATATTCGTTAGATCGCTGTAGGTCAACTGGTTTGGGAGATATCGAAGAAACCGTGCAGCATCTGAATACTAAAATTCAAAAAGTTGCACTTTTTTATTTGTATCTTGAACCAAAATCTATTAATGCCAGTTTTTAGATACTTGAATCAAGAATTCAGCGTATTCGTTAGATCGCTGTAGGTCAACTGGTTTGGGAGATATCGAAGAAACCGTGCAGCATCTGGATACTAAAATTCAAAAAGTTGAACTTTTTTATTTGTATCTAGAACCAAAATCTATTAATGCCAGTTTTTAGATACTTGAATCAAGAATTCAGCATATTCGTTAGATCGCTGTAGGTCAACTGGTTTGGGAGATATCGAAGAAACCGTGCAGCATCTGGATACTAAAATTCAAAAAGTTGAACTTTTTTATTTGTATCTAGAACCAAAATCTATTAATGCAAGTTTTTAGATTCTTGAATCAAGAATTCAGCATATTCGTTAGATCGCTGTAGGTCAACTGGTTTGGGAGATATCGAAGAAACCGTGCAGCATCTGAATACTAAAATTCAAAAAGTTGCACTTTTTTATTGTATCTAGAACAAAAATCTATTAATGCAAGTTTTTAGATACTTGAATCAAGAATTCAGCATATTCGTTAGATCGCTGTAGGTCAACTGGTTTGGGAGATATCGAAGAAACCGTGCAGCATCTGAATACTAAAATTCAAAAAGTTGCACTTTTTTATTTGTATCTAGAACCAAAATCTATTAATGCAAGTTTTTAGATACTTGAATCAAGAATTCAGCATATTCGTTAGATCGCTCTAGGTCAACTGGTTTGGGAGATATCGAAGAAACCGTGCAGCATCTGAATACTAAAATTCAAAAAGTTGCACTTTTTTATTTGTATCTAGAACCAAAATCTATTAATGCAAGTTTTTAGATACTTGAATCAAGAATTCAGCATATTCGTTAGATCGCTGTAGGTCAACTGGTTTGGGAGATATCGAAGAAACCGTGCAGCATCTGGATACTAAAATTCAAAAAGTTGAACTTTTTTATTTGTATCTAGAACCAAAATCTATTAATGCCAGTTTTTAGATACTTGAATCAAGAATTCAGCATATTCGATAGATCGCTGTAGGTCAACTGGTTTGGGAGATATCGAAGAAACCGTTCAGCATCTGAATACTAAAATTCAAAAAGTTGCACTTTTTTATATGTATCTAGAACCAAAATCTATTAATGCAAGTTTTTAGATACTTGAATCAAGAATTCAGCATATTCGTTAGATCGCTGTAGGTCAACTGGTTT
This sequence comes from Portevinia maculata, assembly GCA_949715645.1. Classification (NCBI taxonomy): domain Eukaryota; kingdom Metazoa; phylum Arthropoda; class Insecta; order Diptera; family Syrphidae; genus Portevinia; species Portevinia maculata. Next base: position 37,614,260 of record OX454528.1, read on the forward strand.
GGGAGATATCGAAGAAACCGCGCAGCATCTGAATACTAAAATTCAAAAAGTTGCACTTTTTTATTTGTATCTAGAACCAAAATCTATTAATGCAAGTTTTTAGATACTTGAATCAAGAATTCAGCATATTCGTTAGATCGCTGTAGGTCAACTGGTTTGGGAGATATCGAAGAAACCGTGCAGCATCTGGATACTAAAATTCAAAAAGTTGAACTTTTTTATTTGTATCTAGAACCAAAATCTATTAATGCCAGTTATTAGATACTTGAATCAAGAATTCAGCATATTCGTTAGATCGCTGTAGGTCAACTGGTTTGGGAGATATCGAAGAAACCGTGCAGCATCTGAATACTAAAATTCAAAAAGTTGAACTTTTTTATTTGTATCTAGAACCAAAATCTATTAATGCCAGTTTTTAGATACTTGAATTAAAAATTCAGCATATTTGTTAGATCGCTGTAGGTCAACTGGTTTGGGAGATATCGAAGAAACCGTGCAGCATCTGGATACTAAAATTCAAAAAGTTGAACTTTTTTATTTGTATCTAGAACCAAAATCTATTAATGCCAGTTATTAGATACTTGAATCAAGAATTCAGCATATTCGTTAGATCGCTGTAGGTCAACTGGTTTGGGAGATATCGAAGAAACCGTGCAGCATCTGAATACTAAAATTCAAAAAGTTGCACTTTTTTATTTGTATCTTGAACCAAAATCTATTAATGCCAGTTTTTAGATACTTGAATCAAGAATTCAGCGTATTCGTTAGATCGCTGTAGGTCAACTGGTTTGGGAGATATCGAAGAAACCGTGCAGAATCTGGATACTAAAATTCAAAAAGTTGAACTTTTTTATTTGTATCTAGAACCAAAATCTATTAATGCCAGTTTTTAGATACTTGAATCAAGAATTCAGCATATTCGTTAGATCGCTGTAGGTCGACTGGTTTGGGAGATATCGAAGAAACCGTGCAGCATCTGGATACTAAAATTCAAAAAGTTGAACTTTTTTATTTGTATCTAGAACCAAAATCTATTAATGCAAGTTTTTAGATACTTGAATCAAGAATTCAGCATATTCGTTAGATCGCTGTAGGTCAACTGGTTTGGGAGATATCGAAGAAACCGTGCAGCATCTGAATACTAAAATTCAAAAAGTTGCACTTTTTTATTGTATCTAGAACCAAAATCTATTAATGCAAGTTTTTAGATACTTGAATCAAGAATTCAGCATATTCGTTAGATCGCTGTAGGTCAACTGGTTTGGGAGATATCGAAGAAACCGTGCAGCATCTGAATACTAAAATTCAAAAAGTTGCACTTTTTTATTTGTATCTAGAACCAAAATCTATTAATGCAAGTTTTTAGATACTTGAATCAAGAATTCAGCATATTCGTTAGATCGCTGTAGGTCAACTGGTTTGGGAGATATCGAAGAAACCGTGCAGCATCTGGATACTAAAATTCAAAAAGTTGAACTTTTTTATTTGTATCTAGAACCAAAATCTATTAATGCCAGTTTTTAGATACTTGAATCAAGAATTCAGCATATTCGATAGATCGCTGTAGGTCAACTGGTTTGGGAGATATCGAAGAAACCGTTCAGCATCTGAATACTAAAATTCAAAAAGTTGCACTTTTTTATATGTATCTAGAACCAAAATCTATTAATGCAAGTTTTTAGATACTTGAATCAAAAATTCAGCATATTCGTTAGATCGCTGTAGGTCAACTGGTTTGGGAGATATCGAAGAAACCGTGCAGCATCTGAATACTAAAATTCAAAAAGTTGAACTTTTTTATTTGTATCTAGAACCAAAATCTATTAATGCCAGTTTTTAGATACTTGAATCAAGAATTCAGCATATTCGTTAGATCGCTGTAGGTCAACTGGTTTGGGAGATATCGAAGAAACCGTGCAGCATCTGGATACTAAAATTCAAAAAGTTGAACTTTTTTATTTGTATCTAGAACCAAAATCTATTAATGCAAGTTTTTAGATACTTGAATCAAGAATTCAGCATATTCGTTAGATCGCTGTAGGTCAACTGGTTTGGGAGATATCGAAGAAACCGTGCAGCATCTGAATACTAAAATTCAAAAAGTTGCACTTTTTTATTGTATCTAGAACCAAAATCTATTAATGCAAGTTTTTAGATACTTGAATCAAGAATTCAGCATATTCGTTAGATCGCTGTAGGTCAACTGGTTTGGGAGATATCGAAGAAACCGTGCAGCATCTGAATACTAAAATTCAAAAAGTTGCACTTTTTTATTTGTATCTAGAACCAAAATCTATTAATGCAAGTTTTTAGATACTTGAATCAAGAATTCAGCATATTCGTTAGATCGCTGTAGGTCAACTGGTTTGGGAGATATCGAAGAAACCGTGCAGCATCTGGATACTAAAATTCAAAAAGTTGAACTTTTTTATTTGTATCTAGAACCAAAATCTATTAATGCCAGTTTTTAGATACTTGAATCAAGAATTCAGCATATTCGATAGATCGCTGTAGGTCAACTGGTTTGGGAGATATCGAAGAAACCGTTCAGCATCTGAATACTAAAATTCAAAAAGTTGCACTTTTTTATATGTATCTAGAACCAAAATCTATTAATGCAAGTTTTTAGATACTTGAATCAAAAATTCAGCATATTCGTTAGATCGCTGTAGGTCAACTGGTTTGGGAGATATCGAAGAAACCGTGCAGCATCTAAATACTAAAATTCAAAAAGTTGAACTTTTTTATTTGTATCTAGAACCAAAATCTATTAATGCCAGTTTTTAGATACTTGAAACAAGAATTCAGCATATTCGTTAGATCGCTGTAGGTCAACTGGTTTGGGAGATATCGAAGAAACCGTGCAGCATCTGAATACTAAAATTCAAAAAGTTGCACTTTTTTATTTGTATCTAGAACCAAAATCTATTAATGCCAGTTTTTAGATACTTGAATCAAGAATTCAGCATATTCGTTAGATCGCTGTAGGTCAACTGGTTTGGGAGATATCGAAGAAACCGTGCAGCATCTGAATACTAATATTCAAAAAGTTGAACTTTTTTATTTGTATCTAGAACCAAAATCTATTAATGCCAGTTTTTAGATACTTGAATCAAGAATTCAGCATATTCGTTAGATCGCTGTAGGTCAACTGGTTTGGGAGATATCGAAGAAACCGTGCAGCATCTGAATACTAAAATTCAAAAAGTTGCACTTTTTTATTTGTATCTAGAACCAAAATCTATTAATGCAAGTTTTTAGATACTTGAATCAAGAATTCTGCATATTCGTTAGATCGCTGTAGGTCAACTGGTTTGGGAGATATCGAAGAAACCGTGCAGCATCTGAATACTAAAATTCAAAAAGTTGCACTTTTTTATTTGTATCTAGAACCAAAATCTATTAATGCCAGTTTTTAGATACTTGAATCAAGAATTCAGCATATTCGTTAGATCGCTGTAGGTCAACTGGTTTGGGAGATATCGAAGAAACCGTGCAGCATCTGGATACTAAAATTCAAAAAGTTGAACTTTTTTTTTTGTATCTTGAACCAAAATCTATTAATGCCAGTTTTTAGATACTTGAATCAAGAATTCAGCATATTCGATAGATCGCTGTAGGTCAACTGGTTTGGGAGATATCGAAGAAACCGTTCAGCATCTGAATACTAAAATTCAAAAAGTTGCACTTTTTTATATGTATCTAGAACCAAAATCTATTAATGCAAGTTTTTAGATACTTGAATCAAAAATTCAGCATATTCGTTAGATCGCTGTAGGTCAACTGGTTTGGGAGATATCGAAGAAACCGTGCAGCATCTAAATACTAAAATTCAAAAAGTTGAACTTTTTTATTTGTATCTAGAACCAAAATCTATTAATGCCAGTTTTTAGATACTTGAAACAAGAATTCAGCATATTCGTTAGATCGCTGTAGGTCAACTGGTTTGGGAGATATCGAAGAAACCGTGCAGCATCTGAATACTAAAATTCAAAAAGTTGCACTTTTTTATTTGTATCTAGAACCAAAATCTATTAATGCCAGTTTTTAGATACTTGAATCAAGAATTCAGCATATTCGTTAGATCGCTGTAGGTCAACTGGTTTGGGAGATATCGAAGAAACCGTGCAGCATCTGAATACTAATATTCAAAAAGTTGAACTTTTTTATTTGTATCTAGAACCAAAATCTATTAATGCCAGTTTTTAGATACTTGAATCAAGAATTCAGCATATTCGTTAGATCGCTGTAGGTCAACTGGTTTGGGAGATATCGAAGAAACCGTGCAGCATCTGAATACTAAAATTCAAAAAGTTGCACTTTTTTATTTGTATCTAGAACCAAAATCTATTAATGCAAGTTTTTAGATACTTGAATCAAGAATTCTGCATATTCGTTAGATCGCTGTAGGTCAACTGGTTTGGGAGATATCGAAGAAACCGTGCAGCATCTGAATACTAAAATTCAAAAAGTTGCACTTTTTTATTTGTATCTAGAACCAAAATCTATTAATGCCAGTTTTTAGATACTTGAATCAAGAATTCAGCATATTCGTTAGATCGCTGTAGGTCAACTGGTTTGGGAGATATCGAAGAAACCGTGCAGCATCTGGATACTAAAATTCAAAAAGTTGAACTTTTTTTTTTGTATCTTGAACCAAAATCTATTAATGCCAGTTTTTAGATACTTGAATCAAGAATTCAGCATATTTGTTAGATCGCTGTAGGTCAACTGGTTTGGGAGATATCGAAGAAACCGTTCAGCATCTGAATACTAAAATTCAAAAAGTTGCACTTTTTTATATGTATCTAGAACCAAAATCTATTAATGCAAGTTTTTAGATACTTGAATCAAGAATTCAGCATATTCGTTAGATCGCTGTAGGTCAACTGGTTTGGGAGATATCGAAGAAACCGTGCAGCATCTGAATACTAAAATTCAAAAAGTTGAACTTTTTTATTTGTATCTAGAACCAAAATCTATTAATGCCAGTTTTTAGATACTTGAATCAAGAATTCAGCATATTCGTTAGATCGCTGTAGGTCAACTGGTTTGGGAGATATCGAAGAAACCGTGCAGCATCTGAATAATAAAATTCAAAAAGTTGCACTTTTTTATTTGTATCTAGAACCAAAATCTATTAATGCCAGTTTTTAGATACTTGAATCAAGAATTCAGCATATTCGTTAGATCGCTGTAGGTCAACTGGTTTGGGAGATATCGAAGAAACCGTGCAGCATCTGAATACTAAAATTCAAAAAGTTGCACTTTTTTATTTGTATCTAGAACCAAAATCTATTAATGTCAGTTTTTAGATACTTGAATCAAGAATTCAGCATATTCGTTAGATCGCTGTAGGTCAACTGGTTTGGGAGATATCGAAGAAATCGTGCAGCATCTGAATACTAAAATTCAAAAAGTTGAACTTTTTTATTTGTATCTAGAACCAAAATCTATTAATGCCAGTTTTTAGATACTTGAATCAAGAATTCAGCATATGCGTTAGATCGCTGTAGGTCAACTGGTTTGGGAGATATCGAAGAAACCGTGCAGCATCTGAATACTAAAATTCAAAAAGTTGCACTTTTTTATTTGTATCTAGAACCAAAATCTATTAATGCAAGTTTTTAGATACTTGAATCAAGAATTCAGCATATTCGTTAGATCGCTGTAGGTCAACTGGTTTGGGAGATATCGAAGAAACCGTGCAGCATCTGAATACTAAAATTCAAAAAGTTGCACTTTTTTTTTTGTATCTAGAACCAAAATCTATTAATGCCAGTTTGTAGATACTTGAATCAAGAATTCAGCATATTCGTTAGATCGCTGTAGGTCAACTGGTTTGGGAGATATCGAAGAAACCGTGCAGCCTGGATACTAAAATTCAAAAAGTTGAACTTTTTTATTTGTATCTAGAACCAAAATCTATTAATGCCAGTTTTTAGATACTTGAATTAAGAATTCAGCATATTCGTTAGATCGCTGTAGGTCAACTGGTTTGGGAGATATCGAAGAAACCGTTCAACATCTGAATACTAAAATTCAAAAAGTTGCACTTTTTTATATGTATCTAGCAGTGGCGTGGCGTGGATAATTTTAAAGGGGAAGACGTTGAAAAATTTAGTCACCTATAAAAATAAAAATCTTTAAAACCTGAAATAAAATAATTTTTAATGGGGATATTGTATCTACATAATATGCATTCCACATTGACTTAGCAAAAATATTCTAGCCACATTTTTTATACTTCAAGACATTAATATTTCAATCAACAATGAGCTTAAAGCATAACAAAAGTGGCTTCAAAAGAAGCCGGTCTTGACAGACGCATGATACAATAACTTAAAAAAATTCAGCATAATGTGGATAGTAATTTTAAAATAACAAAATTCAGAAGAATTATATGGATAATTCTTTATATTTTTTAAAATATAAAAACGATACAAATAATAATGTCAGCAATAAAAATAAATCAAAATTAAAAACAGCTAAAATTCACACACTTAAAAAAAAAAAGTGAAAAGTTTTGTTAAAATATTAGTTCTTTATAATTATTTGTATTCTAATGCTATTCGACGATCTTTTTTGATAAACTCTGCCAATACCCTTTCATAGAAGTTTGGTCTATTTTTAATTTTAAGAAAAAGTCTTCTTTCTATCGATATGAGGGCTAAATCAGAGAGCCTATCCTCGCCCTGTGAGTTTCTTAAATAAGTATGAATTCTTTTTAAAGCAGAAAAAGACCTCTCAACGGAGGCGACGGAAATGGGAAGTGTTAAAAGTAAACTACTTAAGTTTAAGACTTGAGGGAACACTTCTGTCAATGCTTCACTATTCAAATGGTTGTGAAGGTCGAGAACCTCAAACTGCCGAAGTGACGACGAAGAATATAAAACATTAAGTTCATTTTTTAATGCCGTGAAGTCAAAAATTCTAGGAAAAAACTTAATTAGGGAAGATATTTTTACATCTGGACTGGAACGAGAAAAAGTGTCATACTTCAAATTATTTAGTAAATCCAAAAATGTAAGATTACTAAATGATTTATATCTGGCATTTATTTGGCTAACTATATTGTCTTTAATTTCAACAAAAAGGCGCTAATAATTCGTCTTCAAATCGAAGTCAAGCAACCTGCGTTTACGTGGAGGTTCGATGCAATCATTTACGCTGTCATAAATAACTTCAAACATATTTAAAAAGTCAGAGCTTATCCATGACTCAAAACATTCGATTTCTTGCTTGGCATAACTAACGTCTGTTTGTGTTTTTTGAATTAAATTAAATAATACATCGGTCTTTGCAAATATTTCAGAAAGGGTATGAAGCAAAAAACAGAATTCCTTGCTCTCTAATTTATTTAATAAACTTTCTGCCATCGAAAGTGTGTCAGTATCCCATTCCCTAGAGTCATTAATTATTTTACTAAAAGTTTCAATTATATCTATTCTACAGTTAAAGATTACGTTTAATATTCTTGAATGATAATGCCATCGAGTTTCCGATACTCCTGGCATGCGTCGATTGGAAATTTGTTTTAAAAGATTGGACCGCTTTGTGGATTTATTAAAAAATCGAACGATGCTATTAGTATAGCCAAAAAATAGTTTAAGTTCTGCTATGTTTTCTAGAGATCGGGATAGTACTAAATTTAAAACATGTGCATAACAAGGAATAAAATTTGCCATCGGGCATTCATCAAGGACCTTCTTTTGAACACCACCCCCCTCGCCGGACATAACTGCGGCACCATCGTAGGATTGTCCTATTAACTTTTCCTTGCAGTCGTATGTTTCAAGAATTTTAAATATATGATTGGATAACTCATTTGCATTACGACTTGCGCTAACGTCAAAAAATCCAAGAAATCTTTCTTGTATACCATCCTCTGACAAGTACCGAAATATGGCACTCAGTTGTTCCCTATGACTCAAATCTGGTGTTTCGTCGATCATAATCGACACGAACCGAGCATCCTTGATTTCCATTTTAATTTCGGATTTAATAACCGCCGCGATACTATGTATCAAATCGTTTTGAATATCGTTGGATAAACCTGAAAAAATTGGATTGTGTGTACTTGAACACTGCTCTAAATGGGATTCCAATAAAGTGTCATATTTAGATAAAAAATAAACCGCTTCGACATAATTGCCACGATTATCTGAACTAGACCTTTCATCATGACCGCGAAATGCTAATGCTAACTCCTGTCTGCCTAATAAAATGACCGTGTCAATAAAACGTTCCATTAGTTTCCGATTTTTATCTACTTTTTTATTATGAACAACGAAAGAATTTCCTAAAGAAGTTTCAATGCGATTCGTGCCGAATTCGTGTAGAGATAAACAACAACGAATATGTTTTTCTGTCTTAATATGTTTTTTCGAAGAATTAACTAAATTATTTATATCAGTGAAACCCGTTCGGCTCCAAACACTGGCGGAGTTTGAAAAAAGAAGACAAGGAAAACAAAACATTTTATTAAGCTTGCAACTCCCAGTTAGCCACTTATATTTTTGGTATAAGGAAACATTAAAATGTGTCACAAAACCATCTCTCCTTTGGTAATTAATATTTATAAAAGGCATAGAGCGCCCTACGTCTATAACTTTTTTTTATCAAGAAAAGATAGCTTACTAAAACTATTTGAATCCTCCAGGAGGAAATCAGTTAAACAGCAATCTACACTAATCAAAGACATTTCCAAAAAAAAATCTAAAACTGCACTAAAATTAAGAAGCTAAAATGTTTTTATCAGTAAGTTGGTAATATAAGAAACTAAAAAATTACACATTAACCTTCACTTTCACTTTCACATCTAACTTTTCACTATTTTAATTTAAGATTTTATCAAATTGGCTTTACAAAACACTAGATTTTTTCAAGTTATTGCACTTGTGCAACGCAGTCTGTCAATAAATTCCAACTGATTCTAAATTAAAATTTGAATTCCTGCTTAAAAAAAAAACAAGTGTCGGTATTTTATTTGACATGAACTTCTCCTAAGCGATATGCTGAATTTACTCTGCTGACAAATTGCCATAATAATCTACCATATTTTATTTCATAAGACAAAAGTATAACAATAAATTTGTAAAAACATCGAAGCATTAACTATCACAAGAGAGAAAAATGAAAGCTCAACTTCTTACATCAACACGCATATCAATATCAACATCAAATTCAAAATCAAGAATCAACCCACATAACACATTCAGATATTATGTCATAAGAAAAAAGAAATAAGTCAAAGAACACCGTGGTATTAGACACAATGTTGCAAAAAAAACGAGTCAAACGTAGCACCTGCATTCCTGCAACATGTTGATATCTTCCGATTGAAACGCAATGCTAATCGCAAAAGGGAGAATGAAATGAAACAATTCCAAGTATTCAGCGTGAGATTTGGTTTATAAGACGAAATGTAGCGTCTTTTTCTTTGAATATAAAAGCGGGTGTTGAACAAAGAGGATCGGAACCGCAATGCTTGTAGAAGAAAGGGATATAAAACAAGTAAATAAGACGGAAAAATATTTTTTATTCTATTATAGAGAGCAGCGGTAGTTGAAAACTTTTTACTAAGAGTATTTTTGTGACTCTTCGTTGGTTTGTTGTTTGTGATTTGTGGATTGTGGAATGTGGTTGAATCTTGATTCTTGAATGAAGTATGAAGATACAGACGAGAGGTAGAATGAAAATATTAAACTTATTCGATAGCTTATGTGTGAGTGTGTGTGTAGATTTTATTTTATAATTAAAATACGGGACGGGTTTCATTTTTCATATATTTATTTGGCAGATAGTGCTTACTTTTGGTGGATTTTTAAAAGGGAAGACGGTAGGAATCGTGTTATATGGACGCCACGCCACTGGTATCTAGAACCAAAATCTATTAATGCAAGTTTTTAGATACTTGAATCAAGAATTCAGCATATTCGTTAGATCGCTGTAGGTCAACTGGTTTGGGAGATATCGAAGAAACCGTGCAGCATCTGAATACTAAAATTCAAAAAGTTGAACTTTTTTATTTGTATCTAGAACCAAAATCTATTAATGCCAGTTTTTAGATACTTGAATCAAGAATTCAGCATATTCGTTAGATCGCTGTAGGTCAACTGGTTTGGGAGATATCGAAGAAACCGTGCAGCATCTGAATAATAAAATTCAAAAAGTTGCACTTTTTTATTTGTATCTAGAACCAAAATCTATTAATGCCAGTTTTTAGATGATTGAATCAAGAATTCAGCATATTCGTTAGATCGCTGTAGGTCAACTAGTTTGGGAGATATCGAAGAAACCGTGCAGCATCTGAATACTAAAATTCAAAAAGTTGCACTTTTTAATTTGTATCTAGAACCCAAATCTATTAATGCCAGTTTTTAGATACTTGAATCAAGAATTCAGCATATTCGTTAGATCGCTGTAAGTCAACTGGTTTGGGAGATATCGAAGAAACCGTGCAGCATCTGAATACTAAAATTCAAAAAGTTGCACTTTTTTATATGTATCTAGAACCAAAATCTATTAATGCAAGTTTTTAGATACTTGAATCAAGAATTCAGCATATTCGTTAGATCGCTGTAGGTCAACTGGTTTTTGAGATATTGAAGAAACCGTGCAGCATCTGGATACGAGTACTAAAATTCAAAAAGTTGAACTTTTTTATTTGTATCTAGAACCAAAATCTATTAATGCAAGTTTTTAGATACTTGAATCAAGAATGCAGCATATTCGTTAGATCGCTGTAGGTCAACTATCATCTAAAAACTGGCATTAATAGATTTTGGTTCTAGATACAAATAAAAAAGTGCAACTTTTTGAATTTTATTATTCAGATGCTGCACGGTTTCTTCGATATCTCCCAAACCAGTTGACCTACAGCGATCTAACGAATATGCTGAATTCTTGATTCAAGTATCTAATAACTGGCATTAATAGATTTTGGTTCTAGATACAAATAAAAAAGTTCAACTTTTTGAATTTTAGAATCCAGATGCTGCACGGTTTCTTCGATATCTCACAAACCAGTTGACCTACAGCGATCTAACGAATATGCTGAATTCTTGATTCAAGTATCTAAAAACTTGCATTAATAGATTTTGATTCTAGATACAAATAAAAAAGTGCAACTTTTTGAATTTTAGTATTCAGATGCTTGACCTACAGCGATCTAACGAATATGCTGAATTCTTGATTCAAGTATCTAAAAACTTGCATTAATAGATTTTGGTTCTAGATACATATAAAAAAGTGCAACCTTTTGAATTTTGGTATTCAGATGCTGCACGGTTTCTTCGATATCTCCCAAACCAGTTGACCTACAGCGATCTAACGAATATGCTGAATTCTTGATTCAAGTATCTAAAAACTGGCATTAATAGATTTTGGTTCTAGATACAAATAAAAAAGTGCAACTTTTTGAATTTTAGTATTCAGATGCTGCACGGTTTCTTCGATATCTCCCAAACCAGTTGACCTACAGCGATCTTACGAATATGCTGAATTCTTGATTCAAGTATCTAAAAACTTGCATTAATAGATTTTGGTTCTAGATACAAATAAAAAAGTGCAACTTTTTGAATTTTAGTATTCAGATGCTGCACGGTTTCTTCGATATCTCCCAAACCAGTTGACCTACAGCGATCTAACGAATATGCTGAATTCTTGATTCAAGTATCTAAAAAGTGGCATAAATAGATTTTGGTTCTAGATACAAATAAAAAAGTTCAACTTTTTGAATTTTAGTATTCAGATGCTGCACGGATTCTTCGATATCTCCCAAACCAGTTGACCTACAGCGATCTAACGAATATGCTGAATTCTTGATTCAGGTATCTAAAAACTTGCATTAATAGATTTTGGTTCTAGATACAAATAAAAAAGTTCAACTTTTTGAATTTTAGTACTCGTATCCAGATGCTGCACGGTTTCTTCGATATCTCCCAAACCAGTTGACCTACAGCGATCTAACGAATATGCGGAATTCTTGATTCAAGTATCTAAAAACTTGCATTAATAGATTTTGGTTCTAGATACAAATAAAAAAGTGCAACTTTTTGAATTTTAGTATTCAGATGCTTGACCTACAGCGATCTAACGAATATGCTGAATTCTTGATTCAAGTATCTAAAAACTTGCATTAATAGATTTTGGTTCTAGATACATATAAAAAAGTGCAACCTTTTGAATTTTGGTATTCAGATGCTGCACGGTTTCTTCGATATCTCCCAAACCAGTTGACCTACAGCGATCTAACGAATATGCTGAATTCTTGATTCAAGTATCTAAAAACTGGCATTAATAGATTTTGGTTCTAGATACAAATAAAAAAGTGCAACTTTTTGAATTTTAGTATTCAGATGCTGCACGGTTTCTTCGATATCTCCCAAACCAGTTGACCTACAGCGATCTTACGAATATGCTGAATTCTTGATTCAAGTATCTAAAAAGTGGCATAAATAGATTTTGGTTCTAGATACAAATAAAAAAGTTCAACTTTTTGAATTTTAGTATCCAGATGCTGCACGGTTTCTTCGATATCTCCCAAACCAGTTGACCTACAGCGATCTAACGAATATGCTGCATTCTTGATTCAAGTATCTAAAAACTTGCATTAATAGATTTTGGTTCTAGATACAAATAAAAAAGTTCAACTTTTTGAATTTTAGTACTCGTATCCAGATGCTGCACGGTTTCTTCGATATCTCCCAAACCAGTTGACCTACAGCGATCTAACGAATATGCGGAATTCTTGATTCAAGTATCTAAAAACTGGCATAAATAGATTTTGGTTCTAGATACAAATAAAAAAGTTCAACTTTTTGAATTTTAGTACCCAGATGCTGCACGGTTTCTTCAATATCTCAAAAACCAGTTGACCTACAGCGATCTAACGAATATGCTGAATTCTTGATTCAAGTATCTAAAAACTTGCATTAATAGATTTTGAATTTTAGTATTCAGATGCTGCACGGTTTCTTCGATATCTCCCAAACCAGTTGACTTACAGCGATCTAACGAATATGCTGAATTCTTGATTCAAGTATCTAAAAACTGGCATTAATAGATTTGGGTTCTAGATACAAATTAAAAAGTGCAACTTTTTGAATTTTAGTATTCAGATGCTGCACGGTTTCTTCGATATCTCCCAAACCAGTTGACCTACAGCGATCTAACGAATATGCGGAATTCTTGATTCAATCATCTAAAAACTGGCATTAATAGATTTTGGTTCTAGATACAAATAAAAAAGTGCAACTTTTTGAATTTTATTATTCAGATGCTGCACGGTTTCTTCGATATCTCCCAAACCAGTTGACCTACAGCGATCTAACGAATATGCTGAATTCTTGATTCAAGTATCTAAAAACTTGCATTAATAGATTTTGGTTCTAGATACATATAAAAAAGTGCAACTTTTTGAATTTTAGTATTCAGATGTTGAACGGTTTCTTCGATATCTCCCAAACCAGTTGATCTACAGCGATCTAACGAATATGCTGAATTCTTGATTCAAGTATCTAAAAACTGGCATTAATAGATTTTGGTTCTAGATACAAATAAAAAAGTTCAACTTTTTGAATTTTAGTATCCAGATGCTGCACGGTTTCTTCGATATCTCCCAAACCAGTTGACCTACAGCGATCTAACGAATATGCTGAATTCTTGATTCAAGTATCTAAAAACTTGCATTAATAGATTTTGGTTCTAGATACATATAAAAAAGTGCAACTTTTTGAATTTTAGTATTCAGATGTTGAATGGTTTCTTCGATATCTCCCAAACCAGTTGACCTACAGCGATCTAACGAATATGCTGAATTCTTGATTCAAGTATCTAAAAACTGGCATTAATAGATTTTGGTTCTAGATACAAATAAAAAAGTGCAACTTTTTGAATTTTAGTATTCAGATGCTGCACGGTTTCTTCGATATCTCCCAAACCAGTTGACCTACAGCGATCTAACGAATATGCTGAATTCTTGATTCAAGTATCTAAAAAGTGGCATAAATAGATTTTGGTTCTAGATACAAATAAAAAAGTTCAACTTTTTGAATTTTAGTATTCAGATGCTGCACGGATTCTTCGATATCTCCCAAACCAGTTGACCTACAGCGATCTAACGAATATGCTGAATTCTTGATTCAAGTATCTAAAAACTTGCATTAATAGATTTTGGTTCTAGATACAAATAAAAAAGTTCAACTTTTTGAATTTTAGTACTCGTATCCAGATGCTGCACGGTTTCTTCGATATCTCCCAAACCAGTTGACCTACAGCGATCTAACGAATATGCGGAATTCTTGATTCAAGTATCTAAAAACTTGCATTAATAGATTTTGGTTCTAGATACAAATAAAAAAGTGCAACTTTTTGAATTTTAGTATTCAGATGCTTGACCTACAGCGATCTAACGAATATGCTGAATTCTTGATTCAAGTATCTAAAAACTTGCATTAATAGATTTTGGTTCTAGATACATATAAAAAAGTGCAACCTTTTGAATTTTGGTATTCAGATGCTGCACGGTTTCTTCGATATCTCCCAAACCAGTTGACCTACAGCGATCTAACGAATATGCTGAATTCTTGATTCAAGTATCTAAAAACTGGCATTAATAGATTTTGGTTCTAGATACAAATAAAAAAGTGCAACTTTTTGAATTTTAGTATTCAGATGCTGCACGGTTTCTTCGATATCTCCCAAACCAGTTGACCTACAGCGATCTTACGAATATGCTGAATTCTTGATTCAAGTATCTAAAAACTTGCATTAATAGATTTTGGTTCTAGATACAAATAAAAAAGTGCAACTTTTTGAATTTTAGTATTCAGATGCTGCACGGTTTCTTCGATATCTCCCAAACCAGTTGACCTACAGCGATCTAACGAATATGCTGAATTCTTGATTCAAGTATCTAAAAAGTGGCATAAATAGATTTTGGTTCTAGATACAAATAAAAAAGTTCAACTTTTTGAATTTTAGTATCCAGATGCTGCACGGTTTCTTCGATATCTCCCAAACCAGTTGACCTACAGCGATCTAACGAATATGCTGCATTCTTGATTCAAGTATCTAAAAACTTGCATTAATAGATTTTGGTTCTAGATACAAATAAAAAAGTTCAACTTTTTGAATTTTAGTACTCGTATCCAGATGCTGCACGGTTTCTTCGATATCTCCCAAACCAGTTGACCTACAGCGATCTAACGAATATGCGGAATTCTTGATTCAAGTATCTAAAAACTGGCATAAATAGATTTTGGTTCTAGATACAAATAAAAAAGTTCAACTTTTTGAATTTTAGTACCCAGATGCTGCACGGTTTCTTCAATATCTCAAAAACCAGTTGACCTACAGCGATCTAACGAATATGCTGCATTCTTGATTCAAGTATCTAAAAACTGGCATTAATAGATTTGGGTTCTAGATACAAATTAAAAAGTGCAACTTTTTGAATTTTAGTATTCAGATGCTGCACGGTTTCTTCGATATCTCCCAAACCAGTTGACCTACAGCGATCTAACGAATATGCTGAATTCTTGATTCAATCATCTAAAAACTGGCATTAATAGATTTTGGTTCTAGATACAAATAAAAAAGTGCAACTTTTTGAATTTTATTATTCAGATGCTGCACGGTTTCTTCGATATCTCCCAAACCAGTTGACCTACAGCGATCTAACGAATATGCTGAATTCTTGATTCAAGTATCTAAAAACTGGCATTAATAGATTTTGGTTCTAGATACAAATAAAAAAGTTCAACTTTTTGAATTTTAGTATTCAGATGCTGCACGGTTTCTTCGATATCTCCCAAACCAGTTGACCTACAGCGATCTAACGAATATGCTGAATTCTTGATTCAAGTATCTAAAAACTTGCATTAATAGATTTTGGTTCTAGATACATATAAAAAAGTGCAACTTTTTGAATTTTAGTATTCAGATGTTGAACGGTTTCTTCGATATCTCCCAAACCAGTTGACCTACAGCGATCTAACGAATATGCTGAATTCTTGATTCAAGTATCTAAAAACTGGCATTAATAGATTTTGGTTCTAGATACAAATAAAAAAGTTCAACTTTTTGAATTTTAGTATCCAGATGCTGCACGGTTTCTTCGATATCTCCCGAACCAGTTGACCTACAGCGATCTAACGAATATGCTGAATTCTTGATTCAAGTATCTAAAAACTGGCATTAATAGATTTTGGTTCTAGATACAAATAAAAAAGTTCAACTTTTTGAATTTTAGTATCCAGATGCTGCACGGTTTCTTCGATATCTCCCAAACCAGTTGATCTACAGCGATCTAACGAATATGCTGAATTCTTGATTTAAGTATCTAAAAACTTGCATTAATAGATTTTGGTTCTAGATACATATAAAAAAGTGTAACTTTTTGAATTTTAGTATTCAGATGTTGAACGGTTTCTTCGATATCTCCCAAACCAGTTGACCTACAGCGATCTAACGAATATGCTGAATTCTTGATTCAAGTATCTAAAAACTGGCATTAATAGATTTTGGTTCTAGATACAAATAAAAAAGTTCAACTTTTTGAATTTTAGTATCCAGATGCTGCACGGTTTCTTCGATATCTCCCAAACCAGTTGACCTACAGCGATCTAACGAATATGCTGAATTCTTGATTCAAGTATCTAAAAACTGGCATTAATAGATTTTGGTTCTAGATACAAATAAAAAAGTGCAACCTTTTGAATTTTAGTATTCAGATGCTGCACGGTTTCTTCGATATCTCCCAAACCAGTTGACCTACAGCGATCTAACGAATATGCTGAATTCTTGATTCAAGTATCTAAAAACTGGCATTAATAGATTTTGGTTCTAGATACAAATAAAAAAGTGCAACTTTTTGAATTTTAGTATTCAGATGCTGCACGGTTTCTTCGATATCTCCCAAACCAGTTGACCTACAGCGATCTTACGAATATGCTAAATTCTTGATTCAAGTATCTAAAAACTTGCATTAATAGATTTTGGTTCTAGATACAAATAAAAAAGTTCAACTTTTTGAATTTTAGTACTCGTATCCAGATGCTGCACGGTTTCTTCGATATCTCCCAAACCAGTTGACCTACAGCGATCTAACGAATATGCGGAATTCTTGATTCAAGTATCTAAAAACTGGCATAAATAGATTTTGGTTCTAGATACAAATAAAAAAGTTCAACTTTTTGAATTTTAGTACCCAGATGCTGCACGGTTTCTTCAATATCTCAAAAACCAGTTGACCTACAGCGATCTAACGAATATGCTGAATTCTTGATTCAAGTATCTAAAAACTGGCATTAATAGATTTTGGTTCTAGATACAAATAAAAAAGTTCAACTTTTTGAATTTTAGCATCCAGATGCTGCACGGTTTCTTCGATATCTCCCAAACCAGTTGACCTACAGCGATCTAACGAATATGCTGAATTCTTGATTCAATCATCTAAAAACTGGCATTAATAGATTTTGGTTCTAGATACAAATAAAAAAGTGCAACTTTTTGAATTTTATTATTCAGATGCTGCACGGTTTCTTCGATATCTCCCAAACCAGTTGACCTACAGCGATCTAACGAATATGCTGAATTCTTGATTCAAGTATCTAAAAACTGGCATTAATAGATTTTGGTTCTAGATACAAATAAAAAAGTTCAACTTTTTGAATTTTAGTATTCAGATGCTGCACGGTTTCTTCGATATCTCCCAAACCAGTTGACCTACAGCGATCTAACGAATATGCTGAATTCTTGATTCAAGTATCTAAAAACTTGCATTAATAGATTTTGGTTCTAGATACATATAAAAAAGTGCAACTTTTTGAATTTTAGTATTCAGATGCTGAACGGTTTCTTCGATATCTCCCAAACCAGTTGACCTACAGCGATCTAACGAATATGCTGAATTCTTGATTCAAGTATCTAAAAACTGGCATTAATAGATTTTGGTTCTAGATACAAATAAAAAAGTTCAACTTTTTGAATTTTAGTATCCAGATGCTGCACGGTTTCTTCGATATCTCCCAAACCAGTTGACCTACAGCGATCTAACAAATATGCTGAATTCTTAATTCAAGTATCTAAAATCTGGCATTAATAGATTTTGGTTCTAGATACAAATAAAAAAGTTCAACTTTTTGAATTTTAGTATTCAGATGCTGCACGGTTTCTTCGATATCTCCCAAACCAGTTGACCTACAGCGATCTAACGAATATGCTGAATTCTTGATTCAAGTATCTAAAAAGTGGCATAAATAGATTTTGGTTCTAGATACAAATAAAAAAGTTCAACTTTTTGAATTTTAGTATTCAGATGCTGCACGGATTCTTCGATATCTCCCAAACCAGTTGACCTACAGCGATCTAACGAATATGCTGAATTCTTGATTCAAGTATCTAAAAACTTGCATTAATAGATTTTGGTTCTAGATACAAATAAAAAAGTTCAACTTTTTGAATTTTAGTATCCAGATGCTGCACGGTTTCTTCGATATCTCCCAAACCAGTTGACTTACAGCGATCTAACGAATATGCTGAATTCTTGATTCAAGTATCTAAAAACTGGCATTAATAGATTTTGGTTCTAGATACAAATAAAAAAGTGCAACTTTTTGAATTTTAGTATCCAGATGCTGAACGGTTTCTTCGATATCTCCCAAACCAGTTGACCTACAGCGATCTAACGAATATGCTGAATTCTTGATTCAAGTATCTAAAAACTTGCATTAATAGATTTTGGTTCTAGATACATATAAAAAAGTGCAACTATTTGAATTTTAGTATCCAGATGCTGCACGGTTTCTTCGATATCTCCCAAACCAGTTGACCTACAGCGATCTAACAAATATGCTGAATTCTTAATTCAAGTATCTAAAATCTGGCATTAATAGATTTTGGTTCTAGATACAAATAAAAAAGTTCAACTTTTTGAATTTTAGTATTCAGATGCTGCACGGTTTCTTCGATATCTCCCAAACCAGTTGACCTACAGCGATCTAACGAATATGCTGAATTCTTGATTCAAGTATCTAAAAAGTGGCATAAATAGATTTTGGTTCTAGATACAAATAAAAAAGTTCAACTTTTTGAATTTTAGTATTCAGATGCTGCACGGATTCTTCGATATCTCCCAAACCAGTTGACCTACAGCGATCTAACGAATATGCTGAATTCTTGATTCAAGTATCTAAAAACTTGCATTAATAGATTTTGGTTCTAGATACAAATAAAAAAGTTCAACTTTTTGAATTTTAGTATCCAGATGCTGCACGGTTTCTTCGATATCTCCCAAACCAGTTGACTTACAGCGATCTAACGAATATGCTGAATTCTTGATTCAAGTATCTAAAAACTGGCATTAATAGATTTTGGTTCTAGATACAAATAAAAAAGTGCAACTTTTTGAATTTTAGTATCCAGATGCTGCACGGTTTCTTCGATATCTCCCAAACCAGTTGACCTACAGCGATCTAACGAATATGCTGAATTCTTGATTCAAGTATCTAAAAACTTGCATTAATAGATTTTGGTTCTAGATACAAATAAAAAAGTTCAACTTTTTGAATTTTAGTACTCGTATCCAGATGCTGCACGGTTTCTTCAATATCTCAAAAACCAGTTGACCTACAGCGATCTAACGAATATGCTGAATTCTTGATTCAAGTATCTAAAAACTTGCATTAATAGATTTTGGTTCTAGATACATATAAAAAAGTGCAACTTTTTGAATTTTAGTATTCAGATGCTGCACGGTTTCTTCGATATCTCCCAAACCAGTTGACTTACAGCGATCTAACGAATATGCTGAATTCTTGATTCAAGTATCTAAAAACTGGCATTAATAGATTTGGGTTCTAGATACAAATTAAAAAGTGCAACTTTTTGAATTTTAGTATTCAGATGCTGCACGGTTTACCCAAATCTATTAATGCCAGTTTTTAGATACTTGAATCAAGAATTCAGCATATTCGTTAGATCGCTGTAAGTCAACTGGTTTGGGAGATATCGAAGAAACCGTGCAGCATCTGAATACTAAAATTCAAAAAGTTGCACTTTTTTATATGTATCTAGAACCAAAATCTATTAATGCAAGTTTTTAGATACTTGAATCAAGAATTCAGCATATTCGTTAGATCGCTGTAGGTCAACTGGTTTTTGAGATATTGAAGAAACCGTGCAGCATCTGGATACGAGTACTAAAATTCAAAAAGTTGAACTTTTTTATTTGTATCTAGAACCAAAATCTATTAATGCAAGTTTTTAGATACTTGAATCAAGAATGCAGCATATTCGTTAGATCGCTGTAGGTCAACTGGTTTGGGAGATATCGAAGAAACCGTGCAGCATCGGAATACTAAAATTCAAAAAGTTGCACTTTTTTATATGTATCTAGAACCAAAATCTATTAATGCAAGTTTTTAGATACTTGAATCAAGAATTCAGCATATTCGTTAGATCGCTGTAGGTCAACTGGTTTGGGAGATATCGAAGAAACCGTGCAGCATCTGGATACTAAAATTCAAAAAGTTGCACTTTTTTATTTGTATCTAGAACCAAAATCTATTAATGCCAGTTTTTAGATACTTGAATCAAGAATTCAGCATATTCGTTAGATCGCTGTAAGTCAACTGGTTTGGGAGATATCGAAGAAACCGTGCAGCATCTGGATACTAAAATTCAAAAAGTTGAACTTTTTTATTTGTATCTAGAACCAAAATCTATTAATGCAAGTTTTTAGATACTTGAATCAAGAATTCAGCATATTCGTTAGATCGCTGTAGGTCAACTGGTTTGGGAGATATCGAAGAATCCGTGCAGCATCTGAATACTAAAATTCAAAAAGTTGAACTTTTTTATTTGTATCTAGAACCAAAATCTATTTATGCCACTTTTTAGATACTTGAATCAAGAATTCAGCATATTCGTTAGATTTGCTGTAGGTCAACTGGTTTGGGAGATATCGAAGAAACCGTGCAGCATCTGAATACTAAAATTCAAAAAGTTGCACTTTTTTATTTGTATCTAGAACCAAAATCTATTAATGCAAGTTTTTAGATACTTGAATCAAGAATTCAGCATATTCGTTAGATCGCTGTAGGTCAAGCATCTGAATACTAAAATTCAAAAAGTTGCACTTTTTTATTTGTATCTAGAACCAAAATCTATTAATGCAAGTTTTTAGATACTTGAATCAAGAATTCAGCATATTCGTTAGATCGCTGTAGGTCAACTGGTTTGGGAGATATCGAAGAAACCGTGCAGCATCTGGATACTAAAATTCAAAAAGTTGAACTTTTTTATTTGTATCTAGAACCAAAATCTATTAATGCCAGTTATTAGATACTTGAATCAAGAATTCAGCATATTCGTTAGATCGCTGTAGGTCAACTGGTTTGGGAGATATCGAAGATACCGTGCAGCATCTGAATACTAAAATTCAAGAAGTTGCACTTTTTTATTTGTATCTAGAACCAAAATCTATTAATGCCAGATTTTAGATACTTGAATTAAGAATTCAGCATATTTGTTAGATCGCTGTAGGTCAACTGGTTTGGGAGATATCGAAGAAACCGTGCAGCATCTGGATACTAAAATTCAAAAAGTTGAACTTTTTTATTTGTATCTAGAACCAAAATCTATTAATGCCAGTTTTTAGATACTTGAATCAAGAATTCAGCATATTCGTTAGATCGCTGTAGGTCAACTGGTTTGGGAGATATCGAAGAAACCGTTCAGCATCTGAATACTAAAATTCAAAAAGTTGCACTTTTTTATATGTATCTAGAACTAAAATCTATTAATGCAAGTTTTTAGATACTTGAATCAAGAATTCAGCATATTCGTTAGATCGCTGTAGGTCAACTGGTTTGGGAGATATCGAAGAAACCGTGCAGCATCTGAATACTAAAATTCAAAAAGTTGAACTTTTTTATTTGTATCTAGAACCAAAATCTATTAATGCCAGTTTTTAGATACTTGAATCAAGAATTCAGCATATTCGTTAGATCGCTGTAGGTCAACTGGTTTGGGAGATATCGAAGAAACCGTGCAGCATCTGAATAATAAAATTCAAAAAGTTGCACTTTTTTATTTGTATCTAGAACCAAAATCTATTAATGCCAGTTTTTAGATGATTGAATAAAGAATTCAGCATATTCGTTAGATCGCTGTAGGTCAACTGGTTTGGGAGATATCGAAGAAACCGTGCAGCATCTGGATGCTAAAATTCAAAAAGTTGAACTTTTTTATTTGTATCTAGAACCAAAATCTATTAATGCCAGTTTTTAGATACTTGAATCAAGAATTAAGCATATTCGTTAGATCGCTGTAGGTCAACTGGTTTTTGAGATATTGAAGAAACCGTGCAGCATCTGGGTACTAAAATTCAAAAAGTTGAACTTTTTTATTTGTATCTAGAACCAAAATCTATTTATGCCAGTTTTTAGATACTTGAATCAAGAATTCAGCATATTCGTTAGATCGCTGTAGGTCAACTGGTTTGGGAGATATCGAAGAAACCGTGCAGCATCTGGATACTAAAATTCAAAAAGTTGAACTTTTTTATTTGTATCTAGAACCAAAATCTATTAATGCAAGTTTTTAGATACTTGAATCAAGAATTCAGCATATTCGTTAGATCGCTGTAGGTCAACTGGTTTGGGAGATATCGAAGAATCCGTGCAGCATCTGAATACTAAAATTCAAAAAGTTGAACTTTTTTATTTGTATCTAGAACCAAAATCTATTTATGCCACTTTTTAGATACTTGAATCAAGAATTCAGCATATTCGTTAGATTTGCTGTAGGTCAACTGGTTTGGGAGATATCGAAGAAACCGTGCAGCATCTGAATACTAAAATTCAAAAAGTTGCACTTTTTTATTTGTATCTAGAACCAAAATCTATTAATGCAAGTTTTTAGATACTTGAATCAAGAATTCAGCATATTCGTTAGATCGCTGTAGGTCAAGCATCTGAATACTAAAATTCAAAAAGTTGCACTTTTTTATTTGTATCTAGAACCAAAATCTATTAATGCAAGTTTTTAGATACTTGAATCAAGAATTCAGCATATTCGTTAGATCGCTGTAGGTCAACTGGTTTGGGAGATATCGAAGAAACCGTGCAGCATCTGGATACTAAAATTCAAAAAGTTGAACTTTTTTATTTGTATCTAGAACCAAAATCTATTAATGCCAGTTATTAGATACTTGAATCAAGAATTCAGCATATTCGTTAGATCGCTGTAGGTCAACTGGTTTGGGAGATATCGAAGATACCGTGCAGCATCTGAATACTAAAATTCAAGAAGTTGCACTTTTTTATTTGTATCTAGAACCAAAATCTATTAATGCCAGATTTTAGATACTTGAATTAAGAATTCAGCATATTTGTTAGATCGCTGTAGGTCAACTGGTTTGGGAGATATCGAAGAAACCGTGCAGCATCTGGATACTAAAATTCAAAAAGTTGAACTTTTTTATTTGTATCTAGAACCAAAATCTATTAATGCCAGTTTTTAGATACTTGAATCAAGAATTCAGCATATTCGTTAGATCGCTGTAGGTCAACTGGTTTGGGAGATATCGAAGAAACCGTTCAGCATCTGAATACTAAAATTCAAAAAGTTGCACTTTTTTATATGTATCTAGAACTAAAATCTATTAATGCAAGTTTTTAGATACTTGAATCAAGAATTCAGCATATTCGTTAGATCGCTGTAGGTCAACTGGTTTGGGAGATATCGAAGAAACCGTGCAGCATCTGAATACTAAAATTCAAAAAGTTGAACTTTTTTATTTGTATCTAGAACCAAAATCTATTAATGCCAGTTTTTAGATACTTGAATCAAGAATTCAGCATATTCGTTAGATCGCTGTAGGTCAACTGGTTTGGGAGATATCGAAGAAACCGTGCAGCATCTGAATAATAAAATTCAAAAAGTTGCACTTTTTTATTTGTATCTAGAACCAAAATCTATTAATGCCAGTTTTTAGATGATTGAATAAAGAATTCAGCATATTCGTTAGATCGCTGTAGGTCAACTGGTTTGGGAGATATCGAAGAAACCGTGCAGCATCTGGATGCTAAAATTCAAAAAGTTGAACTTTTTTATTTGTATCTAGAACCAAAATCTATTAATGCCAGTTTTTAGATACTTGAATCAAGAATTCAGCATATTCGTTAGATCGCTGTAGGTCAACTGGTTTTTGAGATATTGAAGAAACCGTGCAGCATCTGGGTACTAAAATTCAAAAAGTTGAACTTTTTTATTTGTATCTAGAACCAAAATCTATTTATGCCAGTTTTTAGATACTTGAATCAAGAATTCAGCATATTCGTTAGATCGCTGTAGGTCAACTGGTTTGGGAGATATCGAAGAAACCGTGCAGCATCTGAATACTAAAATTCAAAAAGTTGCACTTTTTTATTTGTATCTAGAACCAAAATCTATTAATGCCAGTTTTTAGATACTTGAATCAAGAATTCAGCATATTCGTTAGATCGCTGTAGGTCAACTGGTTTGGGAGATATCGAAGAAACCGTGCAGCATCTGAATACTAAAATTCAAAAGGTTGCACTTTTTTATATGTATCTAGAACCAAAATCTATTAATGCAAGTTTTTAGATACTTGAATCAAGAATTCAGCATATTCGTTAGATCGCTGTAGGTCAACTGGTTTGGGAGATATCGAAGAAACCGTGCAGCATCTGGATACTAAAATTCAAAAAGTTGAACTTTTTTATTTGTATCTAGAACCAAAATCTATTAATGCCAGTTTTTAGATACTTGAATCAAGAATTCAGCATATTCGTTAGATCGCTGTAGGTCAACTGGTTTGGGAGATATCGAAGAAACCGTTCAACATCTGAATACTAAAATTCAAAAAGTTGCACTTTTTTATATGTATCTAGAACCAAAATCTATTAATGCAAGTTTTTAGATACTTAAATCAAGAATTCAGCATATTCGTTAGATCGCTGTAGGTCAACTGGTTTGGGAGATATCGAAGAAACCGTGCAGCATCTGGATACTAAAATTCAAAAAGTTGAACTTTTTTATTTGTATCTAGAACCAAAATCTATTAATCCCAGTTTTTAGATACTTGAATCAAGAATTCAGCATATTCGTTAGATCGCTGTAGGTCAACTGGTTCGGGAGATATCGAAGAAACCGTGCAGCATCTGGATACTAAAATTCAAAAAGTTGAACTTTTTTATTTGTATCTAGAACCAAAATCTATTAATGCCAGTTTTTAGATACTTGAATCAAGAATTCAGCATATTCGTTAGATCGCTGTAGGTCAACTGGTTTGGGAGATATCGAAGAAACCGTTCAACATCTGAATACTAAAATTCAAAAAGTTGCACTTTTTTATATGTATCTAGAACCAAAATCTATTAATGCAAGTTTTTAGATACTTGAATCAAGAATTCAGCATATTCGTTAGATCGCTGTAGGTCAACTGGTTTGGGAGATATCGAAGAAACCGTGCAGCATCTGAATACTAAAATTCAAAAAGTTGAACTTTTTTATTTGTATCTAGAACCAAAATCTATTAATGCCAGTTTTTAGATACTTGAATCAAGAATTCAGCATATTCGTTAGATCGCTGTAGGTCAACTGGTTTGGGAGATATCGAAGAAACCGTGCAGCATCTGAATAATAAAATTCAAAAAGTTGCACTTTTTTATTTGTATCTAGAACCAAAATCTATTAATGCCAGTTTTTAGATGATTGAATCAAGAATTCAGCATATTCGTTAGATCGCTGTAGGTCAACTGGTTTGGGAGATATCGAAGAAACCGTGCAGCATCTGAATACTAAAATTCAAAAAGTTGCACTTTTTAATTTGTATCTAGAACCCAAATCTATTAATGCCAGTTTTTAGATACTTGAATCAAGAATTCAGCATATTCGTTAGATCGCTGTAAGTCAACTGGTTTGGGAGATATCGAAGAAACCGTGCAGCATCTGAATACTAAAATTCAAAAAGTTGCACTTTTTTATATGTATCTAGAACCAAAATCGCTGTAGGTCAACTGGTTTGGGAGATATCGAAGAAACCGTGCAGCATCTGAATACTAAAATTCAAAAAGTTGAACTTTTTTATTTGTATCTAGAACCGAAATCTATTAATGCCAGTTTTTAGATACTTGAATCAAGAATTCAGCATATTCGTTAGATCGCTGTAGGTCAACTGGTTTGGGAGATATCGAAGAAACCGTGCAGCATCTGAATAATAAAATTCAAAAAGTTGCACTTTTTTATTTGTATCTAGAACCAAAATCTATTAATGCCAGTTTTTAGATGATTGAATCAAGAATTCAGCATATTCGTTAGATCGCTGTAGGTCAACTGGTTTGGGAGATATCGAAGAAACCGTGCAGCATCTGGATGCTAAAATTCAAAAAGTTGAACTTTTTTATTTGTATCTAGAACCAAAATCTATTAATGCCAGTTTTTAGATACTTGAATCAAGAATTCAGCATATTCGTTAGATCGCTGTAGGTCAACTGGTTTTTGAGATATTGAAGAAACCGTGCAGCATCTGGGTACTAAAATTCAAAAAGTTGAACTTTTTTATTTGTATCTAGAACCAAAATCTATTTATGCCAGTTTTTAGATATTTGAATCAAGAATTCCGCATATTCGTTAGATCGCTGTAGGTCAACTGGTTTGGGAGATATCGAAGAAACCGTGCAGCATCTGAATAATAAAATTCAAAAAGTTGCACTTTTTTATTTGTATTTAGAACCAAAATCTATTAATGCCAGTTTTTAGATGATTGAATCAAGAATTCAGCATATTCGTTAGATCGCTGTAGGTCAACTGGTTTGGGAGATATCGAAGAAACCGTGCAGCATCTGAATACTAAAATTCAAAAGGTTGCACTTTTTTATATGTATCTAGAACCAAAATCTATTAATGCAAGTTTTTAGATACTTGAATCAAGAATTCAGCATATTCGTTAGATCGCTGTAGGTCAACTGGTTTGGGAGATATCGAAGAAACCGTGCAGCATCTGGATACTAAAATACAAAAAGTTGAACTTTTTTATTTGTATCTAGAACCAAAATCTATTAATGCCAGTTTTTAGATACTTGAATCAAGAATTCAGCATATTCGTTAGATCGCTGTAGGTCAACTGGTTTGGGAGATATCGAAGAAACCGTTCAACATCTGAATACTAAAATTCAAAAAGTTGCACTTTTTTATATGTATCTAGAACCAAAATCTATTAATGCAAGTTTTTAGATACTTAAATCAAGAATTCAGCATATTCGTTAGATCGCTGTAGGTCAACTGGTTTGGGAGATATTGAAGAAACCGTGCAGCATCTGGGTACTAAAATTCAAAAAGTTGAACTTTTTTATTTGTATCTAGAACCAAAATCTATTTATGCCAGTTTTTAGATACTTGAATCAAGAATTCCGCATATTCGTTAGATCGCTGTAGGTCAACTGGTTTGGGAGATATCGAAGAAACCGTGCAGCATCTGGATACGAGTACTAAAATTCAAAAAGTTGAACTTTTTTATTTGTATCTAGAACCAAAATCTATTAATGCAAGTTTTTAGATACTTGAATCAAGAATTTAGCATATTCGTAAGATCGCTGTAGGTCAACTGGTTTGGGAGATATCGAAGAAACCGTGCAGCATCTGAATACTAAAATTCAAAAAGTTGCACTTTTTTATTTGTATCTAGAACCAAAATCTATTAATGCCAGTTTTTAGATACTTGAATCAAGAATTCAGCATATTCGTTAGATCGCTGTAGGTCAACTGGTTTGGGAGATATCGAAGAAACCGTGCAGCATCTGAATACTAAAATTCAAAAGGTTGCACTTTTTTATATGTACCTAGAACCAAAATCTATTAATGCAAGTTTTTAGATACTTGAATCAAGAATTCAGCATATTCGTTAGATCGCTGTAGGTCAACTGGTTTGGGAGATATCGAAGAAACCGTGCAGCATCTGGATACTAAAATACAAAAAGTTGAACTTTTTTATTTGTATCTAGAACCAAAATCTATTAATGCCAGTTTTTAGATACTTGAATCAAGAATTCAGCATATTCGTTAGATCGCTGTAGGTCAACTGGTTTGGGAGATATCGAAGAAACCGTTCAACATCTGAATACTAAAATTCAAAAAGTTGCACTTTTTTATATGTATCTAGAACCAAAATCTATTAATGCAAGTTTTTAGATACTTAAATCAAGAATTCAGCATATTCGTTAGATCGCTGTAGGTCAACTGGTTTGGGAGATATCGAAGAAACCGTGCAGCATCTGAATACTAAAATTAAAAAAGTTGAACTTTTTTATTTGTATCTAGAACCAAAATCTATTAATCCCAGTTTTTAGATACTTGAATCAAGAATTCAGCATATTCGTTAGATCGCTGTAGGTCAACTGGTTCGGGAGATATCGAAGAAACCGTGCAGCATCTGGATACTAAAATTCAAAAAGTTGAACTTTTTTATTTGTATCTAGAACCAAAATCTATTAATGCCAGTTTTTAGATACTTGAATCAAGAATTCAGCATATTCGTTAGATCGCTGTAGGTCAACTGGTTTGGGAGATATCGAAGAAACCGTTCAACATCTGAATACTAAAATTCAAAAAGTTGCACTTTTTTATATGTATCTAGAACCAAAATCTATTAATGCAAGTTTTTAGATACTTGAATCAAGAATTCAGCATATTCGTTAGATCGCTGTAGGTCAACTGGTTTGGGAGATATCGAAGAAACCGTGCAGCATCTGAATACTAAAATTCAAAAAGTTGAACTTTTTTATTTGTATCTAGAACCAAAATCTATTAATGCCAGTTTTTAGATACTTGAATCAAGAATTCAGCATATTCGTTAGATCGCTGTAGGTCAACTGGTTTGGGAGATATCGAAGAAACCGTGCAGCATCTGAATAATAAAATTCAAAAAGTTGCACTTTTTTATTTGTATCTAGAACCAAAATCTATTAATGCCAGTTTTTAGATGATTGAATCAAGAATTCAGCATATTCGTTAGATCGCTGTAGGTCAACTGGTTTGGGAGATATCGAAGAAACCGTGCAGCATCTGAATACTAAAATTCAAAAAGTTGCACTTTTTAATTTGTATCTAGAACCCAAATCTATTAATGCCAGTTTTTAGATACTTGAATCAAGAATTCAGCATATTCGTTAGATCGCTGTATGTCAACTGGTTTGGGAGATATCGAAGAAACCGTGCAGCATCTGAATACTAGAATTCAAAAAGTTGCACTTTTTTATATGTATCTAGAACCAAAATCTATTAATGCAAGTTTTTAGATACTTGAATCAAGAATTCAGCATATTCGTTAGATCGCTGTAGGTCAACTGGTTTGGGAGATATCGAAGAAACCGTGCAGCATCTGGATACGAGTACTAAAATTCAAAAAGTTGAACTTTTTTATTTGTATCTAGAACCAAAATCTATTAATGCAAGTTTTTAGATACTTGAATCAAGAATGCAGCATATTCGTTAGATCGCTGTAGGTCAACTGGTTTGGGAGATATCGAAGAAACCGTGCAGCATCTGGATACTAAAATTCAAAAAGTTGAACTTTTTTATTTGTATCTAGAACCAAAATCTATTAATGCCAGTTTTTAGATACTTGAATCAAGAATTCAGCATATTCGTTAGATCGCTGTAGGTCAACTGGTTTGGGAGATATCGAAGAAATCGTGCAGCATCTGAATACTAAAATTCAAAAAGTTGAACTTTTTTATTTGTATCTAGAACCAAAATCTATTTATGCCACTTTTTAGATACTTGAATCAAGAATTCAGCATATTCGTTAGATCGCTGTAGGTCAACTGGTTTGGGAGATATCGAAGAAACCGTGCAGCATCTGAATACTAAAATTCAAAAAGTTGCACTTTTTTATTTGTATCTAGAACCAAAATCTATTAATGCAAGTTTTTAGATACTTGAATCAAGAATTCAGCATATTCGTAAGATCGCTGTAGGTCAACTGGTTTGGGAGATATCGAAGAAACCGTGCAGCATCTGAATACTAAAATTCAAAAAGTTGCACTTTTTTATTTGTATCTAGAACCAAAATCTATTAATGCCAGTTTTTAGATACTTGAATCAAGAATTCAGCATATTCGTTAGATCGCTGTAGGTCAACTGGTTTGGGAGATATCGAAGAAACCGTGCAGCATCTGAATACCAAAATTCAAAAGGTTGCACTTTTTTATATGTATCTAGAACCAAAATCTATTAATGCAAGTTTTTAGATACTTGAATCAAGAATTCAGCATATTCGTTAGATCGCTGTAGGTCAAGCATCTGAATACTAAAATTCAAAAAGTTGCACTTTTTTATTTGTATCTAGAACCAAAATCTATTAATGCCAGTTTTTAGATACTTGAATTAAGAATTCAGCATATTTGTTAGATCGCTGTAGGTCAACTGGTTTGGGAGATATCGAAGAAACCGTGCAGCATCTGGATACTAAAATTCAAAAAGTTGAACTTTTTTATTTGTATCTAGAACCAAAATCTATTAATGCCAGTTTTTAGATACTTGAATCAAGAATTCAGCATATTCGTTAGATCGCTGTAGGTCAACTGGTTTGGGAGATATCGAAGAAACCGTTCAGCATCTGAATACTAAAATTCAAAAAGTTGCACTTTTTTATATGTATCTAGAACCAAAATCTATTAATGCAAGTTTTTAGATACTTGAATCAAGAATTCAGCATATTCGTTAGATCGCTGTAGGTCAACTGGTTTGGGAGATATCGAAGAAACCGTGCAGCATCTGAATACTAAAATTCAAAAAGTTGAACTTTTTTATTTGTATCTAGAACCAAAATCTATTAATGCCAGTTTTTAGATACTTGAATCAAGAATTCAGCATATTCGTTAGATCGCTGTAGGTCAACTGGTTTGGGAGATATCGAAGAAACCGTGCAGCATCTGAATAATAAAATTCAAAAAGTTGCACTTTTTTATTTGTATCTAGAACCAAAATCTATTAATGTCAGTTTTTAGATGATTGAATCAAGAATTCAGCATATTCGTTAGATCGCTGTAGGTCAACTGGTTTGGGAGATATCGAAGAAACCGTGCAGCATCTGAATACTAAAATTCATAAAGTTGCACTTTTTTATATGTATCTAGAACCAAAATCTATTAATGCAAGTTCTTAGATATTTAAATCAAGAATTCAGCATATTCGTTAGATCGCTGTAGGTCAACTGGTTTGGGAGATATCGAAAAAACCGTGCAGCATCTGAATACTAAAATTCAAAAAGTTGCACTTTTTTATATGTATCTAGAACCAAAATCTATTAATGCAAGTTTTTAGATACTTGAATCAAGAATTCAGCATATTCGTTAGATCGCTGTAGGTCAACTGGTTTTTGACATATTGAAGAAACTGTGCAGCATCTGGATACTAAAATTCAAAAAGTTGAACTTTTTTATTTGTATCTAGAACCAAAATCTATTTATGCCAGTTTTTAGATACTTGAATCAAGAATTCAGCATATTCGTTAGATCGCTGTAGGTCAACTGGTTTGGGAGATATCGAAGAAACCGTGCAGCATCTGGATACGAGTACTAAAATTCAAAAAGTTGAACTTTTTTATTTGTATTTAGAACCAAAATCTATTAATGCAAGTTTTTAGATACTTGAATCAAGAATTCAGCATATTCGTTAGATCGCTGTAGGTCAACTGGTTTGGGAGATAACAAAGAAACCGTGCAGCATCTGAATACTAAAATTCAAAAAGTTGAACTTTTTTATTTGTATCTAGAACCAAAATCTATTAATGCAAGTTTTTAGATACTTGAATCAAGAATTCAGCATATTCGTTAGATCGCTGTAGGTCAACTGGTTTGGGAGATATTGAAGAAACCGTGCAGCATCTGGATACTAAAATTCAAAAAGCTGAACTTTTTTATTTGTATCTAGAACCAAAATCTATTTATGCCACTTTTTAGATACTTGAATCAAGAATTCAGCATATTCGTTAGATCGCTGTAGGTCAACTGGTTTGGGAGATATCGAAGAAACCGTGCAGCATCTGAATACTAAAATTCAAAAAGTTGCACTTTTTTATTTGTATCTAGAACCAAAATCTATTAACGCCAGTATTTAGATACTGGAATTAAGAATTCAGCATATTCGTTAGATCGCTGTAGGTCAACTGGTTTGGGAGATATCGAAGAAACCGTGCAGCATCTGGATACTAAAATTCAAAAAGTTGAACTTTTTTATTTGTATCTAGAACCAAAATCAATTAATGCCAGTTTTTAGATACTTGAATCAAGAATTCAGCATATTCGTTAGATCGCTGTAGGTCAACTGGTTTGGGAGATATCGAAGAAACCGTGCAGCATCTGGATACGAGTACTAAAATTCAAAAAGTTGAACTTTTTTATTTGTATCTAGAACCAAAATCTATTAATGCCAGTTTTTAGATACTTGAATCAAGAATGCAGCATATTCGTTAGATAGCTGTAGGTCAACTGGTTTGGGAGATATCGAATAAACCGTGCAGCATCTGGATACTAAAATTCAAAAAGTTGAACTTTTTTATTTGTATTTAGAACCAAAATCTATTAATGCAAGTTTTTAGATACTTGAATCAAGAATTCAGCATATTCGTTAGATCGCTGTAGGTCAACTGGTTTGGGAGATATCAAAGAAACCGTGCAGCATCTGAATACTAAAATTCAAAAAGTTGAACTTTTTTATTTGTATCTAGAACCAAAATCTATTAATGCAAGTTTTTAGATACTTGAATCAAGAATTCAGCATATTCGTTAGATCGCTGTAGGTCAACTGGTTTGGGAGATATTGAAGAAACCGTGCAGCATCTGGATACTAAAATTCAAAAAGTTGAACTTTTTTATTTGTATCTAGATCCAAAATCTATTTATGCCACTTTTTAGATACTTGAATCAAGAATTCAGCATATTCGTTAGATCGCTGTAGGTCAACTGGTTTGGGAGATATCGAAGAAACCGTGCAGCATCTGAATACTAAAATTCAAAAAGTTGCACTTTTTTATTTGTATCTAGAACCAAAATCTATTAATGCCAGTATTTAGATACTTGAATTAAGAATTCAGCATATTCGTTAGATCGCTGTAGGTCAACTGGTTTGGGAGATATCGAAGAAACCGTGCAGCATCTGGATACTAAAATTCAAAAAGTTGAACTTTTTTATTTGTATCTAGAACCAAAATCTATTAATGCCAGTTTTTAGATACTTGAATCAAGAATTCAGCATATTCGTTAGATCGCTGTAGGTCAACTGGTTTGGGAGATATCGAAGAAACCGTTCAGCATCTGAATACTAAAATTCAAAAAGTTGCACTTTTTTATATGTATCTAGAACCAAAATCTATTAATGCAAGTTTTTAGATACTTGAATCAAGAATTCAGCATATTCGTTAGATCGCTGTAGGTCAACTGGTTTGGGAGATATCGAAGAAACCGTGCAGCATCTGAATACTAAAATTCAAAAAGTTGAACTTTTTTATTTGTAACTAGAACCAAAATCTATTAATGCCAGTTTTTAGATACTTGAATCAAGAATTCAGCATATTCGTTAGATCGCTGTAGGTCAACTGGTTTGGGAGATATCGAAGAAACCGTGCAGCATCTGAATAATAAAATTCAAAAAGTTGCACTTTTTTATTTGTATCTAGAACCAAAATCTATTAATGCCAGTTTTTAGATACTTGAATCAAGAATTCAGCATATTCGTTAGATCGCTGTAGGTCAACTGGTTTGGGAGATATCGAAGAAACCGTGCAGCATCAGAATACTAAAATTCAAAAAGTTGCACTTTTTTATTTGTATCTAGAACCAAAATCTATTAATGAAAGTTTTTAGATACTTGAATCAAGAATTCAGCATATTTGTTAGATCGCAGTAGGTCAACTGGTTTCGGAGATATCGAAGAAACCGTGCAGCATCTGAATACTAAAATTCATAAAGTTGCACTTTTTTATATGTATCTAGAACCAAAATCTATTAATGCAAGTTCTTAGATATTTGAATCAAGAATTCAGCATATTCGTTAGATCGCTGTAGGTCAACTGGTTTGGGAGATATCGAAGAAACCGTGCAGCATCTGGATACGAGTACTAAAATTCAAAAAGTTGAACTTTTTTATTTGTATCTAGAACCAAAATCTATTAATGCCAGTTTTTAGATACTTGAATCAAGAATGCAGCATATTCGTTAGATCGCTGTAGGTCAACTGGTTTGGGAGATATCGAAGAAACCGTGCAGCATCTGGATACTAAAATTCAAAAAGTTGAACTTTTTTATTTGTATTTAGAATAAAAATCTATTAATGCAAGTTTTTAGATACTTGAATCAAGAATTCAGCATATTCGTTAGATCGCTGTAGGTCAACTGGTTTGGGAGATATCAAAGAAACCGTGCAGCATCTGAATACTAAAATTCAAAAAGTTGAACTTTTTTATTTGTATCTAGAACCAAAATCTATTAATGCAAGTTTTTAGATACTTGAATCAAGAATTCAGCATATTCGTTAGATCGCTGTAGGTCAACTGGTTTGGGACATATTGAAGAAACCGTGCAGTATCTGGATACTAAAATTCAAAAAGTTGAACTTTTTTATTTGTATCTAGAACCAAAATCTATTTATGCCACTTTTTAGATACTTGAATCAAGAATTCAGCATATTCGTTAGATCGCTGTAGGTCAACTGGTTTGGGAGATATCGAAGAAACCGTGCAGCATCTGGATACTAAAATTCAAAAAGTTGAACTTTTTTATTTGTATCTAGAACCAAAATCTATTAATGCCAGTTTTTAGATACTTGAATCAAGAATGCAGCATATTCGTTAGATCGCTGTAGGTCAACTGGTTTGGGAGATATCGAAGAAACCGTGCAGCATCTGGATACTAAAATTCAAAAAGTTGAACTTTTTTATTTGTATCTAGAACCAAAATCTATTAATGCAAGTTTTTAGATACTTGAATCAAGAATTCAGCATATTCGTTAGATCGCTGTAGGTCAACTGGTTTGGGAGATATCAAAGAAACCGTGCAGCATCTGAATACTAAAATTCAAAAAGTTGAACTTTTTTATTTGTATCTAGAACCAAAATCTATTAATGCAAGTTTTTAGATACTTGAATCAAGAATTCAGCATATTCGTTAGATCGCTGTAGGTCAACTGGTTTGGGACATATTGAAGAAACCGTGCAGTATCTGGATACTAAAATTCAAAAAGTTGAACTTTTTTATTTGTATCTAGAACCAAAATCTATTTATGCCACTTTTTAGATACTTGAATCAAGAATTCAGCATATTCGTTAGATCGCTGTAGGTCAACTGGTTTGGGAGATATCGAAGAAACCGTGCAGCATCTGGATACTAAAATTCAAAAAGTTGAACTTTTTTATTTGTATCTAGAACCAAAATCTATTAATGCCAGTTTTTAGATACTTGAATCAAGAATGCAGCATATTCGTTAGATCGCTGTAGGTCAACTGGTTTGGGAGATATCGAAGAAACCGTGCAGCATCTGGATACTAAAATTCAAAAAGTTGAACTTTTTTATTTGTATCTAGAACCAAAATCTATTAATGCAAGTTTTTAGATACTTGAATCAAGAATTCAGCATATTCGTTAGATCGCTGTAGGTTAACTGGTTTGGGAGATATCGAAGAAACCGTGCAGCATCTGAATACTAAAATTCAAAAAGTTGCACTTTTTTATTTGTATCTAGAACCAAAATCTATTAATGCAAGTTTTTAGATACTTGAATCAAGAATTCAGCATATTCGTTAGATCGCTGTAGGTCAACTGGTTTGGGAGATATCAAAGAAACCGTGCAGCATCTGAATACTAAAATTCAAAAAGTTGCACTTTTTTATTTGTATCTAGAACCAAAATCTATTAATGCCAGTTTTTAGATACTTGAATCAAGAATTCAGCATATTCGTTAGTTCGTTGTAGGTCAACTGGTTTGGGAGATATCGAAGAAACCGTGCAGCATCTGAATACTAAAATTCAAAAGGTTGCACTTTTTTATATGTATCTAGAACCAAAATCTATTAATGCAAGTTTTTAGATACTTGAATCAAGAATTCAGCATATTCGTTAGATCGCTGTAGGTCAACTGGTTTGGGAGATATCGAAGAAACCGTGCAGCATCTGAATACTAAAATTCAAAAAGTTGCACTTTTTTATTTGTATCTAGAACCAAAATCTATTAATGCAAGTTTTTAGATACTTGAATCAAGAATTCAGCATATTCGTTAGATCGCTGTAGGTCAACTGGTTTGGGAGATATCGAAGAAACCGTGCAGCATCTGGATACTAAAATTCAAAAAGTTGAACTTTTTTATTTGTATCTAGAACCAAAATCTATTAATGCAAGTTTTTAGATACTTGAATCAAGAATTCAGCATATTCGTTAGATCGCTGTAGGTCAACTGGTTTGGGACATATCGAAGAAACCGTGCAGCATCTGGATACTAAAATTCAAAAAGTTGAACTTTTTTATTTGTATCTAGAACCAAAATCTATTAATGCCAGTTTTTAGATACTTGAATCAAGAATGCAGCATATTCGTTAGATCGCTGTAGGTCAACTGGTTTGGGAGATATCGAAGAAACCGTGCAGCATCTGGATACTAAAATTCAAAAAGTTGAACTTTTTTATTTGTATCTAGAACCAAAATCTATTAATGCAAGTTTTTAGATACTTGAATCAAGAATTCAGCATATTCGTTAGATCGCTGTAGGTTAACTGGTTTGGGAGATATCGAAGAAACCGTGCAGCATCTGAATACTAAAATTCAAAAAGTTGCACTTTTTTATTTGTATCTAGAACCAAAATCTATTAATGCAAGTTTTTAGATACTTGAATCAAGAATTCAGCATATTCGTTAGATCGCTGTAGGTCAACTGGTTTGGGAGATATCGAAGAAACCGTGCAGCATCTGAATACTAAAATTCAAAAAGTTGCACTTTTTTATTTGTATCTAGAACCAAAATCTATTAATGCCAGTTTTTAGATACTTGAATCAAGAATTCAGCATATTCGTTAGTTCGTTGTAGGTCAACTGGTTTGGGAGATATCGAAGAAACCGTGCAGCATCTGAATACTAAAATTCAAAAGGTTGCACTTTTTTATATGTATCTAGAACCAAAATCTATTAATGCAAGTTTTTAGATACTTGAATCAAGAATTCAGCATATTCGTTAGATCGCTGTAGGTCAACTGGTTTGGGAGATATCGAAGAAACCGTGCAGCATCTGAATACTAAAATTCAAAAAGTTGCACTTTTTTATTTGTATCTAGAACCAAAATCTATTAATGCAAGTTTTTAGATACTTGAATCAAGAATTCAGCATATTCGTTAGATCGCTGTAGGTCAACTGGTTTGGGACATATCGAAGAAACCGTGCAGCATCTGGATACTAAAATTCAAAAAGTTGAACTTTTTTATTTGTATCTAGAACCAAAATCTATTAATGCCAGTTTTTAGATACTTGAATCAAGAATGCAGCATAATCGTTAGATCGCTGTAGGTCAACTGGTTTGGGAGATATCGAAGAAACCGTGCAGCATCTGGATACTAAAATTCAAAAAGTTGAACTTTTTTATTTGTATCTAGAACCAAAATCTATTAATGCCAGTTTTTAGATACTTGAATCAAGAATTCAGCATATTCGTTAGATCGCTGTAGGTCAACTGGTTTGGGACATATTGAAGAAACCGTGCAGTATCTGGATACTAAAATTCAAAAAGTTGAACTTTTTTATTTGTATCTAGAACCAAAATCTATTTATGCCACTTTTTAGATACTTGAATCAAGAATTCAGCATATTCGTTAGATCGCTGTAGGTCAACTGGTTTGGGAGATATCGAAGAAACCGTGCAGCATCTGGATACTAAAATTCAAAAAGTTGAACTTTTTTATTTGTATCTAGAACCAAAATCTATTAATGCCAGTTTTTAGATACTTGAATCAAGAATGCAGCATATTCGTTAGATCGCTGTAGGTCAACTGGTTTGGGAGATATCGAAGAAACCGTGCAGCATCTGGATACTAAAATTCAAAAAGTTGAACTTTTTTATTTGTATCTAGAACCAAAATCTATTAATGCAAGTTTTTAGATACTTGAATCAAGAATTCAGCATATTCGTTAGATCGCTGTAGGTTAACTGGTTTGGGAGATATCGAAGAAACCGTGCAGCATCTGAATACTAAAATTCAAAAAGTTGCACTTTTTTATTTGTATCTAGAACCAAAATCTATTAATGCCAGTTTTTAGATACTTGAATCAAGAATTCAGCATATTCGTTAGTTCGTTGTAGGTCAACTGGTTTGGGAGATATCGAAGAAACCGTGCAGCATCTCAATACTAAAATTCAAAAAGTTGCACTTTTTTATTTGTATCTAGAACCAAAATCTATTAATGCCAGTTTTTAGATACTTGAATCAAGAATTCAGCATATTCGTTAGATCGTTGTAGGTCAACTGGTTTGGGAGATATCGAAGAAACCGTGCAGCATCTGGATACTAAAATTCAAAAAGTTGAACTTTTTTATTTGTATCTAGAACCAAAATCTATTAATGCAAGTTTTTAGATACTTGAATCAAGAATTCAGCATATTCGTTAGATCGCTGTAGGTTAACTGGTTTGGGAGATATCGAAGAAACCGTGCAGCATCTGAATACTAAAATTCAAAAAGTTGCACTTTTTTATTTGTATCTAGAACCAAAATCTATTAATGCCAGTTTTTAGATACTTGAATCAAGAATTCAGCATATTCGTTAGTTCGTTGTAGGTCAACTGGTTTGGGAGATATCGAAGAAACCGTGCAGCATCTGAATACTAAAATTCAAAAGGTTGCACTTTTTTATATGTATCTAGAACCAAAATCTATTAATGCAAGTTTTTAGATACTTGAATCAAGAATTCAGCATATTCGTTAGATCGCTGTAGGTCAACTGGTTTGGGAGATATCGAAGAAACCGTGCAGCATCTGAATACTAAAATTCAAAAAGTTGCACTTTTTTATTTGTATCTAGAACCAAAATCTATTAATGCAAGTTTTTAGATACTTGAATCAAGAATTCAGCATATTCGTTAGATCGCTGTAGGTCAACTGGTTTGGGACATATCGAAGAAACCGTGCAGCATCTGGATACTAAAATTCAAAAAGTTGAACTTTTTTATTTGTATCTAGAACCAAAATCTATTAATGCCAGTTTTTAGATACTTGAATCAAGAATGCAGCATATTCGTTAGATCGCTGTAGGTCAACTGGTTTGGGAGATATCGAAGAAACCGTGCAGCATCTGGATACTAAAATTCAAAAAGTTGAACTTTTTTATTTGTATCTAGAACCAAAATCTATTAATGCAAGTTTTTAGATACTTGAATCAAGAATTCAGCATATTCGTTAGATCGCTGTAGGTCAACTGGTTTGGGACATATTGAAGAAACCGTGCAGTATCTGGATACTAAAATTCAAAAAGTTGAACTTTTTTATTTGTATCTAGAACCAAAATCTATTTATGCCACTTTTTAGATACTTGAATCAAGAATTCAGCATATTCGTTAGATCGCTGTAGGTCAACTGGTTTGGGAGATATCGAAGAAACCGTGCAGCATCTGGATACTAAAATTCAAAAAGTTGAACTTTTTTATTTGTATCTAGAACCAAAATCTATTAATGCAAGTTTTTAGATACTTGAATCAAGAATTCAGCATATTCGTTAGATCGCTGTAGGTCAACTGGTTTGGGACATATTGAAGAAACCGTGCAGTATCTGGATACTAAAATTCAAAAAGTTGAACTTTTTTATTTGTATCTAGAACCAAAATCTATTTATGCCACTTTTTAGATACTTGAATCAAGAATTCAGCATATTCGTTAGATCGCTGTAGGTCAACTGGTTTGGGAGATATCGAAGAAACCGTGCAGCATCTGGATACTAAAATTCAAAAAGTTGAACTTTTTTATTTGTATCTAGAACCAAAATCTATTAATGCCAGTTTTTAGATACTTGAATCAAGAATGCAGCATATTCGTTAGATCGCTGTAGGTCAACTGGTTTGGGAGATATCGAAGAAACCGTGCAGCATCTGGATACTAAAATTCAAAAAGTTGAACTTTTTTATTTGTATCTAGAACCAAAATCTATTAATGCAAGTTTTTAGATACTTGAATCAAGAATTCAGCATATTCGTTAGATCGCTGTAGGTTAACTGGTTTGGGAGATATCGAAGAAACCGTGCAGCATCTGAATACTAAAATTCAAAAAG
Organism: Portevinia maculata; assembly: GCA_949715645.1. NCBI lineage: Eukaryota > Metazoa > Arthropoda > Insecta > Diptera > Syrphidae > Portevinia > Portevinia maculata. Next base: position 37,654,590 of record OX454528.1, read on the forward strand.
TTGCACTTTTTTATTTGTATCTAGAACCAAAATCTATTAATGCCAGTTTTTAGATACTTGAATCAAGAATTCAGCATATTCGTTAGTTCGTTGTAGGTCAACTGGTTTGGGAGATATCGAAGAAACCGTGCAGCATCTGAATACTAAAATTCAAAAGGTTGCACTTTTTTATATGTATCTAGAACCAAAATCTATTAATGCAAGTTTTTAGATACTTGAATCAAGAATTCAGCATATTCGTTAGATCGCTGTAGGTCAACTGGTTTGGGAGATATCGAAGAAACCGTGCAGCATCTGAATACTAAAATTCAAAAAGTTGCACTTTTTTATTTGTATCTAGAACCAAAATCTATTAATGCAAGTTTTTAGATACTTGAATCAAGAATTCAGCATATTCGTTAGATCGCTGTAGGTCAACTGGTTTGGGACATATCGAAGAAACCGTGCAGCATCTGGATACTAAAATTCAAAAAGTTGAACTTTTTTATTTGTATCTAGAACCAAAATCTATTAATGCCAGTTTTTAGATACTTGAATCAAGAATGCAGCATATTCGTTAGATCGCTGTAGGTCAACTGGTTTGGGAGATATCGAAGAAACCGTGCAGCATCTGGATACTAAAATTCAAAAAGTTGAACTTTTTTATTTGTATCTAGAACCAAAATCTATTAATGCAAGTTTTTAGATACTTGAATCAAGAATTCAGCATATTCGTTAGATCGCTGTAGGTCAACTGGTTTGGGAGATATCGAAGAAACCGTGCAGCATCTGAATACTAAAATTCAAAAAGTTGCACTTTTTTATTTGTATCTAGAACCAAAATCTATTAATGCAAGTTTTTAGATACTTGAATCAAGAATTCAGCATATTCGTTAGATCGCTGTAGGTCAATTGGTTTGGGAGATATCGAAGAAACCGTGCAGCATCTGAATACTAAAATTCAAAAAGTTGCACTTTTTTATTTGTATCTAGAACCAAAATCTATTAATGCCAGTTTTTAGATACTTGAATCAAGAATTCAGCATATTCGTTAGATCGTTGTAGGTCAACTGGTTTGGGAGATATCGAAGAAACCGTGCAGCATCTGAATACTAAAATTCATAAGGTTGCACTTTTTTATATGTATCTAGAACCAAAATCTATTAATGCAAGTTTTTAGATACTTGAATCAAGAATGCAGCATATTCGTTAGATCGCTGTAGGTCAACTGCTTTGGGAGATATCGAAGAAACCGTGCAGCATCTGAATACTAAAATTCAAAAAGTTGCACTTTTTTATTTGTATCTAGAACCAAAATCTATTAATGCAAGTTTTTAGATACTTGAATCAAGAATTCAGCATATTCGTTAGATCGCTGTAGGTCAACTGGTTTGGGACATATCGAAGAAACCGTGCAGCATCTGGATACTAAAATTCAAAAAGTTGAACTTTTTTATTTGTATCTAGAACCAAAATCTATTAATGCCAGTTTTTAGATACTTGAATCAAGAATGCAGCATATTCGTTAGATCGCTGTAGGTCAACTGGTTTGGGAGATATCGAAGAAACCGTGCAGCATCTGGATACTAAAATTCAAAAAGTTGAACTTTTTTATTTGTATCTAGAACCAAAATCTATTAATGCAAGTTTTTAGATACTTGAATCAAGAATTCAGCATATTCGTTAGATCGCTGTAGGTTAACTGGTTTGGGAGATATCGAAGAAACCGTGCAGCATCTGAATACTAAAATTCAAAAAGTTGCACTTTTTTATTTGTATCTAGAACCAAAATCTATTAATGCCAGTTTTTAGATACTTGAATCGAGAATTCAGCATATTCGTTAGTTCGTTGTAGGTCAACTGGTTTGGGAGATATCGAAGAAACCGTGCAGCATCTGAATACTAAAATTCAAAAGGTTGCACTTTTTTATATGTATCTAGAACCAAAATCTATTAATGCAAGTTTTTAGATACTTGAATCAAGAATTCAGCATATTCGTTAGATCGCTGTAGGTCAACTGGTTTGGGAGATATCGAAGAAACCGTGCAGCATCTGAATACTAAAATTCAAAAAGTTGCACTTTTTTATTTGTATCTAGAACCAAAATCTATTAATGCAAGTTTTTAGATACTTGAATCAAGAATTCAGCATATTCGTTAGATCGCTGTAGGTCAACTGGTTTGGGACATATCGAAGAAACCGTGCAGCATCTGGATACTAAAATTCAAAAAGTTGAACTTTTTTATTTGTATCTAGAACCAAAATCTATTAATGCCAGTTTTTAGATACTTGAATCAAGAATGCAGCATATTCGTTAGATCGCTGTAGGTCAACTGGTTTGGGAGATATCGAAGAAACCGTGCAGCATCTGGATACTAAAATTCAAAAAGTTGAACTTTTTTATTTGTATCTAGAACCAAAATCTATTAATGCAAGTTTTTAGATACTTGAATCAAGAATTCAGCATATTCGTTAGATCGCTGTAGGTCAACTGGTTTGGGACATATTGAAGAAACCGTGCAGTATCTGGATACTAAAATTCAAAAAGTTGAACTTTTTTATTTGTATCTAGAACCAAAATCTATTTATGCCACTTTTTAGATACTTGAATCAAGAATTCAGCATATTCGTTAGATCGCTGTAGGTCAACTGGTTTGGGAGATATCGAAGAAACCGTGCAGCATCTGGATACTAAAATTCAAAAAGTTGAACTTTTTTATTTGTATCTAGAACCAAAATCTATTAATGCCAGTTTTTAGATACTTGAATCAAGAATGCAGCATATTCGTTAGATCGCTATAGGTCAACTGGTTTGGGAGATATCGAAGAAACCGTGCAGCATCTGGATACTAAAATTCAAAAAGTTGAACTTTTTTATTTGTATCTAGAACCAAAATCTATTAATGCAAGTTTTTAGATACTTGAATCAAGAATTCAGCATATTCGTTAGATCGCTGTAGGTTAACTGGTTTGGGAGATATCGAAGAAACCGTGCAGCATCTGAATACTAAAATTCAAAAAGTTGCACTTTTTTATTTGTATCTAGAACCAAAATCTATTAATGCCAGTTTTTAGATACTTGAATCAAGAATTCAGCATATTCGTTAGTTCGTTGTAGGTCAACTGGTTTGGGAGATATCGAAGAAACCGTGCAGCATCTGAATACTAAAATTCAAAAGGTTGCACTTTTTTATATGTATCTAGAACCAAAATCTATTAATGCAAGTTTTTAGATACTTGAATCAAGAATTCAGCATATTCGTTAGATCGCTGTAGGTCAACTGGTTTGGGAGATATCGAAGAAACCGTGCAGCATCTGAATACTAAAATTCAAAAAGTTGCACTTTTTTATTTGTATCTAGAACCAAAATCTATTAATGCAAGTTTTTAGATACTTGAATCAAGAATTCAGCATATTCGTTAGATCGCTGTAGGTCAACTGGTTTGGGACATATCGAAGAAACCGTGCAGCATCTGGATACTAAAATTCAAAAAGTTGAACTTTTTTATTTGTATCTAGAACCAAAATCTATTAATGCCAGTTTTTAGATACTTGAATCAAGAATGCAGCATATTCGTTAGATCGCTGTAGGTCAACTGGTTTGGGAGATATCGAAGAAACCGTGCAGCATCTGGATACTAAAATTCAAAAAGTTGAACTTTTTTATTTGTATCTAGAACCAAAATCTATTAATGCAAGTTTTTAGATACTTGAATCAAGAATTCAGCATATTCGTTAGATCGCTGTAGGTCAACTGGTTTGGGAGATATCGAAGAAACCGTGCAGCATCTGAATACTAAAATTCAAAAAGTTGCACTTTTTTATTTGTATCTAGAACCAAAATCTATTAATGCAAGTTTTTAGATACTTGAATCAAGAATTCAGCATATTCGTTAGATCGCTGTAGGTCAATTGGTTTGGGAGATATCGAAGAAACCGTGCAGCATCTGAATACTAAAATTCAAAAAGTTGCACTTTTTTATTTGTATCTAGAACCAAAATCTATTAATGCAAGTTTTTAGATACTTGAATCAAGAATTCAGCATATTCGTTAGATCGCTGTAGGTCAACTGGTTTGGGAGATATCGAAGAAACCGTGCAGCATCTGGATACTAAAATTCAAAAAGTTGAACTTTTTTATTTGTATCTAGAACCAAAATCTATTAATGCAAGTTTTTAGATACTTGAATCAAGAATTCAGCATATTCGTTAGATCGCTGTAGGTCAACTGGTTTGGGAGATATCGAAGAAACCGTGCAGCATCTGAATACTAAAATTCAAAAAGTTGCACTTTTTTATTTGTATCTAGAACCAAAATCTATTAATGCAAGTTTTTAGATACTTGAATCAAGAATTCAGCATATTCGTTAGATCGCTGTAGGTCAATTGGTTTGGGAGATATCGAAGAAACCGTGCAGCATCTGAATACTAAAATTCAAAAAGTTGCACTTTTTTATTTGTATCTAGAACCAAAATCTATTAATGCAAGTTTTTAGATACTTGAATCAAGAATTCAGCATATTCGTTAGATCGCTGTAGGTCAACTGGTTTGGGAGATATCGAAGAAACCGTGCAGCATCTGAATACTAAAATTCAAAAAGTTGCACTTTTTTATTTGTATCTAGAACCAAAATCTATTAATGCAAGTTTTTAGATACTTGAATCAAGAATGCAGCATATTCGTTAGATCGCTGTAGGTCAACTGCTTTGGGAGATATCGAAGAAACCGTGCAGCATCTGAATACTAAAATTCAAAAAGTTGCACTTTTTTATTTGTATCTAGAACCAAAATCTATTAATGCAAGTTTTTAGATACTTGAATCAAGAATTCAGCATATTCGTTAGATCGCTGTAGGTCAACTGGTTTGGGACATATCGAAGAAACCGTGCAGCATCTGGATACTAAAATTCAAAAAGTTGAACTTTTTTATTTGTATCTAGAACCAAAATCTATTAATGCCAGTTTTTAGATACTTGAATCAAGAATGCAGCATATTCGTTAGATCGCTGTAGGTCAACTGGTTTGGGAGATATCGAAGAAACCGTGCAGCATCTGGATACTAAAATTCAAAAAGTTGAACTTTTTTATTTGTATCTAGAACCAAAATCTATTAATGCAAGTTTTTAGATACTTGAATCAAGAATTCAGCATATTCGTTAGATCGCTGTAGGTTAACTGGTTTGGGAGATATCGAAGAAACCGTGCAGCATCTGAATACTAAAATTCAAAAAGTTGCACTTTTTTATTTGTATCTAGAACCAAAATCTATTAATGCCAGTTTTTAGATACTTGAATCAAGAATTCAGCATATTCGTTAGTTCGTTGTAGGTCAACTGGTTTGGGAGATATCGAAGAAACCGTGCAGCATCTGAATACTAAAATTCAAAAGGTTGCACTTTTTTATATGTATCTAGAACCAAAATCTATTAATGCAAGTTTTTAGATACTTGAATCAAGAATTCAGCATATTCGTTAGATCGCTGTAGGTCAACTGGTTTGGGAGATATCGAAGAAACCGTGCAGCATCTGAATACTAAAATTCAAAAAGTTGCACTTTTTTATTTGTATCTAGAACCAAAATCTATTAATGCAAGTTTTTAGATACTTGAATCAAGAATTCAGCATATTCGTTAGATCGCTGTAGGTCAACTGGTTTGGGACATATCGAAGAAACCGTGCAGCATCTGGATACTAAAATTCAAAAAGTTGAACTTTTTTATTTGTATCTAGAACCAAAATCTATTAATGCCAGTTTTTAGATACTTGAATCAAGAATGCAGCATATTCGTTAGATCGCTGTAGGTCAACTGGTTTGGGAGATATCGAAGAAACCGTGCAGCATCTGGATACTAAAATTCAAAAAGTTGAACTTTTTTATTTGTATCTAGAACCAAAATCTATTAATGCAAGTTTTTAGATACTTGAATCAAGAATTCAGCATATTCGTTAGATCGCTGTAGGTCAACTGGTTTGGGACATATTGAAGAAACCGTGCAGTATCTGGATACTAAAATTCAAAAAGTTGAACTTTTTTATTTGTATCTAGAACCAAAATCTATTTATGCCACTTTTTAGATACTTGAATCAAGAATTCAGCATATTCGTTAGATCGCTGTAGGTCAACTGGTTTGGGAGATATCGAAGAAACCGTGCAGCATCTGGATACTAAAATTCAAAAAGTTGAACTTTTTTATTTGTATCTAGAACCAAAATCTATTAATGCCAGTTTTTAGATACTTGAATCAAGAATGCAGCATATTCGTTAGATCGCTGTAGGTCAACTGGTTTGGGAGATATCGAAGAAACCGTGCAGCATCTGGATACTAAAATTCAAAAAGTTGAACTTTTTTATTTGTATCTAGAACCAAAATCTATTAATGCAAGTTTTTAGATACTTGAATCAAGAATTCAGCATATTCGTTAGATCGCTGTAGGTTAACTGGTTTGGGAGATATCGAAGAAACCGTGCAGCATCTGAATACTAAAATTCAAAAAGTTGCACTTTTTTATTTGTATCTAGAACCAAAATCTATTAATGCCAGTTTTTAGATACTTGAATCAAGAATTCAGCATATTCGTTAGTTCGTTGTAGGTCAACTGGTTTGGGAGATATCGAAGAAACCGTGCAGCATCTGAATACTAAAATTCAAAAGGTTGCACTTTTTTATATGTATCTAGAACCAAAATCTATTAATGCAAGTTTTTAGATACTTGAATCAAGAATTCAGCATATTCGTTAGATCGCTGTAGGTCAACTGGTTTGGGAGATATCGAAGAAACCGTGCAGCATCTGAATACTAAAATTCAAAAAGTTGCACTTTTTTATTTGTATCTAGAACCAAAATCTATTAATGCAAGTTTTTAGATACTTGAATCAAGAATTCAGCATATTCGTTAGATCGCTGTAGGTCAACTGGTTTGGGACATATCGAAGAAACCGTGCAGCATCTGGATACTAAAATTCAAAAAGTTGAACTTTTTAATTTGTATCTAGAACCAAAATCTATTAATGCCAGTTTTTAGATACTTGAATCAAGAATGCAGCATATTCGTTAGATCGCTGTAGGTCAACTGGTTTGGGAGATATCGAAGAAACCGTGCAGCATCTGGATACTAAAATTCAAAAAGTTGAACTTTTTTATTTGTATCTAGAACCAAAATCTATTAATGCAAGTTTTTAGATACTTGAATCAAGAATTCAGCATATTCGTTAGATCGCTGTAGGTCAACTGGTTTGGGAGATATCGAAGAAACCGTGCAGCATCTGAATACTAAAATTCAAAAAGTTGCACTTTTTTATTTGTATCTAGAACCAAAATCTATTAATGCAAGTTTTTAGATACTTGAATCAAGAATTCAGCATATTCGTTAGATCGCTGTAGGTCAATTGGTTTGGGAGATATCGAAGAAACCGTGCAGCATCTGAATACTAAAATTCAAAAAGTTGCACTTTTTTATTTGTATCTAGAACCAAAATCTATTAATGCCAGTTTTTAGATACTTGAATCAAGAATTCAGCATATTCGTTAGATCGTTGTAGGTCAACTGGTTTGGGAGATATCGAAGAAACCGTGCAGCATCTGAATACTAAAATTCAAAAGGTTGCACTTTTTTATATGTATCTAGAACCAAAATCTATTAATGCAAGTTTTTAGATACTTGAATCAAGAATGCAGCATATTCGTTAGATCGCTGTAGGTCAACTGCTTTGGGAGATATCGAAGAAACCGTGCAGCATCTGAATACTAAAATTCAAAAAGTTGCACTTTTTTATTTGTATCTAGAACCAAAATCTATTAATGCAAGTTTTTAGATACTTGAATCAAGAATTCAGCATATTCGTTAGATCGCTGTAGGTCAACTGGTTTGGGAGATATCGAAGAAACCGTGCAGCATCTGGATACTAAAATTCAAAAAGTTGCACTTTTTTATTTGTATCTAGAACCAAAATCTATTAATGCAAGTTTTTAGATACTTGAATCAAGAATTCAGCATATTCGTTAGATCGCTGTAGGTCAACTGGTTTGGGAGATATCGAAGAAACCGTGCAGCATCTGGATACTAAAATTCAAAAAGTTGAACTTTTTTATTTGTATCTAGAACCAAAATCTATTAATGCCAGTTTTTAGATACTTGAATCAAGAATTCAGCATATTCGTTAGATCGCTGCAGGTCAACTGGTTTGGGAGATATCGAAGAAACCGTGCAGCATCTGAATACTATAATTCAAAAAGTTGCACTTTTTTATTTGTATCTAGAACCAAAATCTATTAATGCAAGTTTGTAGATACTTGAATCAAGAATTCAGCATATTCGTTAGATCGCTGTAGGTCAACTGGTTTGGGAGATATCGAAGAAACCGTGCAGCATCTGAATACTAAAATTCAAAAAGTTGAACTTTTTTATTTGTATCTAGAACCAAAATCTATTAATGCCAGTTTTTAGATACTTGAATCAAGAATTCAGCATATTCGTTAGATCGCTGTAGGTCAACTAGTTTGGGAGATATCGAAGAAACCGTGCAGCATCTGAATACTAAAATTCAAAAAGTTGCACTTTTTTATTTTGTAGCATATTCATATCGAATCTATTTTCGCATGTTAAATCTACCACCTAAATGTTTAAACTAAACTGTCGATAAAGTGACCCGAAGTAAAAGCCGGACATGGTATATCGAACACAGCTTTTAGACCACATTACCATTTCAGTCGATATCGAAATTATGTTCCATTCGTTCCGTTCGAGACGGAAAGCTATTTAAACCATCGCGAATCGTCTTGTCTTTCTTTTTACTTTTATCCCACACCACTTGGCTGAACGATTTTGTACAACGTGAGTAGCCAAGGGTTTTTTTGTTAGGTTAATTGTTCAAAGATAATTAATAATTTTAGGCAGAAATTGCTCCTGAAAATTATAAAAATAGAGCAAGAAAAAGAAAAGAAAACAAAAGTTTCTTCTTTGACTTTAATTGCGTGGGAATCCAGTAATCTGGCAATAAACGTGTTGGCTATGCAAAAACCACGTCGAAGCAGAGCGTAAAGACAATTTTTGTTCGCCCCTGGTAAGAATTAATGACATAATAAAATTCTGTTAAGCAAAATTAATATCGAGTTGTCCTTTCCCCTAGACATTTTTGAACGACCTTAGCAGAGAGTGCCATAGAGCCCCGCTATGGTCATCCTCCTTTTAAAATCCAGGTGTTCAGCAAGTGGTTCAAAAATATTAGCATCACGCTGGGACTTTGCGAGACCACATGCTTGAATCTCGCCACAGCTCTTCAAAAAGTGATTAAAACAACTACCCATCATCACCATAGGGCCCCGCTAAGATCATCTTTATTTTAAAATCCAGTTGTTCAGCAAGTGGTTCAAAAATATTAGCAACATGTTGGGACTTCGCAAGACCACACTTCAAAAGTGATTAAAACAGACTTTCATCATCACCCAAAGCCGTAACTAAAGAAATATAAATTAAACCCGGACGTAACCCAACTTATTATTCCGTTTGTAATGAAATAATCATACATGCATCCAACCAAATCAAATTCATCTTAATCCAAATAGTCATTAAGTGATAAACTACCATAGTGGCTTTCAAAATTAAGTAATACTCCTCTTATGTTGGCATCTAAACGCCTAAACTAAAAATTACCTAGAAATCGTATTTCAAAGCCTTAGAAAAAGTAGTATTGATGAAATTTTAACGAAAGTACCTACTTAATTCCTGGATCAACAGCGGAACTTTGTGCACAAATTTCGGCGCTTCAGATCAGCAGATCAAAACGTGAGTACATTGCTTTTAACTATTTTTCTTTGGCTGTTTTATTTGATACATAGCTACTGTTGCTTATTATACATTTAGTTTATTAGATTCTTTTGTAAAATCTCCTTATAATTATCAATTTTCATAATTATTACCTTACTACACACAATCATTATCATTAGACCTAATCCATTTATCCTATACCATTTTTTTTTATCAAGATCTAATTTTGAATGTTTTGTCAAGAAAAAAAAAATATTATTTATAACGTTGCATTTCAACTGCAGTTTTTATGCAGGTTATTTCACTTCAATTGAGTAATAACTCCATAATCATACATTTTCTATATAATTTTCTTTTGGTAACATGCATAAGCCTTATATATGTATGTGTATAAATGAATTTGATTTCCCCTCCATTTTTTTTATAATTAAAAGTTGTGAAACAGAAATACTACTTGAAGTTGTTTCCTTATATACCTAATGTGAACATGGGTAGGTGCTAAGTCGCTTCGAAAGGTCGTTGAGATGAGTCGCTGAGTGAAGTATTCGGGATCCCGAGTTAGGGACTATTCCAACAGAGATCGAGGAAGGGATAGTCAAGGTGCAATGGTTACTGCCTATTGTAAAGGGGAGGGTTCCCCCTGATGTCAAAACACTCATGACGTCACACTTAAGTATTGAGACAGTTCATATACCCCTTTTCATATACACAATAATACTGACCTTCAGTCATAGTTTCTTTTACAATTTTTTTCTGGATCACTTCTCCTATTCGGCACGATAAATTAAGTAAGCGTTAGGCCACAGCAGTAAGATCCCACCCCACCGACGAGTATACGCTGTGCAACCGCAAGCGTGCCAATGCTGCTGCAAACAAGGAAATACCACCTATCCAAGACCCCTTTATGCTTACAATGGCGCCCAACAACGTGGAACCCGAGGATGCCAATCATGGAGACCTACGAAATCGTCTCTAATGTGACATCCAAAACAATGTATCTTGCTACTAATTTAAAAGATTGTTTACACTCTCTTCAGCATACACTTCCACGAACAGCTTTCTTGCGGAAGCTTGAATTTTTATTTGTCCTTTTCAGATGCATTTCATTACCGCACTGAAGCGGCGGAAAGGCAACATTTATTAAAGGAATAGGTTGACGACAACTTTAAGTAACTGATAAGGTCTGACGTCAATGAGTCCAAGGAGACATACCTAGAACTTGAGTTACCATAGACATTTGCCTACAGTTGCACTAAATTTCGATTATTGATTCTGAGTCGTTAGGGATAGCCGCCTAATAGTCCAGAGCATAGCGAATCAAGTTGAGTTAACCGATGTCCATTTCTCCAACAATTTTTTTCTACCCATTTTCTTCCGAATACATGAACTTCTTAATACTTACAAATAACTCTCTCGAACAATTCATGAAAGCATAAGCACAAGTCTCAACGACCTCTCCCATGAATATAATTCATCGCAATCTCCAATTATTTCACAGCTGTTTTCTACCGTAAACAAATTTGTTTGTTTTGAATATTCCTTTCCCCTTTCAAAAAAAAAAAAAAAAAAAATATATATATAAATGGAATCAAAACAAAATAAAAATATGAATAAAAGCAAAACTAGCAACGGAGCTATTCCCAGCTACCAAAAAGCATAACCACACGCTCACAGACCATACGAAATACCGACACACCCACTCCAGGTAGTCAATATCAAGCATTAAGACACTCTCCTCCAAGAATGTCAATGACCCCAAATCGTACTCAAAATGAATCACATCTGTATTTTGATAACAAGTTGCATACCCCCCTCTCTAGCAGTCGGCAACCATCAAATTCGAACATTGCGTTTACAAATGGTACAGTTACACTAACTACGTCTGCGACTATGACGAGCGTATCAAACCCAATTGTCACTTCTGTTATTGGTGGTAATTATGACACGAACGATGTTGAGCAACATATTTCAATACCAACGGGTAATCAACCGAATGAACATTTCTTTAATCGTGCTCACGCAAATTCAACAAACGCAACTAGCAACTTTCAATCAGCTGATTACATGCGTAATGTTTCGCAACAGCATTTCATTTCAAGTAATGCACCAAGAATGAAACAGCTGGATGAACATATCAAAGATGTTGTGAATAATGCGATAATGAATTTAATGCCAACTTTGATTAAAGATAACGTAGAAAAGGCACTCCAACCACTTATAAACACTCGTTTTAATAACCAAGACACTATCCCACATGGGAATCCTCGAAACCAACAAAATCTAACTAACATTTTTAATAATGCTCAACCTGAGGATAACTCAAACGTGGATTCCCATAACAGCTCTGGGTTAAATAGAATTCTTCAAAACGATAGACTCAGCCATTCAAGCTCAAATGACGGACCCAGTTTTCGATTAGATCAGTGGGGACTTAAATACGATGGTTCTTCTAAAGGGATGTCTGTGGAGGACTTTGTTTTTAGGGTGGAAATATTAAAATCTAATTACAACACGTCTTGGAGTGACGTATTGATGAATTTTCATCATCTTTTAAAAGGAGTCGCTCAGGATTGGTATTGGCAATTCCTGCGGAACAACCCTTGCTTTGATTGGCCAAGCATACGCCGATCTATAATAAAACAGTTTCGAAGTCACGAAAATGATTTTGAAATCATGAAGCAACTGATGGATAGAAGGCAATTACCTCGCGAAAGTTTTGAAGATTTTTTCAACTCAATCATGCAGTTAAAGAGTCAATTACGACAACCAATTAGAGATCAAGATCTTATTCAAATTTTAAGAACCACCATTAATTCAAAACTAATGCAATTTATCTATCCGATGAAAATTTACACCCTCGAGCACTTCAAGGACGAGTGCCGAAGAACCGAACGAATGCTAAATTACAGATTCGGTGCACAAAATAGAGGTTCGCCGTACCAAACTGTTCATGAACTCGAAGATTTAAATAATCATGAAGAAGATGATAGTGAACTGCCCAATATATCAGCGATTACAGGCGCTAATAGTAGGATGCATTCAAATTCAGGCCAAATAAACAAAAAATGTTTACCTAAATTGGCAATGTGTTGCAACTGCAAGTGCCAAGGCCATTTATTTACTGAATGTCCATCACCGATTAATAGGCTGTTCTGTTATAGATGTGGCTTAGATGGAGTTACGGTTGTAAGTTGTACTCGATGCAATCCGGCTGTGGAAAACCCACCATCGAACGTGACGAAACACGGGGCGTCTCGTTCGACCCAAACTCACCCCGAATAGAAATGGTCGATGTCTGTACCAATACAAACTACGATGAAGTAATACATTATAATAACCCTGCTTACAACAAACCTGAATTAAATAAGACAAACAAAATTAAAAGACATACATTTCGTAGCTTATCATATGAAGATAGGTTAACAAAATACAACCAACTTCGTTCTAAAATTATGAACATGGAAGAACTTAAGAAAATTGAAGATACAAATAAATTTTCAAAAATTCGACTGCGTTTCAAAACGCGTAAAACGTTCAAACAAATTATTTGTAGCGGTATCTTGAATAGTTCTGAAGATTGTCGGCCGTATGCAAAAGTGTCAATACACGATCAAGAAATAGTTGGATTGTTAGATAGCGGGGCTAGCATTTCTTGCCTTGGCAAAGACTGTTTGAAATTAGTTAAGAAATTAAACATCCCTATTATTGAATTCGCTTCTTTTATAAGAACAGCAGACGGCAGACAACAGTCAATTATAGGCCGAGTCAAGACCGAGATAGCTTTCAATAATCAGCGTGAAATTCTAGATATTTACCTTATTCCATCCCTATCACAGCCTCTTTATTTGGGAATAGACTTCTGGCAAAAGTTTAAAATTGCACCAAGCATTATTAGCGAATTAGCTGAAGTCCAACACCCTGAACAAAAATTGAAGATCGACGAAAGACAACAACTAATGTTAAGCGAGTGCGAAAATGAATGTTTAAGACAAGTAGTATCGCATTTTCCTTCTTTCTCTAAGCTCGGTTTAGGGAAAACTACTCTTGAAATGCATGTCATTGATACCGGTAACGCTAATCCGGTTAAACAGCGGCATTATCCGGTTTCGCCACCGATTCAAGAAATGATATACAACGAATTAGATCGCATGCTTTCTTTGGGAGTGATCGAAGAGAGTATAAGTTCCTGGAGTTCACCCATCGTTCTTATCAGAAAGCCTGGTAAGAACAGACTTTGTTTGGACTCTCGGAAAGTGAACTCACTCACGAAGAAAGATGCGTATCCTCTTCCTCATATAGAGGGCATGCTGAGCCGTCTGCAAGATACACATTACATAAGTAGTGTGGATATTAAAGATGCGTTTTGGCAGATTCCTCTAGAGAAAGAGTCCAGAGAAAAAACGGCCTTCACTGTGCCAGGAAGACCGCTTTATCAATTTACCGTCATGCCCTTTGGGTTGTGCAACGCAGCTCAAAGGATGTGTCGGTTGATGGATAAAGTGATCCCCAGCGCACTTAGGGAACAAGTTTTTGTTTATTTGGATGATTTGTTAATCATTTCTAAAGATTTCAGTGGCCACCTACAGATCTTAGAGCAAGTAGCAGAGTGTTTGAGGAAGGCGAACTTGACGATAAACGTCGAAAAGTCAAGCTTCTGTTTCAAGGAGCTAAAATACTTAGGGTACATTGTAGGAGACGGACACATAAAACCAGATCCAAGCAAAGTGGTGGCAATCAAAGACTTTCCCGTGCCGACATCTCAGAAACAAGTCCGGAGATTTCTTGGATTATGTGGCTGGTATCGGAGATTTATTCGAAACTTCGCTGCAATTGCCAGCCCGCTCTCAGATACTCTAAAGAAAAATAAACAATTTGGAATGTCTCCCGATGCAATGAAATCCTTTAACGAATTGAAAACCTCTCTAATGTCAGCTCCCCTTTTATCAAACCCAGACTTCTCTAAACATTTTACAATTCAATGTGATGCCTCTAGCCATGGTATAGGGGGGGTCTTGTTCCAATACGATGATGACAATAACGAGAAACCCATAGCATTTTTTTCAGAAAAACTAAATGCGTGTCAGCGCAATTATAGCGTCACCGAGCAAGAATGCTATGCGGCGGTAAAAGCAGTGAAGAAGTACCGTGCATATATTGAAGGTTCAGCGTTCACTATAGTGACTGATCATGCCAGCTTAAAGTGGCTGATGGGCCTTAAGGATTTAAGTGGTAGATTGGCACGATGGTCGCTGAAACTTCAGCCATTTTCCTTCGACATTCAACACCGAAAAGGAGCGCAGAACGTTGTGCCGGATGCACTTTCTCGTGTATTTAACGAAGAACTCGCCACCGTAATGACACCTCCTGCTTGTATTGATTTTGGTTCGGCTGAATTCAAATCACCTGAGTATCTTAATCTTATATCAACCCTCTCACAGAATCCAGACAATTTTCCGGATGTGAAAATAACTGATGGCGTTATTTACAAAAAAGAGTATATAAAAGAAGGTAATTGTCTTGACTCTGAGTTCGAATGGAAGTTGTGGGTGCCCGAAAAGTTAACACAACTAGTGATTGAGAATTGCCATAATCCTCCAAATTGTTCACACGGTGGTATACAGAAAACTCTTTCCAAAGTTAGAGAACTTTATTATTGGCCGAATATGACTATTGCGGTTCGTAATTTTATTCGCGAATGTTCAAAGTGTAAGGAGAATAAGTCGCCCAATATGACGCTTAGACCTCGAATGGGATCCCATCATGAAATAGATCGTCCCTTTCAAAAACTTTATATTGATTTCATGGGACCCTATCCGAGAACTAAACGAGGTAATGCATTCATATTCGTTATGTTGGATGGCTTCTCAAAGTACGTTCAACTAAAAGCACTGCGGAAAGCGAACACCAACGCTGTCGTAGAATATTTAGAGAGCAACATTTTCCACCAGTTCGGAGTTCCAGAGTTCATACACAGCGACAACGGTAGGCAATTCACGTCAAAAGAGTTTAAACAATTCCTCGATAAGTATGGTTGCACTCACATACGTAACGCTGTTTACTCTCCACAAGCTAACGCATCGGAAAGAGTAAATCAGTCCATACTTTCAGCAATCAGGACCTATCTCAAAAATGATCAAAGGGAATGGGATAAGCATCTTTCTGAGATTCAGCAAGCTCTGTGTACCTCAGTGCATCAATCCACAGGTGTGACACCATACTATTGTTTATTTGGTCAACAGATGAGTACTCATGCAAGCGTGTACAAGCTACTACGGAGCTTGAGAGCTCTCGATGATGGTGAGGTGCATGGTTTGCCTACAAAAAGCAAGCTCGACATCATACGGGATAAAGTTAAAGCTAACCTTAAACTTTCGTACGAAAGGAATGCAAAATCTTATAATCTACGAAGCTCCAAGAGAACCTTTAGTCCTGGGGAAATAGTCTACAGAAGGAACTTTGTTTTGAGCGACGCATCAAAGAACGTCAACTCCAAGTTTTGTGCAAAATTTCTAAAATGTAGAGTTGTGAAATCAGTCGGGAACTCCTTATACGAAATAGAGAATATAGATGGAAAAAAGGTTGGTGTCTATAATGCGAAAGATTTGCGAAAGTAACAACTAAAGGTATCCGTCTGTACTTCAGGGTCATGGGTCGAATTCGGTTATGTTTATTTAACAACGAGTTTGAGTTATGAATACGTTCTTCATGCATTTCTTAGCCGGAGCGACTGCAAAATTCATGATTTTGTAGCATATTCATATCGAATCTATTTTCGCATGTTAAATCTACCACCTAAATGTTTAAACTAAACTGTCGATAAAGTGACCCGAAGTAAAAGCCGGACATGGTATATCGAACACAGCTTTTAGACCACATTACCATTTCAGTCGATATCGAAATTATGTTCCATTCGTTCCGTTCGAGACGGAAAGCTATTTAAACCATCGCGAATCGTCTTGTCTTTCTTTTTACTTTTATCCCACACCACTTGGCTGAACGATTTTGTACAACGTGAGTAGCCAAGGGTTTTTTTGTTAGGTTATTTGTTCAAAGATAATTAATAATTTTAGGCAGAAATTGCTCCTGAAAATTATAAAAATAGAGCAAGAAAAAGAAAAGAAAACAAAAGTTTCTTCTTTGACTTTAATTGCGTGGGAATCCAGTAATCTGGCAATAAACGTGTTGGCTATGCAAAAACCACGTCGAAGCAGAGCGTAAAGACAATTTTTGTTCGCCCCTGGTAAGAATTAATGACATAATAAAATTCTGTTAAGCAAAATTAATATCGAGTTGTCCTTTCCCCTAGACATTTTCGAACGACCTTAGCAGAGAGTGCCATAGAGCCCCGCTATGGTCATCCTCCTTTTAAAATCCAGGTGTTCAGCAAGTGGTTCAAAAATATTAGCATCACGCTGGGACTTTGCGAGACCACATGCTTGAATCTCGCCACAGCTCTTCAAAAAGTGATTAAAACAACTACCCATCATCACCATAGGGCCCCGCTAAGATCATCTTTATTTTAAAATCCAGTTGTTCAGCAAGTGGTTCAAAAATATTAGCAACATGTTGGGACTTCGCAAGACCACACTTCAAAAGTGATTAAAACAGACTTTCATCATCACCCAAAGCCGTAACTAAAGAAATATAAATTAAACCCGGACGTAACCCAACTTATTATTCCGTTTGTAATGAAATAATCATACATGCATCCAACCAAATCAAATTCATCTTAATCCAAATAGTCATTAAGTGATAAACTGCCATAGTGGCTTTCAAAATTAAGTAATACTCCTCTTATGTTGGCATCTAAACGCCTAAACTAAAAATTACCTAGAAATCGTATTTCAAAGCCTTAGAAAAAGTAGTATTGATGAAATTTTAACGAAAGTACCTACTTAATTCCTGGATCAACAGCGGAACTTTGTGCACAAATTTCGGCGCTTCAGATCAGCAGATCAAAACGTGAGTACATTGCTTTTAACTATTTTTCTTTGGCTGTTTTATTTGATACATAGCTACTGTTGCTTATTATACATTTAGTTTATTAGATTCTTTTGTAAAATCTCCTTATAATTATCAATTTTCATAATTATTACCTTACTACACACAATCATTATCATTAGACCTAATCCATTTATCCTATACCATTTTTTTTTATCAAGATCTAATTTTGAATGTTTTGTCAAGAAAAAAAAAATATTATTTATAACGTTGCATTTCAACTGCAGTTTTTATGCAGGTTATTTCACTTCAATTGAGTAATAACTCCATAATCATACATTTTCTATATAATTTTCTTTTGGTAACATGCATAAGCCTTATATATGTATGTGTATAAATGAATTTGATTTCCCCTCCATTTTTTTTTATAATTAAAAGTTGTGAAACAGAAATACTACTTGAAGTTGTTTCCTTATATACCTAATGTGAACATGGGTAGGTGCTAAGTCGCTTCGAAAGGTCGTTGAGATGAGTCGCTGAGTGAAGTATTCGGGATCCCGAGTTAGGGACTATTCCAACAGAGATCGAGGAAGGGATAGTCAAGGTGCAATGGTTACTGCCTATTGTAAAGGGGAGGGTTCCTCCTGATGTCAAAACACTCATGACGTCACACTTAAGTATTGAGACAGTTCATATACCCCTTTTCATATACACAATAATACTGACCTTCAGTCATAGTTTCTTTTACGAATTAGCTGAAGTCCAACACCCTGAACAAAAATTGAAGATCGACGAAAGACAACAACTAATGTTAAGCGAGTGCGAAAATGAATGTTTAAGACAAGTAGTATCGCATTTTCCTTCTTTCTCTAAGCTCGGTTTAGGGAAAACTACTCTTGAAATGCATGTCATTGATACCGGTAACGCTAATCCGGTTAAACAGCGGCATTATCCGGTTTCGCCACCGATTCAAGAAATGATATACAACGAATTAGATCGCATGCTTTCTTTGGGAGTGATCGAAGAGAGTATAAGTTCCTGGAGTTCACCCATCGTTCTTATCAGAAAGCCTGGTAAGAACAGACTTTGTTTGGACTCTCGGAAAGTGAACTCACTCACGAAGAAAGATGCGTATCCTCTTCCTCATATAGAGGGCATGCTGAGCCGTCTGCAAGATACACATTACATAAGTAGTGTGGATATTAAAGATGCGTTTTGGCAGATTCCTCTAGAGAAAGAGTCCAGAGAAAAAACGGCCTTCACTGTGCCAGGAAGACCGCTTTATCAATTTACCGTCATGCCCTTTGGGTTGTGCAACGCAGCTCAAAGGATGTGTCGGTTGATGGATAAAGTGATCCCCAGCGCACTTAGGGAACAAGTTTTTGTTTATTTGGATGATTTGTTAATCATTTCTAAAGATTTCAGTGGCCACCTACAGATCTTAGAGCAAGTAGCAGAGTGTTTGAGGAAGGCGAACTTGACGATAAACGTCGAAAAGTCAAGCTTCTGTTTCAAGGAGCTAAAATACTTAGGGTACATTGTAGGAGACGGACACATAAAACCAGATCCAAGCAAAGTGGTGGCAATCAAAGACTTTCCCGTGCCGACATCTCAGAAACAAGTCCGGAGATTTCTTGGATTATGTGGCTGGTATCGGAGATTTATTCGAAACTTCGCTGCAATTGCCAGCCCGCTCTCAGATACTCTAAAGAAAAATAAACAATTTGGAATGTCTCCCGATGCAATGAAATCCTTTAACGAATTGAAAACCTCTCTAATGTCAGCTCCCCTTTTATCAAACCCAGACTTCTCTAAACATTTTACAATTCAATGTGATGCCTCTAGCCATGGTATAGGGGGGGTCTTGTTCCAATACGATGATGACAATAACGAGAAACCCATAGCATTTTTTTCAGAAAAACTAAATGCGTGTCAGCGCAATTATAGCGTCACCGAGCAAGAATGCTATGCGGCGGTAAAAGCAGTGAAGAAGTACCGTGCATATATTGAAGGTTCAGCGTTCACTATAGTGACTGATCATGCCAGCTTAAAGTGGCTGATGGGCCTTAAGGATTTAAGTGGTAGATTGGCACGATGGTCGCTGAAACTTCAGCCATTTTCCTTCGACATTCAACACCGAAAAGGAGCGCAGAACGTTGTGCCGGATGCACTTTCTCGTGTATTTAACGAAGAACTCGCCACCGTAATGACACCTCCTGCTTGTATTGATTTTGGTTCGGCTGAATTCAAATCACCTGAGTATCTTAATCTTATATCAACCCTCTCACAGAATCCAGACAATTTTCCGGATGTGAAAATAACTGATGGCGTTATTTACAAAAAAGAGTATATAAAAGAAGGTAATTGTCTTGACTCTGAGTTCGAATGGAAGTTGTGGGTGCCCGAAAAGTTAACACAACTAGTGATTGAGAATTGCCATAATCCTCCAAATTGTTCACACGGTGGTATACAGAAAACTCTTTCCAAAGTTAGAGAACTTTATTATTGGCCGAATATGACTATTGCGGTTCGTAATTTTATTCGCGAATGTTCAAAGTGTAAGGAGAATAAGTCGCCCAATATGACGCTTAGACCTCGAATGGGATCCCATCATGAAATAGATCGTCCCTTTCAAAAACTTTATATTGATTTCATGGGACCCTATCCGAGAACTAAACGAGGTAATGCATTCATATTCGTTATGTTGGATGGCTTCTCAAAGTACGTTCAACTAAAAGCACTGCGGAAAGCGAACACCAACGCTGTCGTAGAATATTTAGAGAGCAACATTTTCCACCAGTTCGGAGTTCCAGAGTTCATACACAGCGACAACGGTAGGCAATTCACGTCAAAAGAGTTTAAACAATTCCTCGATAAGTATGGTTGCACTCACATACGTAACGCTGTTTACTCTCCACAAGCTAACGCATCGGAAAGAGTAAATCAGTCCATACTTTCAGCAATCAGGACCTATCTCAAAAATGATCAAAGGGAATGGGATAAGCATCTTTCTGAGATTCAGCAAGCTCTGTGTACCTCAGTGCATCAATCCACAGGTGTGACACCATACTATTGTTTATTTGGTCAACAGATGAGTACTCATGCAAGCGTGTACAAGCTACTACGGAGCTTGAGAGCTCTCGATGATGGTGAGGTGCATGGTTTGCCTACAAAAAGCAAGCTCGACATCATACGGGATAAAGTTAAAGCTAACCTTAAACTTTCGTACGAAAGGAATGCAAAATCTTATAATCTACGAAGCTCCAAGAGAACCTTTAGTCCTGGGGAAATAGTCTACAGAAGGAACTTTGTTTTGAGCGACGCATCAAAGAACGTCAACTCCAAGTTTTGTGCAAAATTTCTAAAATGTAGAGTTGTGAAATCAGTCGGGAACTCCTTATACGAAATAGAGAATATAGATGGAAAAAAGGTTGGTGTCTATAATGCGAAAGATTTGCGAAAGTAACAACTAAAGGTATCCGTCTGTACTTCAGGGTCATGGGTCGAATTCGGTTATGTTTATTTAACAACGAGTTTGAGTTATGAATACGTTCTTCATGCATTTCTTAGCCGGAGCGACTGCAAAATTCATGATTTTGTAGCATATTCATATCGAATCTATTTTCGCATGTTAAATCTACCACCTAAATGTTTAAACTAAACTGTCGATAAAGTGACCCGAAGTAAAAGCCGGACATGGTATATCGAACACAGCTTTTAGACCACATTACCATTTCAGTCGATATCGAAATTATGTTCCATTCGTTCCGTTCGAGACGGAAAGCTATTTAAACCATCGCGAATCGTCTTGTCTTTCTTTTTACTTTTATCCCACACCACTTGGCTGAACGATTTTGTACAACGTGAGTAGCCAAGGGTTTTTTTGTTAGGTTATTTGTTCAAAGATAATTAATAATTTTAGGCAGAAATTGCTCCTGAAAATTATAAAAATAGAGCAAGAAAAAGAAAAGAAAACAAAAGTTTCTTCTTTGACTTTAATTGCGTGGGAATCCAGTAATCTGGCAATAAACGTGTTGGCTATGCAAAAACCACGTCGAAGCAGAGCGTAAAGACAATTTTTGTTCGCCCCTGGTAAGAATTAATGACATAATAAAATTCTGTTAAGCAAAATTAATATCGAGTTGTCCTTTCCCCTAGACATTTTCGAACGACCTTAGCAGAGAGTGCCATAGAGCCCCGCTATGGTCATCCTCCTTTTAAAATCCAGGTGTTCAGCAAGTGGTTCAAAAATATTAGCATCACGCTGGGACTTTGCGAGACCACATGCTTGAATCTCGCCACAGCTCTTCAAAAAGTGATTAAAACAACTACCCATCATCACCATAGGGCCCCGCTAAGATCATCTTTATTTTAAAATCCAGTTGTTCAGCAAGTGGTTCAAAAATATTAGCAACATGTTGGGACTTCGCAAGACCACACTTCAAAAGTGATTAAAACAGACTTTCATCATCACCCAAAGCCGTAACTAAAGAAATATAAATTAAACCCGGACGTAACCCAACTTATTATTCCGTTTGTAATGAAATAATCATACATGCATCCAACCAAATCAAATTCATCTTAATCCAAATAGTCATTAAGTGATAAACTGCCATAGTGGCTTTCAAAATTAAGTAATACTCCTCTTATGTTGGCATCTAAACGCCTAAACTAAAAATTACCTAGAAATCGTATTTCAAAGCCTTAGAAAAAGTAGTATTGATGAAATTTTAACGAAAGTACCTACTTAATTCCTGGATCAACAGCGGAACTTTGTGCACAAATTTCGGCGCTTCAGATCAGCAGATCAAAACGTGAGTACATTGCTTTTAACTATTTTTCTTTGGCTGTTTTATTTGATACATAGCTACTGTTGCTTATTATACATTTAGTTTATTAGATTCTTTTGTAAAATCTCCTTATAATTATCAATTTTCATAATTATTACCTTACTACACACAATCATTATCATTAGACCTAATCCATTTATCCTATACCATTTTTTTTTATCAAGATCTAATTTTGAATGTTTTGTCAAGAAAAAAAAAATATTATTTATAACGTTGCATTTCAACTGCAGTTTTTATGCAGGTTATTTCACTTCAATTGAGTAATAACTCCATAATCATACATTTTCTATATAATTTTCTTTTGGTAACATGCATAAGCCTTATATATGTATGTGTATAAATGAATTTGATTTCCCCTCCATTTTTTTTTATAATTAAAAGTTGTGAAACAGAAATACTACTTGAAGTTGTTTCCTTATATACCTAATGTGAACATGGGTAGGTGCTAAGTCGCTTCGAAAGGTCGTTGAGATGAGTCGCTGAGTGAAGTATTCGGGATCCCGAGTTAGGGACTATTCCAACAGAGATCGAGGAAGGGATAGTCAAGGTGCAATGGTTACTGCCTATTGTAAAGGGGAGGGTTCCTCCTGATGTCAAAACACTCATGACGTCACACTTAAGTATTGAGACAGTTCATATACCCCTTTTCATATACACAATAATACTGACCTTCAGTCATAGTTTCTTTTACAATTTTTTTCTGGATCACTTCTCCTATTCGGCACGATAAATTAAGTAAGCGTTAGGCCACAGCAGTAAGATCCCACCCCACCGACGAGTATACGCTGTGCAACCGCAAGCGTGCCAATGCTGCTGCAAACAAGGAAATACCACCTATCCAAGACCCCTTTATGCTTACAATTTGTATCTAGAACTAAAATCTATTAATGCCAGTTTTTAGATACTTGAATCAAGAATTCAGCATATTCGTTAGATCGCTGTAGGTCAACTGGTTTGGGAGATATCGAAGAAACCGTGCAGCATCTGGATACTAAAATTCAAAAAGTTGAACTTTTTTATTTGTATCTAGAACCAAAATCTATTAATGCCAGTTTTTAGATACTTGAATCAAGAATTCAGCATATTCGTTAGATCGCTGTAGGTCAACTGGTTTGGGAGATATCGAAGAAACCGTGCAGCATCTGAATACTAAAATTCAAAAAGTTGCACTTTTTTATATGTTTCTAGAACCAAAATCTATTAGTGCAAGTTTTTAGACACTTGAATCAAAAAAAAAAAAAAAAAAAAAACTTGAATACTAAAATTCAAAAAGTTGCACTTTTTTATATGTTTCTAGAACCAAAATCTATTAGTGCAAGTTTTGAGACACTTGAATCAAAAAAAAAAAAAAAAAACTTGAATCAAGAATTCAGCATATTCGTTAGATCGCTGTAGGTCAACTGGTTTGGGAGATATCGAAGAAACCGTGCAGCATCTGAATACTATAAATAAAAAAGTTGCACTTTTTTATTTGTATCTAGAACCAAAATCTATTAATGCAAGTTTGTAGATACTTGAATCAAGAATTCAGCATATTCGTTAGATCGCTGTAGGTCAACTGGTTTGGGAGATATCGAAGAAACCGTGCAGCATCTGGATACTAAAATTCAGAAAGTTGAACTTTTTTATTTGTTTCTAGAACCAAAATCTATTAATGCCAGTTTTTAGATACTTGAATCAAGAATTCAGCATATTCGTTAGATCGCTGTAGGTCAACTGGTTTGGGAGATATCGAAGAAACCGTGCAGCATCTGGATACTAAAATTCAAAAAGTTGAACTTTTTTATTTGTATCTAGAACCAAAATCTATTAATGCCAGTTTTTAGATACTTGAATCAAGAATTCAGCATATTCGTTAGATCGCTGTAGGTCAACTGGTTTCGGAGATATCGAAGAAACCGTGCAGCATCTGAATATTAAAATTCATAAAGTTGCACTTTTTTATATGTATCTAGAACCAAAATCTATTAATGCAAGTTCTTAGATATTTGAATCAAGAATTCAGCATATTCGTTAGATAGCTGTAGGTCAGCTGGTTTGGGAGATATCGAAGAAACCGTGCAGCATCTGAATACTAAAATTCAAAAAGTTGCACTTTTTAATTTGTATCTAGAACCAAAATCTATTAATGCCAATTTTTATATACTTGAATCAAGAATTCAGCATATTCGTTAGATCGCTGTATGTCAACTGGTTTGGGAGATATCGAAGAAACCGTGCAGCATCTGAATACTAAAATTCAAAAAGTTGCACTTTTTTATATGTATCTAGAACCAAAATCTATTAATGCAAGTTTTTAGATACTTGAATCAAGAATTCAGCATATTCGTTAGATCGCTGTAGGTCAACTGGTTTGGGAGATATCGAAGAAACCGTGCAGCATCTGAATACTATAAATAAAAAAGTTGCACTTTTTTATTTGTATCTAGAACCAAAATCTATTAATGCAAGTTTGTAGATACTTGAATCAAGAATTCAGCATATTCGTTAGATCGCTGTAGGTCAACTGGTTTGGGAGATATCGAAGAAACCGTGCAGCATCTGGATACTAAAATTCAGAAAGTTGAACTTTTTTATTTGTTTCTAGAACCAAAATCTATTAATGCCAGTTTTTAGATACTTGAATCAAGAATTCAGCATATTCGTTAGATCGCTGTAGGTCAACTGGTTTGGGAGATATCGAAGAAACCGTGCAGCATCTGGATACTAAAATTCAAAAAGTTGAACTTTTTTATTTGTATCTAGAACCAAAATCTATTAATGCCAGTTTTTAGATACTTGAATCAAGAATTCAGCATATTCGTTAGATCGCTGTAGGTCAACTGGTTTCGGAGATATCGAAGAAACCGTGCAGCATCTGAATATTAAAATTCATAAAGTTGCACTTTTTTATATGTATCTAGAACCAAAATCTATTAATGCAAGTTCTTAGATATTTGAATCAAGAATTCAGCATATTCGTTAGATAGCTGTAGGTCAGCTGGTTTGGGAGATATCGAAGAAACCGTGCAGCATCTGAATACTAAAATTCAAAAAGTTGCACTTTTTAATTTGTATCTAGAACCAAAATCTATTAATGCCAATTTTTATATACTTGAATCAAGAATTCAGCATATTCGTTAGATCGCTGTAAGTCAACTGGTTTGGGAGATATCGAAGAAACCGTGCAGCATCTGAATACTAAAATTCAAAAAGTTGCACTTTTTTATATGTATCTAGAACCAAAATCTATTAATGCAAGTTTTTAGATACTTGAATCAAGAATTCAGCATATTCGTTAGATCGCTGTAGGTCAACTGGTTTGGGAGATATCGAAGAAACCGTGCAGCATCTGGATACTAAAATTCAAAAAGTTGAACTTTTTTATTTGTATCTAGAACCAAAATCTATTAATGCCAGTTTTTAGATACTTGAATCAAGAATTCAGCATATTCGTTAGATCGCTGCAGGTCAACTGGTTTGGGAGATATCGAAGAAACCGTGCAGCATCTGAATACTATAATTCAAAAAGTTGCACTTTTTTATTTGTATCTAGAACCAAAATCTATTAATGCAAGTTTGTAGATACTTGAATCAAGAATTCAGCATATTAGTTAGATCGCTGTAGGTCAACTGGTTTGGGAGATATCGAAGAAACCGTGCAGCATCTGGATACTAAAATTCAAAAAGTTGAACTTTTTTATTTGTTTCTAGAACCAAAATCTATTAATGCCAGTTTTTAGATACTTGAATCAAGAATTCAGCATATTCGTTAGATCGCTGTAGGTCAACTAGTTTGGGAGATATCGAAGAAACCGTGCAGCATCTGAATACTAAAATTCAAAAAGTTGCACTTTTTTATTTGTATCTAGAACCAAAATCTATTAATGCCAGTTTTTAGATACTTGAATCAAGAATTCAGCATATTCGTTAGATCGCTGTAGGTCAATTGGTTTGGGAGATATCGAAGAAACCGTGCAGCATCTGGATACTAAAATTCAAAAAGTTGAACTTTTTTATTTGTATCTAGAACCAAAATCTATTAATGCCAGTTTTTAGATACTTGAATCAAGAATTCAGCATATTCGTTAGATCGCTGTAGGTCAACTGGTTTGGGAGATATCGAAGAAACCGTGCAGCATCTGGATACTAAAATTCAAAAAGTTGAACTTTTTTATTTGTATCTAGAACCAAAATCTATTAATGCCAGTTTTTAGATACTTGAATCAAGAATTCAGCATATTCGTTAGATCGCTGTAGGTCAACTGGTTTGGGAGATATCGAAGAAACCGTGCAGCATCTGAATACTAAAATTCAAAAAGTTGCACTTTTTTATATGTTTCTAGAACCAAAATCTATTAGTGCAAGTTTTTAGACACTTGAATCAAGAATTCAGCATATTCGTTAGATCGCTGTAGGTCAACTGGTTTGGGAGATATCGAAGAAACCGTGCAGCATCTGAATACTATAATTCAAAAAGTTGCACTTTTTTATTTGTATCTAGAACCAAAATCTATTAATGCAAGTTTGTAGATACTTGAATCAAGAATTCAGCATATTCGTTAGATCGCTATAGGTCAACTGGTTTGGGAGATATCGAAGAAACCATGCAGCATCTGGATACTAAAATTCAGAAAGTTGAACTTTTTTATTTGTTTCTAGAACCAAAATCTATTAATGCCAGTTTTTAGATACTTGAATCAAGAATTCAGCATATTCGTTAGATCGCTGTAGGTCAACTAGTTTGGTAGATATCGAAGAAACCGTGCAGCATCTGAATACTAAAATTCAAAAAGTTGCACTTTTTTATTTGTATCTAGAACCAAAATCTATTAATGCCAGTTTTTAGATACTTGAATCAAGAATTCAGCATATTCGTTAGATCGCTGTAGGTCAACTGGTTTGGGAGATATCGAAGAAACCGTGCAGCATCTGGATACTAAAATTCAAAAAGTTGCACTTTTTTATTTGTATCTAGAACCAAAATCTATTAATGCCAGTTTTTAGATACTTGAATCAAGAATTCAGCATATTCGTTAGATCGCTGTAGGTCAACTGGTTTGGGAGATATCGAAGAAACCGTGCAGCATCTGGATACTAAAATTCAAAAAGTTGAACTTTTTTATTTGTATCTAGAACCAAAATCTATTAATGCCAGTTTTTAGATACTTGAATCAAGAATTCAGCATATTCGTTAGATCGCTGTAGGTCAACTGGTTTGGGAGATATCGAAGAAACCGTGCAGCATCTGAATACTAAAATTCAAAAAGTTGCACTTTTTTATATGTTTCTAGAACCAAAATCTATTAGTGCAAGTTTTTAGACACTTGAATCAAGAATTCAGCATATTCGTTAGATCGCTGTAGGTCAACTGGTTTGGGAGATATCGAAGAAACCGTGCAGCATCTGAATACTAAAATTCAAAAAGTTGCACTTTTTTATTTGTATCTAGAACCAAAATCTATTAATGCAAGTTTTTAGATACTTGAATCAAGAATTCAGCATATTCGTTAGATCGCTGTAGGTCAACTGGTTTGGGAGATATCGAAGAAACCGTGCAGCATCTGGATACTAAAATTCAAAAAGTTGAACTTTTTTATTTGTATCTAGAACCAAAATCTATTAACGCCAGTTTTTAGATACTTGAATCAAGAATTCAGCATATTCGTCAGAACGCTGTAGGTCAACTGGTTTGGGAGATATCGAAGAAACCGTGCAGCATCTGAATACTAAAATTCAAAAAGTTTCACTCTTTTATTTGTATCTAGAACCAAAATCTATTAATGCCAGTTTTTAGATACTTGAATCAAGAATTCAGCATATTCGTTAGATCGCTGTAGGTCAACTGGTTTGGGAGATATCGAAGAAACCGTGCAGCATCTGAATACTAAAATTCAAAAAGTTGAACTTTCTTATTTGTATCTAGAACCAAAATCTATTAATGCCAGTTTTTAGATACTTGAATCAAGAATTCAGCATATTCGTTAGATCGCTGTAGGTCAACTGGTTTGGGAGATATCGAAGAAACCGTGCAGCATCTGAATACTAAAATTCAAAAAGTTGAACTTTTTTATTTGTATCTAGAACCAAAATCTATTAATGCAAGTTTTTAGATACTTGAATCAAGAATTTAGCATATTCGTTAGATCGCTGTAGGTCAACTGGTTTGGGAGATATCGAAGAAACCGTGCAGCATCTGAATACTAAAATTCAAAATGTTGCACTTTTTTATTTGTATCTAGAACCAAAATCTATTAATGCCAGTTTTTAGATACTTGAATCAAGAATTCAGCATATTCGTTAGATCGCTGTAGGTCAACTGGTTTGGGAGATATCGAAGAAAACGTGCAGCATCTGAATACTAAAATTCAAAAAGTTGCACTTTTTTATATGTATCTAGAACCAAACTCTATTAATGCCAGTTTTTAGATACTTGAATTAAGAATTCAGCATATTCGTTAGATCGCTGTAGGTCAACTGGTTTGGGAGATATCGAAGAAACCGTGCAGCATCTGAATACTAAAATTCAAAAAGTTGCACTTTTTTATTTGTATCTAGAACCAAATTCAATTAATGCCAGTTTTTAGATACTTGAATCAAGAATTCAGCATATTCGTTAGATCGCTGTAGGTCAACTGGTTTGGGAGATATCGAAGAAACCGTGCAGCATCTGGATACTAAAATTCAAAAAGTTGCACTTTTTTATTTGTATCTAGAACCAAAATCTATTAATGCCAGTTTTTAGATACTTGAATCAAGAATTCAGCATATTCGTTAGATCGCTGTAGGTCAACTGGTTTGGGAGATATCGAAGAAACCGTGCAGCATCTGGATACTAAAATTCAAAAAGTTGAACTTTTTTATTTGTATCTAGAACCAAAATCTATTAATGCCAGTTTTTAGATACTTGAATCAAGAATTCAGCATATTCGTTAGATCGCTGTAGGTCAACTGGTTTGGGAGATATCGAAGAAACCGTGCAGCATCTGAATACTAAAATTCAAAATGTTGCACTTTTTTATTTGTATCTAGAACCAAAATCTATTAATGCCAGTTTTTAGATACTTGAATCAAGAATTCAGCATATTCGTTAGATCGCTGTAGGTCAACTGGTTTGGGAGATATCGAAGAAACCGTGCAGCATCTGGATACTAAAATTCAAAAAGTTGAACTTTTTTATTTGTATCTAGAACCAAAATCTATTAACGCCAGTTTTTAGATACTTGAATCAAGAATTCAGCATATTCGTCAGATCGCTGTAGGTCAACTGGTTTGGGAGATATCGAAGAAACCGTGCAGCATCTGAATACTAAAATTCAAAAAGTTTCACTCTTTTATTTGTATCTAGAACCAAAATCTATTAATGCCAGTTTTTAGATAATTGAATCAAGAATTCAGCATATTCGTTAGATCGCTGTAGGTCAACTGGTTTGGGAGATATCGAAGAAACCGTGCAGCATCTGAATACTAAAATTCAAAAAGTTGAACTTTCTTATTTGTATCTAGAACCAAAATCTATTAATGCCAGTTTTTAGATACTTGAATCAAGAATTCAGCATATTCGTTAGATCGCTGTAGGTCAACTGGTTTGGGAGATATCGAAGAAACCGTGCAGCATCTGAATACTAAAATTCAAAAAGTTGAACTTTTTTATTTGTATCTAGAACCAAAATCTATTAATGCAAGTTTTTAGATACTTGAATCAAGAATTTAGCATATTCGTTAGATCGCTGTAGGTCAACTGGTTTGGGAGATATCGAAGAAACCGTGCAGCATCTGAATACTAAAATTCAAAATGTTGCACTTTTTTATTTGTATCTAGAACCAAAATCTATTAATGCCAGTTTTTAGATACTTGAATCAAGAATTCAGCATATTCGTTAGATCGCTGTAGGTCAACTGGTTTGGGAGATATCGAAGAAACCGTGCAGCATCTGAATACTAAAATTCAAAAAGTTGCACTTTTTTATATGTATCTAGAACCAAACTCTATTAATGCCAGTTTTTAGATACTTGAATTAAGAATTCAGCATATTCGTTAGATCGCTGTAGGTCAACTGGTTTGGGAGATATCGAAGAAACCGTGCAGCATCTGAATACTAAAATTCAAAAAGTTGCACTTTTTTATTTGTATCTAGAACCAAATTCAATTAATGCCAGTTTTTAGATACTTGAATCAAGAATTCAGCATATTCGTTAGATCGCTGTAGGTCAACTGGTTTGGGAGATATCGAAGAAACCGTGCAGCATCTGGATACTAAAATTCAAAAAGTTGCACTTTTTTATTTGTATCTAGAACCAAAATCTATTAATGCCAGTTTTTAGATACTTGAATCAAGAATTCAGCATATTCGTTAGATCGCTGTAGGTCAACTGGTTTGGGAGATATCGAAGAAACCGTGCAGCATCTGGATACTAAAATTCAAAAAGTTGAACTTTTTTATTTGTATCTAGAACCAAAATCTATTAATGCCAGTTTTTAGATACTTGAATCAAGAATTCAGCATATTCGTTAGATCGCTGTAGGTCAACTGGTTTGGGAGATATCGAAGAAACCGTGCAGCATCTGAATACTAAAATTCAAAAAGTTGCACTTTTTTATATGTTTCTAGAACCAAAATCTATTAGTGCAAGTTTTTAGACACTTGAATCAAGAATTCAGCATATTCGTTAGATCGCTGTAGGTCAACTGGTTTGGGAGATATCGAAGAAACCGTGCAGCATCTGAATACTAAAATTCAAAAAGTTGCACTTTTTTATTTGTATCTAGAACCAAAATCTATTAATGCATGTTTTTAGATACTTGAATCAAGAATTCAGCATATTCGTTAGATCGCTGTAGGTCAACTGGTTTGGGAGATATCGAAGAAACCGTGCAGCATCTGGATACTAAAATTCAAAAAGTTGAACTTTTTTATTTGTATCTAGAACCAAAATCTATTAACGCCAGTTTTTAGATACTTGAATCAAGAATTCAGCATATTCGTTAGATCGCTGTAGGTCAACTGGTTTGGGAGATATCGAAGAAACCGTGCAGCATCTGAATACTAAAATTCAAAAAGTTTCACTCTTTTATTTGTATCTAGAACCAAAATCTATTAATGCCAGTTTTTAGATACTTGAATCAAGAATTCAGCATATTCGTTAGATCGCTGTAGGTCAACTGGTTTGGGAGATATCGAAGAAACCGTGCAGCATCTGAATACTAAAATTCAAAAAGTTGAACTTTCTTATTTGTATCTAGAACCAAAATCTATTAATGCCAGTTTTTAGATACTTGAATCAAGAATTCAGCATATTCGTTAGATCGCTGTAGGTCAACTGGTTTGGGAGATATCGAAGAAACCGTGCAGCATCTGAATACTAAAATTCAAAAAGTTGAACTTTTTTATTTGTATCTAGAACCAAAATCTATTAATGCAAGTTTTTAGATACTTGAATCAAGAATTTAGCATATTCGTTAGATCGCTGTAGGTCAACTGGTTTGGGAGATATCGAAGAAACCGTGCAGCATCTGAATACTAAAATTCAAAATGTTGCACTTTTTTATTTGTATCTAGAACCAAAATCTATTAATGCCAGTTTTTAGATACTTGAATCAAGAATTCAGCATATTCGTTAGATCGCTGTAGGTCAACTGGTTTGGGAGATATCGAAGAAACCGTGCAGCATCTGGATACTAAAATTCAAAAAGTTGAACTTTTTTATTTGTATCTAGAACCAAAATCTATTAATGCCAGTTTTTAGATACTTGAATCAAGAATTCAGCATATTCGTTAGATCGCTGTAGGTCAACTGGTTTGGGAGATATCGAAGAAACCGTGCAGCATCTGAATACTAAAATTCAAAAAGTTTCACTCTTTTATTTGTATCTAGAACCAAAATCTATTAATGCCAGTTTTTAGATACTTGAATCAAGAATTCAGCATATTCGTTAGATCGCTGTAGGTCAACTGGTTTGGGAGATATCGAAGAAACCGTGCAGCATCTGAATACTAAAATTCAAAAAGTTTCACTCTTTTATTTGTATCTAGAACCAAAATCTATTAATGCCAGTTTTTAGATACTTGAATCAAGAATTCAGCATATTCGTTAGATCGCTGTAGGTCAACTGGTTTGGGAGATATCGAAGAAACCGTGCAGCATCTGAATACTAAAATTCAAAAAGTTGAACTTTCTTATTTGTATCTAGAACCAAAATCTATTAATGCCAGTTTTTAGATACTTGAATCAAGAATTCAGCATATTCGTTAGATCGCTGTAGGTCAACTGGTTTGGGAGATATCGAAGAAACCGTGCAGCATCTGAATACTAAAATTCAAAAAGTTGAACTTTTTTATTTGTATCTAGAACCAAAATCTATTAATGCAAGTTTTTAGATACTTGAATCAAGAATTTAGCATATTCGTTAGATCGCTGTAGGTCAACTGGTTTGGGAGATATCGAAGAAACCGTGCAGCATCTGGATACTAAAATTCAAAAAGTTGAACTTTTTTATTTGTATCTAGAACCAAAATCTATTAATGCCAGTTTTTAGATACTTGAATCAAGAATTCAGCATATTCGTTAGATTGCTGTAGGTCAACTGGTTTGGGAGATATCGAAGAAACCGTGCAGCATCTGAATACTAAAATTCAAAAAGTTGCACTTTTTTATATGTTTCTAGAACCAAAATCTATTAGTGCAAGTTTTTAGACACTTGAATCAAGAATTCAGCATATTCGTTAGATCGCTGTAGGTCAACTGGTTTGGGAGATATCGAAGAAACCGTGCAGCATCTGAATACTAAAATTCAAAAAGTTGCACTTTTTTATTTGTATCTAGAACCAAAATCTATTAATGCAAGTTTTTAGATACTTGAATCAAGAATTCAGCATATTCGTTAGATCGCTGTAGGTCAACTGGTTTGGGAGATATCGAAGAAACCGTGCAGCATCTGGATACTAAAATTCAAAAAGTTGAACTTTTTTATTTGTATCTAGAACCAAAATCTATTAACGCCAGTTTTTAGATACTTGAATCAAGAATTCAGCATATTCGTTAGATCGCTGTAGGTCAACTGGTTTGGGAGATATCGAAGAAACCGTGCAGCATCTGAATACTAAAATTCAAAAAGTTTCACTCTTTTATTTGTATCTAGAACCAAAATCTATTAATGCCAGTTTTTAGATACTTGAATCAAGAATTCAGCATATTCGTTAGATCGCTGTAGGTCAACTGGTTTGGGAGATATCGAAGAAACCGTGCAGCATCTGAATACTAAAATTCAAAAAGTTGAACTTTCTTATTTGTATCTAGAACCAAAATCTATTAATGCCAGTTTTTAGATACTTGAATCAAGAATTCAGCATATTCGTTAGATCGCTGTAGGTCAACTGGTTTGGGAGATATCGAAGAAACCGTGCAGCATCTGAATACTAAAATTCAAAAAGTTGAACTTTTTTATTTGTATCTAGAACCAAAATCTATTAATGCAAGTTTTTAGATACTTGAATCAAGAATTTAGCATATTCGTTAGATCGCTGTAGGTCAACTGGTTTGGGAGATATCGAAGAAACCGTGCAGCATCTGAATACTAAAATTCAAAATGTTGCACTTTTTTATTTGTATCTAGAACCAAAATCTATTAATGCCAGTTTTTAGATACTTGAATCAAGAATTCAGCATATTCGTTAGATCGCTGTAGGTCAACTGGTTTGGGAGATATCGAAGAAACCGTGCAGCATCTGGATACTAAAATTCAAAAAGTTGAACTTTTTTATTTGTATCTAGAACCAAAATCTATTAATGCCAGTTTTTAGATACTTGAATCAAGAATTCAGCATATTCGTTAGATCGCTGTAGGTCAACTGGTTTGGGAGATATCGAAGAAACCGTGCAGCATCTGAATACTAAAATTCAAAAAGTTGCACTTTTTTATATGTATCTAGAACCAAACTCTATTAATGCCAGTTTTTAGATACTTGAATCAAGAATTCAGCATATTCGTTAGATCGCTGTAGGTCAACTGGTTTGGGAGATATCGAAGAAACCGTGCAGCATCTGAATACTAAAATTCAAAAAGTTGCACTTTTTTATTTGTATCTAGAACCAAATTCTATTAATGCAAGTTTTTAGATACTTGAATCAAGAATTCAGCATATTCGTTAGATCGCTGTAGGTCAACTGGTTTGGGAGATATCGAAGAAACCGTGCAGCATCTGGATACTAAAATTCAAAAAGTTGAACTTTTTTATTTGTATCTAGAACCAAAATCTATTAATGCCAGTTTTTAGATACTTGAATCAAGAATTCAGCATATTCGTTAGATCGCTGTAGGTCAACTGGTTTGGGAGATATGGAAGAAACCGTGCAGCATCTGGATACTAAAATTCAAAAAGTTGAACTTTTTTATTTGTATCTAGAACTAAAATCTATTAATGCCAGTTTTTAGATACTTGAATCAAGAATTCAGCATATTCGTTAGATCGCTGTAGGTCAACTGGTTTGGGAGATATCAAAGAAACCGTGCAGCATCTGAATACTAAAATTCAAAAAGTTGCACTTTTTTATATGTATCTAGAACCAAACTCTATTAATGCCAGTTTTTAGATACTTGAATCAAGAATTCAGCATATTCGTTAGATCGCTGTAGGTCAACTGGTTTGGGAGATATCGAAGAAACCGTGCAGCATCTGAATACTAAAATTCAAAAAGTTGCACTTTTTTATTTGTATCTAGAACCAAATTCTATTAATGCAAGTTTTTAGATACTTGAATCAAGAATTCAGCATATTCGTTAGATCGCTGTAGGTCAACTGGTTTGGGAGATATCGAAGAAACCGTGCAGCATCTGGATACTAAAATTCAAAAAGTTGAACTTTTTTATTTGTACTCGTATCTAGAACCGAAATCTATTAATGCAAGTTTTTAGATACTTGAATCAAGAAATCAGCATATTCGTTAGATCGCTGTAGGTCAACTGGTTTGGGAGATATCGAAGAAACCGTGCAGCATCTGAATACTAAAATTCAAAAAGTTGCATTTTTTATTTGTATCTAGAACCAAAATCTATTAATGCAAGTTTTTAGATACTTGAATCAAGAATTCAGCATATTCGTTAGATCGCTGTAGGTCAACTGGTTTGGGAGATATCGAAGAAACCGTGCAGCATCTGGATACTAAAATTCAAAAAGTTGAACTTTTTTATTTGTATCTAGAACCAAAATCTATTAATGCCAGTTTTTAGATACATGAATCAAGAATTCAGCATATTAGTTAGATCGCTGTAGGTCAACTGGTTTGGGAGATATCGAAGAAACCGTGCAGCATCTGAATACTAAAATTCAAAAAGTTGCACTTTTTTATTTGTATCTAGAACCAAAATCTATTAATGCCAGTTTTTAGATACTTGAATCAAAAATTCAGCATATTCGTTAGATCGCTGTAGGTCAACGGGTTTGGGTGATATCGAAGAAACCGTGCAGCATCTGGATACTAAAATTCAAAAAGTTGAACTTTCTTATTTGTATCTAGAACCAAAATCTATTAATGCCAGTTTTTGGATACTTGAATCAAGAAATCAGCATATTCGTTAGATCGCTGTAGGTCAACTGGTTTGGGAGATATCGAAGAAACCGTGCAGCATCTGAATACTAAAATTCAAAAAGTTGCATTTTTTATTTGTATCTAGAACCAAAATCTATTAATGCAAGTTTTTAGATACTTGAATCAAGAATTCAGCATATTCGTTAGATCGCTGTAGGTCAACTGGTTTGGGAGATATCGAAGAAACCGTGCAGCATCTGGATACTAAAATTCAAAAAGTTGAACTTTTTTATTTGTATCTAGAACCAAAATCTATTAATGCCAGTTTTTAGATACTTGAATCAAGAATTCAGCATATTCGTTAGATCGCTGTAGGTCAACTGGTTTGGGAGATATCGAAGAAACCGTGCAGCATCTGAATACTAAAATTCAAAAAGTTGCACTTTTTTATATGTATCTAGAACCAAACTCTATTAATGCCAGTTTTTAGATACTTGAATCAAGAATTCAGCATATTCGTTAGATCGCTGTAGGTCAACTGGTTTGGGAGATATCGAAGAAACCGTGCAGCATCTGAATACTAAAATTCAAAAAGTTGCACTTTTTTATTTGTATCTAGAACCAAATTCTATTAATGCAAGTTTTTAGATACTTGAATCAAGAATTCAGCATATTCGTTAGATCGCTGTAGGTCAACTGGTTTGGGAGATATCGAAGAAACCGTGCAGCATCTGGATACTAAAATTCAAAAAGTTGAACTTTTTTATTTGTATCTAGAACCAAAATCTATTAATGCCAGTTTTTAGATACTTGAATCAAGAATTCAGCATATTCGTTAGATCGCTGTAGGTCAACTGGTTTGGGAGATATGGAAGAAACCGTGCAGCATCTGGATACTAAAATTCAAAAAGTTGAACTTTTTTATTTGTATCTAGAACCAAAATCTATTAATGCCAGTTTTTAGATACTTGAATCAAGAATTCAGCATATTCGTTAGATCGCTGTAGGTCAACTGGTTTGGGAGATATCAAAGAAACCGTGCAGCATCTGAATACTAAAATTCAAAAAGTTGCACTTTTTTATATGTATCTAGAACCAAACTCTATTAAAGCCAGTTTTTAGATACTTGAATCAAGAATTCAGCATATTCGTTAGATCGCTGTAGGTCAACTGGTTTGGGAGATATCGAAGAAACCGTGCAGCATCTGAATACTAAAATTCAAAAAGTTGCACTTTTTTATTTGTATCTAGAACCAAATTCTATTAATGCAAGTTTTTAGATACTTGAATCAAGAATTCAGCATATTCGTTAGATCGCTGTAGGTCAACTGGTTTGGGAGATATCGAAGAAACCGTGCAGCATCTGGATACTAAAATTCAAAAAGTTGAACTTTTTTATTTGTACTCGTATCTAGAACCGAAATCTATTAATGCAAGTTTTTAGATACTTGAATCAAGAAATCAGCATATTCGTTAGATCGCTGTAGGTCAACTGGTTTGGGAGATATCGAAGAAACCGTGCAGCATCTGAATACTAAAATTCAAAAAGTTGCATTTTTTATTTGTATCTAGAACCAAAATCTATTAATGCAAGTTTTTAGATACTTGAATCAAGAATTCAGCATATTCGTTAGATCGCTGTAGGTCAACTGGTTTGGGAGATATCGAAGAAACCGTGCAGCATCTGGATACTAAAATTCAAAAAGTTGCACTTTTTTATTTGTATCTAGAACCAAAATCTATTAATGCCAGTTTTTAGATACTTGAATCAAAAATTCAGCATATTCGTTAGATCGCTGTAGGTCAACGGGTTTGGGTGATATCGAAGAAACCGTGCAGCATCTGGATACTAAAATTCAAAAAGTTGAACTTTCTTATTTGTATCTAGAACCAAAATCTATTAATGCCAGTTTTTGGATACTTGAATCAAGAAATCAGCATATTCGTTAGATCGCTGTAGGTCAACTGGTTTGGGAGATATCGAAGAAACCGTGCAGCATCTGAATACTAAAATTCAAAAAGTTGCATTTTTTATTTGTATCTAGAACCAAAATCTATTAATGCAAGTTTTTAGATACTTGAATCAAGAATTCAGCATATTCGTTAGATCGCTGTAGGTCAACTGGTTTGGGAGATATCGAAGAAACCGTGCAGCATCTGGATACTAAAATTCAAAAAGTTGAACTTTTTTATTTGTATCTAGAACCAAAATCTATTAATGCCAGTTTTTAGATACTTGAATCAAGAATTCAGCATATTCGTTAGATCGCTGTAGGTCAACTGGTTTGGGAGATATCGAAGAAACCGTGCAGCATCTGAATACTAAAATTCAAAAAGTTGCATTTTTTATTTGTATCTAGAACCAAAATCTATTAATGCAAGTTTTTAGATACTTGAATCAAGAATTCAGCATATTCGTTAGATCGCTGTAGGTCAACTGGTTTGGGAGATATCGAAGAAACCGTGCAGCATCTGGATACTAAAATTCAAAAAGTTGAACTTTTTTATTTGTATCTAGAACCAAAATCTATTAATGCCAGTTTTTAGATACATGAATCAAGAATTCAGCATATTAGTTAGATCGCTGTAGGTCAACTGGTTTGGGAGATATCGAAGAAAGCGTGCAGCATCTGAATACTAAAATTCAAAAAGTTGCACTTTTTTATTTGTATCTAGAACCAAAATCTATTAATGCCAGTTTTTAGATACTTGAATCAAAAATTCAGCATATTCGTTAGATCGCTGTAGGTCAACGGGTTTGGGTGATATCGAAGAAACCGTGCAGCATCTGGATACTAAAATTCAAAAAGTTGAACTTTCTTATTTGTATCTAGAACCAAAATCTATTAATGCCAGTTTTTGGATACTTGAATCAAGAATTCAGCATATTCGTTAGATCGCTGTAGGTCAACTGGTTTGGGAGATATCGAAGAAACCGTGCAGCATTTGGATACTAAAATTCAAAAAGTTGCACTTTTTTATTTGTATCTAGAACCAAAATCTATTAATGCCAGTTTTTAGATACTTGAATCAAGAATTCAGCATATTCGTTAGATCGCTGTAGGTCAACTGGTTTGGGAGATATCGAAGAAACCGTGCAGTATCTGAATACTAAAATTCAAAAAGTTGCACTTTTTTATTTGTATCTAGAACCAAAATCTATTAATGCCAGTTTTTAGATACTTGAATCAAGAATTCAGCATATTCGTTAGATCGCTGTAGGTCAACTGGTTTGGGCGATATCGAAGAAACCGTGCAGCATCTGAATACTAAAATTCAAAAAGTTGCACTTTTTTATTTGTATCTAGAACCAAATTCTATTAATGCAAGTTTTTAGATACTTGAATCAAGAATTCAGCATATTCGTTAGATCGCTGTAGGTCAACTGGTTTGGGAGATATCGAAGAAACCGTGCAGCATCTGGATACTAAAATTCAAAAAGTTGAACTTTTTTATTTGTACTCGTATCTAGAACCGAAATCTATTAATGCAAGTTTTTAGATACTTGAATCAAGAAATCAGCATATTCGTTAGATCGCTGTAGGTCAACTGGTTTGGGAGATATCGAAGAAACCGTTCAGCATCTGGATACTAAAATTCAAAAAGTTGAAATTTTTTATTTGTATCTAGAACCAAAATCTATTAATGCCAGTTTTTAGATACTTGAATCAGAATTCAGCATATTCGTTAGATCGCTGTAGGTCAACTGGTTTGGGAGATATCGAAGAAACCGTGCAGCATCTGAATACTAAAATTCAAAAAGTTGCATTTTTTATTTATATCTAGAACCAAAATCTATTAATGCAAGTTTTTAGATACTTGAATCAAGAATTCAGCATATTCGTTAGATCGCTATAGGTCAACTGGTTTGGGAGATATCGAAGAAACCGTGCAGCATCTGGATACTAAAATTCAAAAAGTTGAACTTTTTTATTTGTATCTAGAACCAAAATCTATTAATGCCAGTTTTTAGATACTTGAATCAAGAATTCAGCATATTCGTTAGATCGCTGTAGGTCAACTGGTTTGGGAGATATCGAAGAAACCGTGCAGCATCTGAATACTAAAATTCAAAAAGTTGCACTTTTTTATTTGTATCTAGAACCAAAATCTATTAATGCCAGTTTTTAGATACTTGAATCAAGAATTCAGCATATTCGTTAGATCGCTGTAGGTCAACTGGTTTGGGAGATATCGAAGAAACCGTGCAGCATCTGAATACTAAAATTCAAAAAGTTGCACTTTTTTATTTGTATCTAGAACCAAAATCTGTTAATGCCAGTTTTTAGATACTTGAATCAAAAATTCAGCATATTCGTTAGATCGCTGTAGGTCAACTGGTTTGGGAGATATCGAAGAACCCGTGCAGCATTTGGATACTAAAATTCAAAAAGTTGAACTTTTTTATTTGTATCTAGAACCAAAATCTATTAATGCCAGTTTTTAGATACTTGAATGAAGAATTCAGCATATTCGTTAGATCGCTGTAGGTCAACTGGTTTGGGAGATATCGAAGAAACCGTGCAGCATCTGAATACTAAAATTCAAAAAGCTGCACTTTTTTATTTGTATCTAGAACCAAAATCTATTAATGCCGGTTTTTAGATACTTGAATCAAGAATTCAGCATATTCGTTAGATCGCTGTAGATCAACTGGTTTGGGAGATATCGAAGAAACCGTGCAGCATCTGGATACTAAAATTGAAAAAGTTGAACTTTTTTATTTGTATCTAGAACCAAAATCTATTAATGCAAGTTTTTAGATACTTGAATCAAGAATTCAGCATATTCGTTAGATCGCTGTAGGTCAACTGGTTTGGGAGATATCGAAGAAACCGTGCAGTATCTGAATACTAAAATTCAAAAAGTTGCACTTTTTTATTTGTATCTAGAACCAAATTCTATTAATGCAAGATTTTAGATACTTGAATGAAGAATTCAGCATATTCGTTAGATCGCTGTAGGTCAACTGGTTTGGGAGATATCGAAGAAACCGTGCAGCATCTGAATACTAAAATTCAAAAAGCTGCACTTTTTTATTTGTATCTAGAACCAAAATCTATTAATGCCGGTTTTTAGATACTTGAATCAAGAATTCAGCATATTCGTTAGATCGCTGTAGATCAACTGGTTTGGGAGATATCGAAGAAACCGTGCAGCATCTGGATACTAAAATTCAAAAAGTTGAACTTTTTTATTTGTATCTAGAACCAAAATCTATTAATGCCAGTTTTTAGATACTTGAATAAAGAATTCAGCATATTCGTTAGATCGCTGTAGGTCAACTGGTTTGGGAGATATCGAAGAAACCGTGCAGCATCTGAATACTAAAATTCAAAAAGTTGCACTTTTTTATTTGTATCTAGAACCAAATTCTATTAATGCAAGATTTTAGATACTTGAATCAAGAATTCAGCATATTCGTTAGATCGCTGTAGTTCAACTGGTTTGGGAGATATCGAAGAAACCGTGCAGCATCTGGATACTAAAATTCAAAAAGTTGAACTTTTTTATTTGTACTCGTATCTAGAACCGAAATCTATTAATGCAAGTTTTTAGATACTTGAATCAAGAAATCAGCATATTCGTTAGATCGCTGTAGGTCAACGGGTTTGGGAGATATCGAAGAAACCGTGCAGCATCTGAATACTAAAATTCAAGTTGCACTTTTTTATTTGTATCTAGAACCAAAATCTATTAATGCCAGTTTTTAGATACTTGAATCAAGAATTCAGCATATTCGTTAGATCGCTGTAGGTCAACTGGTTTGGGAGATATCGAAGAAACCGTGCAGTATCTGAATACTAAAATTCAAAAAGTTGCACTTTTTTATTTGTATCTAGAACCAAAATCTATTAATGCCAGTTTTTAGATACTTGAATAAAGAATTCAGCATATTCGTTAGATCGCTGTAGGTCAACTGGTTTGGGAGATATCGAAGAAACCGTGCAGCATCTGAATACTAAAATTCAAAAAGTTGCACTTTTTTATTTGTATCTAGAACCAAATTCTATTAATGCAAGATTTTAGATACTTGAATCAAGAATTCAGCATATTCGTTAGATCGCTGTAGGTCAACTGGTTTGGGAGATATCGAAGAAACCGTGCAGCATCTGGATACTAAAATTCAAAAAGTTGAACTTTTTTATTTGTATCTAGAACCAAAATCTATTAATGCCAGTTTTTAGATACTTGAATCAGAATTCAGCATATTCGTTAGATCGCTGTAGGTCAACTGGTTTGGGAGATATCGAAGAAACCGTGCAGCATCTGAATACTAAAATTCAAAAAGTTGCATTTTTTATTTATATCTAGAACCAAAATCTATTAATGCAAGTTTTTAGATACTTGAATCAAGAATTCAGCATATTCGTTAGATCGCTGTAGGTCAACTGGTTTGGGAGATATCGAAGAAACCGTGCAGCATCTGGATACTAAAATTCAAAAAGTTGAACTTTTTTATTTGTATCTAGAACCAAAATCTATTAATGCCAGTTTTTAGATACTTGAATCAAGAATTCAGCATATTAGTTAGATCGCTGTAGGTCAACTGGTTTGAGAGATATCGAAGAAACCGTGCAGCATCTGAATACTAAAATTCAAAAAGTTGCACTTTTTTATTTGTATCTAGAACCAAAATCTATTAATGCCAGTTTTTAGATACTTGAATCAAGAATTCAGCATATTCGTTAGATCGCTGTAGGTCAACGGGTTTGGGTGATATCGAAGAAACCGTGCAGCATCTGAATACTAAAATTCAAAAAGTTGCACTTTTTTATTTGTATCTAGAACCAAAATCTATTAATGCCAGTTTTTAGATACTTGAATCAAGAATTCAGCATATTCGTTAGATCGCTGTAGGTCAACGGGTTTGGGTGATATCGAAGAAACCGTGCAGCATCTGAATACTAAAATTCAAAAAGTTGCACTTTTTTATTTGTATCTAGAACCAAAATCTATTAATGCCAGTTTTTAGATACTTGAATCAAGAATTCAGCATATTCGTTAGATCGCTGTAGGTCAACTGGTTTGGGAGATATCGAAGAAACCGTGCAGCATCTGGATACTAAAATTCAAAAAGTTGAACTTTTTTATTTGTATCTAGAACCAAAATCTATTAATGCCAGTTTTTAGATACTTGAATCAAGAATTCAGCATATTAGTTAGATCGCTGTAGGTCAACTGGTTTGAGAGATATCGAAGGAACCGTGCAGCATCTGAATACTAAAATTCAAAAAGTTGCACTTTTTTATTTGTATCTAGAACCAAAATCTATTAATGCCAGTTTTTAGATACTTGAATCAAGAATTCAGCATATTCGTTAGATCGCTGTAGGTCAACGGGTTTGGGTGATATCGAAGAAACCGTGCAGCATCTGAATACTAAAATTCAAGTTGCACTTTTTTATTTGTATCTAGAACCAAAATCTATTAATGCCAGTTTTTAGATACTTGAATCAAGAATTCAGCATATTCGTTAGATCGCTGTAGGTCAACTGGTTTGGGAGATATCGAAGAAACCGTGCAGTATCTGAATACTAAAATTCAAAAAGTTGCACTTTTTTATTTGTATCTAGAACCAAAATCTATTAATGCCAGTTTTTAGATACTTGAATAAAGAATTCAGCATATTCGTTAGATCGCTGTAGGTCAACTGGTTTGGGAGATATCGAAGAAACCGTGCAGCATCTGAATACTAAAATTCAAAAAGTTGCACTTTTTTATTTGTATCTAGAACCAAATTCTATTAATGCAAGATTTTAGATACTTGAATCAAGAATTCAGCATATTCGTTAGATCGCTGTAGGTCAACTGGTTTGGGAGATATCGAAGAAACCGTGCAGCATCTGGATACTAAAATTCAAAAAGTTGAACTTTTTTATTTGTATCTAGAACCAAAATCTATTAATGCCAGTTTTTAGATACTTGAATCAGAATTCAGCATATTCGTTAGATCGCTGTAGGTCAACTGGTTTGGGAGATATCGAAGAAACCGTGCAGCATCTGAATACTAAAATTCAAAAAGTTGCATTTTTTATTTATATCTAGAACCAAAATCTATTAATGCAAGTTTTTAGATACTTGAATCAAGAATTCAGCATATTCGTTAGATCGCTGTAGGTCAACTGGTTTGGGAGATATCGAAGAAACCGTGCAGCATCTGGATACTAAAATTCAAAAAGTTGAACTTTTTTATTTGTATCTAGAACCAAAATCTATTAATGCCAGTTTTTAGATACTTGAATCAAGAATTCAGCATATTAGTTAGATCGCTGTAGGTCAACTGGTTTGAGAGATATCGAA
The DNA here is from genome assembly GCA_949715645.1 of Portevinia maculata. NCBI lineage: Eukaryota > Metazoa > Arthropoda > Insecta > Diptera > Syrphidae > Portevinia > Portevinia maculata. The sequence continues at coordinate 37,698,937 of OX454528.1, forward strand.
GAAACCGTGCAGCATCTGAATACTAAAATTCAAAAAGTTGCACTTTTTTATTTGTATCTAGAACCAAAATCTATTAATGCCAGTTTTTAGATACTTGAATCAAGAATTCAGCATATTCGTTAGATCGCTGTAGGTCAACGGGTTTGGGTGATATCGAAGAAACCGTGCAGCATCTGAATACTAAAATTCAAAAAGTTGCACTTTTTTATTTGTATCTAGAACCAAAATCTATTAATGCCAGTTTTTAGATACTTGAATCAAGAATTCAGCATATTCGTTAGATCGCTGTAGGTCAACTGGTTTGGGAGATATCGAAGAAACCGTGCAGCATCTGAATACTAAAATTCAAAAAGTTGCACTTTTTTATTTGTATCTAGAACCAAAATCTGTTAATGCCAGTTTTTAGATACTTGAATCAAAAATTCAGCATATTCGTTAGATCGCTGTAGGTCAACTGGTTTGGGAGATATCGAAGAACCCGTGCAGCATTTGGATACTAAAATTCAAAAAGTTGAACTTTTTTATTTGTATCTAGAACCAAAATCTATTAATGCCAGTTTTTAGATACTTGAATGAAGAATTCAGCATATTCGTTAGATCGCTGTAGGTCAACTGGTTTGGGAGATATCGAAGAAACCGTGCAGCATCTGAATACTAAAATTCAAAAAGCTGCACTTTTTTATTTGTATCTAGAACCAAAATCTATTAATGCCAGTTTTTAGATACTTGAATCAAGAATTCAGCATATTCGTTAGATCGCTGTAGATCAACTGGTTTGGGAGATATCGAAGAAACCGTGCAGCATCTGGATACTAAAATTCAAAAATTTGAACTTTTTTATTTGTATCTAGAACCAAAATCTATTAATGCAAGTTTTTAGATACTTGAATCAAGAATTCAGCATATTCGTTAGATCGCTGTAGGTCAACTGGTTTGGGAGATATCGAAGAAACCGTGCAGCATCTGAATACTAAAATTCAAAAAGTTGCACTTTTTTATTTGTATCTAGAACCAAAATCTATTAAGACCAGTTTTTAGATATTTAGTTGAATCAAGAATTCAGCATATTCCTTAGATCGCTGTAGGTCAACTGGTTTGGGAGATATCGAAGAAACCGTGCAGCATCTGGATACTAAAATTCAAAAAGTCGAACTTTTTTATTTGTATTTAGAACCAAAATCTATTAATGCCAGTTTTTAGATACTTGAATGAAGAATTCAGCATATTCGTTAGATCGCTGTAGGTCAACTGGTTTGGGAGATATCGAAGAACCCGTGCAGCATTTGGATACTAAAATTCAAAAAGTTGAACTTTTTTATTTGTATCTAGAACCAAAATCTATTAATGCCAGTTTTTAGATGATTGAATCAAGAATTCAGCATATTCGTTAGATCGCTGTAGGTCAACTGGTTTGGGAGATATCGAAGAAACCGTGCAGCATCTGAATACTAAAATTCAAAAAGCTGCACTTTTTTATTTGTATCTAGAACCAAAATCTATTAATGCCAGTTTTTAGATACTTGAATCAAGAATTCAGCATATTCGTCAGATCGCTGTAGGTCAACTGGTTTGGGAGATATCGAAGAAACCGTGCAGCATCTGAATACTAAAATTCAAAAAGCTGCACTTTTTTATTTGTATCTAGAACCAAAATCTATTAATGCCAGTTTTTAGATACTTGAATCAAGAATTCAGCATATTCGTTAGATCGCTGTAGATCAACTGGTTTGGGAGATATCGAAGAAACCGTGCAGCATCTGGATACTAAAATTCAAAAAGTTGAACTTTTTTATTTGTATCTAGAACCAAAATCTATTAATGCAAGTTTTTAGATACTTGAATCAAGAATTCAGCATATTCGTTAGATCGCTGTAGGTCAACTGGTTTGGGAGATATCGAAGAAACCGTGCAGCATCTGGATACTAAAATTCAAAAAGTTGAACTTTTTTATTTGTATCTAGAACCAAAATCTATTAATGCCAGTTTTTAGATACTTGAATCAAGAATTCAGCATATTCGTTAGATCGCTGTAGGTCAACTGGTTTGGGAGATATCGAAGAAACCGTGCAGCATCTGAATACTAAAATTCAAAAAGTTGCACTTTTTTATTTGTATCTAGAACCAAAATCTATTAATGCCAGTTTTTAGATATTTAGTTGAATCAAGAATTCAGCATATTCGTTAGATCGCTGTAGGTCAACTGGTTTGGGAGATATCGAAGAAACCGTGCAGCATCTGGATACTAAAATTCAAAAAGTTGAACTTTTTTATTTGTATCTAGAACCAAAATCTATTAATGCCAGTTTTTAGATACTTGAATCAAGAATTCAGCATATTCGTTAGATCGCTGTAGGTTAACTGGTTTGGGAGATATCGAAGAAACCGTGCAGCATCTGGATACTAAAATTCAAAAAGTTGAACTTTTTTATTTGTATCTAGAACCAAAATCTATTAATGCCAGTTTTTAGATACTTGAATCAAGAATTCAACATATTCGTTAGATCGCTGTAGGTCAACTGGTTTGGGAGATATCGAAGAAACCGTGCAGCATCTGGATACTAAAATTCAAAAAGTTGCACTTTTTTATTTGTATCTAGAACCAAATTCTATTAATGCAAGTTTTTAGATACTTGAATCAATAATTCAGCATATTCGTTAGATCGCTGTAGGTCAACTGGTTTGGGAGATATCGAAGAAACCGTGCAGCATCTGGATACTAAAATTCAAAAAGTTGAACTTTTTTATTTGTATCTAGAACCAAAATCTATTAATGCCAGTTTTTAGATACTTGAATCAAGAATTCAGCATATTCGTTAGATCGCTGTAGGTCAACTGGTTTGGGAGATATCGAAGAAACCGTGCAGCATCTGGATACTAAAATGCAAAAAGTTGCACTTTTTTATTTGTATCTAGAACCAAAATCTATTAATGCAAGTTTTTAGATACTTGAATCAAGAATTCAGCATATTCGTTAGATCGCTATAGGTCAACTGGTTTGGGAGATATCGAAGAAACCGTGCAGCATCTGGATACTAAAATTCAAAAAGTTGAACTTTTTTATTTGTATCTAGAACCAAAATCTATTAATGCCAGTTTTTAGATACTTGAATCAAGAATTCAGCATATTCGTTAGATCGCTGTAGGTCAACTGGTTTGGGAGATATCGAAGAAACCGTGCAGCATCTGAATACTAAAATTCAAAAAGTTGCACTTTTTTATTTGTATCTAGAACCAAAATCTATTAATGCCAGTTTTTAGATATTTAGTTGAATCAAGAATTCAGCATATTCGTTAGATCGCTGTAGGTCAACTGGTTTGGGAGATATCGAAGAAACCGTGCAGCATCTGGATACTAAAATTCAAAAAGTCGAACTTTTTTATTTGTATTTAGAACCAAAATCTATTAATGCCAGTTTTTAGATACTTGAATCAAGAATTCAGCATATTCGTTAGATCGCTGTAGGTCAACTGGTTTGGGAGATATCGAAGAAACCGTGCAGCATCTGGATACTAAAATTCAAAAAGTTGAACTTTTTTATTTGTATATAGAACCAAAATCTATTAATGCCAGTTTTTAGATACTTGAATCAAGAATTCAGCATATTCGTTAGATCGCTGTAGGTCAACTGGTTTGGGAGATATCGAAGAAACCGTGCAGCATCTGGATACTAAAATTCAAAAAGTTGAACTTTTTTATTTGTATCTAGAACCAAAATCTATTAATGCCAGTTTTTAGATACTTGAATCAAGAATTCAACATATTCGTTAGATCGCTGTAGGTCAACTGGTTTGGGAGATATCGAAGAAACCGTGCAGCATCTGAATACTAAAATTCAAAAAGTTGCACTTTTTTATTTGTATCTAGAACCAAAATCTATTAATGACAGTTTTTATATACTTGAATCAAGAACTCAGCATATTCGTTAGATCGCTGTAGGTCAACTGGTTTGGGAGATATCGAAGAAACCGTGCAGCATCTGGATACTAAAATTCAAAAAGTTGCACTTTTTTATATGTATCTAGAACCAAAATCTATTAATGCAAGTTTTTAGATACGAGTACTTGAATCAAGAATTCAGCATATTCGTTAGATCGCTGTAGGTCAACTGGTTTGGGAGATATCGAAGAAACCGTGCATATGAATACTAAAATTCAAAAAGGTGCACTTTTTTATTTGTATCTAGAACCAAAATCTATTAATGCCAGTATTTAGATACTTGAATCAAGAATTCAGCATATTCGTTAGATCGCTGTAGGTCAACTGGTTTGGGAGATATCGAAGAAACCGTGCAGCATCTGAATACTAAAATTCAAAAAGTTGCACTTTTTTATTTGCATCTAGAACCAAAATCTATTAATGCAATTTTTTAGATACTTGAATCAAGAATTCAGCATATTCGTTAGATCGCTGTAGGTCAACTGGTTTGGGAGATATCGAAGAAACCGTGCAGCATCTGGATACTAAAATTCAAAAAGTTGAACTTTTTTATTTGTATCTAGAACCAAAATCTATTAATGCCAGTTTTTAGATACTTGAATCAAGAATTCAGCATATTCGTTAGATCGCTGTAGGTCAACTGGTTTGGGAGATATCGAAGAAACCGTGCAGCATCTGAATACTAAAATTCAAAAAGTTGCACTTTTTTATTTGTATCTAGAACCAAAATCTATTAATGCCAGTTTTTAGATACTTGAATCAAGAATTCAGCATATTCGTTAGATCGCTGTAGGTCAACTGGTTTGGGAGATATCGAAGAAACCGTGCAGCATCTGAATACTAAAATTCAAAAAGTTGCACTTTTTTATTTGTATCTAGAACCAAAATCTATTAATGCCAGTTTTTATATACTTGAATCAAGAACTCAGCATATTCGTTAGATCGCTGTAGGTCAACTGGTTTGGGAGATATCGAAGAAACCGTGCAGCATCTGAATACTAAAATTCAAAAAGTTGCACTTTTTTATTTGTATCTAGAACCAAAATCTATTAATGTCAGTTTTTAGATACTTGAATCAAGAATTTAGCATATTCGTTAGATCGCTGTAGGGTAACTGGTTTGGGAGATATCGAAGAAACCGTGCAGCATCTGGATACTAAAATTCAAAAAGTTGCACTTTTTTATTTTTTCTAGAACCAAAATCTATTAATGCAAGTTTTTAGATTTTTTTTTTTTTTTAAATTCTGGCTCGCCAAGGCGATTTATAAAAGGGGGGGGGGGGGGGGAACTTCGACCTAAAAGATCTTTTGTACCGTATGGGCCAGAAAAATTTGAAACTAGTAAAATTTGCACTTTCCGTGTAAAGCGGACAATTTTACCAGTAGAAGAATTCTTTATGTCCTCGGGGCTCAATTGTTCCCTGAGAAAGATCTTCTTTCTAATTCCATTAAGGGCTGGGCATTCACATAAAATGTGTTCAGCTGACTCGTCCTCTTCAAGACAGAGTCGGCACTCAGGAGAATCTGCTATTCTCATTTTGTGTAGATGATATCTTAAACCGTGGTGATCAGTAAGGTAACCTACTAGGTTTTTGATATCATGCCTGCTTAGGTTTAGACATTTGCTGGCATTATGATTGAAGGGCCGAATGGCTCGTTTGGCCTGTCTTAGACCTGGGATGTTATCCCAATGATAGATACATTTTCTATGTTCCCAGCTTTTAATTGCTGCCGTTGCTGCTGATCTAGGAGTGCAGCAGAATGGTTCGGGACCTATGAAAGGTGTTTCTGAACCTTTTCTGGCCAGTTCGTCGGCCTTTTCGTTACCTTCTACCCCGACATGACCCGGAACCCTCCATAATTTGGTCTTGTTTCTTGCTCCGAGTATTTGTAGGGTATTGAAGTAGTACATGACTGATTTGGAGTCAATGGTATACGAGCTAAGGGCGTTTATAGCTGCTTGACTGTCCGTGAAAATATGGATGGTTGCACCTTTTATGCCAGATAAAATAATGTGGCTGGCGCATTCTTGAATGGCGTGGAGCTCCGCTTGAAATACGCTGGGACTTTTTCCCATGGGTATCGTAAAGCGTTTGTGTGGTCCGTATGTTCCCGCTCCTACCCCCGTTTCCATTTTAGAACCATCCGTATACCACTTTATGCCGTTATGGCTGTTTGGTGGGTTATTGCTAACCCATGCTTCACTTTTGGGTATCTCTGTGGAGAACCGTTTGTTGAAGCATAGTATTTTTTGAATGCGGTCTGTGACCGCGCAGTTCATATTAAGTTCTGGCAGTTCATCGAGAAGGGTCTTAAGTTCCGGATGATCATTAAGACTTATCTCGTTTAGCTGTATTAGACTTATTGCACTGCGGATCGCCACTTTTTGGACGTATATGTGGAGGGGTATAATTCCTGTTATTGCCTCTATGTCAGCTGTTGGACAGGTACGCATGGCTCCGGAGATACCAAGGCACGCAAGCCGTTGTACCTTTTTGAGCTTCTCTATTGCGACCTTTTGTGTGGATTTTGTCCACCATACTATGGAGGCGTATGTTATGATGGGTCTTATCATCACTGTGTAGATCCAGTGGACGATCTTTGGAGAGATTCCCCAGGTTCTACCATATGTGCGACGACAGGCCCATAAAGCTCTATTAGCTTTACTGATTTTGTTGTTTATGTGAGAGTTCCAGTTAAGTGTCTTGTCCAGGATTACTCCAAGATACTTGACTTCGTCGGAATACTCTACGACCGTGTCGTTTATTGTGATTAGGCCTAGGTCTAATTTCCTCCTTTTAGTGAAAGGAACGATGACGGCTTTACTGGGATTTATGGAAAGATTTTCCTTAATGCACCAGTCTATGGCTGTCTTTAGAGCATTTTTCATTTTTGATGTGACTCCTATTGAGTCTTTGCCCCTAACTATGATGACAATATCATCGGCGTACCCAATTGTGGTGTAGCCCAAACTGCTCATCTTGTGAAGCAGGTCATCGATGACCAATGACCACATAAGGGGTGAGAGTACTTCCCCTTGTGGGTAGCCCCTTACGGCTGTTACTGATACTGAGGTCGTTCCTGACGAGGAAGTTATTTTGCGACTTTCCAGCATCGCTTTGATCCATTTAATAGTTGGTTTATCTATATTTCTATGGTACAAAGCATTTGATATGGATTCATATCCAGTGTTGTCGAAAGCACCCTCTATGTCCAGAAAGGCACAAAGTGCGATCTCTTTGCAACGGTAGGCGTTTTTTATCTCTGTAGTTAGTCTTAACAGAGCGCCTTCCGTGGATTTGCCCTTTTGGTACGCATATTGGTGAGGGTGCAGAGGCATGCTTTTTGATATGCATTCTCTAATGTGAATGTCAATAATCCTTTCCATTGTTTTCAGAAAAAACGATGTCAGGCTTATCGGACGATATGATTTAGGTAATTCTCTCGGCTTTTTTCCCGGTTTAGGTATAAATACTACGTTTACCTCCCTCCAGGTAACTGGTATATACCCCCAGTTGAAGCTGAACCTAAATAAGGCAATCATGGATGGTAGTAAAAATTCTATTCCATTTTGAATGAGGGCTGGAAAAATACCGTCTGTACCTGATGCCTTGAATGGTTTAAATGAGTTAATTGCCCATTTAACCTTATCCGAAGTAAAAAGTGTTCCGGATAAACTATGAATTCTGCTGAGGTTTCTTGGAATTGAGACCTCCGCTGTATGGTCGTCTGTAATGACCATCGTGTGAGAACCTGGGAAGTGACCCTGAAGCAAAGTTTTCAGCGTTTCTTCCCGGTCGCGTGTGATTGAACCATCTGATTTAATTAACAATCCCATGCCTTTTTCTTGATCCGTTGACAGGGCCCTTTGGAGGCGTGCCACCTCTGGACGTTTTTAGATACTAGAATCAAGAATTCAGCATATTCGTTAGATCGCTGTAGGTCAACTGGTTTGGGAGATATCGAAGAAACCGTGCAGCATCTGAATACTAAAATTCAAAAAGTTGCACTTTTTTATTTGTATCTAGAACCAAAATCTATTAATGCCAGTTTTTAGATACTTGAATCAAGAATTCAGCATATTCGTTAGATCGCTGTAGGTCAACTGGTTTGGGAAATATCGAAGAAACCGTGCAGCATCTGGATAGAACCAAAATCTATTAATGCAAGTTTTTAGATACTTGAATCAAGAATTCAGCATATTCGTCAGATCGCTGTAGGTCAACTGGTTTGGGAGATATCGAAGAAACCGTGCAGCATCTGAATACTAAAATTCAAAAAGTTGCACTTTTTTATTTGTATCTAGAACCAAAATCTATTAATGCCAGTTTTTAGGTATTTAGTTGAATCAAGAATTCAGCATATTCCTTAGATCGCTGTAGGTCAACTGGTTTGGGAGATATCGAAGAAACCGTGCAGCATCTGGATACTAAAATTCAAAAAGTCGAACTTTTTTATTTGTATTTAGAACCAAAATCTATTAATGCCAGTTTTTAGATACTTGAATGAAGAATTCAGCATATTCGTTAGATCGCTGTAGGTCAACTGGTTTGGGAGATATCGAAGAAACCGTGCAGCATCTGGATACTAAAATTCAAAAAGTCGAACTTTTTTATTTGTATTTAGAACCAAAATCTATTAATGCCAGTTTTTAGATACTTGAATGAAGAATTCAGCATATTCGTTAGATCGCTGTAGGTCAACTGGTTTGGGAGATATCGAAGAACCCGTGCAGCATTTGGATACTAAAATTCAAAAAGTTGAACTTTTTTATTTGTATCTAGAACCAAAATCTATTAATGCCAGTTTTTAGATGATTGAATCAAGAATTCAGCATATTCGTTAGATCGCTGTAGGTCAACTGGTTTGGGAGATATCGAAGAAACCGTGCAGCATCTGAATACTAAAATTCAAAAAGCTGCACTTTTTTATTTGTATCTAGAACCAAAATCTATTAATGCCAGTTTTTAGATACTTGAATCAAGAATTCAGCATATTCGTCAGATCGCTGTAGGTCAACTGGTTTGGGAGATATCGAAGAAACCGTGTAGCATCTGAATACTAAAATTCAAAAAGCTGCACTTTTTTATTTGTATCTAGAACCAAAATCTATTAATGCCAGTTTTTAGATACTTGAATCAAGAATTCAGCATATTCGTTAGATCGCTGTAGATCAACTGGTTTGGGAGATATCGAAGAAACCGTGCAGCATCTGGATACTAAAATTCAAAAAGTTGAACTTTTTTATTTGTATCTAGAACCAAAATCTATTAATGCAAGTTTTTAGATACTTGAATCAAGAATTCAGCATATTCGTTAGATCGCTGTAGGTCAACTGGTTTGGGAGATATCGAAGAAACCGTGCAGCATCTGGATACTAAAATTCAAAAAGTTGAACTTTTTTATTTGTATCTAGAACCAAAATCTATTAATGCCAGTTTTTAGATACTTGAATCAAGAATTCAGCATATTCGTTAGATCGCTGTAGGTCAACTGGTTTGGGAGATATCGAAGAAACCGTGCAGCATCTGAATACTAAAATTCAAAAAGTTGCACTTTTTTATTTGTATCTAGAACCAAAATCTATTAATGCCAGTTTTTAGATATTTAGTTGAATCAAGAATTCAGCATATTCGTTAGATCGCTGTAGGTCAACTGGTTTGGGAGATATCGAAGAAACCGTGCAGCATCTGGATACTAAAATTCAAAAAGTTGAACTTTTTTATTTGTATCTAGAACCAAAATCTATTAATGCCAGTTTTTAGATACTTGAATCAAGAATTCAGCATATTCGTTAGATCGCTGTAGGTCAACTGGTTTGGGAGATATCGAAGAAACCGTGCAGCATCTGGATACTAAAATTCAAAAAGTTGAACTTTTTTATTTGTATCTAGAACCAAAATCTATTAATGCCAGTTTTTAGATACTTGAATCAAGAATTCAACATATTCGTTAGATCGCTGTAGGTCAACTGGTTTGGGAGATATCGAAGAAACCGTGCAGCATCTGGATACTAAAATTCAAAAAGTTGCACTTTTTTATTTGTATCTAGAACCAAAATCTATTAATGCAAGTTTTTAGATACTTGAATCAATAATTCAGCATATTCGTTAGATCGCTGTAGGTCAACTGGTTTGGGAGATATCGAAGAAACCGTGCAGCATCTGGATACTAAAATTCAAAAAGTTGAACTTTTTTATTTGTATCTAGAACCAAAATCTATTAATGCCAGTTTTTAGATACTTGAATCAAGAATTCAGCATATTCGTTAGATCGCTGTAGGTCAACTGGTTTGGGAGATATCGAAGAAACCGTGCAGCATCTGGATACTAAAATGCAAAAAGTTGCACTTTTTTATTTGTATCTAGAACCAAAATCTATTAATGCAAGTTTATAGATACTTGAATCAAGAATTCAGCATATTCGTTAGATCGCTATAGGTCAACTGGTTTGGGAGATATCGAAGAAACCGTGCAGCATCTGGATACTAAAATTCAAAAAGTTGAACTTTTTTATTTGTATCTAGAACCAAAATCTATTAATGCCAGTTTTTAGATACTTGAATCAAGAATTCAGCATATTCGTTAGATCGCTGTAGGTCAACTGGTTTGGGAGATATCGAAGAAACCGTGCAGCATCTGAATACTAAAATTCAAAAAGTTGCACTTTTTTATTTGTATCTAGAACCAAAATCTATTAATGCCAGTTTTTAGATATTTAGTTGAATCAAGAATTCAGCATATTCGTTAGATCGCTGTAGGTCAACTGGTTTGGGAGATATCGAAGAAACCGTGCAGCATCTGGATACTAAAATTCAAAAAGTCGAACTTTTTTATTTGTATTTAGAACCAAAATCTATTAATGCCAGTTTTTAGATACTTGAATCAAGAATTCAGCATATTCGTTAGATCGCTGTAGGTCAACTGGTTTGGGAGATATCGAAGAAACCGTGCAGCATCTGGATACTAAAATTCAAAAAGTTGAACTTTTTTATTTGTATATAGAACCAAAATCTATTAATGCCAGTTTTTAGATACTTGAATCAAGAATTCAGCATATTCGTTAGATCGCTGTAGGTCAACTGGTTTGGGAGATATCGAAGAAACCGTGCAGCATCTGGATACTAAAATTCAAAAAGTTGAACTTTTTTATTTGTATCTAGAACCAAAATCTATTAATGCCAGTTTTTAGATACTTGAATCAAGAATTCAACATATTCGTTAGATCGCTGTAGGTCAACTGGTTTGGGAGATATCGAAGAAACCGTGCAGCATCTGAATACTAAAATTCAAAAAGTTGCACTTTTTTATTTGTATCTAGAACCAAAATCTATTAATGCCAGTTTTTATATACTTGAATCAAGAACTCAGCATATTCGTTAGATCGCTGTAGGTCAACTGGTTTGGGAGATATCGAAGAAACCGTGCAGCATCTGGATACTAAAATTCAAAAAGTTGCACTTTTTTAAATGTATCTAGAACCAAAATCTATTAATGCAAGTTTTTAGATACGAGTACTTGAATCAAGAATTCAGCATATTCGTTAGATCGCTGTAGGTCAACTGGTTTGGGAGATATCGAAGAAACCGTGCATATGAATACTAAAATTCAAAAAGGTGCACTTTTTTATTTGTATCTAGAACCAAAATCTATTAATGCCAGTATTTAGATACTTGAATCAAGAATTCAGCATATTCGTTAGATCGCTGTAGGTCAACTGGTTTGGGAGATATCGAAGAAACCGTGCAGCATCTGAATACTAAAATTCAAAAAGTTGCACTTTTTTATTTGCATCTAGAACCAAAATCTATTAATGCAATTTTTTAGATACTTGAATCAAGAATTCAGCATATTCGTTAGATCGCTGTAGGTCAACTGGTTTGGGAGATATCGAAGAAACCGTGCAGCATCTGGATACTAAAATTCAAAAAGTTGAACTTTTTTATTTGTATCTAGAACCAAAATCTATTAATGCCAGTTTTTAGATACTTGAATCAAGAATTTAGCATATTCGTTAGATCGCTGTAGGTCAACTGGTTTGGGAGATATCGAAGAAACCGTGCAGCATCTGAATACTAAAATTCAAAAAGTTGCACTTTTTTATTTGTATCTAGAACCAAAATCTATTAATGCCAGTTTTTAGATACTTGAATCAAGAATTCAGCATATTCGTTAGATCGCTGTAGGTCAACTGGTTTGGGAGATATCGAAGAAACCGTGCAGCATCTGAATACTAAAATTCAAAAAGTTGCACTTTTTTATTTGTATCTAGAACCAAAATCTATTAATGCCAGTTTTTATATACTTGAATCAAGAACTCAGCATATTCGTTAGATCGCTGTAGGTCAACTGGTTTGGGAAATATCGAAGAAACCGTGCAGCATCTGGATAGAACCAAAATCTATTAATGCAAGTTTTTAGATACTTGAATCAAGAATTCAGCATATTCGTTAGATCGCTGTAGGTCAACTGGTTTGGGAGATATCGAAGAAACCGTGCAGCATCTGAATACTAAAATTCAAAAAGTTGCACTTTTTTATTTGTATCTAGAACCAAAATCTATTAATGCCAGTTTTTAGGTATTTAGTTGAATCAAGAATTCAGCATATTCCTTAGATCGCTGTAGGTCAACTGGTTTGGGAGATATCGAAGAAACCGTGCAGCATCTGGATACTAAAATTCAAAAAGTCGAACTTTTTTATTTGTATTTAGAACCAAAATCTATTAATGCCAGTTTTTAGATACTTGAATGAAGAATTCAGCATATTCGTTAGATCGCTGTAGGTCAACTGGTTTGGGAGATATCGAAGAACCCGTGCAGCATTTGGATACTAAAATTCAAAAAGTTGAACTTTTTTATTTGTATCTAGAACCAAAATCTATTAATGCCAGTTTTTAGATGATTGAATCAAGAATTCAGCATATTCGTTAGATCGCTGTAGGTCAACTGGTTTGGGAGATATCGAAGAAACCGTGCAGCATCTGAATACTAAAATTCAAAAAGCTGCACTTTTTTATTTGTATCTAGAACCAAAATCTATTAATGCCAGTTTTTAGATACTTGAATCAAGAATTCAGCATATTCGTCAGATCGCTGTAGGTCAACTGGTTTGGGAGATATCGAAGAAACCGTGCAGCATCTGAATACTAAAATTCAAAAAGCTGCACTTTTTTATTTGTATCTAGAACCAAAATCTATTAATGCCAGTTTTTAGATACTTGAATCAAGAATTCAGCATATTCGTTAGATCGCTGTAGATCAACTGGTTTGGGAGATATCGAAGAAACCGTGCAGCATCTGGATACTAAAATTCAAAAAGTTGAACTTTTTTATTTGTATCTAGAACCAAAATCTATTAATGCAAGTTTTTAGATACTTGAATCAAGAATTCAGCATATTCGTTAGATCGCTGTAGGTCAACTGGTTTGGGAGATATCGAAGAAACCGTGCAGCATCTGGATACTAAAATTCAAAAAGTTGAACTTTTTTATTTGTATCTAGAACCAAAATCTATTAATGCCAGTTTTTAGATACTTGAATCAAGAATTCAGCATATTCGTTAGATCGCTGTAGGTCAACTGGTTTGGGAGATATCGAAGAAACCGTGCAGCATCTGAATACTAAAATTTAAAAAGTTGCACTTTTTTATTTGTATCTAGAACCAAAATCTATTAATGCCAGTTTTTAGATATTTAGTTGAATCAAGAATTCAGCATATTCGTTAGATCGCTGTAGGTCAACTGGTTTGGGAGATATCGAAGAAACCGTGCAGCATCTGGATACTAAAATTCAAAAAGTTGAACTTTTTTATTTGTATCTAGAACCAAAATCTATTAATGCCAGTTTTTAGATACTTGAATCAAGAATTCAGCATATTCGTTAGATCGCTGTAGGTCAACTGGTTTGGGAGATATCGAAGAAACCGTGCAGCATCTGGATACTAAAATTCAAAAAGTTGAACTTTTTTATTTGTATCTAGAACCAAAATCTATTAATGCCAGTTTTTAGATGATTGAATCAAGAATTCAGCATATTCGTTAGATCGCTGTAGGTCAACTGGTTTGGGAGATATCGAAGAAACCGTGCAGCATCTGAATACTAAAATTCAAAAAGCTGCACTTTTTTATTTGTATCTAGAACCAAAATCTATTAATGCCAGTTTTTAGATACTTGAATCAAGAATTCAGCATATTCGTCAGATCGCTGTAGGTCAACTGGTTTGGGAGATATCGAAGAAACCGTGCAGCATCTGGATACTAAAATTCAAAAAGTTGAACTTTTTTATTTGTATCTAGAACCAAAATCTATTAATGCCAGTTTTTAGATACTTGAATCAAGAATTCAGCATATTCGTTAGATCGCTGTAGGTCAACTGGTTTGGGAGATATCGAAGAAACCGTGCAGCATCTGGATACTAAAATGCAAAAAGTTGCACTTTTTTATTTGTATCTAGAACCAAAATCTATTAATGCAAGTTTTTAGATACTTGAATCAAGAATTCAGCATATTCGTTAGATCGCTATAGGTCAACTGGTTTGGGAGATATCGAAGAAACCGTGCAGCATCTGGATACTAAAATTCAAAAAGTTGAACTTTTTTATTTGTATCTAGAACCAAAATCTATTAATGCCAGTTTTTAGATACTTGAATCAAGAATTCAGCATATTCGTTAGATCGCTGTAGGTCAACTGGTTTGGGAGATATCGAAGAAACCGTGCAGCATCTGAATACTAAAATTCAAAAAGTTGCACTTTTTTATTTGTATCTAGAACCAAAATCTATTAATGCCAGTTTTTAGATATTTAGTTGAATCAAGAATTCAGCATATTCGTTAGATCGCTGTAGGTCAACTGGTTTGGGAGATATCGAAGAAACCGTGCAGCATCTGGATACTAAAATTCAAAAAGTCGAACTTTTTTATTTGTATTTAGAACCAAAATCTATTAATGCCAGTTTTTAGATACTTGAATCAAGAATTCAGCATATTCGTTAGATCGCTGTAGGTCAACTGGTTTGGGAGATATCGAAGAAACCGTGCAGCATCTGGATACTAAAATTCAAAAAGTTGAACTTTTTTATTTGTATATAGAACCAAAATCTATTAATGCCAGTTTTTAGATACTTGAATCAAGAATTCAGCATATTCGTTAGATCGCTGTAGGTCAACTGGTTTGGGAGATATCGAAGAAACCGTGCAGCATCTGGATACTAAAATTCAAAAAGTTGAACTTTTTTATTTGTATCTAGAACCAAAATCTATTAATGCCAGTTTTTAGATACTTGAATCAAGAATTCAACATATTCGTTAGATCGCTGTAGGTCAACTGGTTTGGGAGATATCGAAGAAACCGTGCAGCATCTGAATACTAAAATTCAAAAAGTTGCACTTTTTTATTTGTATCTAGAACCAAAATCTATTAATGCCAGTTTTTATATACTTGAATCAAGAACTCAGCATATTCGTTAGATCGCTGTAGGTCAACTGGTTTGGGAGATATCGAAGAAACCGTGCAGCATCTGGATACTAAAATTCAAAAAGTTGCACTTTTTTAAATGTATCTAGAACCAAAATCTATTAATGCAAGTTTTTAGATACGAGTACTTGAATCAAGAATTCAGCATATTCGTTAGATCGCTGTAGGTCAACTGGTTTGGGAGATATCGAAGAAACCGTGCATATGAATACTAAAATTCAAAAAGGTGCACTTTTTTATTTGTATCTAGAACCAAAATCTATTAATGCCAGTATTTAGATACTTGAATCAAGAATTCAGCATATTCGTTAGATCGCTGTAGGTCAACTGGTTTGGGAGATATCGAAGAAACCGTGCAGCATCTGAATACTAAAATTCAAAAAGTTGCACTTTTTTATTTGCATCTAGAACCAAAATCTATTAATGCAATTTTTTAGATACTTGAATCAAGAATTCAGCATATTCGTTAGATCGCTGTAGGTCAACTGGTTTGGGAGATATCGAAGAAACCGTGCAGCATCTGGATACTAAAATTCAAAAAGTTGAACTTTTTTATTTGTATCTAGAACCAAAATCTATTAATGCCAGTTTTTAGATACTTGAATCAAGAATTCAGCATATTCGTTAGATCGCTGTAGGTCCACTGGTTTGGGAGATATCGAAGAAACCGTGCAGCATCTGAATACTAAAATTCAAAAAGTTGCACTTTTTTATTTGTATCTAGAACCAAAATCTATTAATGCCAGTTTTTAGATACTTGAATCAAGAATTCAGCATATTCGTTAGATCGCTGTAGGTCAACTGGTTTGGGAGATATCGAAGAAACCGTGCAGCATCTGAATACTAAAATTCAAAAAGTTGCACTTTTTTATTTGTATCTAGAACCAAAATCTATTAATGCCAGTTTTTATATACTTGAATCAAGAACTCAGCATATTCGTTAGATCGCTGTAGGTCAACTGGTTTGGGAGATATCGAAGAAACCGTGCAGCATCTGAATACTAAAATTCAAAAAGTTGCACTTTTTTATTTGTATCTAGAACCAAAATCTATTAATGTCAGTTTTTAGATACTTGAATCAAGAATTCAGCATATTCGTTAGATCGCTGTAGGGTAACTGGTTTGGGAGATATCGAAGAAACCGTGCAGCATCTGGATACTAAAATTCAAAAAGTTGCACTTTTTTATTTTTTCTAGAACCAAAATCTATTAATGCAAGTTTTTAGATTTTTTTTTTTTTTAAATTCTGGCTCGCCAAGGCGATTTATAAAAGGGGGGGGGGGGGGGGGAACTTCGACCTAAAAGATCTTTTGTACCGTATGGGCCAGAAAAATTTGAAACTAGTAAAATTTGCACTTTCCGTGTAAAGCGGACAATTTTACCAGTAGAAGAATTCTTTATGTCCTCGGGGCTCAATTGTTCCCTGAGAAAGATCTTCTTTCTAATTCCATTAAGGGCTGGGCATTCACATAAAATGTGTTCAGCTGACTCGTCCTCTTCAAGACAGAGTCGGCACTCAGGAGAATCTGCTATTCTCATTTTGTGTAGATGATATCTTAAACCGTGGTGATCAGTAAGGTAACCTACTAGGTTTTTGATATCATGCCTGCTTAGGTTTAGACATTTGCTGGCATTATGATTGAAGGGCCGAATGGCTCGTTTGGCCTGTCTTAGACCTGGGATGTTATCCCAATGATAGATACATTTTCTATGTTCCCAGCTTTTAATTGCTGCCGTTGCTGCTGATCTAGGAGTGCAGCAGAATGGTTCGGGACCTATGAAAGGTGTTTCTGAACCTTTTCTGGCCAGTTCGTCGGCCTTTTCGTTACCTTCTACCCCGACATGACCCGGAACCCTCCATAATTTGGTCTTGTTTCTTGCTCCGAGTATTTGTAGGGTATTGAAGTAGTACATGACTGATTTGGAGTCAATGGTATACGAGCTAAGGGCGTTTATAGCTGCTTGACTGTCCGTGAAAATATGGATGGTTGCACCTTTTATGCCAGATAAAATAATGTGGCTGGCGCATTCTTGAATGGCGTGGAGCTCCGCTTGAAATACGCTGGGACTTTTTCCCATGGGTATCGTAAAGCGTTTGTGTGGTCCGTATGTTCCCGCTCCTACCCCCGTTTCCATTTTAGAACCATCAGAACCATCCGTATACCACTTTATGCCGTTATGGCTGTTTGGTGGGTTATTGCTAACCCATGCTTCACTTTTGGGTATCTCTGTGGAGAACCGTTTGTTGAAGCATAGTATTTTTTGAATGCGGTCTGTGACCGCGCAGTTCATATTAAGTTCTGGCAGTTCATCGAGAAGGGTCTTAAGTTCCGGATGATCATTAAGACTTATCTCGTTTAGCTGTATTAGACTTATTGCACTGCGGATCGCCACTTTTTGGACGTATATGTGGAGGGGTATAATTCCTGTTATTGCCTCTATGTCAGCTGTTGGACAGGTACGCATGGCTCCGGAGATACCAAGGCACGCAAGCCGTTGTACCTTTTTGAGCTTCTCTATTGCGACCTTTTGTGTGGATTTTGTCCACCATACTATGGAGGCGTATGTTATGATGGGTCTTATCATCACTGTGTAGATCCAGTGGACGATCTTTGGAGAGATTCCCCAGGTTCTACCATATGTGCGACGACAGGCCCATAAAGCTCTATTAGCTTTACTGATTTTGTTGTTTATGTGAGAGTTCCAGTTAAGTGTCTTGTCCAGGATTACTCCAAGATACTTGACTTCGTCGGAATACTCTACGACCGTGTCGTTTATTGTGATTAGGCCTAGGTCTAATTTCCTCCTTTTAGTGAAAGGAACGATGACGGCTTTACTGGGATTTATGGAAAGATTTTCCTTAATGCACCAGTCTATGGCTGTCTTTAGAGCATTTTTCATTTTTGATGTGACTCCTATTGAGTCTTTGCCCCTAACTATGATGACAATATCATCGGCGTACCCAATTGTGGTGTAGCCCAAACTGCTCATCTTGTGAAGCAGGTCATCGATGACCAATGACCACATAAGGGGTGAGAGTACTTCCCCTTGTGGGTAGCCCCTTACGGCTGTTACTGATACTGAGGTCGTTCCTGACGAGGAAGTTATTTTGCGACTTTCCAGCATCGCTTTGATCCATTTAATAGTTGGTTTATCTATATTTCTATGGTACAAAGCATTTGATATGGATTCATATCCAGTGTTGTCGAAAGCACCCTCTATGTCCAGAAAGGCACAAAGTGCGATCTCTTTGCAACGGTAGGCGTTTTTTATCTCTGTAGTTAGTCTTAACAGAGCGCCTTCCGTGGATTTGCCCTTTTGGTACGCATATTGGTGAGGGTGCAGAGGCATGCTTTTTGATATGCATTCTCTAATGTGAATGTCAATAATCCTTTCCATTGTTTTCAGAAAAAACGATGTCAGGCTTATCGGACTATATGATTTAGGTAATTCTCTCGGCTTTTTTCCCGGTTTAGGTATAAATACTACGTTTACCTCCCTCCAGGTAACTGGTATATACCCCCAGTTGAAGCTGAACCTAAATAAGGCAATCATGGATGGTAGTAAAAATTCTATTCCATTTTGAATGAGGGCTGCAAAAATACCGTCTGTACCTGATGCCTTGAATGGTTTAAATGAGTTAATTGCCCATTTAACCTTATCCGAAGTAAAAAGTGTTCCGGATAAACTATGAATTCTGCTGAGGTTTCTTGGAATTGAGACCTCCGCTGTATGGTCGTCTGTAATGACCATCGTGTGAGAACCTGGGAAGTGAGCCTGAAGCAAAGTTTTCAGCGTTTCTTCCCGGTCGCGTGTGATTGAACCATCTGATTTAATTAACAATCCCATGCCTTTTTCTTGATCCGTTGACAGGGCCCTTTGGAGGCGTGCCACCTCTGGACGTTTTTAGGTACTAGAATCAAGAATTCAGCATATTCGTTAGATCGCTGTAGGTCAACTGGTTTGGGAGATATCGAAGAAACCGTGCAGCATCTGAATACTAAAATTCAAAAAGTTGCACGTTTTTATTTGTATCTAGAACCAAAATCTATTAATGCCAGTTTTTAGATACTTGAATCAAGAATTCAGCATATTCGTTAGATCGCTGTAGGTCAACTGGTTTGGGAAATATCGAAGAAACCGTGCAGCATCTGGATACTAAAATTCAAAAAGTTGAACTTTTTTATTTTTATCTAGAATCAAAATCTATTAATGCCAGTTTTTAGATACTTGAATCAAGAATTCAGCATATTCGTTAGATCGCTGTAGGTCAACTGGTTTGGGAGATATCGAAGAAACCGTGCAGCATCTGGATACTAAAATTCAAAAAGTTGAACTTTTTTATTTGTATCTAGAACCAAAATCTATTAATGCCAGTTTTTAGATACTTGAATCAAGAATTCAGCATATTCGTTAGATCCCTGTAGGTCAACTGGTTTGGGAGATATCGAAGAAACCGTGCAGCATCTGAATACTAAAATTCAAAAAGTTGTACTTTTTTATATGTATCTAGAACCAAAATCTATTAATGCAAGTTTTTAGATACTTGAATCAAAAATTCAGCATATTCGTTAGATCGCTGTAGGTCAACTGGTTTGGGAGATATCGAAGAAACCGTGCAGCATCTGGATACTAAAATTCAAAAAGTTGAACTTTTTTATATGTATCTAGAACCAAAATCTATTAATGCAAGTTTTTAGATACTTGAATCAAGAATTCAGCATATTCGTTAGATCGCTGTAGGTCAACTGGTTTGGAAGATATCGAAGAAACCGTGCAGCATCTGGATACTAAAATTCAAAAGGGTGAACTTTTTTATTTGTATCTAGAACCAAAATCTATTAATGCCAGTTTTTAGATACTTGAATCAAGAATTCAGCATATTCGTTAGATCGCTGTAGGTCAACTGATTTGGGAGATATCGGAGAAACCGTGCAGCATCTGAATACTAAAATTCAAAAAGTTGCACTTTTTTATTTGTATCTAGAACCAAAATCTATTAATGCCAGTTTTTAGATACTTGAATCAAGAATTCAGCATATTCGTTAGATCGCTGTAGGTCAACTGGTTTGGGAGATATCGAAGAAACCGTTCAGCATCTGGATACTAAAATTCAAAAAGTTGAACTTTTTTATTTGTACCTAGAACCAAAATCTATTAATGCCAGTTTTTAGATACTTGAATCAAGAATTCAGCATATTCGTTAGATTGCTGTAGGTCAACTGATTTGGGAGATATCGGAGAAACCGTGCAGCATCTGAATACTAAAATTCAAAAAGTTGCACTTTTTTATTTGTATCTAGAACCAAAATCTATTAATGCCAGTTTTTAGATACTTGAATCAAGAATTCAGCATATTCGTTAGATCGCTGTAGGTCAACTGGTTTGGGAGATATCGAAGAAACCGTTCAGCATCTGGATACTAAAATTCAAAAAGTTGAACTTTTTTATTTGTACCTAGAACCAAAATCTATTAATGCAAGTTTTTAGATACTTGAATCAAGAATTCAGCATATTCGTTAGATCGCTGTAGGACAACTGGTTTGGGAGATATCGAAGAAACCGTGCACCATCTGGATACTAAAATTCAAAAAGTTGCACTTTTTTATTTGTATCTAGAACCAAAATCTATTAATGCCAGTTTTTAGATACTTGAATCAAGAATTCAGCATATTCGTTAGATCGCTGTAGGTCAACTGGTTTGGCAGATATCGAAGAAACCGTGCAGCATCTGAATACTAAAATTCAAAAAGTTGCACTTTTTTATTTGTATCTAGAACCAAAATCTATTAATGCCAGTTTTTAGATACTTGAATCAAGAATTCATCATATTCGTTAGATCGCTGTAGGTCAACTGGTTTGGGAGATATCGAAGAAACCGTTCAGCATCTGGATACTAAAATTCAAAAAGTTGAACTTTTTTATTTGTATCTAGAACCAAAATCTATTAATGCCAGTTTTTAGATACTTGAACCAAGAATTCAGCATATTCGTTAGATCGCTGTAGGTCAACTGGTTTGGGAGATATCGAAGAAACCGTGCAGCATCTGGATACTAAAATTCAAAAAGTTGAACTTTTTTATATGTATCTAGAACCAAAATCTATTAATGCAAGTTTTTAGATACTTGAATCAAGAATTCAGCATATTCGTTAGATCGCTGTAGGTCAACTGGTTTGGGAGATATCGAAGAAACCGTGCAGCATCTGAATACTAAAATTCAAAAAGTTGCACTTTTTTATTTGTATCTAGAACCAAAATCTATTAATGCAAGTTTTTAGATACCTACTTGAATCAAGAATTCAGCATATTCGTTAGATCGCTGTAGGTCAACTGGTTTGGGAGATATCGAAGAAACCGTGCAGCATCTGAATACTAAAATTCAAAAAGTTGAACTTTTCTATTTGTATCTAGAACCAAAATCTATTAATGCCAGTTTTTAGATACTTGAATCAAGAATTCAGCATATTCGTTAGATCGCTGTAGGTCAACTGGTTTGGGAGATATCGAAGAAACCGTGCAGCATCTGGATACTAAAATTCAAAAAGTTGAACTTTTTTATATGTATCTAGAACCAGAATCTATTAATGCAAGTTTTTAGATACTTGAATCAAGAATTCAGCATATTCGTTAGATCGCTGTAGGTCAACTGGTTTGGGAGATATCGAAGAATCCGTGCAGCATCTGAATACTAAAATTCAAAAAGTTGCACTTTTTTATTTGTATCTAGAACCAAAATCTATTAATGCAAGTTTTTAGATACTTGCATCAAGAATTCAGCATATTCGTTAGATCGCTGTAGGTCAACTGGTTTGGGAGATATCGAAGAAAGCGTGCAGCATCTGGATACTAAAATTCAAAAAGTTGAACTTATTTATTTGTATCTAGAACCAAAATCTATTAATGCCAGTTTTTAGATAGTTGAATCAAGAATTCAGCATATTCGTTAGATCGCTGTAGGTCAACTGGTTTGGGAGATATCGAAGAAACCGTGCAGCATCTGAATACTAAAATTCAAAAAGTTGCACTTTTTTATTTGTATCTAGAACCAAAATCTATTAATGTCAGTTTTTAGATACTTGAATCAAGAATTCAGCATATTCGTTAGATCGCTGTAGGTCAACTGGTTTGGGAGATATCGAAGAAACCGAGCAGCATCTGGATACTAAAATTCAATAAGTTGAACTTTTTTATTTGTATCTAGAACCAAAAGCTATTAATGCAAGTTTTTAGATACTTGCATCAAGAATTCAGCATATTCGTTAGATCGCTGTAGGTCAACTGGTTTGGGAGATATCGAAGAAACCGTGCAGCATCTGGATACTAAAATTCAAAAAGTTGCACTTTTTTATTTGTATCTAGAAAGAAAATCTATTAATGCAAGTTTTTAGATACTGAATCAAGATTTCAGCATATTCGTTAGATCGCTGTAGGTCAACTGGTTTGGGAGATATCGAAGAAACCGTGCAGCATCTGAATACTAAATTTCAAAAAGTTGCACTTTTTTATTTGTATCTAGAACAAAAATCTATTAATGCAAGTTTTTAGATACTTGAATCTAGAATTCAGCATATTCGTTAGATCGCTGTAGGTCAACTGGTTTGGGAGATATCGAGTAAACCGTGCAGCATCTGAATACTAAAATTCAAAAAGTTGAACTTTTTTATTTGTAACTAGAACCAAAATCTATTAACGCCAGTTTTTAGATACTTGAATCAAGAATTCAGCATATTCGTTAGATCGCTGTAGGTCAACTGGTTTGGGAGATATCGAAGAAACCGTGCAGCATCTGAATACTAAAATTCAAAAAGTTGCACTTTTTTATTTGCATCTAGAACCAAAATCTATTAATGCATGTTTTTACATACTTGAATCTAGAATTCAGCATATTCGTTAGATCGCTGTAGGTCAATGGTTTGGGAGATATCGAGGAAACCGTGCAGCATCTGAATACTAAAATTCAAAAAGTTGCACTTTTTTATTTGTATCTAGAACCAAAATCTATTAATGCCAGTTTTTAGATACTTGAATCAAGAATTCAGCATATTCGTTAGATCGCTGTAGGTCAACTGGTTTGGGAGATATCGAAGAAACCGTGCAGCATCTGGATACTAAAATTCAAAAAGTTGAACTTTTTTATTTGTATCTAGAACCAAAATCTATTAATGCCAGTTTTTAGATACTTGAATCAAGAATTCAGCATATTCGTTAGATCGCTGTAGGTCAACTGGTTTGGGAGATATCGAAGAAACCGTGCAGCATCTGGATACTAAAATTCAAAAAGTTGAACTTTTTTATATGTATCTAGAACCAGAATCTATTAATGCAAGTTTTTAGATACTTGAATCAAGAATTCAGCATATTCGTTAGATCGCTGTAGGTCAACTGGTTTGGGAGATATCGAAGAATCCGTGCAGCATCTGGATACTAAAATTCAAAAAGTTTAACTTTTTTATATGTATCTAGAACCAAAATCTATTAATGCAAGTTTTTAGATACTTGAATCAAGAATTCAGCATATTCGTTAGATCGCTGTAGGTCAACTGGTTTGGGAGATATCGAAGAAACCGTTCAGTATCTGAATACTAAAATTCAAAATGTTGCACTTTTTTATTTGTATCTAGAACCAACATCTATTAATGCCAGTTTTTAGATACTTAAATCAAGAATTCAGCATATTCGTTAGATCGCTGTAGGTCAACTGGTTTGGGAGATATAGAAGAAACCGTGCAGCATCTGGATACTAAAATTCAAAAAGTTGAACTTTTTTATATGTATCTAGAATCAAAATCTATTAATGCAAGTTTTTAGATACTTGAATCAAGAATTCAGCATATTCGTTAGATCGCTGTAGGTCAACTGGTTTGGGAGATATCGAAGAAACCGTTCAGCATCTGAATACTAAAATTCAAAATGTTGCACTTTTTTATTTGTATCTAGAACCAACATCTATTAATGCCAGTTTTTAGATACTTGAATCAAGAATTCAGCATATTCGTTAGATCGCTGTAGGTCAACTGGTTTGGGAGATATCGAAGAATCCGTGCAGCATCTGAATACTAAAATTCAAAAAGTTGCACTTTTTTATTTGTATCTAGAACCAAAATCTATTAATGCAAGTTTTTAGATACTTGAATCAAGAATTCAGCATATTCGTTAGATCGCTGTAGGTCAACTGGTTTGGGAGATATCGAAGAAAGCGTGCAGCATCTGGATACTAAAATTCAAAAAGTTAAACTTTTTTATTTGTATCTAGAACCAAAATCTATTAATGCCAGTTTTTAGATAGTTGAATCAAGAATTCAGCATATTCGTAAGATCGCTGTAGGTCAACTGGTTTGGGAGATATCGAAGAAAGCGTGCAGCATCTGGATACTAAAATTCAAAAAGTTGAACTTTTTTATTTGTATCTAGAACCAAAATCTATTAATGCCAGTTTTTAGATAGTTGAATCAAGAATTCAGCATATTCGTAAGATCGCTGTAGGTCAACTGGTTTGGGAGATATCGAAGAAACCGTGCAGCATCTGGATACTAAAATTCAAAAAGTTTAACTTTTTTATTTGTATCTAGAACCCAAATCTATTAATGCCAGTTTTTAGATACTTGAATCAAGAATTCAGCATATTTGTTAGATCGCTGTAGGTCAACTGGTTTGGGAGATATCGAAGAAACCGTGCAGCATCTGGATACTAAAATTCAAAAAGTTTAACTTTTTTATTTGTATCTAGAACCCAAATCTATTAATGCCAGTTTTTAGATACTTGAATCAAGAATTCAGCATATTTGTTAGATCACTGTAGGTCAACTGGTTTGGGAGATATCGAAGAAACCGTGCAGCATCTGAATACTAAAATTCAAAAAGTTGCACTTTTTTATTTGTATCTAGAACCAAAATCTATTAATGCAAGTTTTTAGATACTTGAATCAAGAATTCAGCATATTCGTTAGATCGCTATAGGTCAACTGGTTTGGGAGATATCGAGGAAACCGTGCAGCATCTGAATACTAAAATTCAAAAAGTTCAACTTTTTTATTTGTATCTAGAACCAAAATCTATTAATGCCAGTTTTTAGATACTTGAATCAAGAATTCAGCATATTCGTTAGATCGCTCTAGGTCAACTGGTTTGGGAGATATCGAAGAAACCGTGCAGCATCTGGATACTAAAATTCAAAAAGTTGAACTTTTTTATTTGTATCTAGAACCAAAATCTATTAATGCCAGTTTTTAGATACTTGAATCAAGATTTCAGCATATTCGTTAGATCGCTGTAGGTCAACTGGTTTGGGAGATATCGAAGAAACCGTGCAGCATCTGGATACTAAAATTCAAAAAGTTGAACTTTTTTATATGTATTGTAAGGCAGGGGGTAATTTGGGTGTTGTTTTTCCCTGGTAGCAGAGGTGGCACGCTGGCGGTCGCACGGCGACAGCTCGTCGGAGGGGGGGATCTTTCTGCCACTAACCTACCTACAAAATAAATCGTGCCATATAATTGCATCGTTATATCGATCTGATGCATTGCCTAGATATGTACGCGCCTTAAAATAGTGTATTGCCATCCTTACGGGATGACAAGTTCGTAATGAAGATGAGAGAGAAATAGAAGAAAAGACAGAATGAAGGAATTTGAAGTTAGAGAGTTGATGTCAGCTGTTGGTGACACATAAGGAAGGTGATCGTTTGAATCCGAACCGAACACACAACCATGAGGCTTTCCCACCCTAATGCATGACCGAAGTCAAGACGCCTTGACTATCATGTGCCTGTATGTAATTTATGATAGTCCCTAACAATACTAACAATACTCTACATAGATGCTCACACTTTAGGAACCCATTAGTTAATGCTCACGCTTATCACCCTTCATTCGCCTTTAGGAATAAGTTAATCCATAGTGAAAAATCCGTTAATTTCAAAATTCATTATACAAATTTATTAAGGTAAATATATGTATATAAGTCATTGACGAATATTTATGACCGAGTGTCAATCACAAAGAGAAATTGAAGAGAATTTAAGAGAAATGTACATAGGTACATATATAATATGTACTGTGTGGATGATATCACAACAATAACGCAGTTTAGGTTTAATTCAATTTTGGATAATATTATAGTTAAAATCAATTTATAGAGAAGGTAGATAGCAATTTGAATCGAGTTGACTAAATTCAACATGTAGGTATATGTTGGTAGCGAATGTTTAGGTATTTTATGTAGATATAAAATTGTGATCTTAGTATAATATAAGTTAAATCAATAAGTCAATTATGTGCTTTAGCAAGTACATAGTAAGTGTAAATGTCTAGGTAATATATATAGGTAGTATAGCAAATTTTTAGTTTATGAATTTGTAAATATGTATAGCAAATTCTTAGTTTATGAATTATGTAAATATGTATAGCAAATTCAAAAATGTATATATCTATTCGAGGTACTTGTTGCGAAAGGCACAAATTATCAAGAATCAAGTGGCATAATTGTACACTTGCTTTTATGTATTTTGAATTTTACGTTAAGTTTAGGTTAAGAGAAATGCATGAATATTATCACTTAATTATTTTAGAAAAGCCAAAAGAACTTACGGTTTCACTGTTGATGTATGTTTAATTAAATTGTTTGTTTTTGATTGATGATTGATGAATGATTATGGTGATACCTTCGAAATTTGTTGACAGCAGACTCGTTGTGCGCACATCGGTTCTCAAGATCACTGAAGGTACTGTTTGGAAAAATTGAAAATTATGGTAGGAGTAATACATAAAAATCTTTTGGCGGTTCTTACCTCGATGAAATGTACACTATAATAATACCTACTGATATGTGAACATATAATATATGAAAGATTTTGCTTTTTTTTTTTTTACTCCTAAAATAAGATCACTAAGTATGATGAAATGTAGGGATGACTGGAACGTGTTTTTTTTTTTGTTGTTTTCTGTGCTTATGGTCTGGACCAAAATCAGGGGAATTTTGTGTTGCTGCTCAAATGATCGCGCTTTTGCTTCATATCACATGTGGCCTGGCTATTTGAAAGGTGATGCAGGTGTTTTATTAGGTGAATGACGTGGCGGCTACGAGTTTGGGTACTCCTATGAAGACCTCTTATAGGTTACACTTCTAATAGGTTAGGTTCCTTTGGCAAGTAGGTGCACGTGGTGAAAATGAAATGCTTTTGGATTTTGGCTTCTGCTGGTTTTAATATGTGATAATGCGATTTATCCCATTAAATTGGTAGGCATCAGTTAATTTCATTTCGCGAAATTATACTTAGCTGCCTCGTGGTTTCACAAAGGCGATGGGGTAGTGACAGTTTCACGTATCAAAATCACGTGTAAATTCGCCTACACTCTCTAGTGAAGGAAAGGTGTTACAATTTGCACACTTTGAAAGCAGGTTAATTTTACTCTTACCTCTAATTTACGTTGCATTTGGTTCATTTATGTATCTAAATGATTCGTCCGGGCTCTCTTAATTAAACTTTCGATTTTAATTTTGAAGATGCTTTGCGAACAGAATCATAAGCGTGATAGGTTAAGGATGGAAATTTACACCAAATGCCTGTAGTTTAGGCTTAATTAGTTTTTGGTCACTATAAGGAGAAAATTGCTATGAATTAAAAACTTTACGATAAAACACGCCAATGATTTACCAATAAATCCTTTTGATAAATGCGCGCACTATCACTTTACTTCTCACTAGCCAAAAGAAAAAAAGACCGACCACACGGCTTATACAGACTATATACTCGTGGGTAGCCGCGAAGTAAGGTGGATAAAGTGTGGTGTAAAGTTCAAATTGAACCTGCACAGCGGCTTAGAAGGTTGGTGTATATGAGAAGCATTACCATCAGTGTTCAGAAATTGATGATAGCACGTCAAAAGGGACGTCAAAATTAATTTTGAAGGAATAGCGATGAGTAAAATTTTCAAGGCGACCGCTACAACATCATGTATTTTGTATCACTCATGTGGTATCATAAGACATGAAAATTCGGGGACTTGGAAGTCTTGCTCATGCGAAACGTCGACCCACGACCCTGCTTGTGTTGCTTGATCTACGTTCAAAATGTTTTTCTATTTTCGTATGTCCTTAGCATGGTATACACCTTTTAATTTGCCATGCCTATCTTCAATTTCATACATCGACCTACCTATCTGTTTTACGATTCTACCCTTGATGAATTTCGGGCATAATTTGGAACTTAATTTCTTCGATGCATTACTAAGGATAAAGTTTCGATAGTAAATCTCATCTCCTGGCTTGAATTTTCTAATTGAACACCTCAAGTTATACGACTTCTCATTACGATGTGTCGCTTTCTTAAGATTTTCCTTAACTTTTGCGTGTATAAGCTGCAATCGATTTGCGTTTGGTAGATAGTCAATTTCGTTATCTTGCAAGGCCTTCAGTGATTTAGCAATTTTGTAGACACTTCCATGCGTGATCATATTGTTACCAAACACGACAAAGTATGGTGACATACCAGTAGATTGGTGTGTGGCCGTACATAAGGCTTGTTGGATTTCAGATACGTGAGTGTCCCATTCCCGTTGATCATCTTTGATACACGCCCGTATGGCTGACAAAATGGATCTATTGACTCTCTCCGAAGAATTGGCTTGGGGAGAGTATAATGAGTTTTTGCTATGGGACGTTTCATATTTACTCAAAAACTTTTCGAATTCTTTCGAAACAAATTGTTTCCCATTATCGCTGTGAACGGTTTCCGGTACTCCAAATTTGTGGAAGATTTCTCTCTCCAAGAACTCTATAACTGTTTTTGAGGTTGCGACCGGCATTGCTTTTAAGAAGACGAATTTCGAAAATTCATCTAGGACTACAAAGAGAAATAGATTACCCTTCTTTGATCGGACGTATGGTCCTAAAAAGTCCACGTAGATCTTTTGAAAGGGCCGATCTATCTCCTGTTTTACTCCCATCGGTGGTCTTAAAATTTGGTTAGGCGCTTTGTTTTGCTTGCACTCTTCGCAATCGCGGATAAAGTTTCTGACCTCAGTCGTTATATTCGGCCAATAAAAATGTTGACGAATCCTATCCAAAGTTTTTCTGGTGCCTCCATGCGAGCAATTAGGTGGTATCCTTTGATTTGAATGCAGGAGAATCTATATCAACCATGCCGAGTTCATTCGAGTTCAGAGTGATCTGTTCAAGGTGTATACGAGACAGCACATCAGGCACAGTGTTTTGCGAGCCCTTGCGATGCTCTATATTGAAGGTGAATCCTTGTAATTTTAGGGACCAACGAGCCAGTCGTCCACTTAGGTCCTTCAGTCCCATAAGCCATTTAAGACTGGCGTGATCCGTCACAATAGTGAAGGACGTACCTTCAATGTAGGGCCTAAATTTTGCAACTGCTCGAACTGCTGCGTAACACTCTTGCTCAGTAACGCTGTATTTTCTTTGGCAAGCGTTAACCTTCTCTGAAAAGAACGCAATCGGCTTTTCATTTTCATCTTCGTCGTATTGGTACAAAACGCCACCAATTCCGACCGAAGACGCGTCACACTGAATGACAAACGGTTTGGAAAATTCTGGGTTGCTCAACAACGGAGCTGAAATCAAAGCGGTTTTCAAGGCTTCAAAGGAACTAACGGCTTCCGATGACATTGAGAAATTCTTCGCCTTCTTGAGGGTGTCAAAGGTGTAGCGATAGATGCGAAATTCCTGATAAATCGGCGATACCATCCACAGAGGCCTAAGAATCTCCGCACTTGTTTCTGTGTTGTAGGAGTGGGGAAATCTTGTATCGCAGCTACTTTATCAGGATCGGGTTTAACGTAACCTTGGCCGACAATGAAACCCAAATAGCGAAGTTCCTTAAAGCAAAAATATGATTTGCTGACATTAATTGTTAAATTTGCCTGTCGTAAGCATTTAGCAACCTCATATAATGTTGAGATATGTTGGTCGAAGTCTGGTGAGATTATTAAGAGATCGTCGAGGTACACGAACACACATTTTCTAAGTGTACCAGGGATCACCTTGTCCATCAACCGACACATCCTTTGGGCTGCATTACATAGTCCAAAGGGCATGACGGTGAATTGGTAAAGTGGCCTCCCTGGCACCGTGAATGCTGTCTTTTCCCTCGACTTCTCCTCCAGAGGGATTTGCCAAAACGCGTCTTTTAGATCCACACTACTAATGTAGTGTGTATCCTTCAGACGGCTCAGCAAACCCTCAATGTGCGGAAGTGGGTATGCATCTCTCTTTGTTAACGCGTTGACTTTGCGGGAGTCAAGACACAGCCTGTTTTTGCCGGGTTTCCTAATAAGGACAATAGGCGAACTCCACGCGCTGTGACTTTCCTCGATAACTCCGAGAGATAGCATGCGATCCAGTTCCTCGTACATTAAAGTTTGAATTGCAGGTGACACCGGATAATGACGCTGCTTTACAGGGTCAGCATCACTGGTGTCAATTAGATGTTTTTCTACAGTGGTTTTACCCAACCCAAGGGTTGTAAAGGATGGAAAAGCAGAGATAGCACACTGAAGTTTTCGTTCCTGCTCAATAGTTAGCTGATGCATCGGTGGTTTCGGTTTGATACTCTCTGATTCGCCCACGTTAGCGTTATTTGAATGGGTAAACATTTCACTTATGATTTGCGGAGCTATTTTAAATTTCGACCAGAAATCAACGCCGAGATATAGCGGTTGTACTAGGCTTGGAACCAGATAGAAATCCATCGTTTTCGAAATTCCGTTGTATTCGACCACCGCGTTTATGCGACCTACTATACTTTGGTTTTTTCCACCGGCTGTCTTCACTGACCATTCAAATTTTACAATCGGAACATTAAGCTTCTCTACGATTTGCATGCAACCACATCCTAGGCAGGATATCGATGCACCACTGTCTAGCAGTCCTTTAAATTCTTTGTTTTCTATCAAAATATTGGCGTAAGGCCGTGTATCTGAACTATCTTCAAAAAGTGTTTCATTTATCAGCTTTCTGTAAAGCTTTCCTTTTCTGTGTCTGTTTCGTGATTTTAATAATTTCAATGGCGTACGTATATTATGCTTAGATGTTAATTCATCTAAATTGAAAATTCGTTTACGAATAGCATTATACTCGACTAGTCTTTGATGGTAGGGTTTCATGAATTGTGGTATTTTATTTAGTTTATTGTCTCTTTCGGACGAAATACTAGGAGTAGTATTTAAACGTATATTCTTATTTGGAGAATTTGTTTCTTCATCGTATGGTTCAGTACTAGTTGATGCATTAATTTTTACTTTTCCGGATTGGTTTGGGTCGAACGCGAACTTCCGGAAGGGTTCTCGTTCGTCCTCTGGTTTTCCTTCGGTGTGTTACATTTAGGACAGTCTAATATCGTAAAATTGTCTGTGCCACAACGATAGCAGAACAAGTTATGAACAGGGGAGCGACAATCAGTGAAAATATGTCCAGACTTTTTGCAGTTAAAACAGATTGTATTACTGCTAATGGACTTTTCGTGGACAGGAGTAAACTTCGCACGATTGTTATGCTGAACTGCCTCGACGTTACTGATTGGCTCCGACATAACTTCTTTGTCAGTGTCTTCAGCTGAATAATAAACCTCATGAACCCCTCTTGCATTGAAACGAGACTGTGAGCCATACCTCGATTGTAGCATCTTTTCGGTACGCCTACATTCGTCTCGGAGCTGTTCAATAGAGTTAATCTGCATGGGATATATAAAATTCAGTAACCTCGAATTTATATTATTACGTATTATCCTAACAAGATCGTGGTCTGACATTGGCTCTCTCAGTTGACTTCGGAAGTGAATGATAGACTTATAAAATTCATCGAAAGACTCGCTAGGCATTTGACGACGATCCATTAATTGTCTCAAAATTTCAAAATCGTTTTCATAACCTTTAAATTGTTTCAACAAAGCCGAACGCAACATTGACCAACCTACTCGGGGATTAGTTCTGAGATACTGCCAGTACCAGTCTTGTGCTGATCCAGATAGCAGTTGGTGAAAATTACGTATGATGTCATTCCACGGGCAGTTATAATTATTTTTAAGGATTTCAACACGAAAGACGAACTCTTCAATCGTCATTCCCTTAACGGTGTCATCGTACCTAATACCCCAACGATCTAATTCAAATCGTCGGTTCGGTGGTCGATGGCCTTCGTTACTTGCAATGTGTCTGATCGGATTTCTAGAATGGTTGTATATCTGCTCTTCATCTACAGTTTCCCTATGTCGTCCTCCGGTAAAACGAGAACTGGCCGACAAGTTGACTGAATTTACAGATAACCTTTCTGATTGTGGTGTACGTCTAGTATTTTGCTGTGACTGATTCTGGGTAAAATTATCATTCGTATTTAGTTGGGCATTGTGCGCCAGAATTTCCCTTACGCTGCTCTCAACATTTCGTTTGATAAGATTGGGAAGATCCCGAAAAAGAGAGTTTTGTAAGTCAGTTAAACTCGCATCAACAACGCTCTTTATGTGCGTGTGAAGGTAGCTGTTTGAAAGATGTTGATCATGCTCTGTTGTTCGAGCGGCACTCTCACCTAAATGAGATCTTAGTAAACGATTACCAGAATCTGCCTTCTCATGACCAGCTGATCCTAATGTGCTTTGAAAAGTTGACATGATTGGAGCGGCTGACATAGCAGTATTAGTTATAGTCGTTGTAGTAATGAAATTAACGGGAGCGGTTGTAATCAGGGCATTCGATGCTGCAGCTGATATTGTAACACCCGCTGTCGGGCTTGCTAGATTTGATAATCGGACTCGACTAAGGCTTTCATTCATACTTCTATTGGATAGTATGTGATCGCCGATTGACTGATTAAAGTTTCTTGATACGTTTGTGATATCTCTCTGAGGGGAATGGCGTACAGGTTCACTGTTTCTGAAAGAGAGTGAAACAGATGAGTTCCCCTTCTTTCTGCGGGTGATCATACCTATACCGGAATTGTTTGGATCTCTGTTTGTGGGGCGTTTTGGAATTGCTCCGTTGTTTTTGCTTTTGTCTATATCCATGGTTTTGTTTATGTTTAGGAATGAATGGTATATTTATATTGTTCTATTTTGTTTTAGATATAAGTAATTTTTTTTGATGATGCAATTTGGCGATGTGCAGGTGATAATTGTTTACAAAAACAATGAGTGTGATGTCTGAGTGTAGAGTGTAAAAAAAAATAAAAAGAACATAAGAAAACGGCGGCAATAGAAAGAAATGTTCTACATAATGCAAGTATGTATACATTTTAGCAGGAAAACATTTTGAAGGCATATATCTATCGCAACTTATAACTTCAGCTTTAAGCTCAGAGTAAATAAGGACTTATAGATTAACTTCCTTCCAAAATCGTTTTCCTGTCATGTCGACTCTATAATAAATTTCCCATAGTGCAAATACATTATGCGTACTTATGTACTGAACAAATGTGACTCCTACAGTACTCTTGAATTATGGTCTGACATGTAAGGTTTGTTTGGAATATTGAAAAAAAAGTTTGAAAATTTATAAGTTTTGCAGTCGATTACAGAATCAAACAAATCCGTAATCGCAACGAGGTGAAAGGTTATAAAAGCTGCTAATTCTAACGTCGCCATTGACAATACGTTGCCTAGCTTCAGGACTAAGGAAAGTTCCATACTTATGACTGGCAAGTATTTGTCAAGGCTGACACTCGTTGTTCCACGTTCTTGGGCGCCAATTTTGTAAGGCAGGGGGTAATTTGGGTGTTGTTTTTCCCTGGTGGTCGCACGGCGACAGCTCGTCGGAGGGGGGGATCTTTCTGCCACTAACCTACCTACAAAATAAATCGTGCCATATAATTGCATCGTTATATCGATCTGATGCATTGCCTAGATATGTAGATGTTGTTTGATCTACGCGCCTTAAAATAGTGTATTGCCATCCTTACGGGATGACAAGATCGTAATGAAGATGAGAGAGAAATAGAAGAAAAGACAGAATGAAGGAATTTGAAGTTAGAGAGTTGATGTCAGCTGTTGGTGACACATAAGGAAGGTGATCGTTAGAATCCGAACCGAACACACAACCATGAGGCTTTCCCACCCTAATGCATGACCGAAGTCAAGACGCCTTGACTATCATGTGCCTGTATGTAATTTATGATAGTCCCTAACAATACTCTACATAGATGCTCACACTTTAGGAACCCATTAGTTAATGCTCACGCTTATCACCCTTCATTCGCCTTTAGGAATAAGTTAATCCATAGTGAAAAATCCGTTAATTTCAAAATTCATTATACAAATTTATTAAGGTAAATATATGTATATAAGTCATTGACGAATATTTATGACCGAGTGTCAATCACAAAGAGAAATTAAAGAGAATTTAAGAGAAATGTACATAGGTACATATATAATATGTACTGTGTGGATGATATCACAACAATAACGCAGTTGAGGTTTAATTCAATTTTGGATAATATTATAGTTAAAATCAATTTATAGAGAAGGTAGATAGCAATTTGAATCGAGTTGACTAAATTCAACATGTAGGTATATGTTGGTAGCGAATGTTTAGGTATTTTATGTAGATATAAAATTGTGATCTTAGTATAATATAAGTTAAATCAATAAGTCAATTATGTGCTTTAGCAAGTACATAGTAAGTGTAAATGTCTAGGTAATATATATAGGTAGTATAGCAAATTTTTAGTTTATGAATTATGTAAATATGTATAGCAAATTCTTAGTTTATGAATTATGTAAATATGTATAGCAAATTCAAAAATGTATAGCAAATTCAAAAATGTATATATCTATTCGAGGTACTTGTTGCGAAAGGCACAAATTATCAAGAATCAAGTGGCATAATTGTACACTTGCTTTTATGTATTTTGAATTTTACGTTAAGTTTAGGTTAAGAGAAATGCATGAATATTATCACTTAATTATTTTAGAAAAGCCAAAAGAACTTACGGTTTCACTGTTGATGTATGTTTAATTAAATTGTTTGTTTTTGATTGATGATTGATGAATGATTATGGTGATACCTTCGAAATTTGTTGACAGCAGACTCGTTGTGCGCACATCGGTTCTGAAGATCACTGAAGGTACTGTTTGGAAAAATTGAAAATTATGGTAGGAGCAATACATAAAAATCTTTTGGCGGTTCTTACCTCGATGAAATGTACACTATAATAATACCTACTGATATGTGAACATATAATATATGAAAGATTTTGCTTTTTTTTTTTTACTCCTAAAATAAGATCACTAAGTATGATGAAATGTAGGGATGACTGGAACGTGTTTTTTTTTGTTGTTTGCTGTGCTTATGGTCTGCACCAAAATCAGGGGAATTTTGTGTTGCTGCTCAAATGATCGCGCTTTTGCTTCATATCACATGTGGCCTGGCTATTTGAAAGGTGATGCAGGTGTTTTATTAGGTGAATGACGTGGCGGCTACGAGTTTGGGTACTCCTATGAAGACCTCTTATAGGTTACACTTCTAATAGGTTAGGTTCCTTTGGCAAGTAGGTGCACGTGGTGAAAATGAAATGCTTTTGGGTTTTGACTTCTGCTGGTTTTAATATGTGATAATGCGATTTATCCCATTAAATTGGTAGGCATCAGTTAATTTCATTTCGCGAAATTATACTTAGCTGCCTCGTGGTTTCACAAAGGCGATGGGGTAGTGACAGTTTCACGTATCAAAATCACGTGTAAATTCGCCTACACTCTCTAGTGAAGGAAAGGTGTTACAATTTGCACACTTTGAAAGCAGGTTAATTTTACTCTTACCTCTTTATGTATCTATTTATTTATTATTATTATTTATGTATCTAAATGATTCGTCCGGGCTCTCTTAATTAAACTTTCGATTTTAATTTTGAAGATGCTTTGCGAACAGAATCATAAGCGTGATAGGTTAAGGATGGAAATTTACACCAAATGCCTGTAGTTTAGGCTTAATAAGTTTTTGGTCACTATAAGGAGAAAATTGCTATGAATTAAAAACTTTACGATAAAACACGCCAATGATTTACCAATAAATCCTTTTGATAAATGCCCGCACTATCACTTTACTTCTCACTAGCCAAAAGAAAAAAAGACCGACCACACGGCTTACACAGACTATATACTCGTGGGTAGCCGCGAAGTAAGGTGGATAAAGTGTGGTGTAAAGTTCAAATTGAACCTGCACAGCGGCTTAGAAGGTTGGTGTATATGAGAAGCATTACCATCAGTGTTCAGAAATTGATGATAGCACGTCAAAAGGGGCGTCAAAATTAATTTTGAAGGAATAGCGATGAGTAAAATTTTCAAGGCGACCGCTACAGTATCTAGAACCAGAATCTATTAATGCAAGTTTTTAGATACTTGAATCAAGAATTCAGCATATTCGTTAGATCGCTGTAGGTGAACTGGTTTGGGAGATATCGAAGAAACCGTGCAGCATCTGGATACTAAAATTCAAAAAGTTTAACTTTTTTATATGTATCTAGAACCAAAATCTATTAATGCAAGTTTTTAGATACTTGAATCAAGAATTCAGCATATCCGTTAGATCGCTGTAGGTCAACTGGTTTGGGAGATATCGAAGAAACCGTTCAGCATCTGAATACTAAAATTCAAAATGTTGCACTTTTTTATATGTATCTAGAACCAAAATCTATTAATGCAAGTTTTTAGATACTTGAATCAAGAATTCAGCATATTCGTTAGATCGCTGTAGGTCAACTGGTTTGGGAGATATCGAAGAAACCGTGCAGCATCTGAATACTAAAATTCAAAAAGTTGCACTTTTTTATTTGTATCTAGAACCAAAATCTACTAATGACAGTTTTTAGATACTTGAATCAAGAATTCAGCATATTCGTTAGATCGCTGTAGGTCAACTGGTTTGGGAGATATCGAAGAAACCGTGCAGCATCTGGATACTAAAATTCAAAAAGTTGCACTTTTTTATTTGTATCTAGAACCAAAATCTATTAATGCCAGTTTTTAGATACTTGAATCAAGAATTCAGCATATTCGTTAGATCGCTGTAGGTCAGCTGGTTTGGGAGATATCGAAGAAACCGTGCAACATCTGAATACTAAAATTCAAAAAGGTGCACTTTTTTATTTGTATCTAGAACCAAAATCTATTAATGCCAGTTTTTAGATACTTGAATCAAGAATTCAGCATATTCGTTAGATCGCTGTAGGTCAACTGGTTTGGGAGATATCGAAGAAACCGTGCAGCATCTGAATACTAAAATTCAAAAAGTTGAACTTTTTTATTTGTATCTAGAACCAAAATCTATTAATGCCAGTTTTTAGATACTTGAATCAAGAATTCAGCATATTCGTTAGATCGCTGTAGGTCAACTGGTTTGGGAGATATCGAAGAAACCGTGCAGCATCTGGATACTAAAATTCAAAAAGTTGAACTTTTTTATTTGTATCTAGAACCAAAATCTATTAATGCCAGTTTTTAGATACTTGAATCATGAATTCAGCATATTCGTTAGATCGCTGTAGGTCATCTGGTTTGGGAGATATCGAAGAAACCGTGCAGCATCTGAATACTAAAATTCAAAAAGTTGAACTTTTTTATTTGTATCTAGAACCAAAATCTATTAATGCCAGTTTTTAGATACTTGAATCAAGAATTCAGCATATATGTTAGATCGCTGTAGGTCAACTGGTTTGGGAGATATCGAAGAAACCGTGCAGCATCTGGATACTAAAATTCAAAAAGTTGAACTTCTTTATATGTATCTAGAACCAAAATCTATTAATGCCAGTTTTTAGATACTTGAATCAAGAATTCAGCATATTCGTTAGATCGCTGTAGGTCAACTGCTTTGGGAGATATCGAAGAAACCGTGCAGCATCTGAATACTAAAATTCAAAAAGTTTCACTTTTTTATTTGTATCTAGAACCAAAATCTATTAATGCCAGTTTTTAGATACTTGAATCAAGAATTCAGCATATTTGTTAGATCGCTGTAGGTCAACTGGTTTGGGAGATATCGAAGAAACCGTGCAGCATCTGAATACTAAAATTTATTCAAAAAGTTGCACTTTTTTATTTGTATCTACAACCAAAATCTATTAATGCAAGTTTTTAGATACTTGAATCAAGAATTCAGCATATTCGTTAGATCACTGTAGGTCAACTGGTTTGGGAGATATCGAAGAAACCGTGCAGCATCTGAATACTAAAATTCAAAAAGTTTCACTTTTTTATTTGTATCTAGAACCAAAATCTATTAATGCAAGTTTTTAGATACTTGAATCAAGAATTCAGCATATTCGTTAGATCGCTGTAGGTCAACTGGTTTGGGAGATATCGAAGAAACCGTGCAGCATCTGAATACTAAAATTCAAAAAGTTGAACTTTTTTATTTGTATCTAGAACCAAAATCTATTAATGCCAGTTTTTAGATACTTGAATCAAGAATTCAGCATATTTGTTAGATCGCTGTAGGTCAACTGGTTTGGGAGATATCGAAGAAACCGTGCAGCATCTGAATACTAAAATTTATTCAAAAAGTTGCACTTTTTTATTTGTATCTACAACCAAAATCTATTAATGCAAGTTTTTAGATACTTGAATCAAGAATTCAGCATATTCGTTAGATCGCTGTAGGTCAACTGGTTTGGGAGATATCGAAGAAACCGTGCAGCATCTGAATACTAAAATTCAAAAAGTTGCACTTTTTTATTTGTATCTAGAACCAAAATCTATTAATGCAAGTTTTTAGATACTTGAATCAAGAATTCAGCATATTTGTTAGATCGCTGTAGCCCAACTGGTTTGGGAGATATCGAAGAAACCGTGCAGCATCTGAATACTAAAATTCAAAAAGTTGCACTTTTTTATTTGTATCTAGAACCAAAATCTATTAATGCAAGTTTTTAGATACTTGGATCAAGAATTCAGCATATTCGTTAGATCGCTGTAGGTCAACTGGTTTGGGAGATATCGAAGAAACCGTGCAGCATCTGAATACTACAAATCAAAAAGTTGCACTTTTTTATTTGTATCTAGAACCAAAATCTATTAATGCAAGTTTTTAGATACTTGAATCAAGAATTCAGCATATTCGTTAGATCGCTGTAGGTCAACTGGTTTGGGAGATATCGAAGAAACCGAGCAGCATCTGGATACTAAAATTCAAAAAGTTGAACTTTTTTATTTGTATCTAGAACCAAATTCTATTAATGCAAGTTTTTAGATACTTTGTTGCGGTATAATTTCCCGCAACAAGGTCCACTCTTCGTTCCTTTACCCACCCTACCAATTCCCTCTTCACATTGGGTGGCGTACCTGGGATCTATAGAAGTGGAGGGGCAGCCGTGGTACCGTCAGCCATTGGCCCATTTCTCTCGAGCCGAGGACAAAACCCCCACAGGTACACTCGGGCATGGACGGGCGGTCCAAAGCAGGAGAACCACTGCACTGACTCAAGGGCCAACGTGCGGCACAGAAGGCTCCATACGAACCGACGGACGGTCAAGGGTTCAAGACACACAAATGGAATGTGAATATCCCAACAGACGGACGGTCTGCAACGGCGGAGTAGTGTACGACACCCAAACACACTCCAAACAGACGGACTGTCTGCAACGGCGGAGTTGTGTGAACATCCACTACCACACTCCCGAACAGACGGACGGTCTGAATACGAAGCAGACATCAAATCAACTGCTTCAATCACAAGCAAATGTGCTGTGATGCAATTGGGAAGGGCGAGCGGACGGCCCCTTCTAATAACAATTGCCCCGAACTACCAAAGTCACGGTAGGGTGTCACGATCGATGGGGGAAGGGATGACGCTCCCTTTTGATCCAACCCCGTCGATGGAGCAACGTAGGAGCACCTGGGGAATGCGGGCGGACGGCCATGTATACGCATCCCAAACCACTACAGAAAACACTTGGTCACAATCAGAAGCCATGGTACGAAGACGAAGAGGGAAGTGACCAGACATCGGTGCGATTAACGAGCGTCAAGGGACACATGCAAAGGGCATACACAGCAACAAAAATAAACCAAAACTACTTGTAAGATCTGGTGCAAGAATAGCACTCCCCCATTTCCCCAAACCTGCGCGAGTTACAGCACAGCTACACGTATGCAGCTCCCACAACCGTTGTCCAACAAACCCAAGCCACAGAACCAACATTTCATTGTCGTCATCTTCCACAATAATCTCATCAACAGTGCAGAATCAAAGAGCGTCTACAACTCCCAAAACAGCTTGACAACGAAACCAAGCCAAGCGACCGACACGTTACCATCATTCTCGGTCATCATCATCAGTGGAAAATTACAAGAGCGTCTACAAGTCAAAACAACAGCAGCTTGGTAACAAAACCAAGCCACCATTCTCTACACTGGAATATCTGCAAATCTCCAATAAAAATAAAAAGTAACAACATAGATTTTGATTTAATAAAAATTATAAGAAGAGTCAGTCGAAGTTGAGCTGCCAATAAAAACATACTTAACCATTGTACTTTTTGTTTTAATAGTAGAATAGTAATTCAAACATATAATTGGCGCAGTCGAAATCAGAGATGCTAAAAAGTCTAGAATAAATTTGTGAATTGAAAAGTAGCTTTTGGAAAACTAGATTCATAAAGCATAGACGCACACTTCAAGTGAATATTGGAGTGGTAGATGTTAATCTTTTGGCTGAAACGAACCAACGTGCTGTTAAGTGGATCACAACAATTTGGCGGAGATTCATAAAGCATAGCCGCACACTTCAAGTGAATATTGGAGTGGTAGATGTTAATCTTTTGGCTGAAAAGAACCATGTGCTGTTAAGTGGATGACAACGATTTGGCGGAAATCTATTGAAGAATTGTTAGTTCTCTTATATTGTCTTGGCAAGGTGAGTCCTATTTTGTTGTTTTATTATAAGTTGGTTTCCCTGTGCCATTCATTAAAAAACAAAAGCGTGATAAATACAAAGTGAGCTACTCTAGTTATGAAAGAAAAAGTTTAATTTGTAAATTTAAAAATATAGTAAAGAGAGTTTCCAACGATACAATTTCCAGTCTTGTTTTCAACAAAGACAATAGTAACCAATTCCAAAATTCATTTTTTTTTCCTTCTAATAATAATCAAACAATGCAACAAAATAATAATGCTGAATTTGCGATGGATGTTTTTAACTCGCTCAGAATCCCTGATGCAGTTAAAGACTTACCAAGTTTTGATGGTAATCCGCGGCTTCTGCATGATTTTCTGAGTAATGTAGAAGAAATTTTAAGTTTCATGCCAAATCTTAATTCAAGTTGCTATCAAAAAATCATAATTCGGGCAATTCGTAATAAAATTATTGGCTAAGCTAACGAAGTACTAAACATGTATGGTACACCGGTAATTTGGGAAGAGATTAAACAAAATTTAGTTGTTCACTACTCCGATAAGAGGAATGAAACAAGTTTAATTCGAGATCTCCATCAGCTTAGACAAAATGAAAGTACAGTCGACATTTTCTATTCAAAAATTATAGACATTTTATCAGCTATGATAAACCACGTTAAAGTACATGAGCAGGACAACAATGTTATATTTGCAAAACAAAAATTATATGAAGAGATGTGTCTCAATACCTTTCTTTCGGGTCTTAGAGAACCTTTAGGATCAACGATAAGAGCTATGAGGCCGATAAAGTTATCTGAAGCCTTAAACTTCTGTCTGCAGGAACAAAATTGTTTATATTTTCGAGATTCACATTATATGCAACAATCTTCTTTAGATAGAAGATGTATAGGAAATAGAACAGTAAACAATAGCTACCGAAATAGACATGCAAATAACAATAATAATTATAGTTTGCAATCAAATCCGAATCCACCAGCTTTAAACTTCCAAAATTTTACCAGACCAAATTTTGTCAACAATAACGCTCAAAACGCAACATTATATCAACCTCCCAATAATAACAATCAACCCCTTTTCAATACACGCGATAGTTACAAGCCTCGTTCAAATATAAGAACAATTCCACCTGCTGAACCAATGGAAATTTCTAGTGGGAACACTAGTAGAAACACTTTTCAAAACAGAAACATTTTACAAAATCAAAGATCAGGCCAATTGTATAATATAGAAGGTACAAATCCACCGGTTAATGGTTCAATAAACACAAACAATTTTAGCGTTCAAGAGCCACAAAGCTATTACCAAAACTTGGAGTTTGAACCTTCAACACATCCAATTTCGCAAAGTGAAATAGATGACACAAATTTTCTTTCACTTGCCTCGGAGACTCAATAGGTTATCTTAATACTAAAACTAAAAAGAAGTCTAATTCATTACCTTACATAACAATAGAAAGTCTAAATAATGACAAGCTCAAATTTCTAACTGATAATGGCAGCGAATTTTTGTCAACGCTTTTTAAAGATTTTCTCAAAATATATGAAATAGAACAACATGCCATATGTGCAAAAAGTTCGAATGGCAATTCACCAGTAGAGCGGCTTCATTCCACCCTCACTGAATTAATAAGGATTATTAAATCCGAATCTCAAAATAAGCCTATTTCTGAAGTAGTCGATGAAGCTGTTATAACATACAATAGTTCAATACATTCAGTTACCAAAATGTCCCCTTTTGAGCTTGTGAACGGGCACAGGATTCAAAGTAACCTGTTCCCACTCGCTGAGAATCCGAAAACAGAACAAGACTATATAAAAGAACATGCAAAAAATTACGAATTTTTAAGAAAATTAGCTCATAAAAGAAGTTTAGCGTATAAAACGAATATAATTGAAAAACGTAATGAAGTTCGACATAACCCACCTCAATTTGATACAAACGAAACCATATTTGAACAGGATGACAGGCGAAATAAACTTGCTGCTAGATTTGTAAAACACAAAGTTATGCAAAATAACAAAATAACCGTTGACACCAACAAACGTAAAGTACATAAACAAAAAATTAGAAAACGTCGAAAATTTGCGATTAAGCCCTGAAATATGAATGTATGTATGTAATTATTATACTAAGCGTATACAAATGAATTTTGATATTGGTTAATTTAATGATACAGATACATATAATGAAAAATTATGTACATACGTACAACTTTTATAATTTAAATATTCTGAAGTGTTGGCGACAGATGAAAGTTATCTCAACTCGATTGGAACATCTTATAAATATTTTATTTTCGTTTCATATTGCAAACGGCAACACTGTTTTTTAGAACTGAAAACATGTAAAAGAAAATATAATGTCAACAGTTTCATAATGTAAATAATGTATTTTCTTTCTAACGTAATGTCACAGTATAAATAAGAAGAACAAAGAATAAAGAATTATAACGTTTTAGTCAGCCAAAAAGGAAAGTCCTTTAATTTATCATAGTTTTGCAGATAAAGTGATAAAGTTTTTAGTGGTATTCACAGATATACTGATCCCACACGCAACACAAAACATTTTGGTCCATTCGATCCGTGAAAATCTGTAAAGAAAAGAAATTGCGTTTTAAAATTTTGTCGTAAAAAAAAATCGAACAATTTAATTACCGTCCAAGTGTGGAGTGTAGTGTGATATTTTCGCTCCGGAGGATTCCAACGAAGGCTACAAATCTTTGAGGGAAGGATTCATCTCAACCACATTTGCTGTTTACGCTGGATTTACAACAACAATCGCAAGCGAAGGCTTTAATCAGCACCAAGACGTCCAGCACAATTGTGATTTGCTTTGTCTGCAGGTGAGTCTGCATATTGTATCTGATATCTTTCTTTGATTCATTTATAAAGATATATAATGTCGTATGGGAAATTGCAACTGAGTATTCTTGCAAGTATAAAGCAGGATAAGTTGAATTTTGGCAAAGCCGATAAAACTAGGTTAGGGAAGCTGAATTATCTTAATACTCGCATCGAGATGATGGATAAACAGTTTGCGATGGCAGAACACTACCACCAGCAGATACTCGGTACGGGAAAGGTGGAAGCTGATCTGAATGTGGCAGATTTGGAGGCAGCATATGATATGATCCGTGAAATCTACGCTGATTACAAAACAGAAGTGTTAGATGCCATTGACAAACTGACGTCCGAGGGCTCCGCCAAAACAAAAAACGCATCAGCAGACAACAGTGAAGGAAGAGTAAGTGAGCTGAGGTTGCCTGTCATTACTTTGCCAACATTTTCCGGTGGTTATGAGTCGTGGAGGTCATTTCACGATATGTTTGTATCCCTGGTACACACCAACACAACGCTTACAGAGATTCAGAAGTTGCATTTTTTGAAGAGTAATGTTAGGGGCGATGCAGAAAGACTTCTTCAACACTTGGCCATTGACAAGGGCAACTATACCCGGGCGTGGGAGATCCTCACTGAACGTTACGACCATAAGAGGGTGCCTGTCAACACTCAATTAAAGCTGTTTTTCGGCCAGGTTTCGATGAGCAGCGAAACAGCAAACAACATCAAGCAGATTCTGGATACATCTCAGGAAATTATTCATTCTTTGGAGAATTTGGAG
Organism: Portevinia maculata; assembly: GCA_949715645.1. Taxonomy (NCBI): domain Eukaryota; kingdom Metazoa; phylum Arthropoda; class Insecta; order Diptera; family Syrphidae; genus Portevinia; species Portevinia maculata. Next base: position 37,743,825 of record OX454528.1, read on the forward strand.
GTACCGGTCAAGCATTGGGATGCGATCTTGATTTTCGTCATTCTCCAAAAATTGTGCAACACGACGCAACAGCTGTGGGAAGAAAGATTAGGTAGTAGTAAGGAATTGCCACATATTAAAGATTTTTTCGAGTTTTTGCAGTGTAGATTCCGAACTCTAGAGGCTGTGGAACAGCAGTCAAGCGCGAAAGGTTCCAGGACGAAACCCGCCACTCAAGTTCTTCACACTCGACAGATTCCGAAACGGCAGATCAACTGCAGGGTTTGTCAAAAAGGGCCACATTCGTACTCTCTTAACGAAAGGAAATTCTTGGAGATGGATGTAAGTCAACGAAAACAAACTGTTTTAAACATCAAGGTCTGTGAGAACTGCCTTGCATACAGTCATTTCAAGAACAAGTGTCCGAGTTCAAGGTGTTGCTATCACTGCAAACAGCGTCACAACTCTTTGCTACACCCCCTTCCACAGGATACGTTTACCCCTTCCTCAAACTATGTAGGTTTCAACCCAAATGCTCCGCAATTTGTTCCAAATAACCCAAATTCAACCCAAGGGCAACAACAGAACGGGAATAATTGGGCTTCAGCAACCAACAACTACCACAACCAAGTCCACACACAGCAAAATAACCCGACGACTACGCAGCCGCAAACAGCTAATCCAAATCAGCCCCAAAGCCAGTCACAGTTTCAAAACGACCAGCCATCAACAAGTCAAAACTTCCGAGTTTACCATGCCAATTCTAACTCGCAGGTTTTGCTTTCAACAGCTTTAGTAAGTGTGAAAGCCGGTAATGGAAGTTACTTGACATTGAGGGCTCTGATCGATACTGGTTCGGAGGCGTCGTTTATAACTGAGGCAGCAGTTCAGCGATTGAATCTGAAGACGAGGTGGACATTCAGCAGGATTACTGGGTTGGGGGAGGTCAACAGTGGAGCATCCAATAAAATCGTCAATCTCAGCATCGCATCACTGACCTCGAGCTTTGAAGGTCGATTGCAGGCTCTCGTCCTTAAGTCCCTGACAGGCCTCCTTCCGGCCCAATATATCAATGTTGAAGGTATGACTTACCTGGAGGGACTGCAGTTAGCTGATCCGTCTTTTAACATTCCTGCGAAAGGCGATATGTTGCTGGGAAGTGACATCTACGGCGAAATAATCCTTGGAGAGGTTGTCCATAGTAGTGGGTGCTTAGGACAAATAGCACAAAGGACCCAATTAGGATGGATTGTACTAGGCAAGGTTCCAGTGACGGAATCAACCACAGTTCGTACATTCTTCAACCACATTGATCTCAACACGACGATGAAGAGGTTCTGGGAGATCGAGGAAGAACCATATGAGAAGTTTGAAGCTGAGGAAGATAAAGAATGTGAGGAGCATTTCAAAAAACACACAAAGCGCTTACCTAATGGATGCTACCAAGGTCGTCTGCCTTTTAGAGGTGGCGAATACCCAAGCATGGGCCCAACACGACAAGGTGCGGTCAGGCGTTTCCTGCAGTTGGAGAAGAGACTGCAAGCCAACCCAACTCAACACGCGGAGTACGCAAAATGTATGGCCGAGTACCTCGAGCTCGGACATATGACACCAATCGAGGAATCCAATGAGGTTTTAAAATCAACCTTTAATTTTTTTATTCCCCATCACGCCGTCATCAAGGAATCCAGTACCACCACAAGGTTGCGGGTCGTTTTTGACGCAACTTTCAAACCATTTTTTGGCTCTTCCTTGAATGACAAGTTGATGGTTGGACCTAAAGTTCAAACAAATGTTATGGACATTATTTTAAGGTGGCGTAAATATAGGTTTACCTTTACTGGTGACGTCGAAAAGATGTATCGTCAGATCCGAGTCAACACCTTAGATGCAAACTACCAGCTGATCTTATGGCGAGAAAATCCGAGCCAGGAGTTGAGGATTTACCGTCTGGAAACGGTTACATTTGGTACATCGTCAGCGCCGTATTTTGCCATTAGGGTATTTTTGCAGCTAGCAGACGACGAAGCATCTAATTTTCCTCTGGCTACCTCCGTCATCAGGGAAGAAACTTATGTCGACGACGTCATAAGTGGAGCCGACACGATTGAGGAGACGCAGCTCAAACTGCAAGCGGTTAGGGAGATGTTAGCAACTGCAGGCTTCCATCTTCGCAAACAAGTCAGCAACTCGGAAGAAGTGTTGCAACACATACAACCAGGGGAACGAGCAGTCGATTTTTCGCTACCATTCGTTGAAAAGAGTGACGTCAAGACGCTAGGTATTAAGTGGCTGCCGATTCCTGACGTTTTCTCATTCCAGGTCGCACATTTTGGCAATGTGGAAGTCACCAAACGATCCATCTTATCTTCTATAGCTAAGCTCTACGATCCAATGGGCTGGATCTCACCCTGTATCATCAAGGCAAAGATAATGATGCAGCAGCTATGGGGACGAGGACTAGATTGGGAAAAACCGATCCCAATAGAATTGGAACGGGAATGGCTAACTTTTCGTCGAGAACTTCCAGCGATCGAGAAGGTCCAGATTCATCGATGGATCAATACCGACAAAAACATCAGGAAGCTCGAGGTCCATGGTTTCAGCGACGCTTCGGAGAAGGCGTATGCCGCAGCGATTTATTTGCGCGTTCTCGATGGTAATGGTCAAATCCACATGCACTTGCTGCTGTCAAAGACGGAGGTGGCACCTTTAGAAACAATCACGCTGCCTAGATTGGAACTTTGTGGAACTGTTCTGTTGGCAAAATTGCTTCATGAGACGACAAAAACTCTGAAGCTGGAAGCAGCTGATGTCTATGCGTGGACCGATTCAGTCATCGCGTTATGCTGGATTAGAGCTCCTCCGTCAAAGTGGAAGACATTCATCTGCAACCGTGTGTCACAGATCCAAAAGTTCACCAACAACACAACTTGGAAACATATTCCATCGGAGCTGAACCCAGCTGATGCTGCTTCTCGTGGCATTTTTCCGTCGATGATTGTGGAAAACAAACTGTGGTGGGAAGGTCCAGATTTTTTAAGGCATCATTGGGATGCCATCTACCCAGAACAGCCATCTTGTCTAGATACCCATCACGAAGCCCGATCTACTATTGTCCATCACTGCGTGGAAAATAATGCGTTAAGTGCTGTAAATCAAGTCCTACAAAATTGTTCAACGCTAAGTAAAGCAGTTCGAGTGGTTGCATGCTGCCTACGTATGCGAATCAAGGCCAGGACTTCTCAACAGTACACGGATGTACTATCGCCGCAGGACCTTGAGGAGGCATTCACACGCATCATACGATCAGTTCAGGAGGAAATATTCACTTCGGAAGAAATGATCAACACTAAGGGGTACAAATCACTCATACCAGTCAAAGACGGAGAGGGGATTTTACGAGTGGGGGGGAGGCTATCTAACTCGACTCTCCCATTCAACAAAAAACACCCGATCCTTCTCAAGGCAAATCGTCTTCTTTCGAAACGGATTATCAGTGACGCACACGAAAAAACACTGCACGGAGGTAACGAAAAAATGATGGCCTACATTCGTCAACGGTTTTGGATTTTCAATCTAAAAAATGCGGTAAAAAAGGAAATTCACGACTGCAACATTTGCTTTAAATTCAGAGCGAAACCATTGAGGCAACTAATGGGCAAACTTCCCGCAGCAAGGACAGCCATGTCACGTCCATTCACCTACGCAGGAGTCGATTACGCAGGACCCATCGATATAAAAACCTGGAGAGGACGCAACGCTAAAACTTTAAAGGGATACTTCGCGATATTCGTCTGTATGGCAACGAAAGCTGTCCATATAGAATTGGTTAGTGATATGACGACCCAAGCTTTTTTAGGAGCGTTTAGGAGGTTGATAGGAAGGCGAGGTCTGTGCAGAGAGCTTTTCAGCGATTGTGGTCGAAATTTTGTAGGCAGCAATAGCGAGCTACAAAAACAACTAAATGAGGCGCAGTTCAGTTGGAGAAATGTGGCAGAGGTACTGGCCAACGAGGGTACCAAGTGGAATTTCATTCCCCCGGCTTCCCCGCACTTTGGAGGTCTATGGGAAGCGGGAGTGAAATCTGTGAAATTTCACCTCAAACGTGTGGCTGGTAACCAAATACTGACTTTTGAAGAGCTCAACACGCTTCTGATTCAAGTAGAAGCCTGTCTGAACTCCAGACCATTGTGTCCACAGTCAGAAGACATTAACGACCTTGGAACAATAACACCCGGCCACTTTCTCATAGGAGGACCACTTATTTCACCTCCACAACCAGAATACCAGTTGGAGAAAATCTCGCACCTAGAACGCTGGAAGAGAGTCCAAGCCCTCTCGCAATCCTTTTGGAAGCTATGGAGTAACGAGTACCTCGCGAGACTGCAGCAGCGCCCAAACTGGACTCAACTCGTCAACTCGGAGATAAAGGAAGGAGACTTAGTCTTGATCACAGACGAACGACTCCCCCCACTCAAATGGAATTTAGGCCGTATCATAACGGGATCGGATAATTTAGTTCGAGTTGTAACGCTTAAAACAGAAACAACCGAACTGAAACGCCCTATCTCCAAAATTTGTCCTTTACCCAGCAATACATCAAACACTGATTTAAATCAACCCATTCACCGAACATAAAATCAACATTCACCTCAACACAACATTATAATATATAATTCAACCCAACACAACACAAAAATAAACAAACTAATAAAATTCAACTCAACACAACACAAAATTTAACAAATTATAACATTCAACCCAACACAACATAAAATTCAACCCAACACAACATAAAATTCAACCCAACACAACATAAAATTCAACCCAAAACAACATAAATTCAACCCAATATAATAGCATTCAACACAACAGAATAAAAACCTCAACCCGTCATAATATTCAATTCAATAAAAAACACTATTTGACTCAACACATTCAACTGAAATAATCTTAAAATCCCAACACTTTCGAACAACCAATCTATTTATTCATCATTTGAAACAATATAAAATCAACATTTATTCTTCAATACTTAAAAGCTTAATCAACACAGTCCTTATTCATAATTCCAAAATATTAATTTCAATTAAACTTAGAGTTTTGATTGTTACCCAAAATACATCATTTGGCAACCCTCCTTGATACAAAAAATATATCATGACACATTCTATGTTACAGTCCACTTTCTATGTATCAGTATGGAATAATAAAAAAAAAACCAAAACATATCACTACATCTGCAAAACAATATCCAATATGAACACTTCATAATAATATTGGTTTGAAGAATACACTTACCACATCAATTAATTCAACAAAATAAAACCCGATTTGTAAACTAACATAAAAAAAAAAACCAAGGAAAATCATAACAAACGAATATTCTCAGCTCGCGATTGCATTCACACACACACACACACACAACGCGATCGCGAAATCAAACAAAAATCCATCAATGAAAACAAAAAAAAAATATCTGCAATACAAAATAAAACAACAATTCGCCAATTTAAATATGAAATATAATAACGAAACACTTACCTTTCTCCTACGTCACAATTCATAACTCGCGATCGATTAAATTACACTATCAATTTACAAAAAAAAATACAATAACTCCATCGAACAGAGTCACTTGTCAATGAAATTTTACAATCATGATTACAACAAAAGATCATCTCATCATAGCCAACGAAGAAGAAGAAGGCGCAAAGAGGAAAACGAAAACAACAAACCTCGCTCACCAGCATTGTGCGAGAACGGCACCGGAGCAGATGATATGCATTCATTGTAATTATTAATTTTTTTTGATTATTATGTTTATGTTGTTGTCACTTTTTTGCATGTCTGTTTTCAAATAACTAATATGGTTTGTCTTTACATGTCGTGAGAGGACACTATTTAACTATCTAAAGGCATACTACACACCAGGGTTGGCACTGAAGCAGCGAACTAAGGGATTGATGACATCGAAGGTGAACTGCGTTCACGGCGGGGGAGAATGTTGGCGACAGATGAAAGTTATCTCAACTCGATTGGAACATCTTATAAATATTTTATTTTCGTTTCATATTGCAAACGGCAACACTGTTTTTTAGAACTGAAAACATGTAAAAGAAAATATAATGTCAACAGTTTCATAATGTAAATAATGTATTTTCTTTCTAACGTAATGTCACAGTATAAATAAGAAGAACAAAGAATAAAGAATTATAACGTTTTAGTCAGCCAAAAGGGAAAGTCTTTTAATTTATCATAGTTTGCAGATAAAGTGATAAAGTTTTTAGTGGTATTCACAGATATACTGATCCCACACGCAACACAAAACATGAAGAATTACTGAATAATTATTATTGCGTACAAAAAGTGAAAACAAAATTGTTCAATTGATATCGTTGGATTTTTGTTCTACTTTAAAACTCACATACATTCTTATACATCAAATCAAATATATTGGTAGACAGTATTCAAACTAGTGTAGCAACATACTTTAATCCCACATCCCGAACCCCACCCACATCCTCTTCCTAAACCGACAAAATAGTGAAAACAGAATAGGATAAATCATAATAGGACAATTTGGAGACTTGCACGAACCATTGACTCAAAGCTTAACAACATGAATACGGATACACTCATATGCATCAAATTTGCACTCCGTTCAAACACGCTTACCTATGGCCTTCAGTTCCATCAGTCCAATCTAAGGATGGAGGAGTTACAGCACAGCTACACGTATGCAGCTCCCACAACCGTTGTCCAACAAACCCAAGCCACACAACCAACATTTCATTGTCGTCATCTTCCACAATAATCTCATCAACAGTGCAGAATCAAAGAGCGTCTACAACTCCCAAAACAGCTTGACAACGAAATCAAGCCAAGCGACCGACACGTTACCATCATTCTCGGTCATCATCATCAGTGGAAAATTACAAGAGCGTCTACAAGTCAAAACAACAGCAGCTTGGTAACAAAAACAAGCCACCATTCTCTATACTGGAATATCTGCAAATCTCCAATAAAAATAAAAAGTAACAACATAGATTTTGATTTAATAAAAATTATAAGAAGAGTCAGTCGAAGTTGAGCTGCCAATAAAAACATACTTAACCATTGTACTTTTTGTTTTAATAGTAGAATAGTAATTCAAACATATAATTCGCGCGATTCGACCGAGATAGCTAGATTCTAATGCACTTTTGTTTTATTTTTAATATTAGATCGGTTTCACTCACAGATTTCCTGGGCGATTGTCCTTCCAACTATTCCATTGGTGCCTGGTCCTAGAGATTTTATTATCCTACCCATCCAGAGGTGTTCTTCTTTGGGTTTGTAAGAGGGAGGGAACATGTTTCAAAACGTTAAAATTTATTTTAACAATGCACTTTGGCATTTTTTTGCAAAAGATTAATTAATTTAATGCTCCTCTCCACAGTTTCTTTTCGTTCATAATCGCAAATTGTCAAAGTTTCAATTGTTTACATTGTCCAGGGTCGGCCGGCGAATTCGGTTGTCACTGAAGGCCTCCAACAGTGGCGAATTCTAAAGACTGAGTGCGTGAGAGCATTAGCGGGACCAAGTCAGCGCACTTATGTAAAATATTACATAGTGTAGCGAAAACGGCAAGGTTCAGCTAAATGTGCGTGAATGGAGTGGGGAAGGAACAACGGTTGGTAATCTCAGAAATACAGCTGAATTATCGAGTGGGAGCCGTTGATTCCACTGCCCAAGTATGCGTGGTCATGGGGAAGTATGAAACAGTTGACAATCTCAGCGATACAGCTGAATTGTTCAGTGAGAACTGTCGTTGGCTCTGCTTCCCCAGGTTTGTATGAATGTATGAGTGGAGACAGCGGACGACGGCCTGGACAAAAGATTTGGCCATCACTTCTTGGTTGACCAGCGGTAGTGAAAGACGTTTTTTTATGAGTTCGAAAGTTAGTTGCGACAATTAAAAAAAAAAAACTAGAAGGAACAATCGAGAAGGGCATAAACAAAGGAGGAGACGTAGCATAAAGAAGGATAGCATCGGGAAGAGGAATTATACAGGCGGGACTAATATCCAAAGGACTAAGTGGATCGACAAGGGTTCAGGAAGAAGAGAGGAAACACAAAAAAAGAAGATAAGTAGAGTGAGTTTGTGTGAGGTAGCTAGGGAAATTAATTAGCCATAATTTAAATTTCGGTCGGATCGGGCTTCGGCAAAATAACGAGAATAGACGGGACACGCGACCATTTTTTTTGCTGGAATCTTTCCAACTTTCGGGATATCGCATCTTGCACCATTTCAATAACGGCTTTCCGTTTCTTCTTTTTGTGTAACTGCAACCTAAATAGCGGTTAATAAACTTGCCGTGCTCCACCAGGGCATTTATAACGTAGTGGAAAAAAAAAACGGTTATTTTTTCTTTGTTTCAAGTTGCTGGCAGCGGTTTCCATTGGTCGAAATTTTCTTATCTTTTTTAAGATTTTCCATTTTTTTTCAGTTTAGCACGGTTTCACAATTTTCTAATTGTCCGATCAACAAAAAATTGTGTGGCGCCCATTTTACTTATTGCCCTCGGGGAAAAATATTTTCCTCGAAGACAGTAAGTCAGTAAGTACCTTTCACTTAATTTTTTGAATTAGCTACAGACCTCAGCGAGCGCTAAGGTTTTTGAACCCACCCCTAGCTGAGCGACTGGGAATCCAGCAATATTTTCGCTGGAGTTGCACTTTGGCTTTTGACAGTTCATAATTTCGATTCGGCGGCAGTGCTCGCAATATTTTCGTGTTCTTTTCCTTCCGTGTAATTAATCATTTGCTCGCGAAACTAAAGTGTAACAATTGGCGCCCAACGTGGGGCATTGAAAATAAAATAAAAGTAGAATAGAATAAAGAGTATAAAAGAAACAAAGAAATCAAATAAAGGCACAAGCGTGGGGGGTCCATTGTGCCGACAGTGGAGGTGTTTTTAGATGTGTTTATGGAAGTTTCCTTCTCATTTTTGTTACTTTAACAAAACAAAAGTTCGTTTACTTGTGTAATTTTTTCTTTCTTCGACAGTTCAGAGATAAATAAAATAATAGTGAATTGAGTGGCTGCAAGGGAAATCCATAGGAATTTGCATGGTTAAACATCCAGACATAGCAGAAATTGCTTTGGTTGAAAGTGAAATTTGGTTGCCGTTGTGTGTGCAGTTCATAGAGGTTCAGCAAATTTCACCAAGGGGAGTAAAGGAGATAGCGCGAGGTAAACCACCCAGCTATCAACAAGTAGGTCAAATTTTTGCCGTTTGTTTTCTTGTTATATATTCGCGTCTTATGGAAATTTGATGCAATTTTATTGAACATTTTATGCAAAAATTATTACACACATTATCGTGGGTTTTCTTTGACTTTATACCATATACCTATAACACATTATATTGGTTTACCATATATAAAAAAAAAAAAAAATACCATATCAGATATTTATAGTAATTAAACCATCAATCCATTTACTTATCGTAGTAGTACATACATACTTCGCTTGCATTTTATTTGATAGCAATCAGGGTTACCACTTTTTCCTTTTATTGTGTTTGGAGGGAATATTTTATTTTAAGTAAATTTTTTTTCTGGTTGAAATTATTTGCATCGTGGGTTTCTTGGATTTTATATATATTAGATACCTTTAATAAATATTGGTTCTACCATACCACTCAAATACCTGATTAGATATTCATAGTAATTAAACCTTCGATATATTTACCAGACAATCCGTTTACATACATATCCAGTACATACATATTTTTCTCTTGCATTTTATTTTATTTTAAGTAACATTTTTTTGGGGGTGTAAATTATTTGCATAGCGTGAATGGGTGGTTACCATTCATTTCATCTGATTTCGGGGGTTGTCATACTGCGTTTCTTTATTTTTTATTTTGGGGTATACGATAGGGTTTTGTGAAAACCCTTTGCCTTACCTAGATATAACATCATACCAACAATTGTTCGCCCGGGTGCGGCACACATTAGTAAGCTTTAGCTGTTCCTTTTAGATTTGTTATTCTTACCTTTTATTCGAAGAACACCTTTTAAATTTAATTACAATACCTACGAGTATAACTTTATATCACCAAGTGGTTTTCGTGGGGATATACCTTTATAGTTTTCGGACTGTATCATTAGTGAATTTAAGGGTCATTACTTGAGTTCGATTTCTCGTTTCGATTTGAAGGAAACGTTTTGTCTTTAGGCAACTTTTTGTATTTGTTACATTACCTCTATTGCGCTTTTATTCCGCTAATTGGTTTTGAGTGTTTGGAGTTGTTGTTTTACATTCGAAGTTTTAGTGGAAACATCCTCTTGACTTGGATTTGCGTGTTGTTCCATTGCGTTTTACTTGGTTTTCGCTTTTTGAGTTTTTCTGACGATCGTAAAAGGGACATTATTGTTGGTACTTCTGGAGTCTGGATTCCGTACTTTTCCTTAAACCTATTTCCGTTTTTACACACGGGCCTTTGCGTGCTTTTAAATTTATAATGGAGATCAATCCGCTGATGAGTTGGCGTATGAAGTCGAGGCTCGAAGGCTGCCAACCGGCACAGTAGAGAGCATGAGGAAATCTTTCAGAGCTGCACGGCTGTTGGAGCGCCGGGGCTCAATGGGAGGGGTCGATAGGGTTAACTATCCTTTTTCATTTGAGGAGGATAAAGAGGCCGTCAAGGCAAAGCTGGACGAGATTTACCACCTGTTGAGAGAGTCTCCAAGAGATCCTAAGTCGAAGGAATTCTTGAAGATTCTCACAAAGATCGAGTGGGCAATGGGTAGGATTGATAGGGCGATCGCATTAGAAAGCAAAGACGTGGACGAAAAGCTCAGTTTGCGTAACGAGCTAGTCTTTGCTTTAGGGAAGCTTACTTCTGGGGGTGAAGCCGATACCGAGGATAGCGCGGACGAGTCAGAGGACGGGGATACGCGGAAAACGAAGCGTCAACCCCAAATGGAGACACCCCCACATAGACGGATGACCCGGGACCCTTCGCCACCAACGACTTCCGCCTTTGGGAGAGACAGGGAGTCTTTCTCAAACGTTGGTGGACGAAGTGATCAACACGTTCAACATGAACGACTTGAAAACTTGTCCAAGTGGGATTTAAAGTTTTCAGGAGAACGGTGCGGCGCTTCCGTCAATGCCTTTCTAGAAAGGGTTGACGAGCTTCGGGAAGCGAGGGGGGTTACCATTTCACAACTTTTCAGGTCAGCAGTCGAACTTTTCGATGTGAAGGCGCTCCTCTGGTATAGGGCGATTAGGAGGTCGGTCTGTTCATGGCAAGAGCTGGTGAGGGAGTTGAAGCTGGAGTTCCTCCCTCCAAACTATGATGATCTTCTTTTAGAAGAAATCAGGCGACGTACCCAGGGGAAGGAGGAGTCCATAGGCGTATATGTAGCGACCATGCAGAATATGTTTGGCAGACTTTCGGAACCGATTTCGGAGCGGAGGAAGCTGTCAATCCTGCAGAGGAAACTGGCGCCATTTTACCAGACACAGTTGGGATTGGCGGATCCCAAATGTGTCAAGGATTTGGTGGCGCTGGGACGCAAATTGGAAACGGTGCGGGCAAATGTCCAAACATTTGATCTGCCGCCAACGAGTCGCAGTAGGCACTTGCTGGAGCCAGACTTGGCTTATATCAGCACTGAGGAACCCAGAATTTCGGTTGTCGCTCAGGACAACCAGCAACGTCGGCAAATGAGGTGATTTAATTGCGGTAGTGAAGGTCACTTCTCGAATAGGTGTTCCGCTCCTAGGCGTTGTTATGGTTGTGGTGCGGCAGGGGTTTATCGTAGGGATTGCCGACGTTGTTCGGGAAACGCGCAACGGACTCCTGGGTCAGCAGGACAGGAGCGCCGGCGCAATTAGCTAGGTCGTCTGCTGGCGACCAGCTGTCCCCTTCTCTAATTCATTTAGGCTTTACCTTGGAGGCAAACGGGTTAGACAATCGGCCCTTTTTGAATTTTTCAATTTATGGAATTCAGTTTCTTGGTCTGCTGGATTCCGGTGCTTCACGCACTATCGTCTGTAGGGACGGGTGGGATATTTTAAAACACTTAGGTTTAGTTTTATCAAAGAGTAGGATTAGTTCAGTAGCATTAGCTGATGGGGCGGGTATAGGAGTTTTGGGAGTAGTATCACTACCGATTGTGGTGCAAGATAAGTCCGTCTTCTTAGAGTGTTTGGTTATACCAGCTCTACCACACGTCATGATCTTGGGTGCAGATTTTTGGGCACTGTCGGGCGTAGTCCCGGATTTGAGATCAGGCGTGTGGAACTTTTCGAGTCAGCAGACGGTTGGCTCCATTTCCGTCATTAAGGAAAAATCCGAATTGGACGATACTGAAACGAGGCAACTGGAAATGTTGGTTGAGAACATTTTCAGAGTTATGCCGGAGGGCTTAGGATGTACCCAATTAGTGGAGCATAAGATGAGGACGTCGGCCGAACCGATCAAACAAAGGTATTACCCGGTTTCGCCTGCAATGCAGGTTCATATTGATAAGGAACTGAAAGAGATGCTGGATGCGGGAGTCATTGAGAAATCAAACAGTCCGTGGGCATCTCCGATCGTCCTTATCAGGAAAAAAGATGGGTCCTTTCGGTTTTGTGTCGACTATAGGAAACTTAATAATGTTACAGATAGGGATGCTTATCCACTACCTTATATATCAACGACCCTGGACAAACTTCGAGATGCGAAGTATCTTACGTCCTTAGACATTAAGTCAGCCTACTGGCAGATCCCTATGGAGGGGGGATCACGACCGCTCACAGCCTTCACGGTTCCTAATAGGGGTCTCTTCCAGTTCAAGCGAATGCCATTCGGCTTACATAACGCACCGGCGACGTGGCAGAGATTTATCGACAGCGTTCTTGGTGCCGATCTCGAGCCACACGTCTTCGTGTATTTAGACGATATTATTATCATCACCAACTCGTTCCAACAACATCTTGAGATACTGGAGGAGGTCTTTAAGCGACTATGTGGAGCGGGATTAAAGGTTAGCCGGGAAAAGTGTAACTTTTGTCGGTCGTCTCTAAAATTCCTAGGTTATGTCGTTGATAGGAATGGACTTCACGTCGACCCAGAAAAGGTGGATAGCATGGTGAGGATTCCTGCACCGAAAAATGTGAAGGAAGTTAGGAGCTTCGTAGGGACTATTTCTTGGTACAGGCGCTTTGTACCCAACTTCGCTGAATTAGTGCGCCCTTTAACAGATTTGTTAAAGAAGAGTAGGAAGTTTGTTTGGTCCGCAGAATGCGAAGAAAGCTTCCGAAAGGCGAAGGAATGCTTAGGGACAGTACCGATCCTGACGTGTCCGGATTTTCAGCGACCTTTCGTGGTGCAAACCGACGCGTCAGATTTTGGCATCGGGGCAGTACTGTCACAAGAGTTTGAGGAGGGCGAGAAGGTAGTTTGCTACCTAAGTAGGTCCCTCAACCGATGTGAAAGAAACTACTCGACGACTGAAAGGGAGTGCTTGGCTGTACTATGGGCGATTGAGAAGTTGCGACCGTACATCGAAGGAATTCGGTTCACGGTCGTGACTGACCATTACTCTTTGGTATGGTTAAGTAACCTTAAGGATCCGTCGGGTAGGTTAGCACGCTGGGCGGTGAGGCATCAGCAGTTCGATTTTGAGATCGTCCACAGAAAGGGGAAAGACATGTCGTTCCCGACATGTTATCGCGAATAGTTCCGGTGGTTGCCGAAATCTCAGATGCGGATTTGGACCCTTGGGTGGCGAAGATGAGGACAGCTGTAGAAGCGAACCCGCTGGTATATCCAGCGTGGAGAGTTGACAACGGTCGACTTTTTAAATTTGTAAAAGCGCACCATGTCGTGGTCCATGAAGATCACCACGCATGGAAATTAGTAGTGGGGAAAGCAGGCAGATTGGGTATTTTACAGGAGTGTCATGATAGTCCGTTAGCTGGGCATATGGGAGTCCGAAAAACTTACGCTAGAGTAAGTTCCAAATATTATTGGCCGAAGATGAAGAGAGATATAACGTCATACGTTAAACGTTGTTCTGTTTGCCAACAGGTGAAGCCGGTGAACGAGAAACCAGCTGGTCTTATGAAGGAGAGTGTCGGTATTTCAAGGCCTTGGGAAATGATTTGCGTAGATCTGGTAGGCCCACTTTTCAAGTCCAAGAGGGGTTTCATTTACATTCTGACTGTAGTAGATTATTTCACTAAATTTCCCCTTTTATTCGGGTTAAGATCTGCTACCGCTAAAGCAGTTTGTAGGGAGCTCGAGGACAATGTCTTCCTGCTTTTTGGCGTTCCGTCGGTGGTCGTGTGTGACAACGGCCCACAATTCCGAAGCAAGGAATTGAAAACGCTTTGCCAGGCGTACGCGTCACAATTGAAGTATACAGCGCATTATCACCCGCAGGCTAATCCGACCATGCGGATCAACCAGATTATCAAGACAACGCTGCGGGCGTATGTCTCAGAGAATCACAGGAGTTGGGACGTCCAACTACCGAAGGTAGCGTGCGCCATACGCACCGCATAACACGACGTTTTGGGGATGACCCCATATTATGCAAATTTTGGGAGAGCTATGATGACTAGCGGACTAGTCATATCTCCCGCAAGGGAGCAATTGGATAGGGGCGCAGGCGACGACGAAGAGGCAGCCACTCTAGGTAGTAGAGAAAGGGCAGGTAGTCGGAGCTTAGGTTCAGTGGATCAGGGTCAAAGTAGTGTAAGTGGGCGGGAGGTAGAGACTACTGAGATAGAAGCGCGTTTCAGGGAACTCAGGGAGGATATCTGTAAGAAGTTAGCGGCGGCAGCCAAGAAGTCCGCGAAAGCGTACAATCTCCGACGGAGAGATGTACAATATCTCCCGAACGAGATTGTTTGGCGCAGGAATTTCGCGTTATCAGATGCCGCTAATTATTACGCCGCAAAATTGGCCCCGAAATTTATCGGACCATTTCAAATTAAGAAACGCGTTTCCCCGTGGACATATACTCTGACCGACGACAATGGTCGCGATCGCGGTACATGGCATGTGAAGGACCTTAAGCCCTATCACAGCGCCGCCGATGAATAGTCCAGCAGTCCCCAGTAACGTAGCTGGGTCCCTTACTAATTTTTCGGTTCTAGTTTTATTAATCTCTTATTCTTTTGCTATCTGGACGGGATAATTAGCCGATGATGGAAAAATCCTTCCTTCGTTTGTGGCGTCTAACTCGGGAAATGGCTTGGGGTTCTTCGAAAACCAAGCACATTTCCTAGGAGGTGGGGGTGGGGTTTGTTGCGGTATAATTTCCCGCAACAAGATCCACTCTTCGTTCCTTTACCCACCCTACCAATTCCCTCTTCACATTGGGTGGCGTACCTGGGATCTATAGAAGTGGAGGGGCAGCCGTGGTACCATCAGCCATTGGCCCACTTCTCTCGAGCCGAGGACAAAACCCCCACAGGTACACTCGGGCATGGACGGGCGGTCCAAAGCAGGAGAACCACTGCACTGACTCAAGGGCCAACGTGCGGCACAGAAGGCTCCACACGAACCGACGGACGGTCAAGGGTTCAAGACACAAATGGAATGTGATTATCCCAACAGACGGACGGTCTGCAACGGCGGAGTAGTGTACGACACCCAAACACACTCCAAACAGACGGACTGTCTGCAACGGCGGAGTTGTGTGAACATCCACTACCACACTCCCGAACAGACGGACGGTCTGAATACGAAGCAGACATCAAATCAACTGCTTCAATCACAAGCAAATGTGCTGTGATGCAATTGGGAAGGGCGAGCGGACGGCCCCTTCTAATAACAATTGCCCCGAACTACCAAAGTCACGGTAGGGTGTCACGATCGATGGGGGAAGGGATGACGTTCCCTTTTGATCCAACCCCGTCGATGGAGCAACGTAGGAGCACCTGGGGAATGCGGGCGGACGGCCATGTATACGCACCCCAAACCACTACGTCGAACACACTGCGCACCGGAAAACACTTCGTCAAACAAGAAGAACAAATCACTACGTAAAACACACTGCGCACCAGAAAACACTTGGACACAATCAGAAGCCATGGTACGAAGACGAAGAGGGAAGTGACCAGACATCGGTGCGATTAACGAGCGTCAAGGGACACATGCAAAGGGCATACACAGCAACAAAAATAAACCAAAACTACTTGTAAGATCTGGTGCAAGAATAACACTCCCCCATTTCCCCAAACCTGCGCGCGATTCGACCGAGATAGCTAGATTCTAATGCACTTTTATTTTATTTTTAATATTAGATCGGTTTCACTCACAGACTTCCTGGGCGATTGTCCTTCCAACTATTCCATTGGTGCCTGGTCCTAGGGATTTTATTATCCTACCCATCCAGAGGTGTTCTTCTTTGGGTTTGTAAGAGGGAGGGAACATGTTTCAAAACGTTAAAATTTATTTTAACAATGCACTTTGGCATTTTTTTGCAAAAGATTAATTAATTTAATGCTCCTCTCCACAGTTTCTTTTCGTTCATAATCGCGAATTGTCAAAGTTTCAATTGTTTACATTGTCCAGGGTCGGCCGGCGAATTCGGTTGTCACTGAAGGCCTCCAACAGTGGCGAATTCTAAAGTCTGAGTGCGTGAGAGCATTAGCGGGACCAAGTCAGCGCACTTATGTAAAATATTACATAGTGTAGCGAAAACGGCAAGGTTCAGTTAAATGTGCGTGAATGGAGTGGGGAAGGAACAACGGTTGGTAATCTCAGAAATACAGCTGAATTATCGAGTGGGAGCCGTTGATTCCACTGCCCAAGTATGCGTGGTCATGGGGAAGTATGTAACAGTTGACAGTTGAATTGTCCAGTGAGAACTGTCGTTGGCTCTGCTTCCCCAGGTTTGTATGAATGTATGAGTGGAGACAGCGGACGACGGCCTGGACAAAAGATTTGGCCATCACTTCTTGGTTGACCAGCGGTAGTGAAAGACTATTTTTTGTGAGTTCGAAAGTTAGTTGCGACAATTAAGAAAAAAAAACTAGAAGGAACAATCGAGAAGGGCATAAACAAAGGAGGAGACGTAGCATAAAGAAGGATAGCATCGGGAAGAGGAATTATACAGGCGGGACTAATATACAAAGGACTAAGTGGATCGACAAGGGTTCAGGAAGAAGAGAGGAAACACAAAAAAAGAAGATAAGTAGAGTGAGTTTGTGTGAGGTAGCTAGGGAAATTAATTAGCCATAATTTAAATTTCGGTCGGATCGGGCTTCGGCAAAATCCCGAGAATAGACGGGACACGCGACCATTTTTTTTGCTGGAATCTTTCCAACTTTCGGGATATCGCATCTTGCACCATTTCAATAACGGCTTTCCGTTTCTTCTTTTTGTGTAACTGCAACCTAAATAGCGGTTAATAAACTTGCCGTGCTCCAAAGGGGCATTTATAACGTAGTGGGAAAAAAACGGTTATTTTTTCTTTGTTTCAAGTTGCTGGCAGCGGTTTCCATTGGTCGAAATTTTCTTATCTTTTTTAAGATTTTCCATTTTTTTTCAGTTTAGCACGGTTTCACAATTTTCCAATTGTCCGATCAACAAAAAATTGTGTGGCGCCCATTTTACTTATTGCCCTCGGGGAAAAATATTTTCCTCGAAGACAGTAAGTCAGTAAGTACCTTTCACTTAATTTTTTGAATTAGCTACAGACCTCAGCGAGCGCTAAGGTTTTTGAACCCACCCCTAGCTGAGCGACTGGGAATCCAGCAATATTTTCGCTGGAGTTGCACTTTGGCTTTTGACAGTTCATAATTTCGATTCGGCGGCAGTGCTCGCAATATATTCGTGTTCTTTTCCTTCCGTGTAATTAATCATTTGCTCGCGAAACTAACAACTTGAATCAAGAATTCAGCATATTCGTTAGATCGCTGTAGGTCAACTGGTTTGGGAGATATCGAAGAAACCGTGCAGCATCTGGATACTAAAATTCAAAAAGTTGAACTTTTTTATTTGTATCTAGAACCAAAATCTATTAATGCCAGTTTTTAGATACTTGAATCAAGAATTCAGCATATTCGTTAGATCGCTGTAGGTCAACTGGTTTGGGAGATATCGAAGAAACCGTGCAGCATCTGAATACTAAAATTCAAAAAGTTGCACTTTTTTATTTGTATCTAGAACGAAAATCTATTAATGCCAGTTTTTAGATACTTGAATCAAGAATTCAGCATATTCGTTAGATCGCTGTAGGTCAACTGGTTTGGGAGATATCGAAGAAACCGTGCAGCATCTGGATACTAAAATTCAAAAAGTTGAACTTTTTTACTTGTATCTAGAACCAAAATCTATTAATAATAGTTTTTAGATACTTGAATCAAGAATTCAGCATATTCGTTAGATCGCTGTAGGTCAACTGGTTTGGGAGATATCGAAGAAACCGTGCAGCATCTGAATACTAAAATTCAAAAAGTTTCACTTTTTTATTTGTATCTAGAACCAAAATCTATTAATGCCAGTTTTTACATACTTGAATCAAGAATTCAGCATATTCGTTAGGTCGCTGTAGGTCAACTGGTTTGGGAGATATCGAAGAAACCGTGCAGCATCTGGATACTAAAATTCAAAAACTTGAACTTTTTTATATGTATCTAGAACCAAAATCTATTAATGCAAGTTTTTAGATACTTGAATCAAGAATTCAGCATATTCGTTAGATCGCTGTAGGTCAACTGGTTTGGGAGATATCGAAGAAACCGTGCAGCATCTGGATACTAAAATTCAAAAACTTGAACTTTTTTATATGTATCTAGAACCAAAATCTATTAATGCAAGTTTTTAGATACTTGAATCAAGAATTTAGCATATTCGTTAGATCGCTGTAGGTCAACTGGTTTGGGAGATATCGAAGAAACCGTGCAGCATCTGGATACTAAAATTCAAAAAGTTGAACTTTTTTATATGTATCAAGAACCAAAATCTATTAATGCAAGTTTTTAGATACTTGAATCAAGAATTCAGCATATTCGTTAGATCGCTGTAGGTCAACTGGTTTGGGAGATATCGAAGAAACCGTGCAGCATCTGGATACTAAAATTCAAAAAGTTGAACTTTTTTATTTGTATCTAGAACCAAAATCTATTAATGCCAGTTTTTAGATACTTGAATCAAAAATTCAGCATATTCGTTAGATCGCTGTAGGTCAACTGGTTTGGGAGATATCGAAGAAACCGTGCAGCATCTGAATACTAAAATTCAAAAAGTTGCACTTTTTTATTTGTATCTAGAACCAAAATCTATTAATGCCAGTTTTTAGATACTTGAATCAAGAATTCAGCATATTCGTTAGATCGCTGTAGGTCAACTGGTTTGGGAGATATCGAAGAAACCGTGCAGCATCTGGATACTAAAATTCAAAAACTTGAACTTTTTTATATGTATCTAGAACCAAAATCTATTAATGCAAGTTTTTAGATACTTGAATCAAGAATTTAGCATATTCGTTAGATCGCTGTAGGTCAACTGGTTTGGGAGATATCGAAGAAACCGTGCAGCATCTGAATACTAAAATTCAAAAAGTTGCACTTTTTTATTTGTATCTAGAACCAAAATCTATTAATGCAAGTTTTTAGATACTTGAATCAAGAATTCAGCATATTCGTTAGATCGATGTAGGTCAACTGGTTTGGGAGATATCGAAGAAACCGTGCAGCATCTGGATACTAAAATTCAAAAAGTTGAACTTTTTTATTTGTATCTAGAACCAAAATCTATTAATGCCAGTTTTTAGATACTTGAATCAAGAATTCAGCATATTCGTTAGATCGCTGTAGGTCAACTGGTTTGGGAGATATCGAAGAAACCGTGCGCATCTGAATACTAAAATTCAAAAAGTTGCACTTTTTTATTTGAATCTAGAACCAAAATCTATTAATGCAAGTTTTTAGATACTTGAATCAAGAATTCATTATATTCGTTAGATCGCTGTAGGTCAACTGGTTTGGGAGATATCGAAGAAACCGTGCAGCATCTGGATGCTAAAATTCAAAAAGTTGAACTTTTTTATTTGTATCTAGAATCAAAATCTATTAATGCCAGTTTTTAGATACTTGAATCAAGAATTCAGCATATTCCTTAGATCGCTGCAGGTCAACTGGTTTGGGAGATATCGAAGAAACCGTGCAGCATCTGGATACTAAAATTCAAAAAGTTGCACTTTTTTATTTGTATCTAGAACCAGAATCTATTAATGCAAGTTTTTAGATACTTGAATCAAGAATTCAGCATATTCGTTAGATCGCTGTAGGTCAACTGGTTTGGGAGATATCGAAGAAACCGTGCAGCATCTGAATACTAAAATTCAAAAAGTTGCACTTTTTTATTTGTATCTAGAACCAAAATCTATTAATGCAAGTTTTTAGATACTTGAATCAAGAATTCAGCATATTCGTTAGATCGCTGTAGGTCAACTGGTTTGGGAGATATCGAAGAAACCGTGCAGCATCTGGATACTAAAATTCAAAAAGTTGAACTTTTTTATTTGTATCTAGAACCAAAATCTATTAATGCCAGTTTTTAGATACTTGAATCAAGAATTCAGCATATTCGTTAGATCGCTGTAGGTCAACTGCTTTGGGAGATATCGAAGAAACCGTGCAGCATCTGAATACTAAAATTCAAAAAGTTGAACTTTTTTATTTGTATCTAGAACCAAAATCTATTAATGCAAGTTTTTAGATACTTAAATCAAGAATTCAGTATATTCGTTAGATCGCTGTAGGTCAACTGGTTTGGGAGATATCGAAGAAACCGTGCAGCATCTGGATACTAAAATTCAAAAAGTTTAACTTTTTTATTTGTATCTAGAACCAAAATCTATTTATGCCAGTTTATAGATACTTGAATCAAGAATTCAGCATATTCGTTAGATCGCTGTAGGTCAACTGGTTTGGGAGATATCGAAGAAACAGTGCAGCATCTGGATACTAAAATTCAAAAAGTTTCACTTTTTTATTTGTCTATTAATCTATTAATGCAAGTTTTTAGATACTTGAATCAAGAATTCAGCATATTCGTTAGAATGCTGTAGGTCAACTGGTTTGGGAGATATCGAAGAAACCGTGCAGCATCTGAATACTAAAATTCAAAAAGTTGCACTTTTTTATTTGTATCTAGAACCAAAATCTATTAATGCCAGTTTTTAGATACTTGAATCAAGAATTCAGCATATTCGTTAGATCGCTGAAGGTCAACTGGTTTGGGAGATATCGAAGAAACCGTGCAGCATCTGTATACTAAAATTCAAAAAGTTGAACTTTTTTATATGTATTTAGAACCAAAATCTATTAATGCAAGTTTTTAGATACTTGAATCAAGAATTCAGCATATTCGTTAGATCGCTGTAGGTCAACTGGTTTGGGAGATATCGAAGAAACCGTGCAGCATCTGAATACTAAAATTCAAAAAGTTGCACTTTTTTATTTGTATCTATTTATTGATACTTGAATCAAGAATTCAGCATATTCGTTAGATCGCTGTAGGTCAACTGGTTTGGGAGATATCGAAGAAACCGTGCAGCATCTGAATACTAAAATAATTCAAAAAGTTTCACTTTTTTATTTGTATCTAGAACCAAAATCTATTAATGCCAGTTTTTACATACTTGAATCAAGAATTCAGCATATTCGTTAGGTCGCTGTAGGTCAACTGGTTTGGGAGATATCGAAAAAACCGTGCAGCATCTGGATACTAAAATTCAAAAAGTTGAACTTTTTTATTTGTATCTGGAACCAAAATCTATTAATGCAAGTTTTTAGATACTTGAATCAAAAATTCAGCATATTCGTTAGATCGCTGTAGGTCAACTCGTTTGGGAGATATCGAAGAAACCGTGCAGCATCTGAATACCAAAATTCAAAAAGTTGCACTTTTTTATTTGTATCTAGAACCAAAATCTATTAATGCCAGTTTTTAGATACTTGAATCAAGAATTCAGCATATTCGTTAGATCGCTGTAGGTCAACTGGTTTGGGAGATATCGAAGAAACCGTGCAGCATCTGGATACTAAAATTCAAAAACTTGAACTTTTTTATATGTATCTAGAACCAAAATCTATTAATGCAAGTTTTTAGATACTTGAATCAAGAATTTAGCATATTCGTTAGATCGCTGTAGGTCAACTGGTTTGGGAGATATCGAAGAAACCGTGCAGCATCTGAATACTAAAATTCAAAAAGTTGCACTTTTTTATTTGTATCTAGAACCAAAATCTATTAATGCAAGTTTTTAGATACTTGAATCAAGAATTCAGCATATTCGTTAGATCGCTGTAGGTCAACTGGTTTGGGAGATATCGAAGAAACCGTGCAGCATCTGGATACTAAAATTCAAAAAGTTGAACTTTTTTATTTGTATCTAGAACCAAAATCTATTAATGTCAGTTTTTAGATACTTGAATCAAGAATTCAGCATATTTGTTAGATCGCTGTAGGTCAACTGGTTTGGGAGATATCGAAGAAACCGTGCGCATCTGAATACTAAAATTCAAAAAGTTGCACTTTTTTATTTGAATCTAGAACCAAAATCTATTAATGCAAGTTTTTAGATACTTGAATCAAGAATTCAGTATATTCGTTAGATCGCTGTAGGTCAACTGGTTTGGGAGATATCGAAGAAACCGTGCAGCATCTGGATACTAAAATTCAAAAAGTTGAACTTTTTTATTTGTATCTAGAACCAAAATCTATTAATGCCAGTTTTTAGATACTTGAATCAAGAATTCAGCATATTCCTTAGATCGCTGCAGGTCAACTGGTTTGGGAGATATCGAAGAAACCGTGCAGCATCTGGATACTAAAATTCAAAAAGTTGCACTTTTTTATTTGTATCTAGAACCAGAATCTATTAATGCAAGTTTTTACATACTTGAATCAAGAATTCAGCATATTCGTTAGATCGCAGTAGGTCAACTGGTTTGGGAGATATCGAAGAAACCGTGCAGCATCTGAATACTAAAATTCAAAAAGTTGCACTTTTTTATTTGTATCTAGAACCAAAATCTATTAATGCAAGTTTTTAGATACTTGAATCAAGAATTCAGCATATTCGTTAGATCGCTGTAGGTCAACTGGTTTGGGAGATATCGAAGAAACCGTGCAGCATCTGGATACTAAAATTCAAAAAGTTGAACTTTTTTATTTGTATCTAGAACCAAAATCTATTAGTGCCAGTTTTTAGATACTTGAATCAAGAATTCAGCATATTCGTTAGATCGCTGTAGGTCAACTGCTTTGGGAGATATCGAAGAAACCGTGCAGCATCTGAATACTAAAATTCAAAAAGTTGAACTTTTTTATTTGTATCTAGAACCAAAATCTATTAATGCAAGTTTTTAGATACTTGAATCAAGAATTCAGTATATTCGTTAGATCGCTGTTGGTCAACTGGTTTGGGAGATATCGAAGAAACCGTGCAGCATCTGAATACTAAAATTCAAAAAGTTTAACTTTTTTATTTGTATCTAGAACCAAAATCTATTTATGCCAGTTTATAGATACTTGAATCAAGAATTCAGCATATTCGTTAGATCGCTGTAGGTCAACTGGTTTGGGAGATATCGAAGAAACAGTGCAGCATCTGGATACTAAAATTCAAAAAGTTGCACTTTTTTATTTGTATCTAGAACCAAAATCTATTAATGCAAGTTTTTAGATACTTGAATCAAGAATTCAGCATATTCGTTAGATCGCTGAAGGTCAACTGGTTTGGGAGATATCGAAGAAACCGTGCAGCATCTGAATACTAAAATTCAAAAAGTTGCACTTTTTTATTTGTATCTAGAACCAAAATCTATTAATGCAAGTTTTTAGATACTTGAATCGCGAATTCAGCATATTCGTTAGATCGCTGTAGGTCAACTAGTTTGGGAGATATCGAAGAAACCGTGCAGCATCTGGATACTAAAATTCAAAAAGTTGAACTTTTTTATTTGTATCTAGAACCAAAATCTATTAATGCCAGTTTTTAGATACTTGAATCAAGAATTCATCATATTCGTTAGATCGCTGTAGGTCAACTGGTTTGGGAGATATCGAAGAAACCGTGCAGCATCTGGATACTAAAATTCAAAAAGTTGAACTTTTTTATTTGTATCTAGAACCAAAATCTATTAATGCAAGTTTTTAGATACTTGAATCAAGAATTCAGTATATTCGTTAGATCGCTGTTGGTCAACTGGTTTGGGAGATATCGAAGAAACCGTGCAGCATCTGGATACTAAAATTCAAAAAGTTTAACTTTTTTATTTGTATCTAGAACCAAAATCTATTTATGCCAGTTTATAGATACTTGAATCAAGAATTCAGCATATTCGTTAGATCGCTGTAGGTCAACTGGTTTGGGAGATATCGAAGAAACAGTGCAGCATCTGGATACTAAAATTCAAAAAGTTGCACTTTTTTATTTGTATCTAGAACCAAAATCTATTAATGCAAGTTTTTAGATACTTGAATCAAGAATTCAGCATATTCGTTAGATCGCTGAAGGTCAACTGGTTTGGGAGATATCGAAGAAACCGTGCAGCATCTGAATACTAAAATTCAAAAAGTTGCACTTTTTTATTTGTATCTAGAACCAAAATCTATTAATGCAAGTTTTTAGATACTTGAATCGCGAATTCAGCATATTCGTTAGATCGCTGTAGGTCAACTAGTTTGGGAGATATCGAAGAAACCGTGCAGCATCTGGATACTAAAATTCAAAAAGTTGAACTTTTTTATTTGTATCTAGAACCAAAATCTATTAATGCCAGTTTTTAGATACTTGAATCAAGAATTCATCATATTCGTTAGATCGCTGTAGGTCAACTGGTTTGGGAGATATCGAAGAAACCGTACAGCATCTGGATACTAAAATTCAAAAAGTTGACTTTATTTATATGTATCAAGAACCAAAATCTATTAATGCAAGTTTTTAGATACTTGAATCAAGAATTCAGCATATTCGTTAGATCGCTGTAGGTCAACTGGTTTGGGAGATATCGAAGAAACCGTGCAGCATCTGGATACTAAAATTCAAAAAGTTGAACTTTTTTATTTGTATCTAGAACCAAAATCTATTAATGCCAGTTTTTAGATACTTGAATCAAAAATTCAGCATATTCGTTAGATCGCTGTAGGTCAACTAGTTTGGGAGATATCGAAGAAACCGTGCAGCATCTGGATACTAAAATTCAAAAAGTTGAACTTTTTTATTTGTATCTAGAACCAAAATCTATTAATGCCAGTTTTTAGATACTTGAATCAAGAATTCAGCATATTCGTTAGATCGCCGTAGGTCAACTGGTTTGGGAGATATCGAAGAAACCGTGCAGCATCTGGATACTAAAATTCAAAAAGTTGAACTTATTTATATGTATCAAGAACCAAAATCTATTAATGCAAGTTTTTAGATACTTGAATCAAGAATTCAGCATATTCGTTAGATCGCTGTAGGTCAACTGGTTTGGGAGATATCGAAGAAACCGTGCAGCATCTGAATACTAAAATTCAAAAAGATGCACTTTTTTATTTGTATCTAGAACCAAAATCTATTAATGCAAGTTTTTAGATACTTGAATCAAGAATTTAGCATATTCGTTAGATCGCTGTAGGTCAACTGGTTTGGGAGATATCGAAGAAACCGTGCAGCATCTGAATACTAAAATTCAAAAAGTTGCACTTTTTTATTTGTATCTAGAACCAAAATCTATTAATGCAAGTTTTTAGATACTTGAATCAAGAATTCAGCATATTCGTTAGATCGCTGTAGGTCAACTGGTTTGGGAGATATCGAAGAAACCGTGCAGCATCTGGATACTAAAATTCAAAAAGTTGAACTTTTTTATTTGTATCTAGAACCAAAATCTATTAATGCCAGTTTTTAGATACTTGAATCAAAAATTCAGCATATTCGTTAGATCGCTGTAGGTCAACTGGTTTGGGAGATATCGAAGAAACCGTGCAGCATCTGAATACTAAAATTCAAAAAGATGCACTTTTTTTTTGTATCTAGAACCAAAATCTATTAATGCCAGTTTTTAGATACTTGAATCAAGAATTCAGCATATTCGTTAGATCGCTGTAGGTCAACTGGTTTGGGAGATATCGAAGAAACCGTGCAGCATCTGGATACTAAAATTCAAAAACTTGAACTTTTTTATATGTATCTAGAACCAAAATCTATTAATGCAAGTTTTTAGATACTTGAATCAAGAATTTAGCATATTCGTTAGATCGCTGTAGGTCAACTGGTTTGGGAGATATCGAAGAAACCGTGCAGCATCTGAATACTAAAATTCAAAAAGTTGCACTTTTTTATTTGTATCTAGAACCAAAATCTATTAATGCAAGTTTTTAGATACTTGAATCAAGAATTCAGCATATTCGTTAGATCGCTGTAGGTCAACTGGTTTGGGAGATATCGAAGAAACCGTGCAGCATCTGGATACTAAAATTCAAAAAGTTTAACTTTTTTATTTGTATCTAGAACCAAAATCTATTAATGCCAGTTTTGAGATACTTGAATCAAGAATTCAGCATATTTGTTAGATCGCTGTAGGTCAACTGGTTTGGGAGATATCGAAGAAACCGTGCGCATCTGAATACTAAAATTCAAAAAGTTGCACTTTTTTATTTGAATCTAGAACCAAAATCTATTAATGCAAGATTTTAGATACTTGAATCAAGAATTCAGTATATTCGTTAGATCGCTGTAGGTCAACTGGTTTGGGAGATATCGAAGAAACCGTGCAGCATCTGGATACTAAAATTCAAAAAGTTGAACTTTTTTATTTGTATCTAGAACCAAAATCTATTAATGCCAGTTTTTAGATACTTGAATCAAGAATGGTTTGGGAGATATCGAAGAAACCGTGCAGCATCTGGATACTAAAATTCAAAAAGTTGCACTTTTTTATTTGTATCTAGAACCAGAATCTATTAATGCCAGTTTTTAGATACTTGAATCAAGAATTCAGCATATTCGTTAGATCGCTGTAGGTCAACTGGTTTGGGAGATATCGAAGAAACCGTGCAGCATCTGAATACTAAAATTCAAAAAGTTGCACTTTTTTATTTGTATCTAGAACCAAAATCTATTAATGCCAGTTTTTAGATACTTGAATCAAGAATTCAGCATATTCGTTAGATCGCTGTAGGTCAACTGGTTTGGGAGATATTGAAGAAACCGTGCAGCATCTGGATACTAAAATTCAAAAAGTTGAACTTTTTTATTTGTATCTAGAACCAAAATCTATTAATGCCAGTTTTTAGATACTTGAATCAAAAATTCAGCATATTTGTTAGATCGCTGTAGGTCAACTGGTTTGGGAGATATCGAAGAAACCGTGCAGCATCTGAATACTAAAATTCAAAAAGTTTCACTTTTTTATTTGTATCTAGAACCAAAATCTATTAATGCCAGTTTTTACATACTTGAATCAAGAATTCAGCATATTCGTTAGGTCGCTGTAGGTCAACTGGTTTGGGAGATATCGAAAAAACCGTGCAGCATCTGGATACTAAAATTCAAAAAGTTGAACTTTTTTATATGTATCAAGAACCAAAATCTATTAATGCAAGTTTTTAGATACTTGAATCAAGAATTCAGCATATTCGTTAGATCGCTGTAGGTCAACTGGTTTGGGAGATATCGAAGAAACCGTGCAGCATCTGGATACTAAAATTCAAAAAGTTGAACTTTTTTATTTGTGTCTAGAACCAAAATCTATTAATGCCAGTTTTTAGATACTTGAATCAAAAATTTAGCATATTCGTTAGATCGCTGTAGGTCAACTGGTTTGGGAGATATCGAAGAAACCGTGCAGCATCTGAATACTAAAATTCAAAAAGTTGCACTTTTTTATTTGTATCTAGAACCAAAATCTATTAATGCCAGTTTTTAGATACTTGAATCAAGAATTCAGCATATTCGTTAGATCGCTGTAGGTCAACTGGTTTGGGAGATATCGAAGAAACCGTGCAGCATCTGGATACTAAAATTCAAAAACTTGAACTTTTTTATATGTATCTAGAACCAAAATCTATTAATGCAAGTTTTTAGATACTTGAATCAAGAATTTAGCATATTCGTTAGATCGCTGTAGGTCAACTGGTTTGGGAGATATCGAAGAAACCGTGCAGCATCTGAATACTAAAATTCAAAAAGTTGCACTTTTTTATTTGTATCTAGAACCAAAATCTATTAATGCAAGTTTTTAGATACTTGAATCAAGAATTCAGCATATTCGTTAGATCGCTGTAGGTCAACTGGTTTGGGAGATATCGAAGAAACCGTGCAGCATCTGGATACTAAAATTCAAAAAGTTGAACTTTTTTATTTGTATCTAGAACCAAAATCTATTAATGCCAGTTTTTAGATACTTGAATCAAGAATTCAGCATATTTGTTAGATCGCTGTAGTTCAACTGGTTTGGGAGATATCGAAGAAACCGTGCGCATCTGAATACTAAAATTTAAAAAGTTGCACTTTTTTATTTGAATCTAGAACCAAAATCTATTAATGCAAGTTTTTAGATACTTGAATCAAGAATTCAGCATATTCGTTAGATCGCTGTAGGTCAACTGGTTTGGGAGATATCGAAGAAACCGTGCAGCATCTGGATACTAAAATTCAAAAAGTTGAACTTTTTTATTTGTATCTAGAACCAAAATCTATTAATGCCAGTTTTTAGATACTTGAATCAAGAATTCAGCATATTCGTTAGATCGCTGTAGGTCAACTGGTTTGGGAGATATCGAAGAAACCGTGCAGCATCTGAATACTAAAATTCAAAAAGTTGCACTTTTTTATTTGTATCTAGAACCAAAATCTATTAATGCCAGTTTTTAGATACTTGAATCAAAAATTCAGCATATTCGTTAGATCGCTGTAGGTCAACTGGTTTGGGAGATATCGAAGAAACCGTGCAGCATCTGAATACTAAAATTCAAAAAGGTGCACTTTTTTATTTGTATCTAGAACCAAAATCTATTAATGCCAGTTTTTAGATACTTGAATCAAGAATTCAGCATATTCGTTAGATCGCTGTAGGTCAACTGGTTTGGGAGATATCGAAGAAACCGTGCAGCATCTGGATACTAAAATTCAAAAACTTGAACTTTTTTATATGTATCTAGAACCAAAATCTATTAATGCAAGTTTTTAGATACTTGAATCAAGAATTTAGCATATTCGTTAGATCGCTGTAGGTCAACTGGTTTGGGAGATATCGAAGAAACCGTGCGCATCTGAATACTAAAATTCAAAAAGTTGAACTTTTTTATTTGTATCTAGAACCAAAATCTATTAATGCCAGTTTTTAGATACTTGAATCAAGAATTCAGCATATTCGTTAGATCGCTGTAGGTCAACTGCTTTGGGAGATATCGAAGAAACCGTGCAGCATCTGAATACTAAAATTCAAAAAGTTTAACTTTTTTATTTGTATCTAGAACCAAAATCTATTAATGCAAGTTTTTAGACACTTGAATCAAGAATTCAGTATATTCGTTAGATCGCTGTAGGTCAACTGGTTTGGGAGATATCGAAGAAACCGTGCAGCATCTGGATACTAAAATTCAAAAAGTTTAACTTTTTTATTTGTATCTAGAACCAAAATCTATTTATGCCAGTTTATAGATACTTGAATCAAGAATTCAGCATATTCGTTAGATCGCTGTAGGTCAACTGGTTTGGGAGATATCGAAGAAACAGTGCAGCATCTGGATACTAAAAATCAAAAAGTTGCACTTTTTTATTTGTCTATTAATCTATTAATGCAAGTTTTTAGATACTTGAATCAAGAATTCAGCATATTCGTTAGAATGCTGTAGGTCAACTGGTTTGGAAGATATTGAAGAAACCGTGCAGCATCTGAATACTAAAATTCAAAAAGTTGCACTTTTTTATTTGTATCTAGAACCAAAATCTATTAATGCCAGTTTTTAGATACTTGAATCAAGAATTCAGCATATTCGTTAGATCGCTGAAGGTCAACTGGTTTGGGAGATATCGAAGAAACCGTGCAGCATCTGTATACTAAAATTCAAAAAGTTGAACTTTTTTATATGTATTTAGAACCAAAATCTATTAATGCAAGTTTTTAGATACTTGAATCAAGAATTCAGCATATTCGTTAGATCGCTGTAGGTCAACTGGTTTGGGAGATATCGAAGAAACCGTGCAGCATCTGAATACTAAAATTCAAAAAGTTGCACTTTTTTATTTGTATCTATTTATTGATACTTGAATCAAGAATTCAGCATATTCGTTAGATCGCTGTAGGTCAACTGGTTTGGGAGATATCGAAGAAACCGTGCAGCATCTGGATACTAAAATTCAAAAACTTGAACTTTTTTATATGTATCTAGAACCAAAATCTATTAATGCAAGTTTTTAGATACTTGAATCAAGAATTTAGCATATTCGTTAGATCGCTGTAGGTCAACTGGTTTGGGAGATATCGAAGAAACCGTGCAGCATCTGAATACTAAAATTCAAAAAGTTGCACTTTTTTATTTGTATCTAGAACCAAAATCTATTAATGCAAGTTTTTAGATACTTGAATCAAGAATTCAGCATATTCGTTAGATCGCTGTAGGTCAACTGGTTTGGGAGATATCGAAGAAACCGTGCAGCATCTGGATACTAAAATTCAAAAAGTTGAACTTTTTTATTTGTATCTAGAACCAAAATCTATTAATGCCAGTTTTTAGATACTTGAATCAAGAATTCAGCATATTTGTTAGATCGCTGTAGTTCAACTGGTTTGGGAGATATCGAAGAAACCGTGCGCATCTGAATACTAAAATTTAAAAAGTTGCACTTTTTTATTTGAATCTAGAACCAAAATCTATTAATGCAAGTTTTTAGATACTTGAATCAAGAATTCAGCATATTCGTTAGATCGCTGTAGGTCAACTGGTTTGGGAGATATCGAAGAAACCGTGCAGCATCTGGATACTAAAATTCAAAAAGTTGAACTTTTTTATTTGTATCTAGAACCAAAATCTATTAATGCCAGTTTTTAGATACTTGAATCAAAAATTCAGCATATTCGTTAGATCGCTGTAGGTCAACTGGTTTGGGAGATATCGAAGAAACCGTGCAGCATCTGAATACTAAAATTCAAAAAGGTGCACTTTTTTATTTGTATCTAGAACCAAAATCTATTAATGCCAGTTTTTAGATACTTGAATCAAGAATTCAGCATATTCGTTAGATCGCTGTAGGTCAACTGGTTTGGGAGATATCGAAGAAACCGTGCAGCATCTGGATACTAAAATTCAAAAACTTGAACTTTTTTATATGTATCTAGAACCAAAATCTATTAATGCAAGTTTTTAGATACTTGAATCAAGAATTTAGCATATTCGTTAGATCGCTGTAGGTCAACTGGTTTGGGAGATATCGAAGAAACCGTGCGCATCTGAATACTAAAATTCAAAAAGTTGAACTTTTTTATTTGTATCTAGAACCAAAATCTATTAATGCCAGTTTTTAGATACTTGAATCAAGAATTCAGCATATTCGTTAGATCGCTGTAGGTCAACTGCTTTGGGAGATATCGAAGAAACCGTGCAGCATCTGAATACTAAAATTCAAAAAGTTTAACTTTTTTATTTGTATCTAGAACCAAAATCTATTAATGCAAGTTTTTAGACACTTGAATCAAGAATTCAGTATATTCGTTAGATCGCTGTAGGTCAACTGGTTTGGGAGATATCGAAGAAACCGTGCAGCATCTGGATACTAAAATTCAAAAAGTTTAACTTTTTTATTTGTATCTAGAACCAAAATCTATTTATGCCAGTTTATAGATACTTGAATCAAGAATTCAGCATATTCGTTAGATCGCTGTAGGTCAACTGGTTTGGGAGATATCGAAGAAACAGTGCAGCATCTGGATACTAAAATTCAAAAAGTTGCACTTTTTTATTTGTCTATTAATCTATTAATGCAAGTTTTTAGATACTTGAATCAAGAATTCAGCATATTCGTTAGAATGCTATAGGTCAACTGGTTTGGAAGATATTGAAGAAACCGTGCAGCATCTGAATACTAAAATTCAAAAAGTTGCACTTTTTTATTTGTATCTAGAACCAAAATCTATTAATGCCAGTTTTTAGATACTTGAATCAAGAATTCAGCATATTCGTTAGATCGCTGAAGGTCAACTGGTTTGGGAGATATCGAAGAAACCGTGCAGCATCTGTATACTAAAATTCAAAAAGTTGAACTTTTTTATATGTATTTAGAACCAAAATCTATTAATGCAAGTTTTTAGATACTTGAATCAAGAATTCAGCATATTCGTTAGATCGCTGTAGGTCAACTGGTTTGGGAGATATCGAAGAAACCGTGCAGCATATGAATACTAAAATTCAAAAAGTTGCACTTTTTTATTTGTATCTATTTATTGATACTTGAATCAAGAATTCAGCATATTCGTTAGATCGCTGTAGGTCAACTGGTTTGGGAGATATCGAAGAAACCGTGCAGCATCTGGATACTAAAATTCAAAAACTTGAACTTTTTTATATGTATCTAGAACCAAAATCTATTAATGCAAGTTTTTAGATACTTGAATCAAGAATTTAGCATATTCGTTAGATCGCTGTAGGTCAACTGGTTTGGGAGATATCGAAGAAACCGTGCAGCATCTGAATACTAAAATTCAAAAAGTTGCACTTTTTTATTTGTATCTAGAACCAAAATCTATTAATGCAAGTTTTTAGATACTTGAATCAAGAATTCAGCATATTCGTTAGATCGCTGTAGGTCAACTGGTTTGGGAGATATCGAAGAAACCGTGCAGCATCTGGATACTAAAATTCAAAAAGTTGAACTTTTTTATTTGTATCTAGAACCAAAATCTATTAATGCCAGTTTTTAGATACTTGAATCAAGAATTCAGCATATTTGTTAGATCGCTGTAGTTCAACTGGTTTGGGAGATATCGAAGAAACCGTGCGCATCTGAATACTAAAATTTAAAAAGTTGCACTTTTTTATTTGAATCTAGAACCAAAATCTATTAATGCAAGTTTTTAGATACTTGAATCAAGAATTCAGCATATTCGTTAGATCGCTGTAGGTCAACTGGTTTGGGAGATATCGAAGAAACCGTGCAGCATCTGGATACTAAAATTCAAAAAGTTGAACTTTTTTATTTGTATCTAGAACCAAAATCTATTAATGCCAGTTTTTAGATACTTGAATCAAAAATTCAGCATATTCGTTAGATCGCTGTAGGTCAACTGGTTTGGGAGATATCGAAGAAACCGTGCAGCATCTGAATACTAAAATTCAAAAAGGTGCACTTTTTTATTTGTATCTAGAACCAAAATCTATTAATGCCAGTTTTTAGATACTTGAATCAAGAATTCAGCATATTCGTTAGATCGCTGTAGGTCAACTGGTTTGGGAGATATCGAAGAAACCGTGCAGCATCTGGATACTAAAATTCAAAAACTTGAACTTTTTTATATGTATCTAGAATCAAAATCTATTAATGCAAGTTTTTAGATACTTGAATCAAGAATTTAGCATATTCGTTAGATCGCTGTAGGTCAACTGGTTTGGGAGATATCGAAGAAACCGTGCGCATCTGAATACTAAAATTCAAAAAGTTGAACTTTTTTATTTGTATCTAGAACCAAAATCTATTAATGCCAGTTTTTAGATACTTGAATCAAGAATTCAGCATATTCGTTAGATCGCTGTAGGTCAACTGCTTTGGGAGATATCGAAGAAACCGTGCAGCATCTGAATACTAAAATTCAAAAAGTTTAACTTTTTTATTTGTATCTAGAACCAAAATCTATTAATGCAAGTTTTTAGACACTTGAATCAAGAATTCAGTATATTCGTTAGATCGCTGTAGGTCAACTGGTTTGGGAGATATCGAAGAAACCGTGCAGCATCTGGATACTAAAATTCAAAAAGTTTAACTTTTTTATTTGTATCTAGAACCAAAATCTATTTATGCCAGTTTATAGATACTTGAAT
The DNA here is from genome assembly GCA_949715645.1 of Portevinia maculata. NCBI lineage: Eukaryota > Metazoa > Arthropoda > Insecta > Diptera > Syrphidae > Portevinia > Portevinia maculata. The sequence goes on from OX454528.1 coordinate 37,777,843, forward strand.
CAAGAATTCAGCATATTCGTTAGATCGCTGTAGGTCAACTGGTTTGGGAGATATCGAAGAAACAGTGCAGCATCTGGATACTAAAATTCAAAAAGTTGCACTTTTTTATTTGTCTATTAATCTATTAATGCAAGTTTTTAGATACTTGAATCAAGAATTCAGCATATTCGTTAGAATGCTGTAGGTCAACTGGTTTGGAAGATATTGAAGAAACCGTGCAGCATCTGAATACTAAAATTCAAAAAGTTGCACTTTTTTATTTGTATCTAGAACCAAAATCTATTAATGCCAGTTTTTAGATACTTGAATCAAGAATTCAGCATATTCGTTAGATCGCTGAAGGTCAACTGGTTTGGGAGATATCGAAGAAACCGTGCAGCATCTGTATACTAAAATTCAAAAAGTTGAACTTTTTTATATGTATTTAGAACCAAAATCTATTAATGCAAGTTTTTAGATACTTGAATCAAGAATTCAGCATATTCGTTAGATCGCTGTAGGTCAACTGGTTTGGGAGATATCGAAGAAACCGTGCAGCATCTGAATACTAAAATTCAAAAAGTTGCACTTTTTTATTTGTATCTATTTATTGATACTTGAATCAAGAATTCAGCATATTCGTTAGATCGCTGTAGGTCAACTGGTTTGGGAGATATCGAAGAAACCGTGCAGCATCTGAATACTAAAATTCAAAAAGTTTCACTTTTTTATTTGTATCTAGAACCAAAATCTATTAATGCCAGTTTTTACATACTTGAATCAAGAATTCAGCATATTCGCTAGGTCGCTGTAGGTCAACTGGTTTGGGAGATATCGAAAAAACCGTGCAGCATCTGGATACTAAAATTCAAAAAGTTGAACTTTTTTATATGTATCAAGAACCAAAATCTATTAATGCAAGTTTTTAGATACTTGAATCAAGAATTCAGCATATTCGTTAGATCGCTGTAGGTCAACTGGTTTGGGAGATATCGAAGAAACCGTGCAGCATCTGGATACTAAAATTCAAAAAGTTGAACTTTTTTATTTGTATCTAGAACCAAAATCTATTAATGCCAGTTTTTAGATACTTGAATCAAAAATTCAGCATATTCGTTAGATCGCTGTAGGTCAACTGGTTTGGGAGATATCGAAGAAACCGTGCAGCATCTGAATACTAAAATTCAAAAAGTTGCACTTTTTTATTTGTATCTAGAACCAAAATCTATTAATGCAAGTTTTTAGATACTTGAATCAAGAATTCAGCATATTCGTTAGATCGCTGTAGGTCAACTGGTTTGGGAGATATCGAAGAAACCGTGCAGCATCTGGATACTAAAATTAAAAAAGTTGAACTTTTTTATTTGTATCTAGAACCAAAATCTATTAATGCCAGTTTTTAGATACTTGAATCAAGAATTCAGCATATTCGTTAGATCGCTGTAGGTCAACTGGTTTGGGAGATATCGAAGAAACCGTGCAGCATCTGGATACTAAAATTCAAAAACTTGAACTTTTTTATATGTATCTAGAACCAAAATCTATTAATGCAAGTTTTTAGATACTTGAATCAAGAATTTAGCATATTCGTTAGATCGCTGTAGGTCAACTGGTTTGGGAGATATCGAAGAAACCGTGCAGCATCTGAATACTAAAATTCAAAAAGTTGCACTTTTTTATTTGTATCTAGAACCAAAATCTATTAATGCAAGTTTTTAGATACTTGAATCAAGAATTCAGCATATTCGTTAGATCGCTGTAGATCAACTGGTTTGGGAGATATCGAAGAAACCGTGCAGCATCTGGATACTAAAATTCAAAAAAATTAACTTTTTTATTTGTATCTAGAACCAAAATCTATTAATGCAAGTTTTTAGATACTTGAATCAAGAATTCAGCATATTTGTTAGATCGCTGTAGGTCAACTGGTTTGGGAGATATCGAAGAAACCGTGCGCATCTGAATACTAAAATTCAAAAAGTTGCACTTTTTTATTTGAATCTAGAACAAAAATCTATTAATGCAAGTTTTTAGATACTTGAATCAAGAATTCAGTATATTCGTTAGATCGCTGTAGGTCAACTGGTTTGGGAGATATCGAAGAAACCGTGCAGCATCTGGATACTAAAATTCAAAAAGTTGAACTTTTTTATTTGTATCTAGAACCAAAATCTATTAATGCCAGTTTTTAGATACTTGAATCAAGAATTCAGCATATTCCTTAGATCGCTGCAGGTCAACTGGTTTGGGAGATATCGAAGAAACCGTGCAGCATCTGGATACTAAACTTCAAAAAGTTGCACTTTTTTATTTGTATCTAGAACCAGAATCTATTAATGCAAGTTTTTAGATACTTGAATCAAGAATTCAGCATATTCGTTAGATCGCTGTAGGTCAACTGGTTTGGGAGATATCGAAGAAACCGTGCAGCATCTGAATACTAAAATTCAAAAAGTTGCACTTTTTTATTTGTATCTAGAACCAAAATCTATTAATGCAAGTTTTTAGATACTTGAATCAAGAATTTAGCATATTCGTTAGATCGCTGTAGGTCAACTGGTTTGGGAGATATCGAAGAAACCGTGCGCATCTGAATACTAAAATTCAAAAAGTTGAACTTTTTTATTTGTATCTAGAACCAAAATCTATTAATGCCAGTTTTTAGATACTTGAATCAAGAATTCAGCATATTCGTTAGATCGCTGTAGGTCAACTGCTTTGGGAGATATCGAAGAAACCGTGCAGCATCTGAATACTAAAATTCAAAAAGTTTAACTTTTTTATTTGTATCTAGAACCAAAATCTATTAATGCAAGTTTTTAGACACTTGAATCAAGAATTCAGTATATTCGTTAGATCGCTGTAGGTCAACTGGTTTGGGAGATATCGAAGAAACCGTGCAGCATCTGGATACTAAAATTCAAAAAGTTTAACTTTTTTATTTGTATCTAGAACCAAAATCTATTTATGCCAGTTTATAGATACTTGAATCAAGAATTCAGCATATTCGTTAGATCGCTGTAGGTCAACTGGTTTGGGAGATATCGAAGAAACAGTGCAGCATCTGAATACTAAAATTCAAAAAGTTGCACTTTTTTATTTGTCTATTAATCTATTAATGCAAGTTTTTAGATACTTGAATCAAGAATTCAGCATATTCGTTAGAATGCTGTAGGTCAACTGGTTTGGAAGATATTGAAGAAACCGTGCAGCATCTGAATACTAAAATTCAAAAAGTTGCACTTTTTTATTTGTATCTAGAACCAAAATCTATTAATGCCAGTTTTTAGATACTTGAATCAAGAATTCAGCATATTCGTTAGATCGCTGAAGGTCAACTGGTTTGGGAGATATCGAAGAAACCGTGCAGCATCTGTATACTAAAATTCAAAAAGTTGAACTTTTTTATATGTATTTAGAACCAAAATCTATTAATGCAAGTTTTTAGATACTTGAATCAAGAATTCAGCATATTCGTTAGATCGCTGTAGGTCAACTGGTTTGGGAGATATCGAAGAAACCGTGCAGCATCTGAATACTAAAATTCAAAAAGTTGCACTTTTTTATTTGTATCTATTTATTGATACTTGAATCAAGAATTCAGCATATTCGTTAGATCGCTGTAGGTCAACTGGTTTGGGAGATATCGAAGAAACAGTGCAGCATCTGAATACTAAAATTCAAAAAGTTTCACTTTTTTATTTGTATCTAGAACCAAAATCTATTAATGCCAGTTTTTACATACTTGAATCAAGAATTCAGCATATTCGCTAGGTCGCTGTAGGTCAACTGGTTTGGGAGATATCGAAAAAACCGTGCAGCATCTGGATACTAAAATTCAAAAAGTTGAACTTTTTTATATGTATCAAGAACCAAAATCTATTAATGCAAGTTTTTAGATACTTGAATCAAGAATTCAGCATTTTCGTTAGATCGCTGTAGGTCAACTGGTTTGGGAGATATCGAAGAAACCGTGCAGCATCTGGATACTAAAATTCAAAAAGTTGAACTTTTTTATTTGTATCTAGAACCAAAATCTATTAATGCCAGTTTTTAGATACTTGAATCAAAAATTCAGCATATTCGTTAGATCGCTGTAGCTCAACTGGTTTGGGAGATATCGAAGAAACCGTGCAGCATCTGAATACTAAAATTCAAAAAGTTGCACTTTTTTATTTGTATCTAGAACCAAAATCTATTAATGCAAGTTTTTAGATACTTGAATCAAGAATTCAGCATATTCGTTAGATCGCTGTAGGTCAACTGGTTTGGGAGATATCGAAGAAACCGTGCAGCATCTGGATACTAAAATTAAAAAAGTTGAACTTTTTTATTTGTATCTAGAACCAAAATCTATTAATGCCAGTTTTTAGATACTTGAATCAAGAATTCAGCATATTCGTTAGATCGCTGTAGGTCAACTGGTTTGGGAGATATCGAAGAAACCGTGCAGCATCTGGATACTAAAATTCAAAAACTTGAACTTTTTTATATGTATCTAGAACCAAAATCTATTAATGCAAGTTTTTAGATACTTGAATCAAGAATTTAGCATATTCGTTAGATCGCTGTAGGTCAACTGGTTTGGGAGATATCGAAGAAACCGTGCAGCATCTGAATACTAAAATTCAAAAAGTTGCACTTTTTTATTTGTATCTAGAACCAAAATCTATTAATGCAAGTTTTTAGATACTTGAATCAAGAATTCAGCATATTCGTTAGATCGCTGTAGATCAACTGGTTTGGGAGATATCGAAGAAACCGTGCAGCATCTGGATACTAAAATTCAAAAAAATTAACTTTTTTATTTGTATCTAGAACCAAAATCTATTAATGCAAGTTTTTAGATACTTGAATCAAGAATTCAGCATATTTGTTAGATCGCTGTAGGTCAACTGGTTTGGGAGATATCGAAGAAACCGTGCGCATCTGAATACTAAAATTCAAAAAGTTGCACTTTTTTATTTGAATCTAGAACCAAAATCTATTAATGCAAGTTTTTAGATACTTGAATCAAGAATTCAGTATATTCGTTAGATCGCTGTAAGTCAACTGGTTTGGGAGATATCGAAGAAACCGTGCAGCATCTGGATACTAAAATTCAAAAAGTTGAACTTTTTTATTTGTATCTAGAACCAAAATCTATTAATGCCAGTTTTTAGATACTTGAATCAAGAATTCAACATATTCCTTAGATCGCTGCAGGTCAACTGGTTTGGGAGATATCGAAGAAACCGTGCAGCATCTGGATACTAAACTTCAAAAAGTTGCACTTTTTTATTTGTATCTAGAACCAGAATCTATTAATGCAAGTTTTTAGATACTTGAATCAAGAATTCAGCATATTCGTTAGATCGCTGTAGGTCAACTGGTTTGGGAGATATCGAAGAAACCGTGCAGCATCTGAATACTAAAATTCAAAAAGTTGCACTTTTTTATTTGTATCTAGAACCAAAATCTATTAATGCAAGTTTTTAGATACTTGAATCAAGAATTTAGCATATTCGTTAGATCGCTGTAGGTCAACTGGTTTGGGAGATATCGAAGAAACCGTGCGCATCTGAATACTAAAATTCAAAAAGTTGAACTTTTTTATTTGTATCTAGAACCAAAATCTATTAATGCCAGTTTTTAGATACTTGAATCAAGAATTCAGCATATTCGTTAGATCGCTGTAGGTCAACTGCTTTGGGAGATATCGAAGAAACCGTGCAGCATCTGAATACTAAAATTCAAAAAGTTTAACTTTTTTATTTGTATCTAGAACCAAAATCTATTAATGCAAGTTTTTAGACACTTGAATCAAGAATTCAGTATATTCGTTAGATCGCTGTAGGTCAACTGGTTTGGGAGATATCGAAGAAACCGTGCAGCATCTGGATACTAAAATTCAAAAAGTTTAACTTTTTTATTTGTATCTAGAACCAAAATCTATTTATGCCAGTTTATAGATACTTGAATCAAGAATTCAGCATATTCGTTAGATCGCTGTAGGTCAACTGGTTTGGGAGATATCGAAGAAACAGTGCAGCATCTGGATACTAAAATTCAAAAAGTTGCACTTTTTTATTTGTCTATTAATCTATTAATGCAAGTTTTTAGATACTTGAATCAAGAATTCAGCATATTCGTTAGAATGCTGTAGGTCAACTGGTTTGGAAGATATTGAAGAAACCGTGCAGCATCTGAATACTAAAATTCAAAAAGTTGCACTTTTTTATTTGTATCTAGAACCAAAATCTATTAATGCCAGTTTTTAGATACTTGAATCAAGAATTCAGCATATTCGTTAGATCGCTGAAGGTCAACTGGTTTGGGAGATATCGAAGAAACCGTGCAGCATCTGTATACTAAAATTCAAAAATTTGAACTTTTTTATATGTATTTAGAACCAAAATCTATTAATGCAAGTTTTTAGATACTTGAATCAAGAATTCAGCATATTCGTTAGATCGCTGTAGGTCAACTGGTTTGGGAGATATCGAAGAAACCGTGCAGCATCTGAATACTAAAATTCAAAAAGTTGCACTTTTTTATTTGTATCTATTTATTGATACTTGAATCAAGAATTCAGCATATTCGTTAGATCGCCGTAGGTCAACTGGTTTGGGAGATATCGAAGAAACCGTGCAGCATCTGAATACTAAAATTCAAAAAGTTTCACTTTTTTATTTGTATCTAGAACCAAAATCTATTAATGCCAGTTTTTACATACTTGAATCAAGAATTCAGCATATTCGCTAGGTCGCTGTAGGTCAACTGGTTTGGGAGATATCGAAGAAACCGTGCAGCATCTGAATACTAAAATTCAAAAAGTTGCACTTTTTTATTTGTATCTAGAACCAAAATCTATTAATGCAAGTTTTTAGATACTTGAATCAAGAATTCAGCATATTCGTTAGATCGCTGTAGGTCAACTGGTTTGGGAGATATCGAAGAAACCGTGCAGCATCTGGATACTAAAATTAAAAAAAGTTGAACTTTTTTATTTGTATCTAGAACCAAAATCTATTAATGCCAGTTTTTAGATACTTGAATCAAGAATTCAGCATATTCGTTAGATCGCTGTAGGTCAACTGGTTTGGGAGATATCGAAGAAACCGTGCAGCATCTGGATACTAAAATTCAAAAACTTGAACTTTTTTATATGTATCTAGAACCAAAATCTATTAATGCAAGTTTTTAGATACTTGAATCAAGAATTTAGCATATTCGTTAGATCGCTGTAGGTCAACTGGTTTGGGAGATATCGAAGAAACCGTGCAGCATCTGAATACTAAAATTCAAAAAGTTGCACTTTTTTATTTGTATCTAGAACCAAAATCTATTAATGCAAGTTTTTAGATACTTGAATCAAGAATTCAGCATATTCGTTAGATCGCTGTAGATCAACTGGTTTGGGAGATATCGAAGAAACCGTGCAGCATCTGGATACTAAAATTCAAAAAAATTAACTTTTTTATTTGTATCTAGAACCAAAATCTATTAATGCAAGTTTTTAGATACTTGAATCAAGAATTCAGCATATTTGTTAGATCGCTGTAGGTCAACTGGTTTGGGAGATATCGAAGAAACCGTGCGCATCTGAATACTAAAATTCAAAAAGTTGCACTTTTTTATTTGAATCTAGAACCAAAATCTATTAATGCAAGTTTTTAGATACTTGAATCAAGAATTCAGTATATTCGTTAGATCGCTGTAAGTCAACTGGTTTGGGAGATATCGAAGAAACCGTGCAGCATCTGGATACTAAAATTCAAAAAGTTGAACTTTTTTATTTGTATCTAGAACCAAAATCTATTAATGCCAGTTTTTAGATACTTGAATCAAGAATTCAACATATTCCTTAGATCGCTGCAGGTCAACTGGTTTGGGAGATATCGAAGAAACCGTGCAGCATCTGGATACTAAACTTCAAAAAGTTGCACTTTTTTATTTGTATCTAGAACCAGAATCTATTAATGCAAGTTTTTAGATACTTGAATCAAGAATTCAGCATATTCGTTAGATCGCTGTAGGTCAACTGGTTTGGGAGATATCGAAGAAACCGTGCAGCATCTGAATACTAAAATTCAAAAAGTTGCACTTTTTTATTTGTATCTAGAACCAAAATCTATTAATGCAAGTTTTTAGATACTTGAATCAAGAATTTAGCATATTCGTTAGATCGCTGTAGGTCAACTGGTTTGGGAGATATCGAAGAAACCGTGCGCATCTGAATACTAAAATTCAAAAAGTTGAACTTTTTTATTTGTATCTAGAACCAAAATCTATTAATGCCAGTTTTTAGATACTTGAATCAAGAATTCAGCATATTCGTTAGATCGCTGTAGGTCAACTGCTTTGGGAGATATCGAAGAAACCGTGCAGCATCTGAATACTAAAATTCAAAAAGTTTAACTTTTTTATTTGTATCTAGAACCAAAATCTATTAATGCAAGTTTTTAGACACTTGAATCAAGAATTCAGTATATTCGTTAGATCGCTGTAGGTCAACTGGTTTGGGAGATATCGAAGAAACCGTGCAGCATCTGGATACTAAAATTCAAAAAGTTTAACTTTTTTATTTGTATCTAGAACCAAAATCTATTTATGCCAGTTTATAGATACTTGAATCAAGAATTCAGCATATTCGTTAGATCGCTGTAGGTCAACTGGTTTGGGAGATATCGAAGAAACAGTGCAGCATCTGGATACTAAAATTCAAAAAGTTGCACTTTTTTATTTGTCTATTAATCTATTAATGCAAGTTTTTAGATACTTGAATCAAGAATTCAGCATATTCGTTAGAATGCTGTAGGTCAACTGGTTTGGAAGATATTGAAGAAACCGTGCAGCATCTGAATACTAAAATTCAAAAAGTTGCACTTTTTTATTTGTATCTAGAACCAAAATCTATTAATGCCAGTTTTTAGATACTTGAATCAAGAATTCAGCATATTCGTTAGATCGCTGAAGGTCAACTGGTTTGGGAGATATCGAAGAAACCGTGCAGCATCTGTATACTAAAATTCAAAAATTTGAACTTTTTTATATGTATTTAGAACCAAAATCTATTAATGCAAGTTTTTAGATACTTGAATCAAGAATTCAGCATATTCGTTAGATCGCTGTAGGTCAACTGGTTTGGGAGATATCGAAGAAACCGTGCAGCATCTGAATACTAAAATTCAAAAAGTTGCACTTTTTTATTTGTATCTACTTGAATCAAGAATTCAGCATATTCGTTAGATCGCCGTAGGTCAACTGGTTTGGGAGATATCGAAGAAACCGTGCAGCATCTGAATACTAAAATTCAAAAAGTTTCACTTTTTTATTTGTATCTAGAACCAAAATCTATTAATGCCAGTTTTTACATACTTGAATCAAGAATTCAGCATATTCGCTAGGTCGCTGTAGGTCAACTGGTTTGGGAGATATCGAAAAAACCGTGCAGCATCTGGATACTAAAATTCAAAAAGTTGAACTTTTTTATATGTATCAAGAACCAAAATCTATTAATGCAAGTTTTTAGATACTTGAATCAAGAATTCAGCATATTCGTTAGATCGCTGTAGGTCAACTGGTTTGGGAGATATCGAAGAAACCGTGCAGCATCTGGATACTAAAATTCAAAAAGTTGAACTTTTTTATTTGTATCTAGAACCAAAATCTATTAATGCCAGTTTTTAGATACTTGAATCAAAAATTCAGCATATTCGTTAGATCGCTGTAGGTCAACTGGTTTGGGAGATATCGAAGAAACCGTGCAGCATCTGAATACTAAAATTCAAAAGGTTGCACTTTTTTATTTGTATCTAGAACCAAAATCTATTAATGCAAGTTTTTAGATACTTGAATCAAGAATTCAGCATATTCGTTAGATCGCTGTAGGTCAACTGGTTTGGGAGATATCGAAGAAACCGTGCAGCATCTGGATACTAAAATTAAAAAAGTTGAACTTTTTTATTTGTATCTAGAACCAAAATCTATTAATGCCAGTTTTTAGATACTTGAATCAAGAATTCAGCATATTCGTTAGATCGCTGTAGGTCAACTGGTTTGGGAGATATCGAAGAAACCGTGCAGCATCTGGATACTAAAATTCAAAAACTTGAACTTTTTTATATGTATCTAGAACCAAAATCTATTAATGCAAGTTTTTAGATACTTGAATCAAGAATTTAGCATATTCGTTAGATCGCTGTAGGTCAACTGGTTTGGGAGATATCGAAGAAACCGTGCAGCATCTGAATACTAAAATTCAAAAAGTTGCACTTTTGTATTTGTATCTAGAACCAAAATCTATTAATGCAAGTTTTTAGATACTTGAATCAAGAATTCAGCATATGCGTTAGATCGCTGTAGGTCAACTGGTTTGGGAGATATCGAAGAAACAGTGCAGTATCTGGATACTAAAATTCAAAAAGTTGCACTTTTTTATTTGTATCTAGAACCAAAATCTATTAATGCAAGTTTTTAGATACTTGAATCAAGAATTCAGCATATTCGTTAGATCGCTGTAGGTCAACTGGTTTGGGAGATATCGAAGAAACCGTGCAGCATCTGGATACTAAAATTAAAAAAGTTGAACTTTTTTATTTGTATCTAGAACCAAAATCTATTAATGCCAGTTTTTAGATACTTGAATCAAGAATTCAGCATATTCGTTAGATCGCTGTAGGTCAACTGGTTTGGGAGATATCGAAGAAACCGTGCAGCATCTGGATACTAAAATTAAAAAAGTTGAACTTTTTTATTTGTATCTAGAACCAAAATCTATTAATGCCAGTTTTTAGATACTTGAATCAAGAATTCAGCATATTCGTTAGATCGCTGTAGGTCAACTGGTTTGGGAGATATCGAAGAAACCGTGCAGCATCTGGATACTAAAATTCAAAAACTTGAACTTTTTTATATGTATCTAGAACCAAAATCTATTAATGCAAGTTTTTAGATACTTGAATCAAGAATTTAGCATATTCGTTAGATCGCTGTAGGTCAACTGGTTTGGGAGATATCGAAGAAACCGTGCAGCATCTGAATACTAAAATTCAAAAAGTTGCACTTTTTTATTTGTATCTAGAACCAAAATCTATTAATGCAAGTTTTTAGATACTTGAATCAAGAATTTAGCATATTCGTTAGATCGCTGTAGGTCAACTGGTTTGGGAGATATCGAAGAAACCGTGCAGCATCTGAATACTAAAATTCAAAAAGTTGCACTTTTTTATTTGTATCTAGAACCAAAATCTATTAATGCAAGTTTTTAGATACTTGAATCAAGAATTCAGCATATTCGTTAGATCGCTGTAGGTCAACTGGTTTGGGAGATATCGAAGAAACCGTGCAGCATCTGGATACTAAAATTAAAAAAGTTGAACTTTTTTATTTGTATCTAGAACCAAAATCTATTAATGCCAGTTTTTAGATACTTGAATCAAGAATTCAGCATATTCGTTAGATCGCTGTAGGTCAACTGGTTTGGGAGATATCGAAGAAACCGTGCAGCATCTGGATACTAAAATTCAAAAACTTGAACTTTTTTATATGTATCTAGAACCAAAATCTATTAATGCAAGTTTTTAGATACTTGAATCAAGAATTTAGCATATTCGTTAGATCGCTGTAGATCAACTGGTTTGGGAGATATCGAAGAAACCGTGCAGCATCTGGATACTAAAATTCAAAAAAATTAACTTTTTTATTTGTATCTAGAACCAAAATCTATTAATGCAAGTTTTTAGATACTTGAATCAAGAATTCAGCATATTTGTTAGATCGCTGTAGGTCAACTGGTTTGGGAGATATCGAAGAAACCGTGCGCATCTGAATACTAAAATTCAAAAAGTTGCACTTTTTTATTTGAATCTAGAACCAAAATCTATTAATGCAAGTTTTTAGATACTTGAATCAAGAATTCAGTATATTCGTTAGATCGCTGTAGGTCAACTGGTTTGGGAGATATCGAAGAAACCGTGCAGCATCTGGATACTAAAATTCAAAAAGTTGAACTTTTTTATTTGTATCTAGAACCGAAATCTATTAATGCCAGTTTTTAGATACTTGAATCAAGAATTCAGCATATTCCTTAGATCGCTGCAGGTCAACTGGTTTGGGAGATATCGAAGAAACCGTGCAGCATCTGGATACTAAACTTCAAAAAGTTGCACTTTTTTATTTGTATCTAGAACCAGAATCTATTAATGCAAGTTTTTAGATACTTGAATCAAGAATTCAGCATATTCGTTAGATCGCTGTAGGTCAACTGGTTTGGGAGATATCGAAGAAACCGTGCAGCATCTGAATACTAAAATTCAAAAAGTTGCACTTTTTTATTTGTATCTAGAACCAAAATCTATTAATGCAAGTTTTTAGATACTTGAATCAAGAATTCAGCATATTCGTAAGATCGCTGTAGGTCAACTGGTTTGGGAGATATCGAAGAAACCGTGCAGCATCTGGATACTAAAATTCAAAAAGTTGAACTTTTTTATTTGTATCTAGAACCAAAATCTATTAATGCCAGTTTTTAGATACTTGAATCAAGAATTCAGCATATTCGTTAGATCGCTGTAGGTCAACTGCTTTGGGAGATATCGAAGAAACCGTGCAGCATCTGAATACTAAAATTCAAAAAGTTGAACTTTTTTATTTGTATCTAGAACCAAAATCTATTAATGCAAGTTTTTAGATACTTGAATCAAGAATTCAGTATATTCGTTAGATCGCTGTAGGTCAACTGGTTTGGGAGATATCGAAGAAACCGTGCAGCATCTGGATACTAAAATTCAAAAAGTTGCACTTTTTTATTTGTATCTAGAACCAAAATCTATTTATGCCAGTTTATAGATACTTGAATCAAGAATTCAGCATATGCGTTAGATCGCTGTAGGTCAACTGGTTTGGGAGATATCGAAGAAACAGTGCAGTATCTGGATACTAAAATTCAAAAAGTTGCACTTTTTTATTTGTATCTAGAACCAAAATCTATTAATGCAAGTTTTTAGATACTTGAATCAAGAATTCAGCATATTCGTTAGATCGCTGAAGGTCAACTGGTTTGGGAGATATCGAAGAAACCGTGCAGCATCTGAATACTAAAATTCAAAAAGTTGCACTTTTTTATTTGTATCTAGAACCAAAATCTATTAATGCAAGTTTTTAGATACTTGAATCGAGAATTCAGCATATTCGTTAGATCGCTGTAGGTCAACTAGTTTGGGAGATATCGAAGAAACCGTGCAGCATCTGGATACTAAAATTCAAAAAGTTGAACTTTTTTATTTGTATCTAGAACCAAAATCTATTAATGCCAGTTTTTAGATACTTGAATCAAGAATTCAGCATATTCGTTAGATCGCTGTAGGTCAACTGGTTTGGGAGATATCGAAGAAACCGTGCAGCATCTGGATACTAAAATTCAAAAAGTTGAACTTTTTTATTTGTATCTAGAACCAAAATATATTAATGCAAGTTTTTAGATACTTGAATCAAGAATTCAGCATATTCGTTAGAATGCTGTAGGTCAACTGGTTTGGGAGATATCGAAGAAACCGTGCAGCATCTGAATACTAAAATTCAAAAAGTTGCACTTTTTTATTTGTATCTAGAACCAAAATCTATTAATGCCAGTTTTTAGATACTTGAATCAAGAATTCAGCATATTCGTTAGAATGCTGTAGGTCAACTGGTTTGGGAGATATCGAAGAAACCGTGCAGCATCTGAATACTAAAATTCAAAAAGTTGCACTTTTTTATTTGTATCTAGAACCAAAATCTATTAATGCCAGTTTTTAGATACTTGAATCAAGAATTTAGCATATTCGTTAGATCGCTGAAAGTCAACTGGTTTGGGAGATATCGAAGAAACCGTGCAGCATCTGTATACTAAAATTCAAAAAGTTTAACTTTTTTATATGTATTTAGAACCAAAATCTATTAATGCAAGTTTTTAGATACTTGAATCAAGAATTCAGCATATTCGTTAGATCGCTGTAGGTCAACTGGTTTGGGAGATATCGAAGAAACCGTGCAGCATCTGAATACTAAAATTCAAAAAGTTGCACTTTTTTATTTGTATCTAGAACCAAAATCTATTAATGCAAGTTTTTAGATACTTGAATCAAGAATTCAGCATATTCGTTAGATCGCTGTAGGTCAACTGGTTTGGGAGATATCGAAGCAACCGTGCAGCATCTGGATACTAAAATTCAAAAAGTTGAACTTTTTTATTTGTATCTAGAACCAAAATCTATTAATGCCAGTTTTTAGATACTTGAATCAAGAATTTAGCATATTCGTTAGATCGCTGTAGGTCAACTGCTTTGGGAGATATCGAAGAAACCGTGCGCATCTGAATACTAAAATTCAAAAAGTTGCACTTTTTTATTTGTATCTAGAAACAAAATCTATTAATGCAAGTTTTTAGATACTTGAATCAAGAATTCAGTATATTCGTTAGATCGCTGTAGGTCATCTGGTTTGGGAGATATCGAAGAAACCGTGCAGCATCTGGATACTAAAATTCAAAAAGTTGAACTTTGTTATTTGTATCTAGAACCAAAATCTATTTATGCCAGTTTATAGATACTTGCATCAAGAATTCAGCATATTCGTTAGATCGCTGTAGGTCAACTGGTTTGGGAGATATCGAAGAAACCGTGCAGCATCAGGATACTAAAATTCAAAAAGGTGCACTTTTTTATTTGTTTCTAGAACCAAAATCTATTAATGCAAGTTTTTAGATACTTGAATCAAGAATTCAGCATATTCGTTAGATCTTTGAAGGTCAACTGGTTTGGGAGATATCGAAGAAACCGTGCAGCATCTGAATACTAAAATTCAAAAAGTTGCACTTTTTTATTTGTATCTAGAACCAAAATCTATTAATGCAAGTTTTTAGATACTTGAATCAAGAATTCAGCATATTCGTTAGATCGCTGTAGGTCAACTAGTTTGGGAGATATCGAAGAAACCGTGCAGCATCTGGATACTAAAATTCAAAAAGTTAAACTTTTTTATTTGTATCTAGAACCAAAATCTATTAATGCCAGTTTTTAGATACTTGAATCAAGAATTCAGCATATTCGTTAGATCGCTGTAGGTGAACTGGTTTGGGAGATATCGAAGAAACCGTGCAGCATCTGGATACTAAAATTCAAAAAGTTGAACTTTTTTATTTGTATCTAGAACCAAAATCTATTAATGCCAGTTTTTAGATACTTGAATCAAGAATTCAGCATATTCGTTAGATCGCTGTAGGTCAACTGGTTTGGGAGATATCGAAGAAACCGTGCAGCATCTGGATACTAAAATTCAAAAAGTTGAACTTTTTTATATGTATCTAGAACCAAAATCTATTAATGCCAGTTTTTAGATACTTGAATCAAGAATTCAGCATATTCGTTAGATCGCTGTAGGTCAACTGGTTTGGGAGATATCGAAGAAACCATGCAGCATCTGGATACTAAAATTCAAAAAGTTGAACTTTTTTATATGTATCTAGAACCAAAATCTATCAATGCAAGTTTTTAGATACTTGAATCAAGAATTCAGCATATTCATTAGAATGCTGTAGGTCAACTGGTTTGGGAGATATCGAAGAAACCGTGCAGCATCTGAATACTAAAATTCAAAAAGTTGCAGTTTTTTATTTGTATCTAGAACCAAAATCTATTAATGCAAGTTTTTAGATACTTGAATCAAGAATTCAGCATATTCGTTAGATCATTGTAGGTCAACTGGTTTGGGAGATATCGAAGAAACCGTGCAGCATCTGGATACTAAAATTCAAAAAGTTGAAATTTTTTATTTGTATCTAGAACCAAAATCTATTAATGCCAGTTTTTAGATACTTGAATCAAGAATTCAGTATATTCGTTAGATCGCTGTAGGTCAACTGGTTTGGGAGATATCGAAGAAACCGTGCAGCATCTGAATACTAAAATTCAAAAAGTTGCACTTTTTTATTTGTATCTAGAACCAAAATCTATTAATGCCAGGTTTTAGATACTTGAATCAAGAATTTAGCATATTCGTTAGATCGCTGTAGGTCAACTGGTTTGGGAGATATCGAAGAAACCGTGCAGCATCTGGATACTAAAATTCAAAAAGTTGAACTTTTTTATATGTATCTAGAACCAAAATCTATTAATGCAAGTTTTTAGATACTTGAATCAAGAATTCAGGATATTCGTTAGATCGCTGTAGGTCAACTGGTTTGGGAGATATCGAAGAAACCGTGAAGCATCTGAATACTAAAATTCAAAAAGTTGCACTTTTTTATTTTTATCTAGAACCAAAATCTATTAATGCAAGTTTTTAGATACTTGAATCAAGAATTCAGCATATTCGTTAGATCGCTGTAGGTCAACTGGTTTGGGAGATATCGAAGAAACCGTGCAGCATCTGGATACTAAAATTCAAAAAGTTGAACTTTTTTATTTGTATCTAGAACCAAAATCTATTAATGCCAGTTTTTAGATACTTGAATCAAGAATTCAGCATATTTGTTAGATCGCTGTAGGTCAACTGGTTTGGGAGATATCGAAGAAACCGTGCAGCATCTGGATACTAAAATTCAAAAAGTTGAACTTTTTTATTTGTATCTAGAACCAAAATCTATTAATGACAGTTTTTAGATACTTGAATCAAGAATTTAGCATATTCGTTAGATCGCTGTAGGTCAACTGGTTTGGGAGATATCGAAGAAACCGTGCAGCATCTGAATACTAAAATTCAAAAAGTTGCACTTTTTTATATGTATCTAGAACCAAAATCTATTAATGCAAGTTTTTAGATACTTGAATCAAGAATTCAGCATATTCGTTAGATCGCTGTAGGTCAACTGGTTTGGGAGATATCGAAGAAACCGTGCAGCATCTGAATACTAAAATTCAAAAAGTTGCACTTTTTTATATGTATCTAGAACCAAAATCTATTAATGCAAGTTTTTAGATACTTGAATCAAGAATTCAGCATATTCGTTAGATCGCTGTAGGTCAACTGGTTTGGGAGATATCGAAGAAACCGTGCAGCATCTGAATACTAAAATTCAAAAAGTTGCACTTTTGTATTTGTATCTAGAACCAAAATCTATTAATGCAAGTTTTTAGATACTTGAATCAAGAATTCAGCATATTCGTTAGATCGCTGTAGGTCAACTGGTTTGGGAGATATCGAAGAAACCGTGCAGCATCTGAATACTAAAATTCAAAAAGTTGCAATTTTTTATTTGTATCTAGAACCAAAATCTATTAATGCCAGTTTTTAGATACTTGAATCAAGAATTCAGCATATTCGTTAGATCGACCAAAATCTATTAATGCAAGTTTTTAGATACTGGAATCAAGAATTCAGCATATTCGTTAGATCGCTGTAGGTCAACTGGTTTGGGAGATATCGAAGAAACCGTGCAGCATCTGAATACTAAAATTCAAAAAGTTGCACTTTTGTATTTGTATCTAGAACCAAAATCTATTAATGCAAGTTTTTAGATACTTGAATCAAGAATTCAGCATATTCGTTAGATCGCTGTAGGTCAACTGGTTTGGGAGATATCGAAGAAACCGTGCAGCATCTGAATACTAAAATTCAAAAAGTTGCAATTTTTTATTTGTATCTAGAACCAAAATCTATTAATGCCAGTTTTTAGATACTTGAATCAAGAATTCAGCATATTCGTTAGATCGACCAAAATCTATTAATGCAAGTTTTTAGATACTGGAATCAAGAATTCAGCATATTCGTTAGATCGCTGTAGGTCAACTGGTTTGAGAGATATCGAAGAAACCGTGCAGCATCTGAATACTAAAATTCAAAAATTTGAACTTTTTTATTTGTATCTAGAACCAAAATCTATTAATGCCAGTTTTTAGATACTTGAATCAAGAATTCAGCATATTCGTTAGATCGCTGTAGGTCAACTGGTTTGGGAGATATCGAAGAAACCGTGCAGCATCTGAATACTAAAATTCAAAAAGTTGCACTTTTTTTATATGTATCTAGAAGCAAAATCTATTAATGCAAGTTTTTAGATACTTGAATCAAGAATTCAGCATATTCGTTAGATCGCTGTAGGTCAACTGGTTTGGGAGATATCGAAGAAACCGTGCAGCATCTGAATACTAAAATTCAAAAAGGTGCACTTTTTTATTTGTATCTAGAACCAAAATCTATTAATGCCAGTTTTTAGATACTTGAATCAAGAATTCAGCATATTCGTTAGATCGCTGTAGGTCAACTGGTTTGGGAGATATCGAAGAAACCGTGCAGCATCTGAATACTAAAATTCAAAAAGTTGCACTCTTTTATTTGTATCTAGAACCAACATTTATTAATGCCAGTTTTTAGATACTTGAATCAAGAATTTAGCATATTCGTTAGATCGCTGTAGGTCAACTGGTTTGGGAGATATCGAAGAAACCGTGCAGCATCTGAATACTAAAATTCAAAAAGTTGCACTTTTTTATATGTATCTAGAACCAAAATCTATTAATGCCAGTTTTTAGATACTTGAATCAAGAATTCAGCATATTCGTTAGATCGCTGTAGGTCAACTGGTTTGGGAGATATCGAAGAAACCGTGCAGCATCTGAATACTAAAATTCAAAAAGTTGCACTTTTTTATTTGTATCTAGAACCAAAATCTATTAATGCCAGTTTTTAGATACTTGAATCAAGAATTCAGCATATTCGTTAGATCGCTGTAGGTCAACCGGTTTGTGAGATATCGAAGAAACCGTGCAGCATCTGAATACTAAAATTCAAAAAGTTGTACTTTTTTATTTGTATCTATAACCAAAATCTATTAATGCAAGTTTTTAGATACTTGAATCAAGAATTCAGCATATTCGTTAGATCGCTGTAGGTCAACTGGTTTTTGAGATATCGAAGAAACCGTGCAGCATCTGAATACTAAAATTCAAAAAGTTGCACTTCTTTATTTGTATCTAGAACCAAAATCTATTAATGCAAGTTTTTAGATACTTGGATCAAGAATTCAGCATATTCGTTAGATCGCTGTAGGTCAACTGATTTGGGAGATATCGAAGAAACCGTGCAGCATCTGAATAATAAAATTCAAAAAGTTGCACTTTTTTATTTGTATCTAGAACCAAAATCTATTAATGTCAGTTTTTAGATACTTGAATCAAGAATTCAGCATATTCGTTAGATCGCTGTAGGTCAACTGGTTTGGGAGATATCGAAGAAACCGTGCAGCATCTGAATACTAAAATTCAAAAAGTTGCACTTTTTTATTTGTATCTAGAACCAAAATCTATTAATGCCAGTTTTTAGATACTTGAATCAAGAATTCAGCATATTCGTTAGATCGCTGTAGGTCAACTGGTTTGGGAGATATCGCAGAAACCGTGCAGCATCTGGATACTAAAATTCAAAAAGTTGAACTTTTTTATTTGTATCTAGAACCAAAATCTATTTATGCCAGTTGGTTTGGGAGATAACGAAGAAACCGTGCAGCATCTGGATACTAAAATTCAAAAAGTTGAACTTTTTTATTTGTATCTAGAACCAAAATCTATTAATGCCAGTTTTTAGATACTTGAATCAAGAATTCAGCATATTAATTTGTTAGATCGCTGTAGGTCAACTGGTTTGGGAGATATCGAAGAAACCGTGCAGCATCTGGATACTAAAATTCAAAAAGTTGAACTTTTTTATTTGTATCTAGAACCAAAATCTATTAATGCCAGTTTTTAGATACTTGAATCAAGAATTTAGCATATTCGTTAGATCGCTGTAGGTCAACTGGTTTGGGAGATATCGAAGAAACCGTGCAGCATCTGAATACTAAAATTCAAAAAGTTGCACTTTTTTATATGTATCTAGAACCAAAATCTATTAATGCAAGTTTTTAGATACTTGAATCAAGAATTCAGCATATTCGTTAGATCGCTGTAGGTCAACTGGTTTGGGAGATATCGAAGAAACCGTGCAGCATCTGAATACTAAAATTCAAAAAGTTGCACTTTTTTATTTGTATCTAGAACCAAAATCTATTAATGTCAGTTTTTAGATACTTGAATCAAGAATTCAGCATATTCGTTAGATCGCTGTAGGTCAACTGGTTTGGGAGATATCGAAGAAACCGTGCAGCATCTGAATACTAAAATTCAAAAAGTTGCAATTTTTATTTGCATCTACAACCAAAATCTATTAATGCAAGTTTTTAGATATTTGAATCAAGAATTCAGCATATTCGTAAGATCGCTGTAGGTCAACTGGTTTGGGAGATATCGAAGAAACCGTGCAGCATCTGAATACTAAAATTCAAAAAGTTGCACTTTTGTATTTGTATCTAGAACCAAAATCTATTAATGCAAGTTTTTAGATACTTGAATCAAGAATTCAGCATATTCGTTAGATCGCTGTAGGTCAACTGGTTTGGGAGATATCGAAGAAATCGTGCAGCATCTGAATACTAAAATTCAAAAAGTTGCAATTTTTTATTTGTATCTAGAACCAAAATCTATTAATGCCAGTTTTAAGATACTTGAATCAAGAATTCAGCATATTCGTTAGATCGACCAAAATCTATTAATGCCAGTTTTTAGATACTTGAATCAAGAATTCAGCATATTCGTAAGGTCGCTGTAGGTCAACTGCTTTGGGTGATATCGAAGAAACCGTGCAGCATCTGAATACTAAAATTCAAAAAGTTGCACTTTTTTATTTGTATCTAGAACCAAAATCTATTAATGCAACTTTTAAGATACTTGAATCAAGAATTCAGTATATTCGTTAGATCGCTGTAGGTCAACTGGTTTGGGAGATATCGAAGAAACCGTGCAGCATCTGAATACTAAAATTCAAAAAGTTGCACTTTTTTATATGTATCTAGAACCAAAATCTATTAATGCAAGTTTTTAGATACTTGAATCAAGAATTCAGCATATTCGTTAGATCGCTGTAGGTCAACTGGTTTGGGAGATATCGAAGAAACCGTGCAGCATCTGAATACTAAAATTCAAAAAGTTGCACTTTTTTATTTGTATCTAGAACCAAAATCTATTTAAGCCAGTTTATAGATACTTGAATCAAGAATTCAGCATATTCGTTAGATCGCTGTAGGTCAACTGGTTTGGGAGATATCGAAGAAACCGTGCAGCATCTGGATACTAAAATTCAAAAAGTTACACTTTTTTATTTGTATCTAGAACCAAAATCTATTAATGCAAGTTTTTAGATACTGGAATCAAGAATTCAGCATATTCGTTAGATCGCTGTAGGTCAACTGGTTTGGGAGATATCGAAGAAACCGTGCAGCATCTGAATACTAAAATTCAAAAAGTTTCAGTTTTCTATTTGTATCTAGAACCAAAATCTATTAATGCCAGTTTTTAGATACTTGAATCAAGAATTCAGCATATTCGTTAGATCGCTGTAGGTCAACTGGTTTGGGAGATATCGAAGAAACCGTGCAGCATCTGGATACTAAAATTCAAAAAGTTGCACTTTTTTATTTGTATCTAGAACCAAAATCTATTAATGCAAGTTTTTAGATACTGGAATCAAGAATTCAGCATATTCGTTAGATCGCTGTAGGTCAACAGGTTTGGGAGATATCGAAGAAACCGTGCAGCATCTGAATACTAAAATTCAAAAAGTTGCACTTTTCTATTTGTATCTAGAACCAAAATCTATTAATGCCAGTTTTTAGATACTTGAATCAAGAATTCAGCATATTCGTTAGATCGCTGTAGGTCAAGTGGTTTGGGAGATATCGAAGAAACCGTGCAGCATCTGGATACTAAAATTCTAAAAGTTGAACTTTTTTATTTGTATCTAGAACCAAAATCTATTAATGCCAGTTTTTAGATACTTGAATCAAGAATTCAGCATATTCGTTAGATCGCTGTAGGTCAACTGGTTTGGGAGATATCGAAGAAACCGTGCAGCATCTGAATACTAAAATTCAAAAAGTTGCACTTTTTTTATATGTATCTAGAAGCAAAATCTATTAATGCAAGTTTTTAGATATTTGAATCAAGAATTCAGCATATTCGTTAGATCGCTGTAGGTCAACTGGTTTGGGAGATATCGAAGAAACCGTGCAGCATCTGAATACTAAAATTCAAAAAGGTGCACTTTTTTATTTGTATCTAGAACCAAAATCTATTAATGCCAGTTTTTAGATACTTGAATCAAGAATTCAGCATATTCGTTAGATCGCTGTAGGTCAACTGGTTTGGGAGATATCGAAGAAACCGTGCAGCATCTGAATACTAAAATTCAAAAAGTTGCACTCTTTTATTTGTATCTAGAACCAAAATTTATTAATGCCAGTTTTTAGATACTTGAATCAAGAATTCAGCATATTCGTTAGATCGCTGTAGGTCAACTGGTTTGTGAGATATCGAAGAAACCGTGCAGCATCTGAATACTAAAATTCAAAAAGTTGCACTTTTTTATATGTATCTAGAACCAAAATCTATTAATGCCAGTTTTTAGATACTTGAATCAAGAATTCAGCATATTCGTTAGATCGCTGTAGGTCAACTGGTTTGGGAGATATCGAAGAAACCGTGCAGCATCTGAATACTAAAATTCAAAAAGTTGCACTTTTTTATTTGTATCTAGAACCAAAATCTATTAATGCCAGTTTTTAGATACTTGAATCAAAAATTCAGCATATTCGTTAGATCGCTGTAGGTCAACTGGTTTGTGAGATATCGAAGAAACCGTGCAGCATCTGAATACTAAAATTTAAAAAGTTGCACTTTTTTATTTGTATCTACAACCAAAATCTATTAATGCAAGTTTTTAGATACTTGAATCAAGAATTCAGCAAATTCGTTAGATCGCTGTAGGCCAACTGGTTTGGGAGATATCGAAGAAACCGTGCAGCATCTGAATACTAAAATTCAAAAAGTTGCACTTTTTTATTTGTATCTAGAACCAAAATTTATTAATGCAAGTTTTTAGATACTTGGATCAAGAATTCAGCATATTCGTTAGATCGCTGTAGGTCAACTGGTTTGGGAGATATCGAAGAAACCGTGCAGCATCTGAATAATAAAATTCAAAAAGTTGCACTTTTTTATTTGTATCTAGAACCAAAATCTATTAATGAAAGTTTTTAGATACTTGAATCAAGAATTCAGCATATTCGTTAGATCGCTGTAGGTCAACTGGTTTGGGAGATATCGAAGAAACCGTGCAGCATCTGAATACTAAAATTCAAAAAGTTGCACTTTTTTATTTGTATCTAGAACCAGAATCTATTAATGCCAGTTTTTAGATACTTGAATCAAGAATTCAGCATATTCGTTAGATCGCTGTAGGTCATCTGGTTTGGGAGATATCGAAGAAACCGTGCAGCATCTGGATACTAAAATTCAAAAAGTTGAACTTTTTTATTTGTATCTAGAACCAAAATCTATTTATGCCAGTTTTTAGATACTTGAATCAAGAATTCAGCATATTCGTTAGATCGCTGTATGTCAACTGGTTTGGGAGATATCGAAGAAACCGTGCAGCATCTGAATACTAAAATTCAAAAAGTTTCACTTTTTTATTTGTATCTAGAACCAAAATCTATTAATGCCAGTTTTTAGATACTTGAATCAAGAATTCAGCATATTCGTTAGATCGCTGTAGGTCAACTGGTTTGGGAGATATCGAAGAAACCGTGCAGCATCTGGATACTAAAATTCAAAAAGTTGCACTTTTTTATTTGTATCTAGAACCAAAATCTATTAATGCCAGTTTTTGGATACTTGAATCAAGAATTCAGCATATTCGTTAGATCGCTGTAGGTCAACTGGTTTGGGAGATATTGAAGAAACCGTGCAGCATCTGAAAACTAAAATTCAAAAAGGTGCACTTTTTTATATGTATCTAGAACCAAAATCTATTAATGCAAGTTTTTAGATACTAGAATCAAGAATTCAGCATATTCGTTAGATCGCTGTAGGTCAACTGGTTTGGGATATATCGAAGAAACCGTGCAGCATCTGTATACTAAAATTCAAAAAGTTGCACTTTTTTATTTGTATCTAGAACCAAAATCTATTAATGCCAGTTTTTAGATACTTAAATCAAGAATTCAGCATATTCGTTAGATCGCTGTAGGTCAACTGGTTTGGGAGATATCGAAGAAACCGTGCAGCATCTGGATACTAAAATACAAAAAGTTGAACTTTTTTATTTGTATCTAGAACCAAAATCTATTAATGCCAGTTTTTAGATACTTGAATCAAGAATTCAGCATATTCGTTAGATCAATGTAGGTCAACTGGTTTGGGAGATATCGAAGAAACCGTGCAGCATCTGAATACTAAAATTCAAAAAGTTGCACTTTTTTTATATGTATCTAGAACCAAAATCTATTAATGCCAGTTTTTAGATACTTGAATCAAGAATTCAGCATATTCGTTAGATCGCTGTAGGTCAACTGATTTGGGAGATATCGAAGAAACCGTGCAGCATCTGAATACTAAAATTCAAAAAGGTGCACTTTTTTATTTGTATCTAGAACCAAAATCTATTAATGCCAGTTTTTAGATACTTGAATCAAGAATTCAGCATATTCGTTAGATCGCTGTAGGTCAACTGGTTTGGGAGATATCGAAGAAACCGTGCAGCATCTGGATACTAAAATTCAAAAAGTTGAACTTTTTTATTTGTATCTAGAACCAAAATCTATTAATGCCAGTTTTTAGATACTTGAATCAAGAATTCAGCATATTCGTTAGATCGCTGTAGGTCAAGTGGTTTGGGAGATATCAAAGAAACCGTGCAGCATCTGAATACTAAAATTCAAAAAGTTGCACTTTTTTATTTGTATCAAGAACCAAAATCTATTAATGCCAGTTTTTAGATACTTGAATCAAGAATTCAGCATATTCGTTAGATCGCTGTAGGTCAACTGGTTTGGGAGATATCGAAGAAACCGTGCAGCATCTGGATACTAAAATTCAAAAAGTTGAACTTTTTTATTTGTATCTAGAACCAAAATCTATTAATGCCAGTTTTTAGATACTTGAATCAAGAATTGAGCATATTCGTTAGATCGCTGTAGGTCAACTGGTGTGGGAGATATCGAAGAAACCGTGCAGCATCTGAATACTAAAATTCAAAAAGTTGCACTTTTTTATTTGTATCTAGAACCAAAATCTATTAATGCCAGTTTTTAGATACTTGAATCAAGAATTCAGCATATTCGTTAGATCGCTGTAGGTCAACTGGTTTGGGAGATATCGAAGAAACCGTGCAGCATCTGAATACTAAAATTCAAAAAGTTGCACTTTTTTATATGTATCTAGAACCAAAATCTATTAATGCCAGTTTTTAGATACTTGAATCAAGAATTCAGCATATTCGTTAGATCGCTGTAGGTCAACTGGTTTGGGAGATATCGAAGAAAAAATTCAAAAAGTTGCACTTTTTTATTTGTATATAGAACCAAAATCTATTAATGCCAGTTTTTAGATACTTGAATCAAGAATTCAGCATATTCGATAGATCGCTGTAGGTCAACTGGTTTGTGAGATATCGAAGAAACCGTGCAGCATCTGAATACTAAAATTCAAAAAGTTGCACTTTTTTATTTGTATCTACAACCAAAATCTATTAATGCAAGTTTTTAGATACTTGAATCAAGAATTCAGCATATTCGTTAGATCGCTGTAGGTCAACTGGTTTTTGAGATATCGAAGAAACCGTGCAGCATCTGAATACTAAAATTCAAAAAGTTGCACTTCTTTATTTGTATCTAGAACCAAAATCTATTAATGCAAGTTTTTAGATACTTGAATCAAGAATTTAGCAAATTCGTTAGATCGCTGTAGGCCAACTGGTTTGGGAGGTATCGAAGAAACCGTGCAGCATCTGAATACTAAAATTCAAAAAGTTGCACTTTTTTATTTGTATCTAGAACCAAAATTTATTAATGCAAGTTTTTAGATACTTGGATCAAGAATTCAGCATATTCGTTAGATCGCTGTAGGTCAACTGGTTTGGGAGATATCGAAGAAACCGTGCAGCATCTGAATAATAAAATTCAAAAAGTTACACTTTTTTATTTGTATCTAGAACCAAAATCTATTAATGAAAGTTTTTAGATACTTGAATCAAGAATTCAGCATATTCGTTAGATCGCTGTAGGTCAACTGGTTTGGGAGATATCGAAG
The DNA here is from genome assembly GCA_949715645.1 of Portevinia maculata. Classification (NCBI taxonomy): domain Eukaryota; kingdom Metazoa; phylum Arthropoda; class Insecta; order Diptera; family Syrphidae; genus Portevinia; species Portevinia maculata. The sequence goes on from OX454528.1 coordinate 37,803,960, forward strand.
AAACCGTGCAGCATCTGAATACTAAAATTCAAAAAGTTGCACTTTTTTATTTGTATCTAGAACCAGAATCTATTAATGCCAGTTTTTAGATACTTGAATCAAGAATTCAGCATATTCGTTAGATCGCTGTAGGTCATCTGGTTTGGGAGATATCGAAGAAACCGTGCAGCATCTGGATACTAAAATTCAAAAAGTTAAACTTTTTTATTTGTATCTAGAACCAAAATCTATTTATGCCAGTTTTTAGATACTTGAATCAAGAATTCAGCATATTCGTTAGATCGCTGTATGTCAAATGGTTTGGGAGATATCGAAGAAACCGTGCAGCATCTGAATACTAAAATTCAAAAAGTTTCACTTTTTTATTTGTATCTAGAACCAAAATCTATTAATGCAAGTTTTTAGATACTTGAATCAAGAATTCAGCATATTCGTTAGATCGCTGTAGGTCAACTGGTTTGGGAGATATCGAAGAAACCGTGCAGCATCTGGATACTAAAATTCAAAAAGTTGAACTTTTTTATTTGTATCTAGAACCAAAATCTATTAATGCCAGTTTTTAGATACTTGAATCAAGAATTCAGCATATTCGTTAGATCGCTGTAGGTCAAGTGGTTTGGGAGATATCAAAGAAACCGTGCAGCATCTGAATACTGAAATTCAAAAAGTTGCACTTTTTTATTTGTATCTAGAACCAAAATCTATTAATGCCAGTTTTTAGATACTTGAATCAAGAATTCAGCATATTCGTTAGATCGCTGTAGGTCAACTGGTTTGGGAGATATCGAAGAAACCGTGCAGCATCTGAATACTAAAATTCAAAAAGGTGCACTTTTTTGTTTGTATCTAGAACCAAAATCTATTAATGCCAGTTTTTAGATACTTGAATCAAGAATTCAGCATATTCGTTAGATCGCTGTAGGTCAACTGGTTTGGGAGATATCGATGAAACCGTGCAGCATCTGGATACTTAAATTCAAAAAGTTGAACTTTTTTATTTGTATCTAGAAACAAAATCTATTAATGCCAGTTTTTAGATACTTGAATCAAGAATTCAGCATATTCGTTAGATCGCTGTAGGTCAAGTGGTTTGGGAGATATCAAAGAAACCGTGCAGCATCTGAATACTGAAATTCAAAAAGTTGCACTTTTTTATTTGTATCTAGAACCAAAATCTATTAATGCCAGTTTTTAGATACTTGAATCAAGAATTCAGCATATTCGTTAGATCGCTGTAGGTCAACTGGTTTGGGAGATATCGAAGAAACCATGCACCATCTGGATACTAAAATTCAAAAAGTTGAACTTTTTTATTTGTATCTAGAACCAAAATCTATTAATGCCAGTTTTTAGATACTTGAATGAAGAATTCAGCATATTCGTTAGATCGCTGTAGGTCAACTGGTTTGGGAGATATCGAAGAAACCGTGCAGCATCTGTATACTAAAATTCAAAAAGTTGCACTTTTTTATTTGTATCTAGAACCAAAATCTATTAATGCCAGTTTTTAGATACTTAAATCAAGAATTCAGCATATTCGTTAGATCGCTGTAGGTCAACTGGTTTGGGAGATATCGAAGAAACCGTGCAGCATCTGGATACTAAAATACAAAAAGTTGAACTTTTTTATTTGTATCTAGAACCAAAATCTATTAATGCCAGTTTTTAGATACTTGAATCAAGAATTCAGCATATTCGTTAGATCAATGTAGGTCAACTGGTTTGGGAGATATCGAAGAAACCGTGCAGCATCTGAATACTAAAATTCAAAAAGTTGCACTTTTTTTATATGTATCTAGAACCAAAATCTATTAATGCCAGTTTTTAGATACTTGAATCAAGAATTCAGCATATTCGTTAGATCGCTGTAGGTCAACTGATTTGGGAGATATCGAAGAAACCGTGCAGCATCTGAATACTAAAATTCAAAAAGTTGCACTTTTTTATTTGTATCTACAACCAAAATCTATTAATGCAAGTTTTTAGATACTTGAATCAAGAATTCAGCATATTCGTTAGATCGCTGTAGGTCAACTGGTTTGGGAGATATCGAAGAAACCGTGCAGCATCTGAATACTAACCCTTCGGGATAGGGGTCAGAATTTACCCGAGGTAGGCATACCGGTCGTAAGAGGCGACTAAAATCCACCCTTCGGGATAGGGATCAGAATCTACCCGAGGTAGGCATGCCGGTCGTAAGAGGCGACCAAAATCCACCCTCAGTATACCGAGTGCATAGAGTATACAAAAAATGCAATGATTAAAACAAAAAGATATAATACCCCAGGTGGCAGCCCAGTTCTACTGGAAAATCCACACTCTTCGGAGGCAGGCTCTACGGATTCTGGGGAGAGCCATTTATTGCAATCATTCGACCCTTTTAAAAATAGTAAAAGGGTAACTAGATCACCACCAACGGGATCTGTGCCAGAAGCAAAAACTAATCGAAGTCCTACGACGCCAAAAGATTTTGGACGCTTTTCGAGGGACTCAACGAAATGCAAAAGCTTCGAGGACGAAAACAAGGAACTCCGCACTAAGCTTAACCAAATTGAACAGCTTTACCAAGAGCTAAAAAAAGAGCTAGATCAGCTGAAAGCTGAGAACAAAGCACTTGTTGAATCTCAACCTAAAAAACAGCCAGAAGCCAAATCATACCGCTCAGCTAGCCGCGATTATCATACAGACGAAGAAGAGCTAGGGCGCGAAACGGATTGGATCACTAAGAGGAGACCGAACAAAAAACGGAAAGCCGGCTCCTCACCAGAAGTCGTTGTGCTAAAAGATAGACAACCCAAAAAGGCAAATGCCAACGAAATAGAAACGCTAAGGAAAAAACCTCAAAATAAGGTATACCTTCCACCTCCAATTAACGTTGTCGGAGTTTCAGACTACAGCAAGCTAAGTAGCCTTCTTAAGGAAATAGCAAAATCCACATTCAAAGTAACATCTCTGAATAATAATGTGTGGAAAATAAATGTAAGCGATCCTGAGAGCTATCGCGCAGTTTCTCAAAAACTGAATACTGAGAAGGTACAATGGTACACTTATGAAAACAAGTCTGAAAGGCCACACCGAGTTGTAGCCAGAGGGCTCCACTCTTCGTGCCGCAAAGAAGATGTTTTGCAAGATCTTAAAACTAAAGGTTTCAAAATTATCGACGCGGTTAATATACTTAAAAAAGAAAAGCAAAAAACGGAACAAGACGAGGAAATTGTTGTCAAACGCGGACTTCCGCTATTCATGCTTAGTTTCGAAAAGTCTGAAAACATGGAAAAAATATACAACATTAAAACTATCCTAAACATAGTGGTTAAAATTGAACCGATGCGCCAAAGGACTCGTCAGATTCCTCAGTGTAAGCGTTGCCAAGGCTACAATCACACGCACACGTATTGCCAAAAAGAGCCGCGTTGCGTAAAATGTGCCGGTAAACATTTATCGAAGGAATGCGCTCTAAGTAGACAAGACCTACCAACATGCATAAATTGCAATGGAAAACATCCGGCAAATTATCGCGGATGCGAAGTGGCTAAGGAACTTCAAAATAGGCGCGACAAAATAAAGAAAACTACGCTACCAATCGCAAATAAAACCAATAACAAACCTGAAAGGGGCAATAATAAAACCAATGAAGGACGAAAAAAGGCTAAAGAAATGGTCAAAACACAACACCCAAGAGAAGGAAAATTGTTTAGAAAAAAGTCACCGAAAGCTGTTCCACAAACATACGCTGAAGCTGCGTTGCAAGGACGCGAACAAACAAATAAAACATCTGATCCAGTCTTCCAAGTTTTCTCTGCAATTCTTGCCAGGCTAGAAGAACAGAGCCAAATTAATAAACGTATGTTTGAAAAACTCGACAAGCTCGAAAATCAATTTCGAAGTACACGTGCAATAATATAAATATGACGGATTTAGTTAAATTAGTGACATGGAATGCGAACGGCCTTCTGCATAAGATGGACGAGCTCGAGATATTCATTCATAAATATGAAATTGATATTTGTTTGATTTCGGAAACTCATCTGACGAAAGAAACCAGCACAAACATTCGAGGATACATTGCCTATCACGCATATCACCCTTCGGAAAGGGCGAGAGGCGGGGCATCCTTGTTGATCAAAAATACCATTGAACACTCAGTCAGTGGAACAATCGAGCTTGACAAACTGCAATTATGCACGGTGAGCGTAAAAATTAAACACATAAAATATGATTTTGCAGCTATCTATTGCCCCCCACGTGCAACGATGGAAAGAAGCGATTTTATAAGTATCTTTGACTCACTTGGACGAAATTTCGTCATCGGAGGTGACTTTAACGCAAAACATACCTTCTGGGGATCAAGATGCATTTCAGTAAAAGGTAGAGTTCTTTACGAAGCCGGTATGGAATTGGGGGTAGACTTTCATTCCTCAGGTAAACCGACATACTGGCCCTCGGATACGGCAAAAACACCAGACCTCATCGATTTCTTCATCACGAAAGGTTTGTCGGGAAACTCTATTGTAGTTGAGGAATGCTTCGATCTTTCTTCTGATCATTCACCGGTCATTTTGACAATTAACGGCTGTCTACGAAAAAAAGAAGGTCCGCCCAGACTAACTAACATGAAAACAAACTGGGAATCCTTTAAAAAATACTGTGAAAGTAAAATCGATCTCAAAGTGTCTCTTCGAACACCCCACGAACTTGAAGACGAAGTCGATCAATTTATTAACGTCATACAATGCTCAGCCTGGAAAAATACTCCCCATAAACGGAAAATAACCACAAATTGCGAAATAACATATCCCTTGGAAATCACGCAATTGTTAAAGAAGAAAAGGGGAGCGCGCAAAAGATGGCAACAATCTCGCGCTCCACAGGATAAAACCACTCTTAACTACCTTTGTAGTAAACTTAAGAGAGAAATTCGAGACTTTAAAAATCGTCAAATTTCTACATATCTTGGAAGCCTAACTGCGGATAAAAGTACAAATTACTCGCTCTGGAAAGCCATGAAAGGCATTAAAAAACCAAAAACGCAAGCGCCACCCATCAGGAAAATCAATGGAGAATGGGCGAAGAGTGACAAGGAAAAAGCCGAAATATTTGCAGAACATTTGGAAGAAACATTTAAACCATTTGATGGTCAAGCGTTGCTCGAATTTCCTGTCCTAACCGTGGCACCTGACAATTATAGAATAAAAAGTGTATCGCTAGCCGAACTACGCTTCGAAATAGAGAAACTAAAATTAAACAAAGCTCCTGGATATGACTTAATCACAGGACAGGTCCTTAAAGAGTTACCTAGGAAAGCTTTAATAAAGTTTGCATATCTTATAAATGCATCGTTCAGGTTATTGTACGTTCCACGACAATGGAAGGTAGCTGAAGTTATAATGGTTCCAAAGCCCGGTAAACCACTGAATGACAAAAAATCATATAGGCCAATATCTCTCTTACCGATAATGTCGAAGGTATTCGAAAAACTTTTGTTAAAGCGCCTACATCCGATTATCGAAGAACGTCGATTAATACCTGACCACCAATTCGGATTCAGGATTAAGCACTCTACAATCGACCAGGTTTACAGAATAACCAATGTAATTGAAAAAGCCTTAGAGGAGAAAAAAATATGTTCTAGTGTTTTTCTCGACGTCTCTCAGGCCTTTGATAAAGTATGGCATACAGGGTTGAAACATAAGCTAAGACTAGCTTTTCCGAAACAGTTATCTGATATCCTTAGTTGTTACTTATCAGACAGACTCTTTCGTGTAAAACACGGAAATGATTACTCTGAATTTAAAGAAATCGCGGCAGGAGTTCCCCAAGGAAGCGTTCTTGGACCGATCCTATTTCTAATATACACTAGTGATATTCCTCAAAAAGAAGGCACAACAGTAGCCACATTTGCAGACGATACAGCTATATTAGCGGTCAGTAATACCGTTGAATCAGCAACTAATAAACTCCAACGTTCTATTGACAAAATTTGTGATTGGACAAAGACTTGGCGTATTGCTCTCAACGAGGCCAAATCAACGCACGTGAATTTTACTTATAAAAAGGTAGACAACTTACCCATTTTCATTGATTCGGTACGAATTCCGTACGCAAACGAGGCAAAATATTTGGGTATGACACTCGATGCGAAATTAAAATGGAAACCGCACGTCAAGAAGAAACGCGAAGAGCTCGCCATTCGATGTAAACAAATGCACTGGCTGCTTGGTAGATTTTCCCAACTCAGCATGCAGAACAAGCTGCTTTTATACAAGCAAGTACTAAAACCGGTTTGGACATACGGTATACAACTTTGGGGTTGTACCAAATCCAGTAATATCAAAATTTTACAAACTTTTCAAAACAAAGTGCTAAGAAAAATAGTAAATGCACCATGGTTTATCAGAAACACTGATATCCACAGAGACCTAACTATGGCTACCGTCGAAGATGAAATAAAACATTTTGCCTGCAAACAACAGACACGCCTTCACGGTCATTGCAATATCACCATGCTACAAATTCGAGACGATACTAACCTAGTGCGCCGATTACAAAGGATAAAACCATTTGAATTAGCGCAATAAGATGTAACCGCGTGCTTATGGCGGTATTAGCAGGTGCCTCCACTGGGAAGCTGCCTGCCAAACGCGTAATTTACAGTTTAAATAAAACTACTAGATAGGAATAACCTAGTTGTAGTATGCAGGTTTCGAAGGGAGGTGGTTTTTGTTTTCTTATCTTAAGTGAGAAAGAGTCGCATGTACGATTTTCCACCTACCCCTATTATTCGTCCGAGCCTAGTTCTGGTTCCAAGTCTCGTGCTTTTAACCAGGATAGGTAACTCTCAGCTTGCTGAGAGTAACGATAATATTACTATGGCTTGGGAGTAATATTAGAAACTCTATAAATAAAAAAAAAAAAATCTGAATACTAAAATTCAAAAAGTTGCACTTTTTTTATATGTATCTAGAACCAAAATCTATTAATGCCAGTTTTTAGATACTTGAATCAAGAATTCAGCATATTCGTTAGATCGCTGTAGGTCAACTGGTTTGTGAGATATCGAAGAAACCGTGCAGCATCTGAATACTAAAATTCAAAAAGTTGCACTTTTTTATTTGTATCTACAACCAAAATCTATTAATGCAAGTTTTTAGATACTTGAATCAAGAATTCAGCATATTCGTTAGATCGCTGTAGGTCAACTGGTTTGGGAGATATCGAAGAAACCGTGCAGCATCTGAATACTAAAATTCAAAAAGTTGCACTTTTTTTATATGTATCTAGAACCAAAATCTATTAATGCCAGTTTTTAGATATTTGAATCAAGAATTCAGCATATTCGTTAGATCGCTGTAGGTCAACTGATTTGGGAGATATCGAAGAAACCGTGCAGCATCTGAATACTAAAATTCAAAAAGGTGCACTTTTTTATTTGTATCTAGAACCAAAATCTATTAATGCCAGTTTTTAGATACTTAAATCAAGAATTCAGCATATTCGTTAGATCGCTGTAGGTCAACTGGTTTGGGAGATATCGAAGAAACCGTGCAGCATCTGGATACTAAAATTCAAAAAGTTGAACTTTTTTATTTGTATCTAGAACCAAAATCTATTAATGCCAGTTTTTAGATACTTGAATCAAGAATTCAGCATATTCGTTAGATCGCTGTAGGTCAAGTGGTTTGGGAGATATCAAAGAAACCGTGCAGCATCTGAATACTAAAATTCAAAAAGTTGCACTTTTTTATTTGTATCAAGAACCAAAATCTATTAATGCCAGTTTTTAGATACTTGAATCAAGAATTCAGCATATTCGTTAGATCGCTGTAGGTCAACTGGTTTGGGAGATATCGAAGAAACCGTGCAGCATCTGGATACTAAAATTCAAAAAGTTGAACTTTTTTATTTGTATCTAGAACCAAAATCTATTAATGCCAGTTTTTAGATACTTGAATCAAGAATTCAGCATATTCGTTAGATCGCTGTAGGTCAACTGGTTTGGGAGATATCGAAGAAACCGTGCAGCATCTGAATACTAAAATTCAAAAAGTTGCACTTTTTTATATGTATCTAGAACCAAAATCTATTAATGCCAGTTTTTAGATACTTGAATCAAGAATTCAGCATATTCGTTAGATCGCTGTAGGTCAACTGGTTTGGGAGATATCGAAGAAACCGTGCAGCATCTGAATACTAAAATTCAAAAAGTTGCACTTTTTTATTTGTATATAGAACCAAAATCTATTAATGCCAGTTTTTAGATACTTGAATCAAGAATTCAGCATATTCGTTAGATCGCTGTAGGTCAACTGGTTTGTGAGATATCGAAGAAACCGTGCAGCATCTGAATACTAAAATTCAAAAAGTTGCACTTTTTTATTTGTATCTACAACCAAAATCTATTAATGCAAGTTTTTAGATACTTGAATCAAGAATTCAGCATATTCGTTAGATCGCTGTAGGTCAACTGGTTTTTGAGATATCGAAGAAACCGTGCAGCATCTGAATACTAAAATTCAAAAAGTTGCACTTCTTTATTTGTATCTAGAACCAAAATCTATTAATGCAAGTTTTTAGATACTTGAATCAAGAATTTAGCAAATTCGTTAGATCGCTGTAGGCCAACTGGTTTGGGAGATATCGAAGAAACCGTGCAGCATCTGAATACTAAAATTCAAAAAGTTGCACTTTTTTATTTGTATCTAGAACCAAAATCTATTAATGCCAGTTTTTAGATACTTGAATCAAGAATTCAGCATATTCGTTAGATCGCTGTAGGTCAAGTGGTTTGGGAGATATCAAAGAAACCGTGCAGCATCTGAATACTAAAATTCAAAAAGTTGCACTTTTTTATTTGTATCTAGAACCAAAATCTATTAATGCCAGTTTTTAGATACTTGAATCAAGAATTCAGCATATTCGTTAGATCGCTGTAGGTCAACTGGTTTGGGAGATATCGAAGAAACCGTGCAGCGTCTGGATACTAAAATTCAAAAAGTTGAACTTTTTTATTTGTATCTAGAACCAAAATCTATTAATGCCAGTTTTTAGATACTTGAATCAAGAATTGAGCATATTCGTTAGATCGCTGTAGGTCAACTGGTGTGGGAGATATCGAAGAAACCGTGCAGCATCTGAATACTAAAATTCAAAAAGTTTCACTTTTTTATTTGTATCTAGAACCAAAATCTATTAATGCCAGTTTTTAGATACTTGAATCAAGAATTCAGCATATTCGTTAGATCGCTGTAGGTCAACTGGTTTGGGAGATATCGAAGAAACCGTGCAGCATCTGAATACTAAAATTCAAAAAGTTGCACTTTTTTCTATGTATCTAGAACCAAAATCTATTAATGCCAGTTTTTAGATACTTGAATCAAGAATTCAGCATATTCGTTAGATCGCTGTAGGTCAACTGGTTTGGGAGATATCGAAGAAACCGTGCAGCATCTGAATACTAAAATTCAAAAAGTTGCACTTTTTTATTTGTATATAGAACCAAAATCTATTAATGCCAGTTTTTAGATACTTGAATCAAGAATTCAGCATATTCGTTAGATCGCTGTAGGTCAACTGGTTTGTGAGATATCGAAGAAACCGTGCAGCATCTGAATACTAAAATTCAAAAAGTTGCACTTTTTTATTTGTATCTACAACCAAAATCTATTAATGCAAGTTTTTAGATACTTGAATCAAGAATTCAGCATATTCGTTAGATCGCTGTAGGTCAACTGGTTTTTGAGATATCGAAGAAACCGTGCAGCATCTGAATACTAAACTTCAAAAAGTTGCACTTCTTTATTTGTATCTAGAACCAAAATCTATTAATGCAAGTTTTTAGATACTTGAATCAAGAATTTAGCAAATTCGTTAGATCGCTGTAGGCCAACTGGTTTGGGAGATATCGAAGAAACCGTGCAGCATCTGAATACTAAAATTCAAAAAGTTGCACTTTTTTATTTGTATCTAGAACCAAAATTTATTAATGCAAGTTTTTAGATACTTGGATCAAGAATTCAGCATATTCGTTAGATCGCTGTAGGTCAACTGGTTTGGGAGATATCGAAGAAACCGTGCAGCATCTGAATAATAAAATTCAAAAAGTTGCACTTTTTTATTTGTATCTAGAACCAAAATCTATTAATGAAAGTTTTTAGATACTTGAATCAAGAATTCAGCATATTCGTTAGATCGCTGTAGGTCAACTGGTTTGGGAGATATCGAAGAAACCGTGCAGCATCTGAATACTAAAATTCAAAAAGTTGCACTTTTTTATTTGTATCTAGAACCAGAATCTATTAATGCCAGTTTTTAGATACTTGAATCAAGAATTCAGCATATTCGTTAGATCGCTGTAGGTCATCTGGTTTGGGAGATATCGAAGAAACCGTGCAGCATCTGGATACTAAAATTCAAAAAGTTAAACTTTTTTATTTGTATCTAAAACCAAAATCTATTTATGCCAGTTTTTAGATACTTGAATCAAGAATTCAGCATATTCGTTAGATCGCTGTATGTCAAATGGTTTGGGAGATATCGAAGAAACCGTGCAGCATCTGAATACTAAAATTCAAAAAGTTTCACTTTTTTATTTGTATCTAGAACCAAAATCTATTAATGCAAGTTTTTAGATACTTGAATCAAGAATTCAGCATATTCGTTAGATCGCTGTAGGTCAACTGGTTTGGGAGATATCGAAGAAACCGTGCAGCATCTGGATACTAAAATTCAAAAAGTTGAACTTTTTTATTTGTATCTAGAACCAAAATCTATTAATGCCAGTTTTTAGATACTTGAATCAAGAATTCAGCATATTCGTTAGATCGCTGTAGGTCAAGTGGTTTGGGAGATATCAAAGAAACCGTGCAGCATCTGAATACTGAAATTCAAAAAGTTGCACTTTTTTATTTGTATCTAGAACCAAAATCTATTAATGCCAGTTTTTAGATACTTGAATCAAGAATTCAGCATATTCGTTAGATCGCTGTAGGTCAACTGGTTTGGGAGATATCGAAGAAACCGTGCAGCATCTGAATACTAAAATTCAAAAAGGTGCACTTTTTTGTTTGTATCTAGAACCAAAATCTATTAATGCCAGTTTTTAGATACTTGAATCAAGAATTCAGCATATTCGTTAGATCGCTGTAGGTCAACTGGTTTGGGAGATATCGATGAAACCGTGCAGCATCTGGATACTTAAATTCAAAAAGTTGAACTTTTTTATTTGTATCTAGAACCAAAATCTATTAATGCCAGTTTTTAGATACTTGAATCAAGAATTCAGCATATTCGTTAGATCGCTGTAGGTCAACTGGTTTGGGAGATATCGAAGAAACCGTGCAGCATCTGAATACTAAAATTCAAAAAGGTGCACTTTTTTGTTTGTATCTAGAACCAAAATCTATTAATGAAAGTTTTTAGATACTTGAATCAAGAATTCAGCATATTCGTTAGATCGCTGTAGGTCAACTGGTTTGGGAGATATCGATGAAACCGTGCAGCATCTGGATACTTAAATTCAAAAAGTTGAACTTTTTTATTTGTATCTAGAACCAAAATCTATTAATGCCAGTTTTTAGATACTTGAATCAAGAATTCAGCATATTCGTTAGATCGCTGTAGGTCAACTGGTTTGGGAGATATCGAAGAAACCGTGCAGCATCTGAATACTAAAATTCAAAAAGGTGCACTTTTTTGTTTGTATCTAGAACCAAAATCTATTAATGCCAGTTTTTAGATACTTGAATCAAGAATTCAGCATATTCGTTAGATCGCTGTAGGTCAACTGGTTTGGGAGATATCGAAGAAACCGTGCAGCATCTGAATACTAAAATTCAAAAAGGTGCACTTTTTTGTTTGTATCTAGAACCAAAATCTATTAATGCCAGTTTTTAGATACTTGAATCAAGAATTCAGCATATTCGTTAGATCGCTGTAGGTCAACTGGTTTGGGAGATATCGATGAAACCGTGCAGCATCTGGATACTAAAATTCAAAAAGTTGAACTTTTTTATTTGTATCTAGAACCAAAATTTATTAATGCCAGTTTTTAGATACTTGAATCAAGAATTCAGCATATTCGTTAGATCGCTGTAGGTCAAGTGGTTTGGGAGATATCAAAGAAACCGTGCAGCATCTGAATACTGAAATTCAAAAAGTTGCACTTTTTTATTTGTATCTAGAACCAAAATCTATTAATGCCAGTTTTTAGATACTTGAATCAAGAATTCAGCATATTCGTTAGATCGCTGTAGGTCAACTGGTTTGGGAGATATCGAAGAAACCGTGCACCATCTGGATACTAAAATTCAAAAAGTTGAACTTTTTTATTTGTATCTAGAACCAAAATCTATTAATGCCAGTTTTTAGATACTTGAATCAAGAATTCAGCATATTCGTTAGATCGCTGTAGGTCAACTGGTGTGGGAGATATCGAAGAAACCGTGCAGCATCTGAATACTAAAATTCAAAAAGTTGCACTTTTTTATTTGTATCTAGAACCAAAATCTATTAATGCCAGTTTTTAGATACTTGAATCAAGAATGCAGCATATTCGTTAGATCGCTGTAGGTCAACTGGTTTGGGAGATATCGAAGAAACCGTGCAGCATCTGGATACTAAAATTCAAAAAGTTGAACTTTTTTATTTGTATCTAGAACCAAAATCTATTAATGCCAGTTTTTAGATACTTGATTCAAGAATTCAGCATATTCGTTAGATTGCTGTAGGTCAACTGGTATGGGAGATATCGAAGAAACCGTGCAGCATCTGAATACTAAAATCCAAAAAGTTGCACCTTTTTATTTGTATCTAGAACCAAAATCTATTAATGCCAGTTTTTAGATACTTGAATCAAGAATTCAGCATATTCGTTAGATCCCTGTAGGTCAACTGGTTTGGGAGATATCGAAGAAACCGTGCAGCATCTGGATACTAAAATTCAAAAAGTTGAACTTTTTTATTTGTATCTAGAACCAAAATCTATTAATGCCAGTTTTTAGATACTTGAATCAAGAATTCAGCATATTCGTTAGATCGCTGTAGGTCAACTGGTTTGGGAGATATCGAAGAAACCGTGCAGCATCTGGATACTAAAATTCAAAAAGTTGAACTTTTTTATTTGTATCTAGAACCAAAATCTATTAATGCCAGTTTTTAGATACTTGAATTAAGAATTCAGCATATTCGTTAGATCGCTGTAGGTCGACTGGTTTGGGAGATATCGAAGAAACCGTGCAGCATCTGAATACTAAAATTCAAAAAGTTGCACTTTTTTATTTGTATCTAGAACCAAAATCTATTAATGCCAGTTTTTCGATACTTGAATCAAGAATTCAGCATATTCGTTAGATCGCTGTAGGTCAACTGGTTTGGGAGATATCGAAGAAACCGTGCAGCATCTGGATACTAAAATTCAAAAAGTTGAACTTTTTTATTTGTATCTAGAACCAAAATCTATTAATGCCAGTTTTTAGATACTTGAATCAAGAATTCAGCATATTTGTTAGATCGCAGTAGGTCAACTGGTTTGGGAGATACCGAAGAAACCGTGCAGCATCTGAATACTAAAATTCAAAAAGTTGCACTTTTTTATTTGTATCTAGAACCAGAATCTATTAATGCCAGTTTTTAGATACTTGAATCAAGAATTCAGCATATTCGTTAGATCGCTGTAGGTCAACTGGTTTGGGAGATATCGAAGAAACCGTGCAGCATCTGGATACTAAAATTCAAAAAGTTGAACTTTTTTATTTGTATCTAGAACCAAAATCTATTAATGCCAGTTTTTAGATACTTGAATCAAGAATTCAGCATATTCGTTAGATCGCTGTAGGTCAACTGGTTTGGGAGATATCGAAGAAACCGTGCAGTATCTGAATACTAAAATTCAAAAAGTTGCACTTTTTTATATGTATCTAGAACCAAAATCTATTAATGCAAGTTTTTAGATACTTGAAACAGGAATTCAGCATATTCGTTAGATCGCTGTAGGTCAACTGGTGTGGGAGATATCGAAGAAACCGTGCAGCATCTGAATACTAAAATTCAAAGAGTTGCACTTTTTTATTTGTATCTAGAACCAAAATCTATTAATGCCAGTTTTTAGATACTTGAATCAAGAACTCAGCATATTCGTTAGATCGCTGTAGGTCAACTGGTTTGGGAGATATCGAAGAAACCGTGCAGCATCTGAATACTAAAATTCAAAAAGTTGAACTTTTTTATTTGAATCTAGAACCAAAATCTATCAATGCCAGTTTTTAGATACTTGAATCAAAAATTCAGCATATTCGTTAGATCGCTGTAGGTCAACTGGTTTGGGAGATATCGAAGAAACCGTGCAGCATCTGGATACTAAAATTCAAAAAGTTGAACTTTTTTATTTGTATCTAGAACCAAAATCTGTTAATGCAAGTTTTTAGATACTTGAATCAAGAATTCAGCATATTCGTTAGATCGCTGTAGGTCAACTGGTTTGGGAGATATCGAAGAAACCGTGCAGCATCTGGATACTAAAATTCAAAAAGTTGAACTTCTTTATTTGTGTCTAGAACCAAAATCTATTAATGCCAGATTTTAGATACTTGAATCAAGAATTCAGCATATTCGTTAGATCGCTGTAGGTCAACTGGTTTGGGAGATATCGAAGAAACCGTGCAGCATCTGAATACTAAAATTCAAAAAGTTGCACTTTTTTATATGTATCTAGAACCAAAATCTATCACCTGTCAACTGTCAAATGTTACCTGTCACCTGTCACCTGTCACCTGTCACCTGTCACCTGTCACCTGTCGCCTGTCACCTTTCACCTGTCACCTGTCACCTGTCACCTGTCGCTGAGTTGACACTTTCATGCACAGACTTGTTCTCACGATCACAGTGCATGGAATCGGATTACTTGCATGCGCGACTCAACGGATGCGCGTGCGATTACCGGAATAGAGGAGTCAGCAGTTCTGATGTTGGGAACAGAGCTATCCAGAGGAAGTTATTGTAGTTATTAAGTTAGTCTTAATTCTGAGATTGTATAGTGCGGAGCTCGCTGAATAAATCCTATATTTACTTACGAGTATAACTTATCGTGTTTTAAATTAGCGAACGGTTGGTGTTCGCGCGGGCTTCGGCCGTTTCGGCGTTTATTTTTTAGTATACGCATTTCGCGATAATTTAACTACTGGCGCCCGAGCAGGGACGGCTCTGTAGACGACATCCTTCTTTTTTCTGGTGATAGCTTTATCCTCTAACCAGGATTCGAGATCTATACGTTCCATTGAACGCAAATCACTGTACCCATGAGAACACAGTGTTTATAGAACGATACTCGAAAAGCTTCCATCGTACCCATGAGAACACGATTGGAGATCACGAAAGAATCAAAAGGATTCGTTTGAAGCAAATCGTGCCTTAGTAGGATGCCTACAATTATAAACGTTCGCATCTAAAACGGAGAACACGATCCTTCCGAAAGAGCTGTACCCAATAAAAGAATGCGAACTAATCATTTGCTTTTCTTTCCTTAGCGAACTCGAACGTAATCGTTACAACGAATTCCCACCGGACGAATACCGAAAATAACATGAACGTCGCAATCCTAACGTAAGGATTAAGGAAAAACATACATAAAAAAAAAAAATATTAATAAAAGCTGTTTTAAAGAAAAAAGATTGTGCTTAGAAAACGAAAACCATTTTTTCTGAAAGAAAAAAGAGGAAAAAAGAACATACGTGTGTTGTGATCAAAAGGGTTAGTTAGTGCATAAAAGGGGAGAAAGACACCTCCCAAGTCGTGTAAAAGCTAAAGCTTATTAAGAGGAAGAAGAATCTCCTCCATTATAAAAGATAAGATCGTATCATCGATAAATAAATTTAAGAATTTATTGTGTTTGTGAGTGCGTGCTTAGTGTGATAAAAAAAGAAAAAATATATTAAAGATATATATTGACAACTGTCACTAGTTCCACGGTAAGGTACTTTTCTTTATTTTTATCGAATTTCCCCTTGTAATGGACGCTGTTACTAAATCTTTAACGGAATTGACCGGAGCGGTGAACGCCATCCTCGCGCAGCTGAAAAGCTTTGAGGGTCGTCTAAAGACTCTGAAGGATGGGCAAATACCGCGACGTCCAACCACTGAAGAGCCGGTTGAGCTTTGTGCCCCGAGAAACGAGGCGGATTTAAGAGAAATATCCAAATTACCAGATTGCGTTAAAGAACTGCAAATCTTTGACGGAACCCCAACGCAGTACGTGACATGGGTGCACGTAGTGGAAGGTATCCTCAAGGATTTTGAAATCGTTAGGGCAAAGCCTTTATATAGGGCTATTTTGCAACACATTAGGCAAAAAATAAGAGATCCTGCGGATGCTGCCCTAGTATCGTACAATATATTTGACGATGACTGGCAGGCAATCAAACAATGTCTCTCTCTGCACTATGCAGACAAGAGAGATATGCGGACCCTCGAGCATCAGCTCAATCAACTGTCCCAGAAAAATACAAAATTGGACGAGTTCTACGCGGCGGTAAATCACCAGCTTTCGCTGATGATCAATAAGATCAAGACTGAGACGTTCAGTCAGGAAACGGTTACCGTGCTCGTGGAAACATACCGAAATCGCGCCCTGGATGTTTTCATCCGCGGCCTTAACGGCGACCTCTCTAGAATACTAATCGTACAAAGACCGAGGACTCTGCCAGAAGCCTATTCGGCATGCCTAGAATATATATAATTATATGAACCGCCCCCGCGGTTCCAATCCTTTTAAGAGGAAAGCAAATTCGCAAAGGTATGCCCAAAAACAACAGAGGGTATACCATTTGCACGAGGAATCTGACTATGATCAGGTAGCGGAGGAGGAAGTCCAAGACGAGGTAAATTTTATGGAGGACGGCCATCCAGCGTTCCATATTTAGAGTATCTGACGAGGGACGAGCTCACCCTCAACTTTCTCGTTGACACGGGTGCCAACAAAAACTTCCTTAGCCCGTCCGTTGTTACAAAAACTGCATCCCCCTTGACTCAACTTGTTCGCCCTTGACTCAACTTGTTCGCCCTTTTTATATTAATTCAGCAGGTGGAAACATAAAAATAGAGCAAAAGCTCTGCGGTAGGTTTTTCCAAAAATTGCGAAATAACACATTATTCACCTTTTATGTCTTGCCTGGTCTTGCCTCTTTCGATGGGATTATAGGGGACGATACCCTGAAAGAACTTGAAGCGGTCATTGACCGTAAGGAAAATACGCTTAAACTAAAACCAAATATAACGATCCCACTGAAAGCCATGGTGTCCAGGGAAGTAAACATAACGTTAAGCGAAGACTTGAATGAGAATATCAGAGTCAAGCTACATTCCCTAATTAACAGATACGATTCCCTCTTTGGCCCTATTAACCTAGTCGAGGCTGTTAAAACGACGGTAAGAGCGGAAATCCGAACGAGAACGGATGAACCAGTCTATAGCAAAAGTTACCCGTACCCGGCCTGTATGAGGGAAGTGGTAGAGAGAGAAATAAAAGATCTCTTGGCCGGAGGTATTATACGACCTTCAAGGAGCCCCTACAATTCACCGATATGGGTGGTTTCCAAGAAACCGAAACCGTCAGGGGAAAAACAGTATCGGATGGTGATCGACTACAAGAGGCTTAACGCGGTCACTATATCGGATACTATACCCGATCCCAGACATAAACACCACTCTTGCCAGTATGGGCAAGGCAGCATACTTCACAACCCTTGATCTGACTTCGGGCTTTCATCAAATCGCGATGAAAACCTGCGACATACCGAAAACTGCCTTCTCGACGATGAATGGAAAATACGAATTCTTGAGGTTGCCCTTCGGATTGAAGAACGCCCCTGCGATTTTCCAGAGGATGATCGATGACGTACTCAAAGAATACATAGGGAAAATTTGCTATGTATACATCGATGATGTCATAGTTTTTGGGAAGAACGAGGACGACCACCTCAAGAATGTCGACACGATCTTCTCAAAGTTGCAGGAGGCCAACCTGAAGGTTAACCTTGAGAAAACCCATTTCATGAAGACAGAAGTGGAATTCCTCGGGTATGTCATTACCCGTGATGGCATAAAAGCCGATCCCAAAAAGGTAATAGCCATCGAAAAGATCCTTCCTCCAGAAAATCTTAAAGAGCTGAAAGGTTTCCTAGGCCTCACGTCATACTATAGAAAATTTATTCGCGACTATGCGAAGGTTGCCAAGCCACTTACTAACCTCACTCGTGGGAGTAACGCCCAGATCAAGGCAAATGAGTCTAGGAGAGTCCCAATCACACTAAACGAGGAAGCGTTGCAGGCCTTCAACGATTTGAAAACGCTGGCGACGTCATCCGGAATTTTGTAGTTCCCTGACTTTGAAAAACCTTTCAATCTCACTACCGATGCGTCGAATTATGCGATAGGAGCAGTCGTGAGCCAAAAAGGTCAAAATACACACCGACCACCAGCCCTTAACGTTTGCCTTAAGCAACAGGAATTTTAATGCGAAATTAAAACGCTGGAAATCTCGTATTGAGGAGTATAACTACGAGCTAGTGTACAAACCCGGCAAATCCAATCTGGTAGCGGATGCTTTATCGCGTCTTAGAACTGGAGTCAACCACTTGTCTGATTCGGAACAGGCCGAACCAGCACGAAGTGTGAACGACGCCAATAACGACTCTCCTACAGACACGGCAAGCGAAAACCAAGATTCTCAAACAGAAACAGCTAGCGAGAACAGCGATTCTCGCGCGGAGCCGCTGGGTGCCTTCCCCGACGGTGGCGCAGAAAAAACGCAGTCCACTGAGACTGCAAGTGAGGAACAATCCTCGATTGGTACTGCCCACAGTGCGGATGAAGATAACTCCGACCTTATCCCTCACGTTGAAGCCCCAATTAATGTCTTTCGCAACCAAATTTTCGTCAAAATAGGTAAGGGTGTCGAGATCCTGGAGGAACCCCATCCTGGCTTCACCCGACACTACTTCGCAATAAAAAATCAGGCCAAACAGGGTCTGATTGACCTCCTGAAAGCGAAATTGAGACCCAATGTTATTAATGGCATCAAAATACCGGAGTCTCACTTAGCCTTACTCCAGCAGGTGTTTCTTGAAAACTTTAGCAAATACAAGTTGCGTGTCACGCAGAGATTTGTTGAAGACGTGAGAGACGAGGAAAGGAAGTGCCACCTCATTATGGAAGAACATAAGAGAGCACATAGGAAACTCAGGGAAAATAGAGAACAACTTCTCGAAAAATATTATTTCCCTAGCATGATGAGTTTAGTTAAGAAATACACAGAATCCTGTGAAATCTGTAAGCTAAATAAATATGACAGGCACCCAAACAAACCCGAATTCCAACCTACTCCAGTGCCAACATATGCATGTGAAATCCTGCACATGGATATAATGGAGATACAGGGTGAGAAATTTATAACCTGCATCGACAAATTCTCTAATTTTGTAAAAATATTCCACGTCAAAAATAGATCATCCCTTTACCTCAGGAACAAGATCACCAGGATACTCCATTATTTCACAGTCCCAAAAATGTTGGTGACTGATAATGAGCGCAGTTTCCTGAGTCCAATAATTCAGAATTTTATCAAAATTTTAGGAATCAAACATTATCTGACGCCAGTCTACCGTAGCGAGGTAAACGGTCAGGTCGAGAGGTTTCATTCGACCATAATAGAAATCTACCGATGCTTGAAAGTGGAACTTAAGGGCCTGCGTCTTAAAGAACTATTAAACATCGCAGTGGATAGATATAATAACACCATTCATTCCGTGACCAGGAGAAAACCCTCTGACATATTTTTCAATAGAACCCAGCGGGTAAATTACCAGAAATTGCTAGAACTTCGCACAAGGGTGAACAAGGAATTGAGGGGTGAGATACAAAGAAAACAAAATATGACTAACGTTAGGTTAAATAAAAAAAGGTAAAACCGGTAATTTATAAAAGAGGTGACATAGTATACACGGCCTATAAGGGGGTTCGAGCAAAGAATAAACCCTTATTCCGAAAAGAAACAGTGGCCAAGAATAATGAAGTCACAATAGTCACGAGCACAGGACGTAGAGTCCACAAAAGCCATGTTAAGCACACACCAAGGACGTAACATTACTTTGCTAAGATTGTCATTAACTAGTTAAAAAAAAAAAAAAACTATTAATTCAAAAAAAAAGGGGGCAATGGTGTAACACACACTACCCTAATATTTTAACAATCTACATAAATATGTAAAATTAAGTTACGTGCTAAATGGAGCACAATATTGTATGCACAAATCTGTGGCCACAAACCATAACCGCTAAAGTCGACTTTAGACGAAATATTTTGGAAATTTTTTTCAGCTTTATATCTTTAAAAAAGGGGGCACAATTTCAAAAAAACAGAACAGCTTAAGTAATTTTTTTTAGTTAAGATTAAGGAAAAACAACCAAACTAAAAAACCAATTAAAAAATTATCTAAAGTTGACTTAAGATAATTTTTTTGTAAGATCTACAACAAGGAATTAAGACTTAACTTGACTTTAGTTGTTTTTCCACATTAAATTTATACAATTATTACATTTTTTTCTCGAGGAAAAATAGCTAAACTTGAGTTTGGCGGTTTTTCCGTGTTAATATTTTTCGTTTTGTTAATTTTTTTAAAAAGGAATAACGACTAAACTTCAGATTAGTGGTTATTCCCAAATGAAGAATGAGTAAAAAGACTTTCTTATCTGCAGTTTAGCGCTTATTCCAAATTAAATTGTGATGCACGAAGGACCTAAATTGATTTTAGTTTTTTTTTTCCCATCAGTAATTCAGTTCGTGAAAATCTAATCTCGAGTTTGGTTGCTCTTCCGTAACAAAAGTTAAAAAAAAGTGTTTCTTAAATATAATTTAGTTCTTTTTCCATATTCAAAGAAAGAATAAGTGTTGTCTAAACTAGACTTTAGTGTTGTGTTTCCTGTGTTTTTAAACGAACTTTGTTATTCCATGTGTTGTTTCCTTGTGTTGTCCCTTGTGTTTTTATAAATAGTTTTTGAAAAAAAAACTAAACGAAAAATATGATGTCTCGATCGCAAAGACTTTTGGAATTGGCGCGAATGCTTAAAGAAAAAGGAAGAGCTGAAGGTAAGAGTGATTTAACCCTTATCGTGGTTGGCATTTATATTTTTTAATGTAATGGGTTTGGTATTGGAATGTACTTTTTTTTTACAGAAAAAGACACTCATTCAAGAAAGGTATTTGTGATGCAAAGAAGTTCTACACCAGAACAAAATAAAGGTATTGGTTAAAGGATGTATATTTAATATTTTTTGAGCAGTGTCGAAATTTTTTTTTTGATTTGCACAGAAAATGAATCAAGTTCGTTTACATTTCCTGAATCCGCGGGAACTAATTTTACAAAAAAGTCAATATACCAATGGCCACAAAAAAATGCAACTTATCAATATTCGAATTCGAAACACGAAATTATATCAGAAAAGAATGATTTTTTTCCTGAGATATCTAATGAAACTAAATCATAGATGAACGGATTTGACTTCGATATAGATCTATTCAAAAGTAAGAACACTATTTTTTCCTTAAGGATAGATATATTTTCAGTTTTATATTATTTTAGACAATTCCAATGAGTTCAACAATGAATATAGAAACGCAATATCTCCATCAGCGAATATTATAACTTATGATAAGTTGCCACAATGGGAAAATTCCGATGATTCTATAAAAGACCCTGATTTTATAATAAATAATACTGCTACGTCATCTGATTCGCACCCAGAAAGTGAAAACATAGAAGTTTTTGATATTCCGTTCAACAACGATGATCCACAATCAAAAATCAAGAATAAAAAACGCTCTCGTCAGACATTAAGGAATACTGGAAAGTCATATAAAATTCTTTCTGGAAAAGTTAAGCATGCAAGAGTTCCAAAACCTTTTGGTATATGTCGTAGCAACTGCCAAAACATAATTTCATTCGAGCAGATAAAACAACTATTTAAACAGTATTGGGCTTTGGGAACCTATGACCAGAGAATTTTATACATAGGAAATCTTCTGACTATAGGAAATAAAAAATGTAATACTCTGCCTAACGCAATGCAAAGAAAGCGACGCCGTGAAACCTCAGTAAAGTACTTTTTGGAATATGATGGCATGCGTACACAAGTTTGCCGACAACATTTTACGATATGTTTTTCTGAAACAGAAAGTTTCATTAAAAACGTAATAGCCAAAAAAGTTTCAAGTCCAAGCGAACCGTTTAAGAATTGTCGTGGTAAGGGAATTCCTGTAAACAAACTAACACTGGATCAAGAAGAGGAAGTACGCAACCACATAAATAAGTTCCCATCGTATGAAAGCCATTACAGCCGTCGCCACACATCCAAAAAATATATTCATGGCAGTTTAAATCTTTCCATAATGCATCGGATGTATAGTGATGTAGTTTGTAATCCTGTAAGCCTTACCAAATATTCAGAAATATTTAAAACACTGAATTTAAAATTCAAAGCTCCCAAACTAGACACTTGTGCAACTTGCGATGGATTTTTATCTAAGATAAAAATAGCCCAGGATGAAAAAGAAAAACAAGATTTGGTAGAGCGGAAACAAATTCATGTGAAAAAAGGAGACTTTGGCTTTGAACAAAAAAGGGTCGATAAGGAGAATGCTAGGCAAAACAACGATATGGGAGCGTTTGCTTTTGACTTACAACAGTGCCTACCAACACCATTCTTGAGAAACTCAGTAAGTTTTTATAAAAGGCAGCTTTGGACCTTCAATCTCACGATCCATGATTTAAAAACGAATGATTCCGGTTGTTTTATGTGGCACGAGGGAATTGCGCGGCGAGGTGGAAATGAAATTGCTTCATGCGTTTTCAAACATTTGCAGTCTTTGCCTTCTTCTGTCACTAAAATAACGTTCTACAGTGACTCATGTTCCGGCCAAAATAAAAATTCGTTTGTTTCTGCTATGTTCCTTCTGTTCATTAAAGAAAATCCTTCATTGGAATATATAGATCATAAATTTTTGGAACCTGGCCACACCCACCTCGAGTGTGATTCTGATCATGCGTTAATTGAACGAAAAAAGAAAAAATCCAATGTTGAAATTAGTGTGCCAAGGGACTGGTATCAGTTCATCGGAAGTATTAATTCAAAAATTAAAGTTGTTGAAATGAAAGAAAGTGATTTCTTCAACTTTAGTGAAATTTCGAAAAATAATATGAATTGGAAACGATGTAATTCAGAAGGCCAGAAATTTGTATGGAACTCAGTAAGGTGGATTCGCTATACAAACATCTATAACCAAATTTTGTATAAAACAAACTTAAATCCCGAAGAACCATTTGACATTTTACCGTTAGTCAAACGAGGAGCATCGACTCTTACATTGGGTCACTTAAAAAATATTGAAGACCTACCAATCTTATCATCAGATAAAAAAAAAGATCTTATGGATTTATTACAATACATAAATCCAGATTTTCATTCCTTTTATAAAAACCTCAAAACTAGTTCCACCGAACTCAACATTCATCCAGATTTAAGAAGTGACGATGAAGATTAAAAAACACTTAATTTTGGTTTTTAACTTGATTATGTCTATTTTTGTCTTTTTTTTATTAATTTATGTATATTGCATGAAGTAAAGTTTGTTGTTTTTGTATTTTAAATCGTTTAAGTTTTTAAACAAATAAAATGTATTCTATCCCAAAGGTAAAAGTTGATTCTCATTCTCGGCTGAGAACATATCCAAAGACGACATGATTTTTCATTTTAAATTTAGGAATAAGAACTAAAGTCGCCATAAGAACTGGATAATTTTTAACACAAATGACAAGGAAAAACAGCTAAAGTGGACTTTAGAACAGAACAAAAAATTTCTTTAAAATGGAAAAACAACTAAACTCCAGATAGGATTTTTTATGATAAAAACCTAAAAGGCCAAAACGACTAAAGTATTAGTTTTGTCAATAAAATCGTTTACAGTTATTTTTTACAAAACATTTTTTTTTCGAACTAAGAAAGAATAAAATCATCTTTATTTTACTTTTTGTTTCAACGCGATCGGAGTTTCCAATCGCCCAATAGAGTCGTTTGTAATTTCACGCGTTTGTCAAAAACTTTAAACTGCTCTCCTGAAAAGTTAGTAAAACAGACTTTAGCGGTTTTTCCTTGTGAACACAGAAATATAACACGCACATAATGTATTTTAAATCCACACACGTTATATTAAATACCAAAGCACAAATTCTAAGCACAAACGATATCACACACATAAAGCACGCTCTAAAGATGCACATACGTACAGCTTGCAAGTGTTTGTCGAAACCATATTAAGCTAAAGAAGCGTTGAATTAATCACGCATTTTACGCAAGAATAAAAGGTTATGTACATAAAGTAAACTAAAGCAAGCGCCAAGCACACCAGTGCTCACTAAAACCGTACTTAATTGGTTGAAGCGTTAATTAAAATATAAAGTTGACAAAAACCACACTAGAAAGCGCACACATGCTAAGCGCTTATGCGTTACCTAAAATTGTGCTATTCTAACCTTAGAATTAGATTACTATCAAATTGATAGCGTTGTTTTAAATTGTAAAATCAGTAAAATTAAAATTTAAAATTAGGTTTAAGAAATTTTATTACTTGACTTAATTCTAGAAATTTAAAATAGATTATATGTAAAATAAAATCTTTAAAATTCAAGTTCCCACCAACACATCACAGCACTTTTAGTTTTACTTGAAACATCGAATTTTTCAGACTTATTTTCCTAGCTACCTCCTATGGTTATCAGATTTTTAACTATCAATCGCCAATGGTCACGATCAAAGAAGGCAAAGGCTGGATCATCGACGGGCACTTCAAACTGGTGCACGTGATCGACCTGACACAGTTCGATAGCCTGATGGAGACAGTCAACGTGTCAATAAATCTGGAGGGTTTTAGAAGCCCGGAGAAGAAAACAACTATCGAGTTTTACATCAAGGAAATCAGCCAAAAGCTGATCCGGCTCAAAGGCAAAAAGGATCGAAGCCCTAGCTCAATCGGTTGGATAGGATCGGCCTGGAAATGGATTGCCGGAAACCCTGACGCAGCGGATTGGAATAAAGCCCTCTCAAGTGAACAGGACATTATCAGCAACAACAACCAACAATACAAAATCAACAGTGAACTTTTCGATACCATGAACGAAACTACAAAGAAGGTCAACTGGATGATAGATCAATTTAAAAACGAAGTCCAGGCATCCACAGTTGGAAGATACGAACAAGACATTTTGAATGAGATCACGATTATAAAGGACAAGGTCGATGAAGTGGTGCGAGCCTGTCAAATGGCAAAAAGCGACCTGATAAACACAAACCTTTTAGATCGGGAGGAGGTCGGCAGGATCATTAGCGAAATCGAAACACTACCATACGTTAATGAAATCGAAGCCATAGAGTACGGGTCTCCGTCTATCTACACGAACGGGTCATTATTACTTGTAATGGGCCATTTTCTTTGATAGTTTGGAAAAGGAAAGCACATTCATGGTTTTCGCTCAAAAGTGCTCAGCGTCAATTTTATATCCAGCTTAGGGAAAACTTTTGAACGAAACAGTACGTACCATGTACATGCAAGGCGAGTTCAGATCCAATGTTTTTTTTAGGTACTTGGTACATATGTAAGTTGCTAGGTGATAGAGAAATACGGGACCATCAGCCGACGCCAAATGGCCTAGCGAGGTTTCCTTGGGGAAATGATTAAACAACAGCGATCTTTTCAACCTGATCAGTGATAGAGTAACAACTCCTCTATAAAGCGACAAGTAACTGCAACAAGTCAAATTTAATTACGAATTGATTTGTAATTCAAAATATATTTTAATTACAAGTGTTAATTTGTATAAGCATTCAGTGGCATCAAGATTTATTCTGAAGACGGGAAAAGGTGTCCTCAAATTTGCATTCATCTCGAATACAGACAACTGTCCCCGAAAGGTATGTTTAGAAAATAACACTTTTGCAGTAATTTTATGAGTATTAGGGTTCACAGGGGACGAAGTGTTTGCGGAATTCTTTGCAATTACCACTCATGGTAATCCAGCATCCGCTATTCTCCACCCGCATTATTTTTACATATGGGGAAAAGAGAGACGATCAGCCGGATCTATCAACAGCAAGAAGTTTTGATATTGCCCACAACTCACAAACATAAAAAGCAAGATCCTCGACCCACCACGCTAACAGCTTAGCACGAGGCCATCAGTTTACTCTTCGTGGGGGACGGCAAAAAGCCACCACAGTGACCTACGTACCATCGTGTCAAGTGTGCGGTGACAAATTTCATTCCTTATCGGCATAATTCGGTTGATAAAAGAATTACGTATTTTGGTTGGAAATTACTTATTAAATACTAAGTGTTGGTTAAAACTAATATCAGTAAAATCATATAGCTACCTAAAGAAAGAAAAAAACAGAAGATAAAGTACATATAAAGTTAAATTGTGAATTAGAAATTGTGATTAGAATCTAACGGGAAAAGAAACATCCTAATCAGATTTAATTAAATCATTTCGTTAAATCGATCATAATGTAAATTCAAGGTTGTTTGCATAAGTCCATTTATAAATTATTTTCCGTGAAATCGATTTGTAAGTGCATAAAAAAAAAACATGTTAGTGGGGGTGATTGGGAACAGAGGGGGAATAATGTTATAGCGGATTTTCACACCACGGATGCATCACAATCGCCAGGCCTGCCGACGGAGATGTCAAAGGTATGTACCGTTTAATTTTTTTTTTGTTGATAATAATATGCCGAAGTGAATTACGAGTCGGTAAGATTTTTTTTTGGTGCACAGCAAGTTATATGTTTTCTTTTTCGGTTAGGTAAATTGACATGTAATATTTAGTTTTCACGAATAGACAAACAAACCATGCTACATATTATATGTAACTTAAGGATACTGAATTATTTGCACATTTGTTACAATTCCATTCAATCATAAATGAAATCGATAATTAACTCTAATCAGATTTTTTTTTTATAAATAATATTTTGTTAAAGATGTTTAATTAGTGCTTTTTGTTAAATGATCCTATTGACCTGGAGAAAATGAAACGATAGTCGTGGTTTAATGAGGGTTCTCGGTATAAGTATCCGAGTGCATTTGGTAGGGAGGGATACGTGAGGAGGGATGATCCACCTGATCTCTCAGTTTGATACAGGGTTGAGTGAGAGGAAATTGTTGGAATGAGTTTTCGTGAGGATACAGGAACCTAAAGTATCACCTTTCTTGCAATTTTACACAATTGTGATATAGAGCACGCATTTTGTTTTTATTTGTGAACGGCAGCGCGAACTTGGTCGGTGCAAAAAACTCCCCCAATCCGACGAGCTGAGCTTGAGCATAGCAAGGCGTGCTACCCGCATCCGAACCAAGGTCCGGTCCAAGCTTCCCAGCAAAGTGTCGTTACAAAAATTGGCGCCCAACAACGTGGGACCCGAAGATTCTGATCTAGGGAACTACATCTTTCGTATCTGAAATTGAAATAAATAACTTAAGGTTTCTTAATGATACAAACGGTTTTTTTAATTTTATAACTGATTTGTATACGGTTAGGAATACTGTACCCTTAAAGTACGAGTAATTTAGTAGGAATTAGGAGGATCTGAGTATGTTCCACGACCACTAAAACTTTATGATTATTTATCTGGAATTACATATTCTAGTGATAACAGTATACACATAATTAACATTGAGGTTCAATTTTGATATCGTAGTCTTGTTTGGAAATTAATTATCTGGGGTTAGATCTAGAATTAACCAATGAGTGAATGATATTTGATTGAATATTCCTGTAGGCTTTATGAAAACACTTTGAATCCAAGAATTTTCTCTTTAATCCTTATCAATTAATTCATTTATTTTTACACGACTATAATTTTCATTTGTTGAAGGGAAGATAGGATTTTTATTATTTAGTTTTTATGAATATCGATTTTTTGCATATAAATTACTATACCAAACGACAACAATGGCGGTCTACCGTAGCAATGAAAATTTGAACGAATTATCCGATAATATTGATATTTGCTTAATCTGCAAAGATAGATTGAGTAACGGCCACGAATTAGTAGTAACTCCATGTGATCATCACTTTCACAAGGTTTGTGCGGCTGAGTCTGTTTCTACCCGCAGAGTATGTCCGAATTGTAGCTCTGCTTGTGAGGTGAAAGATCTTATGCGGAAGATAACTTCCAGTTCTGATCTACCAAGACCTTCGCCTATGCGAGGTAGAGGTGCAATAAGTAAGATTCAACGACCGAATACGAGATTTCAAAAGAATTCTCAAAAACAAGGTTCAGTTATTCTCAATAATTCATTTCATCCACCAGAGCTCAGCGAAGAACCTTTGCGTAATTCGTCTAGTCGATTAAACCACTCTTTGAATACTTCGAATCCATCTTCAAACACAGATCCTCTTCGAGATGAGATAAAGATCATGATCACTGAGGGGGTCAATAATAGTCAAAATCAAATGTTCTTAAAATTGAAAGAAATGCTAGGTCCAACTATAGATGAAGCAGTTCGTAAACAGTTGGGAAATAACAACCCCAATGACTTTCCTTTTTTATCTCAGCCAAGTTGGGCTGGAGATGTACACCAACCAATAAGAAATCAGCCAGCGCACACACATTTTATTAGAAACCAAATGAATTCTCTGAGGTTAGACGACCGCGACGTCGCGCCATCTGCACCTGTTCAATTGAACAACCCTTAAAAAGTTGCAGGTATTATTAATAACTGGCATCTGAAATTTGATGGCTCATCAGACGGCATTACCGTTGAAGAATTTTTGTACAGGGTTGAAGCCTTAACGAGACAATCGCTTAGCGGTTCGTTTGCAATACTATGCGTGATTTTGATATTCGTGATCTGATTCGTAGTCGCAAGCAAAAGGAAAACGAATGATTTGACGATTACTTTGACCGGATTTCGACACTTGTTGATAAACTCGACAATCCTATGTCGGAACGAGAACTGATTGAAACAGTTGTTCGAAATTTAAAACCTGATATACGACATGAACTCCTTCATGTAGAGATTAGTTCCATTGCTCAACTTAGAGGAGCTTGTCGAAAACGCGAATTCTTTATCGAGGATACTCGACGAGTACCTTTTCGAGGTAACATTCCATTTCGGAAACAAATATCTGAGGTTGTTGAGGCAGAAAATAACTTTTTCTGCACCGAAAATATAATTGTGGAAGGTATTTCCAGAGAAATGTCAACCGAAGCATCAGCAAAAACCTTTATCTGCTGGAATTGCGATCAAGAAGGTCATCGCTACGAAGATTGCATGCAACCGAGGCGTGTTTTTTGCTATGGTTGTGGAACTGTCAATACCTATAAGCCCCAGTGCTCAAAATGTAATGCTCCGGGAAACTCGAGAAAGGATGTCCCCAAGAGAATCGGACATCCGAAACCACTGTCTCGGAGTCAATAATTCCTTTGCCTACTATTACTAAATCTCCAATTAAACTTAACAATAAACTTATTAAATCACAGACTTGTCAAATAAAGTCTCATATTCCATACCATATTCGTTTGCAAAAATTATAATACCATTCGTAAAAGAATATTTGCACAAGATAAAATTAAACCAAAACGGTCCACGAGGCGTATACGTAACTTTTGGTGGGCAGTGCGGAGTACCCAGAGAAAACTCGTTTCGGCGATAATTGCCAAGCCTAATGACTTGCGTCCATATGCAGAGGTAGAGTTACTAGGGAGGACCATGAGTGGACTTTTGGATAGTGGGGCAACCATTAGCTGTCTTGGTTCCAAAGCGGCTAAAGAAATTTTAAAAACGGATGTCAAATTTAAAAAAATTAAGGGTTCGGTAGATACCGCTGATGGAAGCGCACAGTCAGTTTTCGGAAGCCTAACGACGGAAGTAACTTTTAGAAACAAAACAAAAACCATAGAACTGTTTATTATACCTAGTTTGTCACAAGACTTATACTTGGGAATCGATTTTTGGAGAGATTTTGAATTAGCTCCCAAAATTATTAGTGAACTAAAAACTTCCGAGTAGGAGAATGAAAACCCTAATGCACACAAATTGCTACCAAATCAGATGAAACGTTTAGAAGCCACCATACAACTATTTCCTTCTTTCGAACAAGAAGGTTTGGGAAAAACTAGTTTACTGGAACACGTTATTGACGTGGGAAATGCAAAGCCGATAAAGCAGCGGCATTTTCCCATTTGACCTGCTGTAGAAAAGTTAATGTTTGCAGAGGTCGACAGAATGTTGGAACTAGGTGTAATTTAGGAATCAAGCAGTTCCTGGAGTTCACCTGTGGTGCTGCATAGGACTCCAGGAAAAGTTCGATTTTGTCTGGATTCTAGGAAATTAAATTCCGTTACGGTGAAGGATGCTTATCCGTTACCGCACATAGGAGGAATTTTGAGCAGGTTGCCAAAAGCGGAGTTCATTTCTAGTTTGGATCTAAAGGATGCCTTCTGGCAGATCCCGCTCGAAATGAACTCTCGCGAGAAAACGGCATTTACAGTACCGAATAGGCCTCTTTACCAATTTGCGGTAATGCCTTTTGGCCTATGTAATGCTCCTCAAACTATGTGCCGGCTAATGGATAAGGTTATTCCAAACCATCTACGGCAAAGAGTATTTGTTTACCTGGACGACCTCCTTTTGATTTCGGAGGATTTCGATTCGCATCTATTTCTATTGCAGGAAGTGGCTCAACTTATTAGACATGCGGGTCTCACCATCAACATCCGCAAAAGCAAATTCTGTCTTACCGAAGTAAAGTACTTGGGTTATGTAGTAGGAAACGGAACTTTGAAGACAGACCCTGACAAAGTTGCAGCGATAACTGACTTTCCAATACCTACCACTGTTCGCCAACTTCGTAGATTTTTAGGAATGGCAGGGTAGTATCGCCGTTTCATTTCAAACTGACTATGCTGACGTTTCCCATCCCCTCACTGAACTGCTGAAGAAGGGTAAGCGCTTTGCATGGTCGCCTGCAGGTCAATCTTCTTTCGACACTCTCAAGAAAGAGTTAACATCAGCTCCTTTTCTGGCTAATCCCGATTTCGGGAAACCTTTCATCATACAATGTGATGCTAGTCAAAATGGAGTCGGGGCTGTGTTGGCCCAGCTAAACCAAGATGCGGTTGAAGTTCCGATCGCCTATATGTCTCAGAAACTTAATAAGGCGCAAAGGAATTACTCTGTTACGGAACAGGAATGCCTCGCTGCCGTGTTGGCTCTAAAGAAGTTCCGATCGTATGTAGAAGGGCAGGAATTTACCATAGTAACGGACCACGCCAGCCTAAAATGGTTAATGCAACAAACCGATCTCAATGGCAGACTCGCAAGGTGGGCACTTAAATTACAAGGTTATGTATTTAAAATCGAACACCGGCGTGGCTCCGTTAATGTGGTTCCAGACGCTCTTTCCAGAGTCCATTGCGATGAAATACAAACCCTGACAAATCAAGGTTTTCTTATTGATTTATCTTCAGAACATTTCTCTTCTCCAGAATATGAACTTATTAAAGAAACTATTCGTGAGAATCAATCTCGATTGCCAAATTTAAAAGTCATCGATAGATACCTTTACTACCGAAAGAACGATATCAATGAAGACCGGGAACAACGGGAAGATTCGTGGAAACTCTGGGTGCCGTCAAAATTAACTCCAGAGATAGTACACAAAGCCCACGATATTCTGACTTCAGCACATGGAGGTATAGGAAAAACGTTGGAGAGAATTCGAAGATACTTCTACTGGCCAAAAATGGTCAATCAAATTAAGGATTATATACGGAATTGTGAAACATGCAAGTCCACGAAAAGTCCCAATATTGTCCTGAGACCACACATGGGTAAACACACAATAACAAATAGACCATTTCAGAGACTTTGCATTGATCTCATCGGTCCCTTTCCGCGTTCAAAGTCTGGTAACATAGGAGTTCTAATTGTACTAGATCATTTCTCAAAGTTTCACTTTTTGAAACCATTGAAAAAGTTCACAGCTAAATTAATCTATTAATGCCAGTTTTTAGATACTTGAATCAAGAATTCAGCATATTCGTTAGATCAATGTAGGTCAACTGGTTTGGGAGATATCGAAGAAACCGTGCAGCATCTGAATACTAAAATTCAAAAAGTTGCACTTTTTTTATATGTATCTAGAACCAAAATCTATTAATGCCAGTTTTTAGATACTTGAATCAAGAATTCAGCATATTCGTTAGATCGCTGTAGGTCAACTGATTTGGGAGATATCGAAGAAACCGTGCAGCATCTGAATACTAAAATTCAAAAAGGTGCACTTTTTTATTTGTATCTAGAACTAAAATCTATTAATGCCAGTTTTTAGATACTTGAATCAAGAATTCAGCATATTCGTTAGATCGCTGTAGGTCAACTGGTTTGGGAGATATCGAAGAAACCGTGCAGCATCTGAATACTAAAATTCAAAAAGTTGCACTTTTTTATATGTATCTAGAACCAAAATCTATTAATGCCAGTTTTTAGATACTTGAATCAAGAATTCAGCATATTCGTTAGATCGCTGTAGGTCAACTGGTTTGGGAGATATCGAAGAAACCGTGCAGCATCTGAATACTAAAATTCAAAAAGTTGCACTTTTTTATTTGTATCTAGAACCAAAATCTATTAATGCCAGTTTTTAGATACTTGAATCAAGAATTCAGCATATTCGTTAGATCGCTGTAGGTCAACTGGTTTGTGAGATATCGAAGAAACCGTGCAGCATCTGAATACTAAAATTCAAAAAGTTGCACTTTTTTATTTGTATCTACAACCAAAATCTATTGATGCAAGATTTTAGATACTTGAATCAAGAATTCAGCATATTCGTTAGATCGCTGTAGGTCAACTGGTTTGGGAGATATCGAAGAAACCGTGCAGCATCTGAATACTAAAATTCAAAAAGTTGCACTTTTTTATTTGTATCTAGAACCAAAATCTATTAATGCCAGTTTTTAGATACTTGAATCAAGAATTCAGCATATTCGTTAGATCGCTGTAGGTCAACTGGTTTGTGAGATATCGAAGAAACCGTGCAGCATCTGAATACTAAAATTCAAAAAGTTGCACTTTTTTATTTGTATCTACAACCAAAATCTATTGATGCAAGATTTTAGATACTTGAATCAAGAATTCAGCATATTCGTTAGATCGCTGTAGGTCAACTGGTTTTTGAGATATCGAAGAAACCGTGCAGCATCTGAATACTAAAATTCAAAAAGTTGCACTTCTTTATTTGTATCTAGAACCAAAATCTATTAATGCAAGTTTTAAGATACTTGAATCAAGAATTTAGCAAATTCGTTAGATCGCTGTAGGCCAACTGGTTTGGGAGATATCGAAGAAACCGTGCAGCATCTGAATACTAAAATTCAAAAAGTTGCACTTTTTTATTTGTATCTAGAACCAAAATTTATTAATGCAAGTTTTTAGATACTTGGATCAAGAATTCAGCATATTCGTTAGATCGCTGTAGGTCAACTGGTTTGGGAGATATCGAAGAAACCGTGCAGCATCTGAATAATAAAATTCAAAAAGTTGCACTTTTTTATTTGCATCTAGAACCAAAATCTATTAATGAAAGTTTTTAGATACTTGAATCAAGAATTCAGCATATTCGTTAGATCGCTGTAGGTCAACTGGTTTGGGAGATATCGAAGAAACCGTGCAGCATCTGAATACTAAAATTCAAAAAGTTGCACTTTTTTATTTGTATCTAGAACCAGAATCTATTAATGCCAGTTTTTAGATACTTGAATCAAGAATTCAGCATATTCGTTAGATCGCTGTAGGTCATCTGGTTTGGGAGATATCGAAGAAACCGTGCAGCATCTGGATACTAAAATTCAAAAAGTTGAACTTTTTTATTTGTATCTAGAACCAAAATCTATTTATGCCAGTTTTTAAATACTTGAATCAAGAATTCAGCATATTCGTTAGATCGC
Organism: Portevinia maculata; assembly: GCA_949715645.1. Classification (NCBI taxonomy): domain Eukaryota; kingdom Metazoa; phylum Arthropoda; class Insecta; order Diptera; family Syrphidae; genus Portevinia; species Portevinia maculata. Next base: position 37,838,009 of record OX454528.1, read on the forward strand.
TGTATGTCAACTGGTTTGGGAGATATCGAAGAAACCGTGCAGCATCTGAATACTAAAATTCAAAAAGTTTCACTTTTTTATTTGTATCTAGAACCAAAATCTATTAATGCCAGTTTTTAGATACTTGAATCATGAATTCAGCATATTCGTTAGATCGCTGTAGGTCAACTGGTTTGGGAGATATCGAAGAAACCGTGCAGCATCTGAATACTAAAATTCAAAAAGTTGCACTTTTTTATTTGTATCTAGAACCAAAATCTATTAATGCCAGTTTTTAGATACTTGAATCAAGAATTCAGCATATTCGTTAGATCGCTGTAGGTCAACTGGTTTGTGAGATATCGAAGAAACCGTGCAGCATCTGAATACTAAAATTCAAAAAGTTGAACTTTTTTATTTGTATCTAGAACCAAAATCTATTAATGCCAGTTTTTAGATACTTGAATCAAGAATTCAGCATATTCGTTAGATCGCTGTAGGTCAAGTGGTTTGGGAGATATCAAAGAAACCGTGCAGCATCTGAATACTAAAATTCAAAAAGTTGCACTTTTTTATTTGTATCTAGAACCAAAATCTATTAATGCCAGTTTTTAGATACTTGAATCAAGAATTCAGCATATTCGTTAGATCGCTGTAGGTCAACTGGTTTGGGAGATATCGAAGAAACCGTGCAGCATCTGGATACTAAAATTCAAAAAGTTGAACTTTTTTATTTGTATCTAGAACCAAAATCTATTAATGCCAGTTTTTAGATACTTGAATCAAGAATTCAGCATATTCGTTAGATCGCTGTAGGTCAACTGGTGTGGGAGATATCGAAGAAACCGTGCAGCATCTGAATACTAAAATTCAAAAAGTTGCATTTTTTTATTTGTATCTAGAACCAAAATCTATTAATGCCAGTTTTTAGATACTTGAATCAAGAATGCAGCATATTCGTTAGATCGCTGTAGGTCAACTGGTTTGGGAGATATCGAAGAAACCGTGCAGCATCTGGATACTAAAATTCAAAAAGTTGAACTTTTTTATTTGTATTTAGAACCAAAATCTATTAATGCCAGTTTTTAGATACTTGAATCAAGAATTCAGCATATTCGTTAGATTGCTGTAGGTCAACTGGTTTGGGAGATATCGAAGAAACCGTGCAGCATCTGAATACTAAAATCCAAAAAGTTGCACCTTTTTATTTGTATCTAGAACCAAAATCTATTAAGGCCAGTTTTTAGATACTTGAATCAAGAATTCAGCATATTCGTTAGATCGCTGTAGGTCAACTGGTTTGGGAGATATCGAAGAAACCGTGCAGCATCTGGATACTAAAATTCAAAAAGTTGAACTTTTTTATTTGTATCTAGAACCAAAATCTATTAATGCCAGTTTTTAGATACTTGAATCAAGAATTCAGCATATTCGTTAGATCGCTGTAGGTCAACTGGTTTGGGAGATATCGAAGAAACCGTGCAGCATCTGGATACTAAAATTCAAAAAGTTGAACTTTTTTATTTGTATCTAGAACCAAAATCTATTAATGCCAGTTTTTAGATACTTGAATTAAGAATTCAGCATATTCGTTAGATCGCTGTAGGTCAACTGGTTTGGGAGATATCGAAGAAACCGTGCAGCATCTGAATACTAAAATTCAAAAAGTTGCACTTTTTTATTTGTATCTAGAACCAAAATCTATTAATGCCAGTTTTTCGATACTTGAATCAAGAATTCAGCATATTCGTTAGATCGCTGTAGGTCAACTGGTTTGGGAGATATCGAAGAAACCGTGCAGCATCTGGATACTAAAATTCAAAAAGTTGAACTTTTTTATTTGTATCTAGAACCAAAATCTATTAATGCCAGTTTTTAGATACTTGAATCAAGAATTCAGCATATTTGTTAGATCGCAGTAGGTCAACTGGTTTGGGAGATACCGAAGAAACCGTGCAGCATCTGAATACTAAAATTCAAAAAGTTGCACTTTTTTATTTGTATCTAGAACCAAAATCTATTAATGCAAGTTTTTAGATACTTGAAACAGGAATTCAGCATATTCGTTAGATCGCTGTAGGTCAACTGGTTTGGGAGATATCGAAGAAACCGTGCAGCATCTGAATACTAAAATTCAAAGAGTTGCACTTTTTTATTTGTATCTAGAACCAAAATCTATTAATGCCAGTTTTTAGATACTTGAATCAAGAATTCAGCATATTCGTTAGATCGCTGTAGGTCAACTGGTTTGGGAGATACCGAAGAAACCGTGCAGCATCTGAATACTAAAATTCAAAAAGTTGCACTTTTTTATTTGTATCTAGAACCAAAATCTATTAATGCAAGTTTTTAGATACTTGAAACAGGAATTCAGCATATTCGTTAGATCGCTGTAGGTCAACTGGTTTGGGAGATATCGAAGAAACCGTGCAGCATCTGGATACTAAAATTCAAAAAGTTGAACTTTTTTATTTGTATCTAGAACCAAAATCTATTAATGCCAGTTTTTAGATACTTGAATCAAGAATTCAGCATATTCGTTAGATCGCTGTAGGTCAACTGGTTTGGGAGATATCGAAGAAACCGTGCAGTATCTGATTACTAAAATTCAAAAAGTTGCACTTTTTTATATGTATCTAGAACCAAAATCTATTAATGCAAGTTTTTAGATACTTGAAACAGGAATTCAGCATATTCGTTAGATCGCTGTAGGTCAACTGGTTTGGGAGATATCGAAGAAACCGTGCAGCATCTGAATACTAAAATTCAAAGAGTTGCACTTTTTTATTTGTATCTAGAACCAAAATCTATTAATGCCAGTTTTTAGATACTTGAATCAAGAATTCAGCATATTCGTTAGATCGCTGTAGGTCAACTGGTTTGGGAGATATCGAAGAAACCGTGCAGCATCTGAATACTAAAATTCAAAAAGTTGAACTTTTTTATTTGAATTTAGAACCAAAATCTATCAATGCCAGTTTTTAGATACTTGAATCAAAAATTCAGCATATTCGTTAGATCGCTGTAGGTCAACTGGTTTGGGAGATATCGAAGAAACCGTGTAGCATCTGGATACTAAAATTCAAAAAGTTGAACTTTTTTCTTTGTATCTAGAACCAAAATCTATTAATGCCAGTTTTTAGATTCTTGAATCAAGAATTCAGCATATTCGTTAGATCGCTGTAGGTCAACTGGTTTGGGAGATATCGAAGAAACCGTGCAGCATCTGAATACTAAAATTCAAAAAGTTGAACTTTTTTATTTGAATCTAGAACCAAAATCTATTAATGCCAGTTTTTAGATACTTGAATCAAAAATTCAGCGTATTCGTTAGATCGCTGTAGGTCAACTGGTTTGGGAGATATCGAAGAAACCGTGCAGCATCTGGATACTAAAATTCAAAAAGTTGAACTTTTTTATTTGTATCTAGAACCAAAATCTGTTAATGCAAGTTTTTAGATACTTGAATCAAGAATTCAGCATATTCGTTAAATCGCTGTAGGTCAACTGGTTTGGGAGATATCGAAGAAACCGTGCAGCATCTGGATACTAAAATTCAAAAAGTTGAACTTTTTTATTTGTATCTATAACCAAAATCCTTTAATGCAAGTTTTTAGATACTTGAATCAAGAATTCAGCATATTCGTTAGATCGCTGTAGGTCAAATGGTTTGGGAGATATCGAAGAAACCGTGCAGCATCTGAATACTAAAATTCAAAAAGTTGCACTTTTTTATATGTATCTAGAACCAAAATCTATTAATGCAAGTTTTTAGATACTTGAATCAAGAATTCACCATATTCGTTAGATCGCTGTAGGTCAACTGGTTTGCGAGATATCGAAGAAACCGTGCAGCATCTGGATACTAAAATTCAAAAAGTTGAACTTCTTTATTTGTGTCTAGAACCAAAATCTATTAATGCCAGTTTTTAGATACTTGAATCAAGAATTCAGCATATTCGTTAGATCGCTGTAGGTCAACTGGTTTGGGAGATATCGAAGAAACCGTGCAGCATCTGAATACTAAAATTCAAAAAGTTGCACTTTTTTATATGTATCTAGAACCAAAATCTATCACCTGTCACCTGTCAAATGTTACCTGTCACCTGTCACCTGTCACCTGTCGCCTGTCACCTTTCACCTGTCACCTGTCACCTGTCACCTGCCACCTGTCACCTGTCACCTTTCACCTGTCACCTGTCACCTGTCACCTGTCAGCTGTCAGCTGTCACCTGTCACCTGTCACCTGTCACCTGTCACCTGCCACCTGTCACCTGCCACCTGCCACCTGTCACCTGCCACCTGTCACCTGTCACCTGTCACCTTTCACCTGTCACCTGTCACCTGTCACCTATCACCTGTCACCTGTCACCTGTCACCTGCCACCTGTCACCTGCCACCTGTCACCTGCCACCTGTCACCTGCCACCTTTCACCTGTCACCTGTCACCTGTCACCTGTCACCTGTCACCTGTCACCTGTCACCTGTCACCTGTCACCTGTCACCTGCCACCTGTCACCTGCCACCTGCCACCTGCCACCTGTCACCTGTCACCTTTCACCTGTCACCTGTCACCTGTCACCTGTCACCTGTCACCTGTCACCTGTCACCTGTCACCTGTCACCTGTCACCTGTCACCTGTCACCTGTCACCTGTCACCTGTCACCTGTCACCAGTCACATGTCACCTGTCACCTGTCACCTGTCACCTGTCACCTGTCACCTGTCACCAGTCACCAGTCACCAGTCACCTGTCACCTGTCACCTTTCACCTGTCACCTGTCACCTGTCACCTGTCACCTATCACCTGTCACCTGTCACCTGTCACCTGTCACCTGCCACCTGTCACCTGCCACCTGTCACCTGCCACCTGTCACCTGCCACCTTTCACCTGTCACCTGTCACCTGTCACCTGTCACCTGTCACCTGTCACCTGTCACCTGTCACCTGCCACCTGTTACCTGCCACCTGCCACCTGCCACCTGTCACCTGTCACCTGTCACCTGTCACCTGTCACATGTCACCTGTCACCTGTCACCTGTCACCTGTCACCTGTCACCGGTCACCTGTCACCTCTCACCTGTCACCGGTCACCTATCACCTGTCACCGGTCACCTGTCACCTGTCACCTCTCACCGATCACTTGTCACCAGTCACCTGTCACCTGCCACCTGTCACCTGTCACCTGTCACCTGTCACCTGTCACCTGTCACTTGTCACCTGTCACCTGTCACCTGTCACCTGTCACCTGTCACCTGTCACCTGTCACCTGTCACCTGTCACCTGTCACCTGTCACCTGTCACCTGTCACCTGCCACCTGTCACCTGTCACCTGTCACCTGTCACCTGTCACCTGTCACTTTTCAAATGTCACCAGTCACATGTCACCTGTCACCTGTCACCTGTCACCTGTCACCTGTCACCTGTCACCTGTCACCAGTCACCAGTCACCTGTCACCTGTCACCTGCCACCTGTCACCTGTCACCTGTCACCTTTCACCTGTCACCTGTCACCTGTCACCTGTCACCTGTCACCTGTCAGCTGTCAGCTGTCACCTGTCACCTGTCACCTGTCACCTGTCACCTTTCACCTTTCACCTGTCACCTGTCACCTGTCACCTTTCACCTGTCACCTGTCACCTGTTACCTGTCACCTGTCACCTGTCACCTGTCACCGGCCACCTGTCACCTGTCACCTGTCACCTGTCACCTGTCACCTGTCACCAGTCACATGTCACCTGTCACCTGTCACCTGTCACCTGTCACCAGTCACCAGTCACCTGTCACCTGTCACCTGTCACCTGTCACCTGTCGCCTGTCACCTTTCACCTGTCACCTGTCACCTGTCACCTGTCACCTGTCACCTGTCACCTGTCACCTGTCACCTGTCACCTGTCACCTGTCACCTGTCACCTGTCACCTGTCACCTGTCACCTGTCACCTGTCACCTGTCACCTGTCACCTGTCACCTGTCACCTGTCACCTGTCACCTGTCACCTGTCACCTGCCACCTGTCACCTGCCACCTGTCACCTGTCACCTGTCACCTGCCACCTGTCAGCTGCCACCTGTCACCTGTCACCTGTCACCTTTCACCTGTCACCTGTCACCTGTCACCTGTCACCAGTCACATGGTTCCTGTCACCTGTCACCTGTCACCTGTCACATGTCACCTGTCCCCTGTCACCTGTCACCTGTCACCTGCCACCTGTCACCTCTCACCAGTCACCGGTCACCGGTCACCGGTCACCTGTCACCTGTCACCTGTCACCTGTCACCAGTCACCTGTCACCAGTCCCCTGTCACCTGTCACCTGTCACCTGTCACCTGTCACCTGTCACCTGCCACCTGTCACCTGCCACCTGTCACCTGCCACCTGTCACCTGCCACCTGTCACCTGTCACCTGTCACCTTTCACCTGTCACCTGTCGCCTGTCACCTTTCACCTGTCACCTGTCACCTGTCACCTGTCACCTGTCACCTGTCACCTGTCACCTGTCACCTGTCACCTGTCACCTGTCACCTGTCACCTGTCACCTGTCACCTGTCACCTGTCACCTGTCACCTGCCACCTGTCACCTGTCACCTGCCACCTGTCACCTGCCACCTGTCACCTGTCACCTGTCACCTTTCACCTGTCACCTGTCACCTGTCACCTGTCACCTGTCACCTGTCACCTGCCACCTGTCACCTGTCACCTGCCACCTGTCACCTGTCACCTGTCACCTTTCACCTGTCACCTGTCACCTGTCACCTGTCAGCTGTCACCTGTCACCTGTCACCTGTCACCTGTCAGCTGTCACCTGTCACCTGTCACCTGTCACCTGTCACCTGTCACCTTTCACCTGTCACCTGTCACCTGTCACCTGTCACCTGTCACCTGCCACCTGCCACCTGTCACCTGCCACCTGTCACCTGCCACCTGGCACCTGCCACCTGTCACCTGCCACCTGTCACCTGCCACCTGTCACCTGCCACCTGTCACCTGTCACGTGTCACCTTTCACCTGTCACCTGTCACCTGTCAGCTGTCACCTGTCACCTGTCACCTGTCACCTGTCACCTGTCACCTTTCACCTTTCACCTGTCACCTGTCACCTGTCACCTGTCACCTGTCACCTGTCACCTGTCACCTGTCACCTGTCACCTGTCACCTGTCACCTGTCACCTGTCACCTGTCACCTGTCACCTGTCACCTGTCACCTGTCACCTGTCACCTGTCACCTGTCACCTGTCACCTGTCACCTGTCACCTGTCACCTGTCACCTGTCACATGTCACATGTCACCTGTCACCTGTCACCTGTCACCTGTCACCAGTCACCAGTCACTTGTCACCTGTCACCTGTCACCTATCACCTGTCACCTGTCACCTGTCACCTGTCACATGTCACCTGTCACCTGTCACCTGTCACCTGTCACCGGTCACCACCTCTCACCTGTCACCGGTCACCTATCACCTGTCACCGGTCACCTGTCACCTGTCACCTCTCACCGATCACTTGTCACCTGTCACCTGCCACCTGTCACCTGTCACCTGTCACCTGTCACCTGTCACCTGTCACCTGTCACCTGTCACCTGTCACCTGTCACCTGTCACCTGTCACCTGTCACCTGTCACCTGTCACCTGTCACCTGTCACCTGTCACCTGTCACCTGTCACCTGTCACCTGTCACCTGTCACCTGTCACCTGTCACCTGTCACCTGTCACCTGTCACCAGTCACCAGTCACCTGTCACCTGTCACCTGTCACCTGCCACCTGTCACCTGTCACCTGTCACCTGTCACCTGTCACCTGTCACCTGTCACCTGTCACCTGTCACCTGTCACCTGTCACCTGTCACCTGTCACCTGTCACCGGTCACATGTCACCTGTCACATGTCACCTGCCACATGTCACCTGTACCCTGTCACCTGTCACCTGCCACCTGTCACCTGTCACCTCTCACCTGTCACCGGTCACCTGTCACCTGTCACCTGTCACCTGTCACCTGTCATCTGTCACCTGTCACCAGTCCCCTGTCACCGTTCACCTGTCAACAGTCACCTGTCACCTGTCACCTGTCACATGTCACCTGTCACCTGTCCCCTGTCACCTGTCACCAGCCACCTGTCACCTGTCACCGGTCACCGGTCACCTGTCACCTCTCACCTCTCACCGGTCACCTGTCACCTGTCACCTGTCACCTGTCGCCTGTCACCTGTCACCGGTCACCGGTCACCTGTCACCTCTCACCCCTCACCGGTCACTTGTCACCTGTCACCTGTCAGCTGCCACCTGCCAGCTGTCACCTTTCACCTGTCACCTGTCACCTGTCACCTGTCACCTGTCACCTGTCACCTGTTACCTGTCACCTGTCACCAGTCACCTGTCACCTGTCACCCGTCACCTGTCACCTGTCACCTGCCACCTGCCACCTGTCACCTGTCACCTATCACCTGTCACCTGTCACCTGTCACCTGTCACCTGTCACCTGTCCCCTGTCACCTGTCACCAGCCACCTGTCACCTGTCACCGGTCACCTGTCACCTGTCACCTGTCACCGGTCACCTGTCACCTCTCACCGGTCACCTGTCACCTGTCATCTGTCACCGGTCACCGGTCACCTGTCACCTGTCACCTGTCACCTGTCACCTGTCACCTGTCACCTGTCACCGGTCACTTGTCACCTGTCACCTGTCACCTGTCAGCGGCCACCTGTCAGCTGTCACCTGTCACCTGCCACCTGTCACCTGTCACCTGTCACCTGTCACCTGTCACCTGTCACCTGTCACCTGTCACCTGTCACCTGTCACCAGTCACATGTCACCTGTCACCTGTCACCTGTCACCTGTCACCAGTCACCAGTCACTTGTCACCTGTCACCTGTCACCTGTCACCTGTCACCTGTCACCTGTCACCTGTCACCTGTCACATGTCACCTGTCACCTGTCACCTGTCACCTGTCACCGGTCACCTGTCACCTCTCACCTGTCACCGGTCACCTATCACCTGTCACCGGTCACCTGTCACCTGTCACCTCTCACCGATCACTTGTCACCTGTCACCTGCCACCTGTCACCTGTCACCTGTCACCTGTCACCTGTCACCTGTCCCCTGTCACCTGTCACATGCCACCTGTCACCTGTCACCTGCCACCTGTCACCTGTCACCTGTCACCTGTCACCTGTCACCTGTCACCTGTCACCTGTCACCTCTCACCGGTCACCTGTCACCTGTCACCTGTCACCTGTCACCTGTCACCAGTGTAATGATAATAAAAAGTCAACTTGTTTCACTAGTGGTTCTTTATTGAATCTCTTGAAGAATAATAAAATAATCTTATGCGAGTTAACACGATACACGAGTCAGGTGCATGCCAGCGAATCATACGGTATTCGCTGAGTTGACACTTTCATGCACAGACTTGTTCTCACGATCACAGTGCATGGAATCGGATTACTTGCATGCGAGAAAAATTCTTGAATCGCGGAACTTTTTTTTATATTTCGAAAATAAAAAAAACAAAAGATATGTTGTTTTCTTTAATTGAATATTCTATTTATTCCGACTTTTTTTTATTTCAAGAACAATTTTTTTTGTGAGTAGATACGGCCGCTGTCTCGATGCAGGGGCTGCACCGTATTCTTCTCTGAGTTCACTTTAAAGACTAAACTTAAAAAACTAGTTGTCGGGGAAGGCGAGAATTAGTTACAAAAGAATATTGACATCGAATATGCCGATGCAACAACATTCTTTTGTTTATTTTTCTTTAATTCGGTCGGCCCAATGCATTCACTTCCTAGTAGGCCCATATAGCATACCCAAGCAATAATGACCATGAGTAATATCAAGTGGTTTTGTGACCCATAATCAATATTGCTTGTTTACACTTTTTCAAGTGGTTTGCTTTTGGTTTCCCAACAGGTCAATTGAATGCATTGGTTTGGTTTAATTTTATTGTGCTGCCATCATAACTTTCTCAATAGGTCATTTTATTGTGAAGCAATAAAATGAGTAATTTATGATGACAGCAATTTGAGGATTTGTATATGGTTTAAGACCAATATTTAACTCCTCCTTCCTTAGATTCAATTTTCTCCTGGAAATTATTATGATTTTTCGGTTCTTTATCTGTTGTATTCTCAATTTTTATTTTTATTTTGCCTGTTCCTCCGACCTTCTTACATACTATATATGCTATGAAAATTATGGCAATTATTATGATAAACATGGATGTACCAGATATAGCATATGTTTTTATCTTGTTGTATTTTAACAATTCTATTGTCTGTCTGTTTTCGATTTCTTGCCACTTTTCATATTTTTTAAATACCGTATTCATTGTTACATTTTCTTTAATTATTTCTTCATAATACAGTTGGAAAGTGTAATTTGTTTCTTTATTTTTAAGGATAGCGTCATTTATTTTAACATTACAATTTTGGATATTAACAATATAATTCCCCGTAAGCACTAATTCTCTGGGGTCGCAGTTATTTTGTACAGTTGTATTTTCTGAATTTTTGACAATAAAAGTTCTCTGATTTAGGTTAATGATTTCAAAGTTTTTGTTTATTTTCATTAGACAATTCTTTTTAATAATAAATACAATCGTTTCTTTCTCTTAAATCATTGACATTATTTTTCTCATTGTTAAATATGTACTCTTTTCCTTTATAAGCGATTACAAAAAATGGCTCTGAATCAATTTCTTCTTTTTCCGCGTTTGTTACAGGTATGATAATTTTAATAGGAAGTGTTATGATTTCCTCGGGAATTTTCAAGGCTATTATAATGGCTCCATTTGTATATTTCATAACTCCAGTTTTAATATTTTTTAGTTTGCTAAAGTTCATGTCTGTCATAACCAATTCGTCTTTAGTCAGTAAGCTAGGATGTGTTATCCCCATTTTAGAAGCAGCTATAGTATCTAATAGGTTGTCAATTAACTTTTCAAACATCAGTAATCTAGTTAATACTTCGGTTCGTTGTAGTCGTTTAAGTATTGATTTTTGTATCTGTTGGCTTTCATTCTGATATATTTCTATTTCTTGTCTGTCCTTTAAAACTAAGTCCCTAATATTTTTCATGTTTTCTTCTAGCTGGGTATTAATTTTAATCTGTTTATTAAGTTCCTGAATTGCGTTTTTGTCGTTAGTCTCTATGACTTTTAAATGTTCGTCTATTTCTTCTCTATCTGCGTCGTCCATGGTACCGAATAACCATTTTTGACCAGCTCCTACTATATTTATGAGTCCTCGTCTTGTTCGTGTTTTGGGGGGCATAATACTTAAAATTTTTGTAAATATGGTAGAACATTCTTTTTTTAATTCCTGATCTTGATTTACAATTTCATATTTTTTTATTTCTTGTAGGGTATCTATTAAATTATTTGTGTTGACGATGTGGATGACAGTCTGAGTTTGGTTGATTAGTTCTCCTTCTCCCATGTTAATTATTGTGAACCCGTTCCTACTTTCAATTGGTGTTACTACCAATGCGGCTTGTACTGGGTTGGTTATTAGCATCATAGCTAGTAGTAGGAGCCTCAACGGGATAACCTGCAAATTTTCTTGGTCGTTTAATATTCGTGGTATGTACTCTATCTAAATTCTTATATCTAAAGTTAGGCTCGTTCTTATGTCTAACATGTTTATAATTTTTTATATAGCCTTCCTGTCTTGTTTCTATATAGTCTTCTCTTACCTGGTTTTTCTTATTAATAATCTTTTCTTTTTTCTTCTTGAGCTCTCTTACTAGCGTTTCTATGTCTGCATTTTTCGCTTGTTCTGGAGACATGTTAATTGTTGAATGATGTCTTTTATTATAGATTTGGAAAGCCTTAAATATTTTCACGTTAACCGATTCTTCTTGTTTCATGGAAAGTAGGATTTCTGCTATTGTACTGTGTAATCTTTCTATATCTGCATTTCCTGTATGTGAATTAGGTTTTGTAAAATGTACTTGTACCTGACGTTCCCTAAGAAATTCCTTAATGTATATTGTATTAAACTCGTTGTCTGTAATAATTTTTGTGGGTGTTCCTTCTCTAGTAAAGTGTTCTGTGATAGCATCTGTTTTATGTATATGATTCTTGCTTTCTAATCTATAAACATACCCTTTTTTAGTGAGTTTATCAACCGCGGTTAGAAAGATGTGTTTGTGAAAGTGATAAATGTCTATGTGGATTATTTCATTAGGTTTGGTGGGTGTTTCTGTTATTCTAAATTTGTTGTTAATGGGTTTTCGTTCATACTTAGCTGTTTGGCATGTGTCACAGTTATTAATAATTTGTGTAATTATTCGTGTCAGTTTGGGAAAATAAATTTGTTGTTTTAAAGTGTTATAAGTTTCAATTATACCTGAGTGTTGGCTTTCTTTTATATGATACATGGCAATCTGTTTCCTAGCTTCCTCCTCCGTCCTTAAGTCTCTTACTCTTCTTGTTAATTTAATGAATTTAATTTTAGTATTTCCTGAATATAAATTTATGATTACTTGCTGAATTTTATTATAGTCTGCCTCTCTTACTTCCGAATATATGCCAATTATTCCTTGGGCAATTTCTTTTAGTTGTTCTGTTATCGATTGTATAGGATCGGACGCTCTAATATACACAATTCTTTTTCCATGAAGTGTTTCTATTTTCGACTCTTTGTCGTAACACAAAATAATTTGTTGTTTGTATATATTAACAATGCCTTCCTTGATGGGTATGTGATCTAGTTGTTCTTCGGTTCCAGAGTGGATTGTTGTTGCATTGTCTGAAATTTGGTTTACTTCGGTATTTTGACCTTCGATTCTACTAAGGAAATCTGCGACTCTATTTTGTTGGCCTTTCAGGTATTCAATGTCATAGTCGAACTCTTGCAGTTTGAGTAACCACCGTTGATTACGCTGCGAAAACTCTGCGCCATTATATTTTTTGTTCAAATATTTAATGGGGAGGTGATCGGTAGTTATTTTGAATTTGTTTCCCCACAAATAGGGTCTTAGCTTCGATACGCTCCATACAATTGCTAGAAATTCTTTATCCGTAACGGAATAATTCCTCTCATGCTCGTTAAGAGTCCTTGAAATATAGCAAACTGGCTGTTTCTCCTGTGTAAGAACAGCTCCTAATGCGAAATTACTAGCGTCTGTATATAAATGGAAAGGTTTTTCGTATTGTGGAAATTTTAAAATTGGATATGTTATCAAATTCAATTTAAGTGTTTCAAAAGCATTCACGTATTCGGGGTCATTAGTATTTATTTTCGTACCTTTTTTAAGGTATCTAGTCATTGGCTGGGCTATTTTCGCATATTCCTGAATGAATTTACGGTAGTATCCGGAAGCCCCTAGAAAACTTCTAAGTTGTTTCTCAGTATGAGGAAGTGGGAGGTTTTTTATCGCACTTACTTTATTAGGGTTAGGTTTTAACCCTTCTTCCGTCAGGATATGGCCTAGGAATTCAGTTTCTTTCTTAAGGAAGGAGCATTTACCCACTTGCAATTTCAAGTTATTGTTCCTCAAGATTCTGAAAATATCTTTTAGGTTTTTCATATGCTCTTTCAGTGATGCAGAAAATATTAAAATGTCGTCTAAATAGACGACGCAAGTTTTATTTATATAATCTCTTAGAATGTGGTTCATTAACCGTTGGAACGTTGCTGGAGCATTTTTAAGTCCAAAAGGCATACGAACATATTCGTAAAGTCCTTGTGGAGTTATGAACGCAGTTTTCGCAATGTCGTTCGGATTCATCATAATTTGGTGGTACCCTTTTGCTAGGTCAAGAGTCGAAAAATAAACTGCTTTTCCTAGTTTATCAAACAAATTTTCGATATTGGGTAATGGAAATCTATCATCTTCGGTTATTTCATTTAAAGCCCTGTAATCAACACATATTCGGTACTGTACTTGTCCATCCTTATCGGGTTTTTTGGACACTACAACTATGGGTGAGGCATATCTACTCATACTCCTCCTAATGATACCTTGTCTTTCCATCTCTTTAACCTGCCGGGCCACCTCTTCTTCATGTTTTTTTGGTAATCTATACAATTTTGCATGCAGTGGTTTGTCTTCACGAAGGTGAATCTCATGTTTTATTCCTGAAGTGTGAGTTAACGTGTCCCCTTCTTTGTATTGGATGTCCGTGAATTCCTCTAGTAGAGGAATCAGTGCTGTATTTTCTTCGCGATTAAGTCTGCCGAAGTCAGGACTGTTCTCTTCTAAATAATTACAAGAATGTTCTAAAGATTTCTCGATTTTTATAATCGTTTTATTTTTTAGGGTTATGCTTCTTTGCTCTATATCAATTGTCTTAATAATTTTTTCTAAAACATCCATACCAAATAACATGGTATAATTTTTGTTTTCTAGTTTATGACCATAAGCTTTGATATAAGTATTATTTGTATATCCAAATTCTTTTGGAAGAGGAATCTGGTATATATTTGTATTCTGTGTGGAGCTACTATTTATTGTTTGTACCTTAGTTAATTTTGTATCTAGTATTTTGTATTTCCTCATGTCTAGTTTGTTGGTGTTTATAATCGTCATTGCACTACCAGTATCAATTAAAATGTAGTGTCTTTGGTTTTCTATCTCCACTGGTACCATCATTATCGATCCGAGGCTCAATTCAGAAAAACCGGCGGCTCTACTGTATTAAGTTCCTGTCGGATAGGTTCTTGGTCTGTACGAACGTTATTAGTGTCCATCGGTTGTGGCCTTGAGTTGTGGCTTTGTCTACTAGTAGTTGGAGGTCTTGGTTCGTTCTGGTTATAGTTTTGTCTAACCTGCCTTGAGACTCTTTGTTCCCTAAAATCATTACCAAACCCTTGTCTATTTTGGTTGTTATAATGGTTATATCTAGCAGGAGTTCTTACTTGATTATATTGATGGACATTCAGATTTCCATTATCATAGCCTATATACGAGAAGAGAATTTTTTTGATTTCTAACATATCAAATTTATCTCTAAGTTCCCTGGCTAAGTTACCTATGGTTATATCTCTAAGTTTGTTAACAATTATGTTACATAATAGTGTTTTTTCTTGTTCTTTATTAGTGGCAAAAATAACAAAAGTGTTAATTTTACTGAGAAAATATTCTAACTTATTAACTAAATCATATATTGAACTTACTTTCATATTCAAGATCTCCCTCGTGAGGTCGGTGCTGTTAATGATGGGTCGGTAGTGTTGTTTAAAGAGCTCCTTCGCTTCGTTCCATGTTGTGACGTTGTTCACTATGAGAAGGTCCATTGCCTTGCCTTTTACCTTGGCCTGCTGGATTATACCCCACGTTTGTTGACGGTCCCCCGCTGAATTGGAGAGGTGATTTGCCACCATGATTAGGAAGTTAGTCAGATTGTTGCTTTCGCCTTCAAATTCAGGTAAGTAGCCAATTTCTCTCATTACATTACTTCCTATGCTTGCCGGGGGTATTCTCTCCACTATAGCCATTAAGCTGTTCAACAAGTCCCGGTTTGACACATCTTGTTCTGCCATTTTTATAAGTAGTTATATATTTAGTTCTTTTTTAGTTTTATTTTCACTGTCTTTAGTTATGGGCAACCGTTTTTTTACTATTTACTTTATATAAATTATTTATTTATTTTTTTTTTTTTTAAACGTAACTTCGGTTTATATATCAACGTAGTGATCGTTTACAGGATCAGGATAGTTTGTACCTGATCCTACCGACTGCGCCAGAAAAATTCTTGAATCGCGGAACTTTTTTTTATATTTCGAAAATAAAAAAAACAAAAGATATGTTGTTTTCTTTAATTGAATATTCTATTTATTCCGACTTTTTTTTATTTCAAGAACAATTTTTTTTGTGAGTAGATACGGCCGCTGTCTCGATGCAGGGGCTGCACCGTATTCTTCTCTGAGTTCACTTTAAAGACTAAACTTAAAAAACTAGTTGTCGGGGAAGGCGAGAATTAGTTACAAAAGAATATTGACATCGAATATGCCGATGCAACAACATTCTTTTGTTTATTTTTCTTTAATTCGGTCGGCCCAATGCATTCACTTCCTAGTAGGCCCATATAGCATACCCAAGCAATAATGACCATGAGTAATATCAAGTGGTTTTGTGACCCATAATCAATATTGCTTGTTTACACTTTTTCAAGTGGTTTGCTTTTGGTTTCCCAACAGGTCAATTGAATGCATTGGTTTGGTTTAATTTTATTGTGCTGCCATCATAACTTTCTCAATAGGTCATTTTATTGTGAAGCAATAAAATGAGTAATTTATGATGACAGCAATTTGAGGATTTGTATATGGTTTAAGACCAATATTTAACTTGCGCGACTCAACGGATGCGCGTGCGATTACCGGAATAGAGGAGTCAGCAGTTCTGATGTTGGGAACAGAGCTATCCAGAGGAAGTTATTGTAGTTATTAAGTTAGTCTTAATTCTGAGATTGTATAGTGCGGAGCTCGCTGAATAAATCCTATATTTACTTACGAGTATAACTTATCGTGTTTTAAATTAGGTGTTCGCGCGGGCTTCGGCCCGCGTTTATTTTTTAGTATACGCGTTTCGCGATAATTTAACTGGCGCCCGAGCAGGGACGGCTCTGTAGACGACATCCTTCTTTTTTCTGGTGATAGCTTTATCCTCTAACCAGGATTCGAGATCTATACGTTCCATTGAACGCAAATCACTGTACCCATGAGAACACAGTGTTTATAGAACGATACTCGAAAAGCTTCCATCGTACCCATGAGAACACGATTGGAGATCACGAAAGAATCAAAAGGATTCGTGTGAAGCAAATCGTGCCTTAGTAGGATGCCTACAATTATAAACGTTCGCATCTAAAACGGAGAACACGATCCTTCCGAAAGAGCTGTACCCAATAAAAGAATGCGAACTAATCATTTGCTTTTCTTTCCTTAGCGAACTCGAACGTAATCGTTACAACGAATTCCCACCGGACGAATACCGAAAATAACATGAACGTCGCAATCCTAACGTAAGGATTAAGGAAAAACATACATAAAAAAAAAAAATATTAATAAAAGCTGTTTTAAAGAAAAAAGATTGTGCTTAGAAAACGAAAACCATTTTTTCTGAAAGAAAAAAGAGGAAAAAAGAACATACGTGTGTTGTGATCAAAAGAGTTAGTTAGTGCATAAAAGGGGAGAAAGACACCTCCCAAGTCGTGTAAAAGCTAAAGCTTATTAAGAGGAAGAAGAATCTCCTCCATTATAAAAGATAAGATCGTATCATCGATAAATAAATTTAAGAATTTATTGTGTTTGTGAGTGCGTGCTTAGTGTGATAAAAAAAGAAAAAATATATTAAAGATATATATTGACAACTGTCACTAGTTCCACGGTAAGGTACTTTTCTTTATTTTTATCGAATTTCCCCTTGTAATGGACGCTGTTACTAAATCTTTAACGGAATTGACCGGAGCGGTGAACGCCATCCTCGCGCAGCTGAAAAGCTTTGAGGGTCGTCTAAAGACTCTGAAGGATGGGCAAATACCGCGACGTCCAACCACTGAAGAGCCGGTTGAGCTTTGTGCCCCGAGAAACGAGGCGGATTTAAGAGAAATATCCAAATTACCAGATTGCGTTAAAGAACTGCAAATCTTTGACGGAACCCCAACGCAGTACGTGACATGGGTGCACGTAGTGGAAGGTATCCTCAAGGATTTTGAAATCGTTAGGGCAAAGCCTTTATATAGGGCTATTTTGCAACACATTAGGCAAAAAATAAGAGATCCTGCGGATGCTGCCCTAGTATCGTACAATATATTTGACGATGACTGGCAGGCAATCAAACAATGTCTCTCTCTGCACTATGCAGACAAGAGAGATATGCGGACCCTCGAGCATCAGCTCAATCAACTGTCCCAGAAAAATACAAAATTGGACGAGTTCTACGCGGCGGTAAATCACCAGCTTTCGCTGATGATCAATAAGATCAAGACTGAGACGTTCAGTCAGGAAACGGTTACCGTGCTCGTGGAAACATACCGAAATCGCGCCCTGGATGTTTTCATCCGCGGCCTTAACGGCGACCTCTCTAGAATACTAATCGTACAAAGACCGAGGACTCTGCCAGAAGCCTATTCGGCATGCCTAGAATATATATAATTATATGAACCGCCCCCGCGGTTCCAATCCTTTTAAGAGGAAAGCAAATTCGCAAAGGTATGCCCAAAAACAACAGAGGGTATACCATTTGCACGAGGAATCTGACTATGATCAGGTAGCGGAGGAGGAAGTCCAAGACGAGGTAAATTTTATGGAGGACGGCCATCCAGCGTTCCATATTTAGAGTATCTGACGAGGGACGAGCTCACCCTCAACTTTCTCGTTGACACGGGTGCCAACAAAAACTTCCTTAGCCCGTCCGTTGTTACAAAAACTGCATCCCCCTTGACTCAACTTGTTCGCCCTTTTTATATTAATTCAGCAGGTGGAAACATAAAAATAGAGCAAAAGCTCTGCGGTAGGTTTTTCCAAAAATTGCGAAATAACACATTATTCACCTTTTATGTCTTGCCTGGTCTTGCCTCTTTCGATGGGATTATAGGGGACGATACCCTGAAAGAACTTGAAGCGGTCATTGACCGTAAGGAAAATACGCTTAAACTAAAACCAAATATAACGATCCCACTGAAAGCCATGGTGTCCAGGGAAGTAAACATAACGTTAAGCGAAGACTTGAATGAGAATATCAGAGTCAAGCTACATTCCCTAATTAACAGATACGATTCCCTCTTTGGCCCTATTAACCTAGTCGAGGCTGTTAAAACGACGGTAAGAGCGGAAATCCGAACGAGAACGGATGAACCAGTCTATAGCAAAAGTTACCCGTACCCGGCCTGTATGAGGGAAGTGGTAGAGAGAGAAATAAAAGATCTCTTGGCCGGAGGTATTATACGACCTTCAAGGAGCCCCTACAATTCACCGATATGGGTGGTTCCCAAGAAACCGAAACCGTCAGGGGAAAAACAGTATCGGATGGTGATCGACTACAAGAGGCTTAACGCGGTCACTATATCGGATACTATACCCGATCCCAGACATAAACACCACTCTTGCCAGTCTGGGCAAGGCAGCATACTTCACAACCCTTGATCTGACTTCGGGCTTTCATCAAATCGCGATGAAAACCTGCGACATACCGAAAACTGCCTTCTCGACGATGAATGGAAAATACGAATTCTTGAGGTTGCCCTTCGGATTGAAGAACGCCCCTGCGATTTTCCAGAGGATGATCGATGACGTACTCAAAGAATACATAGGGAAAATTTGCTATGTATACATCGATGATGTCATAGTTTTTGGGAAGAACGAGGACGACCACCTCAAGAATGTCGACACGATCTTCTCAAAGTTGCAGGAGGCCAACCTGAAGGTTAACCTTGAGAAAACCCATTTCATGAAGACAGAAGTGGAATTCCTCGGGTATGTCATTACCCGTGATGGCATAAAAGCCGATCCCAAAAAGGTAATAGCCATCGAAAAGATCCTTCCTCCAGAAAATCTTAAAGAGCTGAAAAGTTTCCTAGGCCTCACGTCATACTATAGAAAATTTATTCGCGACTATGCGAAGGTTGCCAAGCCACTTACTAACCTCACTCGTGGGAGTAACGCCCAGATCAAGGCAAATGAGTCTAGGAGAGTCCCAATCACACTAAACGAGGAAGCGTTGCAGGCCTTCAACGATTTGAAGACGCTGGCGACGTCATCCGGAATTTTGCAGTTCCCTGACTTTGAAAAACCTTTCAATCTCACTACCGATGCGTCGAATTATGCGATAGGAGCAGTCGTGAGCCAAAAAGGTCAAAATACACACCGACCACCAGCCCTTAACGTTTGCCTTAAGCAACAGGAATTTTAATGCGAAATTAAAACGCTGGAAATCTCGTATTGAGGAGTATAACTACGAGCTAGTGTACAAACCCGGCAAATCCAATCTGGTAGCGGATGCTTTATCGCGTCTTAGAACTGGAGTCAACCACTTGTCTGATTCGGAACAGGCCGAACCAGCACGAAGTGTGAACGACGCCAATAACGACTCTCCTACAGACACGGCAAGCGAAAACCAAGATTCTCAAACAGAAACAGCTAGCGAGAACAACGATTCTCGCGCGGAGCCGCTGGGTGCCTTCCCCGACAGTGGCGCAGAAAAAACGCAGTCCACTGAGACTGCAAGTGAGGAACAATCCTCGATTGGTACTGCCCACAGTGCGGATGAAGATAACTCCGACCTTATCCCTCACGTTGAAGCCCCAATTAATGTCTTTCGCAACCAAATTTTCGTCAAAATAGGTAAGGGTGTCGAGATCCTAGAGGAACCCCATCCTGGCTTCACCCGATACTACTTCGCAATAAAAAATCAGGACAAACAGGGTCTGATTGACCTCCTGAAAGCGAAATTGAGACCCAATGTTATTAATGGCATCAAAATACCGGAGTCTCACTTAGCCTTACTCCAGCAGGTGTTTCTTGAAAACTTTAGCAATTACAAGTTGCGCGTCACGCAGAGATTTGTTGAAGACGTGAGAGACGAGGAAAGGAAGTGCCACCTCATTATGGAAGAACATAAGAGAGCACATAGGAAACTCAGGGAAAATAGAGAACAACTTCTCGAAAAATATTATTTCCCTAGCATGATGAGTTTAGTTAAGAAATACACAGAATCCTGTGAAATCTGTAAGCTAAATAAATATGACAGGCACCCAAACAAACCCGAATTCCAACCTACTCCAGTGCCAACATATGCATGTGAAATCCTGCACATGGATATAATGGAGATACAGGGTGAGAAATTTACAACCTGCATCGACAAATTCTCTAATTTTGTAAAAATATTCCACGTCAAAAATAGATCATCCCTTTACCTCAGGAACAAGATCACCAGGATACTCCATTATTTCACAGTTCCAAAAATGTTGGTGACTGATAATGAGCGCAGTTTCCTGAGTCCAATAATTCAGAATTTTATCAAAATTTTAGGAATCAAACATTATCTGACGCCAGTCTACCGTAGCGAGGTAAACGGTCAGGTCGAGAGGTTTCATTCGACCATAATAGAAATCTACCGATGCTTGAAAGTGGAACTTAAGGGCCTGCGTCTTAAAGAACTATTAAACATCGCAGTGGATAGATATAATAACACCATTCATTCCGTGACCAGGAGAAAACCCTCTGACATATTTTTCAATAGAACCCAGCGGGTAAATTACCAGAAATTGCTAGAATTTCGCACAAGGGTGAACAAGGAATTGAGGGGTGAGATACAAAGAAAACAAAATATGACTAACGTTAGGTTAAATAAAAAAAGGTAAAACCGGTAATTTATAAAAGAGGTGACATAGTATACACGGCCTATAAGGGGGTTCGAGCAAAGAATAAACCCTTATTCCGAAAAGAAACAGTGGCCAAGAATAATGAAGTCACAATAGTCACGAGCACAGGACGTAGAGTCCACAAAAGCCATGTTAAGCACACACCAAGGACGTAACATTACTTTGCTAAGATTGTCATTAACTAGTTAAAAAAAAAAAAAACTATTAATTCAAAAAAAAAAGGGGGCAATGGTGTAACACACACTACCCTAATATTTTAACAATCTACATAAATATGTAAAATTAATTTACGTGCTAAATGGAGCACAATATTGTACGCACAAATATAACACGCACATAATGTATTTTAAATCCACACACGTTATATTAAATACCAAAGCACAAATTCTAAGCACAAACGATATCACACACATAAAGCACGCTCTAAAGATGCACATACGTACAGATTGCAAGTGTTTGTCGAAACCATATTAAGCTAAAGAAGCGTTGAATTAATCACGCATTTTACGCAAGAATAAAAGGTTATGTACATAAAGTAAACTAAAGCAAGCGCCAAGCACACCAGTGCTCACTAAAACCGTACTTAATTGGTTGAAGCGTTAATTAAAATATAAAGTTGACAAAAACCACACTAGAAAGCGCACACATGCTAAGCGCTTATGCGTTACCTAAAATTGTGCTATTCTAACCTTAGAATTAGATTACTATCAAATTGATAGCGTTGTTTTAAATTGTAAAATCAGTAAAATTAAAATTTAAAATTAGGTTTAAGAAATTTTATTACTTGACTTAATTCTAGAAATTTAAAATAGATTATATGTAAAATAAAATCTTTAAAATTCAAGTTCCCACCAACACATCACAGCACTTTTAGTTTTACTTGAAACATCGAATTTTTCAGACTTATTTTCCTAGCTACCTCCTATGGTTATCAGATTTTTAACTATCAATCGCCAATGGTCACGATCAAAGAAGGCAAAGGCTGGATCATCGACGGGCACTTCAAACTGGTGCACGTGATCGACCTGACACAGTTCGATAGCCTGATGGAGACAGTCAACGTGTCAATAAATCTGGAGGGTTTTAGAAGCCCGGAGAAGAAAACAACTATCGAGTTTTACATCAAGGAAATCAGCCAAAAGCTGATCCGGCTCAAAGGCAAAAAGGATCGAAGCCCTAGCTCAATCGGTTGGATAGGATCGGCCTGGAAATGGATTGCCGGAAACCCTGACGCAGCGGATTGGAATAAAGCCCTCTCAAGTGAACAGGACATTATCAGCAACAACAACCAACAATACAAAATCAACAGTGAACTTTTCGGTACCATGAACGAAACTACAAAGAAGGTCAACTGGATGATAGATCAATTTAAAAACGAAGTCCAGGCATCCACAGTTGGAAGATACGAACAAGACATTTTGAATGAGATCACGATTATAAAGGACAAGGTCGATGAAGTGGTGCGAGCCTGTCAAATGGCAAAAAGCGACCTGATAAACACAAACCTTTTAGATCGGGAGGAGGTCGGCAGGATCATTAGCGAAATCGAAACACTACCATACGTTAATGAAATCGAAGCCATAGAGTACGGGTCTCCGTCTATCTACACGAACGGGTCATTATTACTTGTAATGGGCCATTTTCTTTGATAGTTTGGAAAAGGAAAGCACATTCATGGTTTTCGCTCAAAAGTGCTCAGCGTCAATTTTATATCCAGCTTAGGGAAAACTTTTGAACGAAACAGTACGTACCATGTACATGCAAGGCGAGTTCAGATCCAATGTTTTTTTTAGGTACTTGGTACATATGTAAGTTGCTAGGTGATAGAGAAATACGGGACCATCAGCCGACGCCAAATGGCCTAGCGAGGTTTCCTTGGGGAAATGATTAAACAACAGCGATCTTTTCAACCTGATCAGTGATAGAGTAACAACTCCTCTATAAAGCGACAAGTAACTGCAACAAGTCAAATTTAATTACGAATTGATTTGTAATTCAAAATATATTTTAATTACAAGTGTTAATTTGTATAAGCATTCAGTGGCATCAAGATTTATTCTGAAGACGGGAAAAGGTGTCCTCAAATTTGCATTCATCTCGAATACAGACAATTGTCCCCGAAAGGTATGTTTAGAAAATAACACTTTTGCAGTAATTTTATGAGTATTGGGATTCACAGGGGACGAAGTGTTTGCGGAATTCTTTGCAATTACCACTCATGGTAATCCAGCATCCGCTATTCTCCACCCGCATTATTTTTACATATGGGGAAAAGAGAGACGATCAGCCGGATCTATCAACAGCAAGAAGTTTTGATATTGCCCACAACTCACAAACATAAAAAGCAAGATCCTCGACCCACCACGCTAACAGCTTAGCACGAGGCCATCAGTTTACTCTTCGTGGGGGACGGCAAAAAGCCACCACAGTGACCTACGTACCATCGTGTCAAGTGTGCGGTGACAAATTTCATTCCTTATCGGCATAATTCGGTTGATAAAAGAATTACGTATTTTGGTTGGAAATTACTTATTAAATACTAAGTGTTGGTTAAAACTAATATCAGTAAAATCATATAGCTACCTAAAGAAAGAAAAAAACAGAAGATAAAGTACATATAAAGTTAAATTGTGAATTAGAAATTGTGATTAGAATCTAACGGGAAAAGAAACATCCTAATCAGATTTAATTAAATCATTTCGTTAAATCGATCATAATGTAAATTCAAGGTTGTTTGCATAAGTCCATTTATAAATTATTTTCCGTGAAATCGATTTGTAAGTGCATAAAAAAAAACATGTTAGTGGGGGTGATTGGGAACAGAGGGGGAATAATGTTATAGCGGATTTTCACACCACGGATGCATCACAATCGCCAGGCCTGCCGACGGAGATGTCAAAGGTATGTACCGTTTAATTTTTTTTTGTTGATAATAATATGCCGAAGTGAATTACGAGTCGGTAAGATTTTTTTTTGGTGCACAGCAAGTTATATGTTTTCTTTTTCGGTTAGGTAAATTGACATGTAATATTTAGTTTTCACGAATAGACAAACAAACCATGCTACATATTATATGTAACTTAAGGATACTGAATTATTTGCACATTTGTTACAATTCCATTCAATCATAAATGAAATCGATAATTAACTCTAATCAGATTTTTTTTTTATAAATAATATTTTGTTAAAGATGTTTAATTAGTGCTTTTTGTTAAATGATCCTATTGACCTGGAGAAAATGAAACGATAGTCGTGGTTTAATGAGGGTTCTCGGTATAAGTATCCGAGTGCATTTGGTAGGGAGGGATACGTGAGGAGGGATGATCCACCTGATCTCTCAGTTTGATACAGGGTTGAGTGAGAGGAAATTGTTGGAATGAGTTTTCGTGAGGATACAGGAACCTAAAGTATCACCTTTCTTGCAATTTTACACAATTGTGATATAGAGCACGCATTTTGTTTTTATTTGTGAACGGCAGCGCGAACTTGGTCGGTGCAAAAAACTCCCCCAATCCGACGAGCTGAGCTTGAGCATAGCAAGGCGTGCTACCCGCATCCGAACCAAGGTCCGGTCCAAGCTTCCCAGCAAAGTGTCGTTACAAAAATTGGCGCCCAACAACGTGGGACCCGAAGATTCTGATCTAGGGAACTACATCTTTCGTATCTGAAATTGAAATAAATAACTTAAGGTTTCTTAATGATACAAACGGTTTTTTAATTTTATAACTGATTTGTATACGGTTAGGAATACTGTACCCTTAAAGTACGAGTAATTTAGTAGGAATTAGGAGGATCTGAGTATGTTCCACGACCACTAAAACTTTATGATTATTTATCTAGAATTACATATTCTAGTGATAACAGTATACACATAATTAACATTGAGGTTCAATTTTGATATCGTAGTCTTGTTTGGAAATTAATTATCTGGGGTTAGATCTAGAATTAACCAATGAGTGAATGATATTTGATTGAATATTCCTGTAGGCTTTATGAAAACACTTTGAATCCAAGAATTTTCTCTTTAATCCTTATCAATTAATTCATTTATTTTTACACGACTATAATTTTCATTTGTTGAAGGGAAGATAGGATTTTTATTATTTAGTTTTTATGAATATCGATTTTTTGCATATAAATTACTATATCAAACGACAACAATGGCGGTCTACCGTAGCAATGAAAATTTGAACGAATTATCCGATAATATTGATATTTGCTTAATCTGCAAAGATAGATTGAGTAACGGCCACGAATTAGTAGTAACTCCATGTGATCATCACTTTCACAAGGTTTGTGCGGCTGAGTCTGTTTCTACCCGCAGAGTATGTCCGAATTGTAGCTCTGCTTGTGAGGTGAAAGATCTTATGCGGAAGATAACTTCCAGTTCTGATCTACCAAGACCTTCGCCTATGCGAGGTAGAGGTGCAATAAGTAAGATTCAACGACCGAATACGAGATTTCAAAAGAATTCTCAAAAACAAGGTTCAGTTATTCTCAATAATTCATTTCATCCACCAGAGCTCAGCGAAGAACCTTTGCGTAATTCGTCTAGTCGATTAAACCACTCTTTGAATACTTCGAATCCATCTTCAAACACAGATCCTCTTCGAGATGAGATAAAGATCATGATCACTGAGGGGGTCAATAATAGTCAAAATCAAATGTTCTTAAAATTGAAAGAAATGCTAGGTCCAACTATAGATGAAGCAGTTCGTAAACAGTTGGGAAATAACAACCCCAATGACTTTCCTTTTTTATCTCAGCCAAGTTGGGCTGGAGATGTACACCAACCAATAAGAAATCAGCCAGCGCACACACATTTTATTAGAAACCAAATGAATTCTCTGAGGTTAGACGACCGCGACGTCGCGCCATCTGCACCTGTTCAATTGAACAACCCTTAAAAAGTTGCAGGTATTATTAATAACTGGCATCTGAAATTTGATGGCTCATCAGACGGCATTACCGTTGAAGAATTTTTGTACAGGGTTGAAGCCTTAACGAGACAATCGCTTAGCGGTTCGTTTGCAATACTATGCGTGATTTTGATATTCGTGATCTGATTCGTAGTCGCAAGCAAAAGGAAAACGAATGATTTGACGATTACTTTGACCGGATTTCGACACTTGTTGATAAACTCGACAATCCTATGTCGGAACGAGAACTGATTGAAATAGTTGTTCGAAATTTAAAACCTGATATACGACATGAACTCCTTCATGTAGAGATTAGTTCCATTGCTCAACTTAGAGGAGCTTGTCGAAAACGCGAATTCTTTATCGAGGATACTCGACGAGTACCTTTTCGAGGTAACATTCCATTTCGGAAACAAATATCTGAGGTTGTTGAGGCAGAAAATAACTTTTTCTTTTGCCAAGCCTAATGACTTGCGTCCATATGCAGAGGTAGAGTTACTAGGGAGGACCATGAGTGGACTTTTGGATAGTGGGGCAACCATTAGCTGTCTTGGTTCCAAAGCGGCTAAAGAAATTTTAAAAACGGATGTCAAATTTAAAAAAATTAAGGGTTCGGTAGATACCGCTGATGGAAGCGCACAGTCAGTTTTCGGAAGCCTAACAACGGAAGTAACTTTTAGAAACAAAACAAAAACCATAGAACTGTTTATTATACCTAGTTTGTCACAAGACTTATACTTGGGAATCGATTTTTGGAGAGATTTTGAATTAGCTCCCAAAATTATTAGTGAACTAAAAACTTCCGAGTAGGAGAATGAAAACCCTAATGCACACAAATTGCTACCAAATCAGATGAAACGTTTAGAAGCCACCATACAACTATTTCCTTCTTTCGAACAAGAAGGTTTGGGAAAAACTAGTTTACTGGAACACGTTATTGACGTGGGAAATGCAAAGCCGATAAAGCAGCGGCATTTTCCCATTTGACCTGCTGTAGAAAAGTTAATGTTTGCAGAGGTCGACAGAATGTTGGAACTAGGTGTAATTTAGGAATCAAGCAGTTCCTGGAGTTCACCTGTGGTGCTGCATAGGACTCCAGGAAAAGTTCGATTTTGTCTGGATTCTAGGAAATTAAATTCCGTTACGGTGAAGGATGCTTATCCGTTACCGCACATAGGAGGAATTTTGAGCAGGTTGCCAAAAGCGGAGTTCATTTCTAGTTTGGATCTAAAGGATGCCTTCTGGCAGATCCCGCTCGAAATGAACTCTCGCGAGAAAACGGCATTTACAGTACCGAATAGGCCTCTTTACCAATTTGCGGTAATGCCTTTTGGCCTATGTAATGCTCCTCAAACTATGTGCCGGCTAATGGATAAGGTTATTCCAAACCATCTACGGCAAAGAGTATTTGTTTACCTGGACGACCTCCTTTTGATTTCGGAGGATTTCGATTCGCATCTATTTCTATTGCAGGAAGTGGCTCAACTTATTAGACATGCGGGTCTCACCATCAACATCCGCAAAAGCAAATTCTGTCTTACCGAAGTAAAGTACTTGGGTTATGTAGTAGGAAACGGAACTTTGAAGACAGACCCTGACAAAGTTGCAGCGATAACTGACTTTCCAATACCTACCACTGTTCGCCAACTTCGTAGATTTTTAGGAATGGCAGGGTGGTATCGCCGTTTCATTTCAAACTGACTATGCTGACGTTTCCCATCCCCTCACTGAACTGCTGAAGAAGGGTAAGGGTCATACAATGTGATGCTAGTCAAAATGGAGTCGGGGCTGTGTTGGCCCAGCTAAACCAAGATGCGGTTGAAGTTCCGATCGCCTATATGTCTCAGAAACTTAATAAGGCGCAAAGGAATTACTCTGTTACGGAACAGGAATGCCTCGCTGCCGTGTTGGCTCTAAAGAAGTTCCGATCGTATGTAGAAGGGCAGGAATTTACCATAGTAACGGACCACGCCAGCCTAAAATGGTTAATGCAACAAACCGATCTCAATGGCAGACTCGCAAGGTGGGCACTTAAATTACAAGGTTATGTATTTAAAATCGAACACCGGCGTGGCTCCGTTAATGTGGTTCCAGACGCTCTTTCCAGAGTCCATTGCGATGAAATACAAACCCTGACAAATCAAGGTTTTCTTATTGATTTATCTTCAGAACATTTCTCTTCTCCAGAATATGAACTTATTAAAGAAACTATTCGTGAGAATCAATCTCGATTGCCAAATTTAAAAGTCATCGATAGATACCTTTACTACCGAAAGAACGATATCAATGAAGACCGGGAACAACGGGAAGATTCGTGGAAACTCTGGGTGCCGACAAAATTAACTCCAGAGATAGTACACAAAGCCCACGATATTCTGACTTCAGCACATGGAGGTATAGGAAAAACGTTGGAGAAAATTCGAAGATACTTCTACTGGCCAAAAATGGTCAAACAAATTAAGGATTATATACGGAATTGTGAAACATGCAAGTCCACGAAAAGTCCCAATATTGTCCTGAGACCACACATGGGTAAACACACAATAACAAATAGACCATTTCAGAGACTTTGCATTGATCTCATCGGTCCCTTTCCGCGTTCAAAGTCTGGTAACATAGGAGTTCTAATTGTACTAGATCATTTCTCAAAGTTTCACTTTTTGAAACCATTGAAAAAGTTCACAGCTAAATTAATCTGTAGTTACCTCGAGCATGAGATTTTCCATATGTTTGGAGTTCCTGAGACTATCGTATCCGATAACGGAACCCAATTTAAGTCCGCGGAGTTTCAAGCCTTTCTAACTTTACATGGGGTAACTCATGTTAGTACGGCATTGTATTCTCCTCAATCAAACCCTTCAGAGAGAGTCAACCGATCGGTAGGAGCAGCTCTTAGGGCTTATGTGGCAGCAGATCATAAAGATTGGGACGTCTATTTGAGCGGAATAAGTTGCGCGCTCCGAAACTCCGTCCATCAGTCTATAGGATCCACTCCTTACTTTATGCTCTTCGGCCAGAATATGGTGACAAATGGATCTGATTATCAGCTGTTGAGGAACCTCGGAATGGTAAATGGTACCGATACTCCTATAGGGATTGAAGAGACTCTTTTGTTAGTAAGGGGAAAGGCCGCGGAAAATATGCGGAAATCGTACGAGACAAACAAAACCAGATATGACAAGCGTTCTAGACTCGTAAACTTTATTGTAGGCCAAGAGATTTTTAGACGGAACTTTGCACAAAGTAATTGGCAAAAAGGATTCTGCGCCAAGCTTGCCCCAAAATTTGTCAAAGCTAAAGTCAGGGAGAAACTGGGATCATCGTATTACATACTTGAAGACCTAAGTGGAAAATTGGTGGGTACCTACCACGCAAAGGATCTAAAACAATAGATGTATCTCAGGTTATTTGCACTTTCCAAAGGGAATGAGCAACTACCTGCTTTGTAATGGGCCATTTTCTTTGATAGTTTGGAAAAGGAAAGCACATTCATGGTTTTCGCTCAAAAGTGCTCAGCGTCAATTTTATATCCAGCTTAGGGAAAACTTTTGAACGAAACAGTACGTACCATGTACATGCAAGGCGAGTTCAGATCCAATGTTTTTTTTAGGTACTTGGTACATATGTAAGTTGCTAGGTGATAGAGAAATACGGGACCATCAGCCGACGCCAAATTGCCTAGCGAGGTTTCCTTGGGGAAATGATTAAACAACAGCGATCTTTTCAACCTGATCAGTGATAGAGTAACAACTCCTCTATAAAGCGACAAGTAACTGCAACAAGTCAAATTTAATTACGAATTGATTTGTAATTCAAAATATATTTTAATTACAAGTGTTAATTTGTATAAGCATTCAGTGACATCAAGATTTATTCTGAAGACGGGAAAAGGTGTCCTCAAATTTGCATTCATCTCGAATACAGACAATTGTCCCCGAAAGGTATGTTTAGAAAATAACACTTTTGCAGTAATTTTATGAGTATTAGGGTTCACAGGGGACGAAGTGTTTGCGGAATTCTTTGCAATTACCACTCATGGTAATCCAGCATCCGCTATTCTCCACCCGCATTATTTTTACATATGGGGAAAAGAGAGACGATCAGCCGGATCTATCAACAGCAAGAAGTTTTGATATTGCCCACAACTCACAAACATAAAAAGCAAGATCCTCGACCCACCACGCTAACAGCTTAGCACGAGGCCATCAGTTTACTCTTCGTGGGGGACGGCAAAAAGCCACCACAGTGACCTACGTACCATCGTGTCAAGTGTGCGGTGACAAATTTCATTCCTTATCGGCATAATTCGGTTGATAAAAGAATTACGTATTTTGGTTGGAAATTACTTATTAAATACTAAGTGTTGGTTAAAACTAATATCAGTAAAATCATATAGCTACCTAAAGAAAGAAAAAAACAGAAGATAAAGTACATATAAAGTTAAATTGTGAATTAGAAATTGTGATTAGAATCTAACGGGAAAAGAAACATCCTAATCAGATTTAATTAAATCATTTCGTTAAATCGATCATAATGTAAATTCAAGGTTGTTTGCATAAGTCCATTTATAAATTATTTTCCGTGAAATCGATTTGAGATAAAATTAAACCAAAACGGTCCACGAGGCGTATACGTAACTTTTGGTGGGCAGTGCGGAGTACCCAGAGAAAACTCGTTTCGGCGATAATTGCCAAGCCTAATGACTTGCGTCCATATGCAGAGGTAGAGTTACTAGGGAGGACCATGAGTGGACTTTTGGATAGTGGGGCAACCATTAGCTGTCTTGGTTCCAAAGCGGCTAAAGAAATTTTAAAAACGGATGTCAAATTTAAAAAAATTAAGGGTTCGGTAGATACCGCTGATGGAAGCGCACAGTCAGTTTTCGGAAGCCTAACAACGGAAGTAACTTTTAGAAACAAAACAAAAACCATAGAACTGTTTATTATACCTAGTTTGTCACAAGACTTATACTTGGGAATCGATTTTTGGAGAGATTTTGAATTAGCTCCCAAAATTATTAGTGAACTAAAAACTTCCGAGTAGGAGAATGAAAACCCTAATGCACACAAATTGCTACCAAATCAGATGAAACGTTTAGAAGCCACCATACAACTATTTCCTTCTTTCGAACAAGAAGGTTTGGGAAAAACTAGTTTACTGGAACACGTTATTGACGTGGGAAATGCAAAGCCGATAAAGCAGCGGCATTTTCCCATTTGACCTGCTGTAGAAAAGTTAATGTTTGCAGAGGTCGACAGAATGTTGGAACTAGGTGTAATTTAGGAATCAAGCAGTTCCTGGAGTTCACCTGTGGTGCTGCATAGGACTCCAGGAAAAGTTCGATTTTGTCTGGATTCTAGGAAATTAAATTCCGTTACGGTGAAGGATGCTTATCCGTTACCGCACATAGGAGGAATTTTGAGCAGGTTGCCAAAAGCGGAGTTCATTTCTAGTTTGGATCTAAAGGATGCCTTCTGGCAGATCCCGCTCGAAATGAACTCTCGCGAGAAAACGGCATTTACAGTACCGAATAGGCCTCTTTACCAATTTGCGGTAATGCCTTTTGGCCTATGTAATGCTCCTCAAACTATGTGCCGGCTAATGGATAAGGTTATTCCAAACCATCTACGGCAAAGAGTATTTGTTTACCTGGACGACCTCCTTTTGATTTCGGAGGATTTCGATTCGCATCTATTTCTATTGCAGGAAGTGGCTCAACTTATTAGACATGCGGGTCTCACCATCAACATCCGCAAAAGCAAATTCTGTCTTACCGAAGTAAAGTACTTGGGTTATGTAGTAGGAAACGGAACTTTGAAGACAGACCCTGACAAAGTTGCAGCGATAACTGACTTTCCAATACCTACCACTGTTCGCCAACTTCGTAGATTTTTAGGAATGGCAGGGTGCTATCGCCGTTTCATTTCAAACTGACTATGCTGACGTTTCCCATCCCCTCACTGAACTGCTGAAGAAGGGTAAGCGCTTTGCATGGTCGCCTGCAGGTCAATCTTCTTTCGACACTCTCAAGAAAGAGTTAACATCAGCTCCTTTTCTGGCTAATCCCGATTTCGGGAAACCTTTCATCATACAATGTGATGCTAGTCAAAATGGAGTCGGGGCTGTGTTGGCCCAGCTAAACCAAGATGCGGTTGAAGTTCCGATCGCCTATATGTCTCAGAAACTTAATAAGGCGCAAAGGAATTACTCTGTTACGGAACAGGAATGCCTCGCTGCCGTGTTGGCTCTAAAGAAGTTCCGATCGTATGTAGAAGGGCAGGAATTTACCATAGTAACGGACCACGCCAGCCTAAAATGGTTAATGCAACAAACCGATCTCAATGGCAGACTCGCAAGGTGGGCACTTAAATTACAAGGTTATGTATTTAAAATCGAACACCGGCGTGGCTCCGTTAATGTGGTTCCAGACGCTCTTTCCAGAGTCCATTGCGATGAAATACAAACCCTGACAAATCAAGGTTTTCTTATTGATTTATCTTCAGAACATTTCTCTTCTCCAGAATATGAACTTATTAAAGAAACTATTCGTGAGAATCAATCTCGATTGCCAAATTTAAAAGTCATCGATAGATACCTTTACTACCGAAAGAACGATATCAATGAAGACCGGGAACAACGGGAAGATTCGTGGAAACTCTGGGTGCCGACAAAATTAACTCCAGAGATAGTACACAAAGCCCACGATATTCTGACTTCAGCACATGGAGGTATAGGAAAAACGTTGGAGAAAATTCGAAGATACTTCTACTGGCCAAAAATGGTCAAACAAATTAAGGATTATATACGGAATTGTGAAACATGCAAGTCCACGAAAAGTCCCAATATTGTCCTGAGACCACACATGGGTAAACACACAATAACAAATAGACCATTTCAGAGACTTTGCATTGATCTCATCGGTCCCTTTCCGCGTTCAAAGTCTGGTAACATAGGAGTTCTAATTGTACTAGATCATTTCTCAAAGTTTCACTTTTTGAAACCATTGAAAAAGTTCACAGCTAAATTAATCTGTAGTTACCTCGAGCATGAGATTTTCCATATGTTTGGAGTTCCTGAGACTATCGTATCCGATAACGGAACCCAATTTAAGTCCGCGGAGTTTCAAGCCTTTCTAACTTTACATGGGGTAACTCATGTTAGTACGGCATTGTATTCTCCTCAATCAAACCCTTCAGAGAGAGTCAACCGATCGGTAGGAGCAGCTCTTAGGGCTTATGTGGCAGCAGATCATAAAGATTGGGACGTCTATTTGAGCGGAATAAGTTGCGCGCTCCGAAACTCCGTCCATCAGTCTATAGGATCCACTCCTTACTTTATGCTCTTCGGCCAGAATATGGTGACAAATGGATCTGATTATCAGCTGTTGAGGAACCTCGGAATGGTAAATGGTACCGATACTCCTATAGGGATTGAAGAGACTCTTTTGTTAGTAAGGGGAAAGGCCGCGGAAAATATGCGGAAATCGTACGAGACAAACAAAACCAGATATGACAAGCGTTCTAGACTCGTAAACTTTATTGTAGGCCAAGAGATTTTTAGACGGAACTTTGCACAAAGTAATTGGCAAAAAGGATTCTGCGCCAAGCTTGCCCCAAAATTTGTCAAAGCTAAAGTCAGGGAGAAACTGGGATCATCGTATTACATACTTGAAGACCTAAGTGGAAAATTGGTGGGTACCTACCACGCAAAGGATCTAAAACAATAGATGTATCTCAGGTTATTTGCACTTTCCAAAGGGAATGAGCAACTACCTGCTTTGTAATGGGCCATTTTCTTTGATAGTTTGGAAAAGGAAAGCACATTCATGGTTTTCGCTCAAAAGTGCTCAGCGTCAATTTTATATCCAGCTTAGGGAAAACTTTTGAACGAAACAGTACGTACCATGTACATGCAAGGCGAGTTCAGATCCAATGTTTTTTTTAGGTACTTGGTACATATGTAAGTTGCTAGGTGATAGAGAAATACGGGACCATCAGCCGACGCCAAATTGCCTAGCGAGGTTTCCTTGGGGAAATGATTAAACAACAGCGATCTTTTCAACCTGATCAGTGATAGAGTAACAACTCCTCTATAAAGCGACAAGTAACTGCAACAAGTCAAATTTAATTACGAATTGATTTGTAATTCAAAATATATTTTAATTACAAGTGTTAATTTGTATAAGCATTCAGTGACATCAAGATTTATTCTGAAGACGGGAAAAGGTGTCCTCAAATTTGCATTCATCTCGAATACAGACAATTGTCCCCGAAAGGTATGTTTAGAAAATAACACTTTTGCAGTAATTTTATGAGTATTAGGGTTCACAGGGGACGAAGTGTTTGCGGAATTCTTTGCAATTACCACTCATGGTAATCCAGCATCCGCTATTCTCCACCCGCATTATTTTTACATATGGGGAAAAGAGAGACGATCAGCCGGATCTATCAACAGCAAGAAGTTTTGATATTGCCCACAACTCACAAACATAAAAAGCAAGATCCTCGACCCACCACGCTAACAGCTTAGCACGAGGCCATCAGTTTACTCTTCGTGGGGGACGGCAAAAAGCCACCACAGTGACCTACGTACCATCGTGTCAAGTGTGCGGTGACAAATTTCATTCCTTATCGGCATAATTCGGTTGATAAAAGAATTACGTATTTTGGTTGGAAATTACTTATTAAATACTAAGTGTTGGTTAAAACTAATATCAGTAAAATCATATAGCTACCTAAAGAAAGAAAAAAACAGAAGATAAAGTACATATAAAGTTAAATTGTGAATTAGAAATTGTGATTAGAATCTAACGGGAAAAGAAACATCCTAATCAGATTTAATTAAATCATTTCGTTAAATCGATCATAATGTAAATTCAAGGTTGTTTGCATAAGTCCATTTATAAATTATTTTCCGTGAAATCGATTTGTAAGTTGATAAAAAAAAAACATGTTAGTGGGGGTGATTGGGAACAGAGGGGGAATATTGTTATAGCGGATTTTCACACCACGGATGCATCACAATCGCCAGGCCTGCCGACGGAGATGTCAAAGGTATGTACCGTTTAATTTTTTTTTGTTGATAATAATATGCCGAAGTGAATTACGAGTCGGTAAGATTTTTTTTTGGTGCACAGCAAGTTATATGTTTTCTTTTTCGGTTAGGTAAATTGACATGTAATATTTAGTTTTCACGAATAGACAAACAAACCATGCTACATATTATATGTAACTTAAGGATACTGAATTATTTGCACATTTGTTACAATTCCATTCAATCATAAATGAAATCGATAATTAACTCTAATCAGATTTTTTTTTTATAAATAATATTTTGTTAAAGATGTTTAATTAGTGCTTTTTGTTAAATGATCCTATTGACCTGGAGAAAATGAAACGATAGTCGTGGTTTAATGAGGGTTCTCGGTATAAGTATCCGAGTGCATTTGGTAGGGAGGGATACGTGAGGAGGGATGATCCACCTGATCTCTCAGTTTGATACAGGGTTGAGTGAGAGGAAATTGTTGGACTGAGTTTTCGTGAGGATACAGGAACCTAAAGTACCACCTTTCTTGCAATTTTACACACTTGTGATATAGAGCACGCATTTTGTTTTTATTTGTGAACGGCAGCGCGAACTTGGTCGGTGCAAAGAACTCCCCCAATCCGACGAGCTGAGCTTGAGCATAGCAAGGCGTGCTACCCGCATCCGAACCAAGGTCCGGTCCAAGCTTCCCAGCAAAGTGTCGTTACATGCCGAAAGTAAAGGACGAGGAATTCAACTTGCTTCTAACGAGGGCAGCAATCACCAACGGATTACAGATCGACTTGGAATTTGACAGGATGTTGGTTAACAACCGGGAGACATTTGGCATTATTGGAAAATGCCTCTTCATCAATAGCCTGGTAATATGCGACGAAAAATCACTGAAAAAATTGGAAGAGGACAGCTGTGTGGTCAGACTCTTGAAGGGGGGACATACTGCATGTACCTTCCGTTCGAATTCAAGGGAAGTAGTTGAACTAGTCAAGGAAGATATGGTATTCGTGACAAACTATAAGGGCCAACTGAATGCTACAAATGGCTCGCGAACCCTCGACGGAACTTACGTTATTCAACTGGACAATGAAGCGATCCTATTGGGAAACAAAAATTTTTCGAGTTTCACTTACTCCCATGTCCAGGTACTCCCGCCCGTCCTTGCAAACATAACGAATCGAGTTCAAAAGATTGACCTCGAACATGTACACGGCCTAAGTATTAAGAACATAGAGCGACTGAAGAATCTTACCAGTCATGTCATGGTAACTTCCATCATTTACGTATCAATTGTCCTATTGGTTATGGTTGTGGCATGGACCATATGGCGAAAGATCAACCTTTACCTGAAGCTCCCATCCATACACACTTTCGGTAGGGGAACCGATCCTGTACCCGACGGAAGGATTCATAGGCCCCAAGAACCCCCGACGGGACAAACTTGGCCATCGACCTCTGACGTCACATATGATCTACGGGACGTAGATCTTTAAAGGGGGAGGAGTTAACACGATACACGAGTCAGGTGCATGCCAGCGAATCATACGGTATTCGCTGAGTTGACACTTTCATGCACAGACTTGTTCTCACGATCACAGTGCATGGAATCGGATTACTTGCATGCGCGACTCAACGGATGCGCGTGCGATTACCGGAATAGAGGAGTCAGCAGTTCTGATGTTGGGAACAGAGCTATCCAGAGGAAGTTATTGTAGTTATTAAGTTAGTCTTAATTCTGAGATTGTATGGTGCGGAGCTCGCTGAATAAATCCTATATTTACTTATAACTTATCGTGTTTTAAATTAGCGAACGGTTGGTGTTCGCGCGGGCTTCAGCCCGCGTTTATTTTTTAGTATACGCGTTTCGCGATAATTTAACTTGCGGCTATGCCGCTAACGTAATGTATACAATAGAATCTTGTCGTATCCCACGCTCAGGTGAGCTACTCATGTTCGATTGGAATGAGCTGACGCAGCATCATGGTTTCCAATGACCAGCAGCCTAGTTACCCGTGGGATTGGAATGCGTAAAATGAATAATTTTTAATTGCGGTGTAAGCGAATTCGCGGTACACCTCCCTTTTTTAGAAGAGTGAATTTATTCAATATACTCGTAAGTTTAATCTTAAATTCTAGATTTTATTTCACAAAGCAAATGAATTAATTCTATATAAATTTACTCTTAAGTTATTTTGATTAATTTATTTTAATTTAATTTCAAATGAATTTATTCTTAAAAATAAAAAAAGTTTAAGTTGACAGTATTCATTATTTTCAATATTCTTTTGTTTTGTAACGTCTAAGTCGGTCTTTGTGCACAATTGTCGTCTTGTCGTTGTCGGTTTTTAAGGCTACATTGTTCCTATTGTCTATGCTTACTACCTTAAATGATCCCTTATAGATATTGTCCAACTTATGTCCTATTTGTTTCATTAGAACGAGACCTCCTACTGCAATATCTATGCTATTACTATACCTGTCGTATAAGGCCTTTTCATTATGCTTTTTGCCTTTTATAATTTCTACGGCCCTTTTATGAGCCGTTTGAAGTCGAAATTTGACTTCCTTCTCATACGCGTCCACATTATAAATGGGGTCTACTTTTGCATCACAAAGAAAGTCGTAATTACCTGGGGATTTACCATTGCGGGTGGCAATGGTGCAGTAGTAGTGTATTCGCTTACGGAATGGAAGGTCGTGTGTTCGAATCCCGGCCAAGTCCATTACTTTATACCGAATACATGAAATCGTAATCTCCCTAAGTAACTAGACACCACCCGTGGAGAAAAACCCTACATTTGCACCCAAACACTTCTTTCCTATCTCTCTATTCTTTCTAATACCAAGTAGCTTACACTGTTGTTCTTAGCATTATAAGGGTACTGTAACAACAGAAAAAAATCCCTTTAGCGTAAGCAAATTATAAAAAAAAAAAAAAAAAAAAAAAATACTAATTCAAATGGGCAATAGTTATGTACCACTGATGGCGTAGTATTGTAGCAATACGTGAAGTATTTTAGCCACTCGTCCCAGTCAGTTTTTTCTATTGAAATGTATGAGCGAACATACTCATTAAATGTTCTGTGGTTTCTTTCCACAGTTCCTAACGTTTGGTGATGGTATGCCGTAGAGGTGACATTTTCCACTTTCAATAGTTTACATATTTCGTCAAATATTTGGTTTTTATATTCGGTGGCCATATCTGTGATTATTTTCCTCATTGGATCGTAAACTAGTATGAAATGGTCAAAGATTGCTTTCGCAATTGTCTTTGCACTTTTATCAGCGATGGGTACCGATACCAGATA
Source organism: Portevinia maculata (assembly GCA_949715645.1). NCBI lineage: Eukaryota > Metazoa > Arthropoda > Insecta > Diptera > Syrphidae > Portevinia > Portevinia maculata. Next base: position 37,876,573 of record OX454528.1, read on the forward strand.
TTTGGTTAAATCACATATTACTGTGACTGCATACGCATTGCCATTTTCTGATCTTGGTAATGGTCCAATGGTATCTATCAGTACTACATCAAATGCGGTTGTTGGGGTATCAGTTACAATCATTGGTTTTTTTACGTTTTTCAGTGACTTATTTCTTTGACATTTGTCACATCTCTTAACGTATTTTATAATATCCCTAGTCATATTTTTCCAATAATATTTTTGTCGTATCTTTTTTAATGTACGTGTGATCCCTGCGTGGCCACCACAGATTGGATCATCATGGTACTTTTGTATAATCATTTTTCTTTTGTCATCATTTCTTATTTTTATAATTATAGGCGTCAGTGTAATTCGAAGGTTTGTTAGAGCTCTATTTCCTATTTCTTTATATTCATTGATCCAGATCTTCTCAAAAATATCGTCACCTAGTGACTGCTGCAGCTTTATTAATCCGTTATCACTCGCTATTTTTTCAAGCAGTAGAAATAATTGATCCAAGTCAATTTTTCCATTAGTAATAAGGTTATTTATTTCTATAGTGATCACTTTTTTATTCTTACTAATTTTTAAACAGTCGCCATTAATAGCTAGCCGGGCGCTGTTTCTTTTACTTCTACTACTGAACGCTTCATATATATTTATCTTATTAGATGAACTTTCTATTTTGTCGGCAGTTGATTCTACGTTATTTTTATTGGATTGCAGCCTGGTTGTGACTTTAAATAGTTTGTTGGCTGAATTTCTTATATTTTGAATTTCGTTAAAATCTATGCGCGACAATGCGTCTGGTGCATGATTATCCCCTCAAGTATTCTGTAGTAAAATCGTATTCCTCGAGGTCTAGTCTCATTCGTGTTAATTTAGAGGACGGGTTTTTCATAGCAAAGAGATACGATAGTGGTCTATGGTCGCTCTTAATCAAGAACATAGTCCCATATATGTAGGGTCTGAATTGATTGATTGCCAAATGTATAGCAGCTAGTTCTTGTTCAATAGTGGATTTATTACTTTCACCTTTTGTGAATGATCTGGAGGCATATGCAACTGGAAGTTGGTATCCATTGTACTCTTGACTAAGTACGGCACCGCATGCGTATTTGCTTGCATCGGTGGTTATGCAAAATTGCTTCCGGAAGTCTGGATACTGCAAGATTTGAGGGCTTAATAGCATTTGTTTTAAGTATTGAAATGCATTGCCACATTCTATGGTCCATTCAAATGGGGCGTTTTTCTTACAGAGTCTCGTTAAGAGCCTTGAATGTTCAGCGAAATTTGGAACAAATCGTCTGTAATAATTGCAGAAAGCAACGAATCGCTTGACTTCATCTGCATTTTTGGGTATTGGATAGTCTAAGATAATCTGAAATTTGCTATCATCTGGGAGAATGCCTTGGTCCGTGCATTTATGACCTAAGTATGTCAGTTCGTGACTGAAAAATGTGCACTTGTCAGGATGTAATTTTAGGTTGTATTTTCGACACGTTTTGAATACATCGGTTAATTTTTTTAATATGTGTGATTCTGAACGGCCCAACACGACTAAATCATCCATATATAAGAATGCTTGCGTTGGTGATAAACCAGAAAACGCAATTGTCATCATTCTTTGAAATGAGTTTGGTGCTATCTTTAGGCCATAGGATAGACGCTTGAATCGGTATGAACCTTTATCAGTTGAAAATGACGTGATGTCCCTTGAGTTTTCATCTAATTCAATTTGATGAAATCCTGACGTCAAGTCTAGTTTTTCCTAGTTGGTCGAGAATATCATCTATTCTTGGCAACGGAAATTTGTCCGCAATTAGCTTTTTGTATATACTCCTATAATCCACTACTAATCTCCATCGTTTTTGATGATTACCCGGCAAAGATTTTTTCGGTACCAACAGTATTGGACTGTTATACTCTGATGCGGATGGTTCCACTATATCGTCTCTTATTAGTTTGTCAACTTGTTTTGTTATTTCACTTTTATGAACGTGCGGTATTCTATAGTTTTTAATATATGTTGGATCGTCGGTTTTTAAACGAAGCTTTTGTTTATAAAAGTTGTTAACCGTTATTTTATCTGTTTCGAGCGCAAATATGTCAATATACTCTGAGCAGAGTTTATGCAGGTCAGACTTTATGAAGTCGGGAAAATGTTTGGACAATTTTTGTAGCTTAACGTCACTGGGATTGACATTTTCTATTGATATGTTTTCATAGCCGTTTAGACTTTCTGTTTTTAATGTAACATTGTGTATCAATACATTTTCATTTGTTGTGTTTATTACACGGACCAATGCTCTTGCACTTTTTGCGATTGTATTTGCCACATATATTCCATCTTTAAGTTGCTGTTGTGGGATAAGCACTTCTTTTTCCTGACATTGGAGGTTGACCTGTCTGATAACTTCTGATCTTGCAGGTATTGCTATTGCATTATTAGCTGGTGAGCAAGCCATTGGTAATTCAATTTCGTTAAAACCATCTGGTCTTATTACTAGCCAATCTTGATTTCTGTCATAGTTAAGTGTACAATTATATTTCTTGACAAAGTCAAGCCCAATTATTCCATCAGATGGAATTGGAAAATCATCGCTAACGACATGAAATTCATGAGCTAATAGTATATTTGCAATCTTTAAATCAGTGTAAACTTTACCTAGTGTGTTAGTTATTCCCTGACCTATGCCGTGTAGGCTTGTTGTTTCGTATTTGTCGAAAGTATGGAATTGATATATTTGCTTTTTCTTTACTATAGAAATGTCCGCGCCTGTGTCGATAATGAACGATGTTATATCATTATTTAGTGAAGTCTTTAATGCTATGAATGATGTTAAGTTTAGTCGTATATTATAGATTTTACTACTTATATTATTATTTCCTAGTGAGTACTTGGGGTTGGTTCGTTTTCCGTAACCTGTTGTGTCATTCTGACGTTTCTACTTGCATTGTTGTATTTATTTCTGTACTGGTTATAATTATTTCTATTGCCGCGTTCATTATAACTTCCGCGTCCACGTCCACGACCTCCGCCGCGTCCGCGTTCGCGAAAGTTGTTATTAGTTCGATTTTTGTTGTGATAATAACTATTACTTTTACCTCTATTATTTCTAAAATGCAGTATTGCATTTGCCTGACCATAAGATTCTGTACAGCAGTTCACGAATTTAGCTACTGCTTCATTCATGTCGTTGAATTGACCGGACTCCATAATAAGTTTAACCTTATCATTGTTGGAGTTCTTTATCATGGCCTTTATGGCAGACTTGGTCGCTGATGACGTCTACAGACTCCCCTTATACTGTGGCTTTTAGTTTTTGGACTACTTCTGCTACTGTTATTTCCGAACCAGATATTAGGTTTATAGCGGTTCCTTTCAGCTTTGTTTTTATTAGGTTAATAGCAACGATGTTATTGTCATCGTTTATGCTATTTATTAACTCTAATGCAGCTAAGAAGCTTTGCAGTTCGTCCGCGCTACCATAAAAATCCGGGAGGATTTTAGATGTTATGTTTAGAAATTCCACAGGTGTTTGTGGCATTTTGTTTGTATTTGAAGTACTGGTTTTGTTGCTATTAATTTCTTGGTTCTCGTCGGTATCTATGAAAACTTTCTCGTGGAGTGAGACAGGTAATTTGAGGTCTACTGAGTGACGAGAAGCTGCTCTAGAGACTTTGTCTCTGCATTCGTTAAAGAACTTGTGAGCATTGTCTTTATGTAGATTGGTTAGCTTTGAGTAGTTAACGTTTAGTATTACTCTTACATTTTCTAAGCTGGTTACCAATACCTCTAAGTGCCTGTTTAAAGTTTCCTTACCTATAGGTCTATCTTGGTTGATTGACTTATAGGATTTGTCCAGTACTTCTTTTGATTGTCGCAATTTTTCGACAATCCTTAACCATTCCATTTAATTGGCTATGGCATAAATTTAAAAAATTTCTTTGAATGAGTAAACTGAAGAACATTTTCAAATTATTAAATCGGAGAAAGAGAAAAAAAGATTTTATAATGCACTTTATGTCGTCATCGTATAATCGTACATGTAACTAAAGTCGTATATGTTTTATGTAATTTATTAAATATTGATATATTGAACTGAAAAAAAATTTTGATTAAATTTGTGCAAGAGACTGCGCTCTTGCCATGTATGTTTTTTTTAAGGATTTTTTGTGCATTGTATACAGTTTTAGTGCTAGATGAGCAGCTAAAAGTGCAAAGATTAAGATTAAGTACATTTCGTTATTTGATTGTTTTTCGGTTATTTCAACCTCATTAATCACATTAGCATTTGGCTTCTCTATTTTTGATTGTTCTTTGCCCATTTTAAATTAAATGTTCTTTACATTTATTTGTTATATTTACAATTTTTTTTTTGTTTTTTTTTTTTGTTACTTGCATGTGTTTACAATTTTAAAGCAATTTACATCATCATTCTACTTACTTCTATTCACCATTACCGCTCGTTGTCGCTGTCTTCTTGTCTCATGCATTTTTACCTCCGCGTCTTTTGGTGGCTGTGTCGTTTTCCTTGTTGGCTTGTCTGAACTTCTCTAATTCTCAGTTTCTTAGTTTTAGCGTTTTCACATTATTTTGATTTTCCGAACTTCTTTAATTCGAAGTTTCTTAGTTTTAGCGTTTTCACGTTATTTTGCTTTTCCGAACTTCTTTAATTCTAAGTTTCTTAGTTTTAGCGTTTTCACATTATTTTACTTTTCCGAACTTCTTTAATTCTAAGTTTCTTAGTTTTAACGTTTTCACATTATTTTGCTTTTCCGAACTTCTTTAATTCTAAGTTTCTTAGTTTTAGCGTTTTCACATTATTTTGCTTTTCCGAACATCTTTAATTCTAAGTTTCTTAGTTTTAACGTTTCCACATTATTTTGCTTTTCCGAACTTCTTTAATTCCGAGTTTCTTAGTTTTAACGTTTCCACATTATTTTGCTTTTCCGAACTTCTTTAATTCTAAGTTTGGCAGGATCGCCATGTAATGATAATAAAAAGTCAACTTGTTTCACTAGTGGTTCTTTATTGAATCTCTTACCATAAAAATCCGGGAGGATTTTAGATGCTATGTTTAGAAATTCCACAGGTGTTTGTGGCATTTTGTTTGTATTTGAAGTACTGGTTTTGTTGCTATTAATTTCTTGGTTCTCGTCGGTATCTATGAAAACTTTCTCGTGGAGTGAGACAGGTAATTTGAGGTCTACTGAGTGACGAGAAGCTGCTCTAGAGACTTTGTCTCTGCATTCGTTAAAGAACTTGTGAGCATTGTCTTTATGTAGATTGGTTAGCTTTGAGTAGTTAACGTTTAGTATTACTCTTACATTTTCTAAGCTGGTTACCAATACCTCTAAGTGCCTGTTTAAAGTTTCCTTACCTATAGGTCTATCTTGGTTGATTGACTTATAGGATTTGTCCAGTACTTCTTTTGATTGTCGCAATTTTTCGACAATCCTTAACCATTCCATTTAATTGGCTATGGCATAAATTTAAAAAATTTCTTTGAATGAGTAAACTGAAGAACATTTTCAAATTATTAAATCGGAGAAAGAGAAAAAAAGATTTTATAATGCACTTTATGTCGTCATCGTATAATCGTACATGTAACTAAAGTCGTATATGTTTTATGTAATTTATTAAATATTGATATATTGAACTCAAAAAAATTTTGATTAAATTTGTGCAAGAGACTGCGCTCTTGCCATGTATGTTTTTTTTAAGGATTTTTTGTGCATTGTATACAGTTTTAGTGCTAGATGAGCAGCTAAAAGTGCAAAGATTAAGATTAAGTACATTTCGTTATTTGATTGTTTTTCAGTTATTTCAACCTCATTAATCACATTGGCATTTGGCTTCTCTATTTTTGATTGTTCTTTGCCCATTTTAAATTAAATGTTCTTTACATTTATTTGTTATATTTACAATTTTTTTTTTGTTTTTTTTTTTTGTTACTTGCATGTGTTTACAATTTTAAAGCAATTTACATCATCATTCTACTTACTTCTATTCACCATTACCGCTCGTTGTCGCTGTCTTCTTGTCTCATGCATTTTTACCTCCGCGTCTTTTGGTGGCTGTGTCGTTTTCCTTGTTGGCTTGTCTGAACTTCTCTAATTCTCAGTTTCTTAGTTTTAGCGTTTTCACATTATTTTGATTTTCCGAACTTCTTTAATTCGAAGTTTCTTAGTTTTAGCGTTTTCACGTTATTTTGCTTTTCCGAACTTCTTTAATTCTAAGTTTCTTAGTTTTAGCGTTTTCACATTATTTTACTTTTCCGAACTTCTTTAATTCTAAGTTTCTTAGTTTTAACGTTTTCACATTATTTTGCTTTTCCGAACTTCTTTAATTCTAAGTTTCTTAGTTTTAGCGTTTTCACATTATTTTGCTTTTCCGAACTTCTTTAATTCTAAGTTTCTTAGTTTTAACGTTTCCACATTATTTTGCTTTTCCGAACTTCTTTAATTTCGAGTTTCTTAGTTTTAACGTTTCCACATTATTTTGCTTTTCCGAACTTCTTTAATTCTAAGTTTGGCAGGATCGCCATGTAATGATAATAAAAAGTCAACTTGTTTCACTAGTGGTTCTTTATTGAATCTCTTGAAGAATAATAAAATAATCTTATGCGGCTATGCCGCTAACGTAATGTATACAATAGAATCTTGTCGTATCCCACGCTCAGGTGAGCGTGGTTTCCAATGACGAGCAAATAAGCTACTCACCTGTCACCTGTCATCTGTCACCTGTCACCCGTCACCTGTCACCGGTGTTATTTAATTTCGCGGCCAACCAAACAGAGAAAAAAGAATCGGGATAATTCGACTCCCACTAATTTATTTAAATACGGAAATACGAAAACACTATGTGTCAAACCGCGATTATAGATAACAAGAATAATCACCAAGAGGCTATTTCCCGGTACCTCAGCCTGGGTTGGGTTCGTTTAAAACGAAATCAAAAAAAAACCTGGAATGTTAGCTTACGCTGTTGAACGATTTTCGACGAGCAAAAAAGAAAAAAAAATGGGCGCCACACAATTTTGTGGAAAATTGTGAAACCTTGGTACAGAACCACTGAAATAAAAAAGGTAATTTCCCAAAAAAAGTAAGACACAACGGTTTTAAACAACGTTATAAAGCTCCGTTGGAGCGTGGTCACTTTATTACTGGAAGTCAAAAAAATTAAAGTTAGCACAAGAAATCCGATGGCAAAAAGGGTTAAAGTGATTGTGGCCTGAAGGGCAAATAAAGGTGACCGGCGTGACCCGCTATGGCGTCGCCCGGAATACCAAAATGGTTTAATGGGTCGCGTGTCCCGATCGTTTCGCGGGATAAATTCGCGGCAGAACCCTACCAGACTATTAAATTATAACACACCTAACACAAACGAATCAAAAAAAAAATGTATGCACTGACTAATTCACTCTACTTAGCTTTGCTCTGGGATCCCACTCCTTAATCCTGTTCCTCTAAAAATCTGTCCTGCTATTTCTACTCCTTCTGATGTCCTTTCCTCTTCCACGTTTATTTTTCCTTTTACTTTTTTTTCAAAAAACTTCGCTTTTATTTCTCGTATAAAATTAATCTCTTTGCACTTTAACAAAACTCCTGTCGCAACAAAACTGACTAACGAGTTCGGTGGTTGACCAAAAAAGTGATCTTCCAGAACTTTCATTGTTCCAGTTCGGCCAACTCTCATCTTTCACACACTCGCACACCCATTGGTAGTGGAATCCCACTCATGGCGTTCAATGGACGTCCGCCTATGTGTTGGTGGTTGTCCGCCATATCCCACTACCTTCATACGTTCCAGCGAGCCAACGGCAGACCACATTCAGCGGCACCGGAGCGTGTTCGCAATGGTGTGCGTGAGTCTGAACGTTACCCCCTCGCTATTATTCCATCCACTCAATCCATTCACTCTTATACCCACGATCCACCACTGGAAAGTCGGGTTATTGAGCTGTTTGACCGACCTGGAACAATCTTCTTATCACATCAGAATATAATCTACGTTTGACATTTCTCGTCTGAGTTCTGCCAAAGTGCAAAGCAGTCAAAACAATACATACCTATCCCCAAATTATTAAAATTACCCTTAAATCGGTGAAAAAGAAGTGATTGGATCTCTAAAGGGGTGACCCATATCAGGAGGAGAAGAAATTTCAGGACGACGTTGTAATTAAACCCTCCCAGCGCGTGGAGTAGTGCAAAAATCCCCATAGAACCCACAACAAAGCAAAGTGAGTTATCATAAATTTTAGAAAGCCGCGAATTTTACTCTTATCTGGTGGAATCCTGTTCAGATAGGATGTAAGGGTCTTGCCAATTGCGGGTCATTCCTTACATTCTGTTTCGTTATATACAGGATTTCTCCTTTTTATTTATGTTGTACGTTGTTTCAGTTGTGTTGTGTTGTGTTGACCAATCTTGTGTGTGTCTCGCGTTCCTCTTCAGTGTTTGCTAGTGTTGTCACGTCTTCTATGGGAGTGTCTTTTGTCTTGGCCGTCCGCCTACACCCCTCTGCTGCTCCTTCGGTGCTCCTACGACGGAGTAGCAAGGAAGAGCGTCTTCTTCCCCCTCATCGAACCGAACACCCCACCGTATCAGTGGTGGTTCTTGCGCAGATGTAAATGTGTAGGCCGTCCACCCACACTTATCTGCTGCCTCTCCGTGTCGTTGGAGGGCACTCAGGATACGGCCGTGTACTTTGCCGCATTGCCATTTGTCTCGCACGGGTACTGGTGTGCGGACAACGTTGGGCCCATTTCGCATGGCTGGTGCGTTACTGTTGCGTGGGCACTTTTTAACGGCTGACATTGTGCCGTATCGTTGGGGTTTTCGTCTTTCTTTACCCATTTCTGCTTCCTCTTAAGGCCTCTTCCCTTTCAACTCTGGTTGCTGGTTCGTACGTCGGGGTTGGGGTACCTGTGGGGGGTGGTACCTTCGAGGTTCGGGGAAGGTGGCCCGAAGGCTGATGGGACCTTGGTTGCCCTCCACTTTCCTATGACCTCGCAGATGCCACCCAATAGAAGAAGGGTACGGGGAGGGAAGTGAAGGACAGAAGGTGAAACTTGTTGCGTGAAAATATTCCGCAACAAACCCCACCCTCACCTCCGAGGAAATGGTCTTGGTTTCCGAAGGAACCCAAACCATTTTCCCAGACTAAGGGTAACGCCACAACAGGGGAAACACATGTCCATCAATGGCCATTTTGCCCGTCTATCACATCAAAATTAAGCGGAATTACTTTACTCTTTATGTTAGAAGTATATGGTTGGGCCTTCAAAGCAAAAGCTAGACTAATCGTCGCTGGCGTCGTGATAAGGCTTGAGATCCTTCACGTGCCAGGATCCGCGTTCTTTCCCGTCTTCATCAACAAGTAAATAGGTCCATGGCGAGAGGCGCTTCCGGATCCGAAATGGTCCAACGTACTTTGGAGCTAATTTGGCGGCGTAGTAATTCGCGGCATCGGATAGGATGAAATTCCTTCTCCATACAACCTCATTCGGCAGGTATTGGACATCCCGTCGACGGAGGTTGTATGTTTTCGCGGACTTCTTGGTCGCCTCCGCTAACTTTCTACCTATATCCTTTCTTAGCTCCTTAAAACGCCTACCTAGCTCCGACATCCCTACTTCCTCTTGTTCTACTATCATACTCCCATCTGCTAACGCTGTTTCCCTACCGCCGGAATCTATTCCGGTATTGGGCCTATCGCCCCTTCTCTCTGACGATATCCTCTCGAAGGGACAGTCACGACCACATGTGACCATATCCCTCCCGAAATTTGCGTAGTACGGTGACACTCCCAAGACCTCATGTTGCGATGTCCTTATACAGCACGCCACCTTTGATAGGTGCGTATCCCATGTCCTATGATTCTCCGACACATAGGCACGTAATGTCGTTTTTATAATTTGGTTAATCCTTTCGGCAGGATTAGCCTGCGGATGGTAATGCGCAGTAAATTTTAGTTGTGACCCGTACGCTTCGCATAGCGCTTTCAATTCCTTGCTTCGGAATTGGGGACCGTTGTCACAGACGATCCACTTTGGTACGCCGAACAGCGTGAAGACGTTGTCTTCAAGCTCCTTACACACCGACTTCGCGGTTGCGGATCTCAGGGGAAATAAAAGGGGGAATTTCGTAAAATAGTCGACCACAGTTAAGATGTAAATAAAACCCCTACTCGATTTGGCAAGAGGGCCTACCAAGTCCACACAAATCATCTCCCACGGGTTCGCAGTCCCTATCCTTTCGACCATTAAACCAGCTGGCTTATCATTCACAGGTTTCACACTTTGGCATATTTTACAATTACGGACGTATTTCGTTACGTCTGACCTTAATTTCGGCCAATAATATCTCGAGACCACCTTCGCGAACGTTTTCCTAACCCCCATATGTCCGGCCAATGGATGGTCGTGACATTGGTTTAAAATCGGAACTACTTCCTTCCATTCCTGACCATTTTCGTGAACTACGATGTGATTTGCTTTAACGAATTAAAATAAAACCCCTCTATCGACCCTCCAGGCGGGGTAAGCTAGAGGATTGGATTCCACTTCCGTGATCATCTTGGCGATCCAAGGATCCGAACTTATCTCGTCGATTCCTGCCGCGAAAGCGACATTCCTCGAGAGCATATCCGGAACCACATGGTCTTTTCCTTTCCGATGCACGATAGTAAAATCAAATTGCTGAAGCCGAACCGCCCAGCGCGCTAATCTACCACACGGATCTTTGAGATTACTCAACCACACAAGGGAATAGTGATCCGTCACGACCGTAAACCGAACGCCTTCGATGTATGGCCGCAACTTCTCTACTGCCCATAGTACGGCCAAGCACTCCTTCTCCGTGGTTGAATAGTTCCTCTCGTTCCTATTCAACGACCTACTCAAATAGCAAATCACCTTTTCTCCGTCATCAAAAGTCTGACTAAGCACTGCTCCAACCCCATAGTCCGATGCGTCTGTTTGTACTACAAAGGGACGCTCAAAATCCGGACAGGTCAGAATCGGGGCCGTTATCAAGCATTCCTTAACTTTCCGGAAACTCCCCTCGCACTCTTCAGACCAGACGAACCTACTCTTCTTCTTCAATAAGTCGGTTAACGGCTTGACCAGAATTGCAAAGTTCGGTATAAATCTCCTGTACCAGGATACCGTTCCGACAAAACTTCTCACTTCCTTTACGTTTTTGGGTGCGGGGATCTGGAGCATACTTTCGACCTTCTCTGGGTCGACATGCAAACCATTGCGATCCACAACGTATCCTAAAAATTTCAGCGAGGGCCTACAGAAGTTACACTTCTCCCTGCTAACCTTGAGACCAGCCGCACACAATCGCTTAAAGACTTCTTCCAAAATTTCCAGATGTTGTTCGAATGAGTTTGTGACGATGACAATGTCATCGAGGTACACGAATACGTGTGGTTCCAGATCGGCCCCAAGCACAGTATCGATGAAGCGTTGCCATGTTGCCGGTGCATTGTGCAGCCCGAATGGCATCCTCTTAAATTGGAAGAGTCCACGATTGGGTACGGTGAAGGCGGTATACTGCCGCGACGCTTCCTCCGCGGGGATCTGCCAGTACGCTGACTTGATGTCCAGCGAAGACAGATACTTGGCATCCCGGAGCTTGTCAAGTGTAGCAGAGATATAGGGAAGGGGATACGCATCCCGCTCCGAAACTTTATTCAGCTTCCTGTAGTCGACGCAAAATCTGAATGACCCATCTTTCTTTTTAATCATAACGATGGGCGAAGCCCATGGACTATTCGATTTCTCGATAATATCTTCCCTCAACATTTCTTCTAATTCCTTGTCTATGTGACGTTGAACCGCAGGCGAGACTGGATAGTACCGCTGCTTAATTGGTTCAGACGTCGTCCTAATCTTATGCTCTACGAGATGGGTCCGTCCAATGCCTTCGGGCATGGACTGAAAAACTTGCCCTATCAGTGTTTCGAGTTGTCCATTTTGGCTTTCATCCAACTCCGATCGTTCCATGATCGTGGAAATCGAAGCCACGGCGGTTTGATTCGAAAAACTCCACTCGCCTGATCTCAAATCCGGGACGATTCCCGTTCGGGTCCAAAAGTCGGCACCCAGGATCAGTACATGTGGGAGAGTTGGAATCACCAGACAATCGATCAACACTGTTTTTTCCTGCACTATGAAAGGCAATAAAATACTACCAGCTACTTCTACCCCCGCCCCATCTGCTAAAGCTACCTTCCTAACTTTGCCTTTCCCTAAAACTAATCCTAAATCTTTTAAAATGTCCCATCCGTCTCTACCGGCGATCGTTCGCGACGCCCCGGAATCCAAAAGACCGATAAAATCTAACCCATAAACGCTAACCCTCAAATATGGGCGCGTATCATTTGTGTGTGCCTCAAGTGTAAAACCTACGTGAACGACCTCCTCTTGTCGACCAGCCAACTGGTTGCCAGCAGGCAACCTATCCAGACTTAACGGCGCTCCCGTCCTGCTGGCCCAGGAGTCCGTTGCCCATTTCCCGAACAGGTCCTACAGTCCCTACGCATCACCCCGGCCCTGCCACAACCTACACAACGCCTAGGAGCGGAACAAGTATTAGAGAAGTGCCCCTCTTGGTTGCAGTTGAAACACCTCAACCGACGAGTTGGTTGAGGGCTCCGACTGACAACGGCAATTGCTGGTTCCTCGGCCGCTATATAGGCCAAATCTGGTTCCAGCAAATTTCGCGATCGAGATGTAGGAGGTGGCGCGAATGTCTCAACATTCGCCCGGACCATCTCCAGTCTCCTTCCCAATACCACCAGATCATGAATGGACTGGGGCTCTGCCAAACCGAGTTGGGTTTGGTAGAATGGGGCTAGATTCCGTTGAACGATGCTGAGTTTGCGTCGTTCGGAAAGTGGCTCAGAGAGCCGGCCGAACATGTTCCCCATGATGGCGACATAAACCCCGATGGATTCTTCCTTCCCTTGAGTCCTACGCCGAATTTCCTCGAGTAGCAGATCGTCGTAGTTGGGGGGGAGGAATTCCAGTTTCAGCTCCCGGACCAACTCCTGCCACCATCGTCCTGACTTTCCTCATATTGGCTTTCGTCATCCTCGCTGTCTTCCACATCTCCGAGTAAACTCATCAGCTCGGTTTTTATCGACTTCTTTTCGCTGGCTTCGTCGCTCGTTGTGGTGTGCGCTCTGCTTATCCTAGCAGTCGCCCATTCAATCTTTGTGATGACTTTCTTATAATCTGAAGATCCCCGTGCAGGGTGGCTCGCAATGAGCGCTCTGATCTCCACTAATTTCTTTAGGACTGCATCCCTATCTTGCTCGTAGGTGAACGGGTACTCGTCCAAACTCATCACCTGAGATCCCCGTCGCTCGAGCGCTCTGGCTGCTCGTAAAGATTTTCGCATGGGGTCTACTTCCCCCGAAGATAAGCCTCTCCATTCGACTTCATAAGTCAGGTCCTCTTTGGACAATCTATTTATATCCATATCTAACAGCTAATGGCAATAGGGGTCGAATGCGAGTGAACGAAGAAGAAACAATTAAAAGGTGAAAAAAAGAATTGAGCGCCGTACGGTTGTGTATAAAGGGGCCTTGTGGTTCCCAGATGCAACGGAAACTAATTCTACCAAAGCTACAAACTTGAGTGTTATGATCTTCAGCAAACTACAATGAACAAAATCAGCAAGAGAACCACTAGTGCCTTTGGTTCGCCTATAAAACCCAAATAACGATGTATTTATTTCTGCTATTAATACGGATGGATGTTAGCCACCACCCCAAAAAAAATTACGAAAAGGTTCTCTTCCGTCCCTCGATAAGAAAATATAGACCTATGAAACTCCAGCCAGAAGCAAACAGAAGTCAAGAAATAAGCACGAGAGTGTAAGGATCACGAGAAGCCCCCAAAATGAATTCCCAGAATAATTCCTAAAACTTCGAGAAATACGGCCCAATTTACTGTCGCTCCCAAAAGGATCCGATTGTAACTCTGATTTCATTCGATGAAATTCCTCCCCGAAAACAAAACAATAGGTATGTATGTATTACTATAGGTCAGTATCCCAAGTATGACAACAAAACTACACAGGAAATGTAGATAGGTATGGGCCTATATGAGCCCAAACGCACCACGGGAAATACGTAATTATATGTGTGATCTATGAGACCAATTATTTAATTAACGAAGTGTAAATATGTGGGTGATTAATGGTATTTATCAATATATGATTGTATGAGCAGGCTATGAGAAAACCCAAAGAAATTGCATGCAACTATGTGGGTACTTAGTGTTTTTTATACCCTATTCTAGGGGTATATTAATTTTGACGCATAGTTTGTTACATACCTTAATATTGCCCGTAGACCCCTAAAAGTTACTATATTTATGATCAGCATCGATAGTAATGTCGATCTAGCCATGTCCGTCCGTCCGTCCGTCCGTCCGTCGGCAAAAATTAGGCCTTTAAACTGGACCTAGAGAGCTGAAATTTTAACCATATACTCTCTAGGGTCACGAAATAATCAAGTTTACGAATTTTTGAAATCCGCCCACAGACACGCCCACAAACTCAAAAAAACAAAATTTTGGAAAAAATCGAATTTTGAGCTAGGAAGCTGAAATTTTTTATATATGATCTATGACTCCTAAAACTGCTCGGGATATAAAATTTTCAAAATCCGCCCACTGCCACGCCCACAAAAAAATAAAACAATTTTATTGAAAAACCAAAATTTGAGCTAGGGAGCTGAAATTTTTAATATATACTCTCTAGGGGCCCTTTAAGCTCATGTATTAATATTTTCAAAATCCGCCCACTGACACGCCCACAAATAAATAATTTTTTTTTTTTGAAAATCCAAAGTTTGAGCTAGGGAGCTGAAATTTATAATATATACTCTCTAGGGGCCCTTTAAGCTCATGTATATATATTTTCAAAATCTGCCCACTGACACGCCCACAAATAAATAAAACAATTTTTTTGAAAATCCAAAGTTTGAGCTAGGGAGCTGAAATTTATAATATATACTCTCTAGGGGCCCTTTAAGCTCATGTATAAATATTTTCAAAATCCGCCCACTGACACGCCCACAAATAAATAAAACAATTTTTTTGAAAATCCAAAGTTTGAGCTAGGGAGCTGAAATTTATAATATATACTCTCTAGGGTCCCTTTATGCTCATGTGTTAATTTTTTTTAAATCCGCCTACTGACACGCCCACAATTAAATAAAACAATTTTATTGAAGCACCCAAGTTTGAGCTAGGGAGCGTTTTTTTTTGATAAAATCCTTTAAATGTTATATAACAAAATATGTAGAGCGTTCTTAACAATTTAACCATACTTAGACTTTTGTCACGCCCACTTATGAGGGATAGGAATAAGAATAGGGTATCCAACAGTTCGCCCAAGCGGACTGTAGCCCGTCCCTATGTTTTTTTTTTTTTTTGGTTATATGTTTGAATGTACGCGGAGGCCTGCCTGAGAAATTATATGTAATTTATGTAAATATACGGGGTACGAAAACCGATCGAAAGTATGTATATCGGTATGGGTCTGTATATAAAAACAGAATTGCTGATATGAATGTTATGGTTGAAAATCCCCAAAAAAATTTAAAGGTAAATGTAAAATGTAAAAAAATTATAAAAAGAAAATCGCAAGAAAATTGTATGTAATATACGTAAAATATGGGTATATATGTATATATTTTATGGACTCATATATCGGCGGACAAAAGAAAAAAATTTAACGAGACCAACAGAAGTATATAGGTATGTATCTTGTATGTATATTGTAAATACCTAATGATGGATAAAATCTCAAAAAAATATATGTAAAAGTATATAGAAAGAATAAAAAGCAAATCGCAACAACTAATGGGTGTAATATAAATGAACTATAGGTATATATGTATTTTATTATCGCATACAAAAGAAAACCAAAAGGAAAAATTTGACCTACTTGTTGATAACCGAGTTACCTCTGGTTATCTCCCTTGCTCCCACTGGCTTCAAGCGCTGAGGAAAACCGCACGAACTGTAAACAAACTGCAATTTCCTGCCCGCTAGCTTTGATGTACTGTATAGGTATTCAATTTATGTCTATAACTCCACTGTATATTCAATTTATGCATCCACTTGAAATCTAGAAAAATAAAACCAAGAAAGTAAAAGCACTTGAAAATGAAATGAAAATGAACTCACAAACTTCCCTAAAACAACACACTATGTATGATTGTCGGCGCAATGGACCCCCCACGCTTGTGCCGACAATTTCCTACTATATATATATATATATATATATATATATATATATATATATATAATATATATATAATATATATATATATAATATATATATAATATATATATATATAATATATATATATATATATATATATATATATATATATATTATATTAAGCCGCGCGAACACGATAAAAGAAAAGGCCCCACGTCAATTTGTTTTTATTGTTATTTAATTTCGCGGCCAACCAAACAGAGAAAAAAGAATCGGGATAATTCGACTCCCACTAATTTATTTAAATACGGAAATACGAAAACACTATGTGTCAAACCGCGATTATAGATAACAAGAATAATCACCAAGAGGCTATTTCCCGGTACCTCAGCCTGGGGTGGGTTCGTTTAAAACGAAATCAAAAAAAAACCTGGAATGTTAGCTTACGCTGTTGAACGATTTTCGACGAGCAAAAAAGAAAAAAAAATGGGCGCCAAACAATTTTGTGGAAAATTGTGAAACCTTGGTACAGAACCACTGAAATAAAAAAGGTAATTTCCCAAAAAAAGTAAGACACAACGGTTTTAAACAACGTTATAAAGCTCCGTTGGAGCGTGGTCACTTTATTACTGGAAGTCAAAAAAATTAAAGTTAGCACAAGAAATCCGATGGCAAAAAGGGTTAAAGTGATTGTGGCCTGAAGGGCAAATAAAGGTGACCGGCGTGACCCGCTATGGCGTCGCCCGGAATACCAAAATGGTTTAATGGGTCGCGTGTCCCGATCGTTTCGCGGGATAAATTCGCGGCAGAACCCTACCAGACTATTAAATTATAACACACCTAACACAACCGAATCAAAAAAAAATGTATGCACTGACTAATTCACTCTACTTAGCTTTGCTCTGGGATCCCACTCCTTAATCCTGTTCCTCTAAAAATCTGTCCTGCTATTTCTACTCCTTCTGATGTCCTTTCCTCTTCCACGTTTATTTTTCCTTTTACTTTTTTTTCAAAAAACTTCGCTTTTATTTCTCGTATAAAATTAATCTCTTTGCACTTTAACAAAACTCCTGTCGCAACAAAACTGACTAACGAGTTCGGTGGTTGACCAAAAAAGTGATCTTCCAGAACTTTCATTGTTCCAGTTCGGCCAACTCTCATCTTTCACACACTCGCACACCCATTGGTAGTGGAATCCCACTCATGGCGTGCAATGGACGTCCGCCTATGTGTTGGTGGTTGTCCGCCATATCCCACTACCTTCATTCGTTCCAGCGAGCCAACGGCAGACCACATTCAGCGGCACCGGAGCGTGTTCGCAATGGTGTGCGTGAGTCTGAACGTTACCCCCTCGCTATTATTCCATCCACTCAATCCATTCACTCTTATACCCACGATCCACCACTGGAAAGTCGGGTTATTGAGCTGTTTGACCGACCTGGAACAATCTTCTTATCACATCAGAATATAATCTACGTTTGACATTTCTCGTCTGAGTTCTGCCAAAGTGCAAAGCAGTCAAAACAATACATACCTATCCCCAAATTATTAAAATTACCCTTAAATCGGTGAAAAAGAAGTGATTGGATCTCTAAAGGGGTGACCCATATCAGGAGGAGAAGAAATTTCAGGACGACGTTGTAATTAAACCCTCCCAGCGCGTGGAGTAGTGCAAAAATCCCCATAGAACCCACAACAAAGCAAAGTGAGTTATCACAAATTTTAGAAAGCCGCGAATTTTACTCTTGTCTGGTGGAATCCTGTTCAGATAGGATGTAAGGGTCTTGCCAATTGCGGGTCATTCCTTACATTCTGTTTCGTTATATACAGGATTTCTCCTTTTTATTTATGTTGTACGTTGTTTCAGTTGTGTTGTGTTGTGTTGACCAATCTTGTGTGTGTCTCGCGTTCCTCTTCAGTGTTTGCTAGTGTTGTCACGTCTTCTATGGGAGTGTCTTTTGTCTTGGCCGTCCGCCTACACCCCTCTGCTGCTCCTTCGGTGCTCCTACGACGGAGTAGCAAGGAAGAGCGTCTTCTTCCCCCTCATCGAACCGAACACCCCACCGTATCAGTGGTGGTTCTTGCGCAGATGTAAATGTGTAGGCCGTCCACCCACACTTATCTGCTGCCTCTCCGTGTCGTTGGAGGGCACTCAGGATACGGCCGTGTACTTTGCCACATTGCCATTTGTCTCGCACGGGTACTGGTGTGCGGACAACGTTGGGCCCAATTCGCATGGCTGGTGCGTTACTGTTGCGTGGGCACTTTTTAACGGCTGACATTGTGCCGTATCGTTGGGGTTTTCGTCCTTCTTTACCCATTTCTGCTTCCTCTTAAGGCCTCTTCCCTTTCAACTCTGGTTGCTGGTTCGTACGTCGGGGTTGGGGTACCTGTGGGGGGTGGTACCTTCGAGGTTCGGGGAAGGTGGCCCAAATTCTGATGGGACCTTGGTTGCCCTCCACTTTCCTATGACCTCGCAGATGCCACCCAATAGAAGAAGGGTACGGGGAGGGAAGTGAAGGACAGAAGGTGAAACTTGTTGCGTGAAAATATTCCGCAACACCGGTCACCGGTCACCTGTCACCTGTCACCTCTCACCGGTCACCTGTCACCTGTCACCTGTCACCTTGTTGCGGTATAATTTCCCGCAACAAGGTCCACTCTTCGTTCCTTTACCCACCCTACCAATTCCCTCTTCACATTGGGTGGCGTACCTGGGATCTATAGAAGTGGAGGGGCAGTCGTGGTACCATCAGCCATTGGCCCACTTCTCTCGAGCCGACGACAAAACCCCCACAGGTACACTCGGGCATGGACGGGCGGTCCAAAGCAGGAGAACCACTGCACTGACTCAAGGGCCAACGTGCGGCACAGAAGGCTCCACACGAACCGACGGACGGTCAAGGGTTCAAGACACAAATGGAATGTGATTATCCCAACAGACGGACGGTCTGCAACAGCGGAGTAGTGTACGACACCCAAACACACTACAAACAGACGGGCTGTCTGCAACGGCGGAGTTGTGTGAACATCCACTACCACACTCCCGAACAGACGGACGGTCTGAATACGAAGCAGACATCATATCAACTGCAATTGGGAAGGGCGAGCGGACGGCCCCTTCTAATAACAATTGCCCCGAACTACCAAAGTCACGGTAGGGTGTCATGATCGATGGGGGAAGGGATGACGCTCCCTTTTGATCCAACCCCGTCGATGGAGCAACGTAGGAGCACCTGGGGAATGCGGGCGGACGGCCATGTATACGCACCCCAAACCACTACGTCGAACACACTGCGCACCGGAAAACATTTCGTCAAACAAGAAGAACAAATCACTACGTAAAACACACTGCGCACCAGAAAACACTTGGTCACAATCAGAAGCCATGGTACGAAGACGAAGAGGGAAGTGACCAGACAAAAATGATCGCAATTAAAAAGGAAAAGCGGTGCGATTAACGAGCGTCAAGGGACACATGCAAAGGGCATACACAGCAACAAAAATAAACCAAAACTACTTGTAAGATCTGGTGCAAGAATAGCACTCCCCCATTTCCCCAAACCTGCGCGCGATTCGACCGAGATAGCTAGATTCTAATGCACTTTTATTTTAATTTTAATATTAGATCGGTTTCACTCACAGATTTCCTGGGCGATTGTCCTTCCAACTATTCCATTGGTGCCTGGTCCTAGGGATTTTATTATCCTACCCATCCAGAGGTGTTCTTCTTTGGGTTTGTAAGAGGGAGGGAACATGGTTCAAAACGTTAAAATTTACTTTAACAATGCACTTTGGCATTTTGTTTGCAAAAGATTAATTAATTTAATGCTCCTCTCCACAGTTTCTTTTCGTTCATAATCGCGAATTGTCAAAGTTTCAATTGTTTACATTGTCCAGGGTCGGCCGGCGAATTCGATTGTCACTGAAGGCCTCCAACAGTGGCGAATTCTAAAGTCTGAGTGCGTGAGAGCATTAGCGGGACCAAGTCAGCGCACTTATGTAAAATATTACATAGTGTAGCGAAAACGGCAAGGTTCAGCTAAATGTGCGTGAATGGAGTGGGGAAGGAACAACGGTTGGTTATCTCAGAAATACAGCTGAATTACCGAGTGGGAGCCGTTGATTCCACTGCCCAAGTATGCGTGGTCATGGGGAAGTATGAAACAGTTGACAATCTCAGCGATACAGCTGAATTGTCCAGTGAGAACTGTCGTTGGCTCTGCTTCCCCAGGTTTGTATGAAGGTATGAGTGGAGACAGCGGACGACGGCCTGGACAAAAGATTTGGCAATCACTTCTTGGTTGACCAGCGGTAGTGAAAGACGTTTTTGTGAGTTCGAAAGTTAGTTGCGACAATTAAGAAAAAAAAACTAGAAGGAACAATCGAGAAGGGCATAAACAAAGGAGGAGACGTAGCATAAAGAAGGATAGCATCGGGAAGAGGAATTATACAGGCGGGACTAATATCCAAAGGACTAAGTGGATCGACAAGGGTTCAGGAAGAAGAGAGGAAACACCAAAAAAAAGATAAGTAGAGTGAGTATGTGTGAGGTAGCTAGGGAAATTAATTAGCCATAATTTAAATTTCGGTCGGATCGGGCTTCGGCAAAATCCCGAGAATAGACGGGACACGCGACCATTTTTTGCTGGAATCTTTCCAACTTTCGGGATATCGCATCTTGCACCATTTCAATAACGGCTTTCCGTTTCTTCTTTTTTGTGTAACTGCAACCTAAATAGCGGTTAATAAACTTGCCGTGCTCCACCGGGGCATTTATAACGTAGTGGAAAAAAAGACGGTTATTTTTTTCTTTGTTTCCAGTTGCTGGCAGCGGTTTCCATTGGTCGAAATTTTCTTATCTTTTTTTAAGATTTTCCATTTTTTTTCAGTTTAGCACGGTTTCACAATTTTCCAATTGTCCGATCAACAAAAATTGTGTGGCGCCGATTTTTCTTATTGCCCTCTGGGAAAAATATTTTCCTCGAAGACAGTAAGTCAGTAAGTACCTTTCACTTAATTTTTTGAATTAGCTACAGACCTCAGCGAGCGCTAAGGTTTTTGAACCCACCCCTAGCTGAGCGACCGGGAATCCAGCAATATTTTCGCTGGAGTTGCACTTTGGCTTTTGACATTTCATAATTTCGATTCGGTGGCAGTGCTCGCAATATTTTCGTGTTCTTTTTCTTTTCGTGTAATTAATTATTTGCTCGCGAAACCAGAGTGTAACAATTGGCACCTAACGTGGGGCATTGAAAGTATAATATAAGTTTAAAGAAAAATCGGAATAAAGTAGATACTAGAGTTATTATAAAAGAAACAAAAAAAATTAATAAAGGCACAAGCGTGGGGGGTCCATTGCGCCGACAGTGGAGTTTTTATATGTGTTCAGGGAAGTTTCTGTCTCCCATTCGTTTAACAAAACAAAAGTTCGTTTACTTGGTTAATTTTTTTCTTTCTTCAACAGATAAATAAAGATAAATAAATAAATAGTGAATTGAGTGGCTGCAAGGAAATTCATAGGAATTTGCATAGAAAAACACCCAGATAGCGGAAATTGCTTTGGTGTGAAGTGAAATTTGGTTGCCGTTGTGTGTGCAGTTCATAAAGGTTCAGCAAATTACACCAAGGGGAGTAAAGGAGATAGTGCGAGGTAAACCACCCAGCTATCAACAAGTAGGTCAAATTTTTGCCGTTTGTTAGTTTTTATATATCCGCGTCTTATTAAAATTTGATGAAATTTTTTTGAAAATTGAGGCAATAATATTATTACATACATTATCGTGGATTTTCTTTGACCTATATACTTGAATATACCCATAAATAATACATATTCGGTTTACCATATCCTTCAAATAGACTTATTTACTTATTGTAGCAGTAGTACATACATATATATTTTTCCTTGCATTTTATTTGTTAGCAATCAGGGTTACTACTTTCTCTTTTATTGTGTTTGGAGGGAATATATTTTATTTTAAGTAAATTTTTTTTCGTGGTTTAAATTATTTGCATCGTGGATTGTCTTTGATTGTATATATATTATATACCTTTAATAAATATTGGTTTTACCATACCACTCAAATACCTGATTAGATATTCATAGTAATTAAACCATCGATATATTTACCAGTCAATCCATTTACATACATATCCAGTACATACACATTTTTCCCTAGCATTTGATTTTATTTTAAGTTACACTTTTTTGGTGGTGTAAATTATTTGCATCGCGTAACCACCCAGTTATTTCATCTGATTTCGGGGGTTGTCATACTGCTTTTCTTTATTTTTATTTTGGGGTATACGTTAGGTTTTTTGAAAACTCTTTGACTTACCTATATACTCGTATAACATCATACCAACAATTGTTCGCCGGGGTGCGGCACACATTAGTAAGCTTTAGCTGTTCCTTTTAGATTTGTTATTCTTACCTTTTATTCGAATAACACCTTTTAAATTTAATTACAATACCTATAACTTTATATCACCAAGTGGTTTTCGTGGGGATATACCTTTATAGTTTTCGGACTGTATCATTAGTGAATTTAAGGGTCATTACTTGAGTTCGATTTCTCGTTTCGATTTGAAGGAAACGTTTTGTCTTTAGGCAACTTTTTGTATTTGTTACATTACCTTTATTGCGCTTTTATTCCGCTAATTGGTTTTGAGTGTTTGGAGTTGTTGTTTTACATTCGAAGTTTTAGTGGAAACATCCTCTTGACTTGGATTTGCGTGTTGTTCCATTGCGTTTTACTTGGTTTTCGCTTTTTGAGTTTTTCTGACGATCGTAAAGGGGACATTATTGTTGGTACTTCTGGAGTTTGGATTCCGTACTTTTCCTTAAACCTATTTCTGTTTTTACACACGGGCCTTTGCGTGCTTTTAAATTTATAATGGAGATCAATCGATTATCCGCTGATGAGTTGGCGTATGAAGTCGAGGCTCGAAGGCTGCCAACCGGCACAGTAGAGAGCATGAGGAAATCTTTAAGAGCTGCACGGCTATTGGAGCGCCGGGGCTTAATGGGAGGGGTCGATAGGGTTAACTATCCTTTTTCATTTGAGGAGGATAAAGAGGCCGTCAAGGCAAAGCTGGACGAGATTTACCACCTGTTGAGAGAGTCTCCAAGAGATCCTAAGTCGAAGGAATTCTTGAAGATTCTCACAAAGATCGAGTGGGCAATGGGTAGGATTGATAGGGCGATCGCATTAGAAAGCAAAGGCGTGAACGAAAAGCTCAGTTTGCGTAACGAGCTAGTCTTTGCTTTAGGGAAGCTTACTTCTGGGGGTGAAGCCGATACCGAGGATAGCGCGGACGAGTCAGAGGACAGGGATACGCGGAAAACGAAGCGTCAACCCCAAATGGAGACACCCCCACATAGACGGATGACCCGGGACCCTTCGCCACCAACGACTTCTGCCTTTGGGAGAGACAGGGAGTCTTTCTCAAACGTTGGTGGACGAAGTGATCAACATGAGCGATTTGAAAACTTGTCCAAGTGGGACTTAAAGTTTTCGGGAGAACGATGCGGCGCTTCCGTCAATGCTTTCTTAGAAAGGGTTGACGAACTTCGGGAAGCGAGAGGGGTTACCACTCCACAACTTTTTAGATTTAAATGTCGAAACATTTGCTCCTCCGCCAACGAGTCGCAGTAGGCACTTGCTGGAGCTAGATTTGGCTTATATATGTACAGGCGCACTGAGGAACCCAGAATTTCGGTTGTCGCTCAGGACAACCAGCAACGTCGGCAAATGAGGTGCTTTAATTGCGGTAGTGAAGGTCACTTCTCGAATAGGTGTTCCGCTCCTAGGCGTTGTTATGGTTGTGGTGCGGCAGGGGTTTATCGTCGGGATTGCCGACGTTGCTCGGGAAACGCGCAACGGACTCCTGGGTCAGCAGGACAGGAGCGCCGGCGCAATGAGTTAGGTCGTCTGCTGGCGCCCAGCTGTCCCCTTCTCTAATTCATTTAGGCTTTACCTTGGAGGCAAACGGGTTAGACAATCGGCCATTTGTGAATGTTTCAATTTATGGAATTCAGTTTCTTGGTCTGCTGGATTCCGGTGCTTCACGCACTATCGTCTGTAGGGACGGGTGGGATATTTTAAAACACTTAGGTTTAGTTTTATCCAAGAGTAGGATTAGTTCAGTAGCATTAGCTGATGGGGCGGGTATAGGAGTTTTGGGAGTAGTATCACTACCGATTGTGGTACAAGATAAGTCCGTCTTCTTAGAGTGTTTGGTTATACCAGTTCTACCACACGTCATGATCTTGGGTGCAGATTTTTGGGCACTGTCAGGCGTAGTCCCGGATTTGAGATCAGGCGTGTGGAACTTTTCGAGTCAGCAGGCGGTTGGCTCCATTTCCGTCATTAAGGAAAAATGCGAATTGGACGATACTGAAACGAGGCAACTGGAAATGTTGGTTGAGAACATTTTCAGAGTTATGCCGGAGGGCTTAGGATGTACCCAATTAGTGGAGCATAAGATTAGGACGTCGGCCGAACCGATCAAACAAAGGTATTACCCGGTTTCGCCTGCAATGCAGGTTCATATTGATAAGGAACTGAAAGAGATGCTGGATGCGGGAGTCATTGAGAAATCAAACAGTCCGTGGGCATCTCCGATCGTCCTTATCAGGAAAAAAGATGGGTCCTTTCGGTTTTGTGTCGACTATAGGAAACTTAATAAAGTTACAGATAGGGATGCTTATCCACTACCTTATATATCAACGACCCTGGACAAACTTCGAGATGCGAAGTATCTTACATCCTTAGACATTAAGTCAGCCTACTGGCAGATCCCCATGGAGGAGGGATCACGACCGCTCACAGCCTTCACGGTTCCGAATAGGGGTCTCTTCCAGTTCAACCGAATGCCATTCGGCTTACATAACGCACCGGCGACGTGACAGAGATTTATCGACAGCGTTCTTGGTGCCGATCTCGAGCCACACGTCTTCGTGTATTTAGACGATATTATTATCGTCACCAACTCGTTCCAACAACATCTTGAGATACTGGAGGAGGTCTTTAAGCGACTATGTGGAGCGGGATTAAAGGTTAGCCGGGAAAAGTGTAACTTTTGTCGGTCGTCTCTAAAATTCCTAGGTTATGTCGTTGATAGGAATGGACTTCACGTCGACCCAGAAAAGGTGGATAGCATGGTGAGGATTCCTGCACCGAAAAATGTGAAGGAAGTTAGGAGCTTCGTAGGGACTATTTCTTGGTACAGGCGCTTTGTACCCAACTTCGCTGAATTAGTGCGTCCTTTAACAGATTTGTTAAAGAAGAGTAGGAAGTTTGTTTGGTCCGCAGAATGCGAAGAAAGCTTCCGAAAGGCGAAGGAATGCTTACTGACAGCACCGATCCTGACGTGTCCGGATTTTCAGCGACTTTTCGTGGTGCAAACCGACGCGTCAGATTTTGGCATCGGGGCAGTACTGTCACAAGAGTTTGAGGAGGACGAGAAGGTAGTTTGCTACCTAAGTAGGTCCCTCAACCGATGTGAAAGAAACTACTCGACGACTGAAAAGGAGTGCTTGGCTGTACTATGGGCGATTGAGAAGTTGCGACCGTACATCGAAGGAATTCGGTTCACGGTCGTGACTGACCATTACTCTTTGGTATGGTTAAGTAACCTTAAGGATCCGTCGGGTAGGTTAGCACGCTGGGCGGTGAGGCTTCAGCAGTTCGATTTTGAGATCATCCACAGAAAGGGGAAAGAGCATGTCGTTCCCGACATGTTATCGCGAGGAGTTCCGGTGGTTGCCGAAATCTCAGAGGCGGATTTGGACCCTTGGGTGGCGAAGATGAGGACAGCTGTAGAAGCGAACCCGCTGGCATATCCAGCGTGGAGAGTTGACAACGGTCGACTTTTTAAATTTGTAAAAGCGCACCATGTCGTGGTCCATGAAGATCACCACGCATGGAAAATAGTAGTGGGGAAAGCAGGCAGATTGGGTATTTTACAGGAGTGTCATGATAGTCCATTAGCTGGGCATATGGGAGTCCGAAAAACTTACGCTAGAGTAAGTTCCAAATATTATTGGCCGAAGATGAAGAGAGATATAACGTCATACGTTAAACGTTGTTCTGTTTGCCAACAGGTGAAGCCGGTGAACGAGAAACCAGCTGGTCTTATGAAGGAGAGGGTCGGTATTTCAAGGCCTTGGGAAATGATTTGTGTAGATCTGGTAGGCCCACTTCCCAAGTCAAGAGGGGTTTCATTTACATTCTGACTGAAGTAGATTATTTCACTAAATTTCCCCTTTTATTCGGGTTAAGATCTGCTACCGCTAAAGCAGTTTGTAGGGAGCTCGAGGACAATGTCTTCCTGCTTTTTAGCGTTCCGTCGGTGGTCGTGTGTGACAACGGCCCACAATTCCGTAGCAAGGAATTGAAAACGCTTTGCCAGGGGTACGCGTCACAATTGAAGTATACAGCGCATTATCATCCGCAGGCTAATCCGGCCGAGCGGATCAACCAGATTATCAAGACAACGCTGAGGGCGTATGTCTCGGAAAACCACAGGAGTTGGGACGTCCAACTACCGAAGGTAGCGTGCGCCATACGCACCGCACAACACGACGTTTTGGGGATGACCCCATTCTATGCAAATTTTGGGAGAGATATGATGACTAGCGGACTAGTCGTATCTCCCGCAAGGGAGCAATTGGATAGGGGCGCAGGCGACGACGAAGAGGCAGCCACTCTAGGTAGTAGAGAAAGGGCAGGTAGTCGGAGCTTAGGTTCAGCGGATCAGGGTCAAAGTAGTGTAAGTGGGCGGGAGGTAGAGACTACTGAGATAGAAGCGCGTTTCAGGGAACTCAGGGAGGATATCTGTAAGAAGTTAGCGGCGGCAGCCAAGAAGTCCGCGAAAGCGTATAATCTCCGACGGAGAGATGTACAATATCTCCCGAACGAGATCGTTTGGCGCAGGAATTTCGCGTTATCAGATGCCGCTAATTATTACGCCGCAAAATTGGCCCCGAAATTTATCGGACCATTTCAAATTAAGAAACGCGTTTCCCCGTGGACATATACTTTGACCGACGACAAGGGTCGCGATCGCGGGACATGGCATGTGAAGGACCTTAAGCCCTATCACAGCGCCGCCGATGAATAGTCCAGCAGTCCCCAGTAACGTAGCTTGGTCCCTTACTAATTTTTCGGTTCTAGTTTGATTAATCTCTTATTCTTCTGCTATCTGGACGGGCTAATTAGCCGATGATGGAAAAATCCTTCCTTCGTTTGTGGCGTCTACCTTAACCTCGGGAAATGGCTTGGGGTTCTTCGAAAACCAAGCACATTTCCTAGGAGGTGGGGGTGGGGTTTGTTGCGGTATAATTTCCCGCAACAAGGTCCACTCTTCGTTCCTTTACCCACCCTACCAATTCCCTCTTCACATTGGGTGGCGTACCTGGGATCTATAGAAGTGGAGGGGCAGCCGTGGTACCATCAGCCATTGGCCCACTTCTCTCGAGCCGAGAACAAAACCCCCACAGGTACACTCGGGCATGGACGGGCGGTCTAAAGCAGGAGAACCACTGCACTGACTCAAGGGCCAACGTGCGGCACAGAAGGCTCCACACGAACCGACGGACGGTCAAGGGTTCAAGACACAAATGGAATGTGATTATCCCAACAGACGGACGGTCTGCAACGGCGGAGTAGTGTACGACACCCAAACACACTCCAAACAGACGGACTGTCTGCAACGGCGGAGTTGTGTGAACATCCACTACCACACTCCCGAACAGACGGACGGTCTGAATACGAAGCAGACATCAAATCAACTGCTTCAATCACAAGCAAATGTGCTGTGATGCAATTGGGAAGGGCGAGCGGACGGCCCCTTCTAATAACAATTGCCCCGAACTACCAAAGTCACGGTAGGGTGTCATGATCGATGGGGGAAGGGATGACGCTCCCTTTTGATCCAACCCCGTCGATGGAGCAACGTAGGAGCACCTGGGGAATGCCGGCGGACGGCCATGTATACGCACCCCAAACCACTACGTCGAACACACTGCGCACCGGAAAACACTTCGTCAAACAAGAAGAACAAATCACTACGTAAAACACACTGCGCACCAGAAAACACTTGGTCACAATCAGAAGCCATGGTACGAAGACGAAGAGGGAAGTGACCAGACAAAAATGATCGCAATTAAAAAGGAAAAGCGGTGCGATTAACGAGCGTCAAGGGACACATGCAAAGGGCATACACAGCAACAAAAATAAACCAAAACTACTTGTAAGATCTGGTGCAAGAATAGCACTCCCCCATTTCCCCAAACCTGCGCGCGATTCGACCGAGATAGCTAGATTCTAATGCACTTTTATTTTAATTTTAATATTAGATCGGTTTCACTCACAGATTTCCTGGGCGATTGTCCTTCCAACTATTCCATTGGTGCCTGGTCCTAGGGATTTTATTATCCTACCCATCCAGAGGTGTTCTTCTTTGGGTTTGTAAGAGGGAGGGAACATGGTTCAAAACGTTAAAATTTACTTTAACAATGCACTTTGGCATTTTGTTTGCAAAAGATTAATTAATTTAATGCTCCTCTCCACAGTTTCTTTTCGTTCATAATCGCGAATTGTCAAAGTTTCAATTGTTTACATTGTCCAGGGTCGGCCGGCGAATTCGGTTGTCACTGAAGGCCTCCAACAGTGGCGAATTCTAAAGTCTGAGTGCGTGAGAGCATTAGCGGGACCAAGTCAGCGCACTTATGTAAAATATTACATAGTGTAGCGAAAACGGCAAGGTTCAGCTAAATGTGCGTGAATGGAGTGGGGAAGGAACAACGGTTGGTAATCTCAGAAATACAGCTGAATTACCGAGTGGGAGCCGTTGATTCCACTGCCCAAGTATGCGTGGTCATGGGGAAGTATGAAACAGTTGACAATCTCAGCGATACAGCTGAATTGTCCAGTGAGAACTGTCGTTGGCTCTGCTTCCCCAGGTTTGTATGAAGGTATGAGTGGAGACAGCGGACGACGGCCTGGACAAAAGATTTGGCAATCACTTCTTGGTTGACCAGCGGTAGTGAAAGACGTTTTTGTGAGTTCGGAAGTTAGTTGCGACAATTAAAAAAAAAAAACTAGAAGGAACAATCGAGAAGGGCATACACAAAGGAGGAGACGTAGCATAAAGAAGGATAGCATCGGGAAGTGGAATTATACAGGCGGGACTAATATCCAAAGGACTAAGTGGATCGACAAGGGTTCAGGAAGAAGAGAGGAAACACCAAAAAAAAGATAAGTAGAGTGAGTTTGTGTGAGGTAGCTAGGGAAATTAATTAGCCATAATTTAAATTTCGGTCGGATCGGGCTTCGGCAAAATCCCGAGAATAGACGGGACACGCGACCATTTTTTGCTGGAATCTTTCCAACTTTCGGGATATCGCATCTTGCACCATTTCAATAACGGCTTTCCGTTTCTTCTTTTTGTGTAACTGCAACCTAAATAGCGGTTAATAAACTTGCCGTGCTCCACCGGGGCATTTATAACGTAGTGGAAAAAAAACGGTTATTTTTTCTTTGTTTCAAGTTGCTGGCAGCGGTTTCCATTGGTCGAAATTTTCTTATCTTTTTTAAGATTTTCCATTTTTTTTCAGTTTAGCACGGTTTCACAATTTTCCAATTGTCCGATCAACAAAAAATTGTGTGGCGCCCATTTTACTTATTGCCCTCGGGGAAAAATATTTTCCTCGAAGACAGTAAGTCAGTAAGTACCTTTCACTTAATTTTTTGAATTAGCTACAGACCTCAGCGAGCGCTAAGGTTTTTGAACCCACCCCTAGCTGAGCGACCGGGAATCCAGCAATATTTTCGCTGGAGTTGCACTTTGGCTTTTGACATTTCATAATTTCGATTCGGTGGCAGTGCTCGCAATATTTTCGTGTTCTTTTTCTTTTCGTGTAATTAATTATTTGCTCGCGAAACCTGTTACCTGTCACCTGTCCCCTGTCACCTGTCACCTGTCACCGGTCACCTGTCACCTGTCACCTGTCACCAGTCACATGTCCCCTGTCACCTGTCACCTGTCACCTGTCACCTGTCCCCTGTCACCTGTCACCTGTCACCTGTCACCTGTCACCTGTCACCGGTCACCTGTCACCGGTCACTTGTCCAATGTCACCTGTCACCTGTCCCCTGTCACCTGTCACCTGTCACCTGTCACCTGTCACCTGTCACCGGTCACCTGTCCAATGTCACCTGTCACCTGTCACCTGTCCCCTGTCACCTGTCACCTGTCACCTGTCACCGGTCACCTGTCACCGGTCACCTGTCGTTGTCACATGTCACCTGTCACCTGTCACCTGTGAAATAAATGCTAAACCAACACTGACTGCACATCACTAATTATGAATAATTGAATTGAAAACTAACATACTCGTACCTAACTTACTTAATGACATCTTCTTTGTTCATTCTTTTTATAACTTTTTACTCACTCCTCTTTTATAACTGAATAAAACTACACTGAATTTGAGACACGTTTTATTTATTTTATATTATTAACTCGACCGGTTAAGATTAAAATAATCATCGAGCTTCATCAGGTTATGGGCCCAGATGCGGATAATCAATTTTATTTTTTCTTAACATCGTGGATAAACTTTGATTAAAGTGGATTTATAAAGATAACCCCAAATATTGTTTTTCTTCATTTCATATTACGCTTGCTTGTGACATAATTCTTTTTGAACTCCAGCTACTTTCTCGACAGCATAAGATGACACCTAGCCACACTGCGAATATCGACAAACTTCTTGGGAGAGAAAACTATTCAACCTGGAAATTTGCCATCAAGGCATACTTAGAACATGAGGAATTATGGGACACAATTGAACATGCAAGTGATAAAACTGTGGACCCAAAAAACGATGTAAAAGCCAAGTCCAAATTGATTCTGCTGGTAGATCCGACTATTTTTGTCCACATTCAGGAAGCAACAACCGCAAAGGAAGTGTGGGATAATCTTCAGCATGCTTTTGACGACTCCGGGCTAACAAGAAAGGTTAGTTTATTGCGTGACTTAATAACAACAAGCTTAGATAATTGCAGTAACGTGGAGGAATATGTTACGAAAATAATGTCCACAGCACACAAACTTCGAAACATTCAGTTTGTAGTAGGCGACGAGTGGCTTGGAACCTTTCTTCTCGCTGGCCTGCCCGATTCATACAAACCTATGATAATGGCAATGAAAAGTTCTGGTGTACCAATAACTGCGGATGCTGTAAAAACGAAAATACTACAGGAGGTTAAAGTATCAGACTCGTCGGCGTTTTATATCAAACATAACAGAAATGCTTATAACAGTACGTATCAGAAGTCAAATAAAAATCTCAATCAAAGAGTTCATAACAAAGGCCCACGCTGCTTTAAATGTGACAAGTATGGGCATATTAGCAAAAACTGCTACAGTAAAAAGAAAAATGATTCCAATAACACAGTTGACAATAACACATTTTTTTTGGCTTTTTCAGCAGCAACAACTTGTAAGCGCGATTCGTCTGTGGAATAATCTTCCACATCGATTGCAAAGAACAGTTTCGTCGAGGGTATTTCGGAAGAATCTTTACAACCACATGTCACAACAATAGTTTTTCTTAGGAATGATAAATGAACATCTTATTTTTATTTAATAGTCTAATTCATTCTATCTAATACAATTATACCTACCTATTATTTTATAAAAAACTACGTAACTAAATACCATTTTCCATTTATTTACACAACAATTTGTAATTTAAATTTTGATACTTATTATAAGATTCAATATCTTGAAGTACTATGTAATAACTTTAATTCGAAATAAATGAAATGAAATGAAATGAAATGAAACAACTCTTGATGACAACAGCTGGTACGTGGACTCTGGAGCGTCGATGCATATGACGAAGCATCAAAGCTGGCTGTACGACATGAGATGTCCATCAGTGCGGAGCATCAAGGTAGCAGATGGAAGTTAAAGGCTGTGGAAAAATTGACATAGAGATCAAGGCAAAAAATGGTTCTATTCATAAGATTCAAGTGAGAAACGTGTTATATATTCCCGAGTTGACAACGAATTTGCTGTCGGTAAGTCAAATGGTCAGAAGAGGTTGTGAGGTAAAATTTGAGAAAAATGGTTGCACAGTTTATCAAGCCAAAAGAGAAATCTTGACAGCGGCACTTCGTAATAATGTATACTAAACACAACAACAAATAATAATTGTGCTTTGCTCTCAGTCGTCAAAAATAATGATAATTATTTATGGCATCAAAGAATGGGCCATCTTAATTTTTCTGACTTGCAAAAGTTGAATGAAAGTGTTGAAGGAGCTAACCTGTCACCAAAACGAGAGGAAATCGTTTGCACTACTTGTCTTGAGGGTAAACAAACAAGGCAATCATTCAAGCACACTGGTACAAGAGCAACTCAGCTATTGGAGGTTATCCACTCAGATTTATGTGGACCGATGGAGAGTAAATCATTCGGAGGAGCAAAATACGAGTATTTGTTTGCATTTATAGACGACTACTCAAGGAAGGTATTTGTATACTTTTTAAGTAGTAAAGCCAACGTATTTGACAAATTCAAAGAATTTAAGATGTTAGTTGAAAACAAATTAGAGACCAAAATAAAAATTTTGCGCACCGATAATGGTACCGAATACACAAATAAAAACTTTGAACTTTACTTAAAACAGGCAGGAATACAGCACCAAACTACAAATCCTTATACTCCCGAGCAAAATGGGCTGTCTGAACGGATGAATCGGACTCTGGTAGAACGCGCAAAGTGTATGCTCCTCAATGCAGACCTACAAAAAGTTTTTTGGGCAGAAGCGATCTCCACGGCAGCTTACATTGTCAACCGCTCTCCGACAAGATCATTAAACTATAAAACACCGGAAGAATGTTGGTCAGGAAAAAAACCAAACTGGAGTCATGTGAAAATATTTGGATGCGAAGTAATGATGCACATACCTAAGGAGAAAAGGAAAAAATGGGATCCAAAATCAGAGAAGCTAATTTTTGTAGGATATTCTTCGGACAGTAAAGGTTATCGGTTGTATGATAGAAACAAAAAACAGGTAATTAAAAGCCGTGACGTTGTGTTTTTAGAAGAAAAAATTAAAAGAGATTTTGTTACCATGCCGTTATCTGAATTAACACCAAATAGGTTGAATGATAACATCACATGTGAGTCAACAAAGCCAAGGAACACAACTAAGGAGACAAACTATGATACTGATGATAGTTACGTTTCTGGAGGTCATGATGACGACGACGATGATGATGATTATCATCCCGATGAAACCGTTGATGAGTCAAGACAAAGCCCTATAAAGCTGAGACAAAAAAAACAACCAAAGGTAACAAACGGTGTTTCCTATTTGTGTCAAGATGCCATTAAAAAGGATCCAGAAAATGCTGAAGAGGCTTTAGCTAGTGAAGATGCAAATGATTGGATCGAAGCAATGAATACAGAGTATAAGTCGCTTTTAGAAAACAATACATGGTCATTTACGGACTTACCTAAAAATACAAAAGCAATCGGATGTCGTTGGGTGTTTAAGACCAAAGTAGATGATTCAGGTAATAGGATACGGCGTAAAGCTAGACTTGTAATAAAGGGCTATGAGCAAAGGAAAGGAGTAGAATACGATGAAGTATTTGCACCAGTAGTGAGACAAAATTCAATGAGATATCTCTTTGGTTTGGCTGTTAAGTATGATTTACTTATTGAGCAAATGGATGCAGTGAGTGCCTTTTTGCAAGGTGATATCGATGTGGATATATATATGTGCCAACCACCCCTTTACGAAAAAGGAAACCAGGTATGTAAGTTAAATAAAGCAATATACGGATTAAAACAGGCATCACGTCAATGGAATACAACTTTTTGCAATGCTTTAAAAGATATTGGATTGAAGAGCCTTGATGTAGATGCAAGTGTTTATTATAAAATCAAAGGCGGTGATATGATTTTTATCTCAATTTATGTTGATGACCTTCTTCTTTTTTACAATAATAAGGAAACGGTGCAGGCCGTAAAAAAGAGTTTGTGCTCAAAATTTAATATGAAAGAACTTGGAGAAGCAAAGCAATGCATTGGTTTTAAAATAACCCGCAATATGAATATCGGTGAGTTGTATTTAGATCAAACAGCTTATATTGAGCGTATTTTACAAAAATTTCGAATTATTGACTGCAAAATATCTAGTTCACCGAGTGATCCAAACAACAAACTTGTGAGATCAAAAAATAATGAAGATTTGCTTGTAGATGCACCTTACCAGGAAGCGATCGGAAGTTTACTTTATCTATCTCAGGGAACGAGACCTGATATAAGCTATTCGGTAAACATGCTTAGCAGATTCAACACCAGACCTGAACCCCAACACTGGACTGCTGTTAAAAGAGTTATGAGGTATCTCAAGGGGACCAAGGATTACAAACTAGTTTTTGCGAGAAATCAAGATGGAAACATAACCGGATTTTGCGATGCAGATTGGGCTTCGGATTGTGAAGACCGGAGGTCGTGCACAGGTTATGTTTTTATGTTTCAAGGCGCTGCAATATCTTGGAGTTCAAGAAAGCAACAGACAGTTGCACTGTCAACCATGGAGGCGGAATACATGTCGCTGGCTAGTGCCACCCAGGAAGCAGTTTGGCTGAAGCAATTGGAAGACGAGTTATGGCCGCAACTAAGGAAGTTTCCAATTCCTCTCTATTGTGATAATCAGAGCGCAATTAGGCTTGCGTCAACAGATTCGTTCCATGCTCGCAGCAAGCACATCGACGTGAGGTTTCATTTTCTGCGTGACAAAATAGCTGACAAGAAGATAGAGGTCAAATTTGTGGGAACTGATGAGATGACAGCGGATATCCTAACGAAGGCAACTTTTAGAACAAAACATGAATACTGCGCAAGAAAAATGGGTTTGCATTTAAGGGGGGATGATAGAAATAAATGCTAAACCAACAGTGACTGCACATCACTAATTATGAATAATTGAATTGAAAACTAACATACCTAACTTACTTAATGACATCTTCTTTGTTCATTCTTTTTATAACTTTTTACTCACTCCTCTTTTATAACTGAATAAAACTACACTGAATTTGAGACACGCTTTATTTATTTTATATTATTAACTCGACCGGTTAAGATTAAAATAATCATCGAGCTTCATCACACCTGTCACCTGTCATCTGGCACCTGTCACCTGTCACCTGTCACCTGTCATCTGTCACCTGTCACCTGACACCTCTCACCTGTCCTTGTCACATGTCACCTGTCACCTGTCACCTGTCGCCTGTCACCTGTCACCTGTCACCTGTCACCTATCACCTGTCACCTGTCACCTGTCAGCTGTCACCTGTCACCCGTCACCTGTCACCTGTCACCTGTCACCTGTCACCTGTCATCTGTCACCTGTCACCTGTCACCTGTCACCTGTCATCTGTCACCTGTCACCTGTCACCAGGTGTATAGTGCAATTCAATACTTGCTAACAACACCTCTATACTTAGAGGAAAATGTTACATTGGCACAAAACTGGATGACGGAAATGCAAAACGCTGATGAAGTTCCTTTTATTGCAGCGGAAGCAGATCGCGCTGTTGTGCAAGAACTTTTGGAGAATAGAGGTGAGGCAGAACTAGTTGAGGACGACCTGTTAGCACCGGAGAATTTAAATCCTGGAGGACAAGAGACTTTACTTAATAACGTTCCAATAGAAAATGTGTCAACAGATCAAATCGCAATTGCTCCGGGCGAAGGGCGACGACCACTGGATATGATCTTTGATCGACATTCGGAAGAGCTTTCCTTTCCCAGTATTTATTGTGGGCAAGCCAGGAGATGTCCGCAAATGTCATACAGCAAAATCGCTCGATCTGAATTGAGGCGAAATGACAGGCGTTGTGCAACCGTATATAAATTGCTGTATATGTACAAAAAATACCAACTTCTGAGTATTCGAAATGCAATTTCAATTTGTTTACGCAAAAAAGCTGGGCGAGAAAATATAAATACTGCAGAGAATATGTTAACCGAATCGTATGCCAACAATTTAGTGCAACATGACGATGGCTACCATGTTCTTAAAGGCATAAGGTCATCACCAGCTCAGTGGGAATCTGAAAAAAAAAACCATGACAATGATAAGGCAATTCGGCCTACCAACGTTCTTTATAACGCTTTCGGCTGCAGAAACAAAATGGCAGGAACTCATAGTGATTCTAGCTAAGGTTGTGGATAAAAACGATATAACGATGGATGAAGCAGAGTCTATGGAGTTTTCACAAAAATCCCGGCTAATAAGAGCAGACCCAGTGACATGTTCCCGTTACTTTGACCATCGCTTTAGAACACTATTTAAATTATTCAAAATACCTGGAGGAATTTTTGGTGATAATAATGTGGAGCGCTATTACTACAGAATTGAATTTCAGCGAAGAGGTTCCCCGCATGTCCATGGTATATATTGGTTAAAAGATGCACCGAAGCTGGATTTGGAGATGAAGACAGCATTAAAGCAGCCCAGGATTTCATTAACAAGTATTGTTCAACCGACGGAGGAAATCAGGAGTTAAATTATTTCATTGTTTACCAGCGCCACTCACACGCCCGATCATGCAGGAGAAATGTGAGAAACGCCTCAGTATGTCGCTATGGAATGCCTTATTTTCCAATGGAAAAAACTCTTATTTTGAAACCATTCAAGGAAGAGGAACAAGCGAATTCTGATATGAATGCGTTAAAAAGGACTTTAGACATGATTGAACTGTTTATTAATTCTCCATCGACAGAAGATTTAAGTTTTTCTGAATTTATTACTAAGCTAAGAATAACGAAAGAACAATATAGTCTGAGTATCAGATGTAGTCTAAAGAAACCTTCCCTCTTTCTCAAAAGAAAGTTTGTAGACCGAATGCTGAATGTTTATAATCCTGCTATTTTGGGAATGCATAGAGCAAATATGGACATTCAGTTTATATTAGGTGCATATGCTTGCGTAGGATATATTTTAAACTACATCAATAAGTCCAGTCGTGGTGTGTCAAAATTATTGCGGGAAGCTATGGAAGAAATCGCAAATGGAAATTTCACCATCAAGCAAAAATTACAGCACTTGGGCAATCGTTTTATTTCAGGCTCAGAAATTTCGGCTCAAGAGGCAGCATATAGCGTTTTAGGCATACCTATGTCAAAGTGCAGTAACGCCGATGTATACATTAATACATCTAGACCAGAACAAAGCATGAGAATGGTGAAGTCTAGACAAGAACTTCAACAACTGAACGCTGATTCCACAGATATATTTATTCCAAATTTAATTGATCATTATACCCATCGCCCAGATTCACTTGAGATCTTGTGTCTAGCGGATATTGCTGCTATGTACAATTTTTCCAAAACTGTAGTTGTAAGAGCAGAAAATGAGGATGAACCAGAGGATAATTTTGCAATCAACCCAAATCAGCCACTTCGTTTAAAAGATGAAAGTGGATATATTCGTAAGCGAATTCAGCCCCACGTAATCCGCTACAGACGGTTTCGCATCGAAAATGATTGCAATGAATTCTTGAGAGAACATATAATGCTATTTGTGCCCTGGAGAAATGAAGAACAAGATATTCTATCCGGCAATATTGAGACTATGTTTCAGACAAACCTCGAACTTATCCAATCTAACAAGAATAAATATGAAGCTTTTCGTGATCAAAATATGTTAGATGAAGTAATGGCTAAGATTTATGATGATCAACATCCACCGCTGCAGGAGGAAAACTTCGATGAAGAATTCGCAGTATTTGCAGTTCCCGAGGTGAATCCTAATGAAAATGTTGTTGCTGATAATCCAGGAGATGAGGTGAGAGTAATAAAAACGCTCCATCTTATCCCACAGGAAGAACTGTTGAGTAAAATTCAAGGGCTTAATTTCAAACAGAGAGTGTACTTACAGCATGTTCTTCATAGCATCAAAGAAAATATCAAATTTTGTGAATTTGTGGGGGGTGGTGCAGGCGTTGGCAAGAGTAGACTCATATCAACTATTTTTCTAGCCATAACGAAGCGACAAAATGACATTCCTGGAGCTGATCCGAATCTAGTCAAAGTACTGCTTTGTGCTCCGACCGGTAAAGCAGCATTTGGCATCAATGGACTTACTCTTTACTCAGTATTCGCCTTACCTGTTAACCAATCATCTGGACAGTTGGTGCCCCTGAGTTGCGATATTGCCAATTCCCTTTTCTCAAAATTAATTGCTTTGAAACTGCTTATCATAGATGAGATTTCCATGGTCGGAGCAAGAATGTTTGCCAATTTAGATGCTCGTTTAAAACAAATTTTTAAAACTCGATTAGCTTTGGGGGCATTTCCGTGGTTGTATTTGGGGATCTTAAACAATTACCTCCAGTAGGCGATCGCTGGATTTTTGCTGCAAATCCAGCCGATCCGTATGCAGTAATAGCTGGTACACCTCTATGGGATGCGTTTAAATATTTTGAACTCACAGAAATAATGCGGCAACGAAACGATCGGGTGTTTTCTATTGCACTCAATAACATGGCCTCGGGTCAAATGACGGAGGAAGACATTCATCTTATAAGGCAACGAATCGTGACATCTCTTATGGATATTCCATCGGAGGCAGTTCACCTATTTTGGTCAAATGCAGAAGCAGATGAGTATAATTGCTTAAAGCTGAGAGAGTTACCCTCACCTGAATTTAATGCTGATGCAACTGATAGAGTTAAAGGACCTACTTCTGATAGTAATAAAGCAAATATTCTTCGATCCGTACAGGGATTTAAAACTTCCGAAACACAGGGACTTCCAGCTAAGTTACTTCTAAAAACTGGTGCAAAGTACATGATTACTTCAAACATAAATACTTCCGATATCTTGGTAAACGGAGCAACTGGGAAATTAGTTGATATTGACTTTATTACTAACAGAGAAAATATCTCAATTCCAGAAAGGGTTTGGTTTTTGTTTGAAGATTAAACGGTTGGATCCTTAGGAAGATTAAAACGATCTCATTCCCGGGAACCAAAATGGACTTCTATTGGAAAGATTTCAAAAGTTGCAGAAATCAACACATTTCAATTGAGAGGCTTCAATTTCCAGTAGTACCTGCGGAAGGCATAACGATTCATAAAAGCCAAGGAGCTACTTATAACACAGTAGCGGTACACTTACGTCCGGGAATGAGCCGTGCATCCATGTATGTAGCATGCAGCAGAGCAACATCTGCTGAAGGGCTGTATATAGTTGAGAGTTTTAAACCTCCTAAGCCATTTTCGTCATCAGACCCAGTTCAAATCGAGTTGAATTCTCTTTGCAATGAGAAGGCATTACAGACATCTCGCGACCACATGTGTAACTCCATAGATCGGCTCATTATTGCATACCAAAACGTACAAAGCCTAAACGCTCATTACCTTGATATCAAGTCTGACGAAATCTTACTGATGTCAAAAATTCTTTGCTTTGTGGAAACTTGGACAATACCATCAGAATCGTATTTAATTGAGGGTTTTGAAGTATTTGCACGAATCGATGGAGCAGGTACTGTTCAGAGGGGAAGAAATGGTATTATGTGCTACGCCAAATCTGGAATTTGCAATGAAATAAGCATTCTGAAAATAAACAACCTTAATCTTCAAAAGGCGACAATTTTACAGTATATCCTTTTGAAATTTAAGCACATCCACTATTTAGTGGTTTATAGACACGGTAACTTTCCTAAACATGCCCTAAAATCAGAAATTAAGAAACTGTTTGATGAGTATCAAATGGAAAAGTTAATTGTTTTAGGTGATTTCAATATAGACTTAAATGGTATTGCATGTAATGAGTTGATAAGCTCCTTTCTGCGTAATAAGAATCTGCAATCACTTCTCGCTTCCAGATGTGCCACGAAATCAGGATTGACACAGATAGATTGGGCTTTTAGCAACTTCCAAGACACTACATTTGCAAAAACATACGAAACTGTTTTCAGCTACCAAGATGCTATTGCATATTGTTGTATTTATTCAGTCCTAATTTCGACTTTGTATTCAATATGATGTATTATGGAGGTTGTGATTGGAAGTTGCTCACTCGATTTGTCTCACATGCCAAAAACGATCGTAATGTGTTCATTGATTGACACCAATTCTTTTAAAGGGTCTGAAGTCTGATCAAATTACTTTTTCTACCATCACTATTAAAATGATATTCCTTTTATTCTTGCTTTTTTCTTTCTTTGTTTTAGATAAACTAAAAACCCTTAGTAAACAATATTGCATCTCAGATAATTGCAGCACTTTTAATTGTAATTTTTTAATAATTTTTTTATGTAACTTATTCCTTTTTATTATTTTACCTTAAAAGGGATTAGGCCTACGGGGGATACCCTTGTAGGTGCCGTGAAATAAGGCCTTTCGAAATAATGCCATTTTTTGAAAATATTGCCTTATTTCGCTTTCATAAAGTGAAATAAGGCCATATATTTTTAAATGTGGCCTTATTTCGTATTACCTTATTTCACGGCACCTTAAAAAAACGCGCCTGATATCTTACCTCTTGGTGGTGTGGAAAAAGATAGATTCAACTTATTTCGGTCAACATGATTTTGACTTTAAATTCTTAATAAAGAACATTACTAACGGGCGTTGTTTTTACAAAAGCTTCGTTGTTTTCGATAAAATATTTTAAATGTTGTACAAAATAAAAATATGTAGAGCGTTCTTAACAATTCAACCATACTCAGACTTTTGTCACGCCTACTTGATGCGGAATAGGAATAGGAATAGGGTATCCAACAGTTCGCCCAAGCGGACTGTAGCCCGTCCCTATATTTAAATTTGTAAAAGCGCACCATGTCGTGGTTCATGAAGATCACCAAGCATGGAAATTAGTAGTGGGGAAACCAGGCAGATTAGCGATCCTACAGGAATGTCATGATAATCCATTAGCGGGGCATATGGGGGTCCGAAAAACTTACGCTAGAGTAAGTTCCAAATACTATTGGCCGAAGATGAAGAGGGATATAACGTCGTACGTTAAACGTTGTTCTGTTTGCCAACAGGTGAAACCGGTGAATGAGAAACCGGCTGGTCTTATAAAGGAGAGGGTCGGAATTTCAAGGCCTTTTGAAATGATTTGCGTAGATCTGGTAGGCCCACTTCCAAAGTCCAATAGGGGTTTCATCTACATCCTGACGGTAGTAGATTATTTTACTAAATTTCCACTGTTATTCGCGTTAAGATCTGCTACCGCTAAAGCAGTCTGTAGGGAACTGGAAGAGAATATCTTCCTACTTTTTGGCGTCCCGTCGGTGGTCGTGTGTGACAACGGCCCACAATTCCGTAGTACGGAGTTGAAAACGCTTTGCCAGGCGTATGCGTCACAATTAAGATATACAGCGCATTACCATCCGCAGGCTAATCCTGCCGAGCGCATTAACCAGATCATCAAGACAACGCTGAGGGCGTATGTCTCCGAGAATCACAGGAGTTGGGATGTCCAACTACCGAAGGTAGCGTGTGCAATACTCACCGCGCAACACGACGTTTTAGGTATGACCCCGTATTATGCAAATTTCGGGAGAGAGATGTCAACTTGTGGTCGGGTCATAACCCCTGCAAGTGAACAAACCGAAGACAGGGGAGTAGGCGACGACAACGGAGCAGCCACTCTTAGTAGCGGGTTAGGTAGTCGGAGCTTAGGTATAGCAGATGAGGGTCCAATAGTGGGGCCAGATGAGGTAACCAGGGGTTCAGAGGTAGAAAACCGTTTTAACGAACTTAGACTTGACATCGGTAGGAAGTTAGCGGCGGCAGCCAAGAAGTCCGCTAATTTTTATGCCGCGAAACTCGCCCCGAAATTTATCGGACCTTTCACTATTAAAAAACGCGTTTCTCCGTTGACGTTCACGTTGAGCGATGAAAACGGTCGAGATCGTGGCACATGGCATGTGAAGGACCTTAAGCCCCATCACAGTGCCGCCGACGACTAGTCCAGCAGTCCCCATTAACGTAACTCGGTCTTGGTATCTTTTATTTATCGTTTTGATTGAACGTTTTAAGTTTGTTGCTATCTGGATAGGCGAATTGGTCGATGATGGGCAAACCCTTCCTTTGTGTGTAGTCAACCTTAGCCTCTGGAAATGGCTTGGGGTTCTTTGAAAATCAAGCACATTTCCTTGGAGGTGAGGGTGGGATTTGTTGCAGTAAAATTTCCCGCAACAAGGTCCACTCTCCATTCCCTGACTTCCTTACCAATTCCCTCTTTTATCTTTGCGCAGATGCATGGTCTGAAGAAGTGGAGGGGCAGCCATGGTTCCATCAGCCATGCGCCCACTTCTCTAGAGCCTTGGGTAGGCGACCACTACAGGTAGACGCTTAGCATGGGCAGGTGGCCCAAGGTTGAGGCTTTGCTTGACGGGAAGAGGACCTCTGAAACGAAACACTCAAACAGGCGGACAGTCTGTGATACTGACGTACGATATCGGTGGCCTAGCAAGTCCGGATGGTGAGCCTGACAAGGACCGTCAGGAGACTCCCAACGGACCAACGTACATGCAACCAGACGGGCGGTCTGAGAAGAAGGAGACAGACGGACGGTCTGCAAGGCGGAGTGTGAGTCCAAAGCACTCTGCAACCAGACGGGCGGTCTGCAACGGCGGGGTGTACACCATAAAACAAATATACACACCCTGCAAATCTAAAACCGATTCGTGGGCGCGGGCGGACGGTCCGAAACGTTAAAGACCCAGAAAACGAATCATGATCTACCACGACGGTAGTGAGTCAGGTTCGATGAGGTAAGGGACGACGCTCCCTTTTGACCCAACTCCGTCGAGGGAGCACCGGAGGAGCCACAGAGACGTGTGGGCGGACGGCCACGTATACACAGTCTCACAACACTTGCCACAATTGTACGAGCCAATTCACGACGAGACACCAGTACGAAAAAGAAAAAAAAACACTAAACAACAAATTAAAATACTTACATACATACATGTTAGAACTGGCGCAAGATTGGCATTTCCCCTTTTCCTCAAATCTGCGCGCGGTCCCACCGAGATAGCTTGGGCAAATTAGCGTAAATAAGTATCAATCCCAACTTTGAAACTTCCTGGGCGATTGTTTTCCGAATAGGATTGTTGGTGCCTGGTCCTAGGGATTTTTATAATCCTATGCCTCCTATTTGTGATTCCTTTAGAGTTAGTTGAAGGAGGGAACATGATCGAAATGTATCAATTGATTCTTTTTGAAAAAGTTAACTTTTAATGCGCGAATTAGTGCAATTAATAATTACTTTTCACGAAAGGTTACTTTTTCTTGTTATTAAATTCGCGAACTGTCAAATTGAAATGTGTGAGGGTAGATCCAGGGTCGGCCAGAGGTTTCGCTTATCGTTGGATGTTTCCAGTGATGGGCGAATTCGAAAGAATGAGAACCGTGAGAGCATTAGCGGGATCATGTTAGCGCATTAGTGTAAAGATGACACAGTGTAGCGAAAAACGACATGGTCCAGCCAAATGCGTGAATGTGTGTGAATGGGTGGGGGTAGAACAAGGAACAATTGATACTCTCAGAGCGACAGCTGAGTTATCATGTGGGAGCTGTGAATTGTCTATCCCAAGTACGTGTGAGTGATGGAGTACGAAGCAGTCGACAATTTCAGCGCCACAGCTGAATTGTCACGTTAGGGCTGCCGTTGCCTCTGCTTCCCCAAGGTTGGATGAAGGTGTGCGTGAGGGACACTGGCCGGCCGAACGAACAAAGAAATCTGGAAAATCACTTCATGGTTGACCTGCGATAGTTCAAGACAGTTTTGTTAGCTGTGATTTTTTTGGTTAAAGTAATTATTGGCGAGATGGGTGGCGACGGTGTAGAGGTTAGTGAGTTGGCTTGTGACACCGTGCGGTGCAGGTTCAATCCCC
The DNA here is from genome assembly GCA_949715645.1 of Portevinia maculata. Classification (NCBI taxonomy): domain Eukaryota; kingdom Metazoa; phylum Arthropoda; class Insecta; order Diptera; family Syrphidae; genus Portevinia; species Portevinia maculata. The sequence continues at coordinate 37,920,773 of OX454528.1, forward strand.
ATGGGGAACAACAACATACGCCACCCAATCACATGCCTCTACACCAAAAGGAGGATTTCTGCCTGGTAGTACAATGGAACGTTACCGAGTCTGAGTGCTCTGGGATTTGGATTTCCTTTCTTTAATAAAAAAAAAAAAAATAAAAATAAAAAAAAAAAAAATTATTGGCGACATGGAAGAAAAGAACAAAAAGAACAAAAAAGAACAGTCGAGAAGGGCAGTGTAGACGAGTTAAGGAACACATAATTAACCCGAATTGTCCCCGTGTTGCCATATGGCAACACTAGAGGCACTTGCACCTGCGGAGTCTTATGGAAATAACTGAAGCATTTTCTAACGGTTTTATGTTTGTTGTGTATTACAAAGACTTGACTGGTGCCAGGGTTTGGCAATTCATTTCATTTTCGCGTTCGGTGTAGGAAGTCGGTGCTCCCAAAAAAATTTAAATATATAATTTCATTTCATTTTTCATTTATTGAACATCATGTACAAGTAAGACTTAGTCTTTTATATATAATTGTGAAAAAAAAATCGGATATGGAGCACATGAAAAGGTAAGTGCATTGTTTTGTGTATGTTTAGTTTATGTATAATAACATTTATTTTCATAATTGATGATGATAATGAATTCTGTTTATTTGTTATTCAAAAAAAAAAATACATGTATATGGTTTTTTATTGCATTTTTCATTTGCGTTGCCATATGGACACACGGGGACATTGTGTAGACAGATGTTGTTAATTGTTTTGTGATATTTGTATTGTGTTTATAGGTATACTACTGTGTTTATACCCTATTCTAGGGGTATATTAATTTTGACGCATAGTTTGTAACATACCTTAATATTGCCCGTAGACCCCTAAAAGTTACTATATTTATGATCAGCATCGATAGTAATGTCGATCTAGCCATGTCCGTCCGTCCGTCCGTCCGTCCGTCGGCTGAAATTTTAACCATATACTCTCTAGGGTCCCGAAATAATCAAGTTTACGAATTTTTGAAATCCGCCCACAGACACGCCCACAAACTCAAAAAATCAAAATTTTGGAAAAAATCGAATTTTGAGCTAGAAAGCTGAAATTTATAATATATAAGATCTATGACTCCTAAAACTGCTCGGGATATAAAATTGTCAAAATCCGCCCACTGCCACGCCCACAAAAAAATAAAACAATTTTATTGAAAAACCAAAATTTGAGATAGGGAGCTGAAATTTTTGATATATACTCTCTAGGGGCCCTTTAAGCTCATGTATAAATATTTTCAAAATCCGCCGACTATAAAAAAATAAAACAATTTTTTTGAAAATCCAAAGTTTGAGCTAGGGAGCTGAAATTTATAATATATACTCTCTATGGGCCCTTTATGCTCATGTGTAAATATTTTCGAAATCCGCCCATTGGCACGCCCACAATTTTTTTTTTTTTTTTTCAAAATTCAAAGTGAGCTAGGGAGCTGAAATTTATAATATATACTCTCTAGGGGCCCTTTATGCTCATGTGTTAATTTTTTTAAATCCGCCTACTGACACGCCCACAATTAAATAAAACAATTTTATTGAAACACCCAAGTTTGAGCTAGGTAGCGTTTTTTTCGATAAAATCCTTTAAATGTTATACTCGTATAACAAAATATGTAGAGCGTTCTTAACAATTCAACCATACTTAGACTTTTGTCACGCCCACTTATGAGGGATAGGAATAAGAATAGGGTATCCAACAGTTCGCCCAAGCGGACTGTAGCCCGTCCCTATGTTTGTTTATACGTTCTAGGAAACTAACGTTGAAAGAAGTGCTCGATTACATTGAAGAACTTGATGATATGAACGACGATGAGTCTGACAACGTTCGGGCTATTTTTATCGAACCTCCTGAAAATGAAGGGTATTTAAGTGGAGAAGATGATGCAGGAGATGAGTTGGCAGGTATTCCTGATGACCTTTGTCCCGGTCAGCTAAAAGCCGGTTGTGAAGTGGTTTTGAAAAGTGGTCGACGTGTAAGGAATTTTGACGGTGGAAATGATGATGACGAGAGTTCGGATTCGGAAGATGTGTTGCAAGGTAATACGGTAATAATTCATTCTAACTTGTAAATAATGTAAAACGAAAATGCTGAATAAATGAATTTCTTACTTACTTACTTACTTATTAGGTAATACGGCTATAAATTTGCCTGCCAATTTGTTAAAAGGCGGAGATGAGCCTAGTTCTCCACCAATAACAAGCAAGGCTTCAAAAAAAAGACGGTACACCAAACCAGAATGCATCAATGTTTCAAGATGTAAGAAAGGCGCAAATAACTCAGGCCTTACATGGAATGTTAGTGACACATCAAGCACAACGATTCCCATATTTCCTGCTCCTAATTTTGAAGACTGTCGAAAATTAAAACCACATGAGCAGTTTGAAAAATGTTTTGATGATGAATTGTTGCAGCATATCATTGATGAGTCAGCCAAATATGCAGTTTTTCGCAAAAAAAATTAATCCCAAATTCACCATTCCTGAGTTACGGACGTTTATTGGGATCCTTTTGATCAGCGGGTACAACTAAAATACTAGTCTTCGTAATATGTGGAGCAATGAAGACGATTTGCGAAACAATTTGGTGTGTAACAGCATGCGCAAGAATCGGTTCAACGAAATATTGCAGTACATTCATTTTGAAGACAGTGAGCACTCTGGATCGAAGGAAAACCCTAATCCCGACCAAATGTGGAAACTACGGCCACTTACAGACCGTTTGAAGTCCAAAATGCTGAATCACTTTCATCCGGAACAGAACTTATCATACGATGAAAGTATGATAGGTTACTTTGGAAGGCACGGCTGTAAGCAGTTCATCAGAGGAAAGCCGTTGCGGTTTGGCTACAAGGTATGGTCTTTGTGTACTCCATCAGGCTATTTGATAAACTTTGAGATATATCAGGGGAAAAATCCGCGTTCGGTATCCGAGTATCAAAATAAATTTGGAAAATGTGCTGAACCGCTAATCAGTATGATTGACGATTTTTCGGAAGACGTTCAATCCCTGCCGTTTTCCTTTTATTTTGACAATTTGTTTACTGGGTTAACAATGCTGATGTATCTCAAATCACGAGGTTTCAATGGTACCGGAACAATTCACCAGCACCGCATACCAAGTAGCTGTCCGCTTCCTCTGAAGAAAGTGCTCGAAAAAAAGAAACGTGGCTATTGCATATCAGCAACAATGGATGAAAGTGGAATTCGTCTTATAAAATGGGTTGACAACAATGTAGTGAGCGTAGCATCAACTGTGTTTGGCCAAGATCCAATGACAAATACTTCGCGCTAATGTAGAGAAAAAAAAGCTAAAGTGCTCCTCTCTCGCCCTTGTGCCGTTACCAATTACAATAAAAATATGCGTGGAGTTGATCGCTTGGACCAAAATGTTTCCCTATATAGAGTAGCATACAACGGAAAGAAGTGGTGGAGCTCTATTTTTACGTGGTTGGTGGACGTGTGTATACAGAATGCTTGGCAACTACATCGGCTGGGACAGTCAAATATGCCTCAACTGGACTTTAGAAGACAAGTAGCTGTATATTACTGCAATCATTTTGGTGAGAAGCCACTGCGGCCGGGACCTTCCGTAAATCCTAAGCGCCATATCGATGAAAACTCTTGGCAAACCACTCTGCGTTACGGTGCAATAGGTCACTACGTCATGCCAATAGAAAAAAAAATACGTGCGCTGGCGATTTTTGTAAGTCGATTGGTCGCACTGGTTGCGTAAAATGCAACGTAGGTCTTTGTGTGAAATGTTTTATTCCATACCATACAAAATAAAATAATAATATAAACTAAAGTTATGGTTCGTGCGTTTTTGTTTATAAGACTTCTACAGAAATATAATTTTTTTTTAATTCTCGACTATGTCCCCGTGATGCCATATGGCAACACCCTCAAACTGGTAAAATACGCAATAGATCGATATAAGAAAGGTTTATTCCGGGAATGTACTCGTATGTTTTAATAACATTATCTATTAGGTTAAAATGAAAAAATTATAGAAAAAAAGTTCTGGGACAATTCGGGTTAAGGAAGAATACGCCGGGAAGAGGTTAATTGTGCAGGCGGGACTGATATCCAAAGACTAGGTTGGATTTACAGGAGTTCAGGAAGAGGAGAGGACAAAAAAAAACAGATAAGTAGAGTGATTTTGTGAGGGTAGCGAGGAAATTATTTGGACAATCTCGGTCGGGTCGGGCTCCGCCAAAATCCCTGAAAATCAAGGGGCACCCGACCATTTTCTTTTGGAATATTTCCAACTTTCGGGATATCGCGGTCTTGCGCCATTTCAATAACGGCATTTCGCTTCGTTTTGTATAACTGCAGTCCAAAAAAAAACCGTTAATAAATTTTGCCGTGCTCCACCGGTGCATTTATAACGTTGTGGAAAAAAACGGTTCGTCTTTTTCTTTGTTTTCAGTTGCTGGAAGCGGTTTCCATTGGTCGGAATTTTCTGAATTTTTGAGGTTTTTCCATTTTTTTCAGTTTAGCACGGTTTCACAATTTTCCAATTGTCCAATCAACAAAAAATTGTGTGGCGCCCATTTTACTTATTGCCCTCGGGAAAAAAAATATTTTCCTCGACGACAGTAAGTCAGTAAGTACCTTTCACGTCATTTTTCGTTTAGATCAGCGAAAGTTTATCGAACCCACCCCTAGCTGAGCGACCGGGAATCCAGCATTATTTTCGCTGGAGTTGCACTTTGGCTTCTGACAGTTTGGTTGAATTTCGAGTTGATCGCAATATTTTCGCGTTTCTATCCGTACGATTAATTAATAATTTGCTCGCGAATTCAAAGTGTAACATGTTGTATTAAGTGATATTGGTTAAAGCAAGTCTTTTAATTCATATTTGTACATTTTATGTAACTTTTTCAAAGCAAATACTTTAAAAGTATTTAGTTTTCGGATTTTGCCGATGTACATGTTAAAAAAGTTAAAATGAAGAAGAAACGTAATTTAATATAAATAGGTATTAATAAATATTTAAAATGAAGATTATATAAAGAAAATGTTTTACCAGTCTTTGTATTGACTACGCTATTTTTATACAAAAATATAAACAAAAATTAATTATGCAAAGGGGACAGTAGAAGCTAACGACTCATTTCACAAAACTAGCAAGTTATTACTTCTTATTTAAATTAACAGTCTTCGTTTTAATTGCAATTTATAGGTAAGTTAAGTTGTATATATCAAAGTTTTTTATATTAAAAAAGATGCGATTCTTCGAAAGCCAAACTCTTCTATGACGAAAAAAAAAGTGGTCGATTTCTTTCGGGCTTATTGCAGAAATAGTGCCAAATAATGTCATTAAATCATACCTAAAATATGGTGTAGATTGAACATCATCTTCTGCCTCCGGATTGGTTTTCAAAATATCGAAAAGTCGTGAAAAATTACGTGATTTCAGCAATGTTTACAAATACGTAGAAACGAGTATTTATATAATTAAACACAACATAATGCGTTATATTTATTAAAAAAGAAGGATAAATGGTACAAAAATAATTACTGAATAGGACCAGATATTTTATCATTAATTTAATTAGCCCGGAAATCTTTCTTGCTATCAAATTTTGGCATAGCTCTACGAGACTCGATTTGGGATTTTATAAAGCCTTCTCTGTCACTTCTATTGCTTAATTTTGTTGAAGCCTCCGTTACAGTCTTAACTGCTCTTTCGACTGCTTGGGAATGACATGGTAGATGTAGTAACGGCAAACTTCCTTCTCCTTTTTGCGCAACATACGTTTGAATTTCTTCATCAGATATTGATTTCAATACCGGAGGATCTGTAATGTTAAGCTGCCAGTCAACAAGATCGACATAGGATGATGCGTTTAGATTCAATTTGGGAAGCTGGAAAAAGCGAACTCTATTGGTTTGAACGCTGCGAGCTTTCAAAATGCGTCGTGCGGCCAGTTCGCGTATGTGCTGTTGAGAATCAGTCAGCATTGCTAGCAATAGGTTTTCAGAGTGAGCGAAGTATCAATTTCTTTGAATTACTGGCTCGACTATGGATTTCAGTTCTTCTGGTAAATATCTGGTGGCAGAGATGAGTTGATAAAAATGTCGTGATCCATCTTTACAGGAGGGGTGAGTTTTAGTAGAGAACCAGGTTGGTGCGTAAGCTTTGACGATATACGTATCAAGAACCACTAAACTTTCCGATGGATGTGCCGTTGAAACATACAAACGCATAATTCTATTAGCGCGAGTTAGCCAGCGAGCATGGGAAATTTTTCCGGGCGATTTGTTTGCCAAATCGATGGAAAACTGCCCTGTTATCACTGCCTGTACTATTCTGTAAAGATATTTTTGGTCTGTGCTAATATATTTTGAAGACACCAGAGGCAATTCCCCGGGAATGGGCTGATACTTCACAACGGCTTTCTTTTCGCAGTTTTGTAGACATTTTCCAATAGAGCCTGAGAATGTGTTGGGTCCTGACGTGCTGCCATCAAGGTGTAGAAATAAGTGGCGTAATGGCAATTCGTTCATGTGGAGAAGACAGATGACCCACTGTAACGGGCTATTCAATCGTTTTTCGAGCAGTCGAATGATGCCTCCTTTCTTACCAACGTTCACGTTTGTTCCGTCACACCCAACCGCTACTAAAGAGTTCATAGAAATTTCTTTTTTTGAACAGAAGTCGACGATACTTCTTTCTATACACTTTGAAGTGCCCGAATCTGGTGTGATATAACCCAGGAATTTAGTCTCCGGCTCTGTTATTAATGAAATGTGCTCTTCAAGAACAATCTCTTGGTACATTTTTCCATCCTTTTTCGATATAAACAAAGTTTTATCTTTCCTTCCGTCGAAATATAAGGCACGTATCTCGGTGACTTTTGCTCGCATCACGGCACATTTTCTAGTTAGATCTCGTTTCCGGCGAATCCGATTTTTATCAATAACTTCTGCGCTGGAAGCATGGAGCACTGCCGAGGTGATTGCAGCCGCAGCTCTGTCAGAGACACCAAACCTATCACAAGTTTTCGAGAGCAACTCATAGTCTAGGCTTTCAGAAGATAGTTTTTTGGAAGGAGTTGCCGATGGCTTGACTTGCTTCAGCGGTGGTTCGAATTCATCATCTTCATCCGATGTAATACATTCTGACTTAGATTCCGACGAAAAAGAAACATTCTGGTGTGCTTTCATTTTCCACCTGAAACCTTTGGGTTTGCCCTAATAACTTTCGTTTAAACGTTTTTTGTAGTTTATTAGTTGTTATAGTATCAACGCTTCCAATAAACATTTTTCTTGTAGTTCGTTGGTCGATCAGGAAGCTGTGTTCTCTTGCAGGTACTTTTGGCAGGTACACTTAGAAATGTCTTCACATTTACAAGAAGAAATATCAAATAAAACTTTAGCATGACGGCGAAATTCTTCCAATTTTTTCTTGGGTATTTTTGGGTGAGATTTTAGGAGGTTTTTGCATTTGAGATGATATGACTTTAACATTACTCTGATTCCTTTGAGTTGAATAGTAGGGATTGAAGCCTTACCCCATTTCAGTAATTTTTGCCACTACAATATCTTCGATTTCTTTATACGTGGGTTCCCTTTTGGTGCACTGGTCGAGTTTAATTTTTCGACGGGTCCACTCATAAAACTTCATCATGTCTTCATATGCGGGTAAGATGTTGTCTTTTAACTCACATGTGTTACCAACTAACGGGCAAATCCACTTTTCACGAGTACAATTCATGTTAAAACGCACAAATGAACGCAATACAACCAAACCATAAACAAACTATAACTAACTAGACCGTTAACTGAAAGCCAACTGAGGGAACTGCCAACAAGCTGCCTGTCGAGTGCCGACTGCCGAGTGCCGACCGAGCTGCTTTCTGCGAAAGTATGTGTGCAATGTTAAATTAAATGGGGGACTCGCATACACTAACACTTGCACCTAAGGGCTTTGACAGTTTATTGTTTGTGATTGGCTTTTGCATTCACAGACGTATCACAAATATTTTATATTTGGGGGGAAAATCGCGTAGGTGCGCGGAAGTCGACAGTCTATAATTGTTTGTTTATGACTAAAGCGCGCGCGAACAAAATTTTGGCGCGTAATTTGTCCCCTTACTTTAAGGTCGGTTATAATACATTCTATTTTATTAAATAGCACGCTTATTACTTGATTTTAAGTACCTAATCTTCATGCAACAACTTACCTACAAAACGTGAAAAACCAGGTTTTTTTTTAAACTTTGACAACGATCCGGAGGCAGAAGGACTTCTTAGAATGTAATAAGATTTTACATATCCCAATTTGAAGTAATTCTGCACCGTTTCCACAATAAGCTTCTTAGAAAAGTTAAAAAAAATAAAAACGGCCCAGCCTAGTGCTTAGTTCATAGGTAAATTATACCTTGTTATATTATATATCTGCAATTGGCATACATTAGTTCAATTTCCGTGTTTTTTCAAATCTGGTAAGTAAAATATAAAATGCGAATTTTTACATTATTACATTTGATAAATACATGGTACCTAGCTATCTACCTAAATTTCTATTTACATATTGATTATCGCTGCAATACAGGAAAATGATATGGATGCTGATGAAGATGTTAGTGAGTATGAGCATAATCGAAATGATGATACTTCGGGAAGTGACAGTGATGCAGTTGAGGTTGATTTGCCGAACTATTCAGAAACCTTTGTTGGAAAAGATGGCACGGCATGGAAATCAACACCAATTGCAAAGGGAAAAACTCGAGCGCACAACATTATTGCAACAGCTTTGAATAAGGCGGAGCTTCCACCTGGGGTCAACATTGATACCCCATTTGATGCATTCAGGTTGTGTAAGGCAGGGGGTAATTTGGGTGTTGTTTTTCCCTGGTAGCAGAGGTGGCACGCTTGTGGTCGCACGGCGACTGCTCGTCGGAGGGGGGGATCTTTCTGCCACTAACCTACCTACAAAATAAATCGTGCCATATAATTGCATCGTTATATCGATCTGATGCATTGCCTAGATATCGTCGCCTTAAAAGAGTGTATTGCCATCCTTACGGGATGACAAGATCGTAATGAAGATGAGAGAGAAATAGAAGAAAAGACAGAATGAAGGAATTTGAAGTTAGAGAGTTGATGTCAGCTGTTGGTGACACATAAGGAAGGTGATCGTTTGAATCCGAAACGAACACACAACCATGAGGCTTTCCCACCCTAATGCATGACCGAAGTCAAGACGCCTTGACTATCATGTGCCTGTATGTAATTTATGATAGTCCCTAACAATACTCTACATAGATGCTCACACTTTAGGAACCCATTAGTTAATGCTCACGCTTATCACCCTTCATTCGCCTTTAGGAATAAGTTAATCCATAGTGAAAAATCCGTTAATTTCAAAATTCATTATACAAATTTATTAAGGTAAATATATGTATATAAGTCATTGACGAATATTTATGACCGAGTGTCAATCACAAAGAGAAATTAAAGAGAATTTAAGAGAAATGTACATAGGTACATATATAATATGTACTGTGTGGATGATATCACAACAATAACGCAGTTGAGGTTTAATTCAATTTTGGATAATATTATAGTTAAAATCAATTTATAGAGAAGGTAGATAGCAATTTGAATCGAGTTGACTAAATTCAACATGTAGGTATATGTTGGTAGCGAATGTATTAGGTATTTTATGTAGATATAAAATTGTGATCTTAGTATAATATAAGTTAAATCAATAAGTCAATTATGTGCTTTAGCAAGTACATAGTAAGTGTAAATGTCTAGGTAATATATATAGGTAGTATAGCAAATTTTTAGTTTATGAATTATGTAAATATGTATAGCAAATTCTTAGTTTATGAATTATGCAAATTCAAAAATGTATATATCTATTCGAGGTACTTGTTGCGAAAGGCACAAATTATCAAGAATCAAATGGCATAATTGTACACTTGCTTTTATGTATTTTGAATTTTACGTTAAGTTTAGATTAAGAGAAATGCATGAATATTATCACTTAATTATTTTAGAAAAGCCAAAAGAACTTACGGTTTCACTGTTGATGTATGTTTAATTAAATTGTTTGTTTTTGATTGATGAATGATTATGGTGATACCTTCGAAATTTGTTGACAGCAGACTCGTTGTGCGCACATCGGTTCTGAAGATCACTGAAGGTACTGTTTGGAAAAATTTAAAATTATGGTAGGAGCAATACATAAAAATCTTTTGGCGGTTCTTACCTCGATGAAATGTACACTATAATAATACCTACTGATATGTGAACATATAATATATGAAAGATTTTGCTTTTTTTTTTGTTGTTTGCTGTGCTTATGGTCTGCACCAAAATCAGGGGAATTTTGTGTTGCTGCTCAAATGATCGCGCTTTTGCTTCATATCACATGTGGCCTGGCTATTTGAAAGGTGATGCAGGTGTTTTATTAGGTGAATGACGTGGCGGCTACGAGTTTGGGTACTCCTATGAAGACCTCTTATAGGTTACACTTCTAATAGGTTAGGTTCCTTTGGCAAGTAGGTGCACGTGGTGAAAATGAAATGCTTTTGGATTTTGGCTTCTGCTGGTTTTAATATGTGATAATGCGATTTATCCCATTAAATTGGTAGGCATCAGTTAATTTCATTTCGCGAAATTATACTTAGCTGCCTCGTGGTTTCACAAAGGCGATGGGGTAGTGACAGTTTCACGTATCAAAATCACGTGTAAATTCGCCTACACTCTCTAGTGAAGGAAAGGTGTTACAATTTGCACACTTTGAAAGCAGGTTAATTTTACTCTTACCTCTAATTTACGTTGCATTTGGTTCATTTATGTATCTAAATGATTCGTCCGGGCTCTCTTAATTAAACTTTCGATTTTAATTTTGAAGATGCTTTGCGAACAGAATCATAAGCGTGATAGGTTATGGATGGAAATTTACACCAAATGCCTGTAGTTTAGGCTTAATTAGTTTTTGGTCACTATAAGGAGAAAATTGCTATGAATTAAAAACTTTACGATAAAACACGCCAATGATTTACCAATAAATCCTTTTGATAAATGCGCGCACTATCACTTTACTTCTCACTAGCCAAAAGAAAAAAAGACCGACCACACGGCTTACACAGACTATATACTCGTGGGTAGCCGCGAAGTAAGGTGGATAAAGTGTGGTGTAAAGTTCAAATTGAACCTGCACAGCGGCTTAGAAGGTTGGTGTATATGAGAAGCATTACCATCAGTGTTCAGAAATTGATGATAGCACGTCAAAAGGGACGTCAAAATTAATTTTGAAGGAATAGCGATGAGTAAAATTTTCAAGGCGACCGCTACAACATCATGCATTTTGTATCACTCATGTGGTATCATAAGACATGAAAATTCGGGGACTTGGAAGTCTTGCTCATGCGAAACGTCGACCCACGACCCTGCTTGTGTTGCTTGATCTACGTTCAAAATGTTTTTCTATTTTCGTATGTCCTTAGCATGGTATACACCTTTTAATTTGCCAGGCCTATCTTCAATTTCATACATCGACCTACCTATCTGTTTTACGATTCTACCCTTGATGAATTTCGGGCATAATTTGGAACTTAATTTCTTCGATGCATTACTAAGGATAAAGTTTCGATAGTAAATCTCATCTCCTGGCTTGAATTTTCTAATTGAACACCTCAAGTTATACGACTTCTCATTACGATGTGTCGCTTTCTTAAGATTTTCCTTAACTTTTGCGTGTATAAGCTGCAATCGATTTGCGTTTGGTAGATAGTCAATTTCGTTATCTTGCAAGGCCTTCAGTGATTTAGCAATTTTGTAGACACTTCCATGCGTGATCATATTGTTACCAAACACGACAAAGTATGGTGACATACCAGTAGATTGGTGTGTGGCCGTACATAAGGCTTGTTGGATTTCAGATACGTGAGTGTCCCATTCCCGTTGATCATTTTTGATATACGCCCGTATGGCTGACAAAATGGATCTATTGACTCTCTCCGAAGAATTGGCTTGGGGAGAGTATAATGCGTTTTTGCTATGGGACGTTTCATATTTACTCAAAAACTTTTCGAATTCTTTCGAAACAAATTGTTTCCCATTATCGCTGTGAACGGTTTCCGGTACTCCAAATTTGTGGAAGATTTCTCTCTCCAAGAACTCTATAACTGTTTTTGAGGTTGCGACCGGCATTGCTTTTAAGAAGACGAATTTCGAAAATTCATCTAGGACTACAAAGAGAAATAGATTACCCTTCTTTGATCGGACGTATGGTCCTAAAAAGTCCACGTAGATCTTTTGAAAGGGCCGATCTATCTCCTGTTTTACTCCCATCGGTGGTCTTAAAATTTGGTTAGGCGCTTTGTTTTGCTTGCACTCTTCGCAATCGCGGATAAAGTTTCTGACCTCAGTCGTTATATTCGGCCAATAAAAATGTTGACGAATCCTATCCAAAGTTTTTCTGGTGCCTCCATGCGAGCAATTAGGTGGTATATGTGCTTTTTGGATGACTGAATTGGTTAGACTTGAAGGTATCCATAATTTCCACTGATGTTCATGAGATATCGAATGAAAATCCAATGGATGCATCCTTTTATAAATTCTTTGGTTCTCAATTCTAATGTCCGGTAGATTACGTTCATTGTTTGTCACTGTTGATATTAGTTCAAGGTAATCCTTTGATTTGAATGCAGGAGAATCTATATCAACCATGCCGAGTTCATTCGAGTTCAGAGTGATCTGTTCAAGGTGTATACGAGACAGCACATCAGGCACAGTGTTTTGCGAGCCCTTGCGATGCTCTATATTGAAGGTGAATCCTTGTAATTTTAGGGACCAACGAGCCAGTCGTCCACTTAGGTCCTTCAGTCCCATAAGCCATTTAAGACTGGCGTGATCCGTCACAATAGTGAAGGACGTACCTTCAATGTAGGGCCTAAATTTTGCAACTGCTCGAACTGCTGCGTAACACTCTTGCTCAGTAACGCTGTATTTTCTTTGGCAAGCGTTAACCTTCTCTGAAAAGAACGCAATCGGCTTTTCATTTTCATCTTCGTCGTATTGGTACAAAACGCCACCAATTCCGACCGAAGACGCGTCACACTGAATGACAAACGGTTTGGAAAATTCTGGGGTGCTCAACAACGGAGCTGAAATCAAAGCGGTTTTCAAGGCTTCAAAGGAACTAACGGCTTCCGATGACATTGAGAAATTCTTCGCCTTCTTGAGGGTGTCGGTCAAAGGTGTAGCGATAGATGCGAAATTCCTGATAAATCGGCGATACCATCCACAGAGGCCTAAGAATCTCCGCACTTGTTTCTGTGTTGTAGGAGTGGGGAAATCTTGTATCGCAGCTACTTTATCAGGATCGGGTTTACGTAACCTTGGCCGACAATGAAACCCAAATAGCGAAGTTCCTTAAAGCAAAAATATGATTTGCTGACATTAATTGTTAAATTTGCCTGTCGTAAGCATTTAGCAACCTCATATAATGTTGAGATATGTTGGTCGAAGTCTGGTGAGATTATTATGAGATCGTCGAGGTACACGAACACACATTCTCTAAGTGTACCAGGGATCACCTTGTCCATCAACCGACACATCCTTTGGGCTGCATTACATAGTCCAAAGGGCATGACGGTGAATTGGTAAAGTGGCCTCCCTGGCACCGTGAATGCTGTCTTTTCCCTCGACTTCTCCTCCAGAGGGATTTGCCAAAACGCGTCTTTTAGATCCACACTACTAATGTAGTGTGTATCCTTCAGACGGCTCAGCAAACCCTCAATGTGCGGAAGTGGGTATGCATCTCTCTTTGTTAACGCGTTGACTTTGCGGGAGTCAAGACACAGCCTGTTTTTGCCGGGTTTCCTAATAAGGACAATAGGCGAACTCCACGCGCTGTGACTTTCCTCGATAACTCCGAGAGATAGCATGCGATCCAGTTCCTCGTACATTAAAGTTTGAATTGCAGGTGACACCGGATAATGACGCTGCTTTACAGGGTCAGCATCACTGGTGTCAATTAGATGTTTTTCTACAGTGGTTTTACCCAACCCAAGGGTTGTAAAGGATGGAAAAGCAGAGATAGCACACTGAAGTTTTCGTTCCTGCTCAATAGTTAGCTGATGCATCGGTGGTTTCGGTTTGATACTCTCTGATTCGCCCACGTTAGCGTTATTTGAATGGGTAAACATTTCACTTATGATTTGCGGAGCTATTTTAAATTTCGACCAGAAATCAACGCCGAGATATAGCGGTTGTACTAGGCTTGGAACCAGATAGAAATCCATCGTTTTCGAAATTCCGTTGTATTCGACCACCGCGTTTATGCGACCTACTATACTTTGGTTTTTTCCACCGGCTGTCTTCACTGACCATTCAAATTTTACAATCGGAACATTAAGCTTCTCTACGATTTGCATGCAACCACATCCTAGGCAGGATATCGATGCACCACTGTCTAGCAATCCTTTAAATTCTTTGTTTTCTATCAAAATATTGGCGTAAGGCCGTGTATCTGAACTATCTTCAAAAAGTGTTTCATTTATCAGCTTTCTGTAAAGCTTTCCTTTTCTGTGTCTGTTTCGTGATTTTAATAATTTCAATGGCGTACGTATATTATGCTTAGATGTTAATTCATCTAAATTGAAAATTCGTTTACGAATAGCATTATACTCGACTAGTCTTTGATGGTAGGGTTTCATGAATTGTGGTATTTTATTTAGTTTATTGTCTCTTTCGGACGAAATACTAGGAGTAGTATTTAAACGTATATTCTTATTTGGAGAATTTGTTTCTTCATCGTATGGTTCAGTACTAGTTGATGCATTAATTTTTACTTTTCCGGATTGGTTTGGGTCGAACGCGAACTTCCGGAAGGGTTCTCGTTCGTCCTCTGGTTTTCCTTCGGTGTGTTACATTTAGGACAGTCTAATATCGTAAAATTGTCTGTGCCACAACGATAGCAGAACAAGTTATGAACAGGGGAGCGACAATCAGTGAAAATATGTCCAGACTTTTTGCAGTTAAAACAGATTGTATTACTGCTAATGGACTTTTCGCGGACAGGAGTAAACTTCGCACGATTGTTATGCTGAACTGCCTCGACGTTACTGATTGGCTCCGACATAACTTCTTTGTCAGTGTCTTCAGCTGAATAATAAACCTCATGAACACCTCTTGCATTGAAACGAGACTGTGAGCCATACCTCGATTGTAGCATCTTTTCGGTACGCCTACATTCGTCTCGGAGCTGTTCAATAGAGTTAATCTGCATGGGATATATAAAATTCAGTAACCTCGAATTTATATTATTACGTATTATCCTAACTAGATCGTGGTCTGACATTGGCTCTCTCAGTTGACTTCGGAAGTGAATGATAGACTTATAAAATTCATCGAAAGACTCGCTAGGCATTTGACGACGATCCATTAATTGTCTCCAAATTTCAAAATCGTTTTCATAACCTTTAAATTGTTTCAACAAAGCCGAACGCAACATTGACCAACCTACTCGGGGATTAGATCTGAGATACTGCCAGTACCAGTCTTGTGCTGATCCAGATAGCAGTTGGTGAAAATTACGTATGATGTCATTCCACGGGCAGTTATAATTATTTTTAAGGATTTCAACACGAAAGACGAACTCTTCAATCGTCACTCCCTTAACGGTGTCATCGTACCTAATACCCCAACGATCTAATTCAAATCGTCGGTTCGGTGGTCGATGGCCTTCGTTACTTGCAATGTGTCTGATCGGATTTCTAGAATGGTTGTATGTCTGCTCTTCATCTACAGTTTCCCTATGTCGTCCTCCGGTAAAACGAGAACTGGCCGACAAGTTGACTGAATTTACAGATAACCTTTCTGATTGTGGTGTACGTCTAGTATTTTGCTGTGACTGATTCTGGGTAAAATTATCATTCGTATTTAGTTGGGCATTGTGCGCCAGAATTTCCCTTACGCTGCTCTCAACATTTCGTTTGATAAGATTGGGAAGATCCCGAAAAAGAGAGTTTTGTAAGTCAGTTAAACTCGCATCAACAACGCTCTTTATGTGCGTGTGAAGGTAGCTGTTTGAAAGATGTTGATCATGCTCTGTTGTTCGAGCGGCACTCTCACCTAAATGAGATCTTAGTAAACGATTACCAGAATCTGCCTTCTCATGACCAGCTGATCCTAATGTGCTTTGAAAAGTTGACATGATTCGAGCGGCTGACATAGCAGTATTAGTTGTAGTCGTTGTAGTAATGAAATTAACGGGAGCGGTTGTAATCAGGGCATTCGATGCTGCAGCTGATATTGTAACACCCGCTGTCGGGCTTGCTAGATTTGATAATCGGACTCGACTAAGGCTTTCATTCATACTTCTAATGGATAGTATGTGATCGCCGATTGACTGATTAAAGTTTCTTGATACGTTTGTGATATCTCTCTGAGGGGAATGGCGTACAGGTTCACTGTTTCTGAAAGAGAGTGAAACAGATGAGTTCCCCTTCTTTCTGCGGGTGATCATACCTATACCGGAATTGTTTGGATCTCTGTTTGTGGGGCGTTTTGGAATTGCTCCGTTGTTTTTGCTTTTGTCTATATCCATGGTTTTGTTTATGTTTAGGAATGAATGGTATATTTATATTGTTCTATTTTGTTTTAGATATAAGTAATTTTTTTTTGATGATGCAATTTGGCGATGTACAGGTGATAATTGTTTACAAAAACAATGAGTGTGATGTCTGAGTGTAGAGTGTAAAAAAAAATAAAAAGAACATAAGAAAACGGCGGCAATAGAAAGAAATGTTCTACATAATGCAAGTATGTATACATTTTAGCAGGAAAACATTTTGAAGGCATATATCTATCGCAACTTATAACTTCAGCTTTAAGCTCAGAGTAAATAAGGACTTATAGATTAACTTCCTTCCAAAATCGTTTTCCTGTCATGTCGACTCTATAATAAATTTCCCATAGTGCAAATACATTATGCGTACTTATGTACTAAACAAATGTGACTCCTACAGTACTCTTGAATTATGGTCTGACATGTAAGGTTTGTTTGGAATATTGAAAAAAAAGTTTGAAAATTTATAAGTTTTGCAGCCGATTACAGAATCAAACAAATCCGTAATCGCAACGAGGTGAAAGGTTATAAAAGCTGCTAATTCTAACGTCGCCATTGACAATACGTTGCCTAGCTTCAGGACTAAGGAAAGTTCCATACTTATGACTGGCAAGTATTTGTCAAGGCTGACACTCGTTGTTCCACGTTCTTGGGCGCCAATTTTGTAAGGCAGGGGTAATTTGGGTGTTGTTTTTCCCTGGTAGCAGAGGTGGCACGCTTGTGGTCGCACGGCGACAGCTCGTCGGAGGGGGGGATCTTTCTGCCACTAACCTACCTACAAAATAAATCGTGCCATATAATTGCATCGTTATATCGATCTGATGCATTGCCTAGATATCGTCGCCTTAAAAGAGTGTATTGCCATCCTTACGGGATGACAAGATCGTAATGAAGATGAGAGAGAAATAGAAGAAAAGACAGAATGAAGGAATTTGAAGTTAGAGAGTTGATGTCAGCTGTTGGTGACACATAAGGAAGGTGATCGTTTGAATCCGAAACGAACACACAACCATGAGGCTTTCCCACCCTAATGCATGACCGAAGTCAAGACGCCTTGACTATCATGTGCCTGTATGTAATTTATGATAGTCCCTAACAATACTCTACATAGATGCTCACACTTTAGGAACCCATTAGTTAATGCTCACGCTTATCACCCTTCATTCGCCTTTAGGAATAAGTTAATCCATAGTGAAAAATCCGTTAATTTAAAAATTCATTATACAAATTTATTAAGGTAAATATATGTATATAAGTCATTGACGAATATTTATGACCGAGTGTCAATCACAAAGAGAAATTAAAGAGAATTTAAGAGAAATGTACATAGGTACATATAAGTTAACACAGACAAAGTCAATCTGTTATGTATCTTCTTTGATGGTTTTAGCATCAGCGTCAGGTGCGCACGATGTGATTTCTCTATGCTGCTTCAGTCTGGGTAGGGTTCTTTAAATTTGCACCTTGATACATACAAAACTTATCGTGCAACAAAGAAAATGGAAGGAAAGGACAGGGATCTGAAAGAAAAAAAAAATCGAACGAAAGAAACGACCGAGGAAAGAAGAAAGAAATAGACCGGGGAAGGGAAATCCCATCCACACACACTTGCAGGGGATTCTGGTGGACGAATCCCTCGCCCTCCCAACCTTAGATGACCACAGTCCCATAACCAATGAGAACACCACCCAATCGATCAATTCAAGTTACCATTAAAGTTTTTTTTTTTATTTCATCATAGTACTATAATCTAGATACATTTTTTTTATATATATATATATATATACAATATGGAATTTTTACCCGTTCATTACTCTCGTCCTAACTGGACGGCTCTTGCTGCGACCAACCCCTCCGATGACAGTACTATCTTCGTTGAGTTTGATCTGAAACGAAAATTAATGTGACCAAAAAGGAATATTCTTCCGCCACTAGAACTATGATCAGTCCTTGACAATCGGGACTTTCGAGAAAAAATTTCATTTATATATATTATTGAAACTTACGCACTAAAAAAAATTTATAGGTATAGAATTACCGACTAAAGTAGTAGCCTTTTATTTAAGTATTTTTTTTTTTTCTGAATCCGGTATTTTTAATTATGTCAGGATTATATTATAGGTACCTGTTATCAACTCACTATTTTAGTTTTGTAATTTTTTTTTTTTTTTTTTTTTTTTTTTTTTTTAATCGTTTAACGTTATTTATTTAATTTGGATAAGCCATTTCGGTTAATTTCAATTTTGAAGTAGGTAAACTCCTTTAAACTTAAAACTAGAATACTTAAACTTTCATTTGCAACCTGGTACCGCTGCTGCTGCTTCCGCCTGCCGTCGATATTTGAACCCACAAGTCCATTTGGTTAATGCTCATATTTCAGCACTTATTTATCACTGTTCTGCGCCTTTACTTTCAGATTTATTTATCTTTCCATCACAGTTTCTTTTACAGTTTGATTGTTAGTCACTTAGTTTTAATTACATAAGATTTGTTTCTAGGCACTACGT
Source organism: Portevinia maculata (assembly GCA_949715645.1). Lineage (NCBI taxonomy): Eukaryota > Metazoa > Arthropoda > Insecta > Diptera > Syrphidae > Portevinia > Portevinia maculata. The sequence goes on from OX454528.1 coordinate 37,939,903, forward strand.
ATGAATCATTTCTTTACTTATGTCTAGGCGTTAAGTATTTAAGTTTGATCACTAATTTACGGGTTTATTAGAAAAATATTTTTTTTTTTTTTTGTATTTTACGAGGAGCGTTAAGGAATCCCTGGACTTGGATATATTCCTTGAGTCAGAGGTGATATTCCTGATATGGTTCGAGCTTAAAAAAAAAACATAAAAACCTTTGGCACTTTGGCCAAAAAAAAATATTTGTTTGCACTTTCCGTAAATCAAAAAAAATTCAGCAAAAAAAAAAAACTTGGCACTTTTCGCCAATAAAAAAAACAACAACCTTTTGCCAGGCCACAAATACTTTTTCTCACTGTCACACTTGTCGGTATCTTCACCAAATCAAAACCTATTCTCTGACCGACGCGCATCTCCTTTTTATAACCCTCCATCCAACAGACTATCCGGTACCCTGTTTACGAACTAATCTTGTTTACGAGCAAAAGTTGTTTTCGAGCAAAAATAGTTCATAAGCATGGTACCGATATAATCCCTTTTGCCCTGCAATTGTGCACTTGCTAATCCTCCATGTTTACCGCCAACATAAGTTCATTCTTCCCCTTCGCCTTCCCATACCTCATAATAACATTCATTCCCTTGTTCAGCGTACTCACGCTGTGGTAGGTACTCGTACTGATTGTGAGGAGCTTTTCCCCTTTTAAGAGTACCGTGGCGTGATATCGCAGATCTCGCATTATAATGTTTGTTTATTATTATCAATTTTTTTTTTTCTTGACCCAGACGTGCTTGGATCGAGCTTACGTGAGTACTTCCCCGCAAATATTTTCTGTTCCAAAGCTCGTTGAGACATTTTTTATTTTTTTTTTTATATTTAATACAGACGAATGGACGAACTTATTACTTTTGCAAACACAGCTTTGTGCCTTGCCGAATTCGCCGCAAGTCTCCACACATCTATTGGCCAATGATGTCGTTTACATTTTCCCCTTTTAAGGGAATGATATGATTGACCATGCAGCTTTCTTTGGAACCTGGTCAGCGGGGGCGAATTAAATTCATTTTATTTCTTGCATCAGGGTGCAGAGAGACGCTCTTTTATGACCATTCTAGTATTGGTGCCCTTAAATCTGCGCACACATTCGATTCCGTGTTTAAATAAATAAATTCAGAATAAAATTCTGCGGCAGCGTAGGTGATGGTGAGAAATGAATGCTGATGGTCAATTTTTCTACCAGTATATGAAATGAACTATGGACGTGCATACAGTGGGAAACAAAATTTGTCTCTGCCCAGCACAAAACAGATTGGGGGTGAGCCTTGTATAAGGTGAAACGCGAAATCTGAAAACTTAAGCCCGAATGTCTTTCGCATTATAGATTGCTGTTTTTCCGTTCCCATCTTTTAGTTCAAAATTATTGTTACCACTTTTCCTAAGGACGGTTGCTTTAATGAATTTTGGAGCTAATTTGGCGTTATACTTCTTGGAAGCATTGCTCAGAGAAAAATTCCGCCAGTAAACAACTTGACCAGGCGTGAAAGTTATTTTGGAGCTACGGGTGTTATAGCGCTTAGCATTGTTGAGGTAGGCTTTTTGGATGTTCTCCATCACTTGGGTACGTATTATTGGCAATTTGTCGGGTCGGGCCAATACCTTTTCCCCTGTTTGCATGGAGCCCAGGTGACGCAACAGTTCGTAGGCCTTGCCGTGCGTTACCATTTGCTGCCCGAACAGCGCAAAGTAAGGAGAGAATCCAGTGGATTGGTGGTATGAACTTCGAAGCGAACTACCTATCAGCGAAATTTTTGAATCCCAGTCACGCTGGTCTTTCCCCAGATATGAGCGAATTCCTGCGATAATTGATCGATTGACGCGCTCTGAAGCGTTGCTTTGTGGCGAGTACACAGCTGTAAGGGTGTGGTGGATTCCATGCTTGTTCAAGAACGTTTTAAAAGCGTCGCTCTTGAACTGTGGACCATTATCCGTGCGGACGTCTTCGGGCACGCCAAAAACGGTGAACACACTATCTTCCAAATATTCCATCACCGCTGCGGAGCACAACTTTTTCAGAGGCTTTAAAAGCGGAAACTTGGTCAGATGGTCAAGAACTATGAGAACCCCTATGTTGCCCGATTTGGATCTAGGGTATGGGCCCAGGAAGTCCATGTACAACTTCTGGAAAGGTCGGTCGGACTGTTGTTGGTTCCCCATCGGAGCGCGTAAGACCTGGTTGGGAGCTTTGCATTGTTTGCAGGTTGAACAATCACCGATGAACAGTTTCACGTCTTGCACCATTTTAGGCCAGTACAGATTTCTTCTCAGACGTTCGAGCGTTTTTCCGATACCTCCATGACAGAACTTAGGTGGGTCGTGAAACTGCTGAATTATTTCAGGTACCATTGAGGAGGGGATCCACAGTTTCCATGCAGTTCCCTCTTGTTCTTCATTACCACTAAAGAATTCGGTTCTTTTGTAGATAAATTTGTCAATGACCTTAAGATCAGGCAACCTATCTTGATTTTCTTCCACCCGTTTTCGCAGTTGGTGGTATTCTGGTGTATCAAAATGATGGGATAAGATATCGATTTCCGGAGAAGCTGAGACAATGGCCGAAATACCATTCTCATTCGCACGTGAGAGAACATCGGGCACTACGTTTTGGGTACCCCGCCGGTGTTCTATCTCAAATGTGTAGCCTTGTAATTTTAATGACCATCTAGCCAGGCGTCCTGATAGATCCTTTTGATTCCTGATCCACTTTAAACTCGCATGGTCAGTCACGATTTTGAAAGCTTGTCCTTCTACATACGGTCGGAACTTTTTGAGGCTCAAAATGGCTGCTAATAGCTCCAGTTCTGTTACACTATACTTCTTTTGAGTGGAGCTCAATTTTTGCGAAAAGTACGCAATCGGGAGTTCTATGCCCTCGTCATTTGCCTGCGTGAGGACTCCTCCAACACCGCATAGACTGGCATCGCATTGGATGACGAAGGGCTTTGTGTAATTTGGGCTGATCAAGACTGGGGCTGTCGAAAGTTTTTCTTTGATGCTCTCAAAAGAGTTTTGTGCGTCCGTTGTCCATTTAAACGTGTCGGACTTCTTCAGCAGATCGGACAAAGGTGTTGTTATACCAGCGAAATCTTGGATGAATCTACGATACCACCCCGCCATTCCAAGAAATCGTCTCACTTGACGAGCGGTGGTGGGCTGTGGAAAATCCGTGATGGCTTGGACTTTCCCGGGATCAGTACGAATGGTACCATGACCAACAATAAATCCCAGATATTTTACTTCGGTGATACAAAAGTGGCTTTTTTCGATGTTTAGAGTCAACCCGGACTCTCTCATACGCTGGGCTACTTCCCTTAGCAACTGAAGGTGTTCTTCGAACGTCGTGGTCAAAAGAAGAAGGTCGTCCAAGTAAACAAATACCCTTTCTCGTAGTCTTGGCGGGATGACTCGATCCATTAATCGACACATGGTTTGCGGGGAATTGCAAAGTCCGAAAGGCATCACCTTGAAGTGATACAGAGGTCGGTTTGGCACTGTGAAAGCAGTTTTCTCTCTAGAGTTGACTTCGAGGGGAATTTGCCAAAAGGCATCTTTGAGATCCAGACTGGTTATATATTTAGTTTTCGGCAATCGACTGAGGATACCCTCGATATGCGGCAAAGGATACGCATCCTTTATGGTAACTAGGTTAACCTTCCGTGAGTCTAAACACAGTCTGACCTTCCCTGGCTTTCGTATCAAGACCACTGGACTACTCCAAGGGCTCTGCGATTCCTCTATCACTCCTAAGGACAACATTCGATCCACCTCGGCATGTATCAATTTCTCTATGGCCGGTGACGTTGAAAAGTATCTTTGTTTCACTGGACGAGCGTTCGGTTCAATTTCAATGACGTGTTCGAGGAGAGAGGTTTTACCTAGTCCTTCCTTGGCAAAAGATGGGAACAATGCTATGGCGCTGTCTAACCTCAGACTTTGAGTCGGTGTAAGTGCATGCTTTAGGGAAATATTTTTCTCAATCGCGGTGTCATCGTGCAGAGACACTTCGCCAATAATGGAGGGTGCTATCTTGAATGCTGACCAAAAGTCTACTCCAAGATATAAATCTTGTGCAAGCGACGGGACTATAAAAATGGTTAAGTTGTGTGTAACGCCATTGTAAGTGACATCCGCTTGGATGCTACCTACTACATTTTGTGCTGCTCCATCAGCAGTGCTGACTGAAGTTCTGAAAATTTTTCGCTTCAGGTCTAGCGAAACGATTTTGGCGGCGGCTTTGCCTCCGAAACACGATATCGATGCACCACTATCCAATAATCCTAGATAAGGCCGAGCATTTATGACGACTTGAGCGTATGGCCGAATATCAGCTTGGCTTTTAACCAAGGTGGCAACCGATTGACGAATCAACTTCCGGTTCGTACGGACGTGATTCCAAAAGGAACGTAATCTGTTGGTCGAGCGTCGTGAAGGGGATTTAGGACCTGGTACCGAGTGCAGAATGGGAGACAGCGCCTTTACCGAGTGGATGATTCTACTTTTCGCATTGGCGTAATTTGCCACTTTAGTGTGGTATGGAACTATTTGATGTAGCTGTGGTTTTCGTAATGGCAGGTTCTCCGAGAGATCATCTCTCTGTAAAATTTTTATGATTGGAGAGGCAGGTGCAATAATTGGTGGAATGGCTGATGTGGACGACAACAGCTTAGAGGGTGCGGCTAGAATGATTTCACCGTCAGAAGTTACTGCGGACGAAGGGGGGTGCCCGTCCCTCCGTCCCTCTTCAGGTTTCCCTGAACACTGTTACATCTCGAGCAGGTGGGTTTGTAGGTATTAGCGAGGCCACATCCATAGCAAAATACCGTACGTTTCTCCAAGCATTCTTGGTATACATGACCTTCCTTGCGGCAATTCCAGCATCTTAGCCTTGAGATTTCTGATGCCCGTTGGATGGGCTCATCCGTCATCATGTCAGACTCTGGGGAGGAAATTTCGTGAATGGGACGGCGAAAATTTCCCTGTCGTTGGAAGGGGTTAGGTCTTAGAGGAGCGTCTTGAAAAACGGTTTCTCTTCGTAAGCAGAAATTTCTCAGATGGGCTACTGAAGAGAAGGTCATGTAAAACGTTTGCTGAAGGATGTCAGTGCGAAGGTTTCTATGAAGTACTTCTACCAGTTCCGAATCTCGCATTGGGACTAGGAGACGATCGCACAGTTTCATTACGGAGGTGTAGTATTCCTCGAACGGCTCTTTCTCCCTCTGCTTTCTGTTGCAGATCAACTCTCGTATGTCAGTGTCTGACATGTGATCTTAAAATTGTAACCTTAAGGCTCGGCAGAATGGGACCCAATAGACCTTGTCGACTGTTTTACGGTATCTCCAATACCAGTCTCTAGCTCTATCGGTGAACAGGGAGTGTAAATGGTCGCACAGTAAGGAAAAGTCGTCGTTCAGGCAATCCTTGGTCAGAGCGGATAGTTGGTAGATGAAATGGTCAATGGTCAAACCGAAGTTTGATCCGTCGAATCGCAAGTTCCAACTCTGAATTATCTGAGCGGCACGACTGCTGTCTATTCTACTGGGGGGCTGCGAAAATCGCTGATCACCGAATTGAGCGGACTGTCGAACAGAGTCCATATGTTGTTGTTGATTTATGTGCCGAGAATCTCGGCTGATAAACGGATCCTCCCGTGGCCAAGTTGGTTCTCCTCTGGGCAGTTGGTGTTCAGAGGTATGGGAATTGTCACGGGGGTTTCGAAGAGACAGTGAATTTTCGAACCGAGTTACTAGTTGTTCGAAACCTCGTTGTAGTTTCAGATCAAGATTAGCCATGATCTGGGAAGTCATGCTTATGATTGCCTCTGAACTGGTAGGGGGCATTGCAGAGGCGGTTATGGTCGGGTCGATAGGGTGAGCACCGGCGGTTTGATTAGAGATACCTTCGACATCTTGTGACTGTTCTTCCTGTAAAGGTAAACTCACATTTGATGTTGGGTAGCGGTGGTCATCCCCACTGGAATGTAGAGTTGGGAGAGTTTTGGGTATTGCACCAGTTGTGCGTACCATAGCTACCTCAGGTGGAGATGATGGCAAAGTCCAATCCAAAGGATTTTGAACTCTTTCTTGTGAACGGGTCTGGTACCGTCTTTCGACGTTAAATGAAGCACTTGTTCCGTTCACTTTCGTCAACTCTTTAGGGGTGCATTTAAACCCACATTCAGGACAAGCGGCAAAACGCTTCAAGTGTTCCACTATGCATTTTTGGTGGAAGAGATGGTTACACTTGGTTACTGTCAGGTCCGTCGAAGCCCCAAAGACCTTTTTGCAGACACGGCAACTATTTTCAGCTGCCTTGTTTGGAGGATTACCATCTAGGCTATGTCGCAAACTCATGGTGAAAGTTTTAAATGTCAGAAACACAAACAAAAGAAACAGTTGAAGAAACAAAAGCCTCGAAACTAAACCCTATTTACTTCTGAGAAAATATAATTTTAATAATAAAACAAAAAAGAATATAGTGTTTATACCTTAAGGAATATTAGGTTACCTTTCGCCTTAAAAAAATATATATAATGGTTAAGATGTATGTACAGATTCTAAACCTGTACCTATAGTTGGCAAATGAATAGAGTTATTTCTTTCAAATTGGAATGTCTTTTTATGGAAATAAATTCTAAGAATTATTTGGTTATATTGGTAATATGATCAATGGTAACTTGTCATCATAATTGTTAGTGGTGTTCCCCCGGTTGGGCAAGGGTGTGGATGGGTAAGGGAACAGAAAAGAAAATCGAAAGTAGAGCCGAAATTAAATTTTTGATGGTACGGTGGATGACGGTTTCGTGGAATGGAATACCTTCATTATTCCAGCCGTACTGGAATTTTGTGATGGTGACACAATTATAGGAGGTCGAATTACATCTCGATTGAATGAAATGAATCCACAATTCCAATACTAGTATTGTGACCCAGTAATAAAAAAAAATTGTTCTTCAAGTATCGGACGAACAGTACTTCCAGAATATCTAGTCCGTAATTCCAGATACTGGAGAGACAATCGATAAATTTGGTTCGTGATGCCAGAAACAGTGGTCGAAGGATAGATTCTACGAATCTATCGTTCGCAATTCCAACTGATTTGGCCCACGTATAAGTTAGAATTGGACACCACGAGTCCTGGTCGAATGATAGAACTTGGTTCTATCATTTGCAGTTCCAAGTCTCATGAGCCTCTTGTGATGGAAGCATTAGAAGTTAATTGACTGAATCAACCCCCTTCGTGTCCCATAGGTTTTGGTGGAACCCCGAAAGCGGATAACGCAAGCGCTAACCACTTTCGGGCCCCACGTTGGGCGCCATTTGTTATGTATCTTCTTTGATGGTTTTAGCATCAGCGTCAGGTGCGCACGATGTGATTTCTCCATGCTGCTTCAGTCTGGGTAGGGTTCTTTAAATTTGCACCTTGATACATACAAAACTTATCGTGCAACAAAGAAAATGGAAGGAAAGGACAGGGATCTGAAAGAAAAAAAAAATCGAACGAAAGAAACGACCGAGGAAAGAAGAAAGAAATAGACCGGGGAAGGGAAATCCCATCCACACACACTTGCAGGGGATTCTGGTGGACGAATCCCTCGCCCTCCCAACCTTAGATGACCACAGTCCCATAACCAATGAGAACACCACCCAATCGATCAATTCAAGTTACCATTAAAGTTTTTTTTTATTTCATCATAGTACTATAATCTAGATACATTTTTTTTATATATATATATATATATACAATATGGAATTTTTACCCGTTCATTACTCTCGTCCTAACTGGACGGCTCTTGCTGCGACCAACCCCTCCGATGACAGTACTATCTTCGTTGAGTTTGATCTGAAACGAAAATTAATGTGACCAAAAAGGAATATTCTTCCGCCACTAGAACTATGATCAGTCCTTGACAATCGGGACTTTCGAGAAAAAATTGCATTTATATATATTATTGAAACTTACGCACTAAAAAAAATTTATAGGTAGGTATAGAATTACCGACTAAAGTAGTAGCCTTTTATTTAAGTATTTTTTTTTTCTGAATCCGGTATTTTTAATTATGTCAGGATTATATTATAGGTACCTGTTATCAACTCACTATTTTAGTTTTGTAATTTTTTTTTTTTTTTTTTTTTTTTTATCGTTGAACGTTATTTATTTAATTTGGATAAGCCATTTCGGTTAATTTCAATTTTGAAGTAGGTAAACTCCTTTAAACTTAAAACTAGAATACTTAAACTTTCATCTGCAACCTGGTACCGCTGCTGCTGCTTCCGCCTGCCGTCGATATTTGAACCCACAAGTCCATTTGGTTAATGCTCATATTTCAGCACTTATTTATCACTGTTCTGCGCCTTTACTTTCAGATTTATTTATCTTTCCATCACAGTTTCTTTTACAGTTTGATTGTTAGTCACTTAGTTTTAATTACATAAGATTTGTTTCTAGGCACTACGTATGAATCATTTCTTTACTTATGTCTAGGCGTTAAGTATTTAAGTTTGATCACTAATTTACGGGTTTATTAGAAAAATATTTTTTTTTTTTTTTTGTATTTTACGAGGAGCGTTAAGGAATCCCTGGACTTGGATATATTCCTTGAGTCAGAGGTGATATTCCTGATATGGTTCGAGCTTAAAAAAAAAACATAAAAACCTTTGGCACTTTGGCCAAAAAAAAATATTTGTTTGCACTTTCCGTAAATCAAAAAAAATTCAGCAAAAAAAAAAAACTTGGCACTTTTCGCCAATAAAAAAAACAACAACCTTTTGCCAGGCCACAAATACTTTTTCTCACTGTCACACTTGTCGGTATCTTCACCAAATCAAAACCTATTCTCTGACCGACGCGCATCTCCTTTTTATAACCCCCCATCCAACAGACTATCCGGTACCCTGTTTACGAACTAATCTTGTTTACGAGCAAAAGTTGTTTTCGAGCAAAAATAGTTCATAAGCATGGTACCGATATAATCCCTTTTGCCCTGCAATTGTGCACTTGCTAATCCTCCATGTTTACCGCCAACATAAGTTCATTCTTCCCCTTCGCCTTCCCATACCTCATAATAACATTCATTCCCTTGTTCAGCGTACTCACGCTGTGGTAGGTACTCGTACTGATTGTGAGGAGCTTTTCCCCTTTTAAGAGTACCGTGGCGTGATATCGCAGATCTCGCATTATAATGTTTGTTTATTATTATCAATTTTTTTTTTCTTGACCCAGACATGCTTGGATCGAGCTTACGTGAGTACTTCCCCGCAAATATTTTCTGTTCCAAAGCTCGTTGAGACATTTTTTATTTTTTTTTTTATATTTAATACAGACGAATGGACGAACTTATTACTTTTGCAAACACAGCTTTGTGCCTTGCCGAATTCGCCGCAAGTCTCCACACATCTATTGGCCAATGATGTCGTTTACATTTTCCCCTTTTAAGGGAATGATATGATTGACCATGCAGCTTTCTTTGGAACCTGGTCAGCGGGGGCGAATTAAATTCATTTTATTTCTTGCATCAGGGTGCAGAGAGACGCTCTTTTATGACCATTCTAGTATTGGTGCCCTTAAATCTGCGCACACATTCGATTCCGTGTTTAAATAAATAAATTCAGAATAAAATTCTGCGGCAGCGTAGGTGATGGTGAGAAATGAATGCTGATGGTCAATTTTTCTACCAGTATATGAAATGAACTATGGACGTGCATACAGTGGGAAACAAAATTTGTCTCTGTCCAGCACAAATCAAACATCTCTTCCAACGGGTATGACCATGGAATCCGCTGACGACGCAAATAATATCTTCCCACGTTTCGCATACAGTGCACACGAGCCGCCACCTGATCCAGCAGAGGCAGCACAATATCCATCGCCGCCGCTTTTCCTGGAAAACCAACGGCAGCAACACTCCCACATCCAGCACATGCATCGTCCAGTCGTCAGCAGTATTTTAGTATTTAAGATAGTAAAATAAAATTCTAATTGTCAATTGTATTGTGAATTTGGTTAAGGCAGTTACTCTGCCGGACAATAAAGTTTTTTTTTTAAACATTTTAAACAACAAATGTTTTAATTGGCGCCCGAGCAGGTTGGGTATCTAAAGTGCGCGAAAATAGTTGCGGGATAGTTAACAAGCCAGTGCCCTAAAGAAGTGCCAGTGCTACCGCGGAAATAGTTACGGGATAGTTAACAAGCCAGTGCCCTAAAGAAGTGTCAGTGCTACCGCGAAAATAGTTGCGGGATAGTTAACAAGCTAGTGCCCTAAAGAAGTGACAGTGCTACCGCGAAAATAGTTGCGGGGTAGTTAACAAGCCAGTGCCCTAAAGAAGTGTCAGTGCTACCGCGAAAATAGTTGCGGGATAGTTAACAAGCCAGCGCCCTAAAGAAGTGACAGTGCTACCGCGGAAAAAATTGCCAGTGCACTCAAGAAGTGACCGCGTAATAGCTATATAGCCAGAGCCCTTAAGTAGTGCCAGTGCTATCGTGCACAAGAGATACCCACCCAGTGACATTGAACCTACTCAAAATTCAGTGCCCTGAAGTGTCGCCGAATTTTGAACAACATCACATTGGAAACAAAGCCCCTAGTAACCTCCGACGTGGGAAACACAGACACCATGAGACTGTCAGCCGCCCAGATGCCAGCAGTAATCTTAATGCCCCTCATATCTTTGAGCCTCGCAGGGGTCCAAATACTGGACTATTCCAACTCAAAACTGGTTACCCTAAACACAGGAATAGCAAAACTGCAAATAGGTACATTTAAACTCGTGCACATAATCGACCTTGCAGCATACCAGGATATAATTGATGATGTACAGCTCAGAATCCAAACTAATGTAAGTAAGACCAATCCTATTTATCCCTACTTATCACATGAGATCACTGAAATCATTAACCGACTGCACCGCATTAAACCTATAACCAAAAAGAAAAGGGCAATAAACAGTCTAGGAACAGCGTGGAAATGGATAGCCGGTACACCGGACCACCACGACTTTCAAATTGTAAAAGCTAAAACACAAAACTTGCTAGACAATAACAATAAGCAATTAATTATAAACAGACTATCTCTAGAAAGAATAAATAATATTACAAATGTCACTAATTACATAATTAAGAATTTAAAGACAAATGCTGAAATTAAGAATGAATATTCTACCGGCATTAAATATAGATTAGATATAATTAAAGAAGAGATTACAAATATAGAACATGCCTTACAGTGGGCAAAAGCTGGTATAGTAAATTCTTTTATACTTTCGAATACCGAAATAAATTTAGTTAAGGCACATTTTGAAAAAAACAAATTACCTTATGTAAACATAGAAGAGGCATTTGAATTCGCCAATGTAAGAATAGCCTCTAATAAAACAACTATGATCTATATTGTGAGTGTGCCAACCACAAAAAAAGAAGATTGTAAGAAATTATTAGTTAAGCCAATAAAAAGAAAATCTGTTATAGTCAAAATTGACTTTAGTAACGTACTTCAATGCGAAAATGATTATTATGGAATTAAGAATAATTGTCAAGCCTTTAATGACCTAACTATTTGTAAGATTAATGAAATTGTAAATTTAAGTGATACGGAATGCATACCAAATCTATTGCGAAGCAGACCAGCAAATTGCACAAATGTCAACAACAAGCATGTGCCAACGGTAGAAGAAATTCTTCCTGTGTCGCTACTCCTTAACCAGTTCAACGGGACAATATTAGTCAACAACGATACACTCAATATAACAGGAACATTTATAATACAATATCATAATGCAACCATTGTTGTAAATAGACGAACTTTTGCCTCCAATGAAGTCCCTACCTCAAGACCTCTTCCGGCCATCGTACAATTAGACTCACCATCGAAAGCTTTCGAGGAACTTCTAACCCTCGAAGTGATGAAAGAACTCCACTTAAACAACACCTACTACATAAGCCAACTTGAAGAGGGAAATAAAACGCATCTAATAGCCACTTACAGCTTGTCGACCATCATCATCACGGCCCTGGTGGTAATATCTTTGATACTGTTTCTCATACAAAGGAAAAACCATCTGACAATCTCCACAACAGTAGAGGCAGGAGAAGCGCAAGCAGCAGTAGAACCACCAACAGAATTATCTGCGGAAATTTCGGAGCAACCAGTTCCTATTAAAAGAATTGGCATAAGCCAATACCCACCATTCTTCAAGGTTACGAGTGAGGACACTCGAATTTGAAGGTGGGAGAGTTAACACAGACAAAGTCAATCAAACATCTCTTCCAACGGGTATGACCATGGAATCCGCTGACGACGCAAATAATATCTTCCCACGTTTCGCATACAGTGCACACGAGCCGCCACCTGATCCAGCAGAGGCAGCACAATATCCATCGCCGCCGCTTTTCCTGGAAAACCAACGGCAGCAACACTCCCACATCCAGCACATGCATCGTCCAGTCGTCAGCAGTATTTTAGTATTTAAGATAGTAAAATAAAATTCTAATTGTCAATTGTATTGTGAATTTGGTTAAGGCAGTTACTCTGCCGGACAATAAAGTTTTTTTTTAAACATTTTAAACAACAAATGTTTTAATTTATATAATATGTACTGTGTGGATGATATCACAACAATAACGCAGTTGAGGTTTAATTCAATTTTGGATAATATTATAGTTAAAATCAATTTATAGAGAAGGTAGATAGCAATTTGAATCGAGTTGACTAAATTCAACATGTAGGTATATGTTGGTAGCGAATGTTTAGGTATTTTATGTAGATATAAAATTGTGATCTTAGTATAATATAAGTTAAATCAATAAGCCAATTATGTGCTTTAGCAAGTACATAGTAAGTGTAAATGCCTAGGTAATATATATAGGTAGTATAGCAAATTTTTAGTTTATGAATTATGTAAATATGTATAGCAAATTCTTAGTTTATGAATTATGCAAATTCAAAAATGTATATATCTATTCGAGGTACTTGTTGCGAAAGGCACAAATTATCAAGAATCAAGTGGCATAATTGTACACTTGCTTTTATGTATTTTGAATTTTACGTTAAGTTTAGGTTAAGAGAAATGCATGAATATTATCACTTAATTATTTTAGAAAAGCCAAAAGAACTTACGGTTTCACTGTTGATGTATGTTTAATTAAATTGTTTGTTTTTGATTGATGAATGATTATGGTGATACCTTCGAAATTTGTTGACAGCAGACTCGTTGTGCGCACATCGGTTCTGAAGATCACTGAAGGTACTGTTTGGAAAAATTTAAAATTATGGTAGGAGCAATACATAAAAATCTTTTGGCGGTTCTTACCTCGATGAAATGTACACTATAATAATACCTACTGATATGTGAACATATAATATATGAAAGATTTTGCTTTTTTTTTTTTTACTCCTAAAATAAGATCACTAAGTATGATGAAATGTAGGGATGACTGGAACGTGTTTTTTTTTTTGTTGTTTGCTGTGCTTATGGTCTGCACCAAAATCAGGGGAATTTTGTGTTGCTGCTCAAATGATCGCGCTTTTGCTTCATATCACATGTGGCCTGGCTATTTGAAAGGTGATGCAGGTGTTTTATTAGGTGAATGACGTGGCGGCTACGAGTTTAGGTACTCCTATGAAGACCTCTTATAGGTTACACTTCTAATAGGTTAGGTTCCTTTGGCAAGTAGGTGCACGTGGTGAAAATGAAATGCTTTTGGATTTTGGCTTCTGCTGGTTTTAATGTGATAATACGATTTATCCCATTAAATTGGTAGGCATCAGTTAATTTCATTTCGCGAAATTATACTTAGCTGCCTCGTGGTTTCACAAAGGCGATGGGGTAGTGACAGTTTCACGTATCAAAATCACGTGTAAATTCGCCTACACTCTCTAGTGAAGGAAAGGTGTTACAATTTGCACACTTTGAAAGCAGGTTAATTTTACTCTTACCTCTAATTTACGTCGCATTTGGTTCATTTATGTATCTAAATGATTCGTCCGGGCTCTCTTAATTAAACTTTCGATTTTAATTTTGAAGATGCTTTGCGAACAGAATCATAAGCGTGATAGGTTAAGGATGGAAATTTACACCAAATGCCTGTAGTTTAGGCTTAATTAGTTTTTGGTCACTATAAGGAGAAAATTGCTATGAATTAAAAACTTTACGATAAAACACGCCAATGATTTACCAATAAATCCTTTTGATAAATGCGCGCACTATCACTTTACTTCTCACTAGCCAAAAGAAAAAAAGACCGACCACACGGCTTACACAGACTATATACTCGTGGGTAGCCGCGAAGTAAGGTGGATAAAGTGTGGTGTAAAGTTCAAATTGAACCTGCACAGCGGCTTAGAAGGTTGGTGTATATGAGAAGCATTACCATCAGTGTTCAGAAATTGATGATAGCACGTCAAAAGGGACGTCAAAATTAATTTTGAAGGAATAGCGATGAGTAAAATTTTCAAGGCGACCGCTACAGTTGTTTTTTGATGATGCAACCGTATGGTATTATAGTGATTTTCACTAATATAGAAGCTGTTCGAACTATTGGGACATTATGGAAGCCACTTGACGACATTGAAATTCGATAATTTTTAGGACTGTTGATTACTGCCGGAAGAAATAAGCAAGGAATAATTGACTACAATGAACTCTGGTGCCCTCTTTATGGACATTTTTTATATAATGCATGTACGTCACGAAACAGCTTTACCCAATTGTTGCGATTTATTCGATTTGACGATAAAAACACAAGGACTGGGCAAAAAGATAAACTTTCTCCAATTAAAGACCTAAGGGAAGGACTGAATTTAAATTTATCCAAGCATTATATTCCCGGCTGCAACCTAACTATTAATGAACAACTGGTTCCCTTTCGGGAAAAAATATGTCGTCCATCGAATTTAGCAATCTAGCTTCACTCAAAACAACGAAAATTCTTACTATCCATATAAATATTCTTCGTATAGGTACCTATTGACCAAGAAGTGGTGGTGCGGCATGGCACAATACTGACAAAAAATAAATTATGTCATTGCTTTATAAATTAGATGAAATATTCCTAAATCAATTACAAAAAAAATGATAGAAATCGGTACAATTTTCGACAATTCTCGGTCAATAGGTACCTATACGATGAATATTGATATGGATAGTAAGAATTTTCGTTGTTTTGCGTGGAGCTAGATGGCTTAATTCGATGAACGACATATTTTATAGGAGTATTGCACAAGTTTATTTATCTTTAATCAACATGTGAAATTGTTGGTATATATATTTCAAAGTCCATGTACATTTTCAATGAAGCATTGAGGAAGGTCACTTGTTGGTATTTTTTGCTTAATGGAGGCTGCTTGCTTGTTTCTCATTCATTAAGAACGTCACTACAAAGATTATGCTGGCTAACTCTAGAACTTTTAGATAAGCTCCAGCAATTGTATGTTGTTGAGTATGACTTTCATTAGTATAGTCCCGGTATATACATGGTTTTAATTGTAATCCGTGTTGCGACTATTGGATATCAGAAAGAGTTAAACTGCTTTTTGTATTCATATTGGTCTAATTTTATTCGTGAAAGGATAAGTTGTGCATATGAATATCTTTATAATATATAAATCCTAATTCTTTTATAGTATAGTCCATTGTCTGGTAGTTATTACACTGGACTATGTTGCTACTATGTTACCTATAGTTATATACAGTCTTGTTCGTATTGTGTGCATTGATTTGCACAGTCCGTCTGTTTACCTAGATGATATCTTGCTCTTAAGCATAATCTATTGTATCTAATCTTATCAAATTTAATATCTAATTTAATATCGAATTTAGCACCGACCGCGCTAACCCAAATTATGCATGTATTAATTTTTTTTTTCAATACAGATTTATAAAAAGATATTGAAAGTTAAAAGTTTTTGAAGTTGTATTTAAAATCCGAAATTTACTATTATGGATAATAGAGTTCCAAATACACATTCTAGAGGAAGACCAAGGAATTTGAGAAATTCGTCCACTTTTCGAAATATAAATTCATTAGCAATGGAATCCAGGCCAATAGTTAGTCGTACTCCACCTGGGGCTAGTGTAGGCCAGTGGCGAGGCGCCCATATAACTCGATTCATGCCGGGTTACCTTTTAAAATTCTACCTTTCAACAATGTTTCAATTCAGCAAGCAACATGCATCCTAATGTGTGTATATAAACATAAGATTTGTATGTTTCCTACACCTGCACTTGCAAGCAACAAATTCTACCAACCCAGCACCTGCTATTCACCAGCTCTCATATCGTTCTACTGCTCTACGCACACAAATACTCACGCCATTGCATGCCTATTCTCCAACATCACATACTCCTCTCCATACCCCATAAGAAACACATACGCAAAGCGATAGCAAAACAATAGCATAGTAACCCGGAAATTTTCGCGTTATGAAATATGTGGCTGGTTAGAACAAATTGGCTTTCTTTCCTTGTTTTCCCCTTATCGTTCACCGTGTTTGACTCCTCTCTGTTTGATACACGCTTCCTTATGTAAAAATATAACCCGCTTTTCAGCGACTTATTTGGCGAGTTTTGTATGTAGCTGAGGTGAGTTCTGTTTGAAAAATTCAGTTGCGAAGCAGACTGCGATGTGTAACTTAAAGTAATATTGAGTGGAATTATTGTTGTGCAATATACTCGTATAATTATTTAAAGTGATCGAAAACAGTGAAAAGTGTGAGAGGTGTGAAAAGTTTAAATTGTTTTGTTTTCAGTTAGATTCAGCAAAGGAGAAAATGGCATTATTAACAGTAAACTGTTGTTTAGTAGATTTGCTTTTGGAAGAAGAAAATTATTTTTGTAAGTTGAGTTTTCTTTAAAAAAAAGTTATAGAGATAGGACGCTCTACTCCTTCTATGAAAATAGATTATAAGCGCAAGGATGGTTTTATTTCGCATTTCAACGCATCCATATATCAAAAATATACTTGGTTTACTGGTAGTTGTAAGCTCAACACAATTTTTAAGGTTAATTGTGAAACCAGGAATGTTCAACCGAAGAAAACGAGCGAAACAAAGAAGCCAACAAAATAAGAAATATTTTTTTTTTTTTAAACGTTATAAAGCTCCGTTGGAGCACGGCAAATTTTATTTCCGTTACTGCACAGCCGAGTGGGAATAAAAAAAAATCCCGGAATAACGCACGATCACTTTTCCCGAGGAATGGAAAATATTCCAAAATTACTGGGTCGCGTGTCCCGTTGTTTATCGGGAAGGTTCAATGGCACTACCCTACCGAGGTTTATAATTCTTCTTTTTTCTAGCTAACACTTCTAACTAATTAACAGAATACTTTTTTTTTTTTTTTTTTTTTTTTTTTATTTTCCCAGTTTTTTATTTTACACCTGTCCAAGGACAATTAGTAATTGTTATTACAGTGGATACAATGGGATGTAAATTCAGGCTTTAGACCATTGCCTAAAGTGCTTCGTTCTTACAGAGTAGTTATACAATACAATTTTTTTTTTTTTTTTTTTTTATGTATATAATATGTTAAATGACAAGTATGTTATATCCTAGCATATATGTATGCATCTGTTATATATATAGCAGATTTTTAATTTTTATTGAAGATCTACTGGTCTGCGTCTTTTTAATCGTCTTCTTGAGTTTACTTCGTTGTCCGGTAAATTACGTATGCCGTTGTTTTGATGGTTTGATATTGTAATTTGATGTTTTCTACTTCGTTTTTTGATTTCGTCTATTACACTCAATATCTTAAGGTCACGATGGATGTCTTCGTTAGGGATGTACCAGGGTGCATTGACAATCGTTCGAAGTATTTTTGATTACAGTCGCTGTATAATGTCGATATTTCTTTTGGCAGCGGCTCCCCATATTTGCTAGCATGGAGTCATGTGTTACTGGTTTAGGTATGTCCGATGTGTAAAGGAGGTAAAGAGTGGGACCTAATACACTCCCTTGTGGAACGCCTGCGTCGATTTCTCGTAGACCTGAGTATTCGTCGTTGTATTGTATGTAGAAATGCCGATCGCAAAGGTAGCTTTTAATGAGTTGGCAGTATTCAGGTAGTATTGTCCTAAGTTTACATAATAGTCCCTTGTGCCATACACTATCGAAAGCTTTAGCAACGTCAAGGTAAACTGCGACACAGAATTTTTGCTCGTCCAAGTCGTTTAGTATTTTGTTTGTCACTCGATATACCTGTTGGATGGTGGAGTGCTTCTCTCGAAAGCCAAATTGATGATCCGGGATAAGGTGTTTTTGTTTTAGTGATATGTCAATACGGTCAGATAGCAGTTTCTCGAATATCTTGGAGATGATCGGCAGAAGACTAATTGGTCTATATGATGAGGGTTTAGTTGCATCTTTTCCTGGTTTCGGGATAGCAATTATTTTGGAAACTTTCCATACTTTTGGGTAGTAGTAAAGTCTTAAGATTGAGTTGAATACATTCCTCAGATAAATTATGGCTTTGTCAGGTAATTGTTTTAAGATTTTCCTGAGATTAAATCGTATCCTGGTGATTTGTTGCATTTTAGTCTGCTTAGTATGTAATGTTTTATTTCTTTCGTGTGTATTTTCTTTATTACTTTATGCATTGTTATGTTGTTATCTGGGAGAGGTATATTTTGAGCATCGTAGGCATTAGTAAAAGTTGTTTTGAAATAGTCTGCTAATGTTTTTGCTTTGTCAGTGCTTGTTCTGGACCACGTTCCGTCATTCTTCATCAAAGGCGGCTGGTGGGTTATTCCTTTCTTAAGTTTTTTGTTCAGCTTCCAGAGTGAATAGTTTGTAGCTTGGTTTGCTGTGAGTTTTGTCAGGAATGTGTTTATGTTTTGGTTATTATTTGTTTTTAGAAGGTCTTTGAGTTCTTTAACTGATTTATTGTAATTTGCTTTGTCGAGAGGTGATCTGCTGCAGTGCCAAGTCTTTCGTAGTTTTCGTTTTTCTTTGATTTTTTGTCGTATTAGCTTCGGGGTATAGGTGGATGATTCGTTTTGTGTAATATCAGGTGTTGCTTTATTTGCTGCTAGGTGTATTAAGTCATTAAAGTAAATTATGGAGCTTTCAAGGTCTTTGTGTGATTTGAGAGGAATCCTTACATCCATGCTTATGTCAATTACTTTCCGGAAAGTATCCCAGTCGGTTTTATGGTTGGTTAGGGGAAGATTTGGGCGTCGAGCTGTAATGTTAGTGGAGTATTCGACTATAATAGGAGAGTGGTCAGACGAAAGGTCAAGGCAAGATTTTGTTGTTAAGTGATTATGGTTAATGTCCTTAGTGATACAGAAGTCTATGAGGTCTGGTTTTTTCTTGATGTCAGTAGGCCAGTAGGTCGGCTCTCCAGTGGTTATGTATTTGCAGTTGTTTTTCATTAGGGCTTCCATAAGATTTTTTCCTTTTTTGTTGGTTAGTCTTGAACCCCAGTCTGTATTTTTAGCGTTGAAGTCACCTCCCGCAATAAATCGTGGTCCAATTGTTTTTATGTATTCTGAATATTGAAAAGTACTAATTGTGTGTTTAGGTGGACAGTATAACGCAGATAATATTAATGGTCCATACTTGTCCTCTATTTGAAGTGACATAGCTTGTAGATGTTCCTTTTCGAACTTATCTAGTACATCGTACTTGATTGTTTCTCGTATTATTATTGCTGCACCACCGTGAGCTCGTCCACTAGGGTGGTTAGCATTATATGTGTGGTATTTAGGAATTTGTATGTGACTTTTATTTGTGAAGTGTGTTTCGGATATTAAGAGTATGTCAATTGAGTTGTCGATTATGAATGTTTTTAGCTCCATAGCGTGTTGGCTAAGTCCGTTTGCATTCCATACTAGTATTTTCAGGTCGGTATTATTGTCCATTTATTTTAGTAATAAGTAAGGTTAGAATGTTCATCATATTAGACATTTGTGTTATAAGTTGTTTCATCATGTCTTTAATTTCAGATAGGTCGTCGGGTTTGCCTTCTTTTTGCTGTTTTTGTATTTCGTGGTTATTTTTGTTCCTTACAGAGTCTGCGGATGTCGAGGGATTTACATTAGTTGGAACATTGTTTTGGGTTTGTACGTCATTATATTTCGTATTCTTAACGGTGTCAGCGAACGTTATCGAGGGGTTAGTTCTGGTTGGGTTTGGGTTTTGGACTGATGTATCAGTCAGTGTTTGTTTTACTTCAATGTTTTTTGTTCGAAGGGCAGGGAATCTTTGCACCTTTAGGGCTTTGTAAATTTCGCAGCCTTTGTAATTGGCTGTGTGTGATTCCCCGCACAAAGCGCATTTTATATTGGTACTTTCTGGTTTTATTGTGCATTCGATTGTTTTGTGCCTTCCTGCGCATTTTACACAAATTGGCTCCAACGTACAAAAGTTTTTGGTATGTCCATATTTTTGACAGTTAGAGCATTGTGGTATACTTCTTTTTTGGTGAGGCGGTTCGAAAGATATTTTGCAGTATTGTAAGTGGCTTATATTATAGATGTCTTTATTGTTTATGTTGGTTTCGAGTGCGATGGCGAAGAGTGGTAGCGGTTTTTTTGTTTTTCTTTGTAATATGTTACGGATGTTGATTACTTTATGATCATGTTGAGCGAGTTCGGTTTTAATTTCGTTGAGGTCTGTCGAATGGTGCATATTCCTAAGGATGACGCGGAATCCTCGTTGTTCTTTGGGCTTAAATGTATAGTATTGTGTGTTTTTAAGTTGGAGTGTTTTTATAATTTTTGTATATGTTATATTTAACGTCTGTT
The DNA here is from genome assembly GCA_949715645.1 of Portevinia maculata. Lineage (NCBI taxonomy): Eukaryota > Metazoa > Arthropoda > Insecta > Diptera > Syrphidae > Portevinia > Portevinia maculata. The sequence continues at coordinate 37,960,676 of OX454528.1, forward strand.
GGTTGAATTTTGATTTCGTCGTTTGCTAAAACTTTTAGTTCGTATGTGTCCTTAGTTGTTGTCGAATTTAGGGCATTTATTAAGACGTGTATATATTTAACGCCCTGAACATATATTGGAGGGGGTTTCGGTGTGATTGTCGTTACTTCTTTAGTGTTATTGCTTCCAAGAAGGATCTCGCATTCGTCGGGTTCATCATCCGTTGATAGTAACTCAAAACGATTTTGAGATTTTTCTACAGGTTGGTTTAGCCAGTATTTTTTTAAGGTGCTCTGGTTTTTTATTTTCTTAGGTTGGTTTTGTTTTCCTTTTTCAGGAGATGCCCTTGTTCTTTTTGTTTGCTTATGTCTTATAGTGGTGATTTCGTTTGTGGTGTTGATTAGAGATGTGGTTGTTGTCGGTGTTGTTATGGCTTTTGTGCAACTTTCTGTTACAGTAGTAGTTGTATTAGATGTTGATGCGTTGGTAGTTATGTTTGTTGTTGATGTTGATGCTGTATTTGTTGTTATTGAAAATGTTGTAGTCGGCGTTAATTTAGTGTTGGAGTTATATAAGTTGTCATTATTTAATTTGACCAGATTGCCCCATGGGGGCGCCCTTTGTATACTCATCATAAAAGAGATAATAAGAAGAGCATACTTTTAGGGCATTTGATATATTGTTGTTTGCGGTTGGTTGTTGTCTACAATAGCTTAGGTGGTAACAGCTTCTGTTTCCCCTGCTTCGCTTGGGTTCCACAGGATCCACAGTGTACACAAGACACACAGTGTTTCATACTGACAGTTGTTGTTAATCACCAAACTAGGGAATTTGCAAAAGTTTATGTTTTACCTTTTTGTGATGACTTTTGGTTTATACTTCAACTGTTTGTGATGGTTTGCACTGAGAGTAAGTGATACGAATGTGTTCCACTTTTATTTAACGCGGAAAAATACGTATATTCGTGATTGAAATAACACTGATTTGATGACTGATTTGAGCGCTGTACAAGGCGTTGCCAGACCGATATTGAACATCTCTCCGGCTGAGATTGTAAGCTTTCGCGGACTTCTTGGCTGCGTCAGTTAATTTTCTACCTATGTCTTCCCTAAGATCGATAAAACGGTTCTCTACCGCGGTCCTATCATTTTCCCCGTCGTTTCTAACTAGACCCTGATCTTGACCTAAGCTCTGACTACCTGAACCTTCTCTCCTACTAAGAGTGGCTGCTCTGTCGTCGTCGCCTAGCTCCTCGAGTTGATCGCTTGTGGGAGTTATAACCCGTCCGCAAGTAATCATCTCTCTTCTAAAATTCGCATAGTATGGAGTTATGCCTAACACGTCATGCTGTGCGGTGCGTATGGCACACGCTACCTTCGCCAACTGCGAATCCCAACCTCGATGATTTTCCGAGACATACGCCCTCAGCGTTGTCTTGATTATTTGGTTAATGCGCTCCGCAGGATTAGCCTGCGGATGGTAATGCGCTGTGTATTTGAGCTGTGACGCGTACGCCTGGCAAAGAGCTTTCAATTCCCTACTCCGGAATTGTGGGCCGTTGTCACATACGACCACCGATGGAACGCCAAAAAGTAGGAAGACATTGTCTTCAAGTTCCCTACAGACTGCTTTAGCGGTAGCAGATCTCAACGCGAAAAGTAGTGGACATTTTGTAAAATAATCTACAACAGTCAAGATGTAAACGAACCCCCTACTGGACTTGGGAAGTGGGCCTACCAGATCTACACAAATCATTTCCCAAGGCCTCGAAATTCCAACCCTCTCTTTCATTAAACCAGCCGGTTTCTCGTTCACCGGCTTCACCTGTTGGCAAACGCTACAACGCTTAACGTAATTCGTAATATCTTTTTTCATTTTCGGCCAATAATATTTACCCGCTACCCTAGCATATGTTTTACGGACCCCCATATGCCCTGCTAACGGACTATCATGACATTCTCTTAAAATTCCTAATCTGCCTGCTTTCCCCACTACTAATTTCCATTCGTTGTTGTCCGCGTGGACCACGATATGGTTCGCTTTAATGAATTTGAAAAGTCGACCGTTGTCGACTCTCCATGCTGGGTAAGCCAGTGCGCGTTTCCGGACAACGCAACGTCGGCAATCCCTACGATAAACCCCTGCTGCACCACAACCGTAACACTTTTTCGGAGCAGAACATCGGTTGAAAAATGGCCCTCGCTACCACAATTGAAACAACGCATTTGCCGACGTTGTTGGTTGTCTTGAGTGACAACCGAAATCCTTGGTTCTTCTACGCTGATGTAGGCCAAATCTGGCTCCAGCAAATGTCTATTGCGCGTCGTTGGTGGTGGAGCAAATGTTTCCACCTTCGCCCGCACCGTCTCCAACTTGCGCCCCAACGCCACCAAATCACTGACACACTTGGGATCCGCCAATCCCAATTGCGTCCGATAAAATGGCGCCAGGTTCCGTTGCAGGATCGAAAGCTTTCTCTGCTCCGAAATCGGTTCCGAAAGTCTTCCGAACATATTCTGCATCGTTGCGACGTAAACGCCTATCGATTCCTCCTTCCCTTGGGTTCGACGCCTGATCTCCTCTAATAAGAGATCATCATAATTGGGCGGGAGAAACTCCAGTTTCAACTCCCGAACAAGTTCCTGCCAAGAAAAGACCGACCTCCTAATCGCCCTAAACCAACGAAGAGCCTTCCCTTCGAAGAGTTCCACTGCCGACCTAAACAACTGCTGGACTGAAACCCCCCTTGCTTCACGAAGTTCGTCAACCCTTTCCAAAAAGGCGTTGACGGAAGCACCGCATCGTTCCCCTGAAAACCGTAATTGTCATTTGGACAAGTTTTCAACCCTTTCGTTCGTGAAAGGCTGTTCACTTCGCCCATCATCGTTTGACTGGGAACTCCTATTCCTGCCAAAGGCGGAGTTCGGTGGTGGCGAAGGGTCCCGGGTCGTCCGTCTGGGTGGAGATGAGTCCGCCCGTGTTTGCCGCTTCAATCTAAGTCTGTCATCGTCCTGGCTTTCGTCGTCGAGGCTTTCATCGTCATCGCTCTCTTCGATGTCCCCGAGTAAGCCCAAGAGCTCGGTCTTCAGCCTCTTTTTTTCTTCGACTTCATCGCTCGTCGAAGCGTGTGACCTGCCGATCCTAGTGGTCGCCCACTCAATCTTGGTTTCGAGTTTTTTGAACTCGGGAGATCCCCGCTCAGGGCGGCTCGATATGAGCGCTCTGATCTCCATAATTTTCTTTACTACTGCATCCCGATCCTGTTCGAAAGTGAAAGAGTAGTCTTCGAAACTAGCTACTTGGGACCCCCGCCGCTCAAGAGCTCTGGCCGCTCGTAGAGACTTACGCATGGGATCCACTTCCCCCGTCGACAAACCCCTACACTCGACCTCATAGGTCAACTCTTCCTTTGACAACCTTTTTATGTCCATCACTAACGAGATAATAGCTTTGTAAGCCGAATACCAATTGAATAAACAACAAAATTGAAACGATTAAAAACAGAGAAAAAGAATTTTACTGGTATCCGCAACGTATTACGAAGGAACTACTTCCGCAAAAGTTAATGATTGGGAAATTGTGATTGAGAAACCACCTTTGTGTTTAGTTTGACTATAGAGAAGACAATTTTGTATTACTTTTGACAGCGAGTTATACCCTATTAATGCGGGTAGATGCAAACAGCGCCCCAAACAAAAATTATAACGCAAGATTCGTTTTAGTTCCCAGGTAGAGAAATAGAAACTCTGAATTTGAAAATAATTATGAAACTCCAAAAAAAGATTCCCAGGATGATGACCAAATCTCAATGAAATCCAACAATAGCAACTGTTGTCCCTCACAAAACAATTTCAAAACGAAATAAGATTTCAGAAAAACAACAAAAAAAATTCCGAGAAAAAACTCCGCTAAAATAAAATCCTAAAGTTATCCCAAACAAAAGCCGATGGTAACTCTGATCGCATTAATTGCGATATTAATCGAATAAGAAAAAAAAACATAGGGACGGGCTACAGTCCGCTTGGGCGAACTGTTGGATACCCTATTCATATTCCTATCCCTCATAAGTGGGCGTGACAAAAGTCTAAGTATGGTTGAATTGTTAAGAACGCTCTACATATTTTGTTATATAACATTTAAAGGATTTTATCGAAAAAAACGCTACCTAGCTCAAACTTGGGTGTTTCAATAAAATTGTTTTATTTAATTGTGGGCGTGTCAGTAGGCGGATTTAAAAAAATTAACACATGAGCATAAAGGGCCCCTAGAGAGGATATATTATAAATTTCAGCTCCCTAGCTCACTTTGAATTTTCAAAAAAAAAATAAAAATAATTGTGGGCGGATTTTCAAAATATTTACACATGAGCATAAAGGGCCCATAGAGAGTATATATTATAAATTTCAGCTCCCTAGCTCAAACTTTGGATTTTCAAAAAAAATGTTTTATTTATTTGTGGGCGTGTCAGTGGGCGGATTTTGAAAATATTTATACATGAGCTTAAAGGGCCCCTAGAGAGTATATATTAAAAATTTCAGCTCCCTATCTCAAATTTTGGTTTTTCAATAAATTTTTTTGTTTTTTTGTGGGCGTGGCAGTGGGCGGATTTTGACAATTTTATATCCCGAGCAGTTTTAGGAGTCATAGATCATATATAAAAAATTTCAGCTTTCTAGCTCAAAATTCGATTTTTTCCAAAATTTTGATTTTTTGAGTTTGTGGGCGTGTCTGTGGGCGGATTTCAAAAATTCGTAAACTTCATTATTTCTGGACTCTAGAGAGTATATGGTTAAAATTTCAGCTCTCTAGGTCCATTTTAAAGGCCTAATTTTTGCCGACGGACGGACGGACGGACATGGCTAGATCGACATTACTATCGATGCTGATCATAAATATAGTAACTTCTATGGGTCTACGGGCAATATTAAGGTATGTTACAAACTATGCGTCAAAATTAATATACCCCTAGAATAGGGTATAAATAGGTATGTATACCCTAATGTAGGTCAGTAGTCTGAGACTGCAAACGAAAACCAAAAAATGATATGTAGGTATGTATGTACCCGATAAACAGCACGAAAAATTAAACGTTATGTAGGTGGGTATGCGGCAGGAAAATTATTGTAAGTTGATAATATGTATATAAAATTCCAATGTGTATGGGTATGACAAAAGGGCAAATATATTTGTATGGTGAATATGTAAATAAAAAAAACCCGAAGGAAACAAATAGATAAATGTATATTATAACAAAGATAAAGAAGAAAATTATTTTGACTGTCTATAAATGTACTGAAAAGCCGACGCAAAATATGCATATGCGTATATCCTGAACAAGAAACAAATATATTTAGGTATAGAAATAACCCAAAAGCCCCCAGAAATCAAGTAGTTAAATGTATATTAAAAAAATATCATAAGAAACCCCAGAAATAATATTAAAATATAGGTCAATATGGTTTGTAATATATTTTATATGAATATGTAGTGTAACTGAAGAGAAAATAAAATCAAACAGCAAAGATTCCACCTACTTGTTGATAACCAGGCGAGTTACCTCTGGTTATCTCACTCACTCCTAATCGATGCAACCGCTGAACAAAAACACGTACAAACTGCACCAAATACCGCACAAGAAATCCCACGGTCAACTAGCGGTTGTTGCTATGTATTTTTAATGATTCTGCAGCCACTCGAAATCTGCCAAAAAGGAAACTAAAAGTAAAAAGCACTTGCAATAGACACAAAACTTCCCTAAACAACACAAACACTATGAATATTATATGTCGGTACAATGGCCTCCCCACGCTTGTACCGACAATTTTCCTACAATATGTATATATTTTTTTCCTATAAGCGCGAACACGATTTAACTATAAAAAGGGCCCCACGTTGGCCGTCAATTTGTTGCACTATAATTTACCGCGATCAAACTACTTTTTAATATGCTAAATTGGCGGAAAACAAACACAATAAATTGGATAGAAATTTGCGGCCGCCATCGCCGAATCGAAAAATCACCGAACTGTAAATGAGACAAAAAAAATATGAAGAGCGCGAGTGCAACAATCATCAATTAAAGTGCTGATTTCCCAGTAGCTCAGCACGGGGTGGGTTCAGGAAGAAAGATATTACTATTTTTGTACTTGCACCAAAGGAAAGTGAAGGTACTTACTGTGGTGGGCAATATGTACTTTATATTCCCGTGTAGATCAAGGATCTGAAAAGTTAATCGAATAAAAATGGGCGCCACACAATTTTTAAGGTTAATTGTGAAATCAGGAATGTTCAACCGAAGAAAACGAGCGAAACAAAGAAGCCAACAAAATAAGAAATAAAAGCGATTTTTTTTTTTTTTTTTTTTAAACGTTATAAAGCTCCGTTGGAGCACGGCAAATTTTATTTCCGTTACTGCACAGCCGAGTGGGAATAAAAAAATATCCCGGAATAACGCACGATCACTTTTCCCGAGGAATGGAAAATATTCCAAAATTACTGGGTCGCGTGTCCCGTTGTTTATCGGGAAGGTTCAATGGCACTACCCTACCGAGGTTTATAATTCTTCTTTCTAGCTAACACTTCTAACTAATTAACAGAATACTTAGCTTGGTTTTTTTTTTTTTTTGATTAATTTCCTCAACTCCGTTGTCCTGCCTCCTGACAATTGCTGGGTATGGTCCCGCTACGACAACAGTCTTCTTGCTCCTGCAATGATCCGGAGCACCCAATTACGATTTTTTTTTCTAGCTTTTCTTCCTCGAACTTGTCTTTTGTTCACTTTTCTATTCACAAAAATCCCTTCTGGACGTTAAAACCACAAACTTCTACTAGATCGCTGCCTGGTCAACCAAGAAGTGATTTACCAGCTGGCTTTGTCCATTCGACCGGCCGGCATTCTCACTCACACATCCATACATACCTGGGGAAGCAGAGCCAACGACAGTTCAAACACGACCATTCAGCTGTGGCGCTGGAGTGGTCAACTGTTTCGTACTCCCCCATTCTCACACATACTTAGACCATTTGGCGGTCCATGTCCTCTTCTGCTACACTATGTACTCTCACATCAGTGCGCTGACATGACCCCGCTAATGTTCTCACGCCCTTCAGGCGACCTCTCACTCAGTGAATTCGCCCATTACTCTAACTCAGCAATGAACAAACCCTCCGACCGACCCTGGATCTGCCTTAATTCAGCTCATGCCCTTTGACGTTTCGCGAAGTAAACAAATACATTCGAGAAAGAAAAATAGTTTTCCGAAAAAATGCACCCAATTGCATTCGTGGATATTTTGAATAATATTAATATTCCCCCAAAAGATCAAAATCTCTCGGATAATTTCAGGAGAAATAGAATGAAGACCTTTTTAATAAAGATAACCATCCCTAGAACCAAACGCAACAATCATTTAGGAGTGGAGGCAAAAAGAGCTAGTAAGTAAACGACTAATTTAATTTTTTAATTTTAATTTAATTTGGTGAGGGCAGAGATAGCCCTCATTTATTTGGCTTACTACAAGCTAAAACTAACATCTAATCAATAACTTAAATACTAAAACTTAAAAAAATAAGAAGGCTTAAAACTAAAGCTTAAGGATTAGGGGAATGGTGAAGGAGATCGATTTTAAGGCGGGCAGGGTTACGGTTGAAATCAAAGACGGAAAGATTTGAGTTAACCTTCTGCAGCATACGGGAGATTGGTTCGTTGGAGCCATATGACTAATACTTGATTCTAAATTATTTCCCTATTCTACCTCGGTGGAATGATGCGCAGATTTTTGGGGAAAGGGACATGTTGATCGTGTGTCAATCCTTTTTTTATACCCTATTCTAAGGGTATATTAATTTTGACGCATAGTTTGTAAAATACCTTAATATTGCCCGTAGACCCCTAAAAGTTACTATATTTATGATCAGCATCGATAGTAATGTCGATCTAGCCATGTCCGTCCGTCCGTCTGTAGCCAAAAATTAGGCCTTTAAACTGGACCTAGAGAGCTGAAATTTTAACCATATACTCTCTAGGGTCCCGAAATAATCAAGTTTACGAATTTTTGAAATCCGCCCACAGACACGCCCACAAACTCAAAAAAAAACAAATTTTGGAAAAAATCGAATTTTGAGCTAGAAAGCTGAAATTTTTTATATATGATCTATGACTCCTAAAACTGCTCGGGATAAAAAATTTTCAAAATCCGCCCACTGACACGCCCACAAATAAATAAAATAATTTTTTTTTACCCTATTCTAAGGGTATATTAATTTTTGAAAATCCAAAGTTTCAGCTAGGGAGCTGAAATTTATAGTATATACTCTCTATGGGCCCTTTATGCTCATGTGTAAATATTTTCAAAATCCGCCCACTGACACGACCACAATTTTTTTTTTTTTTTTTTTGAAAATTCAAAGTTTGAGCTAGGGAGCTGAAATTTATAATATGTACTAGAGAGTATAGTAGCCCTTTATTCTCATGTGTTAATTTTTTTTAAATCCGCCTACTGGCACGCCCACAATTAAATAAAACAATTTTATTGAAACACCCAAGTTTGAGCTAGGGAGCGTTTTTTTTTTTGATAAAATCCTTTAAATGTTATATAACAAAATATGTAGAGCGTTCTTAACAATTCAACCATACTTAGACTTTTGTCACGCCCACTTATGAGGGATAGGAATAAGAATAGGGTATCCAACAGTTCGCCCAAGCGGACTGTAGCCCGTCCCTATGTTTTTTTTTAAGGAAATCCAAATCCCAGAGCACTCAGACTCGGTAACGTTCCATTGTACTACCAGGCAGAAATCCTCCTTTTGGTGTAGAGGCATGTGATTGGGTGGCGTATGTTGTTGTTCCCCATGGGGATTGAACCTGCACCGCACGGGTCACAAGCCAACACACTAACCTCTACACCGTCGCCACCCTGTCAATCCTTACAGAGGTTTACTTTACGTTGGGCTCGCAGCCATTTGGTTTCAATTTGTGTTTCACTTTGTGTCTCCGTCAAGTTTGGTGCGCTGTCCTAAGAGACATCCAATTTCAATGTCGACTCGGTTTCACGGTGATATAATTTGCGTTTCTCGTTCGTGTTTTACCGCCGGTGTTGGTGTTTTTGTGTGTTTTGTGAGGGTGATTCACAGGGCCGTCCACCCGTACTCCTCTGCTGCTCCTTCGGTGCTCCCACGACGGAGTTTGGTCAAAAGGGAGCGTCATCCCTTCCCTCATCGTTCGTGGCTCACTACCGTGTCTATGGTAGATCTTGTTTCGCTTTTTGGGCCTTTGACTTGCTCGGACCGTCCGCCCGCGCCCGCGAATTTAATTTCAATTTGCAGGGTGGATGTTTCGGTGTGTCGTGTTTTTACCACCCCGCCGTTGCAGACCATTTGTCTGGTTGCAGAGTGCTTTTTGCTCGCACACCGCCTTTACAGACCGTCCGTCTGTAGTCATTTTCACAGACCACCCGTCTGTATCCGCTTCCACAGACCGTCCGTCTGTATTCCCGTCCACAGACCGTCCGTCTGGTTTCCCAGACCGTCCGTCTGGTTTCAGCTCTCTCTCTTTGGGGTCTGGGCCTCCTGCCCTCCAAGTCACCTGTGGTGGTTGCTCCCCAAGGCTCCAAAAACGTGGACCCATGGCTGATGGGACCATGGTTGCCCCTCCACTTCTTCAGACCGTGGGAACGCAGACCGATAAAAGAGGGAGTGTATAAGGAGGGTCAAGGGAAAAAGAGAATGGCTCTTGTTGCGGGCAATTTGACCGCAACAATAGGGAGCAACGTAGTGCCGTTTTGCGTTACTTATCGGAGGAAGGAGTAGAGGAAAGGTTTCTTGGGTTTTTTGACGTGAGTGAGAGTCGAAATGCCGATGAGCTCTCAAAACACATTTTCAATATACTTGATGTATACGGTTGCAAGGAGAAATTAGTTGGGCAATCTTACGATGGGACCGCGGTTATGTCAGGGGAAGTAGGTGGTGTTAAAAAAAAAGTCCTGGATGCTTGTCCAATGGCTTATTTTATTCCTTGCTACGCACATGTTTTAAATTTGGTGTTATCTCAATCACTGGAAAATATACCTGAATTGATCGTTTTTTTTTGGCAATATAAACACAATAGTACGCTTCTTTAATAAATCAACTAAACGTTCAAATATTTAAAAACAAATAGCAAACAGACGCATGCCGGGAGTATCAGAAACTCGCTGGCATTACCATTCCCGAATAGTTAACGTTATTTTTAACTGTAGATTAGATATTATTGAAACTTTTAAGCAAATATTAGACCATCCAAAAGAATGGGACACTGACGCACTTTCATTGGCCGAAAGTTTATTGCTTAAGTTAGAAGGGAAAGAGTTTTTGCTTTTTACTGCACGTGGTTTTCGAAATATTTGCTAAAACCGATGTATTGTTTAATTTAGGTAATACAAAATAAACAAGCAGATGTTGAAGTTGCTAAGCGAGAAATCAAGTGTTTTCAGTCTTGGCTTTCTACTGAGTTTCTAAACAAATTTGATACTTCAACCACTTGACGTTTTATCCCTCTATAAACATTAAAGAAGTGAAATATTGTGTGAAACATTTCCCCAAATCTTAAAATTAAGTGGACTATTTTTAACGCTACCAATAACTGTTGCTTCCGTGGAAAGATCTTTTTCCACTTTGAAAAGAGTTCATACATATTTGAGAAATTCTCAAGGAGAAGACAGGCTTTCTGATTTAGCACTTTTATCCATAGAGAAGCGACTCCTTTTAAAAATAAAAAATAGGCCTAACTTTTATGAAAGAGTTCTTGCAGAATACGTGAAAAAAGGTAGAAGAATAGACTTAGAGTACAAATAAAAAAAAATATTTAACAAAACTTTTCACATTTTTTTCCAAATTCTACTGTTTTTGATTTTAAAAAATATTAATCATTAATATTTTCTCTTTTTAACTTTGTACAAAAACTGTTTTTAAAATATTTTTATATATTAAAATATTTTTATATATTATAGATATAAAATCTATACATTTTTGTAAATATTATGCGTGAAGCTTTTTAATTAAAATTTTTATTTATGTATTTATTTATTTAACAAACCGTGATTTATGAAGTTCCTTTTTTTTATTAGATACTTACTATCAATTTTCTTTAAGGTACAGCATTTGCATCTGCCAAAAAGGTTTCTTTTGAAGCCACTTTTATTATACATTAGGTTCATTGTAAATTTAAGCTTAAATGACTTGAAGTTAAAAAATTGGCTTAAATTGCTTTACTTCTATGCGATTTGCAGTACACAATATAATTTCAGAAAGCGTTTGCAGGTGCATATTTTTTCCGACTTACCATTTAACATTTTCCACGCCACGCCACTGGTGTAGGCTTACGCTAGAATAAGATTTTACCACAGCTGGTAGATAATAGAGTTGTAAAAAAGGCAGTTAAGTTAGTACTGCAGTTAAATGAACTTACTTATTATGTAAGTCTTTTAAATTACTTAAAGAATTTAACTGCAAAACAACATTCAGCAGTCATTTTGAAGATTGTGAATGGGAAGGTAAAAAAAAGCAGTCAATTGACTGTAAGTTAAAAGAATGCAGTATGTACTTTTTGACTTGTTACATTCCTTAAGTTAGTTGTAAATCTTTTAAAGTCTTTTTTTTGCAGTCAGTAAGTCCTTTGACTGCATTCATTTAACTGTAAGTCTTTTGACTGCTTTTAAGTCTTTTGAATGCTTGAAGTCTTTTGACTGATTTTAAGTCGTTCGACTGCTTTAAGTCTTCTATAATATTGGATTCTTGCAAGTCCCTATTTTATATTTGTATGTACATACATATATGTATATAATGTTCTCTTACTAAGAGGTCCTTGCAACAACAAAAATGGTCCATTAATCCTGGAAAAAGGATTTTTTTCCAAAATGTAATTAGAAACCGCACGGTATAATTGTGATGAACGTCATTTTGCTGAGAGGTCCTTGCAACAACAAAAATGATCCTGGAAAAAGGACTTTTTTCCAAAATGTAACTAGAAACCGCACGGTATAATTGTGATGAACGTCATTTTGCTGAGAGGTCCTTGCAACAACAAAAATGGTCCTTTAATCCTGGAAAAAGGATTTTTTTTTAAATGTAATTAGAAATCGCACGGTATAAATGTGTTAAAGGTTATTTTACTGAGAGGTCCTTACGATAACAAAAGAGGTTCTTCAAACCTGGAAAAAGGATATTTTTCCAAAATTTTATTAGAAAGCGCATAGTCTTTCTGTGTTCAAGGTTATGTTACAGGGAGATCCTTGGAACCCCCAAAACCCCCAAAAAAGATGTTTTCTCAAAATGTCGTAAGAAATCGCGCACTATTTTTGGGTTCAATATTATTTTGCAAAGAGGTCCTTGGATCATTGAATGGACCGTTGACAGACGGAAACACGAACGAACAGAATAACTCCGTACTGAAAGAAAACAAGTAGTCATTTTCTTGAGTGGGATTTTTATATTTCATAAAACAAAGATAACAAAATAACTTAAAACAATGTCTTCGATTTCGAAAGAATAACAAATACATATTAAACTATTGAAAATAAAAATAATAAAATAAATAAAACAAATAGATCGTTGAATGTTAGACTTTGTCACTTTTCACTTTCAACATCAGCAATTTTTCAAAATTGGAGTCTGAAAGAGCTCCACGCTTAGGAGTGTTTAATAAACCAGCGATAGAAAAAAGCCGCTCTACAGATGCTTCATCAGGTGTGTTGTACCTTAAAAATGTTTTTTTAATGTCTGGGTTCTTGTGCAATCAGTCAAGAGATGGTGATGATTGGGCATACAAATCAAAACTTTCGTTCTCCTCAGACATTCTAGATGCACTTCCTATATCATCTGTAAATTGTCATTAGATACTTGATTTTATTTTTGTTAAACCAATAAGTGTATACTGTCAATAAAATATAGCTCAGAGGTTTTACCTGACACGAAAAAGTCGAAATATGCACTCTCTGGTGCTGCTTGCATGGCTGATACATTAGGCACATTACTACATCCGTTGATTTTGGATCTTACCAAAGAGCTTATCTCACAAACTTTAGCTTCCCTAAAATTTGGGTTAAGTGCTGAGATCCACTTCAGCTTGACAGAGGGACAGAGCACAAAATTAGTATTAAACTAATAAAGCTTCTTATTTCTAATTACACAAGGTGTTTTGTCCTTGAAAATTTTTAATTCAGGGGATGATTTCTTTGCATGTTATAGAAAATTAGGGTTTAAGGGTAGATTCTGATCAAAATTCCACCAAGGTTTGGAAAACGAAAGAAAAATTGAGGTAATTTATTATTTTGATGACAAACATCTATGAGTATAAACATTGTCAGAGAAGCTTCTCAAATTTGCAGTTCGAATTCGGAGTTCTAAGTTCCTTCCATGCGAGATAAAAATCATAATCTGTATATAGATATAGATCGATAGATAGATATAATTGTTTATTTTCATACACATATATAACAGATAAGTACAGACCATAACATTATTCATAAAACAATGTTAAAAAGTTAACAAACATCTGCATATTGTAAGAACACTATGAATCATTCTATATTTTTGTTACAATTGTTGTTGCCTATGCTCCTTTCCGCTTAACAGCAGCGGAAATATTTACAATCGGAATTTTTGAATGTCAAACCATCGCCATCTTACCATTAGCTCATGTCAAACGAGGAAGAAAGCTTTCTTTCTTGATTTAACCTCATCATCGACTGGATGACTCTGCGCAAAGACTTGGTAATATAAATTTTAAAAGCAAAGGATAAACTAATTTTGTAACCTTCATTCAGATCAAAATAAATCTCTAAATTTAAATATAACAAATTGGATTTTACCGCGTTTTATTTTGTCTGACGGTTTAACAAAACTGTTCCCAACAATTGTAATAAAATTGTTTTGAATTCTACTTTAAGGAGCATATAGAAATTCAGTTTAATTTTGAAATGTGGTGGCCATAAACACGAAACAACGAAAAAAATTTCACTGAATTATTGCAAAAATATAAAATAATAAATTTGATTATGCAAAAAAGGGGCACAAAGAGCAAAAATCTCACACAAATGGTTGGAGAAATTCAGGGCTATCGGCAATTCCGAGGGAAAAAAATTCTCCCCCAACATTTTTTGTTCCATGGAAAATATTTCTCGTATCTTGAATCTCCATCGGAATTTATTACCCCCGGAATTTTTGAAGCTATGTTCGAAGGCATTGACAGTTGTCAATCGCAATTAATTCAATTGTAATTTAAGCTCGTATTTGAGGAGATTTTGGTAATACATATAATTTTTTTAATAGAAAATTGTGTTAATGTTATTAACCTTCCTATACCCCCGTCAAAAAAAATAACACGTATACCCGCGCACGGTCTCTAGGACCGAAACTCATGAGCCCGTAGTTTCTCTTCTACTTCGAATATTTTTGTAAAATTTGTTCAACATCAGTAGTGATATATTGTTAACGAAATAATACAAGTTTTTTTTAGTTATTGCATTTAATAAATAAGGCAGTCTTTTTATTAAGCCTCTTAAAAAATGCACTTTTTCATATAGGGTATACAAAAACTTGAACAAAAATTTTTTTTCTAAAAAAACAAAAAACAAAAACTTCATAAACTTAAAGCTAAAATGTAAAGGAACAATAAAAAATTAACGTTCACCACCAGGGGTATTTTCGTGGCAGTCGGGACAAACCATTATTGCATGTTCCAAACAAAAATAAGTCTTGCAAGAAACACAATTGTATCGTGTCTTTCGATTTTTTTTGGACGAACAATAACTGCAGCGACCAATTTTAGTATTATTAGCCGTTACCGAAGATTCTGGTCCATCTAACTTACATATATCAGTAATCCTTTGTCTTAGCGATCGCGGCAGACACGTGTTATTAGCCCGTTTCCTCAAATGTACATTTATGAGATCATATGATAAAGCTTCCAAAAATGCTCTGCGGTTGATTTTTTTATTCTGATTATTGCAACCATATATGACGTATGAATTTATACCCGCTACGTTCATCAGGCTATAAAAAATCACCATCGGCCATCTGTTGGTACCCCTTGCAACATTGTAAGTTGCACAAATTTTGTCAACCGTATCTACGCCTCCTTTTGTCGCATTATAATCCATTATCATCTCAGGCTTCCCGGTCTCTTCATTGATTTCTTGATTATCATGCATACTTGATACAAGTAGAACATTCTTGTTCTTTTTTGGCACATAGGAAACAAGGGTACAAATGCCTCTATGTCCGAATAAGCTGGAAGTTTCTTCTCGGCGTTTTACGTCGGTGAAGTTTTTAGGCAGTTCTCTCTTATTTTTTCGAATCGTGCCTAGCACTGTCAGCCTGTAGTCCTTTTCTAGCTTATCAATAAGGGAAAAACTTGTAAAAATGTTGTCAATTGTTATGTTGCGGCCACTATTATGAATAACATTACTTAGACGCAAAACCAACGCCATCGCCGAGTTATCCACAAAATAGGGACCTTCAGGTTGTTTTCCCAAATAAACTTCCATGTCGGACGTATAAAACATCTGTCAATGCATATATTTTGATGCCATATCTATTTGGTTTTGATGGAATGTACTGTCAAAAATTGCAACGACCTCTGAACGCTTCTAGCTTTTCGTCGATTGTTACAAACTGAGACGAACTGAAGTATTTTTTG
The DNA here is from genome assembly GCA_949715645.1 of Portevinia maculata. Lineage (NCBI taxonomy): Eukaryota > Metazoa > Arthropoda > Insecta > Diptera > Syrphidae > Portevinia > Portevinia maculata. The sequence continues at coordinate 37,976,328 of OX454528.1, forward strand.
AATGACGCTATGATTTCTTCAAACAAATCTCTAATAGGAGCCAATTTGTCAACAGAAGAGCGTACAGCTCGTGTACTTTTGTCATCAAACCTGAGACACCGCAATAGTAAATAGAACCGATTCCAACTCATAGTCAAACGAAAGATATCTAGGGACGAACCATCAGTTTTGAATAAATCTTTAGCATTCAGACGACTATTTCTCCGAACACCAGCAAAGAGTAAGCGACCAAATAGTGCCTGAATTTCAACCTCATCAGTTTCCGAGCAATCCCTTTCTCTTTCAAATTTAGGTGTTACCAGTTTTATTTGTTGGTTCGTGTAGGCCGTGATCTGGCTCATTACATTTTCAGTAAAAAACAACTTCCATATCTCACCTGGTTCTTTCATGTTCTTTGCTTCGCCCTTTACACCAGGTAGCTGAGTCACAATGTTTCTATTTCGTCGTCTTACCTTCATTGATGGAGGATTTTTCTTCCATTTTGTATGATTATCTTTGCCAATGTAGTAGTCTGCAGAGTTTTCTGCAACTTCTGCATCGCTATCAGAATCATCATCTTGCTCAGTGTCAATGTCTGCCTCCTGTTGTTCAACCAGGTCCTCCACATCGCTGTCATTTTCATCTTCGTAATTGGAATCCGAATTTTCTTCCTCAAACATCAACCTTATCCTTTCGGAATCCATATCCAATATTTAATATAATATACAGCTATATAAAACAATAATTATAAGACATACAAACGCATAAATACATGCATAGAAAAAAAAAATTGCCTGCTCAAATTTGTTACGTCTATACCCGCCCCGGTCTCACAGACCGAATAATGTTTGAAACCACTACACGTTCTCACCGCACAAAAACTTAAACCACAATAAAATAAGGGATGAAACAAATCACGAAGCTACTATAAAGCACACTGCGCTAAATTGCACCGTTACTAAAATATTTGCGGTAAAGTAATTTGACGGTCTCACAGACCAATGCGCGGGTATAGGAAGGTTAATTTATCCTTATTTCATTATACTCGCGTTCGATTTAGTGAAGTGATACAAGGATCTCTTTGCAAAATAATATTGAACCCAAAAATAGTGCGCGATTTCTTACGACATTTTGAGAAAAAATATTTTTTTGGGGTTTTGGGGGTTCCAAGGATCTCCCTGTAACATAACCTTGAACACAGAAAGACTATGCGCTTTCTAATAAAATTTTGGAAAAAATATCCTTTTTCCAGGTTTGAAGGACCTTTTTTGTTATCGTAAGGACCTCTCAGTAAAATAACCTTTAACACATTTATACCGTCCGGTTTCTAATTTCATTTTGGAAAAAAATCCCTTTTTCCAGGATTAAAGGACCATTTTTGTTGTTGCAAGGACCTCCCAGCAAAATGACGTTCATCACAATTATACCGTGCGGTTTCTAATCACATTTTGGAAAAAAATCTTTTTCCAGGATTAAAGGACCATTTTTGTTGTTGCAAGGACATCTCAGCAAAATGACGTTCATTACAATTATACCGTGCGGTTTCTAATTACTTTTTGGAACAAAATCCTTTTTCCAGGATTAAAGGACCATTTTTGTTGTTGCAAGGACCTCTCAGCAAAATGACGTTCATTACAATTATACCGTGCGGTTTCTAATTACATTTTGGAAAAAAATCCTTTTTCCAGGATTAAAGGACCATTTTGGTTGTTGCAAGGACCTCTCAGCAAAATGACGTTCATCACAATGATACCGTGCGGTTTCTAATTTCATTTTGCAAAAAAGTCCTTTTTACAGGATTAAAGGACCATTTTTGTTTTTGCAAGGACCTCTCAGCAAAATGACGTTCATCACAATTATACCGTGCGGTTTCTAATTACATTTTGGAAAAATATCCTTTTTCCAGGATTAAAGCACCATTTTTGTTTTTGCAAGGACCTTTTAGTAAAAGAACATATATACATAATATGTACATACATATCGCACCCTCAGTGCAAAAGAGTGATAAGTCCAAAAATGTGATTTTTGAGTTAATGATGAGGAAGTGTTGGTCTCACAGAAACCTTTAATTTAAGGTGCTTGACGTTCTCATGTTCAAAAAAATAACTATGATATGGCCATAAATCAAAAAATTACACTATTATAAGTTTCGAAGTAGCTTGCATTTCCAATGCAAAACTGAGCTAACACGAAATGTTACACTATTTTTCACCTCAAAAGTGACATGATTCCAGAGTAATACAGACGCAATCCAAAATGACTCTAATAACCAAGTTTATTTTTGCTATTTTAAATTAAAAATCTATTCAAGAAAGCGACATTACGACATATTCCCTTCTACTATTCAACTCTAAAGACTCTTTTCCAAGTGCAAAACAGATACAAAACAATTTTTTTCAAATTCTTCTAATGCAATACAGCGCTAAAACAAAATATCTCTACCTTTCTCCTAAAATTTGTTTGTGCTAAAGAGCGACAAATGGCAAAAACAACAATTTTTTCAATCGAAGAAAGCGATAAGTCAAAATTTGGCGGGACTTTTCATTATTCCAAGACTTATTTTCTGAAAGTATTGTGTGAGTTGGTCGTGATAAAATTTAAAGTGCATTAAAAAAATTAATAAAATGGGAAATTCTCGCAGTTTAGCTATTTTGAGAAGGGTAAGTGAATGTTCAATTAGTCTGCAAGGAAATGTTAAAATTTGGAAAGGCAAATTTTTTAGTGTGCAAATTCAAGATCATTATACACAATTTTGTCGAAGGCATAAGGAAAAATGTTAACAAGGCATCTTCTTACCACTTTTGTGCTCCGTGCCTGTGGGTATATTTTTTGAAATTCAATTTTTTCCTTATAATAGGAGTCTGAAAATTGTAATAATCATCAAAATGTACTACAACATTTGGGTAAAATTATAGACACTTCCGATTTGGAGATTTATACGTTATACCCCAGGCCCGGCAATACTCGAAGTAGAAAAGATGGAAAAGAGTGTTTTTTTTTTAATTTACTAGTTTTATCTATTTACCATCATGTACAGTGCTGGGTTTGAGAGAGAAATTGAGATGAACATTGTTGATGAATTGGAGGTAGAGTTGGAAGCTGACATTGCCGCTATTGTTGAGGCTGAGAATGGAGATGAGGCCGTTGTTCACATTTTGAAGAGTTCAGGTTGATGAAGGAATCATTGAAGAAGAAATAGAATTGAGTTGGGTCTTATCTAAACAAAATCTTGCACCTTTAGCAGTTTTATTTTATTCTTAAGGTCAATGAAAAAGTTCTTACAAGAAAGGGTGGCCGAAACACCTTAACTGGACACGAAATATTACAAACTTAAAACGACGTTCGGGAGCTATAAAGCCGAAACAACGGGTCGGGGTTTTCAAGCCAGATCTGTGCAATTGGGTTGCAATAATGTGTTCTTATAAATGCGCTTTCACTTTTACTGACATGCAATGGGAACACATTTTAAAAAGTTATTGGAACTCGGGGTACGCATCGAAGCAAAAGGAGGTTATCAATAACAGTGCCTAGGGAGTCTGGCCAAAATACCGATACACAGCAGATAAGCAGATGTGTCAAAGGGACGAAAAAACAAAAGTGATTTGCATAGACTTGCAAGCCGTTATTTCTGTGCCATGTGGCGATGTTTCATTCTTTTTCTATAAAAGGAGACTGCTTTGCTTCAACTTCACCATCTTGGAGCTGTATTTAAAAGAAGGCTTTTGTTATTTGTGGCATGAGGGCATAGCACACAGAGGGTCCGATGAGTCTTAAAATCTTCGTAAGTCTATGTGCTAAAAAACGAAGAGAAAACATAGTATGTACTTTGGTCGGATAACTGCTCTGGACAAAATAAAATTAAATACATTTTATCTCTTTTGATACAAGTAGTTCAAATCTACGTTGTTAAATCAATAACGCAAATGTTTTTTTATAGTCGGAGACACACAAAATGAAGCTGATAACACGCATTCATTAATTGCAAAAAAACAAGCAAAATGTTTAAAATCAGGACCAATTTTTATTTGCGACAGTTAGCAAAAAAATCGAAGCCTTTCTATAAAGTTCACCAACCAACGAAATATTTCATTAAAATGACTTATGCGCGAAAACAGGAAAACAAATTCCAAAAAACACTTTGATGGGGAAAAGGTTGTACGGGGCTGACATCAATGTTATCATGGTTGAAAAACAAAGTCCAACCATAGTTAAATATAAGACTTCGTTTGCTGATGAAAACTTCAAGGCTTTTAAAGTCGTGACTGAACAGAGGGTTAAAAGTTTAAGTCCAGCTTATCCTAATGGTCCACCAAAAATACCAATAGCGAAGAAAAAAGAATTGCTGGACTTATGCGACCAAAAAATTCTATTACAGCTTGCCATCACCACTTTTTCAAAAACTTAGAACGTGAAGAAGCAGGAAGTCCTAAATTAAGTGTTATTAGAAGGAGAAGAGCTGGAGCTTAAAATAACATTTAATCTTTCAATATATACTCTAAAATTTCTTCATTTTTTCAAATACTCGTTTAGTTTAAAAACTTTGATATTATATTTCGAGTTATATCCTTCTTGCACAAGAATAATTGTTTCAATCCATAAGAGATATTTTGAATTATAGCTGTTTTGCATTTAAAGTTTGTACTGATTTTCTAAATTAACTAAAAAGCGTTAGTTATTTATTTGATGTGAGTAAACAAAATATAAGTTTTCGTTAAAAATTAAAAGGTTATTTATTTCATTATGTAATGAAGCTTACACATTTGAAAAATTGTTTTCTTATATTAAGTTACAGGCAAAAGTTTGTTTTACATTTTTTGCGGTCGCGTTTTCTGGAAATGCAATTTTTTGACTTATCGCTCTTTTGCACTGAGGGTGCGATATATAAAATAGGGACTTGCAAGAATCCATAGAAGACTGAAAGCAGTCGAACGACTTAAAATCAGTCAAAAGACTTAAAGCAGTCAAAAGACTTACAGTTAAATGAATGCAGTCAAAAGACTTACTGACTGCAAAAAAAAAGACTTTAAAAGACCTACAACTAACTTAAGGAATGTAACAAGTCAAAAAGTACTGCATTCTTTTAACTTACAATCAATTGACTGCTTTTTTTAACTGCCCATTCACAATCTTCAAAATGACTGCTGATTGTAGTTTTGTAAGTTAAAGTATTATGGTTAAGTTTAACTTACATTTAATTTTTTCAGTCATATGACTTAGACTTATCTGAATGCAGTACCAAAGTAATGCATTCATTCACAACTCTGGTAGATAACCCTCTTGCAGCAATGCAATCCGATCAGGCAAGTAACCACAATAGTGATGATAATAATGAGCGACGAAGAAGTTAGAGAAACTTTATTTGAAAAATAAATTTGAATTTTTTACAATAATTTGATAGTCTTAAGTTTAATATGGTTTGGCAAATGGCCGTCTACCAGATTAACAATTTGTTAAAGCTTAATTATATAATGAACTTATTTCTTTATTTAAAAGTCTCCTTCGCGAATACGTTGTACGGGCGGTTGAATCGAAGTAAACCCAAAGTACCTCAAACGAAACTCTAAAGTGATATACATCCTCCCTTTCCTTGAGGTTGCATTGGTCACATAGGATCGGCAGATCGGGTCGATGTGGAATGTAGTTCAAATCTAGTAATTCCCGTCTAATATTAAATTTATTTTACTTATGGGGCAGCGGCTGAGTAAGTATGTTTGCTCTCGAAGATCCAAGTTGAGTTGACTGTATATCATTCTATTGAGAAGATTGTGCTTCTTGTTTAAAATTTGCGAGATATAATGAACATCGTCCACCTGTTCAAGAAGAGGCCACAGACGTTAGAGCTATTACGTCAGCATTTCGACGAATACTCAAGGCAAATCAACGAGTTTTCATTCGTGAAATGCAGTCTATTAGAGATAACTTAGTTGGAAGATTCTACAATTTGAATTCAAATACTCCCAATGTGAATCCTACGAGACTTTCGGACATTTTTTAAATAACGCTTCGTTTTCGACCCAATGCAGATAAGCACCACCAATAAGTCAACAAACTTCTTCAGTAAGTTCAGTTTGTAAAATTGAAAACTGGCAAATTTCATTTGACGGGCCCAAAAATATCCACGATTTTCTTTTTAAAGTGGAAACCCTTAAGGATCATTCGAAATGTAGTTAAATTTGCTTGTCCTTTTACAAGGCCAATAAACAAACCAATTTCAGTTGTTCATGAATCAGTGTTGTGCCATGTAGACTAAGAATGTAGACTACACGATTGTCTACGTGTAGACAATTCAACGTAAACAATTCACAATTGTCGACATGTCCATGTAAACAACGTAGACAATGTAGATAATTATTGGAACAAGTTTTTTCTTAATTTTTCCTGTAAAGTTTCCTAATAAATCATTAAAACAGAAGCAAGTTTTGTATTTAAACTTTTAACTCAATGTTTTATGTATTTATTTAAAAACAAAACAAAGTAAGTTTATGATGTTTAACAAAAAAAAATGATCAGCTCAAAACATATTCACATCCATCTATATTATTATTTCAAAAAACAAAACAGAACAACTTTATATTATTTTTTATTAAGCTTAACAAATGTCAAACTTCATTATTTTAGAAGAATTGCCAATGAGAACTTATTCAAATTAATCTTCATCGGAAATGTCACATTGACCATCTTCAATGCGAAGTGAATAGTATACATGAAGAAGCTTTTTAGATCGTTCAAATGTTAGACGATTTCTCGGCATAGAATGCACATTCGACCAGCTTGAAAAAACTCTCTCAATTTGAGCCCAAGAAGCAGAAATTTGGAGAAGTTTGTTCGCTAGATTTGCCAGATTTGTGTGTTTAATTGCAGCCATGTTCCAAAAAACTTTGGGCTTTTTTATTTGCTTTTCGTAAATAATTTTAAAGATGTTAATTTTTCTATTAAAACAATCCCAATCTTCAATGCCATCACTGTTGAGATGCTTAAACAAAAACTGGCACACGATTTCATTTTGACTGGTTGTAAGCTTGCTATTATCAAAGTGTGGGTGTAAATAATATGCTGAAAGGGCATATTTGGTTAGAGCCATATCCAAACGCGATTTTAATGAAGCTTCATGCCTTGCATTGAATCTATCTGGGAGTTTTAAGTTCAACCAGAGATTAACTGCTTCTCCTGCAGAGCAATCAACCGCTTGACACCTATTTATCAAATTGCAGACTGGATCAAAAAGTTCAATATAGCTCTTAACATCATCTACATACACTCTGTTTAATTTTTTTAACTGTTGATTCCGCTGCGACAATATTCATGATGTCATAATTTTTGACCAAGCAATTGTAAGAGTCACGGTATGAGCACCATCTTGTTTCACAAGGTAATTTAATCCGTGTGCCACCTCTATCAACTATCATTTTTTCGAAATCAGCTTGCTTATATTCTTTTAATATCAAAGCAACTTTACCATTTAGATTTTTGTCGATCATATCTTTTGCCAATAAATTCCCAATATGGCTACTGCAAGTGCTGTGCCAAATAAAATGTTCCGAATTTCTTCCCATTTTCTTCATAGTACTGGCATTATCGGACACAACAGCGTAGACTTGAGTTGAGTAGACTTGTTTCGCAATGTCAACAGATTCTGCAAGGACGTTTGTTAGCTTTTCTGCTGTTTCAGATTCTCCAGTTAGGTCCCAAGTCTGGAGAAACGCCTGCTCTCCTTCAGCATTATGGAGCATTGTGACCACCGTCTTGCTGTTGCTTGAAGAATTCTTCCAACCGTCAATCAACAAAACAGATTCCGAGCTAAGAGATGTCTTAACTGAAGAAATACAATTGTTATAGGCTTTATCCAAAAGCGTTGTAGAAAGTTTCTTACGACCGGGAAGTTTATCTGCATATGCAGGTCGAATTTTTTTCATAAAATTCTTAAAATGAAGTGATTCAACAACTCGAAGGGGGATATTGCACCCAAAAACCAGTTTACCCAAGGCTTCATTTAACTCGTCTTCTTCTTTTTCCGATACCTTGTCCATAAATCTTGCAACAGTGCTCGATGGGGCAGAAAGTCGTTTTGAACGTTGTACGTTTGCTTTAAACGTTGCTGTAGGTAAAGGCAATAATGGCAAGGATGGGGAACTGCAACTTTTGGAGTTTAACGAAATTGACGAACTTGATGTTGAAGCGACTTGGGACTGGGTTTCGCTTGAAATCTCCCCAACCGAAAGCGTTCTTGGAGATGTTGATATTGCTTGAATTGAATTAATTCTCAATGGGTCTTCTTCCTTTAGGTACAAATTTAGAATTAATTCAAACTAAAATGTATTATACCAGAAAATACTCACAAGAGTATTGATAGCCATTGCGTTCTGATTGTCACCTTCATCAATATTTGTAACAGAAACATTAGCTTTTTACCGCGTGTTCAGAGTTATATTGGTCGGAGCTCTGGTCGTTGTCACCATCTATCAAAATAATCATTGAGACATCTTCCGATTCAGATGTCGCAGTTGATACCTTACAATTACAACCATTCCTATTGCAAAATACAGAAATTTAAAAGATTATATTTTGGTAAATCAATGGAAATTAAAGTACACTATTTTTCACCTGTGTCTGCGAAGACGGGTTTCAGCAGTATTTTGAAGATTTTTCCTGCAAACTGTGCAATGTGCTATGTATTTGTTGTTTGTTTTCACCAAAAACAAAACCTAGCTCCTCAAAGGCATTGCTTTTTGGTCGACCAGACATATTTAAAGTTTTATATTTGTGATACACAGGGTTTTAATTTTTAAGAGAAGAAATTCTTTATTAATTCTTAAAAGTGTACTTTCTCGAATGAACTTTACAGATGAATAACAGATCTGAAAGGTATTGATGACATTCTCGACATATTGTTGACATTGCCGACATTGTTGACGCAATTGTCTACGTTGAAAAGTAGACAATTAAAGTCGACATGTAGAGGAACAACACTGTCATGAATACCCGCAGCTATTATGACAAGCTGATCTCGCTCGTACACACACTATAACTTATCTGATATTATTTTATCTATCTGCCTCAATTAATATTTTTTCACATGCAAATATGGTTTATAAACCATTTGCGAATCCTCATTGCTGAAATGCGAATCTCCTTCACCGATGTGAACACAGACACCAATTGTATGGAATTCAAAGAAACAAGTTACAGGTGACTGTGATGGTCTAATTGCAATATGCCATAACCTACCCCTAACTTTCATCGAAGCCAACAAATAATATACCATCAATCTACTCGATGACAATTCTCTCACCTTTCCTTATCTACCATCGCCCCTACCTTTAAATACCTCCGCTTGGGCGAACTGTTGGATACCCCATTCTTATTCCTATCCCTCATAAGGGGGCGTGACAAAAGTCTAAGTAGCTCTACATATTTTGTTATATAACATTTAAAGGATTTTATCGAAAAACGATCCCTAGCTCAAACTTGGGTGTTTCAATTAAATTGTTTTATTTAATTGTGGGCGTGTCAGTAGGCCGATTTAAAAAAAATGAACACATGAACATAAAGGGCCCCTAGAGAGTATATATTATAAATTTCAACTAACTAGCTCAAACTTTGGATTTTCAAAAAAGTTTTTTTTTTAAATTGTGGGCGTGTCAGTAAGCGGATTAATTCTAAGGGTATATTAATTTTGACGCATAGTTTGTAACATACCTTAATATTGCCCATAGACCCCTAAAAGTTACTATATTTATGATCAGCATCGATAGTAATGTCGATCTAGCCATGTCCGTCCGTCCGTCGGCAAAAATTAGGCCTTTAAACTGGACCTAGAGAGCTGAAATTTTAACCATATACTCTCTAGGGTCCCGAAATAATCAAGTTTACGAATTTTTGAAATCCGCCCACAGACACGCCCACAAACTCAAAAAAAAAAACAAAATTTTGGAAAAAATTGAATTTTGAGCTAGAAAGCTGAAATTTTTATATATGATCTATGGCTCCTAAAACTGCTCGGGGTATAAAATTTTCAAAATCCGTCCACTGACACGCCCACAAATAAATAAAACAATTTTATTGAAAATCCAAAGTTTGAGCTAGGGAGCTGAAATTTATAATATATACTCTTTATGAGCCCTTTATGCTCATGTGTATATATTTTCAAAATCCGCCCACTGACACGCCCACAATTTTTTTTTTTTTTTTTGGAAATTCAAAGTTTGAGCTAGGGAGCTGAAATTTATAATATATACTCTCTAGGGGCCCTTTATGCTCATGTGTTAATTTTTTTAAATCCGCCTACTGACACGCCCACAATTAAATAAAACAATTTTATTGAAACACCCAAGTTTGAGCTAGGGAGCGTTTTTTCTGATAAAATCTTTTAAATGTTATATAACAAAATATGTACAGCGTTCTTAACAATTGAACCATACTTAGACTTTTGTCACGCCCAGTTATGAGGGATAGGAATAAGATTAGGGTATCCAACAGTTCGCCCAAGCGGACTGTAGCCCGTCCCTATGTTTATACCCTATTCTAAGGGTATATTAATTTTGACGCATAGTTTGAAACATACCTTAATATTGCCCGTAGACCCCCAAAAGTTACTATATTTATGATCAGCATCGATAGTACTCGTAATGTCGATCTAGCCATGTCCGTCCGTCCGTCTGTCGGCAAAAATTAGGCCCTTAAACTGGACCTAGAGAGCTGAAATGTTAACCATATACTCTCTAGGGTCCCGAAATAATCAAGTTTACGAATTTTTGAAATCCGCCCATAAACACGCCCACAAACTTAAAAAAACAAAATTTTGGAAAAAATCGAATTTTGAGCTAGAAAGCTGAAATTTTTTATATATGATCTATGACTCCTAAAACTGCTCGGGATATAAAATTTTCAAAATCCGCCCACTGCCACGCCCACAAATACATAAAATATTTTTATTGAAAAACCAAAATTTGAGCTAGGGAGGTGAAATTTATAATATATACTCTCTATGGGCCCTTTATTCTCATGTGTAAATATTTTCAAAATCCACCCACTGACACTGACAAAAAAAAAAAATTAATTGTGGGCGACAATTATTTTTTTTTTTTTTTTGAAAATTCAAAGTTTGAGCTAGGGAGCTGAAATTTATAATATATAGTCTCTAGGGGCCCTTTATTCTCATGTGTTAATTTTTTTTAAATCCGCCTACTGACACGCTCACAATTAAATAAAACAATTTTATTGAAACACCCAAGTTTGAGCTAGGGAGCGTTTTTTTTTGATAAAATCCTTTAAATGTTATATAACAAAATATGTAGAACGTTCTTAACAATTCAACCATACTTAGACTTTTGTCACGCCCACTTATGAGGGATAGGAATAAGAATAGGGTATCCAACAGTTCGCCCAAGCGGACTGTAGCCCGTCCCTATGTTTATACCCTATTCTAAGGGTATATTAATTTTGACGCATAGTTTGTAACATACCTTAATATTGCCCGTAGACCCCTAAAAGTTACTATATTTATGATCAGCATCGATAGTAATGTCGATCTAGCCATGTCCGTCCGTCCGTCTGTAGCCAAAAATTAGGCCTTTAAACTGGACCTAGAGAGCTGAAATTTTAACCATATACTCTCTAGGGTCCCGAAATAATCAAGTTTACGAATTTTTGAAATCCGCCCACAGACACGCCCACAAACTAAAAAAAAACAAATTTTGGAAAAAATCGAATTTTGAGCTAGAAAGCTGAAATTTTGTATATATGATCTATGACTCCTAAAACTGCTCGGGATAAAAAATTTTCAAAATCCGCCCACTGACACGCCCACAAATAAATAAAATAATTTTTTTATACCCTATTCTAAGGGTATATTAATTTTTTAAAATCCAAAGTTTCAGCTAGGGAGCTGAAATTTATAGTATATACTCTCTATGGGTCCTTTATGCTCATGTGTAAATATTTTCAAAATCCGCCCACTGACACGCCCACAATTAATTTTTTTTTTTTTGAAAATTCAAAGTTTGAGCTAGGGAGCTGAAATTTATAATATATACTCTGTAGGGGCCCTTTATTCTCATGTGTTAATTTTTTTTAAATCCGCCTACTGACACGCCCACAATTAAATAAAACAATTTTATTGAAACACCCAAGTTTGAGCTAGGGAGCGTTGTTTTTTTGATAAAATCCTTTAAATGTTATATAACAAAATATGTAGAGCGTTCTTAACAATTCAACCATACTTAGACTTTTGTCACGCCCACTTATGAGGGATAGGAATAAGAATAGGGTATCCAACAGTTCGCCCAAGCGGACTGTAGCCCGTCCCTATGTTTTTATTTGGTTTTGCGCAAACAGCTGATTGCTTGTTCTCCTTCATGCTCGTGAGTAGGCATATCGCATATGAGAAGGAAGACGACACAGGTAGCGTTGGTGGTTGATGGTAGGCCGGAAAGAGAAGGAATTATTATCGGGTAGACTTATGTCATATTAAATGTTTGCTCTGATGGAAGTTTGTGGTAGGCTTTGTTTACTGGTATTTAATACAATTGGTATGTATGTATATGATCGTTGAAGGAGAGTCGCATTTCAACAGTGAGGATTCTCAAATGATTTTCTTTATAATTCATATTTGCAAGTGAAAAATGGATATTCATACATATTTCAAGGCAGGGGCGATGGTGGATAAAGAAAGGTGGGAGAATTGTCGTCGAGTAGATTGATGGTATATTCTTTGTTGGCTTCGATGAAAGTTTGGGGTAGGTTATGGCATATTGCAATTAGACCATCACAGTCACCTGTAACTTGTTTATTTGTATTCAATACAATTGGTGTCTGTGTTCACATCGCAGATGAGATTCGCATTTCAGCAATAAGGATTCCCAAATGGTTTATAAACCATATTTGCATGTGAAAAAATATTAGTTGAGGCAGAGATAAAAAAAAAGATAAGACAAGTTATAGTGTGTGTACGAGCAAATTCTCAGCTTGTCATAATAGCTGCGAGTATTCATGAACAACTGAAATTGGTTTATTTATTTGCCTTGTAAAAGGATATGGAAATTTGCGAGTAAATATTCCCAACTACACTGCGAACGATCCTTAAGGTTTTCCACTTAAAAAAGAAAATCGTGGATATTTTCGGACCCGTCAAATGAAATTTGCCATTTTTCAATTTTACAAACTGAATTTACTGAAGAAGTTTGTTAACTTATTGGTGGTACTTGTCTGCGTTGGGTCGGAAACGAAGCGTTATTTAAAAAATGTTCGAAGTCAGAACGAGCGTTCGAAGGTGTCGTAGTATTCACATTGGGAGTATTTAAATTCAAATTGTCCAACCTTCCAACTAAGGTATCTCTAATAGACTGCATTTCACTAATGAAAACTCGTTGGATTGCCTGTGGCTTCTTCTTGAACAGGTGGACGATGTTCATTAATATCTCGTCGCTCATTATTATCATGACTAGTGTGGTTACTTGCCTGACCGGACTGCATTGCTGCAGGAGGGTTATCTACCAGCTGTTGTAAATTCTTATTCTGGCTTAAGCCTACGCTAGCCCCAGGTGGAGTTCGACTTACTATTGACCTGGATTCTAGTGCTCCTGAACGGGGAGTTACATTTCGAAAAGTGGACGAATTTTTCAAATTACTTGGTGAACGTCCGGAGATTTTCCGGTCGCTAACCCTTGAACCTTCTTAGAATCCTTCGAATAAGGAAGATTTGGTCCTGGTTATTGTTTCCATTGACCGAATGCCGATGGATATGAAAGTATTTTAGTGTACTTTTACCGAAAGGGGATTAGACGAAGAAGTGTAACCGATAATGCAACTTATTAGCGATTATTAAAGATAGTCGAAAGTTGAACAATCCAACGAATATGGAGCGAATTACGACGAGTAAAAATGCGGTGTTTTCCCCTAAGGGTTGTAATACAAAAACTTTATTCTTTCTGATTTTTCATGCGTATTTATACAAAAGTGCGTGAGAGGATTTTGGTTTGAGCGAGAGAGACATTACGTTATTTTTCCAGTTCAAATTTTATGGCGAATTCAATAAAAGAAATAAATATGGTGACTGGTCTAAACTTAGCGCCAGATTTAAATATTAAGTATTTACATTTTAGCTCATTACAAATATTAGCAAACGTGATATTTATCCTATGGTAATATACGATGATAATGACGATGATGATGTTGAAAATGACGATAGTGATATTGAAGATGACGATGGTGATGATGAAGATTACGATGGTGATTCTGCCCCAACATTCCGGCCCCTTTGAAAGGACTGTCTTTCAACAAGGAATAGGAGCGAGTTTGCGGATGGGGCGCCTGACGATTCATCTGGATGTTCGAACGTCTGCAACTCTGACTTTGCCGTCTGAACCATGTGTAACGTTACTGATTCTACCCAAGAGCCATTTCTGTGGTGGAACGTTATCTTCATGTATGATGACGAGGCTGCCTATGCTGATGTTAGAGCTTGGTGACATCCATTTAGCCCGACCTTCAAGTTCCACTATGTACTCCTTCGACCACCTTTGCCAAAAGTGGGTCTTGACGGCATTTATCCGTCTCCATCTGTGTATGTAACTTATATCTGCAACTTCATCTGCTGGCTCAGGGATTGCTCGGAGTGATGTACCAATGAGCAGATGTCCTGGTGTAAGCGCTTCGAAATCGTTTGGATCGGAGGACATCGGGGTGATGGGTTTCGAATTCATGACAGCTTCGATCTCTACCAGGGCTGTTGTCAGTTCCTCGAACGTCAACTTGGCACCACCTAGGCTCCGGTATAAATGGCCTTTCGCGACCTTGACAGCCGCCTCCCAAATTCCACAAAAGTGAGGTGCCCTGGGGGGTATAAAATGAAAATTGATGCAACTATTAGTACAAAAATTAGTGATTGTTTCTCTAGACGACTGTTTAAACAACATATTGCGTAACTCGATTAGCTTCGAAAGTGCCCCCACAAAATTTGTTGCGTTATCGCAATGGATGTCTGATGGAAGACCCCTTCGACCTATCATTCTTTTTAAAGCTGCTATGAAGGCTTCAGATGAAAGGTCTGACATGGCCTCCAGATGGACTCCTTTTGATGAAAAGCAAACAAAGACCGCTACATAACTCTTGTACGGTATTTTGCCACGAATTTTGAGATGTGTGTAGATTAGGAACGCAAAATCAACCCCGCAACAAAGAAATGGACGTGAAGCAGTCAACCTCTCCGGTGGCAAGTCTCCCATTACTTGCTCAAGCAGCTTCGGTCTGTACCTGACGCAGTGAACGCAATTTCGAACGATCTGCCTTGCGATATCCCTAACGTTAGTAATCCAAAATTTGTGCCTTACTAATGCTACCAGAGCTTTTGGACCGGCGTGGAAGTTTGAAAGATGTAGATGCCTGACGAGAATTCTGGTCAAGTTGCTGTCCTTTGGCAGCAAAAGAAGATGCTTGCAGTCATCTGGAATGCTTGCATGCTTCAGTCGTCCTCCAACTCTTAATAAAGAAAAGCCATTTGTGTCTTCTACAAATGGATTAAGCCACTTTATCGATCCTTTCAGTTTCCGATGACTCTGGATTGCTTCGATTTGCTCTGAAAACGAATTCATTTGCACAAAATGAACGATACGAAGAAGTGCATTTTGTATCTCTGCCGGAGATATGAAATGGTCCCTTGTTTGTGACTGACTTCGCTTTCGACTACCGAACATAAGCACATACGAAAATACTCTACAGATTCGATTAAAAGAGCTGTATCGATCCAGCACCTGCAGCAAATAAGTTGTGTCTGATTTTCGACAGATTAGTATTTTTTTCCTTGCTTCCATTGTGTAATCCTCGGGAGAAAGTTGAACCTCAACACTATGGGGCCAATTATCCTCAGTTTCAAACAGAAACCCTGGCCCACTGAACCAAATGGACAATTTTAATTCTTCTACGCTGCACCCTCTCGACACTAGATTAGATTAGATTATTAGAGGGAGATGGTATACTGTAGCCAGATCACTGCGGCCGCTTGTGGGCCTATTGTGATATCCTCCATTTAGAGCTCGTCGGTAATGCCGCAATTATTTAGGAAGGCGGCTAGTTCTTTGGGAGAGCTGGCAGCTATGTCTGCTGCTTCAAGGTAGAATTTACCTAGATAACGATGACGCGTATTGATTAAGCAGTTGCAGTCACATAATATGTGTTCTGCTGTTTCAACGTCTTCGTTGCATAATCTGCAGGTATTGTCCTGTGTTATGCCCATAGTCATCAGGTGTTTATTGACACGGCAATGCCCTGTGAGGAAGCCTGTAACTAGCCGAATCTGACTCCTACTTAGTTGTAGTAGTTGTTTCGTTTTTTTTGTGGGAGCTGTTTGGCATAAAGTTTTTAGCTTGCCTGTTTCCTTCGGTTTCCCTCCAGAATTGAAGCTTCTTTTCCTCAAACCAAGTTTTAATGCAACTTTTAATTGTGCTTATTGATAGCCCGCAGAATGGTCTCGGCATCATGAATGGGGATGCGGATCCTGTTCTGGCTAGTTCGTCTGCTTTTTTATTGCCTTCATATCCACTGTGTCCAGGCACCCAGATTAATTGAACTTTATTTGTGGTGCCCAGTAGTTGTAGGAGTTGGAGACAATCCCAGACCAGTTTTGATGTAATTTCAAAGGCGTTAATCGCGAGTAGGGCCGCTCTGCTGTCGGAGAGAATGTAGATGTTTTTATTTTTAACAAGCCTGTTTAGATTCTCCCGAATGCATAGCTCTATCGCGTAGATTTCCGCCTGGAATACGGTGCTGCTAGTGTCCATACTAGCGTATAGGCACGTTTGGGTGCAGGGGCCGTATACTCCTGCTCCAACTCCTTCTTTTGTTTTTGATCCATCTGTGTACCATACATGAGAGTCTTTATCAAAAGTGGGTTTATTCTGTTCCCAGTTTAGACGGTCTGGGAAGGTAACCCTGAAGTTGTGTCTGAAGTTGTATCTTGGTAGACATTTGTCTGTTAGGTGTATTCCAAGTAGTTCGTGTTCTCTGAGTTCCCCTAGTACCGCAGAGTGAGCTATATTGGAATTTGATTCATCTTCTGTGATGAGCGTATAGGCATTTACCATTGCTGCTTTCATGAGTTCTAGGTGGGGGGATGTTTAATATAATTTCAAGTGCAGCTGTTGGTGCAGTTTTCATTGCACCTGTTGCACAGACACAGGCTAGTCGCTGAATTTTGTTGAGCTTTGCCTGTGCCGACCTCTGCGTTGCTTTGTGCCACCAGACAGCGGCTGCATACGTGATGATAGGTCTTGTAATTGCCATATACATCCATAGTGTCATTTTGGGGTTGAGTCCCCAATTTTTACCAAGTAGGCTTTTGCTGGTCCATAACGATGTCCTGGCCTTATCAATGGTTTTGGTAAGGTGAGAGTTCCATGTAAGTTTTTCGTCTAGTGTGATTCCTAGATATTTAACTTCAGTTGAGAACTCTATTGTTTCACCAAAGAGTGTAGCGTTTCTGAGCCGTCCCCGCCTTCTTCTTTTGGTGAATGCAACTATGGTGCTTTTCTTGGGGTTGACTTTAAGTCCAACCTTTATGCACCACTCAGCTACCATTTTCAGTCCCCTCTGGAGGCGATCCGAGATTGTGTCTTCGAATTTTCCAATGATTAGGATAGCTATGTCGTCTGCATATCCTTGGACATAGAAGCCATCGTTACTGAGAATGATCAGTAGCTCGTTTACTACGATGGACCATAGCAGGGGTGATAGTACTCCTCCCTGGAGGCATCCTTTCGTAGCTGTTACACTGAGTTTATTTTTGCCTAATGAGGTTTTTATTGTTTTTTCCTCTAGCATGCATTTTATCCACTTACATGTAGTGTTATCAACTCCCATGTGTTGGATACCTCTATATATCTGGGAGAATTCTGTGTTATCAAATGCTCCTTCTATACCTAGGAAACACCCGATCGCTATCTCTTTGTCCTTGAGGGATTTCTCGATTCTCGTGGTGAGATTTTGAAGGGCGTGTGTGGTTGATTTACCGGGTTGGTAGGCATATTGGTATTTAAGAAGGGGATTCGTTTGAAGTGCCCCGTCCCTGATATGTCTGTCAAGTATTTTTTCCATGGTTTTGAGGAAAAAGGAGGTAAGGCTTATTGGTCTATATGATTTTGGTAGATCAGACGGTCTGCGTCCTACCTTGGGTATATATTTGACAATAACCTCTTTCCATTTTTTTGGTATGTATCCCCATGCGTAGCTAGCCCTGAACAGGTTGATAAGTACGGGTAGCAGTTGCGGGATGCCCTTTTGTAGTAAAGCTGGAAATATTCCATCTTCTCCAGGGGTTTTGAAGGGTTGAAAGGAGTTGATTGCCCAACTTATTTTGCCTTCATAAAAGATTTCTTTTGACTGTTTCCAGTCCTCTCTGAGCGGTCTATGTAACCTTCTCTGGGGAGGGGTTTCTTGATGTTCTGGAGTTATCAAAGAGTCTGGGAAGTGTGTTTCGGCTAAGAGCTGGAGCGTCTGTAGCTCGTTTTCGGCATATGTTTTTTCATAGAACCAATAGGATTAGTGTGCTGCTTAGAGAGTACCTTATATATATATCCCAATCTGTGGATTTGGGTTGTCTGTACATCTCAGAGATAGTGTTACCTAGTTCGAGGTCAAATAGGATGTGGCGATGGTCAGACATTGAGGTCTCTGTTGAAACATGCCAGTTCCTAATAATTTTTTTTATAAAAGTAGTACATAGGGTGAGATCTAGAATCTCTGTCCTGATTCTGTTTATAAAAGTAGGGTTGCTTCCCTGATTGAGAATTTCTAAGTTGTTTGAGTTTATAAATTCTAATAGAGACTCACCCCGTTTATTTATATTTGAACTGCCCCAGATTATGTGATGGGCATTTGCGTCGCAGCCTACAATAAGTTGTAGGCTCTTCCTACCGCAGTAGTCCACAAGTCCTTTTAGTGGCAGGAAGTCCATGTCACTGGAGTCACCTGGCAGGTAAGCTGAGCATAGGACAGCTTCTGTTTTACCTGCATTGGTGTGCTGTTCAGCTTTAGCAGCTACCAGATCTTTATTGGTGTATTCTGGAATTGGAAAGAGTTTAGTATTACTATTGTTTAAGATACATGCTCTGGGTTTTCCAGGGTTAGTGGAATCGTATAATAGCTCACCTGCGAGTCCCTTTACCTGTTCTTTTAGTATGTACGGCTCCTGGATAAAGGCGACGTCTAGGTGATTCTTGCTAAATCTATGGCTTAGGACTGCCGAGGCAGCTTTAGCATGCTGTAGATTAACCTGGATGCACCTTAGTCCCATATTGGTGGTTATAGGGTGGTACTGGCAGAATTGCCAGTATCTTGAGTCAGCTCAGGTCTAGGGATGGCGTCTAGTGACCTGGGCATAGAGATAATGTCATCTGATGTTCCAGTATTAGAGCTTTTGTTCTCATCCCCTGTGCTGTTTGTGCCAATGTTTGTTGTCGGCTGGTATTCTAATTGGGCTTTTTGTGGTCCAGTTGAATTTGATGTTTTTACATCCAGCATTCTTTGTTGCACGCTGATCCGAGATTGAGATGGGGGTTCTTCTTCGGAGCGGCAACTTGTTTTCCTGCTTGTGGTAGTCCTTTGATACGGACTTGTACCTGCAGAAAGTTTAGAAATAGTTTGCATTTGTTTGCCAGCAAAAATTCCTTTGATTTCTCATCAAGTGAGAAGGTAATAGTTTCCCCTCCGCTCCTTTCCTTGGAGATCCTTAGGATACGCCATCCTGTTGTGCAAATGCCTGTGTTTTGCTTGGCGATTCTGGACAGAAAGACTTCCTTGGGCATTTTCTCTTCGTCCGGGAGGAATACTATGCATGTGTAAGATTTGGGGATCTCGCTTCCCCGAATTACACGGAGTTTGGCTTCTGGCCATGGCTTGATTTTCTCTGCCGTTGACATGAGCCACTGCTTTGTCTCTGAGTCATGGCAGGTGATGGATAGCCATCCATCCCGCGGTGTGAAGGCAACAAATTTAAGGGGACAATTGTTGTCGGCTTTGTCCACCTCAGTAAGTAGGCATTGTTTGACCTGTCTTATTTGCTGCATTGAGAGGGATTCTTCTGGATGCATTTCATGCATAATGGCAACCTTGCATTGGGTTAGTACACTCTTATAGGACAATCCTGATGTTGATGGTTGCTCCGTTGTATGACTAGCTGGGGTTTTATGTGGATTCCTGCTCCTAGGTTTATCCTTGCTAGGTCCTCTATTGGAGCCTGCGCAAGTTATGTTTTTAGGAGAGGTAATTAATCCAACTTGCCTCAGCGAACATGTTTGTTTGGGATCTTGTTTGGCCGCGGTCGCCTCCGGGCGTTTTTGAGGCCCTGGATGGGATCTTTGTTTCTTTGGCTGCTGATCCCTGGGTGAGTTTTCGGAAGATCTGCACCTTTTGGAAGTGCAGGGCTTGTCGCTATCCTTAGCATGATTCTGTGCTTTTGCAAGCAAGATCTCTTCCTGCATGGATCTCCTGGCTTCCTCTGGTGTCATGCCGTCTCTAATCCGGGCTCCAATTCGTCTTCTTTGAGCGCCGGTGAAGTAGAAGATGAGGTAGTGTCATCAGTCTCCATCTCCGTATGTGATACCGGAGAGCGGAATAGAGCTTCTTCATCTGACTCCGTGATATTATTTTTTTGTTGTTTTTTTGTTTTTTGTTTATTATTTTGGTACATTTGATCCCACGAGTAAAGCGAGAAAGGTTGGTCCGCACACGCAGAGCTCCTATTCGGGTGTAAGGCTACTTAGTACCAGAGGGCGCCCGGTATCTGGCCTCACCGTGCGCGACTGAGCTATTTCTGGGCCCTCAGCCAGGTTGATTCTTGGCACGGTAGATCACACCGTAATCCAGCCCATGATCGGATCTTGGTTTTCGAGTGACATTTAGCGTTACCAGCAAAGTTTTGTCACTTCGCTGGTAAAAACCTGCCGTTACTCTACTTAAGCCGCCCCACCACGACAAGGTGTCCAATCTTCGGATATCCAATTTTCGGATATGGTAGCTAGCAGCTACCGGCGGCTCTCGACACTATGTCTGCTGGATTTTCATGTGTTGGTACATGTTTCCAGAAAACACCCTGTGTTTTTTCCTGCATCTCCGCTACTCTGTTTCCTACAAACGTGCTCAGTTTTGATGAATGCGTTGCGACCCACTGTAGAACTATTGCCGCGTCTATCCAAAAGAACACTTCCGAGTATTCATCGTTGAATACACTCTTAATTTTTGCCCAGAGCTTTGATAAGAGATGGGCTGCACATAGCTCCAATCGTGGAAGTTGCTTCTTTTTTGCAGGGGCGACCCTAGACTTCGCTTTTAATAGTTGTACTTTGACAAATCCGCTTGTATCTATGATCTAAGGTAGAGACAACAACCATAGGCGCGCATCGACGCGTCAGCGAATCCATGAACTTGGTAAGTTTTCCTAGTTGCGCTCAAAGCGAATCTAGGAATCGAGAGATTTTGTAAGGAGTGTAAGTCCGCCATGAATTGACGCCATTCGGTGTCAATGGTTTGTGGGATTGACGCATCCCAATCAAGTTTATCAATCGATAACCTTTGAAGGATAACCTTAGCCCTTATAATGATGGGGCTAAGCAACCCTATTGGGTCGAAGAGTGACAACGACAGAGACAAAATGGTTCGTTTCGTGTGCTTCGAATATGTACTGGAACCTTCGATGATCTGGGTGAACCAATATCTGTCGAAACATCTTCACAATGTCGGCAGTTAAAACAAATCTGTACAACCTGAAGCGAATTAAAATAATGAGAAGTTCCTTCTGTATTGTTGGACCGACCATGAGTATAGAATTCAGGGAAATCTGGGACGAAGTGCGACAATACGCGTCAAACACGACCCTAAGTTTAGTGGACGAGCTCTCAGGCCTAATGACACATTGGTGCGGTAAGAAAAAATGTGGTTCTTCAAGATTGGGATCCTTAACAAGAGACATGAGCCCTAGCGATTCATATTCTTTTAAGAATTGTGTGTACTGCGACTGCAGTGACAAGTCCCTTAACAATCTACGTTCAAGTGAAAGGAATCGCCTTAAGGCGATGTCGTATGATGCTCCTAAACAGCTGGGATCCTTTTTAAATGGAAGCTTTACGATAAGCTTCGCATTCCTTTTGTTCCTCTGTCCATTTCGACCTGTAACCTAGAACCTCTTCCAGTTCCCAAAATTTTTCTACATATTGGTCGAGTGACTCTTCTTTGGTCATGCAGCAAATTTTCCTTTCCATGTCTGCATGTGTCCTATATTTGCCCGATACTATCCAGCCAAAGTATGTTTTTTGCAACGATGGGAGTCCATGTCCAAGTTTAATTTGACCAATTTGAAGCAAATCGAAGAAAGCCTCTGCGCCTAATAACAAATCTATGCTCGACGGCTGATAAAAGTCCTCATCCGCAAGCTCGAGATTCTTAGGTAAGTTCCAATCTCTGATACTTAACGCAGTGTCGGGCTGGTATCCTGTGATAGATGGTGAAACCAGGAATTCTAACGATGCTTCAAATTTGTTGTATCTTGATCGAACAGTTGTTTGGTGAGAGAATTTATCTTCAGCTCTGCTACCCCTATCCCAACAATGCTAAAATTTTTCCGTTGTTTCCGAAGATGGAGTAATTTCGCAAACTTCTCCGTTATCAAATTTACCTGAGATCCAGAATCTAGGAGAACCCTACCAAACTGGAAGACCCCTGACGAATCTCTGACAAGAACAATTGCTGTAGCCAGAATAACCTGTGTCCTAGAGCCAGAGCTAAGCTGCCTTTCCGAAGACGTATGCGTTGCTGCCGATGTAGACCGCTGTCCACTTTCAGTATCCGTTGTGGTTTGTGTAACCGGTACGCCTTGTGTAGAAGACTGTGATGAGATTGCTTACAACTCTTGCACCTAAATGACGAAGGACAATTTGATACACTATGGCCCTTTCCTAAACAATTTAAAAAATGAATTGTTCAGTGTGTAAACAAAAAATAGATCGCAATTGCCCTGCAAAAATAAATTGTGGTGACTGCAAGCACATTTTTCATTTAAACTGTGTAAATATCACTAAAGATGATGCTGAATATTTTAAATCAAGTGGTAATCCATATCGGTGCGATAAGTGTGCAGTTCTACGACGACGGTCTCTGCATGATCAAATGCCAGCAACGTCCAAGAAGCGCACCAACAACAACGCTCCATCTAAAGCTTTACTCTTCTAACTGCGGAATCCAACACTCAGCCGTCAATTGGAGAGTCATCTAACAGTGACATCAATGGCGAGGGTCAATGTACTCTCCAGATGATATATGCCAAACTATCAAAATTGGAAAACTGTAACAACCGCTTTCTGCAGGAGTTGGCCGAATTGAGAAAAGAGAACGAAGACCTTAGAGCTAAAGTGCAAAGTCTAGAGTCCAAATTAAATTGGCAACAACAAGAATCGCTAGTGAACTCTATAGACATTGTTGGTGTCACAAATGTAAATGGCACCAATGCAATTGAAAAGACAAAGCAAATTTTCGGTGATCTATCTATAGATGTTGCTGACTGTGAAATTCAGAGCTGCTATGTTAAAAAAATGCGCTCAAAATCTCAGCCTAAGCCAATCATCTGTGTTAAGTTCTCCAACCTTACAACGAAGCAACGCATAATGTGCGCAAAGAGAACTAACAAAAACAAACTCATCTCTCAAGTGGTTGACCTCTCCGGTGGGGACGTAAGCAGAAGCAACAGCAAGAACAACAAAGGAAGCAGCATATTTGTCAACGACTCCCTATCTCGTTACACACAAGCTCTTTTAATGAAGACGAAAGAGATAGCGAAGGAAAAAGGTGCAAAATACGTATGGTTTAGTAAAAATCAAATATTATTAAGAAAGGAAGAGGGTGGAAGAGTTATCTCGATTAAATCATTTAGTGATATCTCACTCATTTGAGTTTTGTCTTCTTGTCCTTTTTCTTTTTGTATTTGTATTACTATTATGAATTCCAAAAATAATTTAATTGATAACTCTTCAATCCTGGTCCAATGCAAACCTCACTGTGATGCTGTTCTAACTAATAGTTGTTATTGCAATGCAAGATTATTTATTGTTCATCAAAATATTAGAAGTCTGAGAGAAAACTTTTCTGCGCTCGTCGCACATATTAACTCGTTTGCGTGTGTCCCGGATATTGTGTTCGTGTCTGAGATCTGGATCTATGAGTTTGAAGAAAATGATTACTTCCTGCCTGGTTTCAGTTTCTATGCTAAGACAAACGAAAATTACGCAGCAGGTGGCGTTGGCTGCTTTATAAAGAACACTTATAAAATCATTGATGTTTCCAAAGTTGTTTGTCCTAGTGCAGACGTCTTAAAGGTGTCCATCGAAATAAATAATGAAATGTTTGTTTTTTTATGTGTTTATAGATTGCAGATGTTTAATGTGACGATGTTTATTAATGATTTTTCTGTTGTGTTAGATAAGGAGAAATCCAAAAACTTAATGGTTGTAGGTGATTTTAATGTTGATTGTCTAGATGAAAGTCCTACGGTATCAAATTATCTTTCTGTGTTAGCTTTAAATGGCTTGACAAATTTCATCAATGTGCCTACTAGGCCTGCATCAGGTACTTGTTTAGACCATATATATGGACGTTTTCGAAATGTTGCTTCCATAGAGTGTGAATATTGTGTTTTTGATTTTTTGATTACTGACCGGCGTTCTATTTAACGTAGAATCTAAAAACAATAGCCCAACTCAGAAAAGTGTACAAAGCAAGCCAAAAATAAACTTTACTAAGCTTCGAAATAAGTTGTGTTTTGAGTCCTGGAACAATGTTTATAACTGTAGTGACGTATCGTATGCATATTTTAATTTCTTAACCACTCTTAAAAGCCATATTGCTAGTTGCAGTTCTCTGACCACAAGAAAATCCATAGTTAAACATAAACCTTGGTTATCTAATTATTTATTAAATAAAGTAACAACTAAAAATAAACTTAGAGTAAAGTGCAAGAAGAACCCAAGCAATGTGTTTCTCAACATGAAATATGTGCTGATTTGAAAAAGGAAATACCAATTTGCCGTGACTCTTATTACCGTGCTCAATTTTATTCAGCTAGAGGTAATCTTAAGAAAGAGTGGAAAGTTGTAAATACAATTCTCAACAAAAAATCGTCTAATCAAAAAACTATTGTTCTACGTACTAACAATATGGAAATAACAAATACACATGAAATCGCTGACGCTTTTAATAGACATTTTTCAACTATCGGACTTAAACTACATACTGGACTAATTCAAAATGTATCTTCTCAATGTTCTGCTATTGGTGATGTAAACTGTAGAAGTTTTGTTTTTGACCTTATAACTCCCTTTTAAGGACGATTGGCAGTTTGAATAACTCAAATTCATGTGGTGTCGATGGTATTTCTAATGTTGTCCTAAAAAATATTGCATGTTTCATTGTGAATGTATTAGCTGATGTTTTTAATCGTAGGGTTTTTTCTGGTATTTTTCCTGAAGGACTAAAGTGTGCAGATGTTATTCCTTTGTTTAAAAAAGGCTCTCCAACTGAGATAGGAAATTATAGGCCGATTTCTCTTCTGCCCAGCATAAGTAAAGTGTTCGAAAAACTTATAAAAACTAGGTTAGTAAAGACTATGTTCTTTCACCCTACTCAATTCGGTTTGCAAAAGGGTAAATCAACCGAGGACGCACTTTTAAATTTTTGCTCTCAGATAATGTGCAACCTTGACAGTAGAAAATGTACAGCTGCGTTATTCATTGATATAACCAAAGTCTTCGACATGGTTGACCATAAAATTCTTTTAAGTAAAAATGCAGGTGTGCGTGGTTTCATGCTTGAATGGCTTAATTCATATCTGAATAATAGATCACAGAGAGTAAAGTTGAATGAGACGAGAAGTGATGTGCAATTAATCAGGCTTGGGGTACCACAAGGTTCAGTCTTGGGTCCCATTCTATTTTTAGTCTATATCAACTCACTCTTCCACCTCAATCTAAAAGGCTTACCTACTGCTTTTGCTGACGATGTTGGGTTATCGTATGGCGTGAACAGTCCCTTAGATCTTATCGCTGACATAAATAGTGATGTACATATTCTTAGACAATGGTTCGCTGAACACAAACTTGTAATAAGTCCTAAGACTAAATTAATGTTCTTTAATTTATCTGCGTCCATTAATCCAAAACCGGATATATACTTTCATGCACCGAATTGCAAAAAATTTAAATTATATCAATATAAATGTGCAACCAGTGTGTTTGGTCAATTATTTTGTAATAGTGAAAATTGTAGTGATGGTTGTTTTTTGATAGAGAATGTAGACGAATTTATGTACTTAGGACTCGTAATTGACTCTAATATGAAATTTTCATCTCACACTACTGCATTGAAAAAGTACTTTATCTCCACACTTAGGCATTTCTATTACCTTCGTAACATATGTTCAACTAAGCTCCTAACCACAATTTATTATGGGCTTTTTAATTCTAAGCTTCAATACGGTATAAATTGCTGGGGAGGTGGCTATCAAAACAAAATTCAGCCATTGCTAGTCTTGCAAAAGAATGTTGTCCGGAAAATTTGTCGTAAACCTGCTATGCATCCTAGTTTTCCTTTGTTTTGTCAATTAGGGATTCTTCCTGTTCGTCACTTATACTATTTTAAGGTTCTAAAAGCGTTCTTTATGAAGTCTGGTAACCGAAACTTCCGTAACTCACTTAATATGTTACAAGTGCCAAACTATCGAACCACCGCATATAGAAATTCTTATTTAGTTATATGTAATCGTTTATTTAATGTCCTCCCGGAAGAAATCAGATGTGTTCACAAGTCCGAATGTTTTCTTAAGCGCGTAAAGAATTGGCTGTTTTCTCATCATTATTATAGTCTAGACTCTCTTACTTCTAATATTTTGATCTAACTGTTGTCTCAACTTTTGTTGTTTACAAAAATTGTGCATCCTTTATGAACTGATAACAAATTGTTACCATGTTCAATGAATTAAATCTGCTGAAAATTGCTTTTTCTATATTTTTTTGTTCAATACCCCACCCCATATGATTGTATTTTTCCTTTTGAAGTGGCATTCAACACTATTTGAACTCACTCTGAATAAAATATCGAATGCCACCAAATTTGTTTTACCTTACTTTGTAATTCCTTACATATTGAAATTTTTATATGGATTTGTATTTTATATTATATTTATAAGTAATTTAAGAGAAATAAATATCATCATACATCATCATACATACAATTCAAACAGAGTCTTAGCTTCTTGACATTAGCGAAACGATCCTTTACTGTTAGTTTAGTAAAGTTTGAACAAGCTGAAATGAAGTGATTGCCATGGCGACAGAATACTCAGGAACGTTGAGTGACAGAGAGTGATGGTTGAGAACGTAGATTATTAGGTTGCTGAGGCCTTGAGGGTCTGGTTGACCATTTTGGACTGGAATCTGTTCGCATCTGCTTACTGTCCCGCACTTCTAAATATTGGCAACGCTTGCCAAGGACTTTCGCACATTCTGCCCACGTAGGAAGCCTGCTATAGTCCAGTTGCTCATCCCATTTAGACTGCGTTTCTGGATCTACCTTTGACATAGCTATGTATATAATAATTGCATTGCATATATTTTCAAATGTTCCGATCGATTGCAATGAATTGAACAAGGCAGAAACGTTATCTACCAAACTTCTCAGTGAGCTAGAAGACGATTTAAGGACCTTTGGTAACTCAAAAAGCTCTGAAATATTTTCCGAGAATATCAAGCAGTCATTATCATAACGTCCTTTAAGTCTATTCAAGGCTTTGGGATAGTTCTCTTCCGTAACCTGAAAAGCCTTGACAGTGCCCAGTGCTTGATCGCTAAGACATGTCAAAAGATGATTAAACTTTTCAATTCTGGTCAAGCTATTATCATTGTCAACGAGAATTTGAAAAGAATTCATAAAATTCTTGTACTCAGAATACTTGCCATTGAATTTCGGTAAGTTGAGATTGGGCAAGTGATGAACTGAGTGTGGAATTTGCATTGTGGTTTCACCTGTACTAAGGCGCCCTAAAGCAAATTGATTTTTGTTTTGGTTGAGATGTATAGCTCTTCTAGGTCTCCTCGAGCGGTATCTGTTGGCACTTGGTGCTCTATCTGCGTCTGGTATGCCAAAATCTGCTTGAAATACGATTCCAGTATTCCAAGGCGACATTCCAACCCTGCTGCGGAAAGCGAATCCGATCTTGCTTCCACTAGGTTCTTTATCCTTGTGATACTGCCCTTTGTCGATGATCTCATCTGCTTCAACTCTTCAATATCCGATGCAGTAGCCATTATAATAAATTTATGAAAACGATAATGCAATTCAAGTGCATTTGCAACCAACGATGGAAGGTAGCAGCAAATATGCAAATGCAACAAAAAATCAACTACCAGCAATCTCTATTATTGGCGACAGATAAATATTGCGGCTGACAAGCCTCCCTCGAAGAAATCGGGAAATTAACTAATTATGACGAATATTATTATACCCTCAAAAGCGTAAACCAAAATATTCCTCCGAAATGATTTCCAACTGCTGCGCGGCGAATTAAATTATTGTTCCTTGGTGAGAACTGACTATTGTCTTACTCATAAAATATATCGAGAAGTCTTGATTATTTTCGATGATCAACAAATGAGATAGATTTCCAATGTGAAATGGTTTTCTAGTGTTTGTTACAAACCCAATGTGAAAGCTTTCTTTCAGTGCATTTGATACATGCCGCAATCTCCGGCGACGACGACGATGGCAAAAATCCAGTTAAGTACAAGCGAAATATAAATCAATATGCGCTGAAAGAAGGATAGCGAAAATCTGCGAAAGCTTTCTAACGATGTGATCGGTGCATTGTGAAGTTGCCCAAATTACTTTTGGATTGGTACTTTTAATTTTATTCGAAATTACTAGTGAAGATTGCTTACGAGCGATGCAAATTCCTTTATTAATTGATTTGCCTCGTATCAGCGACAGATTTTCTATTGGTTTTCTATTGCGAGCGGCGAAGAGAGAACGACGAAAACGAAACGTGCATTGGTGGGCGCAAATTTATAGAATTTTGAGCGAAAGCTTCTTGGCCAAACAAAATTATGTGTTCGTGATTGCAACACGGCCGTTAAGTGGAACTTGAATTCTTTGTGTGGATTCTGAATAAAGTTTGCAAGTCAAAGCAGCATCATGAATTGTGCGGAGAATGATTGTGATATGGGAGAATTTAATTTGCAGGAATATTGTATGATATGCTCTCAAATAACTCAAATTATCGAAATATGTTGTTTAATATATTCTATATCTACAGCTAACATGCACGTCTCATTTATATCGAAGGTGCGTTGTAACTTCGTTGAATTTGAATTTGCTTACGTTGCAGTTTCGTTTGATTAATATCACTGATTTTGTGAACACACATTCGAATAATTTGACTAAAACTGACGTACCTGGGATGGGAGATGTTATACTTATCTTCCCACTATATTTTCCTTTTTTTGTGTCTTGGTAAACAGACGGACTGTGCAAATCAATGCACACAATACGAACAAGACTGTATATAATTGGCAACTATGGGTAACATATTAGCAACATAATCCAGTGTAATAACTACCAGACAATGGACTAGGTATACTATAAAAGAATTAGAATTTATATATTATTAAAATATTCATATGCACAACTTATCCTTTCACGAATAAAATTAGACCAATATGAATACAAAAAGCAGTTCAACTCTTTTTGATATCCGATAGTCGCAACGCGGATTACAATTAAAACTGTGAATATACCGGGACTATACTAATGAAAGTCATACTCAACAACATTGCTGGAGCTTAGCTAAAAGTTCTAAAGTTAACCCAATCTTTGTAGTGACGTTCTTAATGCCTCGAAGTATATCTAATGTTAGAACATGTTTAATACAAAAGAGAAACAAGCAAGCAGCCTCCATTAAGCAAAAAAAACCAACAAGTGACCTTCCTCAATGCTTCATTGAAAAGGTACATAAACTGGAAAATATATACCAACAATTTCACATTTTGATTAAAGATAAATAAACTTGCGCAATACTCCTATAAAATACAGTGGACGCTCGATATAGTAAACATCGATATAGTGAACAATCCAATACGGTGAACACACAATATTTTATACAGGTTATTCTAAATAGTGAACAAAACAAATCTCGCTACAGTGATCCTATGTTTTTTATTTTCTTTCAACCTTCAGCATGCAGAAACACGTGTAAAGCTCATTAGTACATGCAGTCAAAATTTACCGTTGGTTCTACTGATCGTCTTGCGTTGTGCGAGAATCTTGCATGATTATATATGACTAGCGCTTAAACAAAAAGCTATTACTATTACCACAGATATTAATAAAAATGAATTTGGTTTCGTCTCAAGTGATAGTTGGCTGCAAAAATTTAAGAAGAGGTATGGTGTTCGATACCTAAAGATATCAGGTGAATTGTCATCTCAATTAGAACTGGTCTGCCCTGTTAAGAAAAAACTCAGCGAGAAAAAGTTGGAGCTGCAACTAACAACGGAATAGCTTTACAACGCTGATGAAACAGGGCTATATTGGAAGCTTCTCCCGGAAAAGACGTATGTAGCATCCAGCGAAAAAAACTGCTCCAGTGTGAAAAACAGAAAAACAAAGGATCACATTTTTAGCGTATGCTAATGCCACAGGTCACCATAAAGTAAAACCACTTATCATAGGAAAAGCTCAGAAACCTCGATCCTTTAAAAATGTATCCTTGCCTATGCATTACAGGAATTCCAAATCGGCTTGGATGGCCTCAGCCATTTTTAAAGACTGGTTCCATACTATATTGTTCCAGATGTACAACGTTTTCTTCGCCAAAACGGGTTACCAGATAAGGCCTTGTTAATTTTGGACAATTCCCCCAGCCATCCTCCAGAGAGTGAGCTTCAAACTCCAGATGGTAGCATTTCAGTCATGTACCACTAATTCAGCTTATGGGTCAAAATGCTATCCGCCTGATCAAACTTTTTTATTGGAAAAAAATTGCTGCTATCAATTGCTGCTTCTGAAAATGGTAGGTGCTTATCTTAAAGATTTTATTGAATCTTAGAGAAAATTACGCTTTTTTCAGACAACATTTGTGAAGCTATTAAGTCAGTGTCAATAAAAGACGCTGTTTTTAAATTGGCAGCAGCATGGGACAAATTAGAAGTTTCGAAAGAAGATTTTGAGGATGAAGATGAAATACCTCACAGTATCCTTCGCAACAATTTAGCGTTGAATGCTAACACAGTAGAAACGGAAGAAGTAATTAATCTTCTGAAGAATATAACAAAAAATTGGAACGAAGATCAGGTATCTTCAGATATTGCAGAAGACGAAAACGAAAAAGAACAACAACCAGATGCAGATCATCCGATTTGTTCAGTGTCTAGAGATGCTGTTCAATTATTTGAGAAAGCACTTCAATGGGCAACTAGCAATAAAGTGAATTACACGGATGTTTTGGTGCTTAAAAGATTACAAGAAAAGGCGATAATGATTGACATAAATCGAAGAAAAAGCTGACGAAGATGATTAACTATTTTAGCAGAGCTTAAGTCTGTTGAATTTTTGTTTTTTAAGTACGAGTACCTACATGGAATGTATTATTTTTGTTGCGTTTTACGTTTTTCCACGGATGAGTTGTTTCTGTTAAAAATAATATTACCTTTGTTATAAAAATTGGCTTGTTTTTTTTAGTATTTGCAAAGAAAAATTTGTAATTACATATATTCTATTTTCGATGAATTGTACGTAAAAACATACACATTTTGATAAAATTTTCTTCAAGGAGTCCACGCTCGTTACAATAAACAATCTCGCTCCCGTGAACAGGCCTGGTTTTCATTAGTTCACTGTATCGAATATCTACTGTATGTCGTTTATTGAATTAAGCAATCTAGCTCCACGCAAAACAACGAAAATTCTTATTATCCATATAAATATTAATCGTATAGATACCTATTGACCAAGAAGCGGTGGTGCGGCATGGCACAATACTGACACAAAATAAATTATGTTATTGCTTTATAAATTAGATCGAGTATTTCTAAATCAATTACAATGAAAAATGATAGAAATCGTTACTTTTTGCGACAAAATATAGCCGAAACAGTGAGAGTCTAAAATGCGACAAACTCATAATATCTCATTTGATGAGAAATACCGAAATCAAATATTATACAATTTTTCCTTTCAAACGAATCGCCTCTTCCATTCTACTCGCAGACGAAAAAGTCAGATTTATTATTTTTCCATCATCTCCCTCTCATCAAATATACTACTTGCCGAAGCGAAGGCTACATTGCAAATCATCAATTACACAGAAAAATAAATACATACTTACACTTCCATACAAATGAAAATCATATGGCATGACCAGAGAATCGATAATGCGAGATTCATTATCCATACAAATTAACTTAGACCCGATTCATAGGCTGCGTTCTTTGTCGTACGTGCCCTAAATTTGTTGGTAAAGGCAGGGGATAGACAAACACGGATGGGCCGCGAATTCTCATCCGATTCCTGTATGCTCTTTTGGCCCTCTTTCGTATTTTTCTGTGTTTGCTTTATTTTCGAATTTGGTTCTGTCGTGTTACGTTCGCGCTAGACATTTGAATGAAATTGTGTGCATTCTCTATCTGCTCAGATTTTATACGTACCTACGGGTAATAAGGATTTCCCCATTCCTTCATTGAGAATTGCTTAGGTAGGCATTCTTTCAATTCCTAGAATTAATACATCGGAACAAAGCAATAGTATTTACGTTTGATAATATTGCAAGCTATCAATATTTTAACGATTCTGGATTTCTGGATTCATACCCGCAATCACTGTAGTAGTTAAATGTAGTAAATCCGCAACTAGTTCGTAATTCTGTTTACTTATTTCGTCCAAAAAAAATCTTTGCTTGCTCCGATAGAAATGAAGTAAACCTACCACCGCGAACGACGAATAAGAAATAAAGGAAACAAAAATAATTTGAAAATCAGGGCACGGAAAGTGAAAGCACGCAGCGTATAAATGCGCGGTGCGTGAATTAATTTATTTCTACTTTGACTTCATTAAAAAAAAACTTTATTTAATTTCAAAGATACAAGTTTACATTCTAATTCTTAACACAAGTTTTATTTTCTTATAATTAATTTATTATAAGCATCAGATCCCTTACCCTGGGTGGGGGGAAATCTTCAGCTATACGAAGAACTAGAACTACGAACAAGAACTAACTCTAACATGGGAAAGAAACCCTTTATATAGTGATTTATCTGCTTAAGTCAGCAGTTCGATTGAGGATCGTTTATTTCATCTTTATTACTTCCGATTCAAGACATAGTATTTTAATTTGCTTATGCAAGAAAGATCTTGTTATTATGATACATTGTAGTTGTTTAGTTTTCTATGCAAGAAAGATCTTGCTATTATGATACATTGAAGATGTACACTTGTGTCAACAAATGAAGTTGGCACTGCCATTATTTATGTCTTGTATCAGATTACATTTTACAGCTTTGTTTACGAAGACTTTGTCTTCAGTGGATTAATGTGATTTTATACAATACAATGTTTATAGTGGATTTATAATTCAATCGGCGTAAGCTTGATGTTGTGTTTACATTACAACAAGTGCTGGCTTGACACATTCCTTTGTATCCACATTGATCATTGGTTGTTTATTCAGCTGCACTGCTTGGATCCATAATTGATTTGGAGTGACTGACGGCTGACCGTAATTATAATCATAATTTATTGGGTGGTTAACTCCCCTCCTTCTATATGAAGCGTCCCTGCTTCTTTATTATATTTTTCCAATTTCTGTAGGAGTGACTGGAATCTTACTTCATTTGGTTCAACATCGGGAATTCCTTGGCGTCTTATCTTGTAGTAGTAAACCAATAGGAATGTAAGGCAAACCAAAATGGTCAGAATTATAGTTGTGGAGATGAGAGGATAATTTGTAGTTTCTTCTCGCAAGTTTTCTATGGCATTGATGTTGTCTAATTTTAGATTCTCGATATCCGTTTCGAAGTATTGGTTTATATAATATTGATCCAGAGAATATGTCTTCAAGAATGTTTGTATGGTTCCAGTGGGATTTTCGTATGTAGTATTGTTGATGATAATGGTGTCGTTAAATGTTACTAAGTATGTTCCATTTGTAGTTACGTTGTTGACTGTGTTTATGCCGCTTATTAGTACAGCTCCATCTTTTATTATATCTATTCTAGTATTCTTTTCTTTAATTTTGTTACAATTTGCGTTCTGTTTGTTAAGTATATTAGACAAGCATGTTTCACTAGTATTTAATATACAAAATGTATTTCTTAGTTCTATTTTACAATTTTCAACATTCTTAAACTCTAGATTACATTTTGCGATTTTTTCGCCTATAATTAATTTTCCATCTATATTACTTATCGCTCTAGTTTCATATAATTGACAAATTTCTTTTATTATTGGATACTTGATTAGTATAATGATAACTTCATCATTCTGTAATATTTTAAATAGACTTACATCAATTAAATCGGAAATGGTAATAACTTTATTCTCATGCTTAGATATTTCTTGTATTTCTTTTAAATTTAGAATAGATGGGTTTAAAATATTGTGCTTAGAAAGTGTAATTGTTTGCATAAGATTTTGTAATTCTAAAATTATTAATTTATTTCTTTCTTGAGCGAGTTCATGACGATACTCTGTATTTATAATATGCAATGAATTTGAAATTTTATTTATTGCGTTAAAGATTTCAGAGTTGATTATGAATTGCTTATTATTATTAGTGACTAACTCGTTAAGTTTATTCGTAACTAATACCATGTCATCGTGGTCTGGGGTACCAGCAATCCATTTCCAAATGGTGCCTAATGTGTCTATTGCTCGTTTAGAGCGGTGTCCTCTTAATTGTTCCAGCAGAGTCTGGATTATAATTATGTCTGTATCATGACGTGTGTCTCGTGGAATTTCGTACACGTATTGTATAGTCTCGTCATTTATTTGTTTAGTCAGTTTCCGAATCGTTTGATCATAGAACGTTAAGTTCGTGAAATGAAATATTTCTCCGTAATCTTGATAAAGTGCTGCGTTACCATTTTCTATGAGAACATAGTTCTCTCTAGTGTAGTCGATTATGTCAGCATTGGTTATGGCGAATAATGAGACAGCGATAAATAGAATCATTTCAGAAATAGTGTGTTTATCAATTTTAGTTTTTTATATTTTTTTATGGATTATTTTGTTCCCTATCCTAACTACATTTCCTAAGTCTTCACCTATTTTTTGTTTGGAGTACAAGTTCTTAGCTTTGCTTCTTTTATCACTCATACGTTTAACATAAACTATTGCTTCTCTGTCAAAATGATTCACTTTTCGTCCCTTGTTATGTGTTTCTAACATTTTCTTCTGAACTTCTTTAAGTTTTTGTTCTAGGCCATGCTTTACCTGATTAAAAAGTACCTCGCAAGGTTTGTGATTTGTTGATGAGTGTATGGTTTGGTTATATTGCATTGTGGCTCTGAGTGTACTATTAATTTTAAATTCGTCACGAATGCAACGTGTAATTTCAATTAATGTGGAGTGTGGTCGTTCAACTTGTCCATTGTCTTCTGAGTGTCCCATAGGAACGTAATATGTTTTTATTCTGAGTCTTTCTAGAAGGGATTGTAATAAAACGGACTTAAAGATTTGTTCATTGTCACATACTATTGTTTTTACATTAGGGAATGTTTGAAGAGTTTCTAATAATTTCTCTGAAATATTTGTCTTTTCTTCTAAATGTTTTATTAGAAGAAATTTCGAATATGAATCTGTGCAGGTCAAAAATTTCATATTGTCAAAATAGAATATGTCAATGTGAAGTTTCTCCCCCTCTTTTTTGGAATTGGCGTCTCGCCAATAAGAACCTTAGGTGGATGTCTGTCATATTTGTTTCTATAACATATTTCGCAATGTCTCGCGAATTCTTTAAAATCTTTCTTGATTTCAGGCCAGTAGTATTTGTCCTTAACCTGTTTCACATTTTCTTCCCAATTACGATGGGCACGAGTATGTGTATTTAGTACAATACTAGCTTGATCATCCTTATTAGTGATATCGTTCGCAAATATTTTTGTGAAAAGAAATTTGTTTGAAAATGTAGATAGAATTGTATTTTTAATATCATACAGATCCTCAAATGTGCAGTGTATACATACTATACCTGGTTGTATAAATTCTTTAAGTAAAGGAATCAAATCTTCCGGATCTTTATATTCTATTAGGTGTCTTTTCTTTCCTTTAAACATTTCTATTTGTTCATGGATTGTTAATTCATTTCCATGAATTTTTGATAGTAGGATTTGTTGTTTATAGGCGTTAAGCGGTTGATTGGTTTCCAGTATATGGGAGTTATCACTACTTTCTGCTGAGTGCACCGTGTTCGATTCAGATCCACTTTCGGTAATCTGGTTGAGTTGCTGTCTTGAGAGTGCATCCGCTACTATGTTAGTTTTTCCAGGTTTGTAAACCATTTTTGGAGCGTATTCTTCGATTAAAGAATGCCATCTTTTCATTTTAGAATTCGGATTTCGTTGCGAAACAGCAAATGTTAAAGGTTGGTGATCAGTGTGAATCTCCAGATTAGTTACACCATACAGGTAGTTACGAAGATTCTTTAAGGCCCAAACGATGGCGTATAGCTATTTTTCGTTGGCCGCAAAACTTTGCTCTGTAGAGTTTAATGTTTTTGAAATAAATGTGATAGGTCTATCATCTTGCGATAAAACTCCACCTATAGCATTGCTAGATGCATCCGTTGTTAGAACGAATTTCTTCGAGAAGTTTGACTGCGTAAGCTTTACTTCTTCCATTAATAATTTTTTTAATTTATTGAAGGGATCTTTACCCTCTTCATCCAAGGTTATATTAGTTTTCTTGCTACTGTGTTGGGAAATTCTACCATTTTCCCCTTGCAAGTATTTTGTCAATGGTTTTGTTATTTTTGCATAACCTTCGATGAATTTCCTGTAATAACCCGTCATTCCCAAATAAGATCTTAATTGTCTTAGGGTAATGGATTCAGGGAATTCTTTTATAGTTTGTATTTTTTTTTTGGATCTGTAGAGATCGTATTGTGGCTTATAATATAGCCAAGAAATTCGACTTGCTCTTGGTAAAATTTAGATTTCTCCAAAGAAATCTTCATATGAGCTGCTTTCAGCACATTTATGATTGTTTCAAGATGCTTTGGGTGTTCCTCAATTGTATCAGAATACACAATGATGTAATCTATGTAGACGTGACATATTTTTCCTATATATGGCCTTAAAATGTCATCCATTGCTCGTTGGAATATGGATGGTGCATTTTTTAGTCCAAAAGGCATTCGGACATATTCAAATTTTCCATTGTTAACACTGAATCCAGTTTTCTCTATGTCGCAACTTTTCATTATAATTTGGTGAAAACCTGATTCGAGATCAACGGTTGAGAAGTACCTAGCCTTTCCCAAATTTGATAAAATTACATTAGTATCTGGTATAGGGTATTTGTCGGATATAGTATTTTCGTTAAGTTTTTTAAAGTCAATGACTAAACGATGTTTCATGGTACCATCTTCGTTTGTACCTTTTTTCGGGACCACCCATACAGGAGAATTGTATGGACTTTTGCTTGGTCGAATTATACTCGTACCTTGTTCGAGGAGTTTTTTTAACTCTTCGTTAACAAATTTATTTGCGGAAAGAGGGTATGGATATTGTTTTGTCCATATAGGGGTATCGTTTACGATACGAATTTCCGCTCGTACATCAGTTCTGAAAGGTAGATTAATATTTACTGATGCATGTATCTTCCTAATTTGATTTTGAATTAATTCTATTAATTACTGTTTTTTATATGTGACCTCTTGCATATTGTTAATAGCAACATTATTTGAATTCGCACTTATCTCCTTTCCTATGATATCATTTATTTTTATGATATCATTTTGAATGTCGCATTCTTCTGAGTAAATGCGTTCTTTTCTATTCTTGTAATATAACAACTTATTGTCTAAATCTAACCTAATTCGTGCTGACGTTAAAAGGTTATAACCTATTAAAGCGTCCGCGTCAAGATTATTTACTTCATAAAATCTTACGATTCTATCAAAAATAAATAGTTCATAAAAATAGGAAATAATAGTGAAACCGTTTATAGTTCTCACTCTTTTCTTTATTGGTAGTGTCTGTCTGTCTTCAAACACGCCCGGATTACAGTAACAACCTGTCGCCCCAGTGGCTACCAATATTCTTATTGTTTTTTCCTTATTTATTCTTCGCAAGATGTGGGGTAGTCCCCCGACTCTTGGCCTAAAAAAGCCTCTTCAGCCATATTATTTACTCTTAATTTAGCTGGAGGTGATTGACCTGAATATTGTGCAGATATTTCCCTATCTCTTTTAAACAATGGTCGCTGTGCATTAGTATACATGGGCACAGATGGTCTTGCATATTCGTTCCTAGAGTTTTGGAGAGGTTGCTGATAACGTTGTTGCTGTTGGGGTCCATGATGATTCCTTTGGAAATTATTCCAATCATGGTTTGTTACTGGCCGATGAGCCGAAGAACCAAGCTCCATTGGAACGGGTTTATCTCTCCTTTCTTGAGGAGGAAATCTTAAATTATTATAATTATTCCTATGGTTGGGAGGATGATTAACTCTATGCGTGTTATTATTAGTGGCAGAAGCTGTACTTCTAGAAAACTGAAGTGCAAAGTTTGCACGAGTGTTATTAGACTCCAGCTCTTGTGCTTTTGCAAGAGCGTTAGGTAAGTCGTCTACTTCCATACTGAATAAGATATTATTCAGTGGAGAGTTCAGACCCGTAATAAAAATTCGTAAAGCATTCTTACGATCTTGTTCCCCTGTTGTTGTAGAGAATCATTGAATTATGAGCGGCATCGCGCCAAGATACATAGGAATTTGCATTCCCATCGAATTCGGGTATCGACTTGATAACGTCTAGTGTTTCTGTGCACGAAATGTTGTCGTCTATAGCTTGTCTTGTATAGTCAGTTACGTTATTTTTTAAAGTCAATTTTTGAATTGTGTCCTTAAGAGAACGAATTTCATTTGCGAATACTACGTTGTTACTCGCAATTAATCTCGCCACGGTGTCTTCGATGGTCGGTTCGTTAGTCATTTTATTATTTTTTATATCAAACTCTTTCTCTATAACTCTGTTATTATCAAATGTACTATTTCTTTTATTTTTTATAATATCCCTAATTATGTTCATTCACTTAATTTCTATTTTAGATTCTTATTTCTAACACTTTTAATTCTTAATTTTTTTATTGAAAAGCACTGGTATCTTACCCTATTTCAGGATGAATGTTGTCCTCAGATGAGTATTTTCTCCTGTGGTGATTGATGTTCTCCTGCCTTTGCTGGATACTTTGTTGTGTTTTATTTAATTTTTTTCTCCGGTCTTGTGCTGGATACTTTTTGTGTTTAATTTTTTTTTCTCCGGTCTTGTGCTGGATACTTTTTGTGTTTAATTTTTTTCTCCAGTCTTGTGCTGGATACTTTTTGTGTTTAATTTTTTCCTCCGGTCTTGTGCTGGATACTTTTTGTGTTTAATTTTTTTTCTCCGGTCTTGTGCTGGATACTTTTTGTGTTTAATTTTTTTCTCCGGTCTTGTGCTGGATACTTTTGGCGTTTGTTTTATTTTCTCCAATCTTTGCTGGATACTTTTATTTGTTTTTGGCAGATCGCGATCTCAACACTATACTTTTTATTTTTAGTTTTTAGGTTGAGGACGATCCCGGTTGAGCCCCCAATTAATTTATTTCTACTTTGACTTCATTAAAAAAAAACTTTATTTAATTTCAAAGATACAAGTTTACATTCTAATTCTTAACACAAGTTTTATTTTCTTATAATTAATTTATTATAAGCATCAGATCCCTTACCCTGGGTGGGGGGAAATCTTCAGCTATACGAAGAACTAGAACTACGAACAAGAACTAACTCTAACATGGGAAAGAAACCCTTTGTATAGTGATTTATCTGCTTAAGTCAGCAGTTCGATTGAGGATCGTTTATTTCATCTTTATTACTTCCGATTCAAGACATAGTATTTTAATTAGCTTATGCAAGAAAGATCTTGCTATTATGATACATTGTAGTTGTTTAGTTTTCTATGCAAGAAAGATCTTGCTCTTATGATACATTGAAGATGTACACTTGTGTCAACAAATGAAGTTGGCACTGCCATTATTTATGTCTTGTATCAGATTACATTTTATAGCTTTGTTTACGAAGACTTTGTCTTCAGTGGATTAATGTGATTTTATACAATACAATGTTTATGAAGACTTTGTCTTCAGTGGATTTATAATTCAATCGGCGTAATCTTGATGTTGTGTTTACATTACAACAAGTGCAGGCTTGACACATTCCTTTGTATCCACATTGATCATTGGTTGTTTATTCAGCTGCACTGCTTGGATCCATAATTGATTTGGAGTGGCTGACGGCTGACCGTAATTATAATCATAATTTATTGGGTGGTTAACTCGTGCCCGAAAGAGAATTAAGAAGTATCGTACGACAAAGCACGCAGCGTATAAATCGGGACTTACTTGCAAATCCTACATGCTACCTGTGCTGCTAAATAACAAAAATGCCTATGCTCCTCCTAACAAAGAAAAAAAATACAACATACATGAGAATGCAATTATGAAAGGTTCGATAAAGAGATATAAAGCAGTTTATTTGGTTTTCTTTCTTTGTTTTCAAAGTGTGTAAAAAAAATGGTGACAGCAGAATTTAAGACACAAACCTTCAAAACGCCATCTACTAACGTGAGGCCAAAATAAAAAAACTCGCTGTTATGATAATACTATAAAGTCTATATACAAATATACCGACACCTTCGGTTTCCGTCTGAAGTGGCGACCATGCCCAGCGATATAATCAAATCACATAGATAAGTATGTATCTCGTGAATGCATTTGTCTCATCACTAAACACCAAAGCAAATACTATGACGGGTTCGGGTTGCACTATGCATTCCGCTGCCAACGTCAGGTGCATAAGATAATAATAATGCTGATAGGTATGAAATGATTAGGGTTCAAGTATCGAGGGCCGGAATCCGAGTGAATTGGAATGTGAACCATATCAAAGGAATATTTTTGTATAAATAGCATAAGATTTGGTAAATAAATGTTCTTCTCCTGTAAGCAACCGAAATACTAAGACAATTTATTTTCACGAGCAACTCACTTGAATATTCTTATACCTCGGCCCGCTCTATTAACATAGCGTTCGTCGCTAATAGAGGTAAACGACAGCATAATAGCTAATATTTTGGGTCGAGGGATCTTAGCCATTATAGGACCAACATTACAAAGTGTTCCGGATAAACTATTAATTCTGCTGAGGTTTCTTGGAATTGAAACCTCCGCTGTATGGTTGTCTATAATGACCATTGTGTGAGACCCTGTGAAATGCGTCTGAAGCAAAGTTTTCAGCGTTTCTTCCCGATCGCGCGTGATTGAACCACCTGATTTGATTAACAATCCCATGCCTTTTGCTTGATCCTTTGACAGAGCCCTTTGGAGGCGTGCCACCGCTGAAAGTTTTTCAATCTTCTCGCAGTTTACACGCCAGGAGGTTTTTTTTGGATCTACGCAACTCTGAGTTACACATGGTCAGCAGGGATTTATATTGTTCCCATGCGCCGGTGCGTTTGGCTTTGTTAAAAAGTTTTCTCACTCTTTTTCTAATAGCCTCAAGGTTACCGTTCCACCATGGTACACACCTTTTAACCACGGTTCGCTTTACCTTGCAACTACTTTTGAAGGAGGTAAGAATGATATCATTGATTTGACATTGCGCAGCATCTGCATCATTTGTATTGATGGTGCAGTTGGCAACATGTCTGACGCGTGTTCGGCATTGCATCTAATCTCGAATCGAATGTGCAATGTGCATATGATCCGACTGAGATACCTAGCCAGAAAGTCTATGCTATCTTTCATAAAAGGAGATGAGATAGTAAGGCCAAGGACCTCTTCTCTTATGGAATGTCTAAAAGTGGGTTTATTTCCCTTATTTAGAAAGACGAGGTTATTGCTATATAAATATTCTAATAACGACTCACCTCTATTATTTGTATACCGGCTGCCCCAAATTGTGTTATGTGCGTTTGCATCGCAGCCGATTAAAATATGCACTTTTTGGTCCTCACAGTAACGGACGAGTTCCTGTACTGGTAAGGGAGGCACTATACATCCGTGTCTCCAGCAAAGTACGCCGATGCGCATACAAATTTGTGCAGCTCTCGGCCGTTGTGGCGCTCTATTAGAACCGCCACCAGGTCCTTAGCTGTGAAACCTGGAATGACAGAAAATTTTATATTTTCCTTAATAGAGATAGCCGCCCTTGATCTGAAAAGACCTTTGGCGAAAATTAGCTCTCTGTATTTAAAATTTAATCCGAATATCTTACCATTGGTTGCCCATGGTTCCTGGATTAATCCAATAGCAATGTTCCCTTCGGCGCATCGCTAGCCCATTTGCGTCTGTATTCAAGGTTACGTACTCTATTGGGCTTGTTGTCACCTCTCCTACGTACGATACCCTCTATGTTCATGTGTAAGAAAACTGCGTGAGCTAAAGCTACTATCTACAATAAAAAGAAAATACCGACTGCATCTCATATATAGATTACATAAGATTTAGATTAAGACACGTGCAGTGCAAGGTACTGTTTACGAAACATCTTTACATCACGAGCCTCATTTGAGAGCATTTTGCACAATCGCGAAGCCCCGACGGTTACTTCAATTCATTCACAAATCTTTTTCCATGAAGCCTTTTTTAGATTTCCTGACTAAATACTTAAATCGCCTCTTGCTTTCATTGTACGAATATGAATAAAACAACAAAACCAATTTTATTAATTACAAATTCTTTGAATATATTTTATTATTGCGTTTTTGTGT
This sequence comes from Portevinia maculata, assembly GCA_949715645.1. Classification (NCBI taxonomy): domain Eukaryota; kingdom Metazoa; phylum Arthropoda; class Insecta; order Diptera; family Syrphidae; genus Portevinia; species Portevinia maculata. The sequence continues at coordinate 38,019,346 of OX454528.1, forward strand.
TATCAAGTTACTCATAATTATGAAAAAGAGGGTTAAGGGTTGCTTTAATTATAATATAATTCTATTTAAATATTTTTCATTTTACTTCATTGTCGATTGTAATATTTATTTAGTCATCATGCTGTTTTACTGTGTCAAGAAATGTGTTATTAGTCTATTTCGAACAAAAAATAAGTAAGAAATAACAACAGCTAATCCGTAATTTATTCTCGAGTATCTTCCTTTCAAGTGTACTTATTTAAAATACATACATTTAAATAATAGATTATATAAGAAATAATGTTATTTTTGTTGTTTCTTTAGCATATGTATTTGTTTCAATGTAATAACAACCAGCGCGCACTTATCAATCAGGCAAGCAAGATATATAATTTGTATTTTGCATTTTTATATATGTATATACAGGGTGTCCCTTAATTCGTTGGCAATATTTTAGGGCATGATTTATGGGTATATTCTAAGGAAAAAATTGTTCTACAGTAAGGGCCTATCTCTAATTTTTATATCATTTATTGAGGATTTAAGAAAAGGCTTACTTGGATGTACCCTGACCCATATTAACGGTAGTTGCGCTGTTAGTACTAATGATAGAAATTTCGTTTAGGCCTCTATTTTTAGAAGAAATATTAGCCTTTGTAATTGCATTTAAATAAATTGTATATCTTAACAAAGTCTTAAGATATCCAATTATTAACCTGTTCCATTTTTACTGCCCATGCTAATTTTTTGACTTTCGGTTCAATTTTCTCCAGAAAATGCGTAATAAACATAATGTTTTAATATTTTTTTTGAATGAAGGTAACAATAATAAAAATAAAAGCTTACGACAAATTTGTAGAAAACCCATAGATTTTATGATACTTTGGAAAACATTTAACATGAATGAATGTTATGAATGAAATCGATTTTTTTCCGGTTTAGGTAATTTTTGTTTTAATGTGTGTATTTCAACAGGAAAAATCCATAGATTTTATGATACTTAGAAAATCCTGCAGCAGGTAAAAAAAGTTGTTGCTGATTTTGTACCTACATTTCTACCTGTCAGGACTTACCTAAAAAAATGGTATAAAAGATTTAAAATCAAAATTAATTCATCAGTTTAATCTTAAACGCCAAGGCAAGCCGTTAGTTGATAGGATTTTTTTTTTTTAAATGTCTTCATTTACAAACGAAGAATACGCAGACATTATTTACGTTTATGGGCTGTGCAATGGAATTTCAAATAGTGCGCGACAAAGATACCATGAACTTTATCCAAACCGACGACTTCCTAGTAGAAACGTATTTGGAAATACATATCGAAGGCTTCGAGAAACGGGATCAGTTTCAAATACACGACCTAACGCGGGAGCTCCACAAGTAAGAAAAACTTCGATTGATCAGAGAATACTGGGAGCTGTTACAAATGAGCCATCAATCAGCATCAGATGCTTAGCTTTGCAATTCAATGTTTCCAGACATAAAATTTCTGATGTCCTGCATGGAGAAAATCAGTAATCGTGCAAAAAATCCCTTTTTTTAAATTTTACCTGTTCCATGTTTCCCCAAGTATCATAAAATCTATGGGTTTTTCTATAAACTTGTCGCAAGATTTTATTATTGTTACCTTCATTCAAAAAAAATATTAAAAGGTTATGTTTATTACGCATTTTCTGGAGAAAATTGCACCGAAAGTCAAAAAATTAGCATGGGCAGTAAAAATTGAACAGGTTAATAATTGGATATCTTAAGACTGAGTTAAGATATAAAATTTATTTAAATGCAATTACAAAGGCTAATATTTCTTCTAAAAATAGAGGCCCAAATGAAATGTCTATCATTAGTACTAACAGCGCAATTACCGTTAATATGGGTCAGGGTACACCCAAGTAAGCATTTTCTTAAATCCTCAATAAATGATATAAAAATTAGAGATAGGCCCTTACTGTAGAACAATTTTTTCCTTAGAATATACCCATAAATCATGCCCTAAAATATTGCCAACGAATTAAGGGACACCCTGTATAATAATACGTTTATATATACCAGATAAACACATTGTTTAATAGTAATTAATTGTTGCTGATCTCTGTTATAAATATATCATATATTTTATTTTTTTCAATTATAGAAACTTTATTACAGTAAAAGAAAACAAATGGAAATGGAAAAGTTTTCCGTGTACCTATCTAGTAATTTTTAAATTAATATTTCTTGTTTAAATAAAGTTTTTTTTTTGGATTTAGGTTAAGACTGTTTCAAGTTTTTTTTATTTCTTAGTAAGCATCCGCTTTTTAATTCATCCAATAAAATTAAAAAAAAAAAACATTTCAAATTTGTTCGTTTATTACGATTTAATAAAATTTTTCATCTTTTTTCTTGTTATATGTATTTGTATACGTTTATAATATCGAATACAGTTTCAAACTTTTATATTCTTGTCTTTTCAATATTTCTATCAATTTGCATTTAATTTCCTCATTCGCATTTTTTAGATTTTTCAATTCTTAGGTTAGAATTTATTTGTTGATTTTATGTTTATTATTAATATAGAAATGCAATGTAGAAATGCAAGAAAAGGCTAACATTTTAAGCTAACTTTTTTTTATACTTTTCTTAACTATTTATTTTACATGATTTTATTATTTTTCATTCAACATGTTTTGAAAAAGTATTGTTTTCTATGTTGTATTATTTGTGTGATTTTTTTTAAAGAAAACGCCTACGTTTTGTTTTCATTATTTTTTTATTATGAAAACAAAGTGTCTAAGTTTTGTCTATTTCTTTTATTACTATAATTTGTTCAATTAAGAAAATATTTTTAGTTTTGATGTTTGTTTTAGATTTTTAGTGGTAATTATAAGTGAAAAAGGGAGATCGCTGTGGTAAATATGTTTTCGCCAGAAATTTGTTTGTTTATAATTGATATACATTTTCAACTGGATAAAATATGTAATGTTGAAAGATATATATAATGTTAATTAATAAAAATGCTCGACTTTTCTTAGCTCTAGTTGAACATTATGTGGATTCCCCGACAAAAGCAGTAATAAACGATCTTGACATAATCATATCATCATCGGTTGCATAGGCCCTAATTATCAAAACTTCTTAATCAGCCCTATCGAGGATCAGTTTGAAAAAATATTTTCCTCGATTTGTTATTTCTCCGATCAGATGGAATGCAACACACATTTCCGCAGTGTGATATGACGCATACAGCAACCCAATTTGAAGAGATACACAGCAAATTTAAATATTAAATAAAATAAATTAATAATAATAATAAATAAATTAAAGAAATTAAATTTCTTCCGATGAAAATGCTGCAGATAATTTTAAGTGGAATGGAAAATTGTTGAAAGTTGAAAGTAATAAAACAAAAAAAAAATAACATAAGAAAAGGCTGCAGTCTGCTTCGGCGAACTGTTGGATAGAGTCGAAAGTTGATTGATGAGAGACGAATTGTTCAAAAAGACAGTGGGCGCGTTCAATTTGAAAGGCAACTGCGGGTTCCCTACTTGTTCAAACCTTTATCGCTTGCCAAACGATCGTCAAGTGAGTTATTCGATCAATATTAAAATATTAGGGACTTGTACCAAAGTAAACGCCCCCCCCCCTGTCTAAATGTTTTGCTATTAGCGGTAATTTAGTTTTTCAAAGAATTTGTCGAAAAGCCCTTAACAGTGGAAAGAAACTTTTAAAAAACATAGGGACGGGCTACAGTCCGCTTGGGCGAACTGTTGGATACCCTATTCTTATTCCTATCCCTCATAAGTGGGCTGACAAAAGTCTAAGTATGGTTGAATTGTTAAAAACGCTCTACATATTTAGTTAATAACATTTAAAGGATTTCATCGAAAAAAACGAAGCTTTTGTTAAAAAAACGCTACCTAGCTCAAACTTTGATTTTTCAATAAAATTGTTTTATTTAATTGTGGGCGTGTCAGAGAAAGAAGAAAATTTTATATCCCGAGCAGTTTTAGGAGTCATAGATCATATATAAAAAATGTCAGCTTTCTAGCTCAAAATTCGATTTTTTGGAATATTTTTTTTTTTTGAGTTTGTGATTGTTTCTGTGGGTAGATTTCAAAAATTCGCAAATTTGATTATTTCGGGACCCTAGAGAGTATATGGTTAAAATTTCAGCTCTCTAGGCCCAGTTTAAAGGCCTAATTTTTGCTGACAGGCGGACGGACGGACGGACGGACGGACGGACGGATGGACGGACGTACGGACATGGCTAGATCGACATTACTATCGATGCTAATCATAAATATAATAACTTTTAGACCTGTAGACCTGTAGACCCCAGGCAATATTAAGGTATGATAGAAACTATGAGTCAAAATTAATATACCCTTAGAATAGAGTACAATAAATACATACTAGGCATTAACGGTCCATACAAGGCCTAAAACTTGGCTTCTCTAACCATTTGCCTATGCGGAGTGGAAGGGACCTACAGTTTTAAGCCAAATCCGAGCGGCAAATTTGAGGAGCTTCTCATGATAATTTATACTCTTGGATGTTTGTCAGACGTTCGCTAGAGTTGGGGCCGTGTAAATAACTTAAGGCAAACAATTTTGTACGGGCAAATAATTGTTAAGAAACTTCTTGTCTGCATATTTTGTTGCTATACTTTGCGTGGAACACAACCTTCATTTAAAACGACTTCTTTGCTAAAATGTTATAAATAATGACGGCGTCAGTTGGCAGATTTGATAAATCTTTACAGGCCGAAAAGTATATGTTGCAAATTTCAAGCTTATAGCCTCAAAATTGCTGACGGATGGACAAACGGACGTGGCTATATCGGCATAAATGTCGCTGCTCATTAAAAAATATAGTTTAACGACCAATATAAAGGCATGTTACCAACAAAGAGCTAAAATCAATACACCCATAGGATAGGGTACAATAATTTGTTTATTTCTAGTTCAGTTTGGTAATTTTGTTAAATTCTAAAGAAAAGATGGACAAGTTTTCAAAACGACCCGCTTATTCATTACCTTGAAATTTTTTTTTTAGTATTAAATTTATCAGAAAATTTTTCAATTTTTTCAAAGTTTTTCGTATTTCAAACAGCTGACAAACGACGGCTTTTGTATGCTCAATTTATTTTTTTTCCAAACTGATACCTCGAGCGCATTTGGGTTGAATTTGGTTTTCGTTTCGCAATGTCTTCCAAACGGATACCTCGATATGGCTGAATAGTTTACCTCAATTTCGGTTTTTAAATGTAGCGTATTCAATTCATTCAAATTAAAAAAAAAAACAATTTATTAGTTTTTCCGTATAGAAAACTGTTCAATTTCTGAGTCAATTTACAGATGTGTTCGGGTACATTTTTTTACTGATCCACTTTTTACAAATTCTTAAAAGGACATTTTTTTTAGAAACTAGCTATGACTAAATTTGGCATCTCTCTCAATCTCGTCAGACGGCAATAAAGAACGCTCGCGCCTTCCATATAGGTCGGAAACAGGTTCGCGTACTTTATGTGTAGAAAAATGAAAACTGTCAAATCTCCAAAATCAAGAGAGAATCCTGTCATTTCCAAAAAAAAGTACGCGAACGCTTTTGTGTAAAAAGATGAAAAACGTCAAAGTTTGGCTTGGAATGAAGCAACCGCTATTTTTTTTTGTGCTGGCAAACTCATAGGATTTCATCATTTGACAGTTTTCATTTTTTTACCAGCTGAAATTCTGTGTGAAGACAAATTAACGAAAGTACATTTTTCTTTCGTTCATCTTTCTACCATTTTCTCAGTACGCGAACGCGTATGTGTAGTTTTGCACGAAAGTTCATATAAATTTACGTTTGCATATTAGTTCGCGAACAGACCTAATCTCATCGAGAGGTTTGATATCCAAAAAGACAATGTAATGGGCATCATAGTGGAGAAAATTGGATGAAGGTTGCAAGTTGTGATTGCGTATTCTGATGGCTGGCAGAACACAGAGTGTGCGTCTTGCAAGTAAATATTTAAATAGAAGTATCGGTTTAGCTGCAGATGAAAACGAAACAAAGAAAATACGAATCGAGTCAAACATTCCAAAAGAGAGGTTTGAGGAAGTACGGGGCTTTGTTTATCTTGGCTACGCTATTAATTCCATTTAAGAAAAAAATAAAAAGTCAGTAGATAATTTATATTCCTCTATTATATATATATATATATATATACGAGACTCCCATAACCCAGGCCTGTTCTATGACACGAGGCATAGACAGTAGCAACAACAGATGAAGGTAACCTCGGTCGTTTAGAGGAGAACATTTTTCAATTGTTGCTCCCGTTTTCGTATGAAAAAGGATATTTAACAACGATCTGAAAAGCGTGTTTTAGTTTTCTAAGATGGTAAGGCCATGTACAGTGAATGAACCCAATACTCCGGTTAAAATAGCCTTCGATATCGACCTGGAAGGAAGGCCGTAATAAAAAGGCCTTATCCATTTTTGATTGCGCACCTGCAGGCAGTTAGCCAAAGACTCGGATCTTCGAGTAAACCTGTACTAACAGTAATTAAAGGAGAAGAAGAAGAAGTGATAGCATAACCTCGCCGCCAATAAAGTGTTTAGATGACGACTACGAACAAAGATAAAAGGCGAAACCGTAAATAGTAATGTTTTCTGCAGATTTTTTATTTCATCTGCACAATCTGCCCGACTAGATTGCTGCGAATTGCCAACGTTTAGAAATGTTACTGGATAACGCTAGATCCGCGTTAGATCCATTTGATTTTTTATTGTGGACAATGCAGATCAGACGATAACGACATAGCCCACACTCTTACAATTCTGATGATAAAGTCGTACAAAAAGCAATACAACGCAATTATCGCACTCAAATTATATATATTTTGTCGAATTTCATTCAAACAAATACTTATGCCGTGCAAGGAAATCGGCTCCCCGTATTTCTTAATAGTCGCAGTCCCCACTGTATGTCCAAACAGCACCTTCCAATTACATTTGTATGTTTTTTTTTATATTTGCCTTTACTAACAGGCTCTAAACAGTGCCAGATTGACCAGTATGCTGAGAACGTTGAAGCAGAGCTGAACCCTGGGTTCAGATCATTTTAAAAGAAAACGATCGAACGATATCGTTTCACAATAGCACAATAGTCTCTATCAAATCAATAGATAGAATTGTCGAAACGATGTCATCCGATCGATTTCAGTTTACGTGATCTGGCCCAGATTTTATGCTTCACAAAGACTATCTGCTTCAACTTAGTTTAATGGCGGAACATAATCAATCGGATATGCAAAATATTCCTCAGCAATGTTAAAACGTTAACCCAACAACTTCACAACTTGTCCAGTACTGCCAAACTCAGCAAGTACATCTTGTCATCGGCTGCGACGCGAATGCACATCACCAGATTTGGGGCAGCCGAGACACAAACAAAAGAGGTGAGTTACTTTTAGATTACCTATATAGTAAAGACCTAGTTATTCTAAATAAGGGTGATAAGCCCACTTTTAGGAACAGTATACGAGAAGAAGTTTTAGACCTTACTCTCTCGTCTCCTTTTATACAAAACATTGTAGAGGACTGGCACGTGCCTGATGAAGCTTCTCTGTCTGATCATATGCATATTATGTTCAGGCTGCGATGCAACACCGAGTGCGCGCCGGTCAAATACAATAATAAATTAACTAACTGGAGAACCTATAGTGAAAATCTGGCAATCAGAACTGATCTGCTACCAGATTCACCACTAACACCGAGTGATGCGGACGCTGCACAATGTCAGCTTAACGACATCATTATCTCATCCTTTAGGAATAGTTGTAAGGTAAAGCGCACCGTGGTAAAAAGAAGCGTACCATGGTGGAATGAAAACCTGGAAACTATCCGCAAGAAGGTAAGAAAACAATTCAATAAATCGAAACGCACCGGCGTATGGGATCAATATCGATCCATGTTAACCAAATACAACCAAGAGTTGCGAAGATCTAAAAGGGCCTCATGGCGCGCAAACTGCGAAAAGCTGGAAAAACTCCCAGCAGTGGCGCGGCTCCAGAGAGCGCTTTCAACAGATCCTTCAAACTGCATGGGATTGCTCATCAAACCTGATGGAACAATCACAAGCGACCGGGAAGAAACTCTCATAACCTTGCTGCAAGTTCACTTCCCTGGTTCCCTAATTGTCGATCACACAACTGATCACACTACTGAGGTTTCATATCCAGCTAACCTCAGCAGAAATAATAGTTTATCTGGTAAATTATTTAGTCCAGATAAGGTAAAATGGGCCATATACTCATTTAAACCATTCAAAGCACCAGGAAGTGACGGAATTTTTCCAGCCCTCATTTAAAAGGGTATGGAATTCTTCCTACCTAACATGATTGCCTTATTTAGGTTCAGTTTCAACTGGGGCTACATACCACGCACTTGGCGGGAGGTCAATGTAGTATTTATCCCCAAACCAGGTAACAAACCTAGTGAACTACCTAAATCCTATCGTCCCATAAGCTTGACATCGTTTTTCCTGAAAACAATGGAAAGAATAATTGACGTTCATATCAGAGAATGCGTAACTTTTAGCATGCCTCTACACCCCTGTCAATATGCGTATCAAAAAGGCAAATCAACGAAAGGCGCCCTGTTAAAACTAACAAATCACATAAACAACGCCTACCGTTGCAAAGAAATTGCACTATGCGCTTTTCTTGACATAAAGGGTGCTTTTGATAACACCGGTTATGATTCAATATCAAACGCTTTAATTCACCGAAATGTAGACTTTCCCACCATAAACTGGATAAAAGCGATGCTCGAAAGTCGGAAAATCACTGCTTCGTCAGGACAGACTTCAGTATCAGTTTCAGCTATAAAAGGCTGTCCACAAGGAGGAGTTTTATCACCCCTCCTGTGGTCTTTGGTCATAGATGACCTACTTCAAAAATTAAGTAATTTAGGCTACGACATAATAGGGTATGCCGATGACTTGGTCATCATTATTAGGGGCAAAGAATCAAACGTAGTTACTTCATGTATGCAAAACGCCCTTAAGATAGCTATAGACTGGTGCGTCAAGGAAAATCTCTCCATAAACCCCAGTAAAGCTATCATAGTTCCTTTCACAAAAAGAAGAAATCTCAGCTTAGCTCAGATTTCCCTAAATGGCACGACCATTGAGTATTTCGACGAAGTCAAATATCTTGGAGTAATCCTGGACAAGAGACTAAACTGGAACTCTCACATCAACAACAAAATCACTAAAGCTAACAGAGCTTTATGGGCCTGTCGACGCACATATGGCAGAACCTGGGGAATCTCTCCAAAGATTGTCCACTTGATCTACACAGTGATGATAAGACCCATTATAACATACGCCTCCATTGTATGGTGGACAAAATCCACACAAAAGGTCGCAAAAGAGAAGCTCAAAAAGGTACAACGGCTTGCGTGCCTTGGTATCTCCGGAGCCATGCGAACCTGTCCAACGGCTGCCATAGAGGCAATAACAGGTATTACACCTCTCCACATATACATTCAAAAAGTGGCGATCCGCAGTGCAATAAGTCAAATACAGTTAAACGAGATAAGTCTTAACGATCATCCGGAACTTAAGACCCTTCTTGATGAACTGCCAGAACTCAACATGAACTGCGCGGTCACAGACCGCATCCATAAAACACTATGCTTCAATAAGCGGTTCTCCAGGGAGATTCCCAAGAGAGAAGCATGGGTTAGTAATAACCCACCTAACAGCCACAACGGCATAAAGTGGTATATGGATGGTTCTAAAATGGAAGCGGGGGTAGGAGCGGGAATATACGGACCAAACAAACGCTTTACGATACCCATGGGAAAAAGTCCCAGCGTATTTCAAGCAGAGCTCCACGCCATTCAAGAATGCGCTAGCCACATAAATTTATCTGGTATAAAAGGTGCAACCATCCATATATTCACGGATAGTCAAGCAGCTATAAACGCCCTTAGCTCGCATACGATTGACTCCAAATCAGTCATGTACTGCTTCAACACCCTACAGGCACTCGGAACAAGTAACAAGACCAAGCTATGGTGGGTTCCGGGTCATGTCGGGGTGGAAGGTAACGAAAAGGCCGACGAACTGGCCAGAAAAGGTTCGGAAACACCCTTCATAGGTACCGAACCCTTCTGCTGCACTCCTAGATCAGCAGCAACGGCAGCAATAAAAAGCTGGGAATACAGAAAATGTATCCATCTATGGGAAAGCATCCCAGGTTTAAGACAGACCAAACAAGCCGTTCGGCCTTTCAATAAAAATGCCAGCAAATGCCTAAACCTAAGCAGGCATGATATCAAAAACTTAGTAGGTTACCTAACTGGCCACCATGGTTTAAGATATCATCTACACAAAATGAAAATAGTAGACTCTCCTGAGTGCTGACTCTGTCTTGAAGAGGACGAGTCAGCTGAACACATTTTATGTGAATGTCCGGCCCTAAACGGAATTAGAAAGAAGATCTTTTTCAGGGAACAAATGTGGCCTGACGACATAAAGAATTCTTCTACTAGTAGAATTGTCCGCTTTACACGGAAAGTGGAAACTCTATTAGTCTAAATTTTTCTGGCCCACACGGCACAAAAGATCTTTTTAGGTCGAAGTGCCCCATATTTAATCGCCTTGGCGACCCAGAACTTAAAAAAAAAAAAAAAAAAAAAACAACTTCACAATTTTGAGCAAAAACATCGGGGTTTCCACACAAATCGATTGCTACTGATTCATTTTCGCACCGTACGGTGTCAAAATCTGCAAGGTACTGGCTCAAGAACGTTTAATTTATGCGAATCGACGAAGTGTCCGGGCGACAAAGCATATTAGCTGATTTCATTCAGCTAATGAGTTTTCAACACTCGCAAAATTTTACTTAAATATTCCAAATGTTTTGTATTTTGACGAAAACCGATATTGGCCTGATGACGTTATTGCCCTTGACTAGAAGTGCTAATGCGAAGTTGTATATGAAAAAAAGTTGTAGAGTACCTGCATACAAGCAAAATTTAGTAGACGATTGCACCTTTAAAAACCAAAACCTAAAGAAGAACATAAAACCAAGAATTTCAAGTAAAAATTACAAATAGACACAAAATTATTAAAATTATTGTGTTATATAATATGTACTAACACGAAGTTGCAGTAAAGAACTAAAAATAATCCATAACCAATGCTTCCAAAAGTGGTTTTTGTATATAGAAATAGTGAGTCGATATTTGATTAAATATTATCTTAGAGCGAGAGCCATCGATAATAGCGAAGATTTGATTATTTAGATATATATTCTTTTTTTCTTAATATTTTGTGTTTTCTTTGAAATATTTGTCCATCTTTTTTTTTGAGAGAAATATTTATTTTGTTCTATTACTTGATTTAATTAAAATTTGCTCCGTTGTTTAAATGGCCCGGGATTATAAAGAAGAATTCAAGCAAAGAAATAAAATAAATTAAAAACAATATAAATACAATAGGAACCACTTATAGTTTTTATTAAGTAATATTTATTAGAATTCTATTTAAACAATATCGTACAAAAAAGCATATAGTTAATGTTGTTTCAAAGTTGTTCGCAAGTAGGCAAAGCCTAATAATATTCGCAGGTAAATGTAAAAACACAAAACAAAAAAAGCATATAAATAAAAAGAAAAAAAAGAGCGCAAACATGATACAGAAAATGTTAACTTAAAATGGCATCCCTTTTAAATCTGAATTAAAATAAAGTCAAATAAATTGTATTGAGACTGGACGTCAATTTTTTTTTATATTGTTGTAATATTACTTTAAGGTGATAATTTTTGTAGTTGTTTTTGTAATAATATATATTGTTTTTTGTTTTAAATCATTTAAGAACTGACTTAATAAATGGTGGTTTGTTGTATGCTTTTAGCCGGATGATGCTGCAACTGTAGTTTCACAAGAGTTTGCCTCGTTGGTTGGTTGTAGAGCGGCCTTATTTTGGCGCACTAATTCAGCGCGGCGTTCCTTTAAAAGGTGGTAACCAAAAAGGTAAGTCAAAATAGAATTTTACAAAAATGTTCCTTTTAGAAATAATGATTAAAAAAATATTTAAAGTTTTATTTATATGATAGTGATTCATAAAAAAGTGTAAAGATTCAAAAAATAAAATAAGGAATCCGCTTTGTACTTCGTGATATTAATTTAAAAATCGTTAGGCTCTGTTTTAGACTTATGGCCAAGAGCCTAGATTCCCGGTAGTAGAGATCCAGGCTCTACCGGTTCTACTCTTCGATTTGTTTTTGTGTTCAAGAGCTATTGCACTATTCATGCTATTTTTTGCGAAGTTCAAATAACGCAACGGCCCGTATCAACAACAAAATTAATTGTGTAGCTTAAATTTGCAGTCCTGTTCACTCCCAGGAAAGGGGAAATTTAAAAGAAGAGATTTGAACTCCACATTAAATTTATTGATAAGGTCCATTGTGTAATTAATTGAAGCGTCCGACTGGCTGAAAAATCGGCGCTCGACGTCATTATTGATTGATGAAAATCGTTTTTAACCACATTCCCTCTATCAGACACTTTCTTGTTGTTGTTTTTCTTCTTTATCGATGAGGTTATGATCTGAACAAAATTGATCAGAACTCTCCTACTCCTCTACCCTACTGGCCCGCCCGTGGGTTTCACAACTGTTAGCTTCCTAGATGTTAACATTATACTAGTCGGCGCAAAAGTCATCACCTTATCAGAAAATGCTATAATTTTTGCAAATGGCGGAAAAGTCAATTCTAGTTTGACATTGTGAAGTAAACTTGTATATGTTATATACATGTCAATAAGAGTGTTTCGATTTATTAAAGCCAAATAACATCGGGTGACATACAAACCATGGACCCACAGCTCATTCTCAGATTCATCAAGGAAAGTGGACTGGACGCTGTGCTCTAAGGAGTGTGACCTGCCAAGGAAAAATCAGAGCAATACCTCGATACGATTCACAAAAGAAGTATATAGAGAGGGCTCTGAAAGAGGGCATGAACCTCTCCGATGTACAAGCAGGGGACACAATAGACCAATAGGTCGCAGTGTAATATACCCTAACTAATATTATTATTATTAACATAGGGTGACAACTTTTGCGGCGCCACCTTGTATAACCACACAATTGCTACCTTGCATATCCAGAAATTTTTTTTTGGCACGAATGGCAAATTTGAAACGCTTTCATGACAATCTTAAATTTAGCTCTGTTCCCTGACTTTGTTCAAGGGGCTTGAATCAGGTTAAAGTTTCAAGACTGCTTAAATTATTTTGTACCTTACACAAATATTTTGTATAATAGAGAGAGAGACAAAGGGAGAAAAGTCAGTTGCCTTCAACTGACGGAGTTAAGAATATCTCCCACTGAAGTAAGGGAGATGTTTAAAGTGCTATTTATGTTATTTCACATATATATGCCTGAACAGGTTCAGGGACGGGCTTAGAAACTCACTGCAGCGACCAAAAACAGCGCTTGTTGAAAGAGGCAAATAAAGGAAGAAATCACATCGAAGCATTTTTTTTACTCATGGGAACCTAGCGAATATTCAACATCTTGAAACTGTTCAGGAAGTGTGCGTTTTCGAAAACGCCAATTTGATCCTCATTTTATGACGCAGAAATTGCAATCGTCGTGTTTGCAGACTTAAGTGTAAAGACAAAGGAAAACTGTCGTTTCTTCAACGTCGAGCAAATTCTCTAATTTCAAAGAAAAGTACGCTTTCGCAGACAAAAGTCATCAAAAACAACAAAGTTTGGATTGAAGAGAGGCCAACCTCATCATTTGGCCGTTTTCATTTCTTACCAGCAGAAATTCTGTATGACACCGCTGATCTCCAGTCTCATCAGAAATAGACACAGACAGGCATAAAAACACCTCTATCGCACAAAATATGCAGCATTGATTGGCATCTGTTACGCAGTTATCCGAAACCAGCAGGCCTGTCGGCGAACCCCAAGCCAAGAGCCTAACGATACCACTCAATGTCTATTTCGAAAGTATTACTGTGCATTTTCATGTTAAAAAATAAAATTTATACGATAAACTGCATAATATTTTATATAGCAACGAAAACGAATCTTAAACGAAAAGAACTGTTTTTTGTTTTGTTTCAAAGAGCATTATTAAGCATTGTCAAAATAGTTAATTATAAAAATAACATATTAATTTTTACAGAACCTAAAAACGATGATGGTGATGATGTTTTTGTTTTTTTGTTTAAATTAACAAAATAAAAATTAAATAAAAAAATATTCTTAAAGCAAAATGAACCTACAAGTTTTCGAACAGTCTCGATTTTCTTTTGTATCTCCTTCTCGCGATTCTGTTCCGCAGTGTATAATTTATTTTCAATAATTCGGGCCTTCTCCTCAATCTTCTGCGATTCCAATTGATCGATTTGATTTTTGATTTCGGCAATTTTGACAGTGTTCTATAATAGTGTGAGTAGTAATTGTAATGGCAATTTTTGTAATTGTAAGAGTGATTTTCTATTTTCATTGTTTTTTTTTAAGGGATTCAATTTTTTGAGTTTGAATTTTGTATTTTCGTTTGTCATCCATTCCGAAATACATTTCAGATAAAAAAAAATTAATTGCAGCAAAATTTAAGTGTATGGTCAAAAAACAAAACATGATGGAGTATGGCTTACAAGTAAAAAACAAATATATTAGCTTCTTCTCGTCTTCCGTTCTATATAACAAACACAAAAGATAGATATTATTTGAAAAATCTAAATCGAAAAGTCAATCTTCAAGATACGTATCGAAAATTTACAAAAACAAATACAGGATGCATATTATTTACATCGAGAATGGTATCTATAGAGATTGTGGGACGGATTGACTACTCACGTGTTCCTTTAGACGCTCAAGCATCTTCTTGATGTTCTCATCGCGAAGCAATTGCGCTGTTTTAAGCTTTTCTTCGATGGCGACCTTTTCAATAAATTTTTGTTGTTCCAGTGTGGTGCGGGTCTTTTCGATTTCCTGAGAGTGAATCTGAAAATATGAATTACATTTGAGAGGTTGTATACATAATGGTGGATTTGGTGGGTGATAGAACCTTCAACTTCTCCTTTAAATCGCTAATAATAGCCTCTCGCTTTTCAACGTGTTGTTCCATCTTGGACTCTAGCTGTTCCTTGGTTTGAGTGATGAATTCATTGTTCAATACGTCTTTCTTGCGAGTTGCCTCCTCAATTTTGGCCAATTTGTTAGAAATCTCTGCCATTTTCTTGGCTTCCAACGTCTGAAAAGGTGAAATTTTAAATTTTACAAGTTTTTGGATATTGATAATTTTAAAGAACTTAAATAGAAATAGTTTGATAAGGTTATGCAGCAACTCCCTGAACTTTGCCGTATAAGGTACTATTTAATAGCAATAGCCGTGTTCTGGAACTTTCTGCCCTAACACTTGTCATTACAACGAGTGGGAATGATATTATCTCAGAGGAAAATTCAGAAAAGCACTCGAACGCGTAAACAATAAAAATAATTCCATGTTTTAGTCCTAAATGATATTAACGGATACAACCCTGACAGAGAAAAACATCACCAACAATACAAACCAAAGCAATTTGCAGGCATTTTACAGATTTCATAAATCAGCTCAAAGAATTTTTTGGGCTAAAATTCGCGGCATGGGACATTCTTTTTCAATAAAGGCTACGAAATCTTTGAGCAGGTGAGCATGTTTTCGTGCTGATGCTATTCAGGAAATGAGAACCCAATACCCATCTGGTTCTTATTCCCTTGTAGGCTCCCAGAAATAATGCAAACATTTCCTTTGGAAAACTGCCCAGAAAATTGTTAAGTATATATTCAAATTTGGAAAAAAGCAAAATTTTATTTAGAAAAGATGCCAGAAATGTTTGAAATTATGCGGATATGGAAAAAGACCACAAAAAAAATGGGAATAGAGCCCGAAAATTAATATTTTCTGCCCCAATTTTCGGGCCTCAATTTTGAAAAAGATCAGAAAATTCGGTAAATAATGAAAAGAAATCAGTTTGATACTCATAATAAAAAATTGCCATAATTAACTTAATCATTCTGGTAGGTGAGGCAAAAAATTTTCCGATCTTCTACTAACGATTTAACTATCCTTGCTCGGCTATCTTGTGAACTGGATTAATTATAAATATACCAAATTTGTTTAGAATGAGAGAGTAAAGTGACATTTTTAAAATTTATTTTTTTTTTTCACCCGATGAAGGGGATAGATGTGGATAAAGGTGGTAAATACAACTTCAAACGCCTCTCATTCGAAACTTTATATTTGTCACCTACCTTCTCATTCTTAACGATTTATTGTAAGGAAGCAGCATTTTGCACATAACTACAGCATCTTGTGATACAGAATTTTGCAAGATGAAAAGATTTTGGAAAAAAAATTTTTTTTCGTTAACCGTTGCTTTGCCGCATATAAGATAATACGGGTTAGCAATAGTGAAATAACAACCGTCTTCTCTAATATCAAGTTACACCTTTATTCACTTTCAAAACTAGACAAAAGTCACTTACATACCACTAAATAGCATAAATATCGGTCGTTCACTATAAGTACTCCTCTGGCGTTGCCATCTTGACACAACATCCTGCCCCAACTAAGGTTCCCTTAATTTGTAGGTAACCTTGCTATTTTTGCTATCGGTCGTTGCAATGACAGTGTGAATTGATTGGCCTTCCCTCTATTATTACTCTGATGAAACTACTGATTTCGATCTCTTTCGAGTAGCCTTGTGCGGGAGCTGCGGAACTATATTATTAAGTAAGTGGTTAGTAAGTTCAGTCAGAAATCAGTACAGTTTACTTCAAGTAGTAATATGAGGTATGACCCACCTGGGTTGTGTGTTGCCTTTATTATTGTGTTAAGCAAGAAAATAGCTTCACTTATTATTATGCTTTGTCGGAAATGACTGGCTGATGAGTCTCAGAACCAGATGATATTCCTTGTGTCCGAATCTGCCAGACAACAGAGAACAGACAGACAGTACTGACTGCTGGAATACGTCCAGAAAGTGTCGCTTCAAACGACGATTTTTTTTGTGGTCGAGGACCCACAGGAGAAAGAGGATTTGCTGGGCGCTTGTTTCGAGGCCATTGAGAAAAGGGCTCTGGTGAGCCACTTCTATCTGTGCACCGAACTTGAGAATTGGCGATCTGAGGATAACGGATTCACCGTATTCAATGATGAAAACCATGCTAATGCAGTTGTCGCCAATGGCCGAGATGCATCGCACTTCTTCGTGTCGAAGGATGACCTGTAGATATTTTTACCACGCTGTTTAACAATGCGCTGAATAATGCACATTATCCGGCGCATTGGAAGGTAGCGTGGTACACCCAATCCCGAAAAAGGGTAAAGATAGGACGATCCCGGCCAATCTCCGGTCGATTAGTTTACTTCCGAATATTAGAAAAGGTCTTGAAAAAGTTGTCAATAGAGCCCTGTTGAAGTGGGTCGGGGACAATAACGTAATTCCGGACAACCAGTTTTGTTCAACGACGGGGCAGGACACTATTCATGCCGCGTCGAAACTGGTTTCCGACAATCAAAGGAATAAATGCAAGAACCGATGCACGGGTGCTGGTCTAATTGATTTTGAGAAGGCTTTATACACCGTATGATTAGAGGGACTTTTCTACAAGTTGACCAGGCGGGGGATGCACAAACCTTTGCTATATATAATTTATAATATGCCTATGGGAAAGAAGTTCGTTGTCAAAAGTGGAAACGTGATTTCGAGCAGAGTATTTGAAATTAAAAACGGTTTACAGCAGGGGGCGGTGAATTCTCCGATCCGACATGCTATAGCGTATGCTGACGATGACGGCATACAGATCAGGTCCTAAAATCGAGGTCATAAACATTCTTTTGCAGCGTGACTTCGATCAGATTAAAGGATATTGCGACTACTGGGAGTTGAAAATCAACTTTCAGAAGACGGAAATAATCTTGATCAGAACAACATTGGCTGGGGCCTCTAGGGATGCCAGAAAAAACTGGAAGAAATTGGCCATTATTGAACATAATTTGCAGCAATGGGTGGTGAGAAGCGTAGTTAGATATCTGGGTATCTGGCTTGACCAGTATCTGTATTTCGATAGACATGTAGTTGCTTGTCTTGCCGGGGCAAAGAAGTCTTATGCTGTGACAAGGAGACTGTTTAATAGCAGTCAACTTGACTCCAGAGTGAAGGTCATTTGCTACGTGGCCCTTATAAGGCCATGGCTTATGGCTGCCGATTGTGGTTTCATATAGCGCCTAGTTATATGGAAAAGATTCGGGTTTTCGAAAGACAATGTGTTAGGGCCTGCCTCCGGTTGTTCCGAACGCCTGAATGCAGCTATATAAAATATTATCCCAACAATGTCCTATACGATGGGGCTCAGTTGAATAGAATTGACAATTTCATTATTAAGGTGACTCGAAGGCACGTTGCACGGGCGATGGCCAGCGACGATAGCCTGATCTTTGGGGCTTACTTCCGAATTCATTTTTCGGGTCTCACTTAAGTGGGAAGTCCCGAAATCAATTCGGGAAATATAATTCTTGATAGGAACAAAAGTATGGCGCAAAATATTACTGAGCAATGCTTAACCATGCTAACAGAAATAGTGAGCCGTCAAAATCAACCGGGGACACTAAGGAGCAGACTCCAAAAAGAAGTTCGGTATCTTCCTGTTTTTGATGGAAGTAGTGGAACATTGCCAGCATTTATCTCGTCAGTCGACAGAGCATTACTGGAATATGCAGAGAACCAGAGGAATGGTGACTACACTGTGATCTACAATAAGAAAATCATCGGACCAGCGAATAATTACCTGTCAACATCGCCTATATTAACCTGGGGAAATTGCAACTGCAAACTTAAACTCCATTACCAAGCAACGAAGGACCAAGGACAGATCATGAAGAAGATCAGTTTTTTTAAGATAAATTCAATTGCTTAATTATGTTATAAAGTAAGAATTAGTGTTAGTGATATTGCAGAATGTGGAATTTTTAGTGATTTTGAGACCAATTTTGTAAATAATCTTAGTAGCGTCCTAGTCTTAAAAATAAAAGAAATTACTGCAGGCTTTAGCAGCCGAATTGCATGATAAATTTTCTTTAGAAGATATTCGGATAATTCTTAATATGTTGGCCAAGATCATTTTAATTTGAAAGAACAGAAATCAAATAAACAATTTGTTTCCAAACCAATACACAGCAATATTCAACCACACATACTCGGTAGGACCGAGTAGGGGTAGTTTTAATAATAATCTCCACAATAGATCAGGACAAAAAAGCCGTAATTATAACAACAATCCCTCAAGTTAGGTAGCAGTCCAGAAATTTAAACTACAGAAGCTATAATAATAATTCGATACAACCTATGGAAGTTGATGCCATAAGTAATAGGGACGAAGTCAATCAATTAACCGAGGAAGAGTTTTTATAAACTACCCTCGGATCAAAATAAAATTTATATTATTCTTACAATCAATAAAAAAGAGTTCGTTTGTTTGGTAGACATTAATTAAATTAAACTCAAGCAAAGTAGGAAATAGAGTATACGAAAAGTTAGGGTTACAAATCCATAATAACACTATTGTAACAGAACGCCAACCGACATCTTAAAAGAACAGAACTTTTCGATTAATTAACCATGACCACGAGTCATCTCTGTCAAACCAAAGTTTGTGCCTCTCGCTCTATCATTTTCCATTCGCCAATTCTTCACTCATTGCGCGAGTTACATACCTCACCGCACACGTGCCTCAACCCCGGTCATCAACACCAGCAGCCAGCATAATATTCACCACTTTCCCACATTCATTCCTAAAGATCCTATTTCAATTTCAGACTTCAATTCTTTTTACTCATAACTTAATCAGCAATTTAATTTCAGATTTCAATTCTTTTTATTTTTGAAAATTCACACTTAATCAGCAATTAAACCATATAAAAGTGTTAAGGTGTAGGCTAAGTTTTGAGTTTTGTCAATAAAGCAGTACTAAGCTGGTCATAAGAAGGAAAAATTGTTTTTTTTATCTCCGCGATACTTGTAACCATAACTGGCGCAGTCGTACGGAACGAGTTTTAGTTTATCGAAGGTTTATCAAATTCAACTCGGAAAAGAACTTTAAGAATACAAGTGTAACGTGGAAGATCGGTAATAGTTTCGAAGGTTTATCGAAAAAACGGCTATCAAGAAAAATCAACCTATCACAGTTCAGTGCCAAGGTACTTTGCTGTATTGGCATAGTGTTGATTGTTAATGAATATCGTTATTTATCTTTTTATTTGTGAAGTTTATGTGAGTTGACTTTGACTGATTGAGTTTGATACGCCATTGTTGCGTCCAATCACTTACTCTATTGACTGCGTTCTGCAGTTTCTCTGTCGCCTTCACAGTGCATTTATCACGTGCTAATATTGCGGTGTCATCTGCAAAAGTAGTCATCATGACATTGTTGTCCACAGGAATATCCCTGGTATACAACAGATATAGGGTAGGTACTTAGACACTTCCCTGTGGAACACCTGCTCAATTTTCTTTAGTTCCGAATATTCATGTTCGTATCGGACTCGGAAGAGTCGATCTGAAATATAGGATTTCAGTATTTCGTAATACTGACTAGGTAAATCCCTATGATGTTTATACTCAAGTCCCTTATGCCAAACCTTGTCAAAGGCTTGAGCAACATCTAAAAATAGTGCCGAACAGATTTGTCTTTCTTCCAGTGCTTTGTCCACTATATCCGTAATTGGGTGTACTTGGTCTATCGTGGAATGTTTAATTCTAAACCCAAACTGATGATTCGGGGTTAGATTTCTTTCTTCGATGATTTTGCTAAGCTTTTTCAGGAGTAATTTTTCGAAAACCTTAGCCATAATTGGTATAAGGGATATGGGTCTATAAGAAGTTACTTCTGTTGGTGGTTTTCCTTGCTTTGGTATTACAATTACTTCAGCAATTTTCCAATGATGTGGGACATATCGGGTCATTAGACATGCGTTTATTATAAATTGTAGTTTTTTTAAGGCTATTAATGGCATTTCTTTCAAGACCTGGACAGTTATTAAGTCGTAACCTGGTGCTTTTTTATTTGACAACTGATGTTGACACATGCTTCGTACTTCTTTGTGCGTGACAAGGGAGATTTCAGCTTTATCCCTTTTATCAACAAACTCAAGATTTTCAGTAGCTGTGCTTGTCGAGAATGGTTTGAAAACGTTCGATAGATGTCCTGCGAACAGATCAGCTTTTTGTTTCGGGTTTCCGATCCTTTTACCGTCTGGAGCTTTCAAAGGCGGGTTTTGAAACTGAGCTCTTTTTAGACGCTTAGCTGCTTTCCACAAGGAGTAGTCGGTGGACGCATCCGTCGTTAAGCTTTGTAGAAATCTACTAAGTGACTCATTTCTAAATTCATAGATTCGTTTTTTAAGATCATTGTTAAGGCGGTTGAACACAGCCTACCGCCTGAGAACCTCGTGGTTTGCCATTTTCTACGAGCCCTTCTTTTTTCTAATATCAGCTCCCTTATCACGGCGGGGTACTTTATTTCAGGTTGCCTCAGGTTCAAATGAGCTAGAGTACTTTCCTCTGCCGCTTGATGTACATCAGCAATGAACTGTTCCACTTCATGATCAATTTGCTCTCTTGTTTCCATAGGAGATCTTAGGTTTATAAAACTTTCTAACTTTTCTCTGAATTCAATCCAGTTCGTTCTGTTGTTTACAAGCTTAGGATAACTTTTTCCTTGCACTTCCGTTTCACTTAGTGACAAGATCACCGGAGTATGATCTGACGATAGGTCGTAATTTCCTTCAACACTTATATGGCTTCGATTAATACATTTTGCTACAAAAAAATCAACTAGGTCTGGCATTTTATTAGGATCAGATGGCCAGTATGTTGGCGATCCAGAGGAAAAGAATTCGCAGTTGTATTTGCGACCGGCTTGATAAAGCCTTCTTCCTTTTGTTGTTGTTAACCTAGATCCCCAGTGGGTATTTTTAGCATTGAAGTCACCACCAACAAGAAAGTGGTGTCCGAGCAACTTTAGAAGTTCTGTATAGTCTTCTTCATTTGGGGAGCGCTTGGGTGGGCAGTAAATTGCTGCTACCTTGAACTCTTTCCTTTTTAAACAAATACTTATTGTTGTAACTTGCATATTCTCATTAATGAAGTTGGCTTCCTCATAATGTTTCAAGTTCTTTCTTATAAGTATAGCCGATCCTCCTCTAGCTTTATCAGCTGAATGTGGTGCGTGGTAGCAGGTATATTTTGGTGTTTTAATATCAAGACTTTTAACCATGGGGAAGTGTGTTTCCATCACCAGGCAAATGTCTATATTTCTCATGTCTAAAAAGATGTTCAGCTCAGACGTATGCTGTGAAAGACCGTTTGCATTCCAAGCTGCAATTTTAAATGTTCTGTCCATCATTGTTTTTGACAGCGACTTTTTCGCATAACTGTTTTATTGTTAAATCCTTATTATCTATTCTTTTAAGGATAAGGGCCAGCATTTCTTTCATGGAAATTTCCTCATCTTTCCGTACATTTTTAACAATTTGGGAATAGGATTTCCTATTTTCCATACTTTTGGTGACTTCGGCCTCTCCCAACTCGACGTTCTGGAACGAGAATGAGTCGCTTAACGGTTGCCACTTAATGCCGAGGGTTTTGACGTGTATGTTGGCTGAGTCAAACGGCAATGAAAAGTCGACTTCGCAGTCTGACGGTGGAAGATGTTGCAGAAGATCCAAGGAATTACTGGTTAACTTTCGTAAGTTAAAACCTGCTGATGATAACATTGATCTTAACTGTTTTCTCTTTTCTAGGGCTTCTTCAACTGTATCTGCTCCGGTGATAACGTCATCCACGTACGTGTCCTCACGCAAAACAATGGCAGCCTTGGGAAAATTTGCTTCCTCGTCGTTCGCCAGCTTGTGAAGCGTCCGAATCGCCAAATATGGAGCAGATGCAGTACCAAAGTTAACTGTGTCCAGTCGGTAAAGCTTCACGGGCTGCTGTGGATCATCTCTCCAGTATATCAGCTGATAGTAGGCATCCTGTCTGTCCACGAAGATCTGCCGATACATTTTTTCCATATCAGCCGTAAACGTATATTGATGCTTTCTCCAACGCTGAATGATATTTAAAACATCGTTTTGTATTTTAGGACCCACTTCGGCCTCTCCCAACTCGCCAGGTACACGGCAAGAGCAAAAATGTGGAAATACATGGTTTTAGTGACGCTTCCGAGAAAGCTTATGCAGCGGCAATTTACCTGCGAGTACTGGACGAGGGGAACAGGATCCACATGAATCTGTTGATTTCCAAAACAAAGGTTGCGCCTTTAAAAATGATTACTTTACCACGCTTGGAACTTTGTGGCGCCGTCATGTTAGCAAAACTTTTGAACGAGACATCTACAGCACTAGGATTTCAAAATGTCAGGATGTTTGCATGGACGGATTCGCTTATCACTTTATGCTGGATTACAGCCACTCCTTCGAGATGGGAAACGTTCGTGTCCAACCGAGTTGCGGAAATTCAAAGGCTCACTAAGTGCGATATGTGGAAACATATTCCATCCCAACACAACCCAGCAGATCTTGCGTCTCGTGGCGTACTTCCCTCCTGGCTCGTCGGAAACAAATTTTGGTGGAACGGCCCAGAATTCCTTCGCCAGTCTTGGAAAATTCCTTTTCCCGCTCAACCAGCTTCATTGGAGACCAACGAAGGGATGCGATTTACGAGGGTACACTGCATCACACAGGATGAAAATCAGTTTAGCTTTTTAATCCATAGGAAGTCGGAGTTGTCTTCAATTGTAAGAACAATTGCACGCTGTAATCGTTTTATTTTTAATGCTAAAAGACCCACAAATGAGAGAAATTTCGGCCCACTATTGTTCAAGGAACTTCATTCAGCATTATTGACAGCAGTCTATGTCGTGCAACAGGAAATGTTTTCACAGGAGTTAGCAGATGTTCGACAAAAAAGTACAAAAATTAAGGGGTTCAAATCCTTAAAACCGTTTTTGGACAAACACAACATTTTACGAGTAGTAGCCTCTCGCTTTTCAACGTGTTGTTCCATCTTGGACTCTAGCTGTTCCTTGGTTTGAGTGATGAATTCATTGTTCAATACGTCTTTCTTGCGAGTTGCCTCCTCAATTTTGGCCAATTTGTTAGAAATCTCTGCCATTTTCTTGGCTTCCAACGTCTGAAAAGGTGAAATTTTAAATTTTACAAGTTTTTGGATATTGATAATTTTAAAGAACTTAAATAGAAATAGTTTGATAAGGTTATGCAGCAACTCCCTGAACTTTGCCGTATAAGGTACTATTTAATAGCAATAGCCGTGTTCTGGAACTTTCTGCCCTAACACTTGTCATTACAACGAGTGGGAATGATATTATCTCAGAGGAAAATTCAGAAAAGCACTCGAACGCGTAAACAATAAAAATAATTCCATGTTTTAGTCCTAAATGATATTAACGGATACAACCCTGACAGAGAAAAACATCACCAACAATACAAACCAAAGCAATTTGCAGGCATTTTACAGATTTCATAAATCAGCTCAAAGAATTTTTTGGGCTAAAATTCGCGGCATGGGACATTCTTTTTCAATAAAGGCTACGAAATCTTTGAGCAGGTGAGCATGTTTTCGTGCTGATGCTATTCAGGAAATGAGAACCCAATACCCATCTGGTTCTTATTCCCTTGTAGGCTCCCAGAAATAATGCAAACATTTCCTTTGGAAAACTGCCCAGAAAATTGTTAAGTATATATTCAAATTTGGAAAAAAGCAAAATTTTATTTAGAAAAGATGCCAGAAATGTTTGAAATTATGCGGATATGGAAAAAGACCACAAAAAAAATGGGAATAGAGCCCGAAAATTAATATTTTCTGCCCCAATTTTCGGGCCTCAATTTTGAAAAAGATCAGAAAATTCGGTAAATAATGAAAAGAAATCAGTTTGATACTCATAATAAAAAATTGCCATAATTAACTTAATCATTCTGGTAGGTGAGGCAAAAAATTTTCCGATCTTCTACTAACGATTTAACTATCCTTGCTCGGCTATCTTGTGAACTGGATTAATTATAAATATACCAAATTTGTTTAGAATGAGAGAGTAAAGTGACATTTTTAAAATTTTTTTTTTTTTTTTTTTCACCCGATGAAGGGGATAGATGTGGATAAAGGTGGTAAATACAACTTCAAACGCCTCTCATTCGAAACTTTATATTTGTCACCTACCTTCTCATTCTTAACGATTTATTGTAAGGAAGCAGCATTTTGCACATAACTACAGCATCTTGTGATACAGAATTTTGCAAGATGAAAAGATTTTGGAAAAAAAAATTTTTTTCGTTAACCGTTGCTTTGCCGCATATAAGATAATACGGGTTAGCAATAGTGAAATAACAACCGTCTTCTCTAATATCAAGTTACACCTTTATTCACTTTCAAAACTAGACAAAAGTCACTTACATACCACTAAATAGCATAAATATCGGTCGTTCACTATAAGTACTCCTCTGGCGTTGCCATCTTGACACAACATCCTGCCCCAACTAAGGTTCCCTTAATTTGTAGGTAACCTTGCTATTTTTGCTATCGGTCGTTGCAATGACAGTGTGAATTGATTGGCCTTCCCTCTATTATTACTCTGATGAAACTACTGATTTCGATCTCTTTCGAGTAGCCTTGTGCGGGAGCTGCGGAACTATATTATTAAGTAAGTGGTTAGTAAGTTCAGTCAGAAATCAGTACAGTTTACTTCAAGTAGTAATATGAGGTATGACCCACCTGGGTTGTGTGTTGCCTTTATTATTGTGTTAAGCAAGAAAATAGCTTCACTTATTATTATGCTTTGTCGGAAATGACTGGCTGATGAGTCTCAGAACCAGATGATATTCCTTGTGTCCGAATCTGCCAGACAACAGAGAACAGACAGACAGTA
The DNA here is from genome assembly GCA_949715645.1 of Portevinia maculata. NCBI lineage: Eukaryota > Metazoa > Arthropoda > Insecta > Diptera > Syrphidae > Portevinia > Portevinia maculata. The sequence continues at coordinate 38,045,306 of OX454528.1, forward strand.
CTGACTGCTGGAATACGTCCAGAAAGTGTCGCTTCAAACGACGATTTTTTTTGTGGTCGAGGACCCACAGGAGAAAGAGGATTTGTCTTATGCTGTGACAAGGAGACTGTTTAATAGCAGTCAACTTGACTCCAGAGTGAAGGTCATTTGCTACGTGGCCCTTATAAGGCCATGGCTTATGGCTGCCGATTGTGGTTTCATATAGCGCCTAGTTATATGGAAAAGATTCGGGTTTTCGAAAGACAATGTGTTAGGGCCTGCCTCCGGTTGTTCCGAACGCCTGAATGCAGCTATATAAAATATTATCCCAACAATGTCCTATACGATGGGGCTCAGTTGAATAGAATTGACAATTTCATTATTAAGGTGACTCGAAGGCACGTTGCACGGGCGATGGCCAGCGACAATAGCCTGATCTTTGGGGCTTACTTCCGAATTCATTTTTCGGGTCTCACTTAAGTGGGAAGTCCCGAAATCAATTCGGGAAATATAATTCTTGATAGGAACAAAAGTATGGCGCAAAATATTACTGAGCAATGCTTAACCATGCTAACAGAAATAGTGAGCCGTCAAAATCAACCGGGGACACTAAGGAGCAGACTCCAAAAAGAAGTTCGGTATCTTCCTGTTTTTGATGGAAGTAGTGGAACATTGCCAGCATTTATCTCGTCAGTCGACAGAGCATTACTGGAATATGCAGAGAACCAGAGGAATGGTGACTACACTGTGATCTACAATAAGAAAATCATCGGACCAGCGAATAATTACCTGTCAACATCGCCTATATTAACCTGGGGAAATTGCAACTGCAAACTTAAACTCCATTACCAAGCAACGAAGGACCAAGGACAGATCATGAAGAAGATCAGTTTTTTTAAGATAAATTCAATTGCTTAATTATGTTATAAAGTAAGAATTAGTGTTAGTGATATTGCAGAATGTGGAATTTTTAGTGATTTTGAGACCAATTTTGTAAATAATCTTAGTAGCGTCCTAGTCTTAAAAATAAAAGAAATTACTGCAGGCTTTAGCAGCCGAATTGCATGATAAATTTTCTTTAGAAGATATTCGGATAATTCTTAATATGTTGGCCAAGATCATTTTAATTTGAAAGAACAGAAATCAAATAAACAATTTGTTTCCAAACCAATACACAGCAATATTCAACCACACATACTCGGTAGGACCGAGTAGGGGTAGTTTTAATAATAATCTCCACAATAGATCAGGACAAAAAAGCCGTAATTATAACAACAATCCCTCAAGTTAGGTAGCAGTCCAGAAATTTAAACTACAGAAGCTATAATAATAATTCGATACAACCTATGGAAGTTGATGCCATAAGTAATAGGGACGAAGTCAATCAATTAACCGAGGAAGAGTTTTTATAAACTACCCTCGGATCAAAATAAAATTTATATTATTCTTACAATCAATAAAAAAGAGTTCGTTTGTTTGGTAGACATTAATTAAATTAAACTCAAGCAAAGTAGGAAATAGAGTATACGAAAAGTTAGGGTTACAAATCCATAATAACACTATTGTAACAGAACGCCAACCGACATCTTAAAAGAACAGAACTTTTCGATTAATTAACCATGACCACGAGTCATCTCTGTCAAACCAAAGTTTGTGCCTCTCGCTCTATCATTTTCCATTCGCCAATTCTTCACTCATTGCGCGAGTTACATACCTCACCGCACACGTGCCTCAACCCCGGTCATCAACACCAGCAGCCAGCATAATATTCACCACTTTCCCACATTCATTCCTAAAGATCCTATTTCAATTTCAGACTTCAATTCTTTTTACTCATAACTTAATCAGCAATTTAATTTCAGATTTCAATTCTTTTTATTTTTGAAAATTCACACTTAATCAGCAATTAAACCATATAAAAGTGTTAAGGTGTAGGCTAAGTTTTGAGTTTTGTCAATAAAGCAGTACTAAGCTGGTCATAAGAAGGAAAAATTGTTTTTTTTATCTCCGCGATACTTGTAACCATAACTGGCGCAGTCGTACGGAACGAGTTTTAGTTTATCGAAGGTTTATCAAATTCAACTCGGAAAAGAACTTTAAGAATACAAGTGTAACGTGGAAGATCGGTAATAGTTTCGAAGGTTTATCGAAAAAACGGCTATCAAGAAAAATCAACCTATCACAGTTCAGTGCCAAGGTACTTTGCTGTATTGGCATAGTGTTGATTGTTAATGAATATCGTTATTTATCTTTTTATTTGTGAAGTTTATGTGAGTTGACTTTGACTGATTGAGTTTGATACGCCATTGTTGCGTCCAATCACTTACTCTATTGACTGCGTTCTGCAGTTTCTCTGTCGCCTTCACAGTGCATTTATCACGTGCTAATATTGCGGTGTCATCTGCAAAAGTAGTCATCATGACATTGTTGTCCACAGGAATATCCCTGGTATACAACAGATATAGGGTAGGTACTTAGACACTTCCCTGTGGAACACCTGCTCAATTTTCTTTAGTTCCGAATATTCATGTTCGTATCGGACTCGGAAGAGTCGATCTGAAATATAGGATTTCAGTATTTCGTAATACTGACTAGGTAAATCCCTATGATGTTTATACTCAAGTCCCTTATGCCAAACCTTGTCAAAGGCTTGAGCAACATCTAAAAATAGTGCCGAACAGATTTGTCTTTCTTCCAGTGCTTTGTCCACTATATCCGTAATTCGGTGTACTTGGTCTATCGTGGAATGTTTAATTCTAAACCCAAACTGATGATTCGGGGTTAGATTTCTTTCTTCGATGATTTTGCTAAGCTTTTTCAGGAGTAATTTTTCGAAAACCTTAGCCATAATTGGTATAAGGGATATGGGTCTATAAGAAGTTACTTCTGTTGGTGGTTTTCCTTGCTTTGGTATTACAATTACTTCAGCAATTTTCCAATGATGTGGGACATATCGGGTCATTAGACATGCGTTTATTATAAATTGTAGTTTTTTTAAGGCTATTAATGGCATTTCTTTCAAGACCTGGACAGTTATTAAGTCGTAACCTGGTGCTTTTTTATTTGACAACTGGTGTTGACACATGCTTCGTACTTCTTTGTGCGTGACAAGGGAGATTTCAGCTTTATCCCTTTTATCAACAAACTCAAGATTTTCAGTAGCTGTGCTTGTCGAGAATGGTTTGAAAACGTTCGATAGATGTCCTGCGAACAGATCAGCTTTTTGTTTCGGGTTTCCGATCCTTTTACCGTCTGGAGCTTTCAAAGGCGGGTTTTGAAACTGAGCTCTTTTTAGACGCTTAGCTGCTTTCCACAAGGAGTAGTCGGTGGACGCATCCGTCGTTAAGCTTTGTAGAAATCTACTAAGTGACTCATTTCTAAATTCATAGATTCGTTTTTTAAGATCATTGTTAAGGCGGTTGAACACAGCCTACCGCCTGAGAACCTCGTGGTTTGCCATTTTCTACGAGCCCTTCTTTTTTCTAATATCAGCTCCCTTATCACGGCGGGGTACTTTATTTCAGGTTGCCTCAGGTTCAAATGAGCTAGAGTACTTTCCTCTGCCGCTTGATGTACATCAGCAATGAACTGTTCCACTTCATGATCAATTTGCTCTCTTGTTTCCATAGGAGATCTTAGGTTTATAAAACTTTCTAACTTTTCTCTGAATTCAATCCAGTTCGTTCTGTTGTTTACAAGCTTAGGATAACTTTTTCCTTGCACTTCCGTTTCACTTAGTGACAAGATCACCGGAGTATGATCTGACGATAGGTCGTAATTTCCTTCAACACTTATATGGCTTCGATTAATACATTTTGCTACAAAAAAATCAACTAGGTCTGGCATTTTATTAGGATCAGATGGCCAGTATGTTGGCGATCCAGAGGAAAAGAATTCGCAGTTGTATTTGCGACCGGCTTGATAAAGCCTTCTTCCTTTTGTTGTTGTTAACCTAGATCCCCAGTGGGTATTTTTAGCATTGAAGTCACCACCAACAAGAAAGTGGTGTCCGAGCAACTTTAGAAGTTCTGTATAGTCTTCTTCATTTGGGGAGCGCTTGGGTGGGCAGTAAATTGCTGCTACCTTGAACTCTTTCCTTTTTAAACAAATACTTATTGTTGTAACTTGCATATTCTCATTAATGAAGTTGGCTTCCTCATAATGTTTCAAGTTCTTTCTTATAAGTATAGCCGATCCTCCTCTAGCTTTATCAGCTGAATGTGGTGCGTGGTAGCAGGTATATTTTGGTGTTTTAATATCAAGACTTTTAACCATGGGGAAGTGTGTTTCCATCACCAGGCAAATGTCTATATTTCTCATGTCTAAAAAGATGTTCAGCTCAGACGTATGCTGTGAAAGACCGTTTGCATTCCAAGCTGCAATTTTAAATGTTCTGTCCATCATTGTTTTTGACAGCGACTTTTTCGCATAACTGTTTTATTGTTAAATCCTTATTATCTATTCTTTTAAGGATAAGGGCCAGCATTTCTTTCATGGAAATTTCCTCATCTTTCCGTACATTTTTAACAATTTGGGAATAGGATTTCCTATTTTCCATACTTTTGGTGACTTCGGCCTCTCCCAACTCGACGTTCTGGAACGAGAATGAGTCGCTTAACGGTTGCCACTTAATGCCGAGGGTTTTAACGTGTATGTTGGCTGAGTCAAACGGCAATGAAAAGTCGACTTCGCAGTCTGACGGTGGAAGATGTTGCAGAAGATCCAAGGAATTACTGGTTAACTTTCGTAAGTTAAAACCTGCTGATGATAGCATTGATCTTAACTGTTTTCTCTTTTCTAGGGCTTCTTCAACTGTATCTGCTCCGGTGATAACGTCATCCACGTACGTGTCCTCACGCAAAACAATGGCAGCCTTGGGAAAATTTGCTTCCTCGTCGTTCGCCAGCTTGTGAAGCGTCCGAATCGCCAAATATGGAGCAGATGCAGTACCAAAGTTAACTGTGTCCAGTCGGTAAAGCTTCACGGGCTGCTGTGGATCATCTCTCCAGTATATCAGCTGATAGTAGGCATCCTGTCTGTCCACGAAGATCTGCCGATACATTTTTTCCATATCAGCCGTAAACGTATATTGATGCTTTCTCCAACGCTGAATGATATTTAAAACATCGTTTTGTATTTTAGGACCCACTTCGGCCTCTCCCAACTCGCCAGGTACACGGCAAGAGCAAAAATGTGGAAATACATGGTTTTAGTGACGCTTCCGAGAAAGCTTATGCAGCGGCAATTTACCTGCGAGTACTGGACGAGGGGAACAGGATCCACATGAATCTGTTGATTTCCAAAACAAAGGTTGCGCCTTTAAAAATGATTACTTTACCACGCTTGGAACTTTGTGGCGCCGTCATGTTAGCAAAACTTTTGAACGAGACATCTACAGCACTAGGATTTCAAAATGTCAGGATGTTTGCATGGACGGATTCGCTTATCACTTTATGCTGGATTACAGCCACTCCTTCGAGATGGGAAACGTTCGTGTCCAACCGAGTTGCGGAAATTCAAAGGCTCACTAAGTGCGATATGTGGAAACATATTCCATCCCAACACAACCCAGCAGATCTTGCGTCTCGTGGCGTACTTCCCTCCTGGCTCGTCGGAAACAAATTTTGGTGGAACGGCCCAGAATTCCTTCGCCAGTCTTGGAAAATTCCTTTTCCCGCTCAACCCGCTTCATTGGAGACCAACGAAGGGATGCGATTTACGAGGGTACACTGCATCACACAGGATGAAAATCAGTTTAGCTTTTTAATCCATAGGAAGTCGGAGTTGTCTTCAATTGTAAGAACAATTGCACGCTGTAATCGTTTTATTTTTAATGCTAAAAGACCCACAAATGAGAGAAATTTCGGCCCACTATTGTTCAAGGAACTTCATTCAGCATTATTGACAGCAGTCTATGTCGTGCAACAGGAAATGTTTTCACAGGAGTTAGCAGATGTTCGACAAAAAAGTACAAAAATTAAGGGGTTCAAATCCTTAAAACCGTTTTTGGACAAACACAACATTTTACGAGTAGTAGCCTCTCGCTTTTCAACGTGTTGTTCCATCTTGGACTCTAGCTGTTCCTTGGTTTGAGTGATGAATTCATTGTTCAATACGTCTTTCTTGCGAGTTGCCTCCTCAATTTTGGCCAATTTGTTAGAAATCTCTGCCATTTTCTTGGCTTCCAACGTCTGAAAAGGTGAAATTTTAAATTTTACAAGTTTTTGGATATTGATAATTTTAAAGAACTTAAATAGAAATAGTTTGATAAGGTTATGCAGCAACTCCCTGAACTTTGCCGTATAAGGTACTATTTAATAGCAATAGCCGTGTTCTGGAACTTTCTGCCCTAACACTTGTCATTACAACGAGTGGGAATGATATTATCTCAGAGGAAAATTCAGAAAAGCACTCGAACGCGTAAACAATAAAAATAATTCCATGTTTTAGTCCTAAATGATATTAACGGATACAACCCTGACAGAGAAAAACATCACCAACAATACAAACCAAAGCAATTTGCAGGCATTTTACAGATTTCATAAATCAGCTCAAAGAATTTTTTGGGCTAAAATTCGCGGCATGGGACATTCTTTTTCAATAAAGGCTACGAAATCTTTGAGCAGGTGAGCATGTTTTCGTGCTGATGCTATTCAGGAAATGAGAACCCAATACCCATCTGGTTCTTATTCCCTTGTAGGCTCCCAGAAATAATGCAAACATTTCCTTTGGAAAACTGCCCAGAAAATTGTTAAGTATATATTCAAATTTGGAAAAAAGCAAAATTTTATTTAGAAAAGATGCCAGAAATGTTTGAAATTATGCGGATATGGAAAAAGACCACAAAAAAAATGGGAATAGAGCCCGAAAATTAATATTTTCTGCCCCAATTTTCGGGCCTCAATTTTGAAAAAGATCAGAAAATTCGGTAAATAATGAAAAGAAATCAGTTTGATACTCATAATAAAAAATTGCCATAATTAACTTAATCATTCTGGTAGGTGAGGCAAAAAATGTTCCGATCTTCTACTAACGATTTAACTATCCTTGCTCGGCTATCTTGTGAACTGGATTAATTATAAATATACCAAATTTGTTTAGAATGAGAGAGTAAAGTGACATTTTTAAAATTTTTTTTTTTTTTTTTTCACCCGATGAAGGGGATAGATGTGGATAAAGGTGGTAAATACAACTTCAAACGCCTCTCATTCGAAACTTTATATTTGTCACCTACCTTCTCATTCTTAACGATTTATTGTAAGGAAGCAGCATTTTGCACATAACTACAGCATCTTGTGATACAGAATTTTGCAAGATGAAAAGATTTTGGAAAAAAAAATTTTTTTCGTTAACCGTTGCTTTGCCGCATATAAGATAATACGGGTTAGCAATAGTGAAATAACAACCGTCTTCTCTAATATCAAGTTACACCTTTATTCACTTTCAAAACTAGACAAAAGTCACTTACATACCACTAAATAGCATAAATATCGGTCGTTCACTATAAGTACTCCTCTGGCGTTGCCATCTTGACACAACATCCTGCCCCAACTAAGGTTCCCTTAATTTGTAGGTAACCTTGCTATTTTTGCTATCGGTCGTTGCAATGACAGTGTGAATTGATTGGCCTTCCCTCTATTATTACTCTGATGAAACTACTGATTTCGATCTCTTTCGAGTAGCCTTGTGCGGGAGCTGCGGAACTATATTATTAAGTAAGTGGTTAGTAAGTTCAGTCAGAAATCAGTACAGTTTACTTCAAGTAGTAATATGAGGTATGACCCACCTGGGTTGTGTGTTGCCTTTATTATTGTGTTAAGCAAGAAAATAGCTTCACTTATTATTATGCTTTGTCGGAAATGACTGGCTGATGAGTCTCAGAACCAGATGATATTCCTTGTGTCCGAATCTGCCAGACAACAGAGAACAGACAGACAGTACTGACTGCTGGAATACGTCCAGAAAGTGTCGCTTCAAACGACGATTTTTTTTGTGGTCGAGGACCCACAGGAGAAAGAGGATTTGCTTGGCGCTTGTTTCGAGGCCATTGAGAAAAGGGCTCTGGTGAGCCACTTCTATCTGTGCACCGAACTTGAGAATTGGCGATCTGAGGATAACGGATTCACCGTATTCAATGATGAAAACCATGCTAATGCAGTTGTCGCCAATGGCCGAGATGCATCGCACTTCTTCGTGTCGAAGGATGACCTGTAGATATTTTTACCACGCTGTTTAACAATGCGCTGAATAATGCACATTATCCGGCGCATTGGAAGGTAGCGTGGTACACCCAATCCCGAAAAAGGGTAAAGATAGGACGATCCCGGCCAATCTCCGGTCGATTAGTTTACTTCCGAATATTAGAAAAGGTCTTGAAAAAGTTGTCAATAGAGCCCTGTTGAAGTGGGTCGGGGACAATAACGTAATTCCGGACAACCAGTTTTGTTCAACGACGGGGCAGGACACTATTCATGCCGCGTCGAAACTGGTTTCCGACAATCAAAGGAATAAATGCAAGAACCGATGCACGGGTGCTGGTCTAATTGATTTTGAGAAGGCTTTATACACCGTATGATTAGAGGGACTTTTCTACAAGTTGACCAGGCGGGGGATGCACAAACCTTTGCTATATATAATTTATAATATGCCTATGGGAAAGAAGTTCGTTGTCAAAAGTGGAAACGTGATTTCGAGCAGAGTATTTGAAATTAAAAACGGTTTACAGCAGGGGGCGGTGAATTCTCCGATCCGACATGCTATAGCGTATGCTGACGATGACGGCATACAGATCAGGTCCTAAAATCGAGGTCATAAACATTCTTTTGCAGCGTGACTTCGATCAGATTAAAGGATATTGCGACTACTGGGAGTTGAAAATCAACTTTCAGAAGACGGAAATAATCTTGATCAGAACAACATTGGCTGGGGCCTCTAGGGATGCCAGAAAAAACTGGAAGAAATTGGCCATTATTGAACATAATTTGCAGCAATGGGTGGTGAGAAGCGTAGTTAGATATCTGGGTATCTGGCTTGACCAGTATCTGTATTTCGATAGACATGTAGTTGCTTGTCTTGCCGGGGCAAAGAAGTCTTATGCTGTGACAAGGAGACTGTTTAATAGCAGTCAACTTGACTCCAGAGTGAAGGTCATTTGCTACGTGGCCCTTATAAGGCCATGGCTTATGGCTGCCGATTGTGGTTTCATATAGCGCCTAGTTATATGGAAAAGATTCGGGTTTTCGAAAGACAATGTGTTAGGGCCTGCCTCCGGTTGTTCCGAACGCCTGAATGCAGCTATATAAAATATTATCCCAACAATGTCCTATACGATGGGGCTCAGTTGAATAGAATTGACAATTTCATTATTAAGGTGACTCGAAGGCACGTTGCACGGGCGATGGCCAGCGACAATAGCCTGATCTTTGGGGCTTACTTCCGAATTCATTTTTCGGGTCTCACTTAAGTGGGAAGTCCCGAAATCAATTCGGGAAATATAATTCTTGATAGGAACAAAAGTATGGCGCAAAATATTACTGAGCAATGCTTAACCATGCTAACAGAAATAGTGAGCCGTCAAAATCAACCGGGGACACTAAGGAGCAGACTCCAAAAAGAAGTTCGGTATCTTCCTGTTTTTGATGGAAGTAGTGGAACATTGCCAGCATTTATCTCGTCAGTCGACAGAGCATTACTGGAATATGCAGAGAACCAGAGGAATGGTGACTACACTGTGATCTACAATAAGAAAATCATCGGACCAGCGAATAATTACCTGTCAACATCGCCTATATTAACCTGGGGAAATTGCAACTGCAAACTTAAACTCCATTACCAAGCAACGAAGGACCAAGGACAGATCATGAAGAAGATCAGTTTTTTTAAGATAAATTCAATTATGTTATAAAGTAAGAATTAGTGTTAGTGATATTGCAGAATGTGGAATTTTTAGTGATTTTGAGACCAATTTTGTAAATAATCTTAGTAGCGTCCTAGTCTTAAAAATAAAAGAAATTACTGCAGGCTTTAGCAGCCGAATTGCATGATAAATTTTCTTTAGAAGATATTCGGATAATTCTTAATATGTTGGCCAAGATCATTTTAATTTGAAAGAACAGAAATCAAATAAACAATTTGTTTCCAAACCAATACACAGCAATATTCAACCACACATACTCGGTAGGACCGAGTAGGGGTAGTTTTAATAATAATCTCCACAATAGATCAGGACAAAAAAGCCGTAATTATAACAACAATCCCTCAAGTTAGGTAGCAGTCCAGAAATTTAAACTACAGAAGCTATAATAATAATTCGATACAACCTATGGAAGTTGATGCCATAAGTAATAGGGACGAAGTCAATCAATTAACCGAGGAAGAGTTTTTATAAACTACCCTCGGATCAAAATAAAATTTATATTATTCTTACAATCAATAAAAAAGAGTTCGTTTGTTTGGTAGACATTAATTAAATTAAACTCAAGCAAAGTAGGAAATAGAGTATACGAAAAGTTAGGGTTACAAATCCATAATAACACTATTGTAACAGAACGCCAACCGACATCTTAAAAGAACAGAACTTTTCGATTAATTAACCATGATCACGAGTCATCTCTGTCAAACCAAAGTTTGTGCCTCTCGCTCTATCATTTTCCATTCGCCAATTCTTCACTCATTGCGCGAGTTACATACCTCACCGCACACGTGCCTCAACCCCGGTCATCAACACCAGCAGCCAGCATAATATTCACCACTTTCCCACATTCATTCCTAAAGATCCTATTTCAATTTCAGACTTCAATTCTTTTTACTCATAACTTAATCAGCAATTTAATTTCAGATTTCAATTCTTTTTATTTTTGAAAATTCACACTTAATCAGCAATTAAACCATATAAAAGTGTTAAGGTGTAGGCTAAGTTTTGAGTTTTGTCAATAAAGCAGTACTAAGCTGGTCATAAGAAGGAAAAATTGTTTTTTTTATCTCCGCGATACTTGTAACCATAACTGGCGCAGTCGTACGGAACGAGTTTTAGTTTATCGAAGGTTTATCAAATTCAACTCGGAAAAGAACTTTAAGAATACAAGTGTAACGTGGAAGATCGGTAATAGTTTCGAAGGTTTATCGAAAAAACGGCTATCAAGAAAAATCAACCTATCACAGTTCAGTGCCAAGGTACTTTGCTGTATTGGCATAGTGTTGATTGTTAATGAATATCGTTATTTATCTTTTTATTTGTGAAGTTTATGTGAGTTGACTTTGACTGATTGAGTTTGATACGCCATTGTTGCGTCCAATCACTTACTCTATTGACTGCGTTCTGCAGTTTCTCTGTCGCCTTCACAGTGCATTTATCACGTGCTAATATTGCGGTGTCATCTGCAAAAGTAGTCATCATGACATTGTTGTCCACAGGAATATCCCTGGTATACAACAGATATAGGGTAGGTACTTAGACACTTCCCTGTGGAACACCTGCTCAATTTTCTTTAGTTCCGAATATTCATGTTCGTATCGGACTCGGAAGAGTCGATCTGAAATATAGGATTTCAGTATTTCGTAATACTGACTAGGTAAATCCCTATGATGTTTATACTCAAGTCCCTTATGCCAAACCTTGTCAAAGGCTTGAGCAACATCTAAAAATAGTGCCGAACAGATTTGTCTTTCTTCCAGTGCTTTGTCCACTATATCCGTAATTCGGTGTACTTGGTCTATCGTGGAATGTTTAATTCTAAACCCAAACTGATGATTCGGGGTTAGATTTCTTTCTTCGATGATTTTGCTAAGCTTTTTCAGGAGTAATTTTTCGAAAACCTTAGCCATAATTGGTATAAGGGATATGGGTCTATAAGAAGTTACTTCTGTTGGTGGTTTTCCTTGCTTTGGTATTACAATTACTTCAGCAATTTTCCAATGATGTGGGACATATCGGGTCATTAGACATGCGTTTATTATAAATTGTAGTTTTTTTAAGGCTATTAATGGCATTTCTTTCAAGACCTGGACAGTTATTAAGTCGTAACCTGGTGCTTTTTTATTTGACAACTGGTGTTGACACATGCTTCGTACTTCTTTGTGCGTGAAAAGGGAGATTTCAGCTTTATCCCTTTTATCAACAAACTCAAGATTTTCAGTAGCTGTGCTTGTCGAGAATGGTTTGAAAACGTTCGATAGATGTCCTGCGAACAGATCAGCTTTTTGTTTCGGGTTTCCGATCCTTTTACCGTCTGGAGCTTTCAAAGGCGGGTTTTGAAACTGAGCTCTTTTTAGACGCTTAGCTGCTTTCCACAAGGAGTAGTCGGTGGACGCATCCGTCGTTAAGCTTTGTAGAAATCTACTAAGTGACTCATTTCTAAATTCATAGATTCGTTTTTTAAGATCATTGTTAAGGCGGTTGAACACAGCCTACCGCCTGAGAACCTCGTGGTTTGCCATTTTCTACGAGCCCTTCTTTTTTCTAATATCAGCTCCCTTATCACGGCGGGGTACTTTATTTCAGGTTGCCTCAGGTTCAAATGAGCTAGAGTACTTTCCTCTGCCGCTTGATGTATATCAGCAATGAACTGTTCCACTTCATGATCAATTTGCTCTCTTGTTTCCATAGGAGATCTTAGGTTTATAAAACTTTCTAACTTTTCTCTGAATTCAATCCAGTTCGTTCTGTTGTTTACAAGCTTAGGATAACTTTTTCCTTGCACTTCCGTTTCACTTAGTGACAAGATCACCGGAGTATGATCTGACGATAGGTCGTAATTTCCTTCAACACTTATATGGCTTCGATTAATACATTTTGCTACAAAAAAATCAACTAGGTCTGGCATTTTATTAGGATCAGATGGCCAGTATGTTGGCGATCCAGAGGAAAAGAATTCGCAGTTGTATTTGCGACCGGCTTGATAAAGCCTTCTTCCTTTTGTTGTTGTTAACCTAGATCCCCAGTGGGTATTTTTAGCATTGAAGTCACCACCAACAAGAAAGTGGTGTCCGAGCAACTTTAGAAGTTCTGTATAGTCTTCTTCATTTGGGGAGCGCTTGGGTGGGCAGTAAATTGCTGCTACCTTGAACTCTTTCCTTTTTAAACAAATACTTATTGTTGTAACTTGCATATTCTCATTAATGAAGTTGGCTTTCTCATAATGTTTCAAGTTCTTTCTTATAAGTATAGCCGATCCTCCTCTAGCTTTATCAGCTGAATGTGGTGCGTGGTAGCAGGTATATTTTGGTGTTTTAATATCAAGACTTTTAACCATGGGGAAGTGTGTTTCCATCACCAGGCAAATGTCTATATTTCTCATGTCTAAAAAGATGTTCAGCTCAGACGTATGCTGTGAAAGACCGTTTGCATTCCAAGCTGCAATTTTAAATGTTCTGTCCATCATTGTTTTTGACAGCGACTTTTTCGCATAACTGTTTTATTGTTAAATCCTTATTATCTATTCTTTTAAGGATAAGGGCCAGCATTTCTTTCATGGAAATTTCCTCATCTTTCCGTACATTTTTAACAATTTGGGAATAGGATTTCCTATTTTCCATACTTTTGGTGACTTCGGCCTCTCCCAACTCGACGTTCTGGAACGAGAATGAGTCGCTTAACGGTTGCCACTTAATACCGAGGGTTTTGACGTGTATGTTGGCTGAGTCAAACGGCAATGAAAAGTCGACTTCGCAGTCTGACGGTGGAAGATGTTGCAGAAGATCCAAGGAATTACTGGTTAACTTTCGTAAGTTAAAACCTGCTGATGATAACATTGATCTTAACTGTTTTCTCTTTTCTAGGGCTTCTTCAACTGTATCTGCTCCGGTGATAACGTCATCCACGTACGTGTCCTCACGCAAAACAATGGCAGCCTTGGGAAAATTTGCTTCCTCGTCGTTCGCCAGCTTGTGAAGCGTCCGAATCGCCAAATATGGAGCAGATGCAGTACCAAAGTTAACTGTGTCCAGTCGGTAAAGCTTCACGGGCTGCTGTGGATCATCTCTCCAGTATATCAGCTGATAGTAGGCATCCTGTCTGTCCACGAAGATCTGCCGATACATTTTTTCCATATCAGCCGTAAACGTATATTGATGCTTTCTCCAACGCTGAATGATATTTAAAACATCGTTTTGTATTTTAGGACCCACTTCGGCCTCTCCCAACTCGCCAGGTACACGGCAAGAGCAAAAATGTGGAAATACATGGTTTTAGTGACGCTTCCGAGAAAGCTTATGCAGCGGCAATTTACCTGCGAGTACTGGACGAGGGGAACAGGATCCACATGAATCTGTTGATTTCCAAAACAAAGGTTGCGCCTTTAAAAATGATTACTTTACCACGCTTGGAACTTTGTGGCGCCGTCATGTTAGCAAAACTTTTGAACGAGACATCTACAGCACTAGGATTTCAAAATGTCAGGATGTTTGCATGGACGGATTCGCTTATCACTTTATGCTGGATTACAGCCACTCCTTCGAGATGGGAAACGTTCGTGTCCAACCGAGTTGCGGAAATTCAAAGGCTCACTAAGTGCGATATGTGGAAACATATTCCATCCCAACACAACCCAGCAGATCTTGCGTCTCGTGGCGTACTTCCCTCCTGGCTCGTCGGAAACAAATTTTGGTGGAACGGCCCAGAATTCCTTCGCCAGTCTTGGAAAATTCCTTTTCCCGCTCAACCCGCTTCATTGGAGACCAACGAAGGGATGCGATTTACGAGGGTACACTGCATCACACAGGATGAAAATCAGTTTAGCTTTTTAATCCATAGGAAGTCGGAGTTGTCTTCAATTGTAAGAACAATTGCACGCTGTAATCGTTTTATTTTTAATGCTAAAAGACCCACAAATGAGAGAAATTTCGGCCCACTATTGTTCAAGGAACTTCATTCAGCATTATTGACAGCAGTCTATGTCGTGCAACAGGAAATGTTTTCACAGGAGTTAGCAGATGTTCGACAAAAAAGTACAAAAATTAAGGGGTTCAAATCCTTAAAACCGTTTTTGGACAAACACAACATTTTACGAGTAGGTGTTAGGCTACAGAACTCCGCGCTCAATTACGAGCAACAACACCCAATCATTCTTAGGCCCAATCATCATTTTTCGCGCATTGTGATAAAAGAGGCACATGTAAGGACCCTACACGGTGGCGTTCAGTTGATGATGTCGTACTTGCGAAGCAAATATTGGATTTTCAGCATGAAGAATGCAGTAAAGAGGTGCATCCATAGCTGCAACACGTGCTTCCGGTACAAGGCTCGACCGATGACGCAACTGATGGGAAACCTACCCGCCCCTAGAGTACGGGTTTCGAGACCGTTTAGTCACGCAGGTGTGGACTATGCAGGCCCCATCGACCTCAAGACCTGGAGAGAACGAAACGCCAAGAGCTTTAAGGGCTACTTTGCAATTTTTATTTGCATGGCGACTAAGGCGATTCACATCGAGGTCGTCAGCGACATGACGACTCAGTCATTTTTAGCTGCATTTAGGCGCTTCACTTCACGAAGGGGACTCTGTAGTCAAATGTACAGCGACTGCGGTACGAACTTCATCGGCGCGAATAAGGAGTTACAGAAACTTTTAGAAGCAGCGAAATTCGACTGGGATCATGTAGTCGAGTCACTTGGCAAGGACGTAACGCAATGGCATTTTATTCCACCAGCTTCCCCCAACTTTGGAGGATTATGGGAAGCAGGGGTAAAATCCATTAAGTTCCATCTCAAACGAATTGCTGGAAACCAAACGCTAACATACGAGGAGCTGGCAACTCTACTTACGCAGATCGAGGAATGCCTCAATTCGAGGCCATTATGCCCTTTATCGGAAGACGTCGAGGACCTAAACACGATAACACCAGGACATTTTCTAATAGGAGAAGCCATCATCACCGCACCACAACCGGAGTATGCAATCGACAAGGTTGCCCATTTGGATCGATGGAAGAGGGTACAGGCAATTGTGCAGTCCTTTTGGAAGCGTTGGAGCAGCGAGTATCTTACACGTTTACAACGCAGACCGAAATGGCTAAATGAGGAGTCGGATGCTATTGCCAATGGGGACCTGGTTTTAATGAAGGACGAAAGGTTGCCGCCTTCGAAATGGAGTTTGGCACGAGTCATAGCACTACACCCAGGAGCTGATAATTTGGTACGTGTCGTAACACTGAAGACTCCTAATGGTGAGTTAAAAAGACAAATCAACAAATTATGCCGCTTACCTTCAAATTCATGCAACGTAGACAACACAACAAGTTAAACAAACACACATATAACATGAATAACATGAATTAATCAAATACACATCACATAGTACATTATTTTAAAACAAAATCAAATATAATAATATTAAAACAAAATAATACTAAATAGTACTATTTTTCAACGAATACAACACGAAATCACTAAAGTCACATCACTAGTACAATTTCTACTCAACACTTGCACTCAATCTACGAATTTCATTCAAGCCCTATACCACACATATCCACTCACTCATAGTAACATGTTTACATTGAAACACAATGGAAAATGAAACATTCAACACAAAATGAAAACATTATCAATATAAATAAGGTACTCACCTGAAATTACATAACACAACACAACACAACACAATATAATAATATAATTTAATTTCAACCCGACTGAGCAAACGCAAATTAAATAAAAACAAACTTTTTATTCAACAAAAAAAACAACCGAGCGACGCCGACGCCGATGCCACGACTGATAACGATTACAAGCCGAGAAATATTATCTACGTTAGGGCAAAAGAGCTATCATGTTTTTTTTTTGTACCTATGCTTGTTATTGTTTATGTTTGTCTCCTTTATTAATCAATACAATTATATATTCGCAGAGAAGAAGATAATGATAACAATTTCAAGCAAAACGAGGGAAATAGTAAATTGGCGATTATGTTGGAGCTTTGAAGTCAGGGACGTCCATCTTATTACCTCAATCAGATCTGTTCGATGATGATAATGGTGCTCGTTGCGAACAGAGTTCACGGGGGGGGGAGAATGTTGAAGTGAATTTATTAATTATATAATTACATAATGTTAAATCTAAACTGTTCAGTTACTTCAATTATTGCCGATGTAAATGTGCATTAACCCTACAATAATATTATGACAGTTTTGTTATTGCGAATTTATGACATTTCTACCCTTTGAATGACACAATACATATGTTCATAATTACGAAAGGAAGTGTTTTAATTTGATTGAGTTTTTAGAAGAGATTTGAGATTGGAAATAAAGTGAGTAATTTAAATTGGAAAATTCAGCGAAGGATTACACAAAAACATTTGATTACACAAAAACACATTCTGAACGATTTCTTTAGCCGGTTGGTTTTTAGGTTTATTTTTAAACGATGATTTTTTATTTGTTACATTTTGGGAATTAGTTATATTAGAAGTGCGTTTACTTTTTTTTCTTGGAACTTTTTTGCAACTGGACTCTCCTCTGTAATTTGCAGGATGATTGCCTTGACAGTTGACACATTTAGCTTCTTGTTCTTTATTGAGACAACAATTTTTGGTTGCATACTCGTATTTACCTTCACATTTTACACAAGCATAGTCGCGGTTGCAGTATTTTTGTGTGTGTTCAAATGCTTGACAACGTTTACATTGTGGGACAGTTTTGGACTTTCGAAGTGGCTCAATTTTTACAACTATTCCCATAATTGACTTAATAGTGTATATCTTCTCGACACTTTCTTTATTGTCAAAAGTGAGCATGAATAAAGGCAGGTGCCTTTTTTTTTATCACTGATTTCCCATTAGATTCTTTAATTGTCTCATTTTTTATTAAATTGCTGGCCTCCAGAGCTTGAAATCCTTTTTGAATTAGGTCTTCTACGATTTCTTTTGCATCACACGATGAATGAAGACCACTAGCAACTTTTATAGACCTTGTAGCTTTATTTTTATACGAGTGCCACTGTATTTTATTTTTACTCCATTCCTGTGACAGATCTATATGCATCAGCGTCATCGACATTGACTTTCCAATTGCCCTTATTGTACGATGTATATTTGCATATTTTTCTCGTGCTTTTCTCAATAATGGTCTTAAGCTCGCCAAACGCTTTAATCCTGAGATCATGATTGGAGGTGGTGCAATTTGTCTGCCGTTTTTAGTCTTAGCATTCTTGTGAGGAATAGGTTGGACTGTTATGTCTTTTCTTCCTCGATGTTGTGTGCTTCTCCACTCTTATTTTTGTTGAGTTTTTGTAGAAGTTTCGGGCTACTCTCTGCTCTTCGCTTTTTTGATGACGGTTTATTTTTCTTTCTTTCAGTTTCGAACACAAGCTCGTCCTCATCTGTTTGAAATTCAGGTTCGGTATTCTGTTGGGTTGGCTGAACGGGCGCTGAGCCTTTCCTGTCGAGCAAGCTGACTTTCTCTTCGAGTTCTTTAACTTGTTGTTGAACACTCTTAACCAATTTTTCAAGTCGTTTCCTGGCTTTAATTTCATCTTGCCATTCTTTATAGAAATTACCTGTTTCAACCTGAAGACCCTCGTTAGTTTCTTTGGAGCACTGATGACTTGTTCTGTCGATCTTTTCATAGCTGTGGAATGATTTTTTACGTATAACTTCTTCGTTGTACGATTTTTTTGTTGTGGTTTCCGAAGGAACAACCCTTGGTGAAGGTTTTGTTGGCGGAGTTCTTTGTGTTTTAGTACTCCTACTGCTGGTTTGATTTAAAAGCAATAAATGGTCCCCCCCAGAATCCATGATCTGCGGAGAGAGTGGATTTTCCAGCTTATCTGGTGTGCCACCTGGGGTAATTAATCTATTTGTTTTGTTCATTGCCATTGTTTTTTTTTAACTTCAGTTTTTATTACCGTAAATACGTCGGTTACTTCTACTCATAGCTTATATACAGTCGCCCCAAAGGGATCAGACACTGATCGGTGTGCCGCACAGTATGTGTCAGGCGCTCCTGGATTTCTCTTAATTTTTAGTCGCCTTCTACGACAGGCATACCTTACCTCAGGACTATTCTTTCTTCGTCCCCCGACCCTGATGGGGGTGTCACTTAAATGAAAAAACAATTAGCGACAAATATCCACTCCCGAACATAACGGAGATCCTGGATAAGTTGGGGAAATGCATGTAAAGGGTTTTTCAACAGGGACGCTACAAAAGTAGAGCGACAGGGACAGCAAACGACGCCGAATTTCTTGCCGCTCTTTTGACATTTTTCTTCAGTAACGTTTGCCATTTCATGATGGAAAGATATACGAGCCAACAACGAGTCGAAATTATTAAAAAATTTTATTATTTAAATTTTTATTGGAAACCAAGTTTGGAAACCGTGTTATCTCACGAAATGGTCCAATCGCTTGGCCGCCTCGGTCGTGTGTTTTGACGCCGTTAGACTATTTCCTGTGGGGCTACGTCAAGTCTATGGTCTATGCCAACAAGCCAGCGACGATTGATGAACTTCGTACGAATATCGAACGTGAAATTGTAGCAGTATCGGCCAATTTATGCTTAAAAACCGTCGAAAATTGGGTTCAGCGTCTGGACTTCTGAAAGCGTGCCCGGGGTGGCCATGCAAAAGAAATCGATTTCCATACATAATGGCATCGAACGTACTTTCACAGGAATAAAAAATTTCATTGATATCCAAAACCGTTTTTGTTTTATTTAAAAAAAAACTTTTGTAGCGCTCTTATTGAAAAACCCTTTATTTCTCCACGCTAGATTTAGCAAGTGGGTTCCACCAGATGGACCCAAAAGATATACCTAAAACGTAGGGTTGTGACCGATATATTAGTATTCATTAAGATATTACTAATATTTCCATATATTCCATATCACTAATATGATAATCGTAGATATTATAGTACTCAGATATTCATTCAAAAATATAAACTTTGTCCCATATAAAACAGAATTACAATTTTTTCCCGCCCCAGTTTTGATTTGCTTTTGTACATGAACATTTCATTCATTTAATTTATAAACGTTTCTGATCAAAAAAGCCTGGCATTGTCTACAACTCCACAACTTCGAGTTTGATTACCTTTCTTTCCCACTGCCCAATCCCATCTCCCTGTTACGATATTTCCATGCACAGCACATACATACATATATATACATATGTACACATAATATATATATAATATATTATATTAGTATTCGCAACTGTACCTAATACAAAAAATATTAGGATTCATCACTGATCCTAATATAATATATTATATTAGTATTCGCAACTGTACCTAATACAAAAAATATTCATCACTGATCCTAATATAATATATTATATTAGTATTCGCAACTGTACCCAATATGTACCTAATACAAAAAAAAACATAGGGACGGGCTACAGTCCGCTTGGGCGAACTGTTGGATACCCTATTCTTATTCCTATCCCTCATAAGCGGACGTGACAAAAGTCTAAGTATGGTTGAATTGTTAAGAACGCTCTACATATTTTGTTATATAACATTTAAAGGATTTTATCAAAAAAAAAACGCTCCCTAGCTCAAACTTGGGTGTTTCAATAAAATTGTTTTATTTAATTGTGGGCGTGTCAGTAGGCGGATTTAAAAAAAATTAACACATGAGCATAAAGGGCCCCTAGAGAGTATATATTATAAATTTCAGCTCCCTAGCTCACTTTGAATTTTCAAAAAAAAAAAAAAAAAAAATTGTGGGCGGATTTTGAAAATATTTACACATGAGAATAAAGGGCCCATAGAGAGTATATATAATAAATTTCAGCTCCCTAGCTCAAGCTTTGGATTTTCAAAAAAATGTTTTATTTATGTGTGGGCATGTCAGTGGGCGGATTTCGAAAATATTTATACATGAGCTTAAAGGGCCCCTAGAGAGTATATATTAAAAATTTCAGCTCCCTAGCTCAAATTTTGGTTTTTCAATAAAATTGTTTTATTTTTTTGTGGGCGTGGCAGTGGGCGGATTTTGAAAATTTTATACCCCGAGCAGTTTTAGGAGTCATAGATCATATATAAAAAAATTCAGCTTTCTAGCTCAAAATTCGATTTTTTCCAAAATTTTGTTTTTTTGAGTTTGTGGGCGTGTCTGTGGGCGGATTTCAAAAATTCGTAAACTTGATTATTTCGGGACCCTAGAGAATATATGGTTAAAATTTCAGCTCTCTAGGTCCAGTTTAAAGGCCTAATTTTTGCCGACGGACGGACGGACGGACGGACGGACGGACATGGCTAGATCGACATTACTATCGATGCTGATCATAAATATAGTAACTTTTAGGGGTCTACGGGCAATATTAAGGTATGTTACAAACTATGCGTCAAAATTAATATACCCCTAGAATAGGGTATACAAATTCGTCCCAGGTAGGCGCACATATTCATACATACATTTTTGTGTGGATGTGCGTATGATGGCTAGGTACAAAATATGTTCGACCTTTGACTGGTGGTGAATGGTAAGGTTAACATGAGGAATGAATGATGCGTTTTTTTATGGAAAAAGAAAAGGATTTTATTTGTATTCACTGACTTCCCTAGAATAAAAGTAATTAAAAATTATGTTGATAATATTTCATTTGGACTTACACTGCAAAGGGCTAGGTGGATTTTTTTTTATTAAATAGGAAATGATTAGGAGTAGGTTCATACATAAATCAAACTATTATGTTTTCAGTGTGAGTGACCACAAAGTAAGGAAAAAGTGTTGCACAAAAATGCAGTTGAGGTTGACAAAAATTAACAATAATGGAGCAAAGCAGAGTATTGAATTGACTGGTATTCCATATGAACATTTAGGTTAAAGTAATAAAACTATTTATGACATTGGCAGTTGTTAGGAATGGTGCTGAGATGGTGGATACTTAATGCTAATACCACTTAGAATTTTAATTAAAAGATTTAAATTTTAACTTTTCTTACGCAACACAATCTTTTTCTTAGAAAGATTAAGAAGGGATTAGGTGTAGGTATCGCAACACCGTAATAAACAACAAAATTCATTCATAAATCCTTAATAAAATGTAAACATTTTGTAGTTTTTCATTCTTAGAAAGTAATGAAAAGGGGATTGAGTGTGGCGTTACACCATAATAAACAAACAATTTACTCGTACATTTTATGATAGGTATACTGCAAGTATACAAATTTTCCCTTAAAAGCGCGCTTTAAGAAAATAGAGTTTATTTCCTGTGTAGATTTGTTTTAATACAGACCTTGGCGATAAGAGTATTGTTTTGTTTAAGGAAAAGTGCATAGTGCTCTCAAAATTGCAATCTTCGGAAAGTACGACAACGAAATAATCCTACAGAATTTAAAATGAAGCGTACACGAGTGAGTGAAATTTGGAATTACTTCAAGGTAGACTCCTTCAGTCAACTTTGTCTCAATTTTCAAATAATAAGAAGATAACACCAGCCCAACGGAAGGAAATTGATGATGCGCTGATGTTATTATTTATTAAAGGTTTCTTGCCTTTCTCAACGGTTGAGGATGCCTGGTTCAGAAAATTTGTTTCTGCACTTAATCCTGCATACAAGCTGCCGAGTAGAAAACATATATCAAATATTATGTTGAATGCTGAGTACCAAAAATGCGAAAACGAAGTAAAAGCGCGATTTGAGGAAGTCAAAGCAGCTTGTCTTACTATCGATTGCTGGACATCTCGAGCATAAGAAGGCTGTCTTGCAGTAACTGCCCATTACATAGACGACCATTTTGATACCCAATTCACACTTTTGCAGTGTCAGATTTTGGAAGGACCACACACAGCTTTTAACATCAAGCAAAACTTACAAGGAGTAATAAGTCAGTGGAATTTACAAGGAAAAGTGCGACTGGTTGTAGCAGATAATGCTCCGAATGTACAAAATTCCATCAAAGACTTGCAGCTTAGGAATTTCGGCTGTTTTGCGCACACGATTAACTTAATAGCCAAAAATGCCTTAGGAATTTCGGAAGTAGAACAATTTCTAACGAAAATAAGAAGCATAGTAAGCCATTTCAAAAGAAGTACAACAGCAACCGAAAAACTCGTCAGATATCAAATTCAAACAAATATAGTTCAGCCAAAAAAATTAATTATTGATGTAGCAACCCGATGGAACTCAACATTTGATATGCTTGAAAGAGCGGTTCAATTAAAGGAAGCTCTTACTGCCACCATAGCTATACTCGATAGCACCAGTAGTTTTTCACTTCAAAACATTAATTCGGATGAATGGTTGCTGTGCAATCAGCTATGTAAAGTTCTGAAGCCCCTAAAAGATGTCACTGAACAAATTAGCGGAGAACATTACCTCACAGGCAGCCTCGTTATCATATTTAACAAAATTCTGACCCGAATCTACGAAAACAAGATTTGCAACGACATCACACTTCAAAATAGCGCATTACAAGTTGGCATCAAGATAAAGGACGGATTATGCAAGCGGTTTCTCAATATAGAACACAGTGGAACATTTGGAATATGCACCCTCCTGGACCCAAGGTTTAAGTTGCATTTTTTCAAAGAGACATCAGCGGCTGAGACTGTAAAAAAAAAAGTAATTGAGTTGACAATTAAAACAATAGATGCAATAAAGAGGAATCTTGCTGTTAGTGAACAACCAAGGGAAGCAGCACCAAAAGCTGCATTAACGGATGAAAGGTCGGCAGAAGCGTATGTTTCGATCTGGGATGATATCGACACCATCATTGCGGACATACAACCAGTGCAATCGTCAAGGGCAGATGCCATTGCTGAACTTCAAAGGTACCTCAACGATAAAATAGTTCCTAGACAAAATAGTCCCAACAAATGTGGAATCAGCGTTATGCGTATCCGAGCCTGAGTAAAGTTTTTCAGCAACACTGCTGCATCATTGCCACATCAGTTCCCTGTGAACGTATTTTTTCTAAGTCTGGTGAACTTATATCGGACAGAAGAGCTCGGCTTAAACCTGATAAGGTTAAAAAACTAATGTTTCTAAATGTTAATAAAAGAAACTAAAAAAAATTTAAGTAAATAAATTTTATTTTTAGAAAGGAAAATTACATTGATACAAAAAACGCAATATGGAGTAAAAGCAACTTTAGTTAAAAAAAAAATTATATTATCAAATAAGGCCACATTGCATGTACTTAGCATGTGTATGTACCGAGTCTACTACTACTACTGACTGACTCAGAAATATTAGTGATATTTTCATATCGGTTTAAATATTATAATATTTGTAAACTAATATATTAGTATCAGGTAATATCACAAAATATTAGTATGGACCCATCCCTACTAAAACGGCATTTACAGTAGAAGGAGGTCACTTCGAATTCGTGCGAATGCCGTTCGGTCTCAAAAATACATAGATGACATAGTCATCTTTTCAACTTCCCTCCAGGAACATCTTGAAAACCTGAAGAAAGTTTTCTCAAGACTGCAAGAATTTAATTTTAAAGTAGAGTTTTATAATATCTTCAAGAGCAAGAGCTCTTCTTTTATTTGAGTCTTCTTAAAATCTAATCTTACAAACATGAAACACCGCTATTTATATTGTTATCTGTCTAAGGCGCGGTTTCCTGTTTGGTGCTCGTATCTCTCTCTGTTGTTCTGGCATCTGCTGTTTTATGGCTTTCATGTGTTTGAAAGATAATATTCCTGTTTATTGTCTTTCTTGAAATGTTGAATCGTTATCCGTTGTTGGCACATTTGTTGTTTTATGGCTTTCATGTGTTTGAAAGATAATATCCCTGTTTATTATCTTTCTTGGGATACTGGATCGTTATTGTTCAAAAGAGTCGATCCTCGTTTAGTTGAGCTGCTGTCATAACCCCTCCCTCCTTAGAGTCTTCCATCAGTTCGTTTATGACTGGAGGCAGATTTATTATAGTTTTGTTTTGTCTTTTTATTTTGTATAATATTATTATTACAATGATCACAATGATTAATAAAGTTGTTGAGAAACTAAGCGTTTCCTTTTTATTTTTTATTTCTATTATTTCTTTTAAGTTATCAATGGATTCATACCTGACTTCTTCTAAATATTTATTTGAAAAGTTATAGTTTAGTACAGGTATTATTTTTTCTTCTTTGTAATACTTTCTATTATAAATTACATTGTTTATTGAAATTTTACAGTTCTCTGCTTTCATTAGGTAATTTCCTTCTAATAAATAGTTTAAATTATTACAATTTTGTTGTATTACGGTTTTTTCTAAATATTTTCCTTTTTCTATTATTACATTTTTTTCTTCGTATTTTTTAGTTTTGCATTTCATTTGTTTGTTTATTAATATATTTTCTATACAATCGTCTTTTAATATTTGTAATTTTTTTATTGCCTTTGTTACATAATATGTGGCCAAACAAAAGCAGAGCTACCACTGAGCAGTGGCGGGTCGCGGCGAGCATTGTTACTAGAGAGAGGGCGAGAGCCATTATCCTGACCTTTTCTCCTTTCAAGGCTCCTGGACCTGATGGCATCTATCCCATACTCTTGCAAAAGGGTATCGAGATTTTGCTGGAGAAGAGCTAGGGCGGTTTTCATTCCCAAACCGGGAAAGGCCGCCTATGATCTTCCCAAAAGCTTCAGGACTATTAGCCTTTCATCATTTCTGTTAAAGGGCCTTGAAAAACTGATTGACGTACGGCTTAAGAGCATTCCAGCTTCGCTGGGTATTCATGATAGCCAACACCCCTATCAAAAGGGCAAGTCCACTGAGACGGCATTAACGGATCTGACGGCCAGAGTGCGTAGGGCGCTCGACCGCAAGAACTATGCTCTTGCTGTCTTCATGGATATTGAGCGTGCCTTTGACAATCCCACCTTTTGCAGCATTGAGTCTGCCTTAACACTGAAGGGCGTCGATTCTACAACTGTGGAATGGATCCTGGAAATGCTTAGGAGCAGAGAAGTTACAGCTGCTGTTGGCGGCTGCGTCAGAACTGTGCGCGCTGTTAAAGGCTTTGCGCAGGGCGGTGTACTTTCCACTACATTGTGGAACCTGTTCGTCGACTCCTTGTTGAGAAGACTTGATGGGGAAGGTCACATTGTTATTGGGTACGCTGATGATGTGTGCTTTATTGTCAGCGGCAGGTTTTTACCAACTCTTTGTGAGCGCTTGGAAACAGCGCTCAATAGTGTTGGGAGTTGGTGCCGCGAGCAAGCTCTGTCAGTCAACCCCGCGAAGACTGAGATGATGCTGTTCACGAGTAGAAGGGCAATACCTCAAGTGGGGTGGCCTTACTTCCAGGGCACTCAACTAAAGCTATCAAGCAAGGTTAAGTATCTGGGTATTGTGTAAGATCCAAAGCTTAACTTTTCTGAACATTTGGTTGCTAGGATTTCGAAGGCAACTAACATTCTCTGGCAGTGCCGTAGGATGTTCAGCAGAACCTGGGGACTTAGGACTGCTATGGAAGTGTTGCTCTGTTTACCTCCCTTGCAGTTCCTTGCTGAGAGTGAGGCCAGAAAATCACTATACCGTATGTGTGTAGTACTTGGACGGCAGGTCAATCTCGGCGATGGGGCCAGAGGTGCTAGGTACAGAGCTCTCTATGACAGCCTACCTGGCCATCGGGGAGGAGTACTTGATACTGTGTGCATGAAGCAAGTCTTTGAGCGCCGTTTTCAGGTCATCCTTCCTGAACGACAGGAATGGAACAGTGAGGGGTGGAATGGCTTTAAGCCGGGTGATGTCATCGTCTATACCGATGGCTCACTCATTGACGGTATCTCCGGAGCCGGGGTCTACTCTAGAGACTGTCGGATAAATCTATCTGCAGCCTTGGGTAGACAAACAACTGTTTTTCAGGCAGAAATCTTTGCGATTGCTACTGCCGCAAATATCCTGTTAAGGAGAAGGATTAAGGGTAAAACCTTATACATCTGCTCAGATAGCCAAGCCGCTATCAAAGCCTGTTCGGCTGGTTCTCTCAAGTCAAAAATAGTTGAGGAAACCATGGTTATGCTTAACCGTCTGGGTAGATGTAACTCGGTATCGCTTGCCTGGGTTCCTGGGCACACAGGTATCGAGGGAAATGAAAGAGCGGATGCTCTGGCCAGGAAGGGCTCTTCAACAGCCTTCATTGCCCACAACCATCTATAGGATGCTGCTCATCCGTCCACAAACGTGAAATGGATTCGGCTCTACGCCAACAACATTCCGAATACTGGCATGACCTGGTCTCATGCAGGTATTCGAAGAAGCTAGTGGACGGTCCGAAAATCAGCAGAGCTAAGTTTTTGCTTGGACTAAACAGGAAAGACTTGAGACCCTTGATTGGTCTCGTCACCGGTTTCAGTCCTCTTAACGAGCACCTCAAAACCATCCACATTAGGAGCTCGGGCATATGTGAGTGCTGCCTGGAGGCGGATGAAACGGTATCTCACTTCATCTGCGAATGTCCGGCTTTCGCCAGAACCAGGCTCACCACTATAGGCAAACAATTCGTCAACGAAGATGAGATGGGGGACATTGAACTTGCTAATATTCTTAGCTTTGCCAAGGCTACTGGTAGGTTCTCCCTCACTGTATCTTACTAATCGCCAATAACCAGCGAGCGGGCAGCTATGCTGAAGTACAATGGACCAATAGGTCTAAGTGCTTGTCATCTACTGATGACCCCACTGCACATACAATACAATACAAATACATAATATAATATTTTATTTAATTTTAGGAAGTTATTAGTCTGTAAATCTATAATTTTATTATTAATAGGAAAGTTTTGAATATATATTTTATTAAACTTTTGGTTGGAGTATTGTGGAATTAATACAATGACTAAAATATTTTCTTTGTATGTTGCTAAATTGATCTTTAATTCTTTAAGTTTTTCAAATGTGATATTATTCTCTTTAATTTCTTGGCTTGTAGTTATGTTTTGTGTTAATATTCCTATTCTGCTAGTCAGTATTACGTCTTCTATTTTTCCTAAAGTTTCTCTAATTTCTCTTATGTTGTTATTGAATTCTATTTCTATGCGAAGGTTATCAACATCATTACTTCTATTTTTTTATTTATTTATCGTTTCATTACCTTGGCTCATTAAGCCACTTAAAATTTTAAATTGATTATTAAAATGATCGTTTATCTTTATTTGTTTATTTAAGTTAGCTATGGCATTATGATTATTTTCTTCTACGGTTTTAAATTTGTTTTCTATTTCTATTCTATCATCGTCATTCATTGTTCCGAATATGAATTTTAAGATGGTGCCTCCTAAATTTATTAATCCTCTTTTTATACCCTATTCTAAGGGTGGCGACGGTGTAGAGGTTAGTGTGTTGGCTTGTGACCCGTGCGGTGCAGGTTCAATCCCCATGGGGAACAACAACATACGCCACCCAATCACATGCCTCTACACCAAAAGGAGGATTTCTGCCTGGTAGTACAATGGAACGTTACCGAATCTGAGTGCTCTGGGATTTGGATTTCCTTTCTTTTTTTTAAAAAAAAAAGGGGATATTAATTTTGACGCATAGTTTGTAACATACCTTAATATTGCCCGTAGACCCCTAAAAGTTACTATATTTATGATTAGCATCGATAGTAATTTCGATCTAGCCATGTCCGTCCGTCCGTCCGTCGGCAAAAGTTAGGCCTTTAAACTGGGCCTAGAGAGCTGAAATTTTAACCATATACTCTCTAGGGTCCCGAAATAATCAAGTTTACGAATTTTTGAAATCCGCCCACAGACACGCCCACAAACTCAAAAAAACTAAATTTTGGAAAAAATCGAATTTTGAGCTAGAAAGCTGAATGTTTTTTTATATGATCTATGACTCCTAAAACTGCTCGGGATAAAAAAATTTCAAAATCCGCCCACTGACACGCCCACAAATAAATAAAACAATTTTAATGAAAAACCAAAATTGAGCTAGGGAGCTGAAATTTATAATATATACTCTCTAGGGGCCCTTTAAGCTCATGTGTAAATATTTTTAAAATCCGCCTACTGACACGCCCACAATTTAAAAAAAAACCTTTTTTTGAAAATTCAAAGTTTGAGCTAGGGAGCGGAAATTTATAATATATACTCTCTAGGGGCCCTTTATGCTCATGTGTTAATTTTTTTTAAATCCGCCTGCTGACACGCCCACAATTAAATAAAACAATTTTATTGAAACACACAAGTTTGCGCTAGGGAGCGTTTTTTTCTCCTTTAAATGTTATATAACAAAATATGTAGAGCGTTCTTAACAATTCAACCATACTTAGACTTTTGTCACGCCCACTTATGAGGGATAGGAATAAGAATAGGATATCCAACAGTTCGCCCAAGCGGACTGTAGCCCGTCCATAAGTTTAATATATGATGTGGGATTAGGATATCAATTTTTTGTTGTAATTTAATTATTTCACCTAATTGTTTATAATGCTTTTCTGGAATTAATTTATATTGTGCTTTTAATTGTTCGATTAGTAATTTATAATCGGTTAAGTTTATTAAATGTATCATGGTATTATATTTTTCTATAAGTTCTACTTTTTCACTTTCTATTATTAAAAATTCTTGTTTTATTTAATTAATTTGTATTTCCTGCGGTTGTACTACCATTATCTGTTTGTACAGAACAATCATCATGAACCATCATGCATTTTTTCTTTCTCCTAAATTGGTCTTTGTGCAAAACTTGTGTTCGTAAGTGTGGTCTTATAGTAACTTTCTTGTCTTTTTGTTTTATAATGTTTATTTTTTTATATTTTGTTTTTAGTTTGTCAAATCGCTCGGGATTATTTATTTTAGTATAATTAGGGTTAATTCCTTTATCACTCCTATTTTTATTTAATTTCTTTAATATTCTTATACTAGTTTTATATCTACTCTGTTTAAATGAATGTCTACTGGTTTTTCTTTAGTGGTCAAATGTATTGTTTGATTATAAACCTCTACTGCGCGTAGTACGTTGTCGACTAAATTCTCTGATCCTTCTAAAATCCTTAAATGCTCATTTAGCGTGCTGTGCACTCTTTCAATATCAGAGTTTCCTATGTGTCTGTATGGAGTTGTGAAATGAATGTCTATCTCTTTCTCTCTAAAGTATTCTTTTACTGTATAAGTTTGAAATGAGAGATCGTTATCTAGTACAATATATTTTGGTCTGGTCATAAGTAAAGATTTTTGTTATGGTATTTAATACATCTTTTTGGTTTTTTGTTTTAAGTTTTTCTACACATACAAATTTGCTGAATTTGTCTATACATGTGAGATATTTTATTGAGTGGGGCAATATCCATATATCCATGTGATAATGTTGGTGTGGACCTTCTGGCGTGATTGTTTTCTTGTATGGGAGTTTTATTGGGTTTCTTTCTATTTTAAGATTGCAACGTTCGCAATTGTTAATCACTTTTGTTATTAGTTCTTTCATATTTGGTGAATAATATTTTCTTTTTATTTCTAAATAAGTTTTTTCAATTCCTGTATGATTATAATTTAAATGTATTTTATTTATTTCTTCCTCGGTTTCTGGAGTTTAAATGTCAATTAAATAAGTTTTTGTCCTAAGAAGTTTCTGATTACTATGGTGTAATTTCCAATAATCTTGGAATTCTAAAAATGATCTATCTTCTGTCGTATAAATACAGTTTATTATTTCGTATCACATTCTTGTATTATGTATTCATAGGTTTCTTTGCAGAAGTTTTCCTGATTATTTGTATTCTTCTTTTTCCTGGGAATGGGAAAGTTATCTCTTCTATGTTATTTTCTCCTTTTTCTAATATTCAGATTGCGAAGATCAATCGACAATTGATAATTGACTATTTTAAAATTGTGCTATTGCGAACGAACGATTCATTTGGTATTTTTTTCAATCGATTTTTTTTAATTGACTGCGATTGACAAAATCCTTTAGAATCGTTCGTTCACAATAGGAAACATTGAAAATAGTCAATTATCAACTGTCGATTGATCTTCGCAATAAGGCTCATTATTTGTCTTTTGAATGTGTTCAGGAGTTTCTCTGTTATTGATATTAGATTGGAACTATCTGATTTTACAATATGTCTGGTGCTAACTAAATCATCTTCTTTTTCTAATGCATTTATTGTATCTATCTTTATTCTTGAAAGTGCATCTGCAACTTTATTTTCTTTGCCTGCTAGGTATCTTATCTCGAAGTCATATTCTTCTAACTTCATCTTCCATCTTTGTAACTTACTATTAGGTTCCTTTAGATTATGCAACCATGCTAATGGTCGATGATCGGTCAATATTTTAAATCTTCTACCGTAAAGATAATGACGAAACTGTTTGGTTGCCCATACTATGGCTAACAATTCTTTTTCTATCGTTGAATAATTACATTCATGTTTATTTAAAGTTCTACTTGCAAATCCTAATGGTACATGATTTTGACTTAACACGGCTCCTATTGCAAAGTTACTTGCATCTGTAGTCAAAGTAAATTTAATATTTAATATTTTGCGGGTGGCAACAGGTGCAGTAGTAGTGTATTCGCTTAGACATATAGTTGCTTGTCTTGCTGGGGCCAAGAAGGCTTATGCTCTGACAAGGAGACTGTTTCATAGCAGTCATCTTGACTCTAGGGTGAAGGTCATTTGCTACGTGGCCCTTATAAGGCCGATCATCGCTTATGGTTGTCCATTGTGGTTTAATATAGCGCCTGGTTATATGGAAAAGATTCGGGTTTTGGAGAGACAATGTCTTAGGACCTGTCTCCGGTTTTTCCGAACGCCTGAATCCAACTATATAAAATACTATCCCAACAAGGTCCTATACGATGGGGCTCAGTTGAATAGGATTGACAATTTCCTCATTAAGGTGACTCGAAGGCACGTTGCAAGGGCGATGGCCAGCGACAATAGTCTGATCTTTGGGGCATACTACCCCAATGAAATGTACATAGAGAGTACGCTCCGGTCTGGCTTTGTTCCGCCAGAGGCATTTATCCATATTGATGCAAAAGGGCTGGTACAGGCGAGAGATGGTATTCCGGTCTTATACCATCGCTACCGCAGCGCGAGAGATAAGCGGCTCCTCCATGACGGGGACGACGCCAATGCTCATGAGCTCCTCCGTTTTAGTACCGCAATATCGGAGAAGGATAAATTCGACACGGAAAAGCAATTCGCCGAATTTTGGTGGCTTGTTGAGGGGGGAGGGGACAACATGCCCTCCCAGGACGGTGCGTTACTCTAGGTAACATCCTCTTAGCTTATAAGTTTAAGTTAGCTAGCGCGTTTTTGGGAGAGACCGGGCTCACCAACGTGTGGTGGTGCTTCCGGGAGTTGACTGACGCTGTAAGGCTTCAGTCGGCTCACGGCGGCGCGTGTGCACGTTGACGACTGCCAGGCACCCGGAAAGCAATTAGGATTTTGACCACTTGTTGCGCAAGGCAATGAGTGCTCAGAACCCTAATTAGAGTTAGAATATGTTAAGTAGTTTAAGTAAGTAGAATAGGTAGTTTGTAGTTTGTTTTATATAAAAAATATAAAATCTTAATAATGATACCGAGTTTTATTTGATTTTCTCGACGTTGGTAAATAGTTTTTAGGCCGAAAGGCAATAATTATAAGATTTAGTTAAGTTTAGGGCGTCCGCATAAGGACCAATAAATAAGAATAAGTATCCTGTTAATTTTAAGTTAGATTTAATCATTTTTGTCTAGTACGTAAGTTGATATTCAGTAACAATTAAAAAATGAATTTAAAAGTAAAAAAAAAAAAAAAAAAGTAAAAGTAAGTGTATTCGCTTACTGAATGGAAGGTCGTGCGTTCGAATCCCGGCCAAGTCCATTACTTTATATCGAATACATGAAATCGTAATCTCCCTAAGCATCTTAGACACCACCCGTGGAGAAAAACCCTACAACTGCACCCAAACACTTCTTTCCTATCTCTCTATTCTTTCTAATAGTAAGTAGCACCCAAAAGCATGCAATGAAATGCGATAGTGCTGCTTGCTGTTAAACACAAATGCTTACGCTGTGTTACGCACTATAAGGGTACTGTAACAACAGAAAAAATACCTTTAGCGTAAGCAAATTATATAAAAAAAAAAAAAAAAATCTTTTGAGAAATCTGGGTATTCGTTTATGAGTGCGTCTTGCACCGCAAGTTTTAGTTTCTCAAATGGGTCTTTATACTCTTTGTTTTCTATATTTATTTTGCTATCTTTCTTTACAAAGTGTCATAGGTTTTCATAATTTTTAAATAGTCATTTATAAATTTGCGGTAATAACCTGTTATTCCTAAAAATGACTGTATTTCTTTTATAATTGTGGGTATATGGAATTTTAGTATTGTTTTTAATTTTTCTGGATTTGGTTTAATACCTTCTGGGGTTATTATATTTTATTTTTTTTTATAATAAGCGCGCACTAAAGGGATTTGTTGGGACCCTTATAATGTATTAGCTACACAGCGCGGGAGTTACATAGCAACAAAAGCCACAGCAAACTATCGATGGTATACACAACCGCTTAACCCGCTGGAGAACTCAGCGTGTACACAATATCTATAAAGTCCCCAATCAGCGGAATACCAACAACTTAAAATCGGCTTGTAAACAAATAATCATCCGCTATGCTGTGCTACGCTATCACCGAACGTTACAATTTACGTGTTGACTAGCTTGGGTATTAACAACGACGACGAAGATCTGGAGAGCAAGCAGTCTGGCATCGATCGTGGATATGAAAAGTCTTTTCATAAAATGCCACTTTGTAAAAATAAATTAATTGAATTTGTATTTTGATTTATATTAAGAAAATTATGAAATAAATTTGTTAATACATAATATAAAGGGAATATAACTGGCGCAGTCGATAAAGGAAAATATCCAGTTATCAAATAGTGAATTATAAGTAGCTACAACAGAACTTGGATATTAGAACCAACAGACGCTGTTTACCGGGGTGAAGGATTTCCAGTAATAAAGATCAAAAGAACCTGAAAGGTGGTCATCGTGGCAAGGTAAGTCCAAGTTTATTTTAATCAACCATCGGTCTCCTATGCCTCCTATCCTTAAATTGAAGACTCAAACAAATAAATTAAAAGTTTTTATTTTGACTCCAAGTTGGAGAAAAGAAAAAAATAATCGAAAGCCAAAAGTATATCATTCAGTGAATTTTTCTGGAGTCATCGCGGCTTATATTACTCAATCATTATCGCAAATTATGCATCCAAACGCAGGAGTTGCTATGGACGTCTTTAATTCTCTCCGAATTCCGGATGCAATTAAAGATGTACCAACGTTTGACGGCAACCCGAGATTACTTTTTGATTTTATTAGTAATATTGAGGAAATTTTAGGCCTCATACCTCAAATAAATCAGAGCTCCAATTACAAAAAGCCATTATTAGAGCAATTAGAAATAAAGTTGTAGGGCAAGCCAATGAGGCGTTAATAATGTATGGAACTTCCATGGACTGGGAGGAGATAAAGAGTAATTTGATAGTTCACTACGCGGATAAAAGGAATGAGACCAGCCTCATTAGAGACTTGCACCAGCTTAAGCAGAATCAATCGACAATTGAAACTTTTTATTCCAAAATAGTTGAAATTCTTTCTGCAATGATCAACCACGTGAAAGTGCATGAAACAAATTCAACTGTTGTTGAAGCAAAGCGAAATCTTTATCAAGAGATGTGTCTAAACACCTTTTTGTCCGGTCTACGGGAGCCATTAGGGTCTACAATTAGGGCTATGCGACCGACGAAGCTAACGGAAGCATTTAATTTTTGCCAACAAGAGCAAAATTACAACTACTTACAAAACTTCCAAAATAGGCAACAACATCCTCAAAATAGAAGCAACAATAACAGGGGATCCTTTCAAAATAATTATAATAGTAATCCAAATTTCAACGCACAAGGTCCGCCACCTAGGCAGCAACAATTTTCTAGAGAATTTTATAATTCAAGCAATAATAACCTTAGAGAAAACAACAATTATAGGCAAAATAATTACAGACAAAACTATTATAGACAAAATGACGATTTTCGACAAGACAACAATTCTAACCAGAACAGAAAGTATAGACAAACTTATAATATGAGACAAAACAACAATTATAGACAAAATAATAGCGCCTCAGGTCAAAACCGAAATCCTGAACCTAGGTACCCACCTCCGGAACCGATGGATTCATATAGTTGAAATACAAATAGATCTTCCTTAAACAATACGTAGGAGCAACTATATGCCGTGGAGGGTAATAGACCTGGGAACGGTTATCAAAACGACGATAGGCCTAGTACATCAAATCAAGCAAATTTAGCTGTTGTGGATGACAGAAATTTTCCCATTCATGCCTCGGACAACCAATCGGGTACTTTGATATAAACAACCATAGTTCTTTTCCCCTACCTTATATTAATATTCTAAGTATAAACAATACAAATTTAAAATTTCTAATAGATCCTACGGGCAGTAATAAGTCGTTCATTAACCCCGATTTCGTGAAAAAAGAAGATGCTGTTTCAATAGAAATAAGAACAATTTTTGATACACGATTTGTTGATAAACAAATTAACATAAATGGATTACTAGAACTCTAAACTAATAAAACATTGCCGTTTTTACTATTTAAATTTCACAATTATTTCGATGGTTTAATTGGCACTGACATTATGCAATTACTTTCAATGAAAATAGACATTTCAAAATCATCATTAGAAACGGAAAACGTTAAAATTCCATTAAGCTGTAAACCAAATGTCACATCGAAGGTTTATACAGTACCTGGACTAAGCAAGATAGTTAGCTATCTACCCGTTGACGTAGAATTTGGTAGCATATATATCAAGCCAAAAACAATACAAAAAAATTTAAGCATACCCGAAGGTTTATACAGTACCTGTACTAAGCAAGATAGTTAGCTATCTACCCGTTGACGTAGAATTTGGTAGCATATATATCAAGCCAAAAACAATACAAACAAATTTAAGCATACCCGAAGTTATGTACAAAGCTCATAACTGGTATTCATCCGTTGAAGTTATAAATACTTCCGATTGCCCTCAGACATTTTTTATAGAGCAACCGATTAGAGTACAAGCTATTGCAGCAGACGAATATACTGAAATTCATAGCCTCCCTATCAGTAACAATAAAACCTTAGGAAATTCTAGTCTTTATGATTTAATAACAACAACTCACCTAAATTGTGAAGAAAATAATGCTATCCAGAAATTATGTAAGAGTTACGAGGATATCTTCTTTAAAGAAGGGCAGGACTTAACGTTCTCAAACCAAATCAAACATACAATTAAAACCAAAGATAACATCCCTATCTATTCAAAGTCATATCGCTATCCATATATCCACAAAGGAGAAATTCAAAAGCAGATTACGGAGATGCTAGATCAAGGCATAATTCGACCTAGCTTTTCACCTTGGTCCTTTCCAATATGGAAAGTCCCCAAGAAAAAGGATTCAAATGGAAACCAGAAATGGCGCTTAGTAATTGACTACCGTGAACTAAACGACAAGACAGTAGACGATAGATATTCCCTCCCAAACATAACTGAAATTTTGGATAAACTTGGAAGATGCATCTATTTCACAACACTGGATCTGGCATCTGGGTTCCACCAGATTGAGATTAAAGATGAGGACATTCCAAAAACTGCATTTTCTGTCGACAACGGGCATTATGAATTCATCCGAATGCCTTTTGGTCTGAAAAATGCACCATCTACTTTCCAGAGAATGATGGACAATGTGCTCCGAGACCTCCAAGGCAAAATATGCCTTGTTTATATGGATGATATAATCATCTACTCTACTTCACTTCAAGAGCACATCGAAAGCTTGGACGCTGTATTTAATAGACTGAAGTTTGCTAATCTGAAGGTTCAACTGCAAAAATCCTTCTTTCTTCAGAGAGAAGTTTCATTTTTGGGTCACATAGTGACACCAGATGGAGTGAAACCCAATCCCGAAAAGATTAGCGCAGTTCAAAATTTTCCAATTCCAAAGACCACTAAGCAAATAAAATCTTTCCTTGGGCTGCTCGGATATTACCGAAAATTCATCCAGGATTTTGCGAATTTAACCAAACCAATGACTGAATGTCTCCGGAAAAACAACAGTATTACTCTGGATGCAAGATATATAAAGTGCTTTGAAACCTGCAAAGCATTTCTATGTAATGACAAAATACTTCAGTACCCAGATTTTGAAAAGCCTTTCAACCTTACTACTGATGCCAGTAACGTTGCATTAGGTGCAGTTTTATCGCAAGGTCCTATTGGCTCGGATAAGAAAATTTCTTATGCAAGCCGCACATTATCCAACAGCGAAGAAAACTACAGCACGATAGAGAAAGAACTTTTGGCAATTGTTTGGGCCACCAAATATTTCCGTCCTTATCTCTTCGGCCGTAGGTTTCAAATAATAACAGACCATAAGCCTCTCATTTGCCTCTTCTCCTTAAAAGAACCTAATTCTAAGCTAATTCGTTGGAAGCTTAAGTTAAAAGAATATAACTTCTACGTAACTTATAAAAAGGGAAAACAAAATTCAAATGCTGATGCATTATCCCGAATAGAATAAAATGCGAATGATACAAGAGCAATTGGAGATTTAGACCTAATTTCAGTGCAAAACAACCTTGATGAACAGGATCATTTATCTACTGTACATTCCGGACTAGAAAATTTGGATGACGGCATACCGATCTCCGAACGGCCAATAAACGAATTCTCTAATCAAATTATTCTAAAATTGTCTACAAACTATCGAAATCTAAGTCCCAAATTAACTATTTTATTGAAGAGGAAGAAACGAATTACTATCGAACACAATAAAATAAATAGCGAGTCAGTTATGATAAGTATTTTTAAAGACTATCTAAACACGAAAAGAACATCTGCTATACTGACGGACGACACTACTTTTAAAACTGTACAGTCTGTATATTCTAAATACTTTAGCAACAATAACTATCCAAAATTAGTAAAGTGTAATGTTTTATTGGAAGACATTGTAGGAACTGACGAACAAGAAAAACTGGTACGAAAATATTATAAGACTTCAAACCACAGAGGCATCAACGAAACGCTAGAACATTTAAAAAGAACTTCTTATTTTCCTAACATGAAAAATACAATTACCCGTATCATTAATAATTGTGATATTTGTCAGAGATACAAATATGATAGGAAGAGGGAAAAATTAAAATTCGACATAACCGGGACTCCGTCTAAGCCTTTGGAAATAATCCATGTAGATATATATTTCGTTCATAAACAGCACTTTTTCACTATTATTGATAAATTCAGCAAATTTGCAAGTGTTTATTTAATATCCGCTAGGAATAGCATAAACCTAATCAAGAGATTAAGAGTAATTTGATAGTTCACTACGCGGATAAAAGGAATGAGACCAGCCTCATTAGAGACTTGCACCAGCTTAAGCAAAATCAATCGACAATTGAAACTTTTTATTCCAAAATAGTTGAAATTCTTTCTGCAATGATCAACCACGTGAAAGTGCATGAAACAAATTCAACTGTTGTTGAAGCAAAGCGAAATCTTTATCAAGAGATGTGTCTAAACACCTTTTTGTCCGGTCTACGGGAGCCATTAGGGTCTACAATTAGGGCTATGCGACCGACGAAGCTAACGGAAGCATTTAATTTTTGCCAACAAGAGCAAAATTACAACTACTTACAAAACTTCCAAAATAGGCAACAACATCCTCAAAATAGAAGCAACAATAACAGGGGATCCTTTCAAAATAATTATAATAGTAATCCAAATTTCAACGCACAAGGTCCGCCACCTAGGCAGCAACAATTTTCTAGAGAATTTTATAATTCAAGCAATAATAACCTTAGAGAAAACAACAATTATAGGCAAAATAATTACAGACAAAACTATTATAGACAAAATGACGATTTTCGACAAGACAACAATTCTAACCAGAACAGAAATTATAGACAAACTTATAATATGAGACAAAACAACAATTATAGACAAAATAATAGCGCCTCAGGTCAAAACCGAAATCCTGAACCTAGGTACCCACCTCCGGAACCGATGGATTCATATAGTTGAAATACAAATAGATCTTCCTTAAACAATACGTAGGAGCAACTATATGCCGTGGAGGGTAATAGACCTGGGAACGGTTATCAAAACGACGATAGGCCTAGTACATCAAATCAAGCAAATTTAGCTGTTGTGGATGACAGAAATTTTCCCATTCATGCCTCGGACAACCAATCGGGTACTTTGATATAAACAACCATAGTTCTTTTCCCCTACCTTATATTAATATTCTAAGTATAAACAATACAAATTTAAAATTTCTAATAGATCCTACGGGCAGTAATAAGTCGTTCATTAACCCCGATTTCGTGAAAAAAGAAGATGCTGTTTCAATAGAAATAAGAACAATTTTTGATACACGATTTGTTGATAAACAAATTAACATAAATGGATTACTAGAACTCTAAACTAATAAAACATTGCCGTTTTTACTATTTAAATTTCACAATTATTTCGATGGTTTAATTGGCACTGACATTATGCAATTACTTTCAATGAAAATAGACATTTCAAAATCATCATTAGAAACGGAAAACGTTAAAATTCCATTAAGCTGTAAACCAAATGTCACATCGAAGGTTTATACAGTACCTGGACTAAGCAAGATAGTTAGCTATCTACCCGTTGACGTAGAATTTGGTAGCATATATATCAAGCCAAAAACAATACAAAAAAATTTAAGCATACCCGAAGGTTTATACAGTACCTGTACTAAGCAAGATAGTTAGCTATCTACCCGTTGACGTAGAATTTGGTAGCATATATATCAAGCCAAAAACAATACAAAAAAATTTAAGCATACCCGAAGTTATGTACAAAGCTCATAACTGGTATTCATCCGTTGAAGTTATAAATACTTCCGATTGCCCTCAGACATTTTTTATAGAGCAACCGATTAGAGTACAAGCTATTGCAGCAGACGAATATACTGAAATTCATAGCCTCCCTATCAGTAACAATAAAACCTTAGGAAATTCTAGTCTTTATGATTTAATAACAACAACTCACCTAAATTGTGAAGAAAATAATGCTATCCAGAAATTATGTAAGAGTTACGAGGATATCTTCTTTAAAGAAGGGCAGGACTTAACGTTCTCAAACCAAATCAAACATACAATTAAAACCAAAGATAACATCCCTATCTATTCAAAGTCATATCGCTATCCATATATCCACAAAGGAGAAATTCAAAAGCAGATTACGGAGATGCTAGATCAAGGCATAATTCGACCTAGCTTTTCACCTTGGTCCTTTCCAATATGGAAAGTCCCCAAGAAAAAGGATTCAAATGGAAACCAGAAATGGCGCTTAGTAATTGACTACCGTAAACTAAACGACAAGACAGTAGACGATAGATATTCCCTCCCAAACATAACTGAAATTTTGGATAAACTTGGAAGATGCATCTATTTCACAACACTGGATCTGGCATCTGGGTTCCACCAGATTGAGATTAAAGATGAGGACATTCCAAAAACTGCATTTTCTGTCGACAACGGGCATTATGAATTCATCCGAATGCCTTTTGGTCTGAAAAATGCACCATCTACTTTCCAGAGAATGATGGACAATGTGCTCCGAGACCTGCAAGGCAAAATATGCCTTGTTTATATGGATGATATAATCATCTACTCTACTTCACTTCAAGAGCACATCGAAAGCTTGGACGCTGTATTTAATAGACTGAAGTTTGCTAATCTGAAGGTTCAACTGCAAAAATCCTTCTTTCTTCAGAGAGAAGTTTCATTTTTGGGTCACATAGTGACACCAGATGGAGTGAAACCCAATCCCGAAAAGATTAGCGCAGTTCAAAATTTTCCAATTCCAAAGACCACTAAGCAAATAAAATCTTTCCTTGGGCTGCTCGGATATTACCGAAAATTCATCCAGGATTTTGCGAATTTAACCAAACCAATGACTGAATGTCTCCGGAAAAACAACAGTATTACTCTGGATGCAAGATATATAAAGTGCTTTGAAACCTGCAAAGCATTTCTATGTAATGACAAAATACTTCAGTACCCAGATTTTGAAAAGCCTTTCAACCTTACTACTGATGCCAGTAACGTTGCATTAGGTGCAGTTTTATCGCAAGGTCCTATTGGCTCGGATAAGAAAATTTCTTATGCAAGCCGCACATTATCCAACAGCGAAGAAAACTACAGCACGATAGAGAAAGAACTTTTGGCAATTGTTTGGGCCACCAAATATTTCCGTCCTTATCTCTTCGGCCGTAGGTTTCAAATAATAACAGACCATAAGCCTCTCATTTGCCTCTTCTCCTTAAAAGAACCTAATTCTAAGCTAATTCGTTGGAAGCTTAAGTTAAAAGAATATAACTTCTACGTAACTTATAAAAAGGGAAAACAAAATTCAAATGCTGATGCATTATCCCGAATAGAATAAAATGCGAATGATACAAGAGCAATTGGAGATTTAGACCTAATTTCAGTGCAAAACAACCTTGATGAACAGGATCATTTATCTACTGTACATTCCGGACTAGAAAATTTGGATGACGGCATACCGATCTCCGAACGGCCAATAAACGAATTCTCTAATCAAATTATTCTAAAATTGTCTACAAACTATCGAAATCTA
The DNA here is from genome assembly GCA_949715645.1 of Portevinia maculata. NCBI lineage: Eukaryota > Metazoa > Arthropoda > Insecta > Diptera > Syrphidae > Portevinia > Portevinia maculata. The sequence continues at coordinate 38,086,854 of OX454528.1, forward strand.
AGTCCCAAATTAACTATTTTATTTAAGAGGAAGAAACGAATTACTATCGAACACAATAAAATAAATAGCGAGTCAGTTATGATAAGTATTTTTAAAGACTATCTAAACACGAAAAGAACATCTGCTATACTGACGGACGACACTACTTTTAAAACTGTACAGTCTGTATATTCTAAATACTTTAGCAACAATAACTATCCAAAATTAGTAAAGTGTAATGTTTTATTGGAAGACATTGTAGGAACTGACGAACAAGAAAAACTGGTACGAAAATATTATAAGACTTCAAACCACAGAGGCATCAACGAAACGCTAGAACATTTAAAAAGAACTTCTTATTTTCCTAACATGAAAAATACAATTACCCGTATCATTAATAATTGTGATATTTGTCAGAGATACAAATATGATAGGAAGAGGGAAAAATTAAAATTCGACATAACCGGGACTCCGTCTAAGCCTTTGGAAATAATCCATGTAGATATATATTTCGTTCATAAACAGCACTTTTTCACTATTATTGATAAATTCAGCAAATTTGCAAGTGTTTATTTAATATCCGCTAGGAATAGCATAAACCTAATCAGGTCATTAAAGCATTTTTTCTCCCATCATGGAGTGCCCAAACTGATAATATCCGATAATGGTAATGAATTTCTTTCTTCCATTTTTAAGAATTTCTTGGAGCTTTACAGTATACGATTGCATACAGTATGCGCAAAAAGTTCGAATGGTAATTCCCCAGTGGAAAGATTCCATTCTACTCTAACCGAACTTGTACGAATAATAAAATCTCAGAGCCAAAATAAGCCTATTAGTGAAGTTGTGGATGAAGCTGTCATCACTTATAATAATAGTATTCATTCTACAACTAAGCTATCACCCTTCGAATTACTAAGCGGTCACATTAGCAAACCAAACCCATTATCCATAACAGAGACCCCAAAAACCAAGCATGATTACCTACTTCAACACATTAAGGACTATACAACCCTATCAGAATTAGTTCATAAGCGCAGTTTAATGCATAAAAAAAGGTTATAGACAAACGTAATGAGAGACGTTCTAATCCACCTGATTACAAAGAGAACGACATTATATTTGAATCCGACGATAGAAGAAATAAAGTGGCCCCTAGATTTAATGAACATAAGGTAGTAACAAATTATAAAATTTCAGTTAACACTAATAAAAGAAAAGTACATAAACTGAAAATAAGGAAAAATCCACATACAGTTATGTTGTAAAAAAAAAAACAAAAAAAAACAATACAAATAAATTAAATAGGAGGGTATGAGGTCTCAAATAAGAACTGGGTGAATGAATTATAATAATTGCTTGATTGAATCATTTCGTTTGACGTTCATTTTACAAAACAAAGGCATCGAAATATGCTTGAAATAATGGTAGGAACTTTTAATTCAATTTGTTCGAAGTCTTCAAATACCAACTTCAAAAAAAAAAAAAAAAAAACAAATTCCTCTACCCCAAACCGATATACGATTATAAAATTTGGACAAGCTTATACCACATTATTTGTTTTGAATGAATAGCCTTACATTCCTTACCACGTAAAGTGGACGGCTGGAGTTACAGCGCTGTTTCACGGTCAGCCACAACCGATCATCAGACTCCTTATGTGGTGCTGGTCTGTCTTTTTCCTTCATTTATCCCGAAATTCCATTTTCTTCCACTGGGATTCGAACCTAGACCAGCGTCTTCTCAGGCAAGCACTCTTGCACTGTGCCATTGAAGCCACGAGTTTATCCAGATTTTATTTGCAATTTCTTGGACAAACTTTTGCTCCTGTAACTATACTATGTTATTCATTCAGGTTGTTTCTTTCTGTGTTTTCTCTAATTCTATTCCATTTCGACAAGCATAGTTGGACTGAAATGGGTGATAGAGAGGGTGAAAGACTTTTGACATTGTTTTTTGTCGAGAATTTTATGATTAATGGTTTTTTTTTTATGTGATACCACACAATTTTTCCTGGTTTTAATTTTTGTTTTCCGTCAATTCCTTTATTTGTTTTGAATGAATAGCCTTACATTCCTTACCACGTAAAGTGGACGGCTGGAGTTACAGCGCTGTTTCACGGTCAGCCACAACCGATCATCAGACTCCTTATGTGGTGCTGGTCTGTCTTTTTCCTTCATTTATCCCGAAATTCCATTTTCTTCCACTGGGATTCGAACCTAGACCAGCGTCTTCTCAGGCAAGCACTCTTGCACTGTGCCATTGAAGCCACGAGTTTATCCAGATTTTATTTGCAATTTCTTGGACAAACTTTTGCTCCTGTAACTATACTATGTTATTCATTCAGGTTGTTTCTTTCTGTGTTTTCTCTAATTCTATTCCATTTCGACAAGCATAGTTGGACTGAAATGGGTGATAGAGAGGGTGAAAGACTTTTGACATTGTTTTTTGTCGAGAATTTTATGATTAATGGTTTTTTTTTATGTGATACCACACAATTTTTCCTGGTTTTAATTTTTGTTTTCCGGCAATTCCTTTATTTGTTTTGAATGAATAGCCTTACATTCCTTACCACGTAAAGTGGACGGCTGGAGTTACAGCGCTGTTTCACGGTCAGCCACAACCGATCATCAGACTCCTTATGTGGTGCTGGTCTGTCTTTTTCCTTCATTTATCCCGAAATTCCATTTTCTTCCACTGGGATTCGAACCTAGACCAGCGTCTTCTCAGGCAAGCACTCTTGCACTGTGCCATTGAAGCCACGAGTTTATCCAGATTTTATTTGCAATTTCTTGGACAAACTTTTGCTCCTGTAACTATACTATGTTATTCATTCAGGTTGTTTCTTTCTGTGTTTTCTCTAATTCTATTCCATTTCGACAAGCATAGTTGGACTGAAATGGGTGATAGAGAGGGTGAAAGACTTTTGACATTGTTTTTTGTCGAGAATTTTATGATTAATGGTTTTTTTTTTATGTGATACCACACAATTTTTCCTGGTTTTAATTTTTGTTTTCCGTCAATTCCTTTATTTGTTTTGAATGAATAGCCTTACATTCCTTACCACGTAAAGTGGACGGCTGGAGTTACTTGTCGAAATGGAATAGAATTAGAGAAAACACAGAAAGAAACAACCTGAATGAATAACATAGTATAGTTACAGGAGCAAAAGTTTGTCCAAGAAATTGCAAATAAAATCTGGATAAACTCGTGGCTTCAATGGCACAGTGCAAGAGTGCTTGCCTGAGAAGACGCTGGTCTAGGTTCGAATCCCAGTGGAAGAAAATGGAATTTCGGGATAAATGAAGGAAAAAGACAGACCAGCACCACATAAGGAGTCTGATGATCGGTTGTGGCTGACCGTGAAACAGCGCTGTAACTCCAGCCGTCCACTTTACGTGGTAAGGAATGTAAGGCTATTCATTCAAAACAAATAAAGGAATTGACGGAAAACAAAAATTAAAACCAGGAAAAATTGTGTGGTATCACATAAAAAAAAACCATTAATCATAAAATTCTCGACAAAAAACAATGTCAAAAGTCTTTCACCCTCTCTATCACCCATTTCAGTCCAACTATGCTTGTCGAAATGGAATAGAATTAGAGAAAACACAGAAAGAAACAACCTGAATGAATAACATAGTATAGTTACAGGAGCAAAAGTTTGTCCAAGAAATTGCAAATAAAATCTGGATAAACTCGTGGCTTCAATGGCACAGTGCAAGAGTGCTTGCCTGAGAAGACGCTGGTCTAGGTTCGAATCCCAGTGGAAGAAAATGGAATTTCGGGATAAATGAAGGAAAAAGACAGACCAGCACCACATAAGGAGTCTGATGATCGGTTGTGGCTGACCGTGAAACAGCGCTGTAACTCCAGCCGTCCACTTTACGTGGTAAGGAATGTAAGGCTATTCATTCAAAACAAATAAAGGAATTGACGGAAAACAAAAATTAAAACCAGGAAAAATTGTGTGGTATCACATAAAAAAAAACCATTAATCATAAAATTCTCGACAAAAAACAATGTCAAAAGTCTTTCACCCTCTCTATCACCCATTTCAGTCCAACTATGCTTGTCGAAATGGAATAGAATTAGAGAAAACACAGAAAGAAACAACCTGAATGAATAACATAGTATAGTTACAGGAGCAAAAGTTTGTCCAAGAAATTGCAAATAAAATCTGGATAAACTCGTGGCTTCAATGGCACAGTGCAAGAGTGCTTGCCTGAGAAGACGCTGGTCTAGGTTCGAATCCCAGTGGAAGAAAATGGAATTTCGGGATAAATGAAGGAAAAAGACAGACCAGCACCACATAAGGAGTCTGATGATCGGTTGTGGCTGACCGTGAAACAGCGCTGTAACTCCAGCCGTCCACTTTACGTGGTAAGGAATGTAAGGCTATTCATTCAAAACAAATAAAGGAATTGACGGAAAACAAAAATTAAAACCAGGAAAAATTGTGTGGTATCACATAAAAAAAACCATTAATCATAAAATTCTCGACAAAAAACAATGTCAAAAGTCTTTCACCCTCTCTATCACCCATTTCAGTCCAACTATGCTTGTCGAAATGGAATAGAATTAGAGAAAACACAGAAAGAAACAACCTGAATGAATAACATAGTATAGTTACAGGAGCAAAAGTTTGTCCAAGAAATTGCAAATAAAATCTGGATAAACTCGTGGCTTCAATGGCACAGTGCAAGAGTGCTTGCCTGAGAAGACGCTGGTCTAGGTTCGAATCCCAGTGGAAGAAAATGGAATTTCGGGATAAATGAAGGAAAAAGACAGACCAGCACCACATAAGGAGTCTGATGATCGGTTGTGGCTGACCGTGAAACAGCGCTGTAACTCCAGCCGTCCACTTTACGTGGTAAGGAATGTAAGGCTATTCATTCAAAACAAATAAAGGAATTGACGGAAAACAAAAATTAAAACCAGGAAAAATTGTGTGGTATCACATAAAAAAAAACCATTAATTATACCACATGACTACGAATTAATCGTAGCCAACCTCGAATCCACCCGCATTACTCTACTACACTACACTACTATCACGGATAAATCCCGAACTTCAATTCCACCAACTCCTTGAGTTCGCTCTTAGGGGGGAAGAGTTACATAGCAACAAAAGCCACAGCAAACTATCGATGGTATACACAACCGCTTAACCTGCTGGAGTATTCAGCGTGTACACAATAGCCGTGTTTCTTTGCACGCGGATATAGGAATAATTTTAAATTTGCATGTAAAATACAACAACAACTTATCCTATATACGCCAACTTTAGCGGGGATAGTTATCGCCGCTAAGTCCTTTAGCGGGGATAAACAGTGCTTCCAAAATCCATTTTCTTCGATTCTGATGAATCCTTCCGATGAATTTTTCAGGAAATGTCAAAGTTTGACAACCCACCGACCACTCACACATCCCGCCGAATATTTTATTCGTGATTTTATTATTATTATTTTTCAAACTTCATTTTAAGGATAATTGAATTTAGCAAATCTGTTAATGTGAAAGTGTTTTTTATAATTTTAGAATATGTTTGGCATTAATTTCAATTGGCGGAAGTAAATATTTCTCAATTTCAGGATTTTCAATACAAATTTCTTAACTACAACTTCCAGCTGTGTCACGGTCCTTGTCATAGGTGCATGTGTGCTGCCAATTTTTTTTGATGAATTCTTATGCGGCGATAGTAGTTTTCTGATGCCATCCCTATATCCGCGTACAAAGAAACACGGCTAATATCTAAAAAGTCCCCAATCAGCGGAATACCAAAAACTCAAAATCGGCTTGTAAACAAATAATCATCCGCTATGCTGTGCTACGCTATCACCGAACGTTACAATTTACGTGTTGACTAGCTTGGGTATTAACAACGACGACGAAGATCTGGAGAGCAAGCAGTCTGGCATCGATCGTGGATATGAAAAGTCTTTTCATAAAATGCCACTTTGTAAAAATAAATTAATTGAATTTGTATTTTGATTTATATTAAGAAAATTATGAAATAAATTTGTTAATACATAATATAAAGGGAATATAACTCGGGCGTTAGGAAAATTAGGGTGAGAGGAAAAGGAGAGATGCCGATGCACGTTGGTTTTGAATGTCTGTAGGTTACAATGTGTAGGAAAAATGGAGCGGGGAAGAGCATTCCACATTCGTGTTGTACGGCTGAGGAAAGATTCTTTGAACTTCACTGTTCGTCCGAACACAGGCTTGAGGGTGAACTGATGAGCATTCCCTGCATGGCGGGTATTGCGGTTGAAATGTTCAAGGGGAGGAACGCAACTGGCTATTTCGTTTGAGCACTTATGGTGGAAATAACGATAAAATAACGACAGGCAGGAGACATTACGACGATGACTAAGAGAGTCAATCGATCTCGCGATGTCTCGGTCGCCAATGAGTTTTATCGCGCGTTTTTGAATCCTGTCAAGTAGCTCCAAATAAGTTATTGGTGCACCGGACCAGATATGAGCGATGTACTCGAGTTTCGGGCGAATAAACGCCTTATAAATTGTAGCCAGATCAGAAGGGGTGAAATATTTCTTACAACGCTTAAGGAAGCCTAGACATTTCGCGGCGTTCTTGGCGACATCGAATATGTGGTCATTCCAACGAAGGTTGTCATTAACACACATACCGAGAATGGAAAGTCTTTCGGTTTCAGCGATGTAAGTGCCATTCATAGATAATGGCAGTGTGTGTGGGTTTTGCTTTAATGACAGGAGACAGCATTGAGTTTTGGAAGCATTAAATTCCACTCTATTGGTTTTACCCCACTGAGTTATGCTGTTAAGATCAGAATTTAATGAGCTTAACATACGTTGCCGTTCCAGTTCCACACCCGAAGATGAGGGGCGTGACCCAAGAAACGAATATGAGAAGCTGAGGGTACTGTTATCAGCAAAGGAATGGATTGGATAAGAAGTAACAGACAGTAGATCATTTATAAAACTGAGAAAGAGAGTCGGGGACAGAACAGAGCCTTGGGGGACACCAGCATTTATTTGGTGAGTTGCAGACTTGAAACCGTCCAAAATAACTTGAATTGAACGGCCCGAAAGGTAATTTCTAATCCATTGAAGAAGAGTATCATCGATTCCAAATGCACGCATTTTCGACAAGAGAGCTTGATGCCAAACTCTGTCAAATGCCTTTGAAATATCAAGCCCAACGATCTTACTTTCACCATCTTGATGAAGAGATTGGTTCCACTTTTCGGTTAGATATGTCATCAAATCACCAGTGGACCTGTTGCTACGAAAACCATACTGCCGGTCATTAAGAAGTTTTCGCGATTCAAGATATTTCATTAGCTGACGGTTTATCAGCGTTTCCATGACCTTAGAAAGAAGGGACGTAAGTGCAATTGGTCGGTAGGAGGAGGGAGAAGAAGATTCGCCTTTTTTTGGTACAGGCTGGACAAATGCTGTTTTCCATCTTCACGGAAAGAGTCCTGAAGAATAGGACAGATGGAAAAGCTTACGCAATGGTTTTGCCAGCGAAGTAGAACACCTCTTCAGAACGATAGGGGAAATACCATCTGGACCAGCGGATTTGTGAACGTCAAGATCTTGAAGTACTCTAGCCACTGTACGAGTGCGAAAGTGGATTGGTCCCATGGAGAATTCTACGCACTCGAGTACAGGGGGAGACAAAGCACAATCTGGGAGCGTTGAGCTGACTGCAAAATGAGCAGCAAGCAGATTGGCCTTATCTATAGAGCTGACAGCTGGAATGCCATTGTAAATGAGCGTCGGGACAGATGATGAGGTCGAATTCTTGATGTTTTTAACAAATGACCAAAAGTTTTTTCTACCCGTGCGACTTTGTAGTATTTTTTGCCTCAACTTTTGGTCATAGGAGAATTTGACACGATTAATGTGGGCATTGCAGTCATTTCTGGCTCGTTTAAACTTTTTACGGCTTTCCTCAGATGGGTTGGCTTTGAATAGCCGAAAACTTACCTCTTTTAACCTGATAGCCTCTTTGCAGCTCGAGTCACACCACGCGTTAACATTGGGTTTGATACTTTTAATCATGTTAGGGATAAAAGTCTTCATACCCAGGTGAATTATGTTTGTGCCCATATCAGCAGCAGCATCCACGTCGCTGTCGAGGAAGCACAGCGACCAGTTAAAACTCTTAAAGAAACCGTTTAATTTTTACCAATTGGCTTTCTCGTACTGCCATACGGTTCTTTTAGGAGTTTGTTCTTTAACTATGTGGTTGGAGTACGAGAAATTTGCTGATATGATGCAATGGTCTGACGAACCTAGAGGCGATAATACGTTCAAAGCGTATTTTTTAAGGTGAGAGGTAAGAAACAAGTCCAATGTGTTGGCAGTTTGGCTGCTAATGTCCGGTATTCGTGTCGGCTCATTTACAAGCTGAGTCAGGTTATTTACCTCAGCAAAGATCTCGACGTACCTTCCTTCGGGTGTTGTCTGACCAGAATGTCGAAGCCAGCTTGAATTGTGTATATTGAAATCGCCCGCAATAACGATTTCAGAACGAGGATGAAGGGTCACAATTCTTGTAATAGAATCAGACAGGGCATCAAACTCATTATAAGTTGAATGTCTGTCCAAGTTGGGGCTTCTGTAAATAAAACAGTAGTGTATTAATTGCCTACGGACATGGAGTTTTAGCAAAATGAAATTAAATTCTGGGTTGGCACATTGGCCATATTGAGGCTGAAGTTGGTAGGCTACGTCACTACGTATATAAACGGCGATACCGCGATGGGGAAAGAATAAAGGCACTAAGTTGTACCCAGGTAGACTAAACTCTGTTAAATCAGAGCCAACGCTAACCTGGGTTTCACTAAGTGCCAAAACAGCTGGTGTGTTGTGAAAAACATGGGCGTATAATGAAAAAAAATTCTTTCTCAACCCACGAATGTTGCTGACATCCACAACGAAATTCCTACACATTATAAAAAACACAACTCCGACGCTAACTAAGCATAGGCCGTGAATTGAAAATATACGTTAGATTTCCAAAACAATCTACCGCAGGTGTTATGCCCGTACGGTAATTTGTTTGGTCCACTAACAGAATCAACAACGCACGACCCGCTATTCGCCCGATGCTGCCTTTACCCAAACATTGCAAATGCACAAACGATAATCGATCGACACATGCAATAGTCAAGAAAGAGTAACAGTGATGAAGTGGGATGGGGGACGGAAGGAAAACCCTACGCTGTTGCTTTTTTTCGCTGTCCTAAAAATTCATTTTCTTTCTTTAAAAAATCGCATTTCTTAAGGGATATTCTCAAATTTGCGCTTTGGAGTATCTTTAGTATTTTTTTCGAGATAAGAAAGGTGTTCTTCTAGTGATGTGCTAAATATTATTGTATCATCTAAATATACATAACATGTTTTTCCTACAAATTCTTTTAATACCTCGTTCATCATACGCTGAAATGTCGCCGGTGCGTTTATGAGACCGAATGACATTCTAGTGAATTCATAATGCCCTGATAAAGTAGAAAATGCAGTTTTCTCTGTCTTCTGGTTCTACCTCTATCTGAAACTTAGATGATCTCCCTTGTGAAAAAATGCTTTTTCATTGTTTTTTAATAATTTTGTTAATTTTGTATGCTCTTCGGCATTTAAATGGTCTAGCCTTTTATTTTCTAGTTCGTCGAATATGGAACTTTGTGGTTCTGTATTATACAGGGCTATCGGCAATTCCGGGGGAAAAAAATTCCCGCCGAACATTTTTTGTTCCTTGGAAATTATTCCTAGTATCGTGAATCTCCATCGGAATTTATTTCCCCCGGAATTTTCGAAGTTATGTTCGAAGGCGTTGACAGTTGTCAATCGCTGATGTGTAAATATTTTCAACATCCGCCTACTGACACGCCGACAATTTAAAAAAAAACTTTTTTTTGGAAATCCAAAGTTTGAGCTAGGGAGCTGAAATTTATAATATATACTCTCTAGGGGGCCCTTCATGCTCATGTGTAAATATTTTCAAAATCCGCCAACTGACACGCCCACAATTTAAAAAAAACCTTTTTTTGAAAATTCAAAGTTTGAGCTAGGGAGCGGAAAATTATAATATATACTCTCTAGGGTCCCTTTATGCTCATGTGTTAATTTTTTTTAAATCCGCCTACTGACACGCCCACAATTAAATAAAACAATTTTATTGAAACACACAAGTTTGAGCTAGGGAGCGTTTTTTTCGATAAAATCCTTTAAATGTTATAATAACAAAATATGTAGAGCGTTCTTAACAATTCAACCATACTTAGACTTTTGTCACGCCAACTTATGAGGCATAGGAATAAGAATAGGGCATCCAACAGTTCGCCCAAGCGGACTGTAGCCCGTCCATATGTTTAATATATGATGTGGGATTAGGATATCAATTTTCTGTTGTAATTTAATTATTTCACCTAATTGTTTATAATGCTTTTCTGGAATTAATTTATATTGTGCTTTTAATTGTTCGATTAGTAATTTATAATCGGTTAAGTTTATTAAATGTATCATGGTATTATATTTTTCTATAAGTTCTACTTTTTCACTTTCTATTATTAAAAATTCTTGTTTTATTTAATTAATTTGTATTTCCTGCGGTTGTACTACCATTATCTGTTTGTACAGAACAATCATCATGAACCATCATGCATTTTTTCTTTCTCCTGAATTGGTCTTTGTGCAAAACTTGTGTTCGTAAGTGTGGTCTTATAGTAACTTTCTTGTCTTTTTGTTTTATAATGTTTATTTTTTTATATTTTGTTTTTAGTTTGTCAAATCGCTCGGGATTATTTATTTTAGTATAATTAGGGTTAATTCCTTTATCACTCCTATTTTTATTTAATTTCTTTAATATTCTTATACTAGTTTTATATCTACTCTGTTTAAATGAATGTCTACTGGTTTTTCTTTAGTGGTCAAATGTATTGTTTGATTATAAACCTCTACTGCGCGTAGTACGTTGTCGACTAAATTCTCTGATCCTTCTAAAATCCTTAAATGCTCATTTAGCGTGCTGTGCACTCTTTCAATATCAGAGTTTCCTATGTGTCTGTATGGAGTTGTGAAATGAATGTCTATCTCTTTCACTCTAAAGTATTCTTTTACTGTATAAGTTTGAAATGAGAGATCGTTATCTAGTACAATATATTTTGGTCTGGTCATAAGTAAAGATTTTTGTTATGGTATTTAATACATCTTTTTGGTTTTTTGTTTTAAGTTTTTCTACACATACAAATTTGCTGAATTTGTCTATACATGTGAGATATTTTATTGAGTGGGGCAATATCCAAATATCCATGTGATAATGTTGGTGTGGACCTTCTGGCGTGATTGTTTTCTTGTATGGGAGTTTTATTGGGTTTCTTTCTATTTTAAGATTGCAACGTTCGCAATTGTTAATCACTTTTGTTATTAGTTCTTTCATATTTGGTGAATAATATTTTCTTTTTATTTCTAAATAAGTTTTTTCAATTCCTATATGATTATAATTTAAATGTATTTTATTTATTTCTTCCTCGGTTTCTGGAGTTTTAATGTCAATTAAATAAGTTTTTGTCCTAAGAAGTTTCTGATTACTATGGTGTAATTTCCAATAATCTTGGAATTCTAAAAATGATCTATCTTCTGTCGTATAAATACAGTTTATTATTTCGTATCACATTCTTGTATTATGTATTCATAGGTTTCTTTGCAGAAGTTTTTCCTGATTATTTGTATTCTTCTTTTTCCTGGGAATGGGAAAGTTATCTCTTCTATGTTATTTTCTCCTTTTTATACCCTATTCTAAGGGTATTTTAACGCATAGTTTGTAACATACCTTAATATTGCCCGTAGACCCCTAAAAGTTACTATATTTATGATCAGCATCGATAGTAATGTCGATCTAGCCATGTACGTCCGTCTGTCGGCAAAAATTAGGCCTTTAAATTGGACCTAGAGAGCTGAAATTTCAACCATATACTCTCTAGGGTCCCAAAATAATCAAGTTTACGAATTTTTGAAATCCGCCCACAAACTCAAAAAAACAAAATTTTGGAAAAAATCGAATTTTGAGCTAGAAAGCTGAAATTTTTTATATATGATCTATGACTCCTGAAACTGCTCGGGATAAAAAATTTTCAAAATTCGCCTACTGACACGCCCACAAATAAATAAAATAATTTTTGTATACCCTATTCTAAGGGTATATTAATTTTTGAAAATCCAAAGTTTGAGCTAGGGAGCTGAAATTTATAATATATACTCTCTATGGGCCCTTTATGCTCATGTGTAAATATTTTCAAAATCCGCCCACTGACACGCCCACATTTTTTTTTTTTTTTTTTTGAAAATTCAAGGTTTGTGCTAGGGAGCTGAAATTTATAATATATACTCTCTAGGGGCCCTTTATTCTGATGTGTTAATTTTTTTTAAATCCGCCTACTGACAAGCCCACAATTAAATAAAACAATTTTATTGAAACACCCAAGTTTGAGCTAGGGAGCGTTTTTTTTATAAAATCCTTTAAATGTTATATAACAAAATATGTAGAGCGTTCTTAACAATTGAACCATACTTAGACTTTTGTCACGCCCACTTATGAGGGATAGGAATAAGAATAGGGTATCCAACAGTTCGCCCAAGCGGACTGTAGCCCGTCCCTATGTTTCTAATATTATTTGTCTTTTGAATGTGTTCAGGAGTTTCTCTGTTATTGATATTAGATTGGAACTATCTGATTTTACACTATGTCTGGAGCTAACTAAATCTTCTTCTTTTTCTAATGCATTTATTGTATCTATCTTTATTCTTGAAAGTGCATCTGCAACTTTATTTTCTTTGTCTGCTAGGTATCTTATCTCGAAGTCATATTCTTCTAACTTGATCTTCCATCTTTGTAACTTAGTACTGTTTCGTTGCCCATACTATGGCTAACAATTCTTTTTCTATCGTTGAATAATTACATTCATGCTTATTTAAAGTTCTACTTGTACTTCCTAATGGTCCATGATTTTGACTTAACACGGCTCCTATTGCAAAGTTACTTGCATCTGTAGTCAAAATAAATTTAATATTTAATATTTTGCGGGTGGCAACAGGTGCAGTAGTAGTGTATTCGCTTAGACATATAGTTGCTTGTCTTGCTGGGGCCAAGAAGGCTTATGCTCTGGCAAGGAGTCTGTTTCATAGCAGTCAACTTGACTCTAGGGTGAAGGTCATTTGCTACGTGGCCCTTATAAGGCCGATCATCGCTAATGGTTGTCCATTGTGGTTTAATATAGCGCCTGGTTATATGGAAAAGATTCGGGTTTTGGAGAGACAATGTCTTAGGACCTGTCTCCGGTTGTTCCGAACGCCTGAATCCAACTATATAAAATACTATCCCAACAAGGTCCTATACGATGGGGCTCAGTTGAATAGGATTGACAATTTCCTCATTAAGGTGACTCGAAGACACGTTGCAAGGCCGATGGCCAGCGACAATAGTCTGATCTTTGGGGCATACTACCCCAATGAAATGTACATAGAGAGTACGCTCCGGTCTGGCTTTGTTCCGCCAGAGGCATTTATCCATATTGATGCAAAAGGGCTGGTACAGACGAGAGATGATATTCCGGTCTTATACCATCGCTACCGCAGCGCGAGCGATAAGCGGCTCCTCCATGACGGGGACGTCGCCAATGCTCATGAGCTCCTCCGTTTTAGTACCGCAATATCGGAGAGGGATAAATTCGACACGGAAAAGCAATTCGCCGAATTTTGATGGCTTGTTGAGGGGGGAGGGGACAACATGCCCTCCCAGGACGGTGCGTTACTCTAGGTAACATCCTCTTAGCTTATAAGTTTAAGTTAGCTAGGGCGTTTTTGGGAGAGACCGGGCTCGCCAACGTGTGGTGGTGCTTCCGGGAGTTGACTGACGCTGTAAGGCTTCAGTCCTACGCTGCTAAATTCCTTCCTTGAAAGCTTCTAAAATTTATTCCTTGCTCCTATTCGTAGTGAGGCCATTGGCAATTGAAGAAGCTAATGCTTGAGTTAAGAAATATTTTAATTAAGCTTCATTAGACATTAAATTAAAATGTACCATCATCTCCAATTGTCTTTGATTAGTTGAGTTAGACCTATTTATTTATTTTTTTATATAAAATTATCGAAATAAAACTTGAAGAAACATAAAGACAAAATTCTTCTTCTTTTCTAAAGCTAAAGTTTCTTTTTATTTGAACCACAACAAACCAATGCAACTCTTATTTCACTTTTTTTGATTTAAAATACAAACTTAAAAGCAACCGACTACTTATCCATATACAAATATACAAGGAAATATTCCGGAGGGAATTTCGCGAAATTCCGGGGGGAATTTTTGTCTACGATACCAATTTATTCCGGAGGGAATTTTTTCCCTTTTTTCGAAATTCATGCAGATACCTATTTTTGAAAAATGGGAAACATTCCGGAGGGAATTTTGTTCACGATAGCCCCCATTGAAGTATGTAATTTACTTCTTTTTCATATTCTTTTTCTTCGTCTATACTGAAGAATAAAGGGATTATTTCACTATTTAATTCTAAAGTTTTTGTTTTAAAATCAATCTTACCATTGTTAGGGATTAATATATTGTTTCCTATAATTCCATTGAAATTTTGATTGAAATCTAATATTTGGAATACACAATCTTCTACGACATTGTAAATAAATCTTTCTTTTGGTATTTTTATTTCTTCATTTATTATAACTGGAGTTCCTACAGTTTTTATAGTTAAAGGTTTTTCTCTTTTTATGATATAGTTTTGTGGGCCATTTTTTCTATTTATTAAACTATTAGTTGCTCCTGTGTCTATTAACATTCGAATAATTTGTTTGTTTAATTTTATAAAGGGAAATCCGGTTCTTAATTCTAAATCATCTATTTCCATTTGTCCTATATTCTGACTTCTGTTAATTGTTAATTGGGGTCGTAATTATTACCTTTGTAATTGGGATTTCTATAGTTATTATTGGGATTATTATTATTATAATGGTTGACTGGTGGTCTGATATTTACCGGTTGAAAATTATTTCGATGAGGTTTTTGTGGTATATAATTTCGTTTGGCAGGTTTGGCAACCCTGGTTAGTCATTAAAGTGTAAAAAGGTTGTTCCCTATTTAACATCATAGTAAAGTAAATAAAATACCGGAAAAAAACAAAAAGTGCATCAAACAACGCATTAACCCCTATTTTATAAACCTGCATGGAAAAACCTGTAAGTCATCTTTGCTATTAAGTTAATATTGCGATTGAAAAAGTGTATAGAAGATTTAACCTCAAACGTCAAACTCAATAAATGATCAAAAGGAAATCTCAAGCGATCTCCCCACCTAAATCAACACCAAGCAAAAAAGTTGCATCCAGCAGCATGGATCGGGAGATGATTCGCTCAATAATGCAAGAGACGCTTAATGAAAATCTCAGTGGTATAAAACTAACTTTGAAAGATGTAGTCAAACTTTCTGATTTGGAAAAACTGCACGGTGAAATTAAGTTTTTGCAAACCAACAATCAGGTCTTGACAGAAAGAGTCACTGCACTGGAGAATAGATGCGAGCTGTTGGAGGAGAGATTGGATGCGAGTCAAATGCGGGATACAGAAGGAAATCTAATATTCCACATCCGAAACAATAATACAAGTGAGCCGAGAACCCTAATACAAACAATCTGCCGCACCCATGGCAAGGCTACGCTCGATCTATCTGAAAACAACATTATCGCTATTCGATCAAATAATGCAGGAAGTAGTAATTTTTTGGTCCGATTGGGAGGAAAATCACAGGCAATCAACATTCTTCGATCATCGAAATCTCTGAGGGAAGCGGGAATTGCAGTTCATCGCGACTATCCACTGGCGATACGTCAAAAAAGATCTCATTTGCTTGAAATCAGGAAGGCAATCAAGATGAAGAATCCAAGCATTGATGTTTTCCTTAGAGATGATCGTCTCTTGGTGCATGGAAAGGTTTTTACGTGGAGTTTCACCAGGGGCTTAAGATGTGGAAAAAACGATGGAAATTCAGTGATCAACGAAATGGTAAACAACAAAACTCAAGTGGGTGTCAATGATGGCCAAAGAGACGTCTCCGGAGTGACAGCGGCGACATCTGCGAATGAATTAGTTTCAACTTCTCTTAGCGAAACCTCAAACCACATGCAATCGTTAAATATCAGTGTTCCCACTGTACAAAAATTTATATTGTAGGAAATACCCGTCTGCCCTAGAGACTTAAGTACAAATGTAGTCAAAAATAAAAATTATAGAATTTTAAGTTATAATATAAGTGGTTTGCATAGTAAACTATTATTTTCTGAGTTTTTTAAATATGTCAATGAGTTTGAAATATTCTGTCTTTTTGAAACACACCATTTAGAAGGTAAAGAAAGAATCTATGAACGATATTTTGATAGTTATGAATTATGTTGGAGAGCTGGTGTCAGAAACAGTAACAGGGGTCGTGCAAGCGGAGGCTGTCTATATGGGTACAGAAAAAATATACGGAATATCAAAATAGAATTCCAGCAATCAGTGGGATACAGTTTTTTCAGCATCCGGGCGAATATTACTCCAGGTTATAAGTACTGCATTCTTCCTGTGTATTTAAGTGGATCACAAGGTTCGCAATGGAGCTCTGATCTGCAAATGCTAAGTGATGTCATAAACCATCTTCAAGAACAAACTAATATCCTCCTTACTGGTGATTTTAATGCAAGGACGGGTACAAGGCAATATTATACGTCCGACAATGAGGAGGACACATTAGAACGCAGCTCAAAGGATCTGGTACTGGATAGAAAAGGGCTGCAACTTCTGGACTTCTGCGGTGAGTACGGTCTAAAAATTAAAAACGGATGCTCTGAAGGAGATGCAAAAGGTGAATTTACCTTTGTGGGTGCTCAAGGTAGCTCAGTTATCGACCTTAGCCTGTGCGGAGGAGAATGGAACCGCCTGATTCAGAATTTTGAAGTAGAAGTACGGAGTTTCTCCGATCATTTACCAATTGTGACTTCTTTTGAGTTTTCCACGCAAGAGTCAAGCCCTTGTGAAGTTATAAATAAACTGCCGAAACTAAAATGGAATCACAGCAAGGAAGAAATCTATCGAGCCAATCTTAGGAGACAGATCGAAACAATGAAATCGGACGTAAACATTGAAGATATAGCTCAAGCTATCAAGAACTCGGTAGTTATAATTCCTCAAAAACATGTAAGAAGTCAGAGACAACCATGGTTTGATCTGGAATGCGAAAGAGAGCGAAGAGCTTCTCTTTCACTACTAAATCTCTTTAGGAAATATGACGAGTCAATCTACAAAAAGATGTATCTTGAGGCAAATCGTGAGTACAAGCGGATATGTGGATGGAAAAAAACAGAGTTTCAGAACGCCATGGCAATCGAAATATCTCAATGCAGGGACTCGAAAACGTTGTGAAATCTTCTTAATAAAAAAAATGGGAAAAGGCTTAAAATTGGGGTAAATCTCGATGCAAATCAATTAGAGAATCATTTTAAGAATATGTTAAATCCATCAAACTCTATTTACCTATCTAAGTTTCAGTATGCGGTACCGAATTCAACGAATGAGCTCCTTGATAGCCCCATAATGGAAGAAGAAGTTAAAGGATGGCTGGTTAAGAGCAAGGACCGAAAAGCACCTGG
Organism: Portevinia maculata; assembly: GCA_949715645.1. Classification (NCBI taxonomy): domain Eukaryota; kingdom Metazoa; phylum Arthropoda; class Insecta; order Diptera; family Syrphidae; genus Portevinia; species Portevinia maculata. The sequence continues at coordinate 38,104,510 of OX454528.1, forward strand.
AACTGACGGTATTCCTGTCGAATTCTACAAATATGCGACTGACGAACTTATAACATTGCTCACAACGGAATTTAATAGAATATTTGAAACAGGAGACATCCCATCCAGTTTTAAACAGAGTGTGATTTTTCCTATCCTCAAAAAAGGCGACCCTAATCAAGCAGAAAACTATCGAGGAATAGCATTTATAAATTCGTCCTTAAAAATATTAATGGGTATCCTGGCTAGGCGCTTTCAAGAGTGGACCACGCAAAATCGCCTTTTGAGCCAATTCCAGGCTGGTTTCAGAGATAACCACTCAGCGACAGATCAAATTTTCATCTTAACAACTGTGGCACAGAACTGTATTAGATTAAAAAAAAACTGTTTGCGTTTTTCGTGGACTTCAAGGCAGCCTTTGACACGGTAGATAGGAGCGCACTTTTCTACAAATTATATAATAAAGGTCTCTCTAGGAAGTTTGGAAATCTAATCGAAAAACTGTATGAAAAAACATTCTCAGTAGTTTGGGACGGCAAGCAGTTAGGAGATTCTTTCGAAACGGTGACGGGCGTTAAACAGGGATGCAACTTCAGCCCTCTAGCATTCATCATGTTCATTGATGACATAACAGAATACCTAGGTGGAGGTATAAGAATGGGAGGGATCCTCATAAAAGCACTGCTGTATGCAGATGATTTGGTGTTGCTGGCAGACACTCCGGAGAATTTACAAAGAATGATTAATCAGCTACAAAGATACTGCCATGAGTGGAGGTTAAACGTCAACTTAACTAAGTCTAAGACAATGGTATTCAGAAAAGGTGGAGGAAGGTATGCAAGAAACGAAAAGTGGTTCTTTGACGGACAGGAGTTGGAAACAGTCAAATCTTACAAGTATTTGGGTATGAACATATGCAGCAACATGAACATGGAGCACCACTTTAAGGAGAAACTTACAGTGGCTAAGTCGGCGATGAGTGCAGCCTGGAAAAATTGTCTCGAAGATAAACAAATATCGATTAGAATTAAATATCAAATATTTCAGGCTGCCAATAACCTGCTCTTTGTGCAATCTGCGAGAGAGGGAGAACATCTATCACTTTCTGGGCAGATATCCTATTTTAAAAGAGTTCAGACTACAGATTTATGGGAAGCGAGATTTGGAAGAAGCTGAGGTGAGAACCATCTTAAATGGCTCAGACTGGATCAAATTGTACAGTTACTGTAAAATAGCATTAAAATATAGGAGGGCAATTATAGAAGAATCTTTTTAAACAATTGTAAAAATTTTGTCAAACCCGGGCAGACGGCTTTAAGCCATGTCTTAAATTTAATAGTCATAAACAAATTGTAAATGAATTCTGGAATAATAAATATTTATCTTATCTCTCTCTCTTATCTCTAATTTCGTTTTTTAGGTTCAGATCTTTCTTCCTTTCTTTCTTCTATGAATCCTGCCTGGGTTAATTCGTATAATGCTGCCTGTAAGCTAGCTGGTTTTAGTAAAAATAATACTGTTCTCATATGAATAGGTAATTTTTCTTTAAAGTATCTAATGCAGTTTGGTTATTATGAGGTATCTCAAGTGCTTTATTTTCTTGCACTGTTTTCTGGTTTAATTCACATGACTTTTTTTTTTCATTATAAAATGTCATTACATTGTTTTTGTAACTTATTTGTCTAAGGTCGTCATATAATTGAAAGCTACTTTTGAATCCTCCAAAATTACTAACTAATAATTCTTTTATTTCTATCCATTTATGTAGATGTGCATGAATTTCTACGCATCTTTTTGTTTTGCCTATCAATTTGTATTTTAATATGTTTATACACATTAATTGTGATTGGTCGTCATATTTATTTAGTGTTGGAATAATTCCTTCTACGTTAGTTATGCCCGTATATAAGTCTTCTCTTCTACCGTCGAACGTACCTAGTTTCTCGATATATTTTAGTGGGTCTAATGTCAATGTTAAAGCCATTTTTTTTTCAATAGGTAAGTATATCAAAACTACTATTAATATTCTCACAAATATTTTTCTTAGAATTAATACTGAAATTATTCTTACAATTTTCCGGTATCGGTGTGTTTCTGATGTTTTTCAATTGATCGTTTTCTTCGTCTGTTGTGCTTCCTTCTTCATCTGGGCTTTGGTAGTTTCTTCTTTTTAACTTTATTTAATAATTTGTTCATCTGCTCTAATTAGTTTTTCCTCTGCGGAACTTCATAACATTGGTCGTTTACGTTGACATTGGTTATTAAACTAATTCACTTTGTAGTTTTTCTTTATCTGCTTTAAAGAATTATACTTGTTTCTTTATTTGATTTAACGATTTTATACTTAAACTCTGGGTTCACTAGAGTGTATAGATCTTTATGAATTTAAACACTATGTTCAATAGGGTATTCACAATTAAAAGAATTTAAACTTTATGGTCTATAAAGTGTTTCTTATTTGGATTTTCACTCATTTAAACTTCAAGTTCATTAAAGTGTTCACGGAAGACTTTATTTTGTGCGTGACGATATTCGTTCGAATCACTAGATACCTATTTTAATTTATTTTTATGTAGTGTACTTTTACATTTTTTCAATAGCTATCCTACCGACTGCGCTAATTTTATCTTTAAATAAAAAGAGTTTTATATTATCTTCAAGAGCAAGAGCTCTTCTTTTATTTGAGTCTTCTTAAAATCTAATCTTACAAACATGAAACAGTGCTATTTATAAGGCGCGGTTTCCTGTTTGGTGCTCGTATCTCTCTCTGTTGTTCTAGCATCCGCTGTTTTATGGCTTTCATGTGTTTGAAAGATAATATTCCTGTTTATTGTCTTTCTTGAAATGTTGAATCGTTATCCGTTGTTGGCAATCTGTTGTTTCATGGGTTTCATGTGTTTGAAAGATAATATCCCTGTTTATTATCTTTCTTGGGATGATGGATCGTTATTGTTCAAAAGAGTCGATCCTCGTTTAGTTGAGCTGCTGTCATAACCCATATATATCTGAACATCCCTTAAATGAATTTAGCATTCAACCCATACTTAAAAGAAACGATAGGGACAAGCCAATACGATTACAAATGCCATTTAAAATTAAACTAAGACGAACTATAGAAAAACAAAGTTTTTCAAAGAACGATATTATTTCCATTTTCAAAAATTTGAGCCAAGAGCCATTCTCTTTTTCCCTTGGCCCTCCTTATACACTCCCTCTTTTATCGGTCTGCGTTCCCACGGTCTGAAGAAGTGGAGGGGCAACCATGGTCCCATCAGCCATGGGTCCATGTTTTTGGAGCCTTGGGGAGCAACCACCACAGGAGACTTGGAGCGCAGAAGGCCCAGACCCCAAAGAGAGAGAGCTGAAACCAGACGGTCTGTGGAAGCGGATACAGACGGGTGTCTGTGAAAATGACTACAGACGGACGGTCTGTAAAGGCGGAGTGCGAGCAAAAAGCACTCTGCAACCAGACAAATGGTCTGCAACGGCGGGGTGGTAAAAACACGACACACCGAAACATCCACCCTGCAAATTGAAATAAAATTCTCGGGCGCGGGCGGACGGTCCGAGCAAGTCAAAGGCCCAAAAAGCGAAACAAGATCTACCATAGACACGGTAGTGAGCCACGAACGATGAGGGAAGGGATGACGCTCCCTTTTGACCAAACTCCGTCGTGGGAGCACCGAAGGAGCAGCAGAGGAGTGCGGGTGGACGGCCCTGTGAAACACCCTCATAACAAACACAAAAACAACAACACCGGCGGCAAAACACGAACGAGAAACACAAAATATATCACCGCGAACCGAATCTACAATGAAATTGGATGTCTCTTCGGACAGCGCACCAAACTGGACGGAGACACAAAGTGAAACACAAATTGAAACCAAATGGCTGCGAGCCCAACGTAAATTAAACCTCTGTAAGGATTGACACACGATCAACATGTCCCTTTCCCCAAAATCTGCGCATCATTCCGCCGAGGTAGAATAGGGAAATAATTTAGAATCGAGTATTAGTCGTTTACTTACCAGTTCTTTTTGCCTCCACTCCTAAATGAATGTTGCGTTTGGTTCTAGGGATGGTTATCTTTATTAAAAAGGTCGTCATTCTATTTCTCCTGAAATTATCCGAGAGATTTTGATCTTTTGGGGGAATATTATTCAAAATATCCACGAATGCAATTGGGTGCATTTTGTCGGAAAACTATTTTTCTTTCTCGAATGTATTTGTTTACTTCGCGAAACGTCAAAGGGCATGGGCTGAATTAAGGCAGATCCAGGGTCGGTCGGAGGGTTTGTTCATTGCTGAGTTAGAGTAATGGGAGAATTCACTGAGTGAGAGGTCGCCTGAAGGGCGTGAGAACATTAGCGGGGGCATGTCAGCGCACTGATGTGAGAGTACATAGTGTAGCAGAAGAGGACATGGACCGCCAAATGGTCTAAGTATGGGTGCGAATGGGGGAGTACGAAACAATTGACCAATCCAGCGCCACAGCTGAATGGTCGTGTTTGAACTGTCGTTGGCTCTGCTTCCCCACGTATGTATGGAGGTGTGAGTGAGGATGCCGGCCGACCGAATGGACAAAGCCAGCTGGTAAATCACTTCTTGGTTGACCAGGCATTGAGATAGTAGAAGTTTTGTTAACGTCCAGAAGGGATTTTGTGTAAAGGAAAAAAAAAGAAAAGTGAACCAAAGAAGTTCGGGAAGGAAGAATAGAGGTGTGTAAAAGTACTTGGGTGCTCCGGATAATTGTAGGAGCAATAAGACTTTTGTCGCAGCGGGACCAAACCTAGCAATCGGCAGGAAGAAGGGAAAAGGAGTTAAGGAAATTCATCCAGAAAAAAAAGCTAAGTATTATATCCATTAGTTAGAAGTGTTAGCTAGGCGAAAAAAAGAAAAATTATAAACCTCGGTAGGGTAGTGCCATCGAACCTTCCCGGTAAACCACGGGACACGCGACCCAGTAATTTGGAATATTTTCCACCCCTCGGGGAAAGTGATCGTGCGTTATTCCGGGATTTTCTTTTATTCCCACTCGGCTGTGCAGTAACGTGAATAAAACTTTCCGTGCTCCAACGGAGCATTATAACGTTTTTGGAAAAAAAAATCGCTTTTGGTTCTTATTTTTTTTGGTTTCTTTGTTCGCTCGCTTTCATCGGTCGAATATTCCTGGTTTCACAATTAACCTTAAAATTGTGTGGCGCCTATTTTTTTTAATTAATTTTTCAGATCCTCGATCTACCCGGGAATATAAATTCTATATTACCCACCACAGTAAGTACCTTCACTTTCCTTTGGTGCAGGTACAAAAATCATAATATTTTTCTTCCTGAACCCACCCCGTGCTGAGCTACTGGGAAATCAGCACTTTAATTGCTGATTGTTGCACTCGCGCTCGGCGTAAATTTTTTTGTCTCTCTTTTTTGACAGTTCGGTGATTTTTCGATTCGGCGGTGGCGGCCGCAAATTTCTATTAAATTTATTGCGTTTGTTTTCCGCCAATTTAGTATATTAAAAGTAGTTTGATCGCGGGTAATTTAAGTGCAACAAATTGACGGCCAACGTGGGGCTTTTTATTGTTAAATAGTGTTCGCGCGTATAGGAAAAAAATATAATACGAGTACATATTGTAGGAAAATTGTCGGCACAAGCGTGGGGAGTCCATTGTGCCGACATATATATTCATAGCGTTTTGTGTTGTTTAGGGAAGTTTTGTGTTTTCCATTGCAAGTTCTTTTTACTTTTTCAATTTTATTTTTCACAGTTTTCGAGTGGCTGCATAATAAAAGTAAAGGAAATCATACATAACAACCGCTAGTTGACCGTGGAATTTCGTGTGCGGTATTTGGTGCAGTTGGTACGGATTTTTTTTTGATCAGCGGTTGCTTCCAGTAGGAGTGAGTGAGATAACCAGAGGTAACTTGCCTGGTTATCAACAAGTAGGTGGAATCTTTGCTTTTTGATTTTTTTTTGCATATACTGACTATACATACCATATACATACATATAATATAAATATATAAAAATATATTGACCTATATTTCTAATATTTTTCTGGGGTTTTCTTAATATACATATTCCTTTTAATATACATTTATCTATTTGTTTTCTTGGGGTTTTTTTTATTTACATATTCACCATACAAATATATTTGTCCTTTGTCATACCCATACACATTGGAATTTTTTGGTCTTTATTTCTTATACCTACCTACTTCTTATTTACACTACCTACGTATTATCAACTTGTAATAATTTCCTTGCCGCATATCTACATAACGTTTAATTGTTCGTGTTGTTTATCGGGTACATACATTCATACATACCATTTTTTTTTTGGTGCTCGTTTGCAGTCGCAGACTACTGACCTACATTAGGGTATAAGTTAGGTTTTATACCGCGGTGGAAGACAAAAACAAAACATAGGGACGGGCTACAGTCGGCTTGGGCGAACTGTTGGATACCCTATTCTTATTCCTATCCCTCATAAGTGGGCGTGACAAAAGTCTAAGTATGGTTGAATTGTTAAGAACGCTCTACATATTTTGTTATATAACATTTAATGGATTTTATCAAAAAAAAACGCTCCCTAGCTCAAACTTAGGTGTTTCAATAAAATTGTTTTATTTAATTGTGGGCGTGTCAGTAGGCGGATTTAAAAAAAAATAACCCATGAGAATAAAGGGCCCCTAGAGAGTATATATTATAAATTTCAGTTCCCTAGCTCAAACTTTGAATTTTCAAAAAAAAAAAAAAAAAAATGTGGGCGTGTCAGTGGGCGGATTTTAAAAATATTTACACATGAGCATAAAGGGCCCATAGAGAGTATATATTATAAATTTCAGCTCCCTAGCTCAAACTTTGGATTTTCAAAAATTAATATACCCTTAGAATAGGGTATAAAAAAATTGTTTTATTTATTTGTGGGCGTGTCAGTGGGCGGATTTTGAAATTTTTTTATCCCGAGCAGTTTTAGGAGTCATAGATCATATATACAAAATTTCAGCTTTCTAGCTCAAAAAATCGATTTTTTCCAAAATTTTGTTTTTTTGAGTTTGTGGGCGTGTCTGTGGGCGGATTTCAAAAATTCGTAAACTTGATTATTTCGGGACCCTAGAGAGTATATGGTTAAAATTTCAGCTCTCTAGGTCCAGTTTAAAGGCCTAATTTTTGGCTACAGACGGACGGACGGACATGGCTAGATCGGCATTACTATCGATGCTGATCTTAAATATAGTAACTTTTAGGGGTCTACGGGCAATATTAAGGTATGTTACAAACTATGCGTCAAAATTAATATACCCTTAGAATAGGGTATAACAAACGATTACCTTGCTAAGGGACTACTGCCCACTTTATTGTATCGAATCGAACTGAACTTAATTTCTAGATTACAATTATTTATAATATGACGAGTTGCCAGCTCAGCAGCTTGGGTTGGATTGTTGTTTCGGTTGCAATGTGACGATTTGTCGGCTCAGCAGCTTGGGTTGGATTATTGTTCCGGCTGCAGGTGTATCGGACGTGACATTCCATGGAATTGAATTGCAGCGAGCGTGTGAACATTTGGGTACACGAGTGTGGGAACCTATGGATGCGCGTGGCGGAAATGGGAGCATTGCGCCCAGTTGGTGGAATGCGACTTTTGGCTTTTGTTGTATTAACTCCTCCCTCCTCAAATTCGAGTGTCCTCACTCGATAACATGTAGGCTATGGGAATTTGATTTCCTGCTATTGGTTGTTCTGACTCTTTTTTAGCTTCCAAAGTTTTTGCTTTTGCCTCTTGTTTAGCGTGGATTGTGATCTTCCTTCGTATTGGAAAGATTTTGAAGATTACGATTAAGAGGGCTATGATTGATATGCTTATGAAGGTGAAGTTCGTAATGAGATGCCTTTTGTTTTCCTCTTTCAGCTGATTTATATGCACTGTGTTACTGACGTGTAGTTCTCTCGCTGCTTCTAATGTTAGGAGCTCTTCGTATGTGTTACTTGATGAAATTGAATGTAAAATCGCTGGTAACGGCTTTGCTGTGGGTACTTCCTTAGAAGTGAATTTTTGTCCATTTATCAAGAGCGACACATTGTGGTATCGGAGGATAAAGCTTTCTGTTAGGTTCATAGTTTCGTTATCGATAAGGATGGTCCCGTTAAATTGGTTTAGCAGAAGAGTTCCTGGGTGAATATTTTCGATGGCTGGGATATGCTGGTTGTTCACCTCGTACCACTTAGTTTGTTTGCTTTTCAAAAGATTTCTAATACAATTTTCTTCATTTAGTTTTACAATTTCATTTTGATTACAAATCATTAGGTTGTTATGGCTTTTACAATTTCGCTCTACGCCATATATCTCGTCCTTACAATCTAGAACATTGTTGTGCTTAATTTTAATTATCTTCCTATCATATTTAATGGGCTTTATAAGTAGATTATTACATGTTATGTATTCGGTACCAAGAGCTGGCCAGGACATTCCGTCCGATCCCATGCCCCCCCTCGCCATTCCCAATATCCTTACTCCCCCCCAATGCCCCCCTACCCCTGTTCCTATCCCTATCCAAACCTAACTCCAGTGGTGGTGTGAGCAAATTAGTAAACCGTGCCCAGGGATGAAAGGTTGGGGGTTAAACCAACCGTTAACTGAGCTCCCTCAGGCGCCTTGGCGCGGGCCTGTTGTATATAGCCTTACCCAGGTATGGCGGCGCTGCCTGGGCTGACCTTGTTTTTTCCGGCCTTACTCGTGGGAATCTAAACTAAAAACTAAAAATGGAACAAACAAAACAAAATCAAAATCAAAAAAAACAAAAAAAAATTATAAAAAAACAAAATGCAATTCCTGTCAAGGGGGAGAAGGAGATGTGTGAGGACGATTTATCATCTTCATCTATCTCTCTTCTAGCACAGGAATTGGATGAAACGGCGCTTTTGGCTAGCGACAGTGAGGAGTCGGTAAAAACCCTCACTAGCGACAGCGAAGTCACCGGTGAGCAGGCTGGAACTCTCATCGGTGACATAGACACACAGGGCAAGAAGGCAGCCGAAGAGATGCCCGGGACAGCAGGATCATCCGCTGTTCCTGGGACCATCTTGGAAGCAGCGTCAACAAAGACAGGAAGAATAGAGGGAAAAGTAGACACAGCTGGCTCAGCCGCTGCGTCTGCAGTTTCCTCTAATATAACAACGAACAGTGCGAAACAGAGCGCACAAAAAAGGGCTAAGGCTTCGCTACGTAATGCAAATCGCAAGGTAGCCAAGTATGGGAGCTGTGAACCCAGCACCCTCAGTGACTGGGAAAAGGCAGCTTTTGCGAGGGCCAAGACTTTTCTGGCCGACCTAAAAAAAGCAAAGGAGGGGAAAAAGCTGGCCAATGAGGAGGTGGAGGTTGAACTGACTGCACCCTCCACCTCCTACGCAGCAAAAGCGAAGGAAGGGAAAAATGACTCGGGAAGGAAGACGAGTTTCAACAGCAAGAGAGGCAGATCCGACGATGCCGCCGAGTCCAACGCAGCGAAAAAGGTGAAGGCTGCGACCACACCGGCAATGCGTCGCGGACACGGCGACCCGAAGGACGAGCATCTCGTTGCTGTGATAAACGAGCTGGAGCCTTGCGGTCGTCTCACAATCGACCAGTGGAAAAACGTCGAGGAGAGGTTCCAAGACGCCCTGTGGAAGGAACTATCCGCCGCAGGAAACGGGGAGCTTCAATTTGATGGCGCTGGTTGGGAAGGCGGGCGCAAAGTTGTTGCTTGTGGAAACAAGCTTTCGGTAGTTTTCCTCAGACACTTCGTCACGGAGGTATCCGATGCATGGGAAGGTATTAAGCTAAAATGCTTAACGGTTGCCGAGTTGGCAAAGTACAATCCGCCAACAGCCTGGGTTTGGGTACCTAGTCCCCACACATACCCGGAGAAGCTCCTAGGGCTCCTACATGTTCAAAATCGGGAACTTAAAGCCGATACATGGAGGGTCCTAAAGACGGGGCCTAGACGGCAATACGGTCAACACTTCCTACTGGCCCTAAATAAGGAATGTCTTCCATACCTGGAGAAATCCAATGGGATGGTAAGATACAGCATGGGGAGGTTGATGGTCAAAACATCGACCAAGGGCAGAGATGAGGAGGAGCCCCCCCATGATGATGATGGAAGTGCTGCAGATAAACCTGCACCACAGTAGGGCTGCGACGGCCTGTCTGATGGAGTACGTCATTAGGCAGGACATTGCAGCCGTACTCATACAGGAGCCCTGGATCAATAAGAACGTGATTCAGGGGCTCCGGCAAAAGAACTATACATTGTTCTACAAGGCGGAAGGTAAAATCAGGACTTGTATCCTTATTAAAAACCACATAAAGGCATTTCTTTTGAATAATTACAGCTCTGGCGACTTGACGGCGCTCATCTGCGAGAGGGAAGATGGAAAATCTCTGTGTCTGACCTCGGCCTATCTTCCCTACGACTCTGCGGTCGTAATAGCGGAAGATCTAAAGGACTTGGCTGGTCAAAACTGGATGCACGTACTGGGCTGTGATGCAAACGCCCATCATACCCAATGGGGTAGTGGAGACACAAATTCAAGGGTGAGTGTCTTTATGATTTTATTATATTGTCCAACCTTACGGTATGTAATAGAGGGAATTCACCTACTTTTGTTACACGTAACAGACAGGAGGTTTTAGACGTTACACTTGTCTCCAACACAGACAAAATGGAAATCAGGGAGTGGAGGGTAGTTGATGAGGCATCTCTGTCTGACCACAGATGGATACGCTTCAAAATTAATTTTCAACATAGGGCGTGTAATTTCTATAGAAACCCAAGAAAGGCAGACTGGGATAAATACATAGATTTCATTAATCTACGTTTAGATACCCAGCCGATCACCGGCGAAAATATGGTGGACTTAGATAGGGCAGTAGAAGCCGTGAGCAGAACCCTAAACACAGCGTTCGAAAAGGCATGCCCGGCAAACAAAAAGCCAAAAAGGGCTCAACCGAAGTGGTGGAATAAGGAAATCGGCCTTAAAAGAAGGGAGGTAAGAAAACTTTATAATAGGGCAAAACTCATTAAAAACGATACCACATGGGACGAGTATAGCGAAAGCAAGAGGGAATTTAAATACTTAGTGAGGAAATCCAAGAGATCTTCATGGAAAAAGTTCTGTGAATCTATTGAGTCAACTGAAGAGGCGTCGAGACTGCGTAAAATGCTCTCAAAGGAGGCTAGCGTACCTAGCTACCTAAAAAATAACAACGGGACATGGGCCGTGAGTAGTCAGGAGGTTCTGGCTACCCTGGTGGAAACCCATTTCCCCGGTTCCACAACCACAACGGACCTAGGCCTACAGGGGCAGGAGGAAGTCGACTGTCCCTCTTTCGAGTGGGAAGAAATTGACAATATCATCAACCGAAAAAAGTTACGGTGGGCCATGCATACATTCAAACCGTATAAATCTCCAGGACCGGATGGTATTCTACCGATCATGCTCCAAAAAGCGCCAGAGCATGCAAAACAAAAGATTTTGGATATACTGAGATTCAGCCTAAGAACAGGGCATATTCCAACAGCCTGGAGAGAAGTCCGGGTTGTTTTTATACCCAAAGCCGGCAAGCAGGGTCACACGACGGCTAAGGACTTCAGACCAATCAGTTTGTCGTCCTTTTTGCTCAAAACCCTTGAGCGTCTGGTGGAAGCTCACATTAGAAATAAATGTATCAATGGTTTCTTATGCGAGTCACAGCACGCATACTTAAAGGGTAGATCAGTAGAAACTGCTCTACACAACGTAGTGGGTAAAATTGAAAATAGTCTACACTGCGGCGAATTTGCTTTGGCCTCTTTTCTCGATATAGAAGGAGCCTTCAATAACGTTGAGTGTAGAGCTATAAAAAGCGCATTAACAGACGCTAACATAGAACAGGGAATCATAAATTGGGTATGCAACATGCTCGCCAACAGGAACATAAACTGCTCCCTTGGTCAAAGCTCCATAAGGATGTCTGCAACCAGAGGAACCCCGCAGGGGGGAGTCACATCGCCACTGCTGTGGGTACTGGTCATTGACAACGTCCTAAAGGAAATTAAGTCAATGGGTATAAGTGCCACAGCGTATGCGGACGACGTGGTTATAGTAGTGCAGGGAAAATATTTGAATACCTTAAGTGAGATCACAGAGACCGCCTTAAGGAAAATTAGTAATTGGGCCAAGGGCTGCGGACTAAATGTCAATCCCTCGAAAACAGAGTTAGTCCTGTTCACGAGACGACACAAATTACCGCACTTCAATCTCCCGAAACTTGACGGAGAGGAACTGCTCCTCAAGGACAGTGCGAAGTATCTGGGCGTAATCCTAGATAGAAAATTAAATTGGAATCTTAACATAAGGAAACGAATGAAGAAAGCGTATAATGCCCTCTTTATTTGTAAGAGAACAATAGGCAAAACAGGGGGCCTGAAACCCGCCATGGTACACTGGATATATACAGTAGTGGTGATACCCATACTTACATATGGCTCACTTGTGTGGTGGAGGGCAACAAATAAAAGAACCATAATTGGAAAACTAGCAACGGTGCAGAGAACGGCAAGCATAGCCATCACTGGTGCAATCCGTACCACTCCTACGGCAGCACTGGATGCCTTCCTGCACTTTATCCCGCTAGATTTAAAAATAAAGCAACTTGCTGGCAACAGCGCTTTGCGCCTAAAAAATTTAGGCCAGTTTAAGGACTGTAGTTTTGGGCATTGCACGATCTTAGCTGATGTGCTACCCGGAAATCCTATACGGACTGATGAGATTTGCCCCTTGGTCGACCATGACATCCCATATGAGGTGTCATACCCGCGAAGGGAGGAGTGGCAAAGAGATGAAGTCATAATAGCAAACGAGGTTGCTATCTACACTGACGGCTCTAAGACGGGGGAGAGAACGGGTTCTGGCATTTTTTCTGCTGATCCAGACCTGAGAGAGTCTATACGACTCCCGGACACAAGCAGTGTCTTCCAATCGGAAGTTCTTGCTGTTCTAAGGGCGGCAGAGATAGTGCAGATGAGATCATTGTCGGGAAGAGACATTGCCATCTATATTGACAGTCAGGCGACACTTATGGCACTTGAATCTGCTAACATTAACTCTGAGATAGTCAGAAACTGTCGCACAATGCTTAAAGCAGCATGTAGACGGAATCGAGTAAGACTGTGCTGGGTACCGGGACACTGCGGTATAGAGGGAAATGAGCAAGCCGATGAGCTAGCAAGAAAGGGAGGGGAGCTGGAAAACAGCGGAGGTGTGAACATTAAACCACCCCTGGGCGTCTTTAAGGGAAAAATCAATGAAAAGATCTTAAAAATGGCTGACCTCAGATGGCAGAACATAGTGGGACATAGGGTGTCTAGAGCCCTTTGGCCCCATTTGGATAAGAAAAGATCTAAGAAAATTCTAAAATTGAGCAGGGAACAGCTTAGAACAGTAATTGGAATTATGTCAGGGCACTGTCTTCTAAGAAAGCATGCTAGGCGACTTGGTCTGGTGGATGTGGACACGTGCAGGTTCTGTGGTGATCTACAAGCCGAGGAAGACATAACACACATATTGTGTGAGTGCGAGGGTATAGCACGGAATCGTAGGAGGATTCTAGGGGAATACTTCTTCGAGGAACTAGGGGAGCTGAGCGGCATAGACCATAGGAAGCTGGTTAAGTTCTGCAGGAGGATTGGGCTCTGTCTAGGAAAAGTTTTTTAGGTTTTTAGGTTTTTCTCCAATTGAAGTTTTTTCAAGTGGTTCCCTAGGGATCGCGATGGGCCCTTCTGGTGCCTAGTGCTGTGTGCAAATTGCATACCCCTTTTTAACCTATGACCTATGTATTCGGTAATAGGTATGTTAATAATATATAATATTGTGGAGTGATTTGAAGCAATTTTAACTGTGGCAAATTCGAGTGCCTCTTCCATGTTTATGTGCTTTATATTGTTTTTTTCGAATATATCGTCTATTAGTTCGATCTCAGAATTTGACAAAATAAATGAGTTTATAATTTCTGCCTTGGCCCAGAGTAGGGCATACTCTACATTATCTAATTCCTTATTTATAGTATCTAATTCGTACTTAAGATTTAATAAATATTTGTTTCCTATATAGTTATTTGTTTTGATAAGTTTTAATATATCGTTTGTAACATTTGTTAATTCGTTAATTTTGTTTTCGTACATTTTATTAATTACGACTTGTTGGTTATTATTTATTAATACGTTAGTCATTTGATCTTTTACTATTTTAAAATCATCATAGTCAGGGCTTCCAGCAAGCCATTTCCAAGCGGTACCTAGTTCATTAAGTGATCTGCCTGTTCTTTTTGGTTTTAGGTTTTTTAGCTTTTTTAAGATCTGGGATGTGAGGTCGGAAAGGATAATGAGGTTGGGGTCTGTTTTGTTAACATACTTATCGGTGTGATGCCGAAGATTTGCAAGTACTTCCTCGTATATTTCCAAATTTATGACATGTATTAGTTTGAATGTGCCGGACTGGATTTTTGCCATGCCAATGTTTAAAGGAACAATTTTTGAATTCGAGTAGTCCAATATTTGGACTTCGCCAAAGCTCGTAGTAAGCAAACATCTGTAATAAATTAATTTCGAATATTTGATTTATGTACGCTTTTTCCCGATTCGGTGAGTACAGTGGTTGATTTATTTTGTTTAACTACCTCTTTCCTGAATCTAGCAGATAGCTTTGTCCCTATTCGCTTATTTGTTTTTACGTAGATAATGTCTCCTTGCGAGTAATTCTTTATTGGCTTCCTATTTTTATTGTGCGCTGCCATGTCTTTATTTTGCTTTTCTTTGAGTTTCTCAATATTCTCGTTCCTAGCTTCTTCGTATAAATTTGGGTCAGTGCTAACTATTCTACCGAAGAATACTTCTATTGGTTTCCTATTTATTACTGAATGTATTGAGCAGTTATACTCGTAAACGGCGCGGTCTAGTAGCTCCGTAAAGGATCTGTAAGTGCGTTCTGCCTTCAGACAGCGCATAATCTCGGAGAGAGTTAAGTGAAATCTTTCTACCTGTCCGTTAACTGCACTGGTGTATGGCGGAGTTTTATAGATCTCAATGTTTAGCTGGTCTTGCAGCATGAAACAGATTGAAGCGGAATTGAACGATTTTTCGTTATCGAAGACTACCATCTTTGGCACTCCGAATGCGAATATAAGTTGGCTTAGCGGTTCTTTCACATCCTCTATGGCTTTTGAATTTATTATGCGCACTTGGGCGTATTTAGAGAATTTATCTACCGCAGTTAGAACGAGATTCTTGTCTGTTGAGTAGATATCGAAGTGAACAATGTGTCCTGGAAATTGGGGTACAGGTGTAACCTGCAATTCGGGTTTATTTGGGTTGCGGTCGTATTTCTGCTCCTTGCAGATCCTACACTGCTTGACCGTCTCGTGGATTTTTGCCTTCATTTTGGGAAAGTAGTACTTTTGAAGCAATTGAATTTTGTTCTCCTAACTGTTCCTGTGCTATTGTGCTCTTCAAGGATTCGCTCTGTTTATTCCGTTTGACTCACGAGATCTATTACTTCGAATTGGGTGAAGCGGACTTTGTATACTCTGAAGTGGTGTGGATAAAATTCCTGATTTTTTCCCATTATTGGTTCGGTAGTGTATATACCGTTAATAACGCTAGGGTTGAGGTATTTTTTAAGAATTACTATAAGGTCTTCGTTGCTATAATCGGGACGAATAAATATATGCCTGTGGTAAGTGGGGAAAGGGATTTTGAAAGCGTAGCTCGGATCATTTCCTGTAAGAAGCTTGATTTGGTTCTTGAAAACGTTGATGGGGGTTTCTACTGAGGGAACGAGCTCGTGGGATGAGCTTTCGTCACTATGTTGTGAGACTGATAGGGGATTAACGTGGGAGACATTGGGGGCACGCGAAAGGGCGTCGGCTACGACGTTACTTTTTCCGGGTTTGTACAACAATTCGTAGTTATATTCTTCTAAAATCGCTTTCCAGCGTTTCATTTTAGAGTTATTATTTTTGTTGCTCAGAGCGTAAGTTAACGGTTGATGATCCGTATAAATTCTTACGTGAGCTGTGCCGTATAGGTAGTTCCTGAAGGTGTTGAGTGCCCATATTATGGCGAGCATCTCTTTTTCATTTTCCGCATAATGTTCTTCGGTCTTACTCAGAGACCGTGAAATAAACATTATGGGCCTGTCGTTTTGAGACAGGACGGCGCTGACGGCGAAATTTGATGCGTCGGTTGTGAGTTCAAAGCTTTTCCCGTAATCCGGATAGGCGAGGAGGATATCTTTGTAAACTAAGGAGTTTTTAACCTTATTAAATGCCTTTTTAGCGTCTGTGGATAGAGATATAGGGGTTTTACTTGACTTGTTTTTAGAAACATGGCCTTCCTTTCCTCGGAGTAAGTTTGTTAGTGCTTTTGCTAACTTCGCGTAGTCTTTTACGAAGCGCCTGTAATAGCCAGATAGTCCTAGGAATGACCTAAGTTCTTTAAGTGTTTTTGGGATTGGGGAGTCTATTATTGCTTGAACTTTGGTGGGGTTTGTGGAAATTCCTTTCGATGATACAACAAATCCTAAAAATTAAACTTCTTCCTTAAAGAAGTTGCATTTATTCAGCTGTATTTTAATATTTACCTCGCATAGGGTTTTGAATATTTTTTCTACATGCATAGTACGGTCGTTCTCGCTTTTGCTAAATATAATTATGTCGTCAATGTAGACATAGCATATCTTTCCGATTTTTTATTTATAGAGTTTCTAATATTACTCCCAAGCCATAGTAATATTATCGTTACTCTCAGCAAGCTGAGAGTTACCTATCCTGGTTAAAAGCACGAGACTTGGAACCAGAACTAGGCTCGGACGAATAATAGGGGTAGGTGGAAAATCGTACATGCGACTCTTTCTCACTTAAGATAAGAAAACAAAAACCACCTCCCTTCGAAACCTGCATACTACAACTAGGTTATTCCTATCTAGTAGTTTTATTTAAACTGTAAATTACGCGTTTGGCAGGCAGCTTCCCAGTGGAGGCACCTGCTAATACCGCCATAAGCACGCGGTTACATCTTATTGCGCTAATTCAAATGGTTTTATCCTTTGTAATCGGCGCACTAGGTTAGTATCGTCTCGAATTTGTAGCATGGTGATATTGCAATGACCGTGAAGGCGTGTCTGTTGTTTGCAGGCAAAATGTTTTATTTCATCTTCGACGGTAGCCATAGTTAGGTCTCTGTGGATATCAGTGTTTCTGATAAACCATGGTGCATTTACTATTTTTCTTAACACTTTGTTTTGAAAAGTTTGTAAAATTTTGATATTACTGGATTTGGTACAACCCCAAAGTTGTATACCGTATGTCCAAACCGGTTTTAGTACTTGCTTGTATAAAAGCAGCTTGTTCTGCATGCTGAGTTGGGAAAATCTACCAAGCAGCCAGTGCATTTGTTTACATCGAATGGCGAGCTCTTCGCGTTTCTTCTTGACGTGCGGTTTCCATTTTAATTTCGCATCGAGTGTCATACCCAAATATTTTGCCTCGTTTGCGTACGGAATTCGTACCGAATCAATGAAAATGGGTAAGTTGTCTACCTTTTTATAAGTAAAATTCACGTGCGTTGATTTGGCCTCGTTGAGAGCAATACGCCAAGTCTTTGTCCAATCACAAATTTTGTCAATAGAACGTTGGAGTTTATTAGTTGCTGATTCAACGGTATTACTGACCGCTAATATAGCTGTATCGTCTGCAAATGTGGCTACTGTTGTGCCTTCTTCTTGAGGAATATCACTAGTGTATATTAGAAATAGGATCGGTCCAAGAACGCTTCCTTGGGGAACTCCTGCCGCGATTTCTTTAAATTCAGAGTAATCATTTCCGTGTTTTACACGAAAGAGTCTGTCTGATAAGTAACAACTAAGGATATCAGATAACTGTTTCGGAAAAGCTAGTCTTAGCTTATGTTTCAACCCTGTATGCTATACTTTATCAAAGGCCTGAGAGACGTCGAGAAAAACACTAGAACATATTTTTTTCTCCTCTAGGGCTTTTTCAATTACATTGGTTATTCTGTAAACCTGGTCGATTGTAGAGTGCTTAATCCTGAATCCGAATTGGTGGTCAGGTATTAATCGACGTTCTTCGATAATCGGATGTAGGCGCTTTAACAAAAGTTTTTCGAATACCTTCGACATTATCGGTAAGAGAGATATTGGCCTATATGATTTTTTGTCATTCAGTGGTTTACCGGGCTTTGGAACCATTATAACTTCAGCTACCTTCCATTGTCGTGGAACGTACAATAACCTGAACGATGCATTTATAAGATATGCAAACTTTATTAAAGCTTTCCTAGGTAACTCTTTAAGGACCTGTCCTGTGATTAAGTCATATCCAGGAGCTTTGTTTAATTTTAGTTTCTCTATTTCGAAGCGTAGTTCGGCTAGCGATACACTTTTTATTCTATAATTGTCAGGTGCCACGGTTAGGACAGGAAATTCGAGCAACGCTTGACCATCAAATGGTTTAAATGTTTCTTCCAAATGTTCTGCAAATATTTCGGCTTTTTCCTTGTCACTCTTCGCCCATTCTCCATTGATTTTCCTGATGGGTGGCGCTTGCGTTTTTGGTTTTTTAATGCCTTTCATGGCTTTCCAGAGCGAGTAATTTGTACTTTTATCCGCAGTTAGGCTTCCAAGATATGTAGAAATTTGACGATTTTTAAAGTCTCGAATTTCTCTCTTAAGTTTACTACAAAGGTAGTTAAGAGTGGTTTTATCCTGTGGAGCGCGAGATTGTTGCCATCTTTTGCGCGCTCCCCTTTTCTTCTTTAACAATTGCGTGATTTCCAAGGGATATGTTATTTCGCAATTTGTGGTTATTTTCCGTTTATGGGGAGTATTTTTCCAGGCTGAGCATTGTATGACGTTAATAAATTGATCGACTTCGTCTTCAAGTTCGTGGGGTGTTCGAAGAGACACTTTGAGATCGATTTTACTTTCACAGTATTTTTTAAAGGATTCCCAGTTTGTTTTCATGTTAGTTAGTCTGGGCGGACCTTCTTTTTTTCGTAGACAGCCGTTAATTGTCAAAATGACCGGTGAATGATCAGAAGAAAGATCGAAGCATTCCTCAACT
Organism: Portevinia maculata; assembly: GCA_949715645.1. Classification (NCBI taxonomy): domain Eukaryota; kingdom Metazoa; phylum Arthropoda; class Insecta; order Diptera; family Syrphidae; genus Portevinia; species Portevinia maculata. The sequence goes on from OX454528.1 coordinate 38,123,647, forward strand.
ACAATAGAGTTTCCCGACAAACCTTTCGTGATGAAGAAATCGATGAGGTCTGGTGTTTTTGCCGTATCCGAGGGCCAGTATGTCGGTTTACCTGAGGAATGAAAGTCTACCCCCAATTCCATACCGGCTTCGTAAAGAACTCTACCTTTTACTGAAATGCATCTCGATCCCCAGAAGGTATGTTTTGCGTTAAAGTCACCTCCGATGACGAAATTTCGTCCAAGTGAGTCAAAGATACTTATAAAATCGCTTCTTTCCATCGTTGCACGTGGGGGGCAATAGATAGCTGCAAAATCATATTTTATGTGTTTAATTTTTACGCTCACCGTGCATAATTGCAGTTTGTCAAGCTCGATTGTTCCACTGACTGAGTGTTCAATGGTATTTTTGATCAACAAGGATGCCCCGCCTCTCGCCCTTTCCGAAGGGTGATATGCGTGATAGGCAATGTATCCTCGAATGTTTGTGCTGGTTTCTTTCGTCAGATGAGTTTCCGAAATCAAACAAATATCAATTTCATATTTATGAATGAATATCTCGAGCTCGTCCATCTTATGCAGAAGGCCGTTCGCATTCCATGTCACTAATTTAACTAAATCCGTCATATTTATATTATTGCACGTGTACTTCGAAATTGATTTTCGAGCTTGTCGAGTTTTTCAAACATACGTTTATTAATTTGGCTCTGTTCTTCTAGCCTGGCAAGAATTGCAGAGAAAACTTGGGAGACTGGATCAGATGTTTTATTTGTTTGTTCGCGTCCTTGCAACGCAGCTTCAGCGTATGTTTGTGGAACAGCTTTCGGTGACTTTTTTCTAAACAATTTTCCTTCTCTTGGGTGTTGTGTTTTGACCATTTCTTTAGCCTTTTTTCGTCCTTCATTGGTTTTATTATTGCCCCTTTCAGGTTTGTTATTGGTTTTATTTGCGATTGGTAGCGTAGTTTTCTTTATTTTGTCGCGCCTATTTTGAAGTTCCTTAGCCACTTCGCATCCGCGATAATTTGCCGGATGTTTTCCATTGCAATTTATGCATGTTGGTAGGTCTTGTCTACTTAGAGCGCATTCCTTCGATAAATGTTTACCGGCACATTTTACGCAACGCGGCTCTTTTTGGCAATACGTGTGCGTGTGATTGTAGCCTTGGCAACGCTTACACTGAGGAATCTGACGAGTCCTTTGGCGCATCGGTTCAATTTTAACCACTATGTTTAGGATAGTTTTAATGTTGTATATTTTTTCCATGTTTTCAGACTTTTCGAAACTAAGCATGAATAGCGGAAGTCCGCGTTTGACAACAATTTCCTCGTCTTGTTCCGTTTTTTGCTTTTCTTTTTTAAGTATATTAACCGCGTCGATAATTTTGAAACCTTTAGTTTTAAGATCTTGCAAAACATCTTCTTTGCGGCACGAAGAGTGGAGCCCTCTGGCTACAACTCGGTGTGGCCTTTCAGACTTGTTTTCATAAGTGTACCATTGTACCTTCTCAGTATTCAGCTTTTGAGAAACTGCGCGATAGCTCTCAGCATCGCTTACATTTATTTTCCACACATTATTATTCAGAGATGTTACTTTGAATGTGGATTTTGCTATTTCCTTAAGAAGGCTACTTAGCTTGCTGTAGTCTGAAACTCCGACAACGTTAATTGGAGGTGGAAGGTATACCTTATTTTGAGGTTTTTTCCTTAGCGTTTCTATTTCGTTGGCATTTGCCTTTTTGGGTTGTCTATCTTTTAGCACAACGACTTCTGGTGAGGAGCCGGCTTTCCGTTTTTTGTTCGGTCTCCTCTTAGTGATCCAATCCGTTTCGCGCCCTAGCTCTTCTTCGTCTGTATGATAATCGCGGCTAGCTGAGCGGTATGATTTGGCTTCTGGCTGTTTTTTAGGTTGAGATTCAACAAGTGCTTTGTTCTCAGCTTTCAGCTGATCTAGCTCTTTTTTTAGCTCTTGGTAAAGCTGTTCAATTTGGTTAAGCTTAGTGCGGAGTTCCTTGTTTTCGTCCTCGAAGCTTTTGCATTTCGTTGAGTCCCTCGAAAAGCGTCCAAAATCTGTTGGCGTCGTAGGACTTCGATTAGTTTTTGCTTCTGGCACCGATCCCGTTGGTGGTGATCTAGTTACCCTTTTACTATTTTTAAAAGGGTCGAATGATTGCAATAAATGGAAATGTGGATTTTCCAGTAGAACTGGGCTGCCACCTGGGGTATTATATCTTTTTGTTTTAATCATTGCATTTTTTGTATACTCTATGCACTCGGTATACTGAGGGTGGATTTTGGTCGCCTCTTACGACCGGCATGCCTACCTCGGGTAGATTCTGATCCCTATCCCGAAGGGTGGATTTTAGTCGCCTCTTACGACCGGTATGCCTACCTCGGGTAAATTCTGACCCCTATCCCGAAGGGATGAAAGCCCGAAGAATGTCGTCGATTGCCCGTTGGAAAATCGACGGTGCATTTTTTAATCCGAATGTAGGCGGGTGAATTCATATTTTCCGCTGTTCACTGAGAAGGCTGTTTTTTCCGTATCAGATTGTTTCAGCGGGATCTGATGGAAGCCACTCTTTAAATCCAGGACAGTAAAAAATGTACTCTGCCCTAGTTGTGCCAATACTTCATTGATTTCCGGAATCGGATAGCGATCGGAGATGGTGACAGTGTTTAGTTTCCTGTAATCTATTACGAGTCTGTGCTGTTTATTTCCGGATGGGTCGGGTTTTTTTGGTACAATCCACACGGGGGAGTTGTACGGGGAGCGGGATGGCCTTATGATTCCGTTCTCTAAAAGTTGATCAATCTGTTTTTCGACTTCGGTTCTTAGTGACGCCGGGTAAGGGTAACATTTCGAATATACGGGAGAGTCTGAGTTTGTCCGTATTTCGCCTACGACTTTCGTTGTATACGTAAGTCTTTCGTCAGGTTCGGAAAGTAGGGAAGGGAATTTTCCTACAAGAGTGCTGATTATTTTCTCATGCTGACTTGGCATATGGTCTGTTTTATCGGATACCGAGTTTACCGTTTGGGAAATAAGATGTTTGAACTTTATCTTGAATTTATTGCGGATTATCATAAAGTTTTCTTTTGTATGGATAACTGCGGAAAGCTGCCTTAGGCTGTCATTTCCTAAGATACCGTGAAATGATTTTAAAGTTGGAAGGAGAAAGAATTTTAATTTGATGTCGTGTTGGCCGAAGAGGTTGAGAAAGGTATGATCAGTTATTTTGACGTCGCCTGCAATTGATTTTGCAAAGAAGGTTTGCTCGTTTGGGAAGGACTTTATTGCTAGTTGCGGCTGGATGTAATTTTTACTTGATCCAGTGTCGATTAAAAAATTCAAAATTTCATTACTCTTTGTTCTACACTGGAAGTATGGTAGCGAAGAGTCGCCTAGCCTAAAAAATGTATGTCATTGTACTCTGAAGTGTCGTCCTCGGTCTGCGCCTGGTCCAGAACATAATTTCTCAGGTCGGGGTCGTGTTCTACTTCTTCCGTGTTATTTTGTTGATAAAATGCGTATACGTCATTCGGCGAAATGTACCCGGTTGATTGTAGTACGAAGTCTGGACGGGGAGTGTTGTCCTCGGGATTTGGTGGGTTTGGGTTTGCTAAATCTATGTGAGAGTTTCTCTGGACTTTTTGGGGAACCCAATTTTGGAAAGAGGGGTTATGAGGTACGGGCCTTTTTCCGGCGTGCTTGAAAGGTTGTGGTCGGTTTTGGTACTTTATTGCTTGGGACCTAACCGTGGAAGTGTCCATTGGTTCGGGCCTAGGCTGGGGTTTTGGTGCTAAGGGCCGGGGTGGTGGTAGATGATTGGGATGGTTCTGGGGGTGATTACCGTTGAAGTATTGTCGTTGCGGAGTCGGGTACGAAGGGTATCTTGGGTAATACTGCGCTTGGGGGATGTAGGCTATTTGTGGAAAAACTGTTCCCTTTGCGGATTTGCGTTAAACCAATGACGTGGTTGCTGTTGTTGAGTTGGGAAATTATTTCTTTGATTATTTTGAAGTTGGTTCGCGAAATTTGACCTAAACCTCTGGTTCTCGAGTTTTTGGCATAAAGCTAGTGCTTGTGGTAAGTCGCTTGGTTCGCGCATGCCTAGGAGCCTTGGGAGATCGCCGTTTAATCCTCGGACGAACGTGTCGAGGGCTTTATTTCTATATGTTTGAGTCAGGAGCGTCAAGGACTCGGGTCCGACGTCCATGCATGAAATTTTGTTGAGGATGAGTGAAAGGTTAGTATAAATAGCTTGATAGAATTCCTGCACGGTTTTTCTGCCTTGCGTCAGAGAATTCATTTGGTACTCTAAGGTACCCAGGTCTCTCTGGTCTGCATAGTGCAGGGTGAGGCATTTGGAAATCGCTTTCCAATTAAGGGGCGTATTGTATGACTCTAGCGCCGTATCGGCGTTGCCAATAATTTTGTTACGTACTATGTTTAGAATTCTGAAATATTTCGGAGTCCCTTTCAATGGTTCGTAGATGTTCAACACTCTCTCTACGCTTTTTTTCCATGAGCTGAACTCTGACGGATTCCAGGAGAAATCGCGCAAAGCTCTGACGACATCGGGGACTTTGTCTAGATCCGTGAGGTCTCTATGCTCAGGGTCTATTATTCGATCTTGTCCAATGGATAGATCAATATCTGAATTAATAATGGAGTTTATTAGTCTCGGAGCGTTTTGGTTGAAGGCTTCATTTACTATGCCGGAAATGAGGCTGATAAGTTCGGGTGATGCCATAGGACGGGAATTATTTTCGCTCTGTTGTACGTTTAGTACGGGGGGTCGGACAAGGTTGCTGGGATTAGACATTTTTGATTACTTTGATTTGTTTTTGGTTATAATAATAAAAAAAAGGTGTTTTGATAGTATCTTAATTGGAATATTATTTTTTAATAAGCAATTTACTTTAAAATCTTAAAATTATTTTCTTAAGGATATGTTACTTACAATAACCCTATCTGTACTACTTTGTCCATAGCACACTTTAATCGCTGGAGCGGTCGCTGTCTCCTTTTTATCTGCTGGTTACAGTTTACTCGGGGGCCTCGTTTCTCCAGGGGAGTTCTATCGATGATGACACTGTTATTTTTCGGACTTCACACACCGTTTGCAGATATTCTTGCACGTTTCTGCGATATTATCGGTATTAGCGAGTTATATTTTAATTACACTATTTCCTCGCAAAAATTTTTTTTTTATTTTTCTCGGGATTAACGAGTTATTCTTCACCACTTTCACTATTATTTTATTTATTCGAGGTGTAAGAATTTTATTTTCGATCACGACTTTTTAATTCGCAATCTTTTAATTTTGCTCGGGATTTAACGAGTTATTCTTCACCACTTTCACTATTATTTTATTTATTCGAGGTGTAAGAATTTTATTTTCGATCACGACTTTTTCGCAATCTTTTAATTTTGCTCGGGCGCCAGTTAGGTTTTATACCGCGGTGGAAGACAAAAAAAACAAACGTTTACCTTGCTAAGGGACTACTGCCCACTTTATTGTATCGAATAGAACTGAACTTAATTTCTAGATTACAATTATTTATAATATGACGAGTTGCCAGCTCAGCAGCTTGGGTTGGATTGTTGTTTCGGTTGCAATGTGACGATTTGTCGGCTCAGCAGCTTGGGTTGGATTATTGTTTCGGCTGCAGGTGTATCGGACGTGACATTCCATGGAATTGAATTGCAGCGAGCGTGTGAACATTTGGGTACACGAGTGTGGGAACCTATGGATGCGCGTGGCGGAAATGGGAGCATTGCGCCCAGTTGGTGGAATGCGACTTTTGGCTTTTGTTGTATTAACTTATACAAGGTGGCGCAAAAGTCATCATCCTATCGGAGGTTAGGTTAGGTTAGGTTTATGTGGCTGTCGGCTGAAGCCGACACACTTAGACCAATTTAGGTCCATTGTGATACCACGTATTTTTTATCTACCTCAACTCTGTAGATGGGACTGGCCAACGACACGCGGTTGTTCTCAAGCGGTCCCCCATCTACGTACTAACCGCGCCCAACGTCGTTTAATTACGGTGATCTGACGAGAACCGATTAACTCGACGTGGTATGGTCGTTGGTTGCTCGGGATTTCCTATCGGAAGAAGCTATAATTTTTGCAAATGGCGGCAAATGTAAATTCTCTTTGACATTTGTGAAGTTAACTATACAGAAAAAACTTAAGACACCAATTAAAATAATCCAAAAACAGAACCAAAGTTTTTCATTCATAAAAAAAATTACAGCGAAAGAACATCGGGTGACAACTTTTGCGCCACCTGACAACTTTTGCGCCACCTTGTACATACCGATTTTTTTCCTCGATTAGTATTATCGCAATTAATGCGATCAGAGTTACCATCGGCTTTTGTTTGGGATAACTTTAGGATTTCATTTTAGTGGAGTTTTTATTCTCGGAACTTTTTTGTTTTTCTGCAATCTTATTTCGTTTTTGAAATTGTTTTGCGAGTGACAACAGTTGCTATTTTTGGATTTTATTGAGATTTGGTCATCATCCATGGAATCTTTTTTCTTTTTTGAGTTTCATAATTATTTTCAAATTCAGAGTTTCTATTTCTCTACCTGGGAACTGAAACGAATCTTGTGTTATTATTTTTGTTTGGGTCGCTGTTTACAACTATCCGCGCTAATAGGGTATAACTTGCTGTCAAAAGTAATTCAAAATTATCTTTCTTTATAGTCAAATTAAGCATAAAAGTGGTTTCTCAATCACAATTTTCCAATAATTAACTTGGGCGGAGGCAGTTCCTGTTGAATCGTAATACGTTGCGGATACAAATCCAATTGGTTTTCTTTTTTAATCGGTTTAATTTTGTTGTTTGTTCAATTGATAGTCGGCTTACAAAGCTATTCTCTCATTAGTTATGGATATAAATCGGTTGTCAAAGGAAGAGTTGACCTATGAGGTCGAGTGTAGGTGTGGGGAAGTGGATCCCATGCGTAAGTCTCTACGAGCGGCCAGAGCTCTTGAGCGGCGGGGGTCCCAAGTAGCTAGCTTCGAGGATTATCCATTCACTTTCGAACAGGATCGGGATGCAGTGGTAAAGAAAATTACGGAGATCAGAGCGCTCATATCGAGCCACCCTGAGCGGGGATCTCCCGAGTTCAAAAAACTCGAAACCAAGATTGAGTGGGCGACCACTAGGATTGGCAGATCACACGCTTCGACGAGCGACGAAGTCGAAGAAAAAAAGAGGCTGAAGACCGAGCTCTTGGGCTTACTCGGGGACATCGAGGAAAGCGAGGACGAGGAAAGCCACGACGACGAAAGCCAGGACGATGGCAGGCTTGAATTAAAGCGGCAAACACGGGCGGACTCATCTCCACCCAGACGGACGACCCGGGACCCTTCGCCACCACCGAACTCCGCCTTTGGCAGGAATAGGAATTTCCAGTCAAACGATGGTGGGCGAAGTGATCAGCCTTTTATCAACGAAAGAATTGAAAACTTGTCCAAATGGGACCTAAGGTTTTCAGGGGATCGATGCGGTGCTTCCGTCAATGCCTTTTTGGAAAGGGTTGACGAACTTCGAGAAGCAAGGGGGGTTTCAGTTCAGCAATTGTTTAGGTCGGCAGTGGAACTTTTCGAAGGGAAGGCTCTTCTCTGGTTTCGGGCGATTAGGAGGTCGGTCTCTTCTTGGCAGGAACTTGTTCGGGAGTTGAAATTGGAGTTTCTCCCTCCCAATTACGACGACCTCTTATTAGCGGAAATTAGGCGACTAACCCAAAGGAAGTAGGAGTCGATAGGAGTGTACGTCGCAACGTTGCAGAACTTGTTCGGAAGACTTTCGGAACCGATTTCGGAGCGGAGAAAGCTTTCGATGCTGCAACGAAACCTGGCGCCATTTTATCAGACGCAATTGGGATTGGCGGATCCCAAGTGTGTCAGCGATTTGGTGGCGTTGGGGCGCAAGTTGGAGACGGTGCGGGCAAATGTGGAAACATTTGCTCCTCCACCAACGACGCGCAACAGGCATTTGCTGGAACCAGATTTGGCCTACATCAGCACAGAGGAACCAAGAGTTTCGGTTGTCACTCAAGACAACCAGCAACGTCGGCAAATGCATTGTTTTAATTGTGGTAGTGAGGGTCATTTCTCAAATAGGTGTTCAGCTCCTAAGAGATGTACGGTTGTGGTGCAGCAGGGGTTTACCGTAGGGATTGCCGACGTTGTGCGGGAAACGCGCAAGGGACTCCTGGAACAGCAGGACAGGAGCGCCATCGCAACTAGTTAGGTCGCCTGCTGACGACCAGCTGGTACCTCAAGTTCATTTAGGTTTCACTCTCGAGGCAAACGGTTTAAACATTTCTATTTATGGAATTCAGTTCCTAGGTTTACTGGATTCCGGTGCTTCACGCACCATTGTTTGTAGGGACGAGTGGGACATTCTCAAAAATTTAGGGTTAGTTTTGTCTAAGAGTAGGATAAGCTCAGTAGCTTTAGCAGATGGGGCGGGTATAGAAGTTTTGGGGGTAGAGTCTCTTCCAATTATCGTACGGGATAAATCAGTCTTTTTAGAGTGTTTGGTAATACCAGCTCTACCACACGTGATGATCCTTGGTGCAGATTTTTGGGCACTGTCGGGTGTAGTCCCGGATTTGCGATCAGGCGTGTGGAATTTCTCGAGTCAACAGTCGGTTGGCTCGATTTCAATTCTTAAGGAAAAGTCCGAATTGGACGAAAATCAAGCAAGGCAACTGGAGATGTTAGAAGATGCCAGAGGGCTTAGGGCGTACCCAATTGGTTGAACACAAAATTAGGACGTCGGCCGAACCGATAAAGCAACGATATTACCCGGTTTCGCCTGCAATGCAGGTCCACATTGATAAAGAGCTGAAGGAGATGCTAGACGCGGGAGTTATTGAAAAATCAAGCAGTCCGTGGGCATCTTCAATTGTTCTTATCAGGAAAAAGGATGGGTCTTTTCGGTTCTGCGTCGACTATAGAAAACTAAATAAGGTTACAGATAGGGATGCTTATCCACTGCCTTACATTTCAACGACCCTAGACAAGCTCCGAGATGCAAAATATCTCACATCATTAGACATCAAGTCCGCCTACTGGCAGATCCCCATGGAGGAGGGATCACAACCGCTCACAGCCTTCACGGTTCCAAATAGGGGTCTCTTCCAGTTCAAGCGAATGCCTTTCGGCTTACATAATGCACCGGCGACGTGGCAGAGATTTATCGACAGCGTCCTTGGTGCCGATCTCGAGCCACACGTCTTCGTGTACTTAGACGATATTATTATCGTCACCAATTCTTTTGAATAATAATGTGTGGAAAATAAAAATAAATGTAAGCGATCCTGAGAGCTATCGCGCAGTTTCTCAAAAACTGAATACTGAGAAGGTACAATGGTACACTTATGAAAACAAGTCTGAAAGGCCACACCGAGTTGTAGCCAGAGGGCTCCACTCTTCGTGCCGCAAAGAAGATGTTTTGCAAGATCTTAAAACTAAAGGTTTCAAAATTATCGACGCGGTTAATATACTTAAAAAAGAAAAGCAAAAAACGGAACAAGACGAGGAAATTGTTGTCAAACGCGGACTTCCGCTATTCATGCTTAGTTTCGAAAAGTCTGAAAACATGGAAAAAATATACAACATTAAAACTATCCTAAACATAGTGGTTAAAATTGAACCGATGCGCCAAAGGACTCGTCAGATTCCTCAGTGTAAGCGTTGCCAAGGCTACAATCACACGCACACGTATTGCCAAAAAGAGCCGCGTTGCGTAAAATGTGCCGGTAAACATTTATCGAAGGAATGCGCTCTAAGTAGACAAGACCTACCAACATGCATAAATTGCAATGGAAAACATCCGGCAAATTATCGCGGATGCGAAGTGGCTAAGGAACTTCAAAATAGGCGCGACAAAATAAAGAAAACTACGCTACCAATCGCAAATAAAACCAATAACAAACCTGAAAGGGGCAACAATAAAACCAATGAAGGACGAAAAAAGGCTAAAGAAATGGTCAAAACACAACACCCAAGAGAAGGAAAATTGTTTAGAAAAAAGTCACCGAAAGCTGTTCCACAAACATACGCTGAAGCTGCGTTGCAAGGACGCGAACAAACAAATAAAACATCTGATCCAGTCTCCCAAGTTTTCTCTGCAATTCTTGCCAGGCTAGAAGAACAGAGCCAAATTAATAAACGTATGTTTGAAAAACTCGACAAGCTCGAAAATCAATTTCGAAGTACACGTGCAATAATATAAATATGACGGATTTAGTTAAATTAGTGACATGGAATGCGAACGGCCTTCTGCATAAGATGGACGAGCTCGAGATATTCATTCATAAATATGAAATTGATATTTGTTTGATTTCGGAAACTCATCTGACGAAAGAAACCAGCACAAACATTCGAGGATACATTGCCTATCACGCATATCACCCTTCGGAAAGGGCGAGAGGCGGGGCATCCTTGTTGATCAAAAATACCATTGAACACTCAGTCAGTGGAACAATCGAGCTTGACAAACTGCAATTATGCACGGTGAGCGTAAAAATTAAACACATAAAATATGATTTTGCAGCTATCTATTGCCCCCCACGTGCAACGATGGAAAGAAGCGATTTTATAAGTATCTTTGACTCACTTGGACGAAATTTCGTCATCGGAGGTGACTTTAACGCAAAACATACCTTCTGGGGATCGAGATGCATTTCAGTAAAAGGTAGAGTTCTTTACGAAGCCGGTATGGAATTGGGGGTAGACTTTCATTCCTCAGGTAAACCGACATACTGGCCCTCGGATACGGCAAAAACACCAGACCTCATCGATTTCTTCATCACGAAAGGTTTGTCGGGAAACTCTATTGTAGTTGAGGAATGCTTCGATCTTTCTTCTGATCATTCACCGGTCATTTTGACAATTAACGGCTGTCTACGAAAAAAAGAAGGTCCGCCCAGACTAACTAACATGAAAACAAACTGGGAATCCTTTAAAAAATACTGTGAAAGTAAAATCGATCTCAAAGTGTCTCTTCGAACACCCCACGAACTTGAAGACGAAGTCGATCAATTTATTAACGTCATACAATGCTCAGCCTGGAAAAATACTCCCCATAAACGGAAAATAACCACAAATTGCGAAATAACATATCCCTTGGAAATCACGCAATTGTTAAAGAAGAAAAGGGGAGCGCGCAAAAGATGGCAACAATCTCGCGCTCCACAGGATAAAACCACTCTTAACTACCTTTGTAGTAAACTTAAGAGAGAAATTCGAGACTTTAAAAATCGTCAAATTTCTACATATCTTGGAAGCCTAACTGCGGATAAAAGTACAAATTACTCGCTCTGGAAAGCCATGAAAGGCATTAAAAAACCAAAAACGCAAGCGCCACCCATCAGGAAAATCAATGGAGAATGGGCGAAGAGTGACAAGGAAAAAGCCGAAATATTTGCAGAACATTTGGAAGAAACATTTAAACCATTTGATGGTCAAGCGTTGCTCGAATTTCCTGTCCTAACCGTGGCACCTGACAATTATAGAATAAAAAGTGTATCGCTAGCCGAACTACGCTTCGAAATAGAGAAACTAAAATTAAACAAAGCTCCTGGATATGACTTAATCACAGGACAGGTCCTTAAAGAGTTACCTAGGAAAGCTTTAATAAAGTTTGCATATCTTATAAATGCATCGTTCAGGTTATTGTACGTTCCACGACAATGGAAGGTAGCTGAAGTTATAATGGTTCCAAAGCCCGGTAAACCACTGAATGACAAAAAATCATATAGGCCAATATCTCTCTTACCGATAATGTCGAAGGTATTCGAAAAACTTTTGTTAAAGCGCCTACATCCGATTATCGAAGAACGTCGATTAATACCTGACCACCAATTCGGATTCAGGATTAAGCACTCTACAATCGACCAGGTTTACAGAATAACCAATGTAATTGAAAAAGCCCTAGAGGAGAAAAAAATATGTTCTAGTGTTTTTCTCGACGTCTCTCAGGCCTTTGATAAAGTATGGCATACAGGGTTGAAACATAAGCTAAGACAAGCTTTTCCGAAACAGTTATCTGATATCCTTAGTTGTTACTTATCAGACAGACTCTTTCGTGTAAAACACGGAAATGATTACTCTGAATTTAAAGAAATCGCGGCAGGAGTTCCCCAAGGAAGCGTTCTTGGACCGATCCTATTTCTAATATACACTAGTGATATTCCTCAAGAAGAAGGCACAACAGTAGCCACATTTGCAGACGATACAGCTATATTAGCGGTCAGTAATACCGTTGAATCAGCAACTAATAAACTCCAACGTTCTATTGACAAAATTTGTGATTGGACAAAGACTTGGCGTATTGCTCTCAACGAGGCCAAATCAACGCACGTGAATTTTACTTATAAAAAGGTAGACAACTTACCCATTTTCATTGATTCGGTACGAATTCCGTACGCAAACGAGGCAAAATATTTGGGTATGACACTCGATGCGAAATTAAAATGGAAACCGCACGTCAAGAAGAAACGCGAAGAGCTCGCCATTCGATGTAAACAAATGCACTGGCTGCTTGGTAGATTTTCCCAACTCAGCATGCAGAACAAGCTGCTTTTATACAAGCAAGTACTAAAACCGGTTTGGACATACGGTATACAACTTTGGGGTTGTACCAAATCCAGTAATATCAAAATTTTACAAACTTTTCAAAACAAAGTGCTAAGAAAAATAGTAAATGCACCATGGTTTATCAGAAACACTGATATCCACAGAGACCTAACTATGGCTACCGTCGAAGATGAAATAAAACATTTTGCCTGCAAACAACAGACACGCCTTCACGGTCATTGCAATATCACCATGCTACAAATTCGAGACGATACTAACCTAGTGCGCCGATTACAAAGGATAAAACCATTTGAATTAGCGCAATAAGATGTAACCGCGTGCTTATGGCGGTATTAGCAGGTGCCTCCACTGGGAAGCTGCCTGCCAAACGCGTAATTTACAGTTTAAATAAAACTACTAGATAGGAATAACCTAGTTGTAGTATGCAGGTTTCGAAGGGAGGTGGTTTTTGTTTTCTTATCTTAAGTGAGAAAGAGTCGCATGTACGATTTTCCACCTACCCCTATTATTCGTCCGAGCCTAGTTCTGGTTCCAAGTCTCGTGCTTTTAACCAGGATAGGTAACTCTCAGCTTGCTGAGAGTAACGATAATATTACTATGGCTTGGGAGTAATATTAGAAAAAAAAAAAAAAAACCAATTCTTTTCAACAACATCTTGAGATACTGGAAGAGGTCTTTAAGCGCTTATGTGAGGCGGGATTAAAAGTTAGCCGGGAGAAGTGCAACTTTTGTCGATCTTCCTTAAAATTCCTAGGTTACGTAGTTGATAGGAATGGACTTCACGTCGATCCAGAAAAGGTGGAAAGCATGGTTAGGATTCCTGCACCGAAAAACGTGAAGAGGAGCTTTGTAGGGACATTTTCTTGGTACAGGCGCTTTGTACCCAATTTCGCAGAACTAGTTCGCCCTTTGACAGATTTGTTGAAGAAGAGTAAGAAGTTTCTTTGGTCCGCCGAATGCGAGGAAAGCTTCAGAAAGGCGAAGAAATGAATAGTGACAGCACCGATCCTGACGTGTCCGGATTTTCAGCGACCTTTTGTGGTGCAAACCGACGCGTCAGATTTTGGTATCGGGGCCGTACTGTCGCAGGAATTTGAAGAGGGCGAGAAGGTCGTTTGTTACCTTAGCAGATCCCTCAATAGATGCGAAAGAAACTATTCGACGACCGAAAAGGAGTGCTTGGCTGTACTATGGGCGATGGAGAGTTTGCGGCCGTACATCGAAGGAATTCGGTTCACGGTCGTGACTGATCATTACTCTTTGGTATGGTTAAGTAACCTTAAGGATCCGTCGGGTAGATTAGCGCGCTGGGCAGTTAGACTACAGCAGTTTGATTTTCAAATCGTCCACAGAAAGGGGAAAGAACATTTCGTTCCGGATATGTTGTCGCGAGGAGTCCCGGTGGTAGCCGAGGTCTCAGAAGCGGATTTGGACCCTTGGGTGGCGAAAATGGCGTCAGCTGTTGAGTCGAATCCAGTGGCTTACCCAGCATGGAGAGTCGACAACGGTCGACTTTTCAAATTCATTAAAGCGAACCATATCGTGGTCCACGCGGACAACAACGAATGGAAATTAGTAGTGGGGAAAACAGGCAGATTAGGAATTTTAAGAGAATGTCACGATAGTCCGTTAGCAGGGCATATGGGGGTCCGTAAAACATATGCTAGGGTAGCGGGTAAATATTATTGGCCGAAAATGAAAAAAGATATTACGAATTACGTTAAGCGTTGTAGCGTTTGCCAACAGGTGAAGCCGGTGAACGAGAAACCGGCTGGTTTATTGAAAGAGAGTTTTGGAATTTCGAGGCCTTGGGAAATGATTTGTGTAGATCTGGTAGGCCCACTTCCCAAGTCCAGTAGGGGTTTCGTTTACATCTTGACGGTTGTAGATTATTTTACAAAATGTCCACTCCTTTTCGCGTTGAGATCGGCTACCGCTAAAGCTGTCTGTAGGGAACTTGAAGACAATGTCTTCCTACTTTTTGGCGTTCCATCGGTGGTCGTATGTGACAACGGCCCACAATTCCGGAGTAGGGAATTGAAAGCGCTTTGCCAGGCGTACGCGTCACAGCTCAAATACACAGCGCATCACCATCCTCAGGCTAATCCTGCGGAGCGCATTAACCAAATAATCAAGACAACGCTGAGGGCGTATGTCTCGGAAAATCATCGAGGTTGGGATTCGCAGTTGGCGAAGGTAGCGTGTGCAATACGCACCGCACAGCACGACGTGCTAGGCATAACACCGTGTTATGCAAATTTTGGAAGAGAGATGGTTACTTGCGGACGGGTTATAACTCCCGCAAGCGATCAACTCGAGGAGCTAGGCGACAACGACAGAGCAGCCACTCTTAGTAGGAGAGAAGGCTCAGGTAGTCAGAGCTTAGGTCCAGATCAGGGTCTAGTTAGAAACGACGGGGAACATGATAGGACCGCGGTAGAGAACCGTTTTAGCGAGCTTAGGGAAGACATAGGTAGGAAATTAACTGCCGCAGCCAAGAAGTCCGCGAAAACCTACAATCTCAGGCGGAGAGATGTTCAATATCTCCCGAATGAGATTGTATGGCGAAGAAACTTCGCGTTGTCCGATGCCGCTAACTATTATGCCGCGAAGCTTGCGCCGAAATTTGTCGGCCCGTTTAGAATAAAAAAACGCGTTTCCCCGTGGACGTATACCTTGATCGACGATAACGAAAGAGATCGCGGCACATGGCTTGTGAAAGACCTTAAGCCCTATCACAGAGCGGCCGACGACTAGTCTAGCAAGCCCACAATTTAGTTTATTAGAGTAACGTAGTTTATCTTATTTTTTTGGAAGTCTAGACAGGCATATTGGCCACTGATGGAAAAACCCTTCCGCTGTGGTGTTGTTTTCCTTAGACTCTGGAAATGGCTTGGGGTTCTTTGAAAACCAAGCGCATTTCCTTGGAGGTGAGGGTGGGATTTGTTGCGGTCAAATTGCCCGCAACAAGAGCCATTCTCTTTTTCCCTTGACCCTCCTTATACACTCCCTCTTTTATCGGTCTGCGTTCCCACGGTCTGAAGAGGTGGAGGGGCAACCATGGTCCCATCAGCCATGGGTACACGTTTTTGGAGCCTTGGGGAGCAACCACCACAGGTGACTTGGAGGGCAGGAGGCCCAGACCCCAAAGAGAGAGAGCTGAAACCAGACGGACAGTCTTGGAAACCAGACGGACGGTCTGTGGAAGCGGATACAGACGGGTCTCTGTGAAAATGACTACAGACGGATGGTCTGTAAAGGCGGAGTGCGAGCAAAAAGCACTCTGCAACCAGACAAATGGTCTGCAACGGCGGGGTGGTAAAAACACGACACACCGAAACATCTACCCTGCAAATTGAAATGAAATTCGCGGGCGCGGGCGGACGGTCCGAGCAAGTCAAAGGCCCAAAAAGCGAAACAAGATCTACCATAGACACGGTAGTGAGCCACGAACGATGAGGGAAGGGATGACGCTCCCTTTTGACCAAACTCCGTCGTGGGAGCACCGAAGGAGCAGCAGAGGAGTGCGGGTGGACGGCCCTGTGAAACACCCTCATAACAAACACAAAAACAACATCACCGGCGGCAAAACACGAACGAGAAACACAAAATATATCACCGCGAACCGAATCTACAATGAAATTGGATGTCTCTTCGGACAGCGCACCAAACTGGACGGAGACACAAAGTGAAACACAAATTGAAACCAAATGGCTGCGAGCCCAACGTAAATTAAACCTCTGTAAGGATTGACACACGATCAACATGTCCCTTTCCCCAAAATCTGCGCATCATTCCACCGAGGTAGAATAGGGAAATAATTTAGAATCGAGTATTAGTCGTTTACTTACCAGTTCTTTTTGCCTCCACTCCTAAATGATTGTTGCGTTTGGTTCTAGGGATGGTTATCTTTATTAAAAAGGTCGTCATTCTATTTCTCCTGAAATTATCCGAGAGATTTTGATCTTTTGGGGGAATATTATTCAAAATATCCACGAATGCAATTGGGTGCATTTTGTCGGAAAACTATTTTTCTTTCTCGAATGTATTTGTTTACTTCGCGAAACGTCAAAGGGCATGGGCTGAATTAAGGCAGATCCAGGGTCGGTCGGAGGGTTTGTTCATTGCTGAGTTAGAGTAATGAGCGAATTCACTGAGTGAGAGGTCGCCTGAAGGGCGTGAGAACATTAGCGGGGGCATGTCAGCGCACTGATGTGAGAGTACATAGTGTAGCAGAAGAGGACATGGACCGCCAAATGGTCTAAGTATGGGTGAGAATGGGGGAGTACGAAACAGTTGACCACTCCAGCGCCACAGCTGAATGGTCGTGTTTGAACTGTCGTTGGCTCTGCTTCCCCACGTATGTATGGAGGTGTGAGTGAGGATGCCGGCCGACCGAATGGACAAAGCCAGCTGGTAAATCACTTCTTGGTTGACCAGGCATTGAGATAGTAGAAGTTTTGTTAACGTCCAGAAGGGATTTTGTGTAAAGGAAAAAAAAAAGAAAAGTGAACCAAAGAAGTTCGGGAAGGAAGAATAGAGGTGTGTAAAAGTACTTGGGTGCTCCGGATAATTGTAGGAGCAATAAGACTTTTGTCGCAGCGGGACCAAACCTAGCAATCGGCAGGAAGAAGGGAAAAGGAGTTAAGGAAATTCATCCAGAAAAAAAAGCTAAGTATTATATCCATTAGTTAGAAGTGTTAGCTAGGCGAAAAAAATAAAAATTATAAACCTCGGTAGGGTAGTGCCATCGAACCTTCCCGGTAAACCACGGGACACGCGACCCAGTAATTTGGAATATTTTCCACCCCTCGGGGAAAGTGATCGTGCGTTATTCTGGGATTTTCTTTTATTCCCACTCGGCTGTGCAGTAACGTGAATAAAACTTTCCGTGCTCCAACGGAGCATTATAACGTTTTTGGAAAAAAAATCGCTTTTGGTTCTTATTTTTTTTGGTTTCTTTGTTCGCTCGCTTTCATCGGTCGAATATTCCTGGTTTCACAATTAACCTTAAAATTGTGTGGCGCCTATTTTTTTTTAATTAATTTTTCAGATCCTCGATCTACCCGGGAATATAAATTTTATATTACCCACCACAGTAAGTACCTTCCCTTTCCTTTGGTGCAGGTACAAAAATCATAATATTTTTCTTCCTGAACCTACCCCGTGCTGAGCTACTGGGAAATCAGCACTTTAATTGCTGATTGTTGCACTCGCGCTCGGCGTAAATTTGTTTGTCTCATTGACAGTTCGGTGATTTTTCGATTCGGCGGTGGCGGCCGCAAATTTCTATTAAATTTATTGCGTTTGTTTTCCCCCAATTTAGTATATTAAAAGTAGTTTGATCGCGGTTAATTTAAGTGCAACAAATTATGTACCTCCAAATAAATATTGCGCTATCTACATACACTGACGACTGTGAAGGGATCGCACTAGCGCCACATATCAAACAAAGTACGCAGCAATTAAATATCACAAAATATACTTTGTAAAGTGATCGCGCTAGCGACAACTATCCAGCAATGTCATAAGAACATTGAAAATCATTTAATTGCTCACTTCGTAACTCGAACCCTAACAAATAAACCTAAATGTGTCTCATGCCGATTACGAGTTCAACGATCAAACATACAAATGTATGTGCTCGAGTAAGCAAATACCTTGTATGAGTCGACGTGCCTATGCTGAACAATAGCACACACAAAGCATACAACCACATGGGCAATCCATGGTAGCAAAAAGTAAACAAACACTTTGTGTGAAACTTTTTGCTTATGCTGAGCAATGGCACGCGACAAAGTGTACAGCTACATAGATAATGATCATTGGCAAGCACATTGTAATCGAATACTGTGTGGAATGACGGCGGTCATCCACACGCGGGAAATGCCGAATGGGCAATTATCGATTAATGGATTTTGGGGTTCGAGATACGAAGCGAATACTTTTTGCTGCGACAGCATATGTGAAAATTAGTATATAAGAGCTCAGAATTTTGAATAAAGTTGCTTTTTACTTTCTGAAGTCGAAACCTACAAGTGTTTTATTTGGCAACTCGCCTGAACACTTTTGGGGATCTGCTTGTTAGAAAACTGACGCCTTCAAGAAGCAGTCCTCTGCTTCGAAGGCCTACCACTCGCTTACATAGCAACACGCTGTGCGAGGTCAGGAAAAGCTATCCCACTAACCCAACAGGTTCCACACATTGCTCTAGAAGAGCCTGAAGTTCCCAACAACATTACATGGCGATCCTGCCAGGAGGGCAATAAGAACAGTCCCCCGACCAAAGCAGACCACAATAGGAACCAAGGGCCATACTGGGAAGTATATCCGGATCAACCCTAACGACCAACCGATGTCCCAGGAACAACACAACCTGGCACTAGCCTCCGAATACATCGAGAAGGCCAACACATTGCTTCGGTCAACTGGAACGACCGAAACCACTCCACTCGCGGTTGCGTTAAGCAATCCCAACTGCGGGCCACGTCCCATTTCGCTAGCAGAATACCAGCAAAGGCGAGCACCGACCCGCTCCCAAATCCCCGAACCATCGATACCGGGACCCAAGCCCCAAAAAAGAGGAGGCAAACGGGTACAGCTGAAAAAGAAGCTATCGGACCTCACCCGACTGGCTAACCTCCCAAAGCAGGCAGCAGAAAAGCGGAGCGAATTTGTCCGCCAAATAAAGATACTGAAGAAGACAATCAAAAACAATCGGAAGCAGAACAAAAGGGACAAGCTAGCCGCCCAGAAGGAATTCGACGACTTATTCGAGTCCATAGCTATCCGACTCGAACCGCACAAACCAGAAATAACACCAGGGCATGGGCACTCAGGAATCCAAGGTCATTAATACCGGACCTCAGGTGCAAGCAGCAGTAGCCTACCCACAACCTGCTGCTACTGGACACTACTCTGCAGGTGTGCTAGCACTCATGTTCATTACCGCTGTTCTCATCGGACTAGCATATCTAGGGATCCAGCACTTCCGGAGGAAGATCTTATCCGACGTGACAAATCACCTAGAGCAACGCCCAGCCAGAGTCTGAAATTAAATATTATCAGAAAAAAAAAACACTTAATTTTTTTTTTAGATTGTAATAATAAACTTTAGTTATAGACAACGAAAAAAATAACCACAACATCTTAAAAAAACAAATAACCACAACTTCTTATGAACAAAATTTTTTTTTATAATTTGAAAAAAAAAATATATATATATATACAATTAAGTTTAGTTAAGTCAAGAAAGGAAAAAATCAAAAGTATATAGGTACATAAAGACATAGATACGGAAAAATAAATAAAAAGAAACAACAAAGAAAAGCTAATGTTACTCTCTGTTTATTCAACTCGTGTAAATTGGGTCAACGTTTCACTCCGGTAGGTTCTCTCTCTCATTCTGGTAGGTTCCATCTCTCGTTCTAAGACCCCCCCCCCCCCCCATGAGTTTCGAATTACTGGACTCAGCACTAACCAATTTAAAAACGTGCTACATCAGTCTCAAAAAGTCTCCTAATCGAAAAAGGAAGCATCAGAACGCTGAAAAGAAATTGCGGGAAATAGAAGCGCTCTGGAGCGATTTCACATCCGCATTTTCCATAATCAACCAAGGCCTAGTAACAGAACTAGAACGCGTATATCTAAAGAGATTGGTGTCCCAAGCTAGGAAATATAAGAACCTCTCCGAGAGCATAGTGAACGCAAGTATTGAAGATATACAGTCTTCATCAGAGGAAGAAGAGTCTAGAAACGAACCTCTCGCTGCAAGCGCTCCTTTAGTAACTACCAACACTAAGCCCACTAGCACCAAAATGAGTGAGTTTGATTTTAATACTGCGCAGAAATTGCCAGTGCTATCCTGTGACAACAACGACACTAGGACCGAGAATATCAGGGATTTTCTCAATAACATTGAATTCTACCATGACACCCTCACCGAAGCTTCGCAACCCACTCTTATCACGTTTTTACTAAAGTGTAAAATCCAGGGTAAAGCGTTAACAGAGCTAGGAACAGCCAAACCGCGCACTTTAGCTGAGTTAAAAACTAGCTTGACAACCAAGTGTGGTTCAAGAGACACCGTCGAGACCATACAAACAAAACTTGACAGAACACGCCAGGGTAACCGACCAATGCACGAATTCGTTTCAGAAATAGAATGCCTCGTAGCAAAAATGACGGAGCTCGAAGTCTCCTCGCAAGGCGAAAAATCTCGGGACGCTCTAACCTCCGCTAACGACCGAAGAGGCCTCGCGTTCCTGAAGAAGGGTGTGAATGAACGGTTCAAAATAGTTCTCGATAGCGCCCGGCATACTAAAATGCAAGACGCCATCGAGCACCTGCTAGAACTTAATCCAGGAACAACCCCAGCATCCGAAACTGTCCACTTCGTGCAGGACGAGCGCAGATTTCCTCGAAGACCTCAATACAATAATCCCAATAACCAGAATCCTCCGAGGTATTACACTAATTATCCCAATAACCAGAATCCTCCGAGGTATTACACTAAATATCCCAATAACCAGAATCCTCCGAGGTATTACCCTAATAATCCCAATAGTCAGAATCCGCTGAGGTATTATCCTAGTAATCGCAATAACCAAAATCCACCTTCGTATTACAATCCTAATCCACCACCCAGTAACAATTACCAACAGAACCAAAACCCCAATAGTTCCCCAAGAAGGAACACCTTCAATACTCGTTCTGGTTACAACAACCCACCGAGACACGAGGATAATAACAACAGGTATAGGAACGATTCTAGAGATGGCAAAAGACCTAACCCTAACCAAGGAAATTACCAAAACCCCTCAAGACAAGCCGACAACCATCGAGCGAATACGCTATATACAATGAATGAGGGAAACGAAGTACCCACCGATCGGGAAGCCGGCCAATCGGGGGAGAATCAATAAGCTTACTGCCACCCATCGCGATATGCGCTGGTGGTATAGCCAACGGCCTATATGTACAAATCAAAGTTAACAATAGGATAAAGGTGAAGTTCTTAATAGATACAGGAGCATCCATTTGCACTATTAAACAACACGTAATAGACACCCCAATTAACACTCGCAAAAGGACAACTATAATGGGTATCTCTGGAGATCTAACAACTGTAGGGACCTCTAATAACACACTGTTACTGGGACAACACAGCGTCCCGTACACCTTTCATGTGGTATCTGATTCTTTTCCAGTACCGGTAGACGGTATCATTGGAGCAAACTTACTCAGGCAGTTCTTCGCAACAATAGATTTAGAGTATTTTACATTGAAACTCACGACCAATAATAACTCCGTTTCGTTCCCTATATTCAACTCAGACGAGTTACACTCGATTCTTATTACACCCTGGTCTGAAGCTACCTATTGGATAGATAGCAAACATTCAGGCGAACGAGTATTCGAATCACAGGAGTTATGCGAAGGAGTATTCATGGCCAGCTCAATTTCGAAGGTCCTAAACGGAAAAATTCCGATAACCATTTTGAACACTCGTGAGTCCGAAGTGAAGCTAACATGGGTCGAGCCAGAATCCCAACCCATTTCAGAATATTACATTCTTAAATCGGAACCCTCCGAAAAATCCTCAACCTTACGTCTGAAAAGTTTACTAACAGAAATAAACTTCGACACTCTCAACAAAGAAGAGAAAAGCGAACTCGAATCCATATGCTCCAAATTTCAAGATATTTTCCACCTCAGCAATGACAAGTTAACATACACACATATAGGTCAAGCACAAATATCACTTAAAGAAGGGGCTACCCCTAAATATACCAAACCATATAGATTACCACATTCCTAAAAACAGGACATTCAGAACGAGGTAGAGAAAATGATAACGGATGATATCATTGAACCCTCAATATCCGCATGGAATTCCCCCATACTGGTTGTACCTAAAAAGAAGGACCCAGTAACAGGCCTACAGAAATTCAGATTAGTCATTGATTACCGAAAGGTAAACGAAGTAATTGAAGATGATAAATTTCCCCTACCAAATATTACAGATATCTTTGATATGGTAGGAGGAGCAACCTACTTCTCTTGTATAGATCTCAGTCAGGGATATTACCAGATGGAATTAGCCGAAGACAGTAGACCATGCACGGCATTCTCCACAGAAAATGGGCACTATCAGCTAAAACGCCTACCAATGGGCCTAAAAATCTCGCCCAGTACATTTTCAAGAATGATGTCTATCGCTATGTCCGGTCTAACTTACTCACGTTGCTTCGTCTATCTTGATGACCTTATAGTATTTGGCAAAAATCTTCAAGATCACAACAAGAATTTGATCGAGGTGTTTAAACGACTTAGGGAAGTGAATTTAAAAATCCACCCAGGAAAATGTGCATTCCTGCGAAAAGAGGTACTCTATCTAGGACACATTATTTCCGACAAAGGAATTCACCCGGACCCAACAAAATCAGCTGTTATGAATGATTACCCCAGGCCTACCAATGCTGACGAAGTTAGAAGATTCGTAGCTTTTGCAAACTAGTACCGAAAATTTATACCTAACTTCGCTACCATAGTCATTCCTCTTAATAAATTACTCAGGAAAAATGTAGAGTTCAATTTTAACCAGGACTGTGAGAAGTCATTTTAACTCTTAAAAGCAATCCTCACTAGTCCTCAAGTTTTACAATTTCCGAATTTTGAGAAAGAATTCATTCTACGGACAGACGCCTCAGGGTTTGCCTTGGGGGCCGTACTTTCAAATTTCGATGACCAACCCATTGCTTATGCGAGCAAAACTCTGAATAATGCCGAGAAAAATTATAGCACTATAGAAAAGGAGTTGCTTGCTATAGTATGGGCAGTAAAACACTATCGACCCTACCTTTTTGGCAGAAAATTTAAAATTCTAACAGACCATAGACCACTAGTATATCTCTTTTCTCTTAAAGAACCCTCAAGTAGACTAACCAAATTCCGACTACTACTGGAGGAATACAACTTTTGTATTGAATACACACCCGGAAGGGATAACTGCACAGCTGATGCCTTAAGTCGCATCAACTGGGATTCCCATAAGCTTAAACAACTCCAGATTTGCGTCATCACAAGGTCACAATCGAAAGCAAAAGATACTGTACAAGAAAACCACGTACAGGACACAGAGGAGAAGTAGAAAAATCAGATCACGGAAGAAGAAAAGAATAATCACATTATAACGGAATTGATCAAACCTCCAGAACACGGGCATAAAGTAATTGAGTTAAAAATAATTAATAGTTTCGAGGACGATGAGTACCCAGTAAGAGGTACTAATATAATCCTGGGCCCAAACAAAGTTTTGGCGTATATCCCAGAGAAAAATTGTGTACTCCTAAGGAGGTCCAAGGAAAGCACTACAGCCCGATCAGCATCATTTGGCAAAATGTTGCTGAGGGACGTGCACAGAATCTGCGGACCAGCAGAAATAAATAAATTATATATTACTAAACAGGAGATTAAAAAACTCGCAGACGGCCGTCGAGAATATAAAATTCACGAGTTACAGAAAATCTTAGGAGACTTATTTAAAGAAAGTAATGTAAAGGTGCACCTCATAAATAATTGTATTGAAATAACCGATCCTCAGAAGAAGAAAATATTGCTCAATGACTATCACCTATTACCCACAAGTGGACATGCAGGAATAAACCGCATGCTTAAGAACATTAAAAGAAAATATTTCTGGACAGGAATGCAGAACGACGTGACGACGTTTGTGAAGCATTGCCCAAGTTGCCAGAAAAATAAATATATTTCGCCTAAAAGACAGCCCATGGAGATAACAACAACGGCAGAATCAAGTTTCGATAAGATATTTCTAGACTTAGTAGGTCCCTTAGATGAATCGGTAAACGGCTACAAATATATTTTGACCTTACAGGACGAACTCACCAAATTCACTGAAGCTATTCCGATAGTAAACAAAGAAGCAAGCACAGTAGCCAAAGGGCTAGTAGAATGCTTTATCCTTAAATATGGAGTTCCTAAAACGATAGCATCCGACCAAGGAACAGAGTTTATTAACAAAATTTTCAAGGATATGTGCAAACTACTGAGAATAGAACAAATTCAGTCCACGGCATATCATCACGAGAGTATAGGAGCATTGGAAAACTCCCATAAAGTTCTCGGAGCATACCTTAGAGGCTACGTATCCGAAAAACATACTGACTGGTGTACTTGGTTACCATACTATGTGTTCTGCTATAATACCGCAGTACATGCAGAAACAGGGTATACCCCATTCGAATTGGTATTCGGACGACAATGTACGTTACCATCGAATCTGACAAAACAAGTGGAACCAAGATACAACTATGAAGACTATGTAATGGAATTAAGGCAAAGACTACAAATTGCTCATAGGGATGCTAGAGACATACTCATAGATAAGAAAAATGCTAGAAAAGGTGATTACGATAGGAAAGTTAGAAGTAAGCCAACTAGTTTCGCAGTAGGTAGTTTAGTCTTGTTAAGGAACGAAAATAGGAAGAAGCTAGATCCAATTTACATAGGACCATACGAAGTACAATCCGAACAGGGAGTAAATTGCGAAATAAAGTACGAAGGGAAGAGGACAAAAGTCCATAAAAATCGGTTGAAGAAATTCTACGAATACATATTGAAGCAATTTATATATACTTTTAATTTTTGAAAAAAAAGAAAAAAAAAAAAAAAATTTAAAGGGAGGAAGACGAGTCCCCTTGTTTGCCTATCAAGACAAAAATTGTGTGTACATATAAAATAAATATCTATCACACTAAAAATAAGATGTTGTATAAAAATAATAATAAGATATAAAATAAGAATATGTAATAAGATATAGAATAAGAATATGCAATAATATATATATCATATAAGGTCAAAATAAAAATTTAAAAAAAAAATAATAATAATAAGATGTTGTATAACAATAAGATGTTGTTTAAAAATAATAATAAGATATAGAATAAGAATATGTAATAAGATTCCCACATATCGGATAAGAATACGTAATAATGTCAAATTAATAATAAGATGTAGAATAAGAATATGTAATAATATATCTAACCTGTAAGATTAATAACATCTAATTATATCATAAGATAGTAAGAAATTCTTTTATAACTCCCTATATTGTAAATGTGGCGCGGAAAAGAAGAAATCACGAGACATCATGATTTCTCCTTTTCCCCCAGGAAGGGTGGTGTGAAGGGATCGCACTAGCGCCACATATCAAACAAAGTACGCAGCAATTAAATATCACAAAATATACTTTGTAAAGTGATCGCGCTAGCGACAACTATCCAGCAATGTCATAAGAACATTGAAAATCATTTAATTGCTCACTTCGTAACTCGAACCCTAACAAATAAACCTAAATGTGTCTCATGCCGATTACGAGTTCAACGATCAAACATACAAATGTATGTACTCGAGTAAGCAAATACCTTGTATGAGTCGACGTGCCTATGCTGAACAATAGCACACACAAAGCATACAGCCACATGGGCAATCCATGGTAGCAAAAAGTAAACAAACACTTTGTGTGAAACTTTTTGCTTATGCTGAGCAATGGCACGCGACAAAGTGTACAGCTACATAGATAATGATCATTGGCAAGCACATTGTAATCGAATACTGTGTGGAATGACGGCGGTCATCCACACGCGGGAAATGCCGAATGGGCAATTATCGATTAATGGATTTTGGGGTTCGAGATACGAAGCGAATACTTTTTGCTGCGACAGCATATGTGAAAATTAGTATATAAGAGCTCAGAATTTTGAATAAAGTTGCTTTTTACTTTCTGAAGTCGAAACCTACAAGTGTTTTATTTGGCAACTCGCCTGAACACTTTTGGGGATCTGCTTGTTAGAAAACTGACGCCTTCAAGAAGCAGTCCTCTGCTTCGAAGGCCTACCACTCGCTTACATAGCAACACGCTGTGCGAGGTCAGGAAAAGCTATCCCACTAACCCAACAGGTTCCACACATTGCTCTAGAAGAGCCTGAAGTTCCCAACAACATTACACGACGATACATTCAAGATCGTCCAAGGTGTCTACTCAGATCACTTTTCAAATAACAAAGCTTTCAAAGTAATTCGTTGTACAGAAATATTAAAGGATATACTCGAGAACGACGATCAAGATAAACTGATTAACGAATACCATTTGAAAAATAATCACAGAGGTATAAACGAGACACTTTTGCACCTAAAGCGCGAATTCTTTTTCCCATTTATTAAAAACAAAATCACCAAGGTTATAAATAATTGCGAATTTTGCCAAAAACTTAAATACGATAGGAAACCCCAAAAAATAGAATTCCGAATACCGGAAAAACCCGAAAAGCCCCTAGATATCATACATATAATTGACATCTATAGTATTAATAACCAAAAAATTCTCACGATTATAGATAAATTCCCTAAATTCGCAGCAACATACACAGTTCCAGTCAGAAATAGTCTCACAGTAATAAATTCCCTTCTGCATTTCATGAGCCTCCACGGCATTCCAAACAAAATCGTTTCAGATCAAGGCGCAGAATTTACCTCTTCGATGTTCAAAGACTTCGTCAAGCAATACAATATAAACCAACAGAATTATTTTTACGAAACATAAGGACAGTGACCACGACGACATACTCAATGAAACTTTAGTAACCTACAACTCCATCCATTCTGCTACAAAATTAACGCCCTACGAACTTTTTTACGGTAGAACCTACAAATTCAAGAATATAAAATATAGTAACGTGCACGACTATCTAAACAGGTTAAATGAGTTCCAAGCAGGATTATTCCCATCCATTAAATACAAAATAGAGAAAAATTTTAACAAACTAAATCAGAACAGGGAAAAACCATGTAGTATAAAGCCAGGATCATTTATTTATAGAAAAGAAAATACAAGAAATAAATTAACCCCAAGATTCAGTAAACATAAAATTAAAAATAATAGAAAAATTACGGTCCTACTAACAATCAAAAACTTCAAAAATCAAAAGTTAAAAGAAGACGTAAATTTCAGGTTCACAACTCTCACCTTACTAATAACGATGACCAGGGAACAGACAATCGAAGTACACGACTTGACGAACAATCACGAACTTCTGCCATTGAAACTAGGAACGGGCAGGATAATTAAAACATACAAACGCCTAATTCACATCATAAGACTACAAAAATACGAGGAAAATGTGAACGCTAAAGGCAACTCTTTGACAATATTCAATAAAATTTACGGCTTTAACGACTCCCTTAAATTCATTAAGATTAAATACGAACAGTTGCAAGACAAACTCCAAACACTAACACCTAACTTCAGAAAAAAAGAGGACTTATTAACGGTTTAGGAACAGTCATAAAGAGTATAACAGGAAATTTGAACGCTTTTATTTATTTATTTAAATTTCTTTATTTCTTTCCAAAAACTAAACTAAGGGTTACAATAATTCTTTTGTTTTTTACATACATACAAACTTACTTTAAGAAGACCATTTTAGTTTTTAGCAAGAAATAGCATAGTACGTTCTGTTGTCAAAATGACAAGAGGCGAAAGTACTTTTATTTTGAAAAAGAGGAAAAGTAATTAAACTATTGATGAGGAAACTAATTATATAACTTGAAATTACAACCAAATCAAAAGATATACATCGAGTAGACAACAATCATTTATTATTCATATACTATATTACACCATTGGAGAAAAGTTACAGGAAAAAAGCCATGTTTTGATCTTGTTTAAAAATACTGATTTTATTTTCTCACACCTAAGGTTTTCAGGTAGTATATTAAACAAACGACGCGCGGTTACATAATAAAAACGAGAGAAGTGTGTTTTGTTGATTGTTGGTCCAGTAGCGAAATATCTGCTGTTGGCTCGTAAATTATAATTTCCATGAAATCTAACATCATAATAACCGGAATTTTCAAAGAATATTTTTAAAACTTTATAGCAATAAATATGTCTTAGAGGAAGTATCTCGAGATATTTGAACAATTCTAAACTGGGTGTTCTACGATTAACTTTACAAATAATTCTAATTGCATGCTTTTGTTTGATTAATAGAGGTTCTATTTTATTGAAATAAGTTCCGCCCCAACACGAAATTCCATATTGCAATTTTGATTTCAATAAACCGTTATAAACCAACTTTAGAATTGGTAAATTACAGTAGAGACTGAGATGATATAGCTGCCTTACAACCATATTCAAATATTGATTTAAGTAAAGCGTATGATTAGTCCAGTTGAGTTTATGGTCCAATATGACACCTAAATACTTAAAATATTCAACACGCTCAATTTTAAAATAGTTGTTATGGCAACTTACGGTTTCGTTAAAGGTTTTAGCACCATTGGAATGGGCATCCACTAGACAAAATCGTAAGCGATCTGGTGAGTGATAAAAAAGAGGCAATTCATCACATATCACACCCTTGATATTAAATATCATAAACTTTGTCTTATCACTCATTATTAATTTATGTTGCTTGAACCATCTCCGTAGTATATCTAAGTCATTATTTACATCCGAGAATAAACTAAGATAACTCTTGTTGGAATAGGAAAGGGCAGTATCGTCAGCGAATGCTGTAATTTTGCCCTTAAATCGTTGAATAAACAGTGAATTAACATATATCAGAAACAGGATCGGACCCAAGACGGAACCTTGAGGAACACCTACATTTATCTGATTTTGGAAGCTCATAACATTTTTTACTCTTACTACCTGTTTACGGTTACTTAAATAAGAAGCAAACCAGACGTAAGTAAAGCCTCTGAAACCCGCATTAAATAATTTATTTAGAAGTAAGGTATAATTTACCATATCAAAAGCCTTTGTGATGTCAATAAAGAGGGTCGAAGGAATTTGGGAAGAATTTAGACTACTATACATTTTCCCAGTCAGCTTTAACAATGCACTCTCAGTAGATAGACCACTTCTAAACGCAAATTGAAATCCACTAAAAAAAACTAGTTTTATCAAGGTAGGATAATATTCTACACTTCATACTCCTTTCAAAAACTTTAGAAAAAACTGATAAAAGGGAAATAGGACGGTAATTATTTAATACCATAGTATATCACCCTTTTTGTGAAGCGGCATAACCACTGCTGTTTTCAGAGTTTCAGGAAAAACACCTTCACGTACAGAAAAATTAAAAATAAAACATAAAACGTCTGAAATTTGAAAAGAAATATTTTTCAATACGTAACTTGAAATATTATCCAAAGAGAAAGAATTAGACGTTTTTAGTGACATTATAATTTTATGGATTTCTAGTGAATTACACTCCTCAAAGTAAAAACTTGACATTTGAAAATCTTCTTCATGTAAACTGCTGTCACAATGAAAGGTAGAATTGAGGTTATTATTATGCGAAAATGCTATGTTAAAAAAAATTATTGAATAAATTACCAACTTCCAAAGGATCAGATGTAGTCGAGTTGTCATTGTTTATAATAATATCGAAGTTAGGTTTCTTTTTATTAAGTATTTCGTTAATAACCTGCCATTCCTTTTTAGAGTTACCCACGTTTTGAGCTAATTTATTTCTATAATACGAATTTCTACAAAGCGGTATTTCAGTTTTTACCTCACGACATATATTTTCATAATATTTCTTTAGTCTGACGTTGTGTTGATCGTGTTAATACTCTTAACATAACACGAAACAATTTCGTTGGCATCGATTTCATCACCAATGACAGTTTTGAGCAATTTATTCACTTTTATTCTTACATTTGTATTGTTTACATCGGGAATGCCAATAATATCCACTGCACTCTGTTTCTCTTTCTGCTCCAGTGCATTTAGCTTCATCTCCAATACATCAACTCTTTGGTTTAAAGAGGCATTACATACTTCAAGAGCTTTGATCTTAGTTAGGGCCTCTGTATTGACTTACTTTAATTCAATAATCTCGGCGTACAGCATTTGGAGTGTCACTGACTGACTGACTGACCCACATTGATGTCGTCATGGGTAGCGAGAGAAGAGATTAAAGCTGCTGTAGTCGTTGTAGTGTTGTTGCTGCCAAAACTGCAACCACAAGCAGTACCAGATGTATTACTCTTAGAAGAAACAAGGTTCGCAGAGTTAATAGGAGAATCTATCATTATTGACTTTCTCCGCTGAGTAATACAGCTATCGCACTTAAAGCCTTGACCACTTTTCTCACAGAAATCGATATCTCTTTTTTCTAATTTCGCGCATTTTCCGTGGTAATATTCTTTACAATTTATGCACTGAATCTTGAGATCATGTCTATCGACTTTTAAACAACATAAACCGCACTTCATTTTTCAGCTATTTGTACTTAACAGACGGAATTAACATAATAAAAAATAAAAACAATAAAACTTAGATTTTATGTGGTATAAAGTGTAATTTAGGAGGAGTAATTCCCTATGCGTGTGTCCCCATCAACACTCAAAGAGAATATGAATCATATACGAGCTTCAGGCGTACTATAATCATTCAGATGTAATATTTAATATACAAATTCCTTCTTTAAAAAATGAATCATTTTCCTATTTCCATTTATTACCAATCCCAGTTAAAAATAAATTACTTCATATTAAACCCTTCTGTATCCTTAACCAAAATGAAATTCAATGTTTTGACAATAAATGTGAACAAATAGAAAAAACGTTCTAGTGTAAAGATGGAACGAGCCGAATCTCCAGCACCGAAACTAGCTGCAATGCCAGCTTAATGAACAACGAACCGGCACGATGTACAACTTCAGATATAAACCAGGAACAACAAATATACCAGCCCCATCCTAACTTCATTCTGTTCATAAGCAGCCCGGATACAGAAATAACATAAACATGCGGCCCCAAAGCCCAAAGTCTGAAGGATACATTCATCATTCATTTCTCAAACTGCAGTGTCAACGTCAACCAAGTGACATACGAACGCACGAACAGAGTTTACTTTGCAGATATTCACATTTATCCCACTTCGATCAACAAATTGAACATATCTTCCATTCAAACAGTCAACCTCCAGTCGTTACAAAACTTCAACTTCGAAAACAAAGAAGAAATACGTCATCTGGAAAGACACACCCACAAACATAGGTATAATCCTGAACTACACCATCATCTCGACAATATCAACGCTAATCGGACTCGTCTTCTTAATACACCTCATACACCAATATAAAAAGGTCAAGAAACCCTCAGCACCAGCACTCGACAACAACGGTCAACATACTCCAGCACTAAAGATAATGCTAGCTTCGGCAAAAGACCAGCAGCCAGCAAAATAGTCAGCACTTTCCCAGATTCATTCCTAAAGATCCTATTTCAATTTCAGACTTCAATTCATTTTATTCATAACTTAATCAGCAATTTAATTTCAGATTTCAATTCTTTTTATTTTTGTAAATTAACACTTAAT
Organism: Portevinia maculata; assembly: GCA_949715645.1. Classification (NCBI taxonomy): domain Eukaryota; kingdom Metazoa; phylum Arthropoda; class Insecta; order Diptera; family Syrphidae; genus Portevinia; species Portevinia maculata. The sequence goes on from OX454528.1 coordinate 38,155,678, forward strand.
CAGCAATTAAACCATATAAAAGTGTTAAGGTGTAGGCTAAGTTTTGAGTTTTGTCAATAAGGCGGCACTGAGCTGGTCATAAGAAGGAAAAATTGTTTTTTTTTTAATCTCCGCGATACTTGTAACCATAACTCACGCGAGTTACATACCCACGATCACCGAGCACCTAATCACCGGATGTCCACCTATACACCGTACACCTACATGTCAGCATATTTGCAGCCATTAACCCGACCTAGGTAATTCCCAAAAACTATTAATAAGCAATGATAATAAAATGTAATACATACCTATTCTAAGAAGTAATTTATATATCATGTTCATAGCACTTACCTGAGTTTTGTAAAGCATTATTCAAGACATTATTAAATCAGTTGTCAAACAGAGTGGTTGTTTTCTTTAGTTAAGTCTTAAGCTCCTGCACGATGACATAACTGGCGCAGTCGCATAGTCCTGCTCGATGGTTTACGTTTCATCAAATTAAATAAGTATCGGAGGTTTACCGTAAACAAAATTAATAACGCGAATTAAAGTAACGACGGAATATCGTTAGAAACCTATAAAATCGCGAGTGATAAAAACAACAAACCAGCGAGTTTCAACTCCTTGTGACCAGGAAACGCACCAAAGAATTATCGGACCAAAACACACCGAAGGAACATCGGACGAAACAAGCAATAGAATAAGAGACAAAATCAGACGAAACACACCGAGGGAACATCGTAAGCAATAAAAATAGTTCTTCTATTTCTGGGGTATATTTTATTTATTCAATTAGCTATAGTTATTTTCAAAATTAAGTACCTTACATATAAAATTAAGATATATTTTTTTTATAAATAAGAAGTGCAAATCCTTTATAATATTCAATCTATATTTAATAAGCAAAACAAAAATACCTAGGAATTCCATAAAAAAAAAAAAAAAAAAACAAGATTTAAGTTATAAAAGTGTTAAATGTCAATTAATAGGCAAACAAAAACACATCCCAAATTTTCCTATCCCAAATCCGGAAGATTTTTCAAGAGCCTAGGTTCCATACCTGAAAATATTCAAGAAGAAGAAGAATTTCTTCCTATTCAACCAAGTTGCTCTATCAAAACAATCAATCTCAACATGATTTCATCTAATCAAAATCCTTCAACTGACCCTAATCAGCAACAGTCCCCAAAGGTTAGAGAGATTTTAGACTCTCTTAAAATTCCAGACGTTATCAAAGATCTGCCACGTTTCGACGGCAACCCAAGACTTTTGTATGATTTCATACAAAATGTAGAAGAAATCCTGATGTTCGCTAGGGGAATCGACGGAACCCCATATGGACAAATTATCTTGCGAGCCATAAGAAACAAAATTGAAGGGCCTGCAAACGAAGTACTTAACATGTACGGTACTGCACTTAATTGGGACAACATTAAAGAAAATTTAATATTACACTATTCTGACAAAAGAAATGAAACTTCGTTGATTAAGGATCTTCATGCACTCAAACAAGGATACAAAATGATAGAAGAATTTTATAGCAATATAATAGAAATTCAAGCGTCATTAAATAATAACATATTGATCCACGAACTGGACAAAAACGTTATCAAGACAAAAAAGACCTATTCGCTCAAATGTGTCTCAATGTATTTCTTTCCGGAACCACTTTCTTTAGAGAACCACTTGGTTCAAGCATCCGTGCCATGAGACCTGAAACTCTGCCATTAGCACTTTCTTACTGCTAAACTGGCAGCAGCAACAGCTATTAACCAATTGCATAGAAATTGTTGGAGTGTCTAACGCCGATGACAAAAATGCTATCAGCAAGGCAAAGCAAATCTTCTCCAAAGCTTTGTCCATCGATGTTACTGATAGCGAAATAGAAAATTGCTACGTAAAGAAAGTATAGTCCGTACCAAAACAGTTGGCCAACGGTCGATTGCGCAGAGAGAGGATTTAAGAGAACAAAAATGACGCGAAAGAGATTTAATCACTAAGCGTTTTTGCCTGTAATTTACAATGCGTAACCCAACTTTACAGTGCTTAGAACTAAAATGCTGTTGAATATCTAAATAAACTTAATTTTTTATTATGAGGTCGACTTTTATACATTTCTACCTAGAAGTCCGATTGTATTTGAAAGGGTTCCCAACCCTTTTTATGGTTGAACATTTCGTGGTTTAGCGCTAGGTACATGTATGGGTGGTGTGCTTGGTTAGCATTAATTTTATGATGTTTGATTTTACCTGTTTGACTTAAGTGTAAAAGTTTTACGACATGATTAGTGTTTGCATTTGGTTACCTGTAGGGGCAAGGAATAAATTTGTTGCTTGGTTTTTAGAGTTTTTTATTTTAAGATAACGCATATATATTATGGATTTCCTATTTGGAATTCACTTTCGCGAAAACAAAAGCATTGCTAGGACATAAGTTTATTAAAATAAAATAAATTGTCATGGATCTTTCAAGAAAAGGAAAACCAATAGGAAGTCTAGGACGTAAGATCGTTGTTAGGATATATTACAAAAAAATTGAAGAAGCTAGGAATTTATGTATAGATAATCCCATCACATACGCAAATTCACAGACAGAGGAGTTTACGGGAATTTCGGCCCGAACAATAAGAAGGATAATTAAAGAATATGAGAAGAAAGGCGCTATTGAATCTCCAACTAAAAGAGTACCACATACAAAATGGAAAACTGGATTGGACGAATTTGGTATCACAGCTGTTCGGCGAATTATATACAACTTCCACATTGAAGAAAAAATGATGATAACATTAAAAATGTTAAGACAACGGGTGCAGGAAGATTTGGAGCTGAACCTAAGCGATATGTCGCTACATAGGATTTTAAAAAGAAATGGATTTTCTTATAGGAAAACGGAGAACAACCGTAAATTTCTTTGCGAAAGAAATGAAATCAAACTTTTACGAGTGAAATATCTGAGGAAGGTGCGGGAGTACAGGTCAGAAGGATATGAGATTATTTATTTGGACGAGAGCTATATTCACAGCTCTCACACAAGGCCAAGGGCATGGACTGACGGCACCAGTCAAGGTTTAAAGGCGCCAATTTCAAAAGGCCAAAGGCTGATAATAGCGCATGCAGGTGGAGCGAAGGGCTTCGTGAATAATGCCTTGCTTTTATTTAAATCTGGGTCGAAAACAGGAGATTATCACGATGAGATGAATTTTGAAAATTTCTCCAAATGGATGAAGGATCAAGTTTTAAATAACCTAGAGGAACCATCGGTTATTGTAATGGACAACGCATCATATCACAACAAATGGGAACACAAGCAAATCACTTCTGCTTCCGTTAAATCGGAGATGTTAGAATGGCTTTCCGTCAACAATATACCGCATTCTTCAAAAATGCTCAAAGTCGAACTTTATGACCTTATAAAGCGACATCGGACTAATCACCACCCCAAGCATAAGATTGACGATATGATTCACGGCGCGGGACACGAAGTACTACGATTGCCACCCTATCATCCAGATCTCAACCCTATTGAAAAGATCTGGGCAACAGTCAAGGGAAGAGTCGGAAGCCGAAATACAACGTTTAGATTATCGGATGTTCAGAAACTAGCTGAAGAAGAATTTTCAAAAATAACAGTTGAAGATTGGCGCAAAGTTTGTGAAAAAATTATAAGGACAGAGGAGGAATACTTTTCACACGAGCAGATGTGGGACACAATGTCGGATGCAATAATTATCAATCCAGGAGATGATTCTTCAACCGATTATGAAACTGACAGTTCTTCGAATTCAATTTAATATACATTAATATTAACTATTTCATATATAGGTAGCAAAATCAATAAATATTTTTATCTTAGTACTAAAACGTGTGTGTTTTTACTTCTTAATTCAAACCAAACCGAACCACCCATTTGGTATACTGGTGTTTTGTTTTGCTGCTCGCTGTAAATCTGTTTTATATTTGCAATTCATCGTCAATTTTATCTCGCTATAATTTACACTTTTAATCAAGGTTACAAATTTAAAAGTGGTGGGTAGTTCAAAAAGTTTTAAAAACTGCATTTCTTAAAAAAAAATTATTGAAGAATCAAGAACGTTCACCATTTTGTCTTTAACGAACCGTTTAATACCCCATCCTCTTTTTTGTGACAGAAAATCGTGCCTATTGTTATTGGGCATAAAATCGTTTACGTTTCCAAAAAATTCCCAAATTGTAAATTTTTTATTGAATTTACCTACCTCGCCCAAATTCAATGATATAAACAAAAAAAATTTGGTGTGACACTGCAATTTACTTTACTTTGCGTGCCAATATCAGTACCTACATGATCAATATGCACGACACAATTAATAATGATCAACGAAAGCATAATGAGCAAATAGGGTTTAAATCTAAAACCGTACACCTTCATACAGACACAGTCACACAATCAATTCATGTGCAATGTTTTGCTTAATCTATCCGACCGTGATCACATCATACTCCTACAAAGAACCGACAAGACAAAAAACGAAACAATATATTTGCCTCCAAGTAAAGTTGACATATAATGGTCTATATTTTTCCTCCGCTCCTAATTTCAGTATAAAAGAAGGAAAATGAAGAAACCACCCTCAGTGAAATCGCGACAGCGATCTTGAACACAAGGCAGGGTATACGTCGTTTTTTATTATGGCTCCGCCCATTTTCGTCTCTTTATGCTTGTTTTTGCAATTTAAGAGATTGTAAAACACATTTTAAGAGACCTGCGCAGTAGAATGGCCAACTGTTTTGGTACGCACTATACAAGCTAAAACAAACAACAACGGTGCGCTCTCAACATCTCCAAAATAAAAATCCATCATCTGTATGAAATTCTCTGATCCTTCAACGAAGCAGCGAATAATGAGCGCAAAGAGGACTAACAAAAGAAATCTCAACACGCATGTGACTGGTATCGATGGAGTGGGCGACACAAGCAGCAACAACAGCAGCAGCAGCAGCAAGGCAACCGGTATTTATATAAACGATTCTCTTACAAAGTACACGCAGTCTCTATTCTACAAGGCAAAACAAGCAAAAATTAATAAATGTGCGAAATACGTATGGTACAAAGATAACAAAATACTTGTTAGAAAGGTTGAGGGTGGAAGGGTCATTTTAATTAGATCTTTTAATGATCTTACACTTATTTAGTGCATTTTCCCATTCCAGTAAATGTTTGATGATAATGACTTTGATAATGACTTTTCCATCCTTGATCTTTATAGTACCAACTTCTGTGATAATTTGTTTACAAATAGTTCCTATTGCGAAGGTAAATTTTTTATTGTACACCAGAATGTTAGAAGTTTAAGGGAAAATTTTTCAGCTCTAACAGCTCATGTCGATTCTTTTATGTGCATTCCAGATATTGTTTTTGTATCTGAAATCTGGATTTATGAATTTGAAATAAGCGATTACTCTTTACCCGGGTTTAATTTTTTTGCGAAAACTAATGAAAATTACGCTGCAGGTGGTGTTGGTTGTTTCGTGAAGGAGGAATACAAGATTCTCGAAGTAGTTCTTGTTGACTTTTTGAGTGCTGATGTTTTAAAGGTTTCAATTGAAATTAATCATGAAGCTTATGTTTTTTTATGTGTATATAGGCTGCATATGTTTAACGTTTCGACATACATAGAAGAATTTTTAGATCTCTTAGAAAATGAAAACTCAAAAAATCTCATTATTGTTGGGGATTTTAACCTCAACAGTTTAGAGAACAGTGAACCTGTTTCTAGTTACTTGGCCTTGCTAGCATCAAATGGTCTGATATGCTTTATAAACGAGCCTACTAGGATTGAATCTGGTCGATGCTTAGATCACATCTATGGACGCTTTAAAAATGATTTGTTCGGTAACTGTGAGAAGTTTGTTCTGGATTTGATGATTTCTGATCACTGTATGACAGGGCTTATAGTAAACATTGATAACATGATCAGAAAAAATTCAAAATCTGCTGACAGAGTGATCAAAATTAATTTCAACAAACTTAAAAATAATCTTTTTTATGAGTTTTGGGAAGATGTTTATTCGTGCAGAGATGCTTCTAAGGCCTATAATATATTTATTGACTGCCTTCAAAAACACATTTCTAGCTGTTCCTCAGTTTTGCCTTCAAAAAGGTGTGTAAAAAGGTTAAAACCTTGGATCTCCATTAACCTGTTGTATAAAGTAAGATATAAAAACAAAATTGGAATAAAGTGCAGAAAGTACCCTCATAATCTGAGTCTAAAAAGAAAATATAAAAAATTGTGCGATGAACTGAAAAAGGAGATTCCGATATGTCGGGATACATATTACCGTACTCAATTTGCTATTGCCCAGGGAAACTTAAAAAATGAATGGAAAATAGTAAATAGCTTGCTTAATAAATCTTCCTCTTCTAATAAACCTACTTTTTTACGTATTGATAATGAGGACGTTTCAGACAAACATGGCATTGCCAATGCATTTAATTGCTATTTCGCAAATATAGCCACTAGCATTCAACCATGTCCAGTTATATTGCCTTGCAACTCCTGTTCATCAATTTATAGCTCTGCTGAACATTTGCAGAGAAATAGTTTTGTTTATAAGCCCATAACTTCTCTTGAGATATTAGAAGTTATTGGCACTTTAAACAAGTCCAACTCGTGTGGACCAGATGATATCTCGAATCTGTTTTTAAAAAAAGTTGCTTGTTTCCTTGTGGATGTCTTGTCATATATTTTTTATCGTTCTATTTTTGAGGGGGTCTTTCCAGAAGCGCTGAAATGTGCTGATATTGTACCATTGTTTAAAAAAGGTTCTGCAACAGAAATGTGTAACTACAGGCCCATATCACTTCTTTCTGTTTTCAGTAAAGTCTTCGAAAAACTTTTAAAAAAAAGAATAGTAAATTTTCTAAACAGAACACAGTTTTTTAACCCAAATCAATTTGGATTTCAGAAAGGTAGATCGACGGAAGATGCGCTGTTACAGTTTTGTGCTCAGATAATGGCAAATCTCGATGGAAAAAAATGTACGGCTGGTTTATTTATTGACATTACCAAGGCTTTTGATATGGTTAACCACGATATTTTGTTAAGAAAATTGGAAAAAGCTGGATTTCGTGGTTTCGTACTAGATTGGTTTAGGTCATACCTTAAGAATAGGTCACAAGGAGTGAAGATAGATAAGATTAGGAGCGGAATTAAGTTCTCCAATTTGGGTGTACCCCAAGGCTCTGTTTTGGGACCAATTTTGTTTCTAATTTATATCAATTCACTTCTGGAACTTAATTTTAAAGGTGCACCTACTGCTTTTGCGGATGATATAGGTTTTTCTTATGGTTTGAACAGTCCCTTGGATCTAGTTGCTGACATCAATTGGGATCTAAACTTACTGAGAAACTGGTTTGCCGAACACAATTTGATTATCAGCTCTAAAACCAAAATAATGTTTTTCAATCTGTCATCCGTCAACAAGTTAGGTGCGAATGTTTTTTATCACTCACCTGAGTGCCAAAAATACAAATTTTCTAATTGTAATTGTACGCATTCTTCCTCTTTTTGTGATAGTTTAAGTTGCAGTGACAATTGTTTTTTAATTGAAGCAGTTAATGAATATAAATATTTGGGGCTTACAATTGATTATAAAATGAGCTTTTCGAATCACGTAGAAAGTCTGAGGAAGTATTTTCGTTGCACACTTAGACATTTTTTCTATTTGCGAAATATCTGCTCAGCAATGATCTTAAAAACAATTTATTACGGAATATTCCATTCTAAACTGCAATATGGAATTGTTTGTTGGGGAGGTGTTTATTTGAATAAAATCCAACCATTGTTGATCCTGCAGAAATATATTCTACGGAAAATATGCCGGAAACCTAGAAGACTTCCGAGTTTTCCTTTGTTCTGCGATCTGAAAATTCTTCCAGTCCGACATTTGTACTGTTTTAAAGTGTTGAAGACTTTTTTTATGAAGTCTGGAAATCGCAATTATCGATTAATTTCAAATTATAATTTACGTGTAAACTTTTCGGATATGGTATCTGTACCAAACTTTCGTACTACTGCATATCGTAATTTTTATTCAGTTTCATCATGTCGTTTATTTAATAAGCTTCCTTACTCTATCAGAACTGTATCAATGTCTGGAATGTTTTTAAAACGTGTTAAACATTGGCTTCTTAATTTGAATTATGGTGATTTAGAATCCATTCTGTCTAATATTCTGGTTTAATCGTCATATTATGCTTAAGTAAATTAAATTTGAATGAGTAATTATTTATTCTTGAAACAACTTAAATTGTTCAGTCTCTTTTCTATTCTAATACATTTTTGTGAAATAAATTTTTTGTTTTGATAATGCAAATTGCTTTTTTAGGGGCACCCCACCCAAAACTAATATTGAATTTTGTATAAGCCCATTGAAGTGGCATTCAACACTATTTTTAATACTTAGTATATAAAAATAAAGAATGTCGCTAATATTTCTTATATTCAAAACTTATAGTAATAATGTAAGTTTATGTTCTAAGTATAATGAATTTGTAATGAACTTATAAGAAATAAAATTATTTATCTATCTATCTATCTATCTGCATACAAGAACAAAACATGTTCTACATGAAAGACGTGTTGAAACACCGTTTTATCCCCAATATAAAAACAGACCACAAAATATACCTCTTAAACCTAAATATATTCCTAGAATGCAGAACCAAACTTAATAACTATACTCCTCGATATAACAATCTCAATTATAACCCACCTAGAACACAATTACAAAATTCATTTGGACCGCAAAACCCACTAAGTACCCACAACGCCCCTAACATACAACAATACACTTCCAACCTTAGAAATAATATCCCTAACCAAATCGCATACCGAAATAACTTTCATCAACCTGCAGCAGAACCAATGGATGTAAGTTCCGGATACACCCATTTAAGGCAACCAACCTCACACCAACCGAGACAACCAAACCTAAGCAATCAAACAAGAATAAGTAATAGAAACCCCAGATACTTCATTGAAGAGGTTCACAACGTTAACACGCAAGACCCACCGGAACACCCTTCCTACATCCCACAACTATATGATTACTATGATAACTACGAGCAGGAAAACCTTGATCAGCTTGATCGTGATCTACTACCAACGCCCCACGAATTGGATGATACAAAATTTTTGGTTAAACGCCTCACAAAACCAACCGGATACGTATACGTAAATAAACATGGGTGTACTCTACCTTTTATCAACATATCATCCCCATTTGGACGAAACCTAAAGTTTCTTATTGATACTGGAGCATCTGCTTCATTCATAAACCCCGAATTCACGTATTCCCTTAAACACGAAGTATGCAATCCCACTATCATCTCAACCATTCTAAATAAATATACCCTTAATAAACAAGTTTCAATACCTTCCTTTACGGAATTCAAAGAACCTGGCCAATTTAAATTTCTTATCTTTAAATTTCACGGCTACTAGGACTTGACATATTAACCCAATTAAATACGAAAGTCGATTTAGGAAATAAAACACTTATAACCAATAACGCAATGATCCCATTACACCTCAAACCGAAATTGAATTCAGGGAAACTTTTAATTCCACCCAATAGTAAAGCAATAATCAAAGTACCAGTTGACATCCGTAACGGCGATATTTTCATTAGACACACTATCCTAAAACCTGAGATTACAATTTCCGAAGGCATCTATAATGCAAAAGAGTGGTACAGCTCAGTAGAGGTGAACAATAAATCTAACCTCGAACAAATCATCATTATAGAACAGCCTCTAAAAGTTGAATCCTGTGTTAACTCAAAAATCATAGAAATAAATAACTTCAATATGACGTACGAAAACAATACCGCAGAAGAAAATATCGAGAAATTAACTCACTCATCCCATCTTAACACAGAAGAAAAGAAAAACCTTCTGAAACTTTGCAAAGAATATGACGATATTTTCTTCAGAGAAAACCAGTCCCTTAGTTTTACCAATAATGTAAAACATAATATACCAACTAGTGACGAAATACCCATCTACACAAAAACGTACCGATACCCTTACTTCCACAAGGAAGAAGTACGGAAACAAATAAACAATATGTTAAATCAAGGTATAATTAGGCAAAGTTACTCTCCGTGGAGTTCGCCAGTATGGGTTGTCCCCAAAAAAAAGGACGCCAGCGGAAAACAAAAATGGCGCCTAGTAATAGACTATCGGAAATTAAATGAAAAAACAGTTTCCGACAGATATCCACTACCTAATATCAACGATATACTCGATAAATTAGGGAAGTGCATGTACTTTTCGACACTAGACTTAGCAAGCGGATTTCATCAAATAGAGATGGATCCCAAGGATATAAGTAAAACAGCGTTCACCGTAGAAAGTGGACACTATGAGTACATCCGCATGCCTTTCGGACTGAAAAATGCCCCGTCCACGTTTCAACGCGTCATGGACAATGTTCTAAACGAACTGATAGGTAACGTCTGTCTGGTATACCTAGACGATATAATCGTATTTTCAACATCCCTTCAGGAGCACACAGAAAATCTAAGGAAAGTCTTCAATAGGTTACGAGAATCCAATCTAAAAGTACAACTAGATAAATCCGATTTCATGCAAAAAGAAATTGCCTTTTTAGGACACATTGTCTCGACGGAAGGCATAAAGCCTAACCCGGAAAAAATTCATGCTATCAAACAATTTCCAATACCACGCACACAAAAAGAAATAAGAGCATTTTTAGGACTCCTGGGTTACTATTGGAAATTTATTAAAGATTTCGCCAAATTAGTAAAAACCTTAACCGAGTGTCTAAAGAAAAATAAAACAATAGTACTCAATGACCTCTACATAAAAACGTTTGAAACCTGTAAAAATATTTTAACCAATGACCCCATATTACAATACCCTGACTTTAGCAAAACATTTAACCTGACGACCGACGCAAGCAATTTTGCAATCGGTGCCAATCTATCGCAAGGACCTATTGGTAGCGATAAACCTATTTGCTATGCAAGCCGAACACTCACAACCACAGAAATAAATTACTCTACGATAGAAAAAGAACTTTTGGCAATAGTTTGGGCAACAAAGTACTTCCGGCCATACCTGTATGGCCATAAATTCAAGATAATTACCGATCATAAGCCTTTAACGTGGATTATGAATTTAAAAGACCCAAACTCGAAATTAATTCGTTGGCGATTTTAACTCGAAGAATTTGACTACGAGATTGTATACAAAAAAGGTCAAGCCAACACAAATGCAGACGCCTTAAGCAGAATTAAAATAGATAACCCGAACAATTTCCAAAACATAGAAATCAACATTAACGACACCTTTTCAGAGCAAAACACAAGCGGTACCACTATCCACTCAGCAACTGAAAATCTTGATGATGGTATACATATATCAGAAAGACCACTCAATGACTTCAACCTTCAAGTCATCTTACAGAAATCCAACAATGGATCACCCATGACCTTAGAAATCATATTCAAGAACAAACAACGCCGCACTATTAGAGACCCTAACTTCACAGAGGACAAAGTCATAGACATTTTCAAGAAATTTTTAACCCCAAACCGACTTAACGCTATTTACACAGATAACGAGACTTTTCGTAATGTGCAATCTGTATACTCAAAATATTTCTCCCAGAACAAAATATTTCGCTTAATTAGATGCACTGAAGTACTAACAGACATAAGACATAACGATGAAGAAGACAAATTAATCAATGAATACCACCACAATAACAACCATAGAGGTATTGAAGAAACCCTTCAACACCTTAAAAGAGAATTTTTCTTTCCCTATATGAAAACAAATATCACACAAACCATTAACAATTGCGACAATAAAATACGAAAAACCGGAAACACCGCTTAAACCACTAGATATTATCCATATTGATATTTACACAATTAATTATCAACATATACTAACCATAATTGACAAATTTTCAAAATTTGCTGCAGGATACATCCTAAATTCCAGAAACAGTATATCAATTCTAAAATCTCTCAAAAATTGTATAAGCCTTCACGGCATCCCCTTGAAAATTATTTGCGACCAAGGCTCTGAATTTACCGCAAACTTATTCAAAGACTTTTGCAAACGCTATCAGATTAATTTACACATAACCTCATTCCAACAAACGAGTAGTAATTCACCCGTGGAACGATTACATTCAACGCTTACCGAAATATATAGAATAATCTTGGCAACCCTTAAAGAAAAAAATATGGAAATAGACCACGAAGATATCTTTTCAGAAACAATATTCACATACAATAATGCAATTCATTCATCCACCCAACTCACCCCATATGAGCTTTTCTATGGTAGAACATACAAATTCAATAAACATATAAAGTTCAATAACGAACATGAGTACCTTTCCAAAATAACAAAATTTCAAGAAGAACTATTTCCAATGATTAGGGACAAATTAGAACAATCCACAAGTAAAAGAATTGATAAACTAAACAGAGAAAGAGAGGAACCCGAAGAAAGAGAAAACAACGAAATAATCTTTAGGAAGGAATATAGGCGAAATAAAATAACACCTAGATTTTCGAAACACGTGGTAAAAGAAAACAATAAAGTAACGTTACTAACTTTAGGCAATAAGAAATTACACAAGTCAAAAATCAAAAAAAAAAAATATTTTAACAAATAGATAGAAATTAGAAAACCCAAATTAAATAACAACTGATTTACATACAAAAACACTTAATTGCCCTTTTCACAGATTAATCCCCACATACTGCCAAAAACTAGAGATCCAAAACCTATTCACTAGCCAAAATGTCGAAATAAAATCAAATGAACACCTATACGAATTGCTTGAATGATAGGCATATCAGAACAAATCCAAAATAATCTTCAACCTTCGCATCCCAAATATATCCCTAGAAACATATTCCCTATTCCACATTATACCAATCCCAATTAACAAAATAAAACTAATCATAACGAAACCATATGTTATATTCAACAATTTATTATTAAAATTATTAAATTATTTATGACAAAATCTACCCTAGAATAGAGAATATTTTTATTTGCAATCAACCTGATCTTAATAAGAAACCAACCAGCTAACTGTTCTCATAAGGAAACAGATGAGACCGTTCAGATAATAGAACCGGAACCGAACCTTATTCTACTGCTTCACGTTCCTGCAAGTCAAATTAATACAACCTGCGACTCCCCCAACAAACCATAGAAGGCTCCGCATTACAACAACTGTAAAGTAGAAATCAATGGAATCACTTACAAAAACAATCATAACAAATACTGGGATGAAATGCACATATTTACGACATCAAACACAAGAATCAACATCAATTTTGAAATTTTCTGTAAAGATCGGCCTTCAGCACCTGTTCCGTCACTTTGGCCCTCACTTTATACTAAGGGGGGAGGAGTTACATACCCACGATCACCGAGCACCTAATCACCGGATGTCCACCTATACACCGTATACCTACATGTCAGCATATTTGCAGCCATTAATCCGACCTAGGTAATTCCCAAAAACTATTAATAAGCAATGATAATAAAATGTAATACATTCCTATTCTAAGAAGTAATTTATATATCATGTTCATAGCACTTACCTGAGGTTTGTAAAGCATTATTCAAGACATTATTAAATCAGTTGTCAAACAGAGTGGTTGTTTTCTTTAGTTAAATCTTAAGCTCCTGCACGACGACATAACTCGCGCGAGTTAAATCCTTTGGTAAGGATTGAATCAGAAAACTAAACTTTATTTTTTGCTACACTTAAATGTGTGCACTTTATTTCGTATTATTCTTAAGACTAACTACCAAATTTTACTTATCTTCTATTTATAGTAATTTCTTAAAGATATGTTTACCTAAGTCTTGCTTTAATCTATATTTTTGTTTGCTTAGGACACCTGAACCTTTTTTTATCTAAATCTGAGTTTCTTATATCTATTGGATGTGTCTTCTTTTATGGTTGATCATAAAAGTGGAAACTGGTACCTTTCTTATTGTTAGTGCGATAACAGTGGTCTTTGTTTGTAACCTTTACACATATGTGTTTACTATCTTATCTCTAGTTTATTGTATCGTCCTTCACCTCCCATGATAACAGATGTTAACTCTCCTCCTTCTGAAAAAAGCGTCCTCGCTTTAGACCATATTCTGTTTTTATCGGAGTTTGAGAAGTTCTGTCTCGTACGCTTTATCAATTCTTTTTCTTCTTGCTACTACTTTCGTTATCTTGTAGCATTCGCAGATTTTGGTCAGACAATAAGTGACTAATGTTAGTGTACATAATCCCAATATGAAGTAAAATGTGTATCGTACTGGATGTTCTTCAATTGGTATCAAGAAGGTTGATATTTCTTGGATATTATTAAATTTGTAGTCACCATTGGATTCTAAAATGCGCAGTACTTCTAGCTGTTCATCATGTTGGTTATAAAGGGTTTTTCAACGGGGCCGCTACAAAAGTAGAGCGACAGGGACAGCAAACGACGCCGAATTTCTTGCCGCTCTTTTGATATTTCTCTTCAGTAAGGTTTAAGATATACGAGCCAACAACGAGTTGAAATTATTAAAATTTACTACCGAAATTCGGAGTCAGTGGTCTTGAAAATGATTCGGATTTTCTTCGAAAAATCATCTTCAGCGATGAGGCTCATTTCTGGCTGAATGGCTTCGTCAATAAACACAATATGCGGTATTGGTCAGGCAGCAATCCACACGTACTCCATGAGTCATCATTGCATCCTCACAAAATTACGGTTTGGTGTGGTTTATGGGGCGGCGGCGTCATTGGGCCGTACTTCTTTCGTGATGATCAAGACCGGCACGTTACTGTGAATGGGAATCGCTACCGTTCAATGATAACCGAATATTTTTGGCCCCAATTGGATGATATGCACTTGGAGGACATTTGGTTCCAACAGGACGGCGCCACAAGCCACACAGCGAATGCCACAATCAATTTATTGGAAACCAAGTTTGGAAACCGTGTTATCTCACGAAATGGTCCAGTCGCTTGGCCGCCTCGGTCGTGCGATTTGACGCCGTTAGACTATTTCCTGTGGGGCTACGTCAAGTCTATGGTCTATGCTAACAAGCCAGCGACGATTGATGAACTTCGTACGAATATCGAACGTGAAATTGCAGCAGTATCGGCCGATTTATGCTTGATAACCGTCGAAAATTGGGTTCAGCGTCTGGACTTCTGCAAGCGTGCCCGTGGTGGCAATGCAAAAGAAATCGAGTTCCATACATAATGGCATCGAACGTACTTTCACACGAATAAAGAATTTCATTGATATCGAAAACCGTTTTTGTTTTATTTAAAAAAAAAATTGTAGCGCTCTTATTGAAAAACCCTTTATATGGCGTCTTTGAGTTCTTGTTGGTGGTTGAAGTATTCTTTTCCGTCTATAGTTGTCGAGTTATTGAATTGTATTAGTTTAGGTCCATTTATTTTCATGTTATTCCAGGTGTGTTAATAATCTGTAATGATGTTTCCATTTTCGAGTAGCTGGAGTGGTGTGTTGTTTTCGTGTATTACTTCACATTTGGCTGGTGTGTTCTCTAATATATTAATGGTACAGTTATCTGAATTCTTAATTCTACATATAAAATTTCCGAGATAATTCTTACATTTTTCAATACTTGTAAATTTTTCATTACATTTTGCTATTCTATTATTTAGTGATAATTTTCTATGCTGGTATGCAAGTGGATACAAATTAAATAATTTACATTTCATTTTTAATATTGGATATTTATAAATAGTTACAATTGCATGATTGAAATAAAAAACATTTATGTTGGCGTATTCTAATATATTTATTGTATGTAGGTAAATCTACAGCTTCGTTGGATACTATTTCTTGAATATCTCTTAAATTCAGAGTTCCTGAAAAAAAGTTTCGGTTTTTTGCAAAATTAATCTTAGTAGCAATAGAGGATAGTTCATTATATACTTCAGTAAGCATTAGGTGCTCTGAAATAGATTCGGGGTTTGTTGGTCGCAAGGAAAACAGCAAATTACGTTAACCGAACCAGGAGTCTAGTTCGTACACAGGGAATTAACTTAATACCCCAAGTAGTATTAAAGTGAGCCAATAAAAAGAAACAACAACCAAATTTTATTCACTAGTTTTATTACGAATTGTTCGAGTTACTGCCAAACTACTCTTGTACACCTTCCAAATTTTAATGCCAAATATTTTTAATTTTTCTCTCCACGAAATCGCTGGTCCAGCCGGTTTCTGAGGTCACTCGTCTGCTGGTCAATAGTCTCTTGGGAATTGCGGATCATTAAGCAGCTGTTTACCTCAAGCAAAAAATGTCACCGCTTAGCTGCTCCCGCACAGCGCATCGTGTTCTTCTCGGGGCAGTATGTGTAATCCCATAGTGTAATAAACATAGAATTTTTTTGCATGCAGTTTTCTTAGACGTGCTTTCTCCAACTGCTTGGATTATGCAGCGGTTTGCATCATGACACTGCATATTTTGCCTGCAGCATGTTCGTAATAAATGCCGTCCGATAAATGCCGATAAAATATGCCGACGCGACGGTAGAATGTTGATTCGGGGATGCCGATTGCGAGTTGATATTTGTTGCGTTGCAACATCCTGCTGGGCCATAGAAAGATCCATCGCCCTCTTGGGATGCCATCTGCATAATGCTTCATGTCTGACCTGTCAGCTGTTATTTAGATATGTAGGTTGTCTGATGATCTCATGGCAATAATGGATTATGGTTATAATGTTAGTTTGTTTCTTTAATTCAATGTAAGTAATTAAGGTGTTAGATATTAGATATAAAAGGTTTATGCAAATGTTTTTTTTTTGTTATAACTATTAATATTAGAGTGTGTGTGTGTGTGCGTGTTCGGTGACCTTACTATTTGGCCATTGGCAGAAGGCACACTTTAACTATAGGGCGCTTCAATTTCCTGGTTGCCGGCTTGATTGTGACGACACGGATTGTGCCATCGGCTCCAGGAGGAGTCTCTTCAATTCTGCCAAGTCGCCACAGAGTAGGAGGTGTTTGTTCATCAGGTAAGATTAACAGGTCTCCTGCCTTGAGTTGATTATCCGACGTAAGCCATTTTGTGCATTGTTGAAGTCGCGCAAGATATTCGGACTTCCATTTTCTCCAAAACTCTTGTTGGATTTTCTGCAAAATCTGCCATCTATCTAGGTGGTTTTCCTTGATTTCTTACAAGTCCTTCTGCGACGTTGTGTTCAACGGCGCACCAATTAAGAAGTGCCGAGGAGTTAGGATTGATAAATCGTCAGGGCCCTCAATCATCGCAATCATAGGGCAGAGTGTTCGCGAATTCAAGCAGGCTTCCACTTGACATAATACTGTGGCGTACTCTTCGAAAGTAAGTGTAAGTAAGTTTAGCGGGTGGCAATGGTGCAGTAGTAGTGTATTCGCTTACGGAATGGAAGCTCGTGCGTTCGAATCCCGGCCAAGTCCATTACTTTATCCCGAATACATGAAATCGTTATCTCCCTAAGTAACTTATTGGGTGGCGACGGTGCAGAGGTTAGTGTGTTGGCTTGTGACCCGTGCGGTGCAGGTTCAATCCCCATGGGGAACAACAACATACGCCACCCAATCACATGCCTCTACACCAAAAGAAGGATTTCTGCCGAGTCTGAGTGCTCTGGGATTTGGATTTCCTTTTAAAAAAAAAAAATAAAAAAAAACAACTTAGACACCACCCATGGAGAAAAACCCTACAACTGCACCCAAAGACTTCTTTCCTATCTCTCTATTCTAAAAATCCCTTTAGCGTAAGCAAATTATAAAAAAAAAAAAGTGTATAGTGGCCAATGATCCGTTTTAGATGGTGCTTCATAGATTTGACTCCCGCTTCCCACAGTCCGCCAAAGTGTGGAGCAGCTCGCTTGCAGTTGTTTGACGATATCCTCAGTCCACTGTTTCGACAGCTGTGCTCCTTCATTTTCCAACATTTTCGCAGCTCCTTGGAAATTAGTGCCACAATCACTGTGTAGATTTGCGCATATCCCCCTTCGAGCCGTGAAACGTTTAAACGCGGCCAAAAATGTCGATGAGCTGCAGTCGCTTACCAGTTCTAGGTGCACTGCTTTCGTGCAAAAGCAGATAAAGATTGCAATGTATGCCTTTGTTACCTTGCTATAGCGACCTTTCCACGCCTTTAATTGTACAGGTCCGGCATAATCTACGCCAGATGTGTGAAACGGGCGAGCCTGGTTGACCCTTGAGTACGGTAGATTTCCCATTTTTTGTTGCATTTGTGGAGCCCTGTGCCTGAAGCATCGAAGACAATTACGAATGCAACTTTTAACGTTGGATTTCAGATTGATGATCCAATACTCTGACCTGAGTGTTGAAATCATTAGTTGTTGTCCGCCATGAAGCGATCTCATATGAACATCGTGCACTATTAGCGGCTCCCAACTCTTAATATTCCGGATTCTTCGATGACGGGCGAAAGTCTTGCCAACTTACTACCCTTATGTACCATTTCTGTCTTAGAAATTCGCTTGATCTCTTCGGTGAAGAATTCGTGCTGAACAATGGCCACCAACCGCATTCGTGCTAATGCGATTTCTTCGACTGACAGCGGTCCAGACAAACGTATTAATTTCTTGCGGGCGTTTTGGATAAAGCGGAGCCAATAAGCCGTAGCTCGGACTAATCGCTGCAATGATGAAAACCTGGATAAAAGTACATTGGTCTTAAAAGAATTTACATGGATGCAGAGCTGAAAAATGTTTGTTGGGGGGAAACCCGATGCAAAAAAGTCATTCTTGACCTTTGATACCTCTTCCGGTTTCGTTTCCAAATCTGTGTTTTGGAGTTCATCTGCGGGATGAGATTGTTCGTCAAAAGTTTTCAAGAACTCGGGGCCATACCACCACTGAAGACTTTGGACGAGCTCTGTTGGTGGAACTCCTCTCGACGCGATGTCCGCTGGGTTCTCTTTCGAAGGCACATATTTCCAACTGTTGGGGTCGACCAGCTCCTGAATCTCGGCGAGTATGTTGGCGACGAATGTGGTTCGTATCTATGGTACCGATTTAATCCAAGCAAGCGTGATTTGCGAATCAGACTAAGCATGAATTCGTGCCCTTTGGAGTTCCATTGTCTCAATGGTGTTTACCAACAAGTGTGCTAGCAGCACAGCTCCGCAGAGATCTAACCGCGCCAGTGATTGTGTTTTCAAAGGTGCAACTCTTGTTTTTGAAAGCAGCGAGTTAGTGTGTACTGTTCCTCGGTTAATCGCTCGAATGTACACGGCTGCCGCATAAGCCCTTTCGGAAGCATCGCAGAAACCGTGTATTTCAATTACAGCTTCGTTCGTGAAGCGTATCCAGCGTGGTATGTCGATTTCGTTAAGTGCTTTTAATTCAGCCTTAAGAATTTGCCATTTGGTGACGATTGAGGGTGCGACCTCACTATCCCATGTTGTGTGATGCTCCTTCCAAATCTCTTGCATCAGGGTTTTTCCGAGAATTACGCAAGGAGAGATCCATCCCATTGGTAAAACTGAGCGATATCTGACAGAATTGTTCTCTTTGTGGTTCGTTGCTGTTCTGGCAGAGTTAGCTTGAAAGAGAATGTGTCCCGCCCTGTATGCCACTGGATCCCCAATGTTTGTATAGCGGTGCCATCGTCAAATGACAGCGGTAATTTTACTTCCCTGTCTTCTTCTGGAACGGCTTCTAACAGCTTCTTGCTATTACTCGCCCATTTCAACGGAAAGCCTCCAAGTTGCAGCATGGCGATGAGTTGACGTTCCATTTCTAGGGCTTCAGCTACTGAGTCTGCTCCATGGATGACATCGTCCACGTAGAAATTTTTCTTGGCGATCTGCGATGCGAGCGGATAATCGCCCCGTTCATCAGCAGCCAGTTGTTGAAGAGTGCGAACCGTATTTTCTTCTTCCCGACTTCTTCAAGCTCCCAGAATTTAAGTAAGATATCATCTATATTCCTAACTTCAGTCGTTATGTGGAGAGATGATACCAATTGTTTGTTAGAGGACACACTACTAGAGAGGACCCATGCCAGTTCTTTCCTTTGAGCCATAGGGGTCCCTGGTGCCCCCTTAATAATGCCTTCTAGAAGGATTGATGGATAGATATCGCTTCCAAGGATCATATCTATCTTTCCTGGTTTGTTAAACATTGGATCAGCGAGCTCAATTCTTTGGAGGTGATTCCAGTTAGCACAGGAAACATTATGCGTTGGAAGAGTAGCCGTGAGTTTTGGTAATACCAACGCAGTAAGTTGTGGACTAAACTTCTCGTTTACATTAGAGAAAATGGTTACCGAAACCTTGTGTTTGGATATGGTCATGTTGGATTGTCCAACACCTAAAACGGTGACGTAGCTCCTTGCCATTTTGAGATTTAAGGCTTGTGCGGCGGACTCAGAAATGAAGGAAGCCTCCAATACAGGATCCAGCAGGGCTCTCAACATTATCGACTGGCCAACGGTTGGAATGACCTTAATGAGCGCAGTAGCCAGAAGAACAGTTTGCAGATTATTGTTTTTGGCTAGATAAGTGATATGAGCTGAAGTGAACGTGGAGAAGGACGATGGGATCTCCGACGCAGTTGGAGCGGAAGCGTCGGTTGGTTGAGCGGATGGCTCATTAACAGTCATTGCGTTAGCTGGGTCGGATAAATGCAGTAACGAATGATGTTTTTGTTTGCACA
Organism: Portevinia maculata; assembly: GCA_949715645.1. Taxonomy (NCBI): domain Eukaryota; kingdom Metazoa; phylum Arthropoda; class Insecta; order Diptera; family Syrphidae; genus Portevinia; species Portevinia maculata. Next base: position 38,176,407 of record OX454528.1, read on the forward strand.
CAGACATGTGAAGGTGCTTGTGCAGTTTTGGGTATTGTGTGAATTTGATAGGCAGTTGACACACAACTTGTTTCTCCTGACAACATCCTGTTTCCTTTTTGTATTCAATGTTTTAAATTTGAAACAATTCCTTAATGAGTGGAAACCTTGACACACGGAACATTTCGAAACTGTCGAATTGTGAGAACGAACGGTGACAGAAGGTGGTTTTTTGGTTTTAGATTGGGCAACATATGATGTGGTTTGTTCAATTACCTCTAATGTTCGGGACCTAGTTAGTAAAAAATCCTCTAGCAACGAATATGCTGGATAATCTACATAGGAGGAGATGTGTGATTCCCACAGAGCAAGAGTAGTAAGTGGCAGTTTCTGAGCTATTTGGAAAATCAGAACATCTTCCCATGAATCGACAGGTACGCCAAGATTTTCGAGGGAATGCTTCGCCTCATTCGTGGTGTCTAACAGCTGCTTGATAACATCGGCTGATTCGGGTGCAGGGAAATAAGTCCACGGGAACTAAGTCCACTGAGGGACTTAGTTCCCACTTAGTGGGAAATAAAACCACTTTCGTGAAGTGGAATTAGTTCCCATGTTAAGTGGGAACGAAGTCCATTTTTTTATGGGAACTTAGTCCACATTCAAATATAAGAAGAGGGAACTAACATCCAACATTTAGAATTAAACAAAAAACTGTGCAAAGTGCAGTTAGTTATCACACTCTTTAAGCAAAGTCTTAAGGTGACATAAAGCCAAAGTTTCAAAACCGTACCTCGCACCTACTCCAAATCAAACAGTGACCCCAAGCAGGGGGGTTGCAGGGGGGCAGCATGCCCCCCCATATGCATTACACTATTTATGGAATCTATTTGCGATTTCGTAACTAATCTCATAAACAGTGCAATGTATATGGGGGGCATGCTGCCCCCCCTGCAACCCCCCTGCTTGGGGTCACTGTTTGATTTGGAGTAGGTGCGAGGTCACGGTACCTATATTACTCTGTCTCAGTTGGAAGTTAATTTCTATTTTGTTAATAAAAATTGCAAAGTACCTACTTGCCTCTTTAATTTTATTTTGTTCTTAGTCGACAGTGAGAATTTACTTCACATTAAAAGGGAACTAAAACCACTCAGACTTTTGGGAATTTATTTCCCACCTTACATGGGAACTAAGTCCACTTCGCGAAAGTGGTTTTATTTCCCACTAAGTGGGAACTAAGTCCCTCAGTGGACTTAGTTCCCGTGGACTTATTTCCCTGCACCGCTGATTCGTGAGCAAGCACTGGTTGATTAAACAGTAGCCTGAATTGATTGTCTTTTAACAATCTAAGATGCTGGTACCTTTTGACTAATGTTGCCACGCAGATACAAAACTACCATCAGTGATTGCAGTGCTTCGAAGAAGTCGTTCAGCTTTACCGCTTAAATTTGCTTTTAAGTAATGAAGTTTTTGAACATCGGATATGGAAGAGTTTTTGTAAACCAAACTTTCGAATAAGACTTTGAATTCCGGCCACATTTGAAAGGAACCAGAAAATGTAGGGATTTTTATCGGGGGAAGTTTTAATTCAACAGACAAGGCCTTCTGTCCTGCTATGGAATTATTAAGAGAGTTGTGACTTTGGTTATTGCTGTCGATGGTATGAATATGCAGCTTTAATTCTGAAGAATATTTATAGTACAGTTCCTTTAAATTATGGAACGTTAGTGCTTCCAACCTTTGCATCTTCAGTTGGAGCTGCAACAATTTGTTGATGCAGACCCCTTGCTTCTGAATACGATAATTCTAAATTTTGCAACCGCGCCTCATTCATATGATCAGATTTGGTTACTTTCTCAAGCTCTACGGAAACCTTATAATCGGCCTTTAACTCTAGCGAGATGGTTTCAACCGAGCCTATTAAATTTGAAAGCTTGCTCTTACTCATGACGCAGGACTCTTGTTTAATCGTAATCGCAAAACACACCACAACACGATATTATATTATGAAGAAATAATTAATTTTAATAATAGTTAAGATAAATGCCACACACCTGTTGTTAAGCGTTGCTCCCTCGTTGGAGCTCCAGCTCCCGCTCCAGAAATCCAAAGTATCCGAACGAAGTAAAGGGCACGAACAGCAGCGTATACTGCGACGGACACGACCAATTTAATTCCACGCACTGTAGTACTAATTGGTGTTACGCACTTGTTATTATTAGTTGTCTAGTTAATATTCTTTTGCACTAAAGTCTAGATCCTTTAATCCGGCTCGAAGGACCAGATGTTTGTCGCAAGGAAAATTACGTGAACCGAACGAGGACTCTAGTTCGTACACAGGGAATTAACTTAATACCCCAAGTGGTATTAAAGTGAGCCAATAAAAAGAAACAACCACCAAATTTTATTCACTAGATTTATTACAAATTGTTCGAGTTACTGCCAAACTACTCTTTTACACCTTCCAAATTTTAATGCCAAACATTTTTCATTTTTCTCTCCACGAAATCTCTGGTCCAGCCGGTTTCTGAGGTCACTCGTCTGCTGGTCAATAACCTCTCGGGAATTGCGGATCATCAAGCAGCTGTTTACCTCAAGCAAAAAATTTCACAGCTTAGCTGCTCCCGCACAGCGCATCGTGTTCTTCTCGGGGCAGTATGTGTAATCCCCACTAACACATGCGTGCATACTTCTTCACTGGACAATGTTGCTTAGTGGGAGGAGAAAATAGGCAAAAACATAGCATTTTTTTTTGCATGCAGTTTTCTTAGAAGTGCTTTCTCCAACTGCTTGGATTATGCAGCAGTTTGCTGCTGTTTTTCTGAGCGCCCACTTTTCCCCATCGCTCATAGAACTATGGAGACACTGCATATTTTGCCTTCAGAATTTTCGTAATAAATGCCGTCCGATAAATGCCGATAAAATATGCCGACGGTAGAATGTTGATTCGGGGATGCCGATTGCGAGTTGATATTTGTTGCGTTGCAACAGTGTTAATATTTTCTAATATTTTTTCAGATGCGGAGTTAATTTTCTTTTGTTTATTATTGTTTTCTATTAACATATTTAATCCAGTCTTAATCTCGACTAAGTCATCGTGGTCAGGTGTTCCTGTAGTAATTTTTAGGGCTGATCCTAGAAAATTAAGCGATCGTTTAGATCTGAAGATGTTAGGAAGTAATTGTGATTTTAGATTCTCTATTTTATTTATCAATACATATTCTATCGAATTTTGTTTTAAATTATATGCAAATTGTACTAATTTGTCATAAGGTGTCAGTATTTTTGAAAGGTTTGTAATATGGTATAAGAACGTTGTGTCCTGATAAACGTATACAGGGTCAGTCTCTATCATTACATATTTTTTGTTTCTTAAATCGATTAGTTTGTTGCCGAAAATGGCGGAGATATAAAACAGTATTATTATTATTCTTTGCATGTTTGTACTCGTATATTATCTTTATGTATTACTACGTTTTTGTTTGTAACTATTGTGTTACCTTTGTCCTCCTTTACAATGTGTTTCGAATATTTTCGTACGTTTTTGTTGCGTCGGTGCGTTTTAGAATATAACGTCTCCTGCTTGATACGTGATGTTCCTACGGTTTTTGTTGTGATATGACAGCACTTTATTTTGGTTTGCTTCAATTTTTTGCTTGATATCAGGGTGTCCTCCCCGATGGAAAAACACGTCCTCGGGTTTCTCGTCAGTGACTGAATGTATTGTTTTGTTGTAATTTCGAACTGCGTTAAAGATTTCGTCTTCTGGTGAAAAATTATTTTCCTGGGCTAGAACTCTTGTGAGTTCAATCAGCGTGCTATGTGTGCGTTCAACTTGGCCGTTTGTTGTGGAATGGAATGTTGGAGTTGGTGTATGCTCAATGTGTAGTTTTTCGTAAACCTGTTTTACACATATACTTGTTAATGCTGATTCGTTATCAGTCATTATGCATTTAGCGTTCGGATAAATTTATGATAATATTTCATCAATGTATTTGTGCATGTTTTTCTTATCTGGAATTTCCTGTATATAACAATATTTTGAATATTTGTCGGTTGTACTAATGTACTAATGTATATATTTCCGTTCATGTAAAATAAATCTAAGTGTATGTTTTCACCTACATGATTTGGAATTGGTGCGGCTCCAATTGGCTGTTTTTTGGTCTTCGTTCATATTTATTTGTAAGGCAGATGTCACAGTCTTGCGCTTCTTTTTTACACATTGGGCGTACAGTTGGCCAAAAATATATTGTCAGTATTTCTTAAGCGTTATTTTTGTAATTTCTGTGTGCACGTCTGTGTGTTTGTAATATAATTTCCTTTTGTCTATCCATGTCTTCTGTTATTTTCTGAGCTATGTCAATTGGTTTGTGAAGATATTTCCACTAAATTATTTGTACTAAGGTTTATAACTATTTGATTTTTAAATGTATTTAATGGTTGTTTTACGCGTTTTACCTTTTCAGTTGGCGAACTTTGGGCTGAGTGTTGTGAATAACCAGAGGTGGTATTTATTTGCTGGCGGAATACTGCATCAGCGACAACGTTTTGGTTGCCTGGTTTATACCAATTCAATGCCATATTCTTCGATGAAATTTTTGCATCGTTTAATTTGGTGCTAGGATTTTTGTCTGATATGGAAAAAATAAGCGACTGGTGATCTGTGTAGATGGTTAAGTCCGCTATACCATACACATAATTTCTTAACTTTTGAAGTGACCAGACTATCGCGAGAAGCTTCTTTTTTTTATAATAAGCGCGCACTAAAGGGATTTGTTGGGACCCTTATAATGTATTAGCTACACAGCGCGGTCGTTAAGGAAATTAGGGCAAGAGGAAAAGGAGAGATGCCGATGCACGTTGGTTTTGAATGTCTGTAGGTTATAATGTGTAGGAAAAATGGAGCGGGGAAGAGCATTCCACATTCGTGTTGTACGGCTGAGGAAAGATTCTTTGAACTTCACTGTACGTCCGAACACAGGCTTGAGGGTGAACTGATGAGCATTCCTTGCATGGCGGGTATTGCGGTTGAAATGCTCAAGGGGAGGAATGCAACTGGCTATTTCGTTTGAGCACTTATGGTGGAAATAACGATAAAATAACGACAGGCAGGAGACATTACGACGATGACTAAGAGAGTCAATCGATCTCGCGATGTCTCGGTCGCCAATGAGTTTTATCGCGCGTTTTTGGATCCTGTCAAGTAGCTCCAAATAAGTTATTGGTGCACCGGACCAGATATGAGCGTTGTACTCGAGTTTCGGGTGAATAAACGCCTTATAAATTGTAGCCAGATCAGAAGGGGTGAAATATTTCTTACAACGCTTAAGGAAGCCTAGACATTTCGCGGCGTTCTTGGCGACATCGAATATGTGGTAATTCCAACGAAGGTTGTCATTAACACACATACCGAGAATGGAAAGCCTTTCGGTTTCAGCGATGTAAGTGCCATTCATATATAATGGCAGTGTGTGTGGGTTTTGCTTTAATGACAGGAGACAGAATTGAGTTTTGGAAGCATTAAATTCCACTCTATTGGTTTTACCCCACTGAGTTATGCTGTTAAGATCGGAATTTAATGAGCTTAACATACGTTGCCGTTCTAGTTCCAGACCCGAAGATGAGGGGCGTGACCCAAGAAACGAATATGAGAAGCTGAGGGTACTGTCATCAGCAAAGGAATGGATTGGATTAGAAGTAACAGACAGGAAATCATTTATAAAAATGAGAAAGAGAGTCGGGGACAGAACAGAGCCTTGGGGGACACCAGCATTTATTTGGTGAGTTGCAGACTTGAAACCGTCCAAATCAACTTGAATTGAACGGTCCGAACGGTAATTTCTAATCCATTGAAGAAGAGTATCATCGATTCCAAATGCACGCATTTTCGACAAGAGAGCTTGATGCCAAACTCTGTCAAATGCCTTTGAAATATCAAGCGCAACGATTTTACTTTCACCACCTTGATGAAGAGATTGGTTCCACTTTTCGGTTAGATATGTCATCAAATCACCAGTGGACCTGTTGCTACGAAAACCATACTGCCGGTCATTAAGAAGTTTTCGCGATTCAAGATATTTCATTAGCTGACGGTTTATCAGCGTTTCCATGAACTTAGAAAGAAGGGACGTAAGTGCAATTGGTCGGTAGGAGGAGGGAGAAGAAGATTCGCCTTTTTTTGGTACAGGCTGGACAAATGCTGTTTTCCATCTTCACGGAAAGAGTCCTGAAGAATAGGACAGATGGAAAAGCTTACGCAATGGTTTTGCCAGCGAAGAAGAACACCTCTTCAGAACGATAGGGGAAATACCATCTGGACCAGCGGATTTGTGAACGTCAAGATCTTGAAGTACTCTAGCCACTGTACGAGTGCGAAAGTGGATTGGTCCCATGGAGAATTCTACGCACTCGAGTACAGGGGGAGACAAAGCACAATCTGGGAGCGTTGAGCTGACTGCAAAATGAGCAGCAAGCAGATTGGCCTTATCTATAGAGCTGACAGCTGGAATGCCATTGTAAATGAGTGTCGGGACCGATGATGAGGTCGAATTCTTGATGTTTTTAACAAATGACCAAAAGTTTTTTCTACCCGTGCGACTTTGTAGTATTTTTTGCCTCAACTTTTGGTCATAGGAGAATTTGACACGATTAATGTGGGCATTGCAGTCATTTCTGGCTCGTTTAAACTTTTTACGGCTTTCCTCAGATGGGTTGGCTTTGAATAGCCGAAAACTTACCTCTTTTAACCTGATAGCCTCTTTGCAGCTCGAGTCACACCACGCGTTAACCTTGGGTTTGCTACTTTTAATCATGTTAGGGATAAAAGTCTTCATACCCAGGTGAATTATGTTTGTGATCATATCAGCAGCAGCATCCACGTCGCTGTTGAGGAAGCACAGCGACCAGTTAAAACTCTTAAAGAAACCGTTTAGTTTTTCCCAATTGGCTTTCTCGTATTGCCATACGGTTCTTTTTGGAGTTTGTTCTTTAACTATGTGGTTGGAGTACGAGAAATTCGCTGATATGATACAATGGTCTGACGAACCTAGAGGCGATAATACGTTCAAAGCGTATTTATCGGGGTGAGAGGTAAGAAACAAGTCCAAAGTGTTGGCAGTTTGGCTGCTAATGTCCGGTATTCGTGTCGGCTCATTTACAAGCTGAGTCAGGTTATTTACCTCAGCAAAGATCTCGACGTACCTTCCTTCGGGTGTTGTCTGACCAGAATGTCGAAGCCAGCCTGAATTGTGTATATTAAAATCGCCCGCAATAACGATTTCAGAACGAGGATGAAGGGTCACAATTCTTGTAATGGAATCGGACAGGGCATCAAACTCATTATAAGTTGAATGTCTGTCCAAGTTGGGGCTTCTGTAAATAAAACAGTAGTGGATTAATTGCCTACGGACATGAAATTTGAACCAAATGAAATTAAATTCCGGATTGGAACACTGACCATACTGGGGCTGAAGTTGGTAGGCTACGTACCCAGGTAGACCAAACTCTGTTAAATCAGAGCCAACGCTAACCTGGGTTTCACTAAGTGCCAAAACAGCTGGTTTGTTATGAAAAACATGGGCGTATAATGAAAAAAAAATGTTTCCTCAACCCACGAATGTTGCTGACATCCACAACGAAATTCCTACACATTAGAAAATACAAACATAAAAGAAAACACAACTCCGACGCTAACTAAGCATAAGCCGCGAATTGAAAACATACGTTAGATTTCCAAAACAATCTACCGCAGGTGTTATGCCAGTACGGTAATTTGTTTTGGTCCACCAACAAAATCAACAACTCACGACCCCGATATTCGCCCGATGCTGCCTTTACCCAAGCATTGCAAGTGCCCAAACTATAATCGAACGACACATGCAATAGTCAAGAAAGAGCAACAGTGATGAAGTGGGATGGGGGACGGATGGATACCCTACGCTGTTGCTTTTTTATACCCTATTCTAGGGGTATATTAATTTTGACGCATAGTTTGTAACATACCTTAATATTGCCCGTAGACCCCTAAAAGTTACTATATTTATGATCAGCATCGATAGTAATGTCGATCTAGCCATGTCCGTCCGTCCGTCCGTCCGTCCGTCGGCAAAAATTAGGCCTTTAAACTGGACCTAGAGAGCTGAAATTTTAACCATATACTCTCTAGGGTCCCGAAATAATCAAGTTTAAGAATTTTTGAAATCCGCCCACAGACACGCCCACAAACTGAAAAAAACAAAATTTTGGAAAAAATCGAATTTTGAGCTAGAGAGCTGAAATTTTTTATATATGATCTATGGCCCATAAAACTGATTGGGACATAAAATTTTCAAAATCCGCCCACTGACACGCCCACAATTAAATAAAACAAATTTTGGAAAAAATTGAACTTTGAGCTAGAAAGCTGAAATTTTTTATATATGATCTATGGCCCATAAAACTGCTTGGGACATAAAATTTTCAAAATCCGCCCACTGACACGCCCACAATTAAATAAAACAATTTTATTGAAAAACCAAAATTTGAGGTAGGGAGCTGAAATTTATAATATATACTCTCTAGGGGCTCTTTATGCTCATGTGTAAATATTTTCAAAATCCGCCTACTGACACGCCCACAATTATTTTTATTTTTATTTTTGAAAGTCCAAAGTTTGAGCTAGGGAGCTGAAATTTATAGTATATACTCTCTAGGTGCCCTTTATGCTCATGCTTAATTTTTTTTTAAATTCGCCTACTGACACGCCCACAACTAAATAAAACAATTTTATTGAAAAACCAAAGTTTGAGCTAGGTAGCGTTTTTATTTACAAAAGCTTAGTTTTTTCGATAAAATCCTTTAAATTTTTGTCACGCCCACTTATTAGGGATAGGAATATGAATAGGGTATCCAACAGTTCGCCCAAGCGGACTGTAGCCCGCCCCTATGTTTTCGCTTGTTTTTGATTTTTTTGTTTCAGCACTGCCACCGGCACTGGCTCTATGTGAATTTATTTTTTTTTTTTTGCTTGTTCACACACTGCGCAATTTTGTTGTTGTTTTTTTTCGCGAACTGTGTTGGCCGGTGTTTGTGCTGTAGTTTTGTTCAGGTTGGCTAAGAGGTCTAGATATGAATGAAATAAGTTTCTTATTATGAGAGAGTACAGCTCCTATTGCAAAGTTGCTTGCATCTGTCGTTAGTTCGAAAGGTTTGTTAAAGTCTGGTTGAAATAATTCAACTTCCGACTGTAATATGTTCTTAATTTTCTTCATTGCTTCGAGTGCTGGTTCGTCTAGATTAATTAGTACTTTTTTGCTTTGCTTTTTGCTTACACTGCCATTATCTCCACGTAGGAATGTGGTAAGAGGTTTCACTATTGAAACGAAGTTTTGTACGAATTTCCTATAATAACTAACTAACCCTAAAAATGACCTTAACTCTTTTAAGTTTCTAGGTGTTGGATAGTCATTTATTGTTTGGACCTTATTAGGATCTACGGTTATTTTATTGTGTTTGACGATATGTCCGAGATATTCTACTGAGTCGTGGAAAAAATGTGCTTTCTCTCTAGAGATGTTCATATTCGCATTGTGAAGTGCGTTTATTATTATTCGGATGTGCTCCATGTGTTCTTCAGGCGACGAAGAATATATAAGCACATCGTCGATGTAAACGTAAGCGGACTTACCTATATATGGGCGTAATATATCCTCTATGCATCGCTGAAATATAGAAGGTGCATTCTTTAAACCGCACGGCATCCTAACAAATTGATATTTGGCGCCATTCACACTAAATGCAGCTTTTCCTCTGTCTGATTCTTTGATCAAAATTTGATGAAATCCTGACTCTAAATCTAATGTAAAGTAAAGACTTTTGCTCTGCCTAAATTTTGAATAGTCATTGCTACGTCTGGGATAGGGTACCTGTTAGTTATAGTTTGAGCATTAATCTTCTGAAAATCTATAACCATACGTTTTCTAGGTTTCACTTCCTCATCGGTGCCTTTCTTTGCGACAGTCCATATTGGAGAATTGTATGGACTTTTGCTAGGTTGTATAATTTGGTTATTTAATAATGTTTGGATTTCTATATTAATGAATTCACTGTCTTCCATTGTATACGGGTACTGTTTCACCCAAATAGGATCTTCTGATTTCGTCCTAATTTTAGCTTGTACAGTAGTTGTAAAGGGCAGAATTTCATTAGTTTTGTCATTTATTCTCATTATATTTTCGAATTCACTTCTATATTCCTCATTATTAATAGTATAATTTACTTTTTGTTCACTAGTTTCATTATACCCTATTCTAAGGGTATATTAATTTTGACGCATAGTTTGTAACATACCTTAATATTGCCCGTAGACCCCTAAAAGTTACTATATTTATGATCAGCATCGATAGTAATGTCTATCTCGCCAAGTCCGTCCGTCGGCAAAAATTAGGCCTTTAAACTGGACCTAGAGAGCTGAAATTTTAACCATATACTCTCTAGGGTCCCGAAATAATCAAGTTTACGAATTTTTGAAATCCGTCCACAGACACGCACACAAACTCAAAAAAACAAAATTTTGGAAAAAATCGAATTTTGAGCTAGAAAGCTGAAATTTTTTATATATGATCTATGACTCCTAAAACTGCTCGGGATAAAAAAATTTCAAAATCCGCCTACTGACACGCCCACAAATAAATAAAATAATTTTTTTATACCCTATTCTAAGTGTATATTAATTTTTGAAAATCCAAAGTTTGAGCTAGGGAGCTGAAATTTATAATATATACTCTCTATGGGCCCTGTATGCTAATGTGTAAATATTTTCAAAATCCGCCCACTGACACGCCCACAATTATTTTTTTTTTTTTTTTTAAATTCAAAGTTTGAGCTAGGGAGCTGAAATTTATAATATATACTCTCTAGGGGCCCTTTATTCTCATGTGTTAATTTTTTTTAAATCCGCCTACTGACACGCCCACAATTAAATAAAACAATTTTATTGAAACACCCAAGTTTGAGCTAGGGAGCGTTTTTTTTTTGATAAAATCCTTTAAATGTTATATAACAAAATATGTAGAGCGTTCTTAACAATTCAACCATACTTAGACTTTTGTCACGCCCACTTATGAGGGATAGGAATAAGAATAGGGTATCCAACAGTTCGCCCAAGCGGATTTTGTTGTATTTTATACAATTGGTGTTTATATGTTAAGATCGGCGAAGGAGATTCGCATTTCAGCAGTGAGGCATATCATATTTGCATGTGAAAAAAATTAATTGAGGCAGAGATAAGATAAGACAAGTTAGAGTGTGTGTACGAGCGCGTGCCCTGCTTGTAATAATAGCTGCCGTAGGTTATTCATGAACAACTCAAATTGGTTTATTTATTGGTTCATCAAATAAAAAGGGCATTCATTCATAATCGGTATTCAAAATCATATTAGGTTCATATTTCGTTTGCATTATGTTACACAATCGAATCTCCGAATATAAACAGAATTTTTTCATTTGGTTTTGCACAAGCACCTGAGTGCCTCAGTTTGGGCAGCTAAATATCATTGATTTAGGTATTCTTTTTGATACCTACTTCTTTTGATACCGTCATACCGACCACTAGCGGCCGATATACTTATTGCAAATTTCGGTTTCAGGATGTCCCAGTAGGTACTAAAGAAATGAAGTATAGTTTAAATTTATCTTTTGAAGTAGGTAGGTACAATTATGAAATTTTATAGGTAGGTACCCAAATGCATTAAAATATTGAACTCCATCAAACGCATGGTTAGACGTATCGCATGTTATAGAAACCCACATTTTTTATTCTAGCCTCGTTAATACCTCAGCCAGAAAAAATATAAGTTTCATATGTATATATATACATACAGTGAAATCTTCCTTGAGGGGACATTAATGGTGCACATTTTTGTCCGCTTAAGAGAGTTTACCGTTTAAGGAAAATTAAAACAACTTATCCATCTTTAAGCTAAAAAGAAAAGTCTTCATATACAAAGATGGTATATTAATTGTTGGCTCTAATGGAAATTTGGGGTAGGTTATGGCATATTGCGAGGAGGCCGTAGGATGTTTGCTGGTATTTAATACAATTGGTATGTACCTCCGTCTCACCTGATTACGAACAGGTAGTTTCTTGATTTAATTTTACGAAATTTGTTAACTCCTTCGATAATATGGGAAAAACCAAATGCAATATGAAAGAAGGCTATATTAAGTTTATGTTGTAAAAAAAAATTGGGATTAGGTAGATAAATTCGATTTTATTGATGCTTTTCCCAAAAAGGTTATAAAATTAGTCCTTTTTTTCGTCGCACCTGATTACAAAAAGTAACCATATCTACCTGTTATCATATTTTAAATAAAATTAAAGGCATTAAGAGTAACAGGGACCTTAGTTCAAAACATAATTTCTTAGAAACAAAAACTAAGGGTAAAAAAAAAATTCATTAATAGGTAGGTAGGTTTTTCTTGTAGTAGTAGGAGCTGGAAGTGTGCGATTGATGAATGATTTACACAAAGCGTAGATATGTTGGAATGGTAATCTTTGATAGAGGTAGTGGCAGTTAAGAAATTAGAAATACCCGCCAATTTAACTTAAATACATGACCAAAACCAATTTTTTCAATTAGAAGTTCAAAATTTTTGTTGTGATAAGCTTAAGGATTTTCTTGTGAATTAAATAAGATTGTCAGAAGGAGTAAACGCATTTTAAAATTTTGTTAAGTACCAACTTATTCACTTATATAAGAGATTATTCTCTACGGGATTTAGCTCCTCATTCTTCCCACATTTCACCCAGTCAATTTCCTTCTCCGGGACTCCATTCATATAGAACACATTTTTGAAACGCCAAAAAGACTGAAGATGGACAGGGAGTATAACTTGCGTAAGCAGTTAGATCGTCAATTGGAAGGTTTGCCTGCTGACGTGCAGACGTTCATCTTTGCGCAAGCCTTCTATAAACCCAAAAGTCATTGGGCAAATGACGAAAAAGACGTTTGTTTAAAACTCTTTTATAAGTCCCCATGTGCGTACTCATATTTGTTGAGTACGGGATTCAAATTGCCAGCGGTAAGAACTATTCATCATTGGCATTCGGCTTTAAGCTTGCCGGCCGGCTTTTCAGAGCAAATATTTTGCCTGCTAAGCAATAAAGCTAAAGTGATGACAGCGATGGAAAGGAAATGCGTTTTATTATTCGACGAGTTGGCAATTAAACCCGAACTCGATTATAATATTAAGGACGACCTAATTTATGGATTTACCGACTTTGGAGAGCTTGGCAGGACGACCACAGTAGCCACCAAAGTGATGGTATTTACGTTAAGAGGGCTTAATGGAAATTGGAAGCAAACCGTTTCCTACTACGTGGGATGCCCAAAAGGAAAAGATATTGCAGAGATGTTAAAAATAAACATCAGCAAAATAATGGCATGCGGCCTAAATGTCGTCGCGACAAGCTGCGACCAAGGATCAAACATCGTACTGGCTTACAAACTGCTAGGAGTGTCAGTAGAAAAGCCTTATTACGATGTTGGGAATGAAAGGGTTTTCATGCTGTACGATTATCCGCATCTCTTCAAGAGCGTGCGGAATATATTGTTACAGCACAAAATCATAATTTCAGGAGAAGTTATAGATTGGTACGTAGTTGTTAAGCTGTATGAAGAAGACTCGAAAGGAGTTTTGCAAGTCTTCTTCAAGCTTACTAAGAGCCATGTTTGCCCAAATGGTTTTGAAAAACTATCGGTTAAACTGGCAACACAAATATTCAGCGCTAATGTAGCTGCCGGAATTTTGTATGCAGTGAAAGCAAACTGCTACAAAACAGTTGAGGAACAGAAAGTTGCCGAATCAACAGCAACTTTCATACAAAAAATTAATGACTTGTTCGACAACCTGAATAGCGACAGACTGAGTTCCAGGAATCCAAGTCGTCAGCCAATTTCAGATTCGACTTACACACTTAAGTCAATACGAAATGCTCGCCAGTGGATAAAAACGTGGGAATATACCGGAAGACTGCAAAAACCTCCTTGCTTTTTCGGCTTGGAGCAGACACTGCTAGGAATTGAGATGATGTGGACACATCTTAAGAGTACTGAGCAGAAGTTTCTCCTGACTGCGCATCTTAACACAGATCCAGCAGAGAACTTATTTTCGATGGTGCGGACAAATAGGGGATCGTATGAGAAAAACCCCTCGGCTTACAGATTCATAAGAAATCTTAAGCAAATTATATTTAAAAATTTAAAATCTTCAGATCATTCGGGCTATGAAGATTCTGGAGCAGAGCTATTGCTGGATGAAGCAGATCGCGAAGAACTGGATATTGAGCGGGCAGCGAATGAAGAATTTTCAGTTGAAGTCCCATTAGAAGACCACATCATGGGGACCGATATTTTAAACAATATCGAGTACGATGACGCAGATGAAGACTACGCAAGGAACAACACTATAGAAACAGTACTAACGAAAGGATGTTCAGAGAAGCTACAGGAAGGAGCTTTGACGTTCTACGCAGGATTTGCAGCGTTTAAGTTACGGAACAAGATTAATTGCGAAGCCCGCACGCAATTTATGATCGATGAGACAAATTCTTATCGAGAACAAGCCTTGTTAATACGTCTCAAGGCTTATGAGACCACACAAACTGTGTCAGAGTTTGGGAAGCCTACTATAAGCTTCGAAAATACTGCGAAAAGAATAAAGGAGATATTCGAAACAGTTTTTCCGGAGGACCGCAAACAAGCAAACTTGGTTGAAAACCTCATGTCTCAGATGATAAACCAGTTGGAAGTGACAGAAACCATGACGTGTAGCAATTATGGACACAACGAAGACATCGTTAAATTTATTTTAATCGGACTGATTAAATTTACAATAAAAAAAAACAACAAGGATTTAAGGCTGCCAAACTTTAAGGATAAGCATCATGTAAATAAATATCTATAAATAAAGTTATATTTTAATAAATGAATGGGTGTGTTTTTCTGATTTTCATATATAAATATTTATATGTACTCATATTTATTTTTATTTGTTTTTAGTTATGGTAATATTAATATATATTTTATTTATTTTTTATATATAGGTACTTTAGGTATGCGCTTTTGGTTAAAGGACCCTATGCGTTGTTATGTTACGTAATATTTTATTTATTTATTTATGAACTATGCGCGAGGAGTAGGCCTAATGGGGATACCTCGTTTAAAAAAAAAACGCATCAAATGTTTCACCTCCTGGGTGATGCGGAAGAGAACAGACTTGTGTTTTTTTTAGTACCAACCACAGCATTAAAAAAAATTTAAATAAAATATTCAATGCTGTGATTGGTACCTATGCCTCGAATATCCAAATTGGTTAAATGAACATTTCTTTATCTTTAAACTACATACATAATATTCTCAGTATTTGTTTTTTTTTCTTTTAAGAAAGCAATGAAAACATATATTTTTGCATGTCTAAATAGGTAGGTAGTTTGTTTGACATTCATTCAAATAATAAAAAAAAAATGTAAATCGACAGGTGAGCTGCCTCTAACAGATATACGTATCCAACAACGTGTTCGCTTATAAATATTTGATAAAAAACAAATCGAATATTTCTGAATCAATAACAAAAGAAATGATAGAAATCGGTGAATTTTTGGACGAGATATACCCAAATAGCAAGAGTCTAAAAAACCATAAACGCATACTTTCTTTACTTCTTACATGTTCAGTAGGTAAAGTAAAGGAACAAGACCAAACTGTGATGGATTCCGGGCCACGAAGGGTTTGAAGGCAACGAAAAGGCCGACGACGGGTTGCGATATCACCTAAACATAATGAAAATAGTTGACTCTGCAGAATGCCGGCTATGTCTTGAGGAAGACGAAACAGCTGAACACATTCTAGGTGAATGTCCGGCCTCAGAGAACAACTGAGTTCCGAAGATATAAAGAAGTGGTCTGCTGGTAGCATTATCCGCTTTATACGGAAAGAAGAAATACTACTAGCTTAACATATTTCTGGCCCAGACGGTACAAACGACCTCATAGGTCGCAGTACCTTTTTCTTCGCCTTGGCGAACCAGAAGCTAAAAAAAAAATATATTGCAAATTTCAGCAGAACCATTTACCACAGGGCATGACAACTAATAATAGAACGAAACGAGGAGTAGGCCGTCTGATTAAAGCTCGGTGACATGCTACACGTATATCTAATGCTACAATATGGGTAATGCGAAAGAGAACCAATCAAGCAACCTTCATTAGAAGCAAAAAACACAAACAAGTGACCTTCCTCAATGCTTTATTGCAAAGGTGCAGGGACTTTAAACAACGAAAATTCGTATTATCCATATAAATATTCATCGTGTAGGTACCTATTGACCAATAAGTGGTGGTGCAGCATGGCACAATACCGACACAAAATAAATTCAGCCCAATCATGAATATTCCCGGGGAATTTTTCCTCGAGAATTTTATTTTTCTCGAGAATTAAATCCTCCTATTCTGAATCAACGGGGAAACATTTTTCACTTCGAATCCGGGAGAAGGAATTTCTGAAGTTTCGAAATCAGCTATTTAAGTGTCATTTTGCGAAATCTGTCAGAAGAATAAAAATTGAATAGTTTTTATAAATTTGCTAAAATAAATATAATATAGGTGATTTGTGATTGTTGTTCATGAAAAATTCGTGTTAAAATGATAAGTGTCGCATTCAGAATGGTGGCGGAGGAATTAGCAACTATTGAACACCAAAACCGTCGTAAAATAAGAAGGAACTTGAGAGACAGCTCCAATCCATTGGAATTACCTCAAAACATGTAAGTGCAAAGACTGATGCATTTGTAGTTTGGTTTCACACGCAAATCTTTACCTACTTTTACAGATTTCAAAAATATTTTCGCGTCAATAAGTGCGCGTTCAAATATTTACTCAACGTGCTCACAGAATCTTCCCAGGAAGCAAGAAAGAGCTTTGCGGTTACACCAATCGTTAAACTGAGTGCTTGCTTGCGGTTCTTTGCTGAGGGGGAATATCAAACTGGTGTTGGGAAGGATCATGATGTTGGTCTTGCCCAATCCAGCTTTTGCAAAGTTTTTGCAAACGTGTTGGACATATTTGAAAGAGAGCTATATTCACGATGGAATCGCATATGCAAAAATGATCAGGAAAAAAGAAGCAATAGCCTGGCATTCTATTTAAAACATTATATTCCTGGTGTTGTGGGATGTATTGACGGCACGCATATTAGAATAATAGCGCCCTCAGAAAATAAACATCTGTATTACAACAGAAAGGGATACTATAGTTTAAACGTTATGCTAGTACATAGGTTAAAAAAGCATTGGTTTCAAGTTGAATAATATCATTAACAAATTTCAGATATGCGATGATAAATTAACTATACAGTACGTAAATGCTTCTCATCCTGGTGAATACGATGATGATTTAATATGGAATGTTAGCGATCTTCGGTCATACTTTGAAGAGGAATATTTACGTGAAGTAAGAAACTCTTGGCTTCTGGGTACACGCGCTTATTTAAGAATTTTTATTGCATTTTTAAAATTTTTTTTCTTTAATTTTTCATTTTGTTAAAAGGAGATGCGGGATATCCATTGGAACCGGTGCTTATAACACCCTACAGGCTACCAAATAAAGGTTCGACACAAATGAAGTTCAACGATGTTCACTCACAATATCGGAACGTTATTGAACGCACTAATGGCGTCTTAAAGAATAGATGGCGATGTCTTCTTGGTGCTAGGGACCTGCACTATACCCCAGAAAAAGTAGCTAAAATTATTAATGTATGTTGCGCCCTACATAATATATGCATTAGGTTCAAGGTAGAATCTACAGAACCTGAATTAGAGGTCCCTGTCACTGATGCACCTCTGAGTCTGAACAACAAATACGTAATTTCCTCAACCAGGTGCGAGTATTTGACTATAGCACAAAATATAAGAGATGGTATTCCCAGCAGCTTGTAAATTTTACAATATATTTATAAAATCTATAAAAAAAAATAGTTTTTATTAATAAAAAAATTAGATTAGATTTGATCAAAATCTTAGCTTGTTCCTTGTTAACAGTTTTCGACATTCAAAATTAAAATTAATAATATTTTACAGCTCAAATGTTCAGTAACAAATATAAAACTCACATTTCCATCTAATTTCTCGGTTGGATTGTTGGAGAAAAACTTTTGAGAAATGCGATCGTATTCCGCTATTCTTTTGACGTTTGTGATACCTACTTTTCTCTTAGAGAATTTTTCCTCTTTTTCGAAGTTTGCTTAGGATAGGAGGAAAGTGAAAAGGGAAAAGTTTCCCGGTTTCAAATCATTCAGAATAGGAGAGTAGAGAAAAGTGAAAAAATTCTCGCGGAATTTTTATTCATGATTGGGCTAATTATGTCATTGCTTTATAAATTAGACTGAATATTTCTAAATCAATTACAAAAAGAATGATATAAATCGGTACATTTTTCGACAAGATATAGCCAAAATAGCGAGAATCTAAAATGCAATAAATTCATAATTTCTCATTTGAAAGAAAAATACCCAAATCAAATTTTATTAAATTTTTCGTTTCAAACGAATTGCCCCTTCCATCCAGAGAGTCGATAATGCGAAATCCATTATCCATACAAATAATAACTTACTTGGTTTCCATCATCAACCTCTGCTACTTGCAAAGCATACGTACATGAACATGCTACCTGCGCTGCCTACGCCTATGCTCCTTCTTACAATGAAAAAAAAATGCATACACAATGGAATGAAATTCGTTCGGCGGAAAGATTCGAGAGAGACAAACCGGTTTATTTGGTCTTGCTTTCTTCGTTTTCAAAGTGTAGTATTTAAAATGAAGATGACAGCAAAAGTTTAGACACAAACATTCTAGCTCAATTCATAACGCCATCTGCATTTAGTCGGGTAAAACAAAAAATTCGACATGATGGCACTACTATAAAGTGTATATACAATGATGGCACTACTATAAAGTGTATATACAATGGTGCCATCATGTCGAATTTTTTGTTTTAGCCGACTAAATGCAGATGGCGTTATGAATTGAGCTAGAATGTTTGTGTCTAAACTTTTGCACTTATTGGTCAATAGGTACCTACACGATGAATATTTATATGGATAATAAGAACTTTCGTTGTTTTGCATTGCTAAATTGGAGTATTGCGCAAGTTTATTTATCTTTATTCAACATTTAAAATTGTTGGTATATATTTTAAAGTCCATGTACATTTTCAATGAAGCATCGAGGAAGGTCACTTGTTGGTATTTTTTGCTTAATTGCATTAAACGTATTTTTTGCTCTTTTGCATTAAACGTGTTCTAACATTAGATACATTTCGAGGCATTAAGACCGTCACTACAAAGATTATGCTGGCTAACTCTAGAGCTAAGCTCCAGCAATTGTAGAGTTTTCTATTGTGTCTCTTGGCGGTTCAAGTTGAGTATGACTTTCATTACTATAGTCCCAGTTTATTCATAGTTTTAATTGTAATCCGCGTTGCGACTATTGGATATCAGAAAGAGTTGAACTGCTTTTTGTATTCATATTGGTCTAATTTTATTCGTGAAAGGATAAGTTGTGCATATGAATATTTTTATAATACCTATATAAATCCTAATTCTTTTACAGTATAGTCCATTGTCTGGCTGGTAGTTATTACACTGGACTATATTGCTACTATTTTACCTATATAGTTGCCAATTATATCCAGTCTTGTTCGTATTGTGTGCATTGATTTGCACAGTCCGTCTGTTTACCAAGATAGATATCTTGCTCTTAAGCATTTTGTATCTAATCTTATCAAACTTAATATCAAATTTAATATCAAATTTAGCACCGACCGCGCTGACCCCAAATTATTCATGTATTAATTTTTTTTTAATATAGATTTATTAAAAGATATTGAAAGTTAAAAACTTTTGAAGTTTTATTTAACCCTATTACTGCCATGTCATTTGACTAACGTTAGCTGCCAGGGAGTGAATTGGAGACACCAATACAAAATACATAGAGAATTCATTTATTTTATTAGAAAAAAGGAAATTAAATGCAAATAATTTAGGGATCTATTATTTAACTTATTAAACTATTTATTTTGACATGTAAGGCAAACAAAAGTTTTCTGTGAATGCTCATTACAAACGGGTTCTGACAAATACCACTGTATTGTTTAGAAGATCGTCCGTTTTCATAAGAGCAGCAGTAACAGTAAATTGGACTTCCGATTCCAAAATTCTTCATAGGACGTGCCACCTTGCCTCCGTAATCCAGCATCGATCAATATTCCTATGAAAGCTCGAATTTCCACCATATCGGTCATCTTCCATTTGTTGCTTACTGTGTTCATTCCGTCTAAGTTAGTGTATTTTACAATAAGTTCTACCACGTCAGTAAAAAACAGCGTAAATGCATCCACAGGATGATCAATGTGTTTTGAAGGGAGTAACACAACTTCATTTACTTTGCTTCGGATGATTTTACGAGCTGAAGGTCGGCCTTGCTAGTTTGGTGGTATTGAAGTTCCAACTTGTCCTATGAATAATTCAGCAGATTTGTTACCACTTTCACGCCCTTCACGTTCTTCTTACAGTAAATATTCTATTTTGCAAGAGATCAAGTTCTTACATGAATAAACAATATACAGTTAAATTTATTTAGCTGTAAACGAACTATAAATTCAAAGTCGTTGAAGTGTCTTAGAGTCACTACGTAGCAGTTTATGTTATTTTTAAATATTTTATGTAATACGTAAACAATATCGAAACATAAAAAAACAAAAATTGTATATAACAGTGACGTTGTGACCAATAATAAAATACATTACACTGATTTTGCGTTAAAAAATTAAAAAAAAATGTATATTAGTTTAAAATAAAATAGCGACTTACAGTCACAGCGTGGCAGGAATAGGGTTAAAAGTCCGAAATTTCATATTATGGATAATAGAGTTCCAAATACACGTTCTAACTAGAGGAAGATCAAGTAATTTGAGAAATTCATCCACTTTTGGAAATATAACTCCCCGTTCAGGAGCAATGGAATCCAGGCCAATAGTTAGTCGTATTCCACCTGGGGCTAGTGTAGGCTTAAGCCAGGATGAGATTTTACCACAACTGGTAGATAACCCTCCTGCAGCAATGGAATCGGGTCAGGCAAGTAACCCCAATAGTGATAGCAATAATGAGCGACGAGATATTAATGAACATCCTCCACCTGTTCACGAATACTCGAGGCAAACCAACGAGTTTTCATTTGTGAAATGCAGTCTATTAGAGATACCTTAGTTGGAAGATTGGACAATTTGAATTTAAATACTCCCAATGTGAATCCTACGAGACCTTCGAACGCTCGTTCTGTCTTCGAACATTTTTTAAATAACGCTTCGTTTTCGACCCAACGCAGACAAGCACCACCAATAAGTCATCAAACTTCTTCAGTAAGTTCAGTTTGTAAGATTGAAAAGTGGCAAATTGTATTTGATGGGTCCGAAAATATCCACGATTTTCTTTTTAAAGTGGAAACCCTTAAGGATCGTTCGCAATGTAGCTGGGAATACACTATAACTTGTCTTATTTTTCTTTATCTCTGCCTCAATTAATAGTTTTTCACATGCAAATATGGTTTATAAACCATTTGGGAATCCTCATTGCTGAAATGCGAATCTCCTACACCGATGTTAACACGCACACCAATTTATTGTGTTAAATACAAAGAAACAGGTGACTGTGATGGTCTAATTGCAATATGCCATAACCTACCCCAAACTTTCATCGAAGCCAACAAACAATTTACCATCAATCTACTCGATGACAATTCTCCCACCTTTCTTTACCCACCATCGCCCCTGCCTTTGAATATGAATATCCATTTTTCACTTGAAAATATGAATTGTAAAGAAAATCATTTGAGAATCCTCACAGTAGCTGAAATGTGACTCTCTTTCAACGATCATACACACACATACCAATTGTGTTAAAATCCAGAAAACATAACATACCCCTTCCATCAAAGCAAACAAAAAACATAGGGACGGGCTACAGTCCGCTTGGGCGAACTGTTGGATACCCTATTCTTATTCCTATCCCTCATAAGTGGGCGTGACAAAAGTCTAAGTATGGTTGAATTGTTAAGAACGCTCTACATATTTTGTTATATAACATTTAAAGGATTTTATCAAAAAAAAAAAAGCTCCCTAGCTCAAACTTGGGTGTTTCAATAAAATTGTTTTATTTAATTGCGGGCGTGTCAGTAGGCGGATTTAAAAAAAATTAACACATGAGAATAAAGGGCCCCTAGAGAGTATATATTATAAATTTCAGCTCCCTAGCTCAAACTTTGAACTTTAAAAAATAAATAAAAATTAATTGTGGGCGTGTCAGTGGGCGGATTTTGAAAATATTTGTACATGAGCATAAAGGGCCCATAGAGAGTATATACTATAAATTTCAGCTCCCTAGCTGAAACTTTGGATTTCCAAAAATTAATATACCCTTAGAATAGGGTATAAAAAAAATATTTTATTTATTTGTGGGCGTGTCAGTGGGCGGATTTTTAAAATTTTTTATCCCGAGCAGTTTTAGGAGTCATAGATCATATATAAAAAATTTCAGCTTTCTAGCTCAAAATTCGATTTTTTCCAAAATTTGGTTTTTTTGATTTTGTGGGCGAGTCTGTGGGCGGATTTCAAAAATTCGTAAAGTTGATTATTTCGGGACCCTAGAGAGTATATGGTTAAAATTTCAGCTCTCTAGGTCCAGTTTAAAGGCCTAATTTTTGCCGACGGACGGACGGACGGACGGACGGACGGACGGACATGGCTAGATCGACATTACTATCGATGCTGATCATAAATATAGTAACTTTTAGGGGTCTACGGGCAATATTAAGGTATGTTACAAACTATGCGTCAAAATTAATATACCCTTAGAATAGGGTATAAATATACCGTAAATCTACACGAAACCGGCTTTGCCAACCACCACCACTACCTGCATCATCCTCCTACTCATATTCCCAGCACGAGAATGGTGTTGAACTAGACTATCATGATTTGTTGCGGGCGAATGCGCACTGGTGGCGTATCGTCGTTTACGCACGGTTGCACTACTATAAGGTTTATATACAATGGCTCTACTTGACGTGGTTGATAATTACGTTGCACTTGTACATTTGAGTTGTATCTTCTTCTATCTTCATATCGTTCTGGTACATGGTTTGGTCTCTGGTTGTGAAGTTGCGGTGTAGCTAGTATGTCGAACTGCATGCTTGCGTTGTCGTGGTATATGGTGCTAGCGATTGCAAATATAGTTTCCAAATCTTTTGGATGGTGGCTGTATAGTGTGCCGCTTGTATACTTGCTGTTGAGCCCTGTGATAAATCTGCGGATAGTTTCCTGGTTTGCATATTCTGACATGGATGCAGATTCTTGGTCTCCCGACATTTCTATCTTTGAGATTATGAGGTTCAGTGCCCTGCTGACTTTGCTGTGGAATTCGGACAATGTGTGCTTTCCCTGTGTAATTCTCTTCATCTCTTCGAGGAGCACATATAGTGGTCGCTGGTCAGCATACGTGTAATCAAGCCTGTTGATTATTGAGTAAAAATTCATCGCGTCTCCGATAATTTTTGAATGTAGGATGGTAAATGCTGTGTAATAATTCGGCTGGTTAGAAAATTGTTTGATATTTTCCATGAATGTCCAAGCCCTTTTCCGCCAGGATCTATATTGATTTTTGTCCCCATTGAAACATGGTATGGTTTCGAATGTTTTCAAATTTATTTGATTTGGATCAGTTATATTTGGTGCTAAGTCTTGATGTTGTTCTTCCATGTTGGTTGTGTGGAAGGATCGTTTCCAGTGTATTTACTTTTAATTGTGTATTCTGTAGAGTTTGTGTGAGTACTTTTATTTGTGCTCATAGAGCTGCGATGTCTCGATCCATTGCATTATCTTTTTTCCTTTTTAGTCGTAAGGAATCGAATATTTTTTGACGTTTCTGGTGTTGATCCAGTGTTTTAATATCTTATTTTTTCAAAGATCTGTTTTTGCTTTTCTTCAAAGCCGTGGAATTTTATCTGGAAAAGTTTGGCTTTCGGGGTTCATGCGGCGAAATCCAACTATTAGTCTGCGAAAACCCGAGAACATAAGCTTGGCCCGTCTTCGAGACTTTACAAAAATTGCTTGTGTTACGTTTTTAAATGAAAGCTCGTAGACTGGCAAATTCTCCTACCTATTGTCAAAACCTCCTAAGGCAATGTCAAATCGTCCTATAAAGTGGGAGGATTTTACTATATTTCTTTTTCGCTCCACATCATGAGAACCCTTTAGATTACACAATTGGAATATACACCACTTTAAAGTCAAATATATAAGGATAGCTTTATACCCCGACATTTTTAACGGTACGCAAAATTTTGGTTCAAAATGACGTATCATCATTTTTGTGTCAAACCCTCCTCGCCTTACCCTATATTAATTTTTGAAAATCCAAAGTTTGAGCTAGGGAGCTGAAATTTATAATATATACTCTCTATGGGCCCTTTATGCTCATGTGTAAATATTTTCAAAATCCGCCCACTGACACGCCCACAATTAATTTTTTATTTTTTTTTGAAAATTCAAAGTTTGAGCTAGGGAGCTGAAATTTATAATATATACTCTCTAGGGGCCCTTTATTCTCATGTGTTAATTTTTTTTAAATCCGCCTACTGACACGCCCACAATTAAATAAAACAATTTTATTGAAACACCCAAGTTTGAGCTAGGGAGCGTTTTTTTTGATAAAATCCTTTAAATGTTATATAACAAAATATGTAGAGCGTTCTTAACAATTCAACCATACTAAGACTTTTGTCACGCCCACTTATGAGGGATAGGAATAAGAATAGGGTATCCAACAGTTCGCCCAAGCGGACTGTAGCCCCTCGCTATGTTTTTATCTAAATCTGAGTTTCTTAAATCTATTGGATGTGACTTCTTTTATGGTTGGTCAAAAAAGTGGGAACTGGTACTCTTCTTATCGTTAGTGCGATAACAGTGGTCTTTGCTTGTAACCTTTACACATATGTGTTTACTATCTTATCTCTAGTTTATTGTTTCGTCCTTCACCTCCCATGTTAACTCGCGCTGCAGTTTGGCGAAAGTTGATTGACTTCTGCTTCGGCCAATCTTTTGGGTGTTAGGGTTAGCGAAACATTAGAACTTAGAGATTTATTAGACCAAAGTCCAGAGTCAGGGGTTTGGCATCCTATGGAAATTGACGAAAAAAAGTGAAAAAATGACCAATTAGTCAAAATTCCCCATTAAGAACTGATAAAAAGAAAGGGGGCAAGAGCAAGTGTTCAAAAGCATGGTCATTATGAGTTTCTGAGTATTTAACGCGTATGCGTCGTTTCGCTGACTACAGTTTAATTTAAATCTTTTAATACATCCACGGGTTAAGAGGTTACAAATTATAATGAGGAAACTCAGGATGGCGGCAATCCTCGCTCAACCAGAACCGCCACTCAACTCTCAAAAGACGAGAAAAGAAGTATTAGATTACAGTGCTTATATGAACGATTTCTTTATTTTTATGCTATGGGCGTATTTTGACTTGAACATTGCCACCCCCCTTGGCGTATTACGCCGATTAATACATTTTCAGATACCTTAAAACTAATAAATTTACATTTCGCAAAAAACTAGTGGTAGAAAATAGTAAATTCAGTATTTCAATTCAGGAGAAATGTATATTGATATGTAAAAATAGGGAGTTGCCAAATTAATTTGATAATCATACGAGTTTATAGATACTTCATCTTAAATATAAGTTTACCGATACTTCCTCCAAAAAAAAGAAAAAAACAATTTATTGTTTATAGAGTTTATAGATACTTCATCTAACAGCAAGGAAGAGAGCGATCCAATGAAATGAGTATCGCGTGTTTCTATCATAGTGATGGTAAAATGCAAAGTTTGACAACAGGGCGAATTACTTCGCCCATCTGCATTTTGATTGTTGCCACTCTCACTCTTCCGTCTACTCCCGGGCAGACCTGCGTAATTCGACCTAAACGCCATTCGGTAGATGACACATTTTCATTTTTTATGACGACCAGATCATTAACTTTGACGCTCTCTTGCGGATGTTTCCACTTGTACCTTTGCTGAAGATATTCGTCCTTCCAGACAGAATTCTTGTCGTAGATGCTTAAATTTCTCCCATTGGTTATTTAAAGACAATGAGGATTCTTGTATATTGGGCTTTGAAGCTCTTCACTCCCGCTTCCCATAGACCTCCCATGTGCGGTACTCCAGGAGGAATAAAATTCTAATTGAGACCCTGTGGTGCATATTTCTCCGAGATCTTAGATGGGATTGATTGTAAGAAATGTTTAAAATCTCGTCGCAGTATAGCATCGGCCCCAACGAAGTTGGTGCCGTGATCTGAATACACTTCTTTAGGGAGACCCCTTCGACCTACGAGCCTGGCGAAGACGGCAAGAAAAACTTGGGAGGAAAGGTCGCTAGCAGCTTCTAAATGTATCGCCTTCGTTGAGAAACATACAAACACGCAGGTATAACCTTTGGTTATTCGACAATATCTAGCCATGAAACTCTTGATGTCGAACGGCCCTGCAAAGTCGATTCCAGTATAGGTGAATGACGGTGAATAGGTGCATCGCTCTGCAGGAAGAGCGGCCATTAATTGCTCCGTACGATACTTGTTGTAAATAACACAAATCTTACACTTTCGTATATAGAAGCGTACGAGATTTTTTACCTTGGGGATCCAGAATTCCTGTCGGATTAACCTCAACATTAATGCGTTAGCTCCATGAAGGGATATATCATGGATGAAGCTGACGAAAAGGTACGATAAATGAGAAGAGTATGGTAGAATAATTGGGTGACGTTCGTTGTAGGGCAACGCAGAGTTAGAGAGTCGCCCATTTACTCGAAGAAGTTGATCTTAGTCCAGCATTGGATTTAACGTCAAAATTTAACTTTTGGTGTTAAGTGGTTTCCCTTGAGCCAACAATTGACACTCCTTTGAAAAGTATGCACGTTGAGTTAAATAAATCAAACGTGTTTTGACAAAAGCTATTTCCGCTGACGTCGGAGCAGGCACGCGATTTCATGTTTCTGTGGAAATGGACTTTAAAGTAAGATTCGCGTGTCTTTTCCGCAAAATGCTCGGATTCCGTGAGAGTGCCTTTGTCTTTGCAGCTCCCAGTAGTATTTTAAAGAACCGAAACATATATGATAAGACACGAAGTGATCGGGGAAGGGATGAAAATCGCTCCAGGATCTCGAAGTTGTTTTGACTTACGAGCGATATAATGGATTTCGCTTCTAAAAGTTCTTCGGGGGCTGGAACTGAGCAGCTACTTGGCCAATTCTCCTGGGGGGAACACAGCCATGTGGGACCCTTCCAGAGTGTTATTTTCTAAATCGCATGGAGACAGTCCTCGGGTAGCGAGGTCTGCAGGGTTATCCGAGGATCGAACGTGTTTTCAATCAATTGTTCCAACATATTCGACAATTTGAGCTACACGGTTGGCAATAAAGGTTTTCCATGTACCCGGTGGTTTTCGAAGCCATGCTAGCACGATCGTAGAATCGCTCAAGAGAAAAATTTGAAATGCATGAATCGGAAAGTTGCTTGAATGCACCTTAATTAGTTTGGAGAGAAGTACTGCTCCACACAATTCGAGTCGTGGCAATGAGATGGGTTTAACTGGTGCTACCTTTGTGTTTGCGCACACTAGATTGGTCGCTATTGTGCCGTCGGGGCGTACAACCCGAGCGTACAGCGTAGCAGCGTATGCTTTCTCCGAAGAGTCGCAAAATCCGTGCAACTGAATCGTGGAAGAGGTGCAGTACGCAAGCCAACGCGGTATTTTAAGTGTCTGAATCGAGGGAAGTGATTCTATGAAGTTGCGCCATTGAATGCATGTCGACGAACTCAGACACTCGTCCCACCCGGTATTATCGGACCAAGTCTGTTGCATTAGGATTTTAGATGTTATAATAACTGGTGCAAGTCAGCCGAAAAGACGAATTGGAGGTCCATTTGCGGAGTGAAAACCCGCCAGAGCTCAGCAAATTGATGAGCTCAACTTGAGAAGCCTTTGCCGTTTCAAGGTCGTGGGCACCGGACAGAACGTCGTCGACATAAGTCATTTTTTACGATTTTAGAGGCAATTGGGAATGTTGATTCCTGATCCTCGGCCAAT
The DNA here is from genome assembly GCA_949715645.1 of Portevinia maculata. Taxonomy (NCBI): domain Eukaryota; kingdom Metazoa; phylum Arthropoda; class Insecta; order Diptera; family Syrphidae; genus Portevinia; species Portevinia maculata. Next base: position 38,204,622 of record OX454528.1, read on the forward strand.
TGCAGCAAAGTCCGCAGCGCGAGGTAGGGTGCACAGCACAGTTCACCCCAAAGGTAACAGTTTGCAATTCGAAATCTTCCATCTCCAAAGTAGTTGGATTGCGAAATAGAATTCGTTGAAACGCGGTATCTTCTGGATGTACTTCGATTTGACGATACATTTTCTCAATGTCGCCGTTAAAAACAACTTGAAAAAACCGCCAGCGTAGTATAAGGGATGTTAGATCACGCTGCAGACTCGGTCCCACAAACAACATATCATTCAAACTTCAAACCGTTCAATTCAAGTTGTTTTGGACGGCTTCAAGTCTGCAACTCACCAAATAAATGCTGGTGTCCCCCAAGGCTCTGTTCTGTCCCCGACTCTCTTTCTCATTTTTATAAATGATTTACTGTCTGTTACTTCTAATCCAATCCATTCCTTTGCTGATGACAGTACCCTCATCTTCTCATATTCGTTTCTTGGGTCACGCCCCTCATCTTCGGGTGTGGAACTGGAACGGCAACGTATGTTAAGCTCATTAAATTCCGATCTTAACAGCATAACTCAGTGGGGTAAAACCAATAGAGTGGAATTTAATGCTTCCAAAACTCAATGCTGTCTCCTGTCATTAAAGCAAAACCCACACACACTGCCATTATCTATGAATGGCACTTACATCGCTGAAACCGAAAGACTTTCCATTCTCGGTATGTGTGTTAATGACAACCTTCGTTGGAATGACCACATATTCTATGTCGCCAAGAACGCCGCGAAATGTCTAGGCTTCCTTAAGCGTTGTAAGAAATATTTCACCCCTTCTGATCTGGCTACAATTTATAAGGCGTTTATTCGCCCGAAACTCGAGTACAACGCTCATATCTGGTCCGGTGCACCAATAACTTATTTGGAGCTACTTGACAGGATCCAAAAACGCGCGATAAAACTCATTGGCGACCGAGACATCGCGAGATCGATTGACTCTCTTAGTCATCGTCGTAATGTCTCCTGCCTGTCGTTATTTTATCGTTATTTCCACCATAAGTGCTCAAACGAAATAGCCAGTTGCATTCCTCCCCTTGAACATTTCAACCGCAATACCCGCCATGCAGGGAATGCTCATCAGTTCACCCTCAAGCCTGTGTTCGGACGTACAGTGAAGTTCAAAGAATCTTTCCTCAGCCGTACAACACGAATGTGGAATGCTCTTCCCCGCTCCATTTTTCCTACACATTATAACCTACAGACATTCAAAACCAACGTGCATCGGCATCTCTCCTTTTCCTCTCACCCTAATTTCCTTAACGCCCGCGCTGTGTAGCTAATACATTATAAGGGTCCCAACAAATCCCTTTAGTGCCCGCTAATATAAAAAAAAAAAAAAAAAAAAAAAAAAAATAGGGTATAAAAAAATTATTTTATTTATTTGTGGGCGTGTCAGTGGGCGGATTTTTAAAATTTTTTATCCCGAGCAGTTTTAGGAGTCATAGATCGTATATAAAAAATTTCAGCTTTCTAGCTCAAAATTCGATTTTTTCCAAAATTTGGTTTTTTTGATTTTGTGGGCGAGTCTGTGGGCGGATTTCAAAAATTCGTAAAGTTGATTATTTCGGGACCCTAGAGAGTATATGGTTAAAATTTCAGCTCTCTAGGTCCAGTTTAAAGGCCTAATTTTTGCCGACGGACGGACGGACGGACGGACATGGCTAGATCGACATTACTATCGATGCTGATCATAAATATAGTAACTTTTAGGGGTCTACGGGCAATATTAAGGTATGTTACAAACTATGCGTCAAAATTAATATACCCTTAGAATATGGTATAAATATACCATAAATCTACACGAAACCGGCTTTGCCAACCACCACCACTACCTGCATCATCCTCCTACTCATATTCCCAGCACGAGAATGGTGTTGAACTAGACTATCATGATTTGTTGCGGGCGAATGCGCACTGGTGGCGTATCGTCGTTTACGCACGGTTGCACTACTATAAGGTTTATATACAATGGCTCTACTTGACGTGGTTGATAATTACGTTGCACTTGTACATTTGGGTTGTATCTTCTTCTATCTTCATATCGTTGTGGTACATGGTTTGGTCTCTGGTTGTGAAGTTGCGGTGTAGCTAGTATGTCGAACTGCATGCTTGCGTTGTCGTGGTATATGGTGCTAGCGATTGCAAATATAGTTTCCAAATCTTTTGGATGGTGGCTGTATAGTGTGCCGCTTGTATACTTGCTGTTGAGCCCTGTGATAAATCTGCGGATAGTTTCCTGGTTTGCATATTCTGACATGGATGCAGATTCTTGGTCTCCCGACATTTCTATCTTTGAGATTATGAGGTTCAGTGCCCTGCTGACTTTGCTGTGGAATTCGGACAATGTGTGCTTTCCCTGTGTAATTCTCTTCATCTCTTCGAGGAGCACATATAGTGGTCGCTGGTCAGCATACGTGTAATCAAGCCTGTTGATTATTGAGTAAAAATTCATCTTGGTGTTGTGGTTGATGAGTATGTCTGCTGCGTCTCCGATAATTTTTGAATGTAGGATGGTAAATGCTGTGTAATAATTCGGCTGGTTAGAAAATTGTTTGATATTTTCCATGAATGTCCAAGCCCTTTTCCGCCAGGATCTATATTGATTTTTGTCCCCATTGAAACATGGTATGGTTTCGAATGTTTTCAAATTTATTTGATTTGGATCAGTTATATTTGGTGCTAAGTCTTGATGTTGTTCTTCCATGTTGGTTGTGTGGAAGGATCGTTTCCAGTGTATTTACTTTTAATTGTGTATTCTGTAGAGTTTGTGTGAGTACTTCTATTTGTGCTCATAGAGCTGCGATGTCTCGATCCATTGCATTATCTTTTTTCCTTTTTAGTCGTAAGGAATCGAATATTTTTTGACGTTTCTGGTGTTGATCCAGTGTTTTAATATCTTATTTTTTCAAAGATCTGTTTTTGCTTTTCTTCAAAGCCGTGGAATTTTATCTGGAAAAGTTTGGCTTTCGGGGTTCATGCGGCGAAATCCAACTATTAGTCTGCGAAAACCCGAGAACATAAGCTTGGCCCGCTTCGAGACTTTACAAAAATTGCTGTGGAGGATTTTTGTGTTACGTTTTTAAATGAAAGCTCGTAGACTGGCAAATTCTCCTACCTATTGTCAAAACCTCCTAAGGCAATGTCAAATCGTCCTATAAAGTGGGAGGATTTTACTATATTTCTTTTTCGCTCCACATCATGAGAACCCTTTAGATTACACAATTGGAATATACACCACTTTAAAGTCAAATATATAAGGATAGCTTTATACCCCGACATTTTTAACGGTACGCAAAATTTTGGTTCAAAATGACGTATCATCATTTTTGTGTCAAACCCTCCTCGCCTTACCCTATATTAATTTTTGAAAATCCAAAGTTTGAGCTAGGGAGCTGAAATTTATAATATATACTCTCTATGGGCCCTTTATGCTCATGTGTAAATATTTTCAAAATCCGCCCACTGACACGCCCACAATTAATTTTTTATTTTTTTTTGAAAATTCAAAGTTTGAGCTAGGGAGCTGAAATTTATAATATATACTCTCTAGGGGCCCTTTATTCTCATGTGTTAATTTTTTTTAAATCCGCCTACTGACACGCCCACAATTAAATAAAACAATTTTATTGAAACACCCAAGTTTGAGCTAGGGAGCGTTTTTTTTGATAAAATCCTTTAAATGTTATATAACAAAATATGTAGAGCTTTCTTAACAATTCAACCATACTAAGACTTTTGTCACGCCCACTTATGAGGAATAGGAATAAGAATAGGGTATCCAACAGTTCGCCCAAGCGGACTGTAGCCCCTCGCTATGTTTTTATCTAAATCTGAGTTTCTTAAATCTATTGGATGTGACTTCTTTTATGGTTGGTCAAAAAAGTGGGAACTGGTACTCTTCTTATCGTTAGTGCGATAACAGTGGTCTTTGCTTGTAACCTTTACACATATGTGTTTACTATCTTATCTCTAGTTTATTGTTTCGTCCTTCACCTCCCATGTTAACTCGCGCTGCAGTTTGGCGAAAGTTGATTGACTTCTGCTTCGGCCAATCTTTTGGGTGTTAGGGTTAGCGAAACATTAGAACTTAGAGATTTATTAGACCAAAGTCCAGAGTCAGGGGTTTGGCATCCTATGGAAATTGACGAAAAAAAGTGAAAAAATGACCAATTAGTCAAAATTCCCCATTAAGAACTGATAAAAAGAAAGGGGGCAAGAGCAAGTGTTCAAAAGCATGGTCATTATGAGTTTCTGAGTATTTAACGCGTATGCGTCGTTTCGCTGACTACAGTTTAATTTAAATCTTTTAATACATTCACGGGTTAAGAGGTTACAAATTATAATGAGGAAACTCAGGATGGCGGCAATCCTCGCTCAACCAGAACCGCCACTCAACTCTCAAAAGACGAGAAAAGAAGTATTAGATTACAGTGCTTATATGAACGATTTCTTTGTTTTTATGCTATGGGCGTATTTTGACTTGAACATTGCCACCCCCCTTGGCGTATTACGCCGATTAATACATTTTCAGATACCTTAAAACTAATAAATTTACATTTCGCAAAAAACTAGTGGTAGAAAATAGTAAATTCAGTATTTCAATTCAGGAGAAATGTATATTGATATGTAAAAATAGGGAGTTGCCAAATTAATTTGATAATCATACGAGTTTATAGATACTTCATCTTAAATATAAGTTTACCGATACTTCCTCCAAAAAAAAGAAAAAAAACAATTTATTGTTTATAGAGTTTATAGATACTTCATCTAACAGCAAGGAAGAGAGCGATCCAATGAAATGAGTATCGCGTGTTTCTATCATAGTGATGGTAAAATGCAAAGTTTGACAACAGGGCGAATTACTTCGCCCATCTGCGTTTTGATTGTTGCCACTCTCACTCTTCCGTCTACTCCCGGGCAGACCTGCGTAATTCGACCTAAACGCCATTCGGTAGATGACACATTTTCATTTTTTATGACGACCAGATCATTAACTTTGACGCTCTCTTGCGGATGTTTCCACTTGTACCTTTGCTGAAGATATTCGTCCTTCCAGACAGAATTCTTGTCGTAGATGCTTAAATTTCTCCCATTGGTTATTTAAAGACAATGAGGATTCTTGTATATTGGGCTTTGAAGCTCTTCACTCCCGCTTCCCATAGACCTCCCATGTGCGGTACTCCAGGAGGAATAAAATTCTAATTGAGACCCTGTGGTGCATATTTCTCCGAGATCTTAGATGGGATTGATTGTAAGAAATGTTTAAAATCTCGTCGCAGTATAGCATCGGCCCCAACGAAGTTGGTGCCGTGATCTGAATACACTTCTTTAGGGAGACCCCTTCGACCTACGAGCCTGGCGAAGACGGCAAGAAAAACTTGGGAGGAAAGGTCGCTAGCAGCTTCTAAATGTATCGCCTTCGTTGAGAAACATACAAACACGCAGGTATAACCTTTGGTTATTCGACAATATCTAGCCATGAAACTCTTGATGTCGAACGGCCCTGCAAAGTCGATTCCAGTATAGGTGAATGACGGTGAATAGGTGCATCGCTCTGCAGGAAGAGCGCCCATTAATTGCTCCGTACGATACTTGTTGTAAATAACACAAATCTTACACTTTCGTATATAGAAGCGTACGAGATTTTTTACCTTGGGGATCCAGAATTCCTGTCGGATTAACCTCAACATTAATGCGTTAGCTCCATGAAGGGATATATCATGGATGAAGCTGACGAAAAGGTACGATAAATGAGAAGAGTATGGTAGAATAATTGGGTGACGTTCGTTGTAGGGCAACGCAGAGTTAGAGAGTCGCCCATTTACTCGAAGAAGTTGATCTTAGTCCAGCATTGGATTTAACGTCAAAATTTAACTTTTGGTGTTAAGTGGTTTCCCTTGAGCCAACAATTGACACTCCTTTGAAAAGTATGCACGTTGAGTTAAATAAATCAAACGTGTTTTGACAAAAGCTATTTCCGCTGACGTCGGAGCAGGCACGCGATTTCATGTTTCTGTGGAAATGGACTTTAAAGTAAGATTCGCGTGTCTTTTCCGCAAAATGCTCGGATTCCGTGAGAGTGCCTTTGTGGTAGCAGCTCCCAGTAGTATTTTAAAGAACCGAAACATATATGATAAGACACGAAGTGATCGGGGAAGGGATGAAAATCGCTCCAGGATCTCGAAGTTGTTTTGACTTACGAGCGATATAATGGATTTCGCTTCTAAAAGTTCTTCGGGGGCTGGAACTGAGCAGCTACTTGGCCAATTCTCCTGGGGGGAACACAGCCATGTGGGACCCTTCCAGAGTGTTATTTTCTAAATCGCATGGAGACAGTCCTCGGGTAGCGAGGTCTGCAGGGTTATCCGAGGATCGAACGTGTTTTCAATCAATTGTTCCAACATATTCGACAATTTGAGCTACACGGTTGGCAATAAAGGTTTTCCATGTACCCGGTGGTTTTCGAAGCCATGCTAGCACGATCGTAGAATCGCTCAAGAGAAAAATTTGAAATGCATGAATCGGAAAGTTGCTTGAATGCACCTTAATTAGTTTGGAGAGAAGTACTGCTCCACACAATTCGAGTCGTGGCAATGAGATGGGTTTAACTGGTGCTACCTTTGTGTTTGCGCACACTAGATTGGTCGCTATTGTGCCGTCGGGGCGTACAACCCGAGCGTACAGCGTAGCAGCGTATGCTTTCTCCGAAGAGTCGCAAAATCCGTGCAACTGAATCGTGGAAGAGGTGCAGTACGCAAGCCAACGCGGTATTTTAAGTGTCTGAATCGAGGGAAGTGATTCTATGAAGTTGCGCCATTGAATGCATGTCGACGAACTCAGACACTCGTCCCACCCGGTATTATCGGACCAAGTCTGTTGCATTAGGATTTTAGATGTTATAATAACTGGTGCAAGTCAGCCGAAAAGACGAATTGGAGGTCCATTTGCGGAGTGAAAACCCGCCAGAGCTCAGCAAATTGATGAGCTCAACTTGAGAAGCCTTTGCCGTTTCAAGGTCGTGGGCCGGACAGAACGTCGTCGACATAAAAGTCATTTTTTACGATTTTAGAGGCAATTGGGAATGTTGATTCCTGATCCTCGGCCAATTGCAGCAAAGTCCGCAGCGCGAGGTAGGGTGCACAGCACAGTTCACCCCAAAGGTAACAGTTTGCAATTCGAAATCTTCCATCTCCAAAGTAGTTGGATTGCGATTATTATTTATATAAATTAATTCGTTGAAACGCGGTATCTTCTGGATGTACTTCGATTTGACGATACATTTTCTCAATGTCGCCGTTAAAAACAACTTGAAAAAACCGCCAGCGTAGTATAAGGGATGTTAGATCACGCTGCAGACTCGGTCCCACAAACAACATATCATTCAAACTTCTTCCGGTGCTAGAGGAACTGAACGCATTAAAAACCACACGAACCTTAGTGGAATGACTCTCTGGCTTAATAACAGCGTGATGGGGTAGGTAGAAGGAACGAAGAGACCCATCCACATCGTTCTCAACGGGGTCTACTAGTCGCATATGGTTTAATGTATAGTACTCCGAGATTACCTTCCCATAATCCTCTCTCAGCTCTTAATTTTTTGCTAATGTACGTTCATCGCGAAGGTACTGTCATAAAGCAATACTTCTGGAACGCCCCAGCTGCAGTTGGGAAGGGAATTCAGGCCTGAAGGGAAGTCGAATGACATATCGTCCATCCGGACGTCTGCGCGTTGTGGTTTTGTAGAAATCCTCACAGTGTTGGTCAGTTTTTGAAACGAAGGACGGAACTTCTTCCACCTCCCAAAATCTTTTTAACATATCATCCAAAGAGTGGTCCGCGTAAGAGACCGAGGTGGCATGGGTCATAAAGCTGATCCTCACAGGTCCTGACAAAATCCATCCAAAAATGGTATTCTGCGCCACGATGGTAGTGGAAATATGTTTTACACCTTTACGTAAGATGGCAGATTATAAATCCGCGCCTATAAGAAGATCTACCTGGGTTATACGTGGGATCAGCAAGCTGGAGATCAGTAACCGTAGGGAGGTCTATTGGTTGGAACGAAGTTGATGGCAGATGTCCAGTCACCTTTTTTAATACAATAGCATTAACTAGGATTGTGGATGGAGCGGCTTTATGTAGCAGATAAAAACTACACAGCTTATTAGCTGTTCCCGCGAATGATGAGCTTATGCCCGAAATTGTTGAGTTTATTGGAGTAACCGGTAGTTTGAGCCTGGTTTGGACGGACGATGAGATGAATGATACTTCAGAGGCAGGATCAATAAGCGCTCGAATGGTGTATGATGTATCTTGATATCTGATCGTTACTAACGCAGTAGCGAGCAGTACGCTTCTATGGTTAGAAGTAAAGTACGTATGTGTGGACCTCTGGAATGAATGGAGAAGTAGTGGACTGTAATTGGAATGATCCATGTGATTACCTGTCTCCTGTACCGAAGCTCCTGACGCTGAAGTCGATGGGAATTGTGGTCCGTCTTGAACTGAGGGCTCATGTAAAGGCGTGTTCAAATGCAGCATAGAATGGTGTTTGCCTTGACAGATATTACACGCAAATTTACTTGGACAAGATCGTTTAAGATGGTTAAATGCTAAACAGTTTTGGCAAAAATTATTGTTCTTCACGAAATCAATTCGCGAAGCGACATTCAAATTTTTGAATGTTGGGCATGTCCGAATAGAATGCTGCACACCACACAAAATACACCCAAAGGGTATTGATTTTGTTAAATAACTATTAATTCGCTTAGTTTGCTTCGATGCTTTTTGATGATGCTGCTCTTGGAGCTGAGTGGGGTTTGCTGGTGAGGAGACGTCAGCAATCGATTCTAAGATTTGATAGCGGGTGCTTAAAAACTTATCCATCTGACTCCACTGTGGTACTTTAGTTGGATGTTCGATTGATTGTTCCCAAAGGGCCAGGGTGGTAGGAAGAAGTCGATTTGCGCACGCATAGATTAGTATTGGGTCCCAGTTATCAGTATTTGGAGCGCCATTAAACAATCATTGATAGTGCTTTGCAGTCCCTTAATTGCTTTGGCTGTTTCCTCATACACCGTTGGTAAATTGAAAATAATCTTTACCTGGTTATTCACAAGCAACCGAGTGTTTTCATAAGTTGAGCACAATGCCTCCCATTGCGAGTTCGAAGCTGTTATTGGTTAGTGGGAATTGGGCTACCACGATATGAGCCTCCCCTTCAGTCTTCGCCCGAAGGTGAAAGAGTTTCTGAAGGTTATCCAACTTTGGATGTTGTCGATAAATGGCATTAAACATGTCCCGAAAGGAGGGCCACGTTAAATAGTCGCCCTGGAAGGATTCGGTATCACATGGCGGCACCTTAATGCAATGCGAAACAGACTCAGTGTTCAAAAACCGTGATTCATCAGCTGTGTCAATCTTGGTGAGAGGTTTTAATCTCAGCTTGGTTTCAAGATCGAGAAAGAACCCAAGACATGATATGCAAGTTTCATTCGATAAACGGAACTTCGAATCAATAACTCTCATATTTAATTTTCCTCATAAGTGGGCGTGACAAAAGTCTAAGTATGGTTGAATTGTTAAGAACGCTCTACATATTTTGTTATATAACATTTAAAGGATTTTATCAAAAAAAAAAAAAGCTCCCTAGCTCAAACTTGGGTGTTTCAATAAAATTGTTTTATTTAATTGTGGGCGTGTCAGTAGGCGGATTTAAAAAAAATTAACACATGAGAATAAAGGGCCCCTAGAGAGTATATATTATAAATTTCAACTCCCTAGCTCAAACTTTGAACTTTAAAAAAAAAAAAAAAATTAATTGTGGGCGTGTCAGTGGGCGGATTTTGAAAATATTTACACATGAGCATAAAGGGCCCATAGAGAGTATATACTATAAATTTCAGCTCCCTAGCTGAAACTTTGGATTTCCAAAAATTAATATACCCTTAGAACCTTACCCTGACAGCTGGAATATCATTTACAACGATATTCCAGCTGTCAGCTCTACAGATAAGGCCAATCTGCTTGCTGCTCACTTTGCAGTCAGCTCAACGCTCCCAGATTGTGCTTTGTCTCCCCCTGTACTCGAGCGCGTAGAATTCTCTATGGGACCAATCCACTTTCGCACTCGTACAGTGGCTAGAGTACTTCAAGATCTTGACGTTCACAAATCCGCTGGTCCAGATGGTATTTCCCCTATCGTTCTGAAGAGGTGTTCTTCTTCGCTGGCAAAACCATTGCGTAAGCTTTTCCATCTGTCCTATTCTTCAGGACTCTTCCCGGGAAGATGGAAAACAGCATTTGTCCAGCCTGTACCAAAAAAAGGCGAATCTTCTTCTCCCTCCTCCTACCGACCAATTGCACTTACGTCCCTTCTTTCTAAGGTCATGGAAACGCTGATAAACCATCAGCTAATGAAATATCTTGAATTGCGAAAACTTCTTAATGACCGGCAGTATGGTTTTCGCAGCAACAGGTCCACTGGTGATTTGATGACATATCTAACCGAAAAGTGGAACCAATCTCTTCACCAAGGTGGTGAAAGTAAGATCGTTGCGCTTGATATTTCAAAAGCATTTGACAGAGTTTGGCACCAAGCTCTCTTGTCGAAAATGCGTGCATTTGGAATCGATGATACTCTTCTTCAATGGATTAGAAATTACCTTTCGGACCGTTCAATTCAAGTTGTTTTGGACGGCTTCAAGTCTGCAACTCACCAAATAAATGCTGGTGTCCCCCAGTGGAATTTAATGCTTCCAAAACTCAATGCTGTCTCCTGTCATTAAAGCAAAACCCACACACACTGCCATTATCTATGAATGGCACTTACATCGCTGAAACCGAAAGACTTTCCATTCTCGGTATGTGTGTTAATGACAACCTTCGTTGGAATGACCACATATTCGATGTCGCCAAGAACGCCGCGAAATGTCTAGGCTTCCTTAAGCGTTGTAAGAAATATTTCACCCCTTCTGATCTGGCTACAATTTATAAGGCGTTTATTCGCCCGAAACTCGAGTACAACGCTCATATCTCATATTGGTCCGGTGCACCAATAACTTATTTGGAGCTACTTGACAGGATCCAAAAACGCGCGATAAAACTCATTGGCGACCGAGACATCGCGAGATCGATTGACTCTCTTAGTCATCGTCGTAATGTCTCCTGCCTGTCGTTATTTTATCGTTATTTCCACCATAAGTGCTCAAACGAAATAGCCAGTTGCATTCCTCCCCTTGAACATTTCAACCGCAATACCCGCCATGCAGGGAATGCTCATCAGTTCACCCTCAAGCCTGTGTTCGGACGTACAGTGAAGTTCAAAGAATCTTTCCTCAGCCGTTCAACACGAATGTGGAATGCTCTTCCCCGCTCCATTTTTCCTACACATTATAACCTACAGACATTCAAAACCAACGTGCATCGGCATCTCTCCTTTTCCTCTCACCCTAATTTCCTTAACGCCCGCGCTGTGTAGCATTATAAGGGTCCCCACAAATCCCTTTAGTGCGCGCTAATATAAAAAAAAAAAAAATAGGGTATAAAAAAATTATTTTATTTATTTGTGGGCGTGTCAGTGGGCGGATTTTTAAAATTTTTTATCCCGAGCAGTTTTAGGAGTCATAGATCGTATATAAAAAATTTCAGCTTTCTAGCTCAAAATTCGATTTTTTCCAAAATTTGGTTTTTTTGATTTTGTGATTTTTTGATTATTTCGGGACCCTAGAGAGTATATGGTTAAAATTTCAGCTCTCTAGGTCCAGTTTAAAGGCCTAATTTTTGCCGACGGACGGACGGACGGACGGACGGACGGACGGACGGACGGACATGGCTAGATCGACATTACTATCGATGCTGATCATAAATATAGTAACTTTTAGGGGTCTACGGGCAATATTAAGGTATGTTACAAACTATGCGTCAAAATTAATATACCCTTAGAATAGGGTATAAATATACCATAAATCTACACGAAACCGGCTTTGCCAACCACCACCACTACCTGCATCATCCTCCTACTCATATTCCCAGCACGAGAATGGTGTTGAACTAGACTATCATGATTTGTTGCGGGCGAATGCGCACTGGTGGCGTATCGTCGTTTACGCACGGTTGCACTACTATAAGGTTTATATACAATGGCTCTACTTGACGTGGTTGATAATTACGTTGCACTTGTACATTTGGGTTGTATCTTCTTCTATCTTCATATCGTTGTGGTACATGGTTTGGTCTCTGGTTGTGAAGTTGCGGTGTAGCTAGTATGTCGAACTGCATGCTTGCGTTGTCGTGGTATATGGTGCTAGCGATTGCAAATATAGTTTCCAAATCTTTTGGATGGTGGCTGTATAGTGTGCCGCTTGTATACTTGCTGTTGAGCCCTGTGATAAATCTGCGGATAGTTTCCTGGTTTGCATATTCTGACATGGATGCAGATTCTTGGTCTCCCGACATTTCTATCTTTGAGATTATGAGGTTCAGTGCCCTGCTGACTTTGCTGTGGAATTCGGACAATGTGTGCTTTCCCTGTGTAATTCTCTTCATCTCTTCGAGGAGCACATATAGTGGTCGCTGGTCAGCATACGTGTAATCAAGCCTGTTGATTATTGAGTAAAAATTCATCTTGGTGTTGTGGTTGATGAGTATGTCTGCTGCGTCTCCGATAATTTTTGAATGTAGGATGGTAAATGCTGTGTAATAATTCGGCTGGTTAGAAAATTGTTTGATATTTTCCATGAATGTCCAAGCCCTTTTCCGCCAGGATCTATATTGATTTTTGTCCCCATTGAAACATGGTATGGTTTCGAATGTTTTCAAATTTATTTGATTTGGATCAGTTATATTTGGTGCTAAGTCTTGATGTTGTTCTTCCATGTTGGTTGTGTGGAAGGATCGTTTCCAGTGTATTTACTTTTAATTGTGTATTCTGTAGAGTTTGTGTGAGTACTTCTATTTGTGCTCATAGAGCTGCGATGTCTCGATCCATTGCATTATCTTTTTTCCTTTTTAGTCGTAAGGAATCGAATATTTTTTGACGTTTCTGGTGTTGATCCAGTGTTTTAATATCTTATTTTTTCAAAGATCTGTTTTTGCTTTTCTTCAAAGCCGTGGAATTTTATCTGGAAAAGTTTGGCTTTCGGGGTTCATGCGGCGAAATCCAACTATTAGTCTGCGAAAACCCGAGAACATAAGCTTGGCCCGCTTCGAGACTTTACAAAAATTGCTGTGGAGGATTTTTGTGTTACGTTTTTAAATGAAAGCTCGTAGACTGGCAAATTCTCCTACCTATTGTCAAAACCTCCTAAGGCAATGTCAAATCGTCCTATAAAGTGGGAGGATTTTACTATATTTCTTTTTCGCTCCACATCATGAGAACCCTTTAGATTACACAATTGGAATATACACCACTTTAAAGTCAAATATATAAGGATAGCTTTATACCCCGACATTTTTAACGGTACGCAAAATTTTGGTTCAAAATGACGTATCATCATTTTTGTGTCAAACCCTCCTCGCCTTACCCTATATTAATTTTTGAAAATCCAAAGTTTGAGCTAGGGAGCTGAAATTTATAATATATACTCTCTATGGGCCCTTTATGCTCATGTGTAAATATTTTCAAAATCCGCCCACTGACACGCCCACAATTAATTTTTTATTTTTTTTTGAAAATTCAAAGTTTGAGCTAGGGAGCTGAAATTTATAATATATACTCTCTAGGGGCCCTTTATTCTCATGTGTTAATTTTTTTTAAATCCGCCTACTGACACGCCCACAATTAAATAAAACAATTTTATTGAAACACCCAAGTTTGAGCTAGGGAGCGTTTTTTTGATAAAATCCTTTAAATGTTATATAACAAAATATGTAGAGCGTTCTTAACAATTCAACCATACTAAGACTTTTGTCACGCCCACTTATGAGGAATAGGAATAAGAATAGGGTATCCAACAGTTCGCCCAAGCGGACTGTAGCCCCTCGCTATGTTTTTATCTAAATCTGAGTTTCTTAAATCTATTGGATGTGACTTCTTTTATGGTTGGTCAAAAAAGTGGGAACTGGTACTCTTCTTATCGTTAGTGCGATAACAGTGGTCTTTGCTTGTAACCTTTACACATATGTGTTTACTATCTTATCTCTAGTTTATTGTTTCGTCCTTCACCTCCCATGTTAACTCGCGCTGCAGTTTGGCGAAAGTTGATTGACTTCTGCTTCGGCCAATCTTTTGGGTGTTAGGGTTAGCGAAACATTAGAACTTAGAGATTTATTAGACCAAAGTCCAGAGTCAGGGGTTTGGCATCCTATGGAAATTGACGAAAAAAAGTGAAAAAATGACCAATTAGTCAAAATTCCCCATTAAGAACTGATAAAAAGAAAGGGGGCAAGAGCAAGTGTTCAAAAGCATGGTCATTATGAGTTTCTGAGTATTTAACGCGTATGCGTCGTTTCGCTGACTACAGTTTAATTTAAATCTTTTAATACATCTACGGGTTAAGAGGTTACAAATTATAATGAGGAAACTCAGGATGGCGGCAATCCTCGCTCAACCAGAACCGCCACTCAACTCTCAAAAGACGAGAAAAGAAGTATTAGATTACAGTGCTTATATGAACGATTTCTTTGTTTTTATGCTATGGGCGTATTTTGACTTGAACATTGCCACCCCCCTTGGCGTATTACGCCGATTAATACATTTTCAGATACCTTAAAACTAATAAATTTACATTTCGCAAAAAACTAGTGGTAGAAAATAGTAAATTCAGTATTTCAATTCAGGAGAAATGTATATTGATATGTAAAAATAGGGAGTTGCCAAATTAATTTGATAATCATACGAGTTTATAGATACTTCATCTTAAATATAAGTTTACCGATACTTCCTCCAAAAAAAAGAAAAAAAACAATTTATTGTTTATAGAGTTTATAGATACTTCATCTAACAGCAAGGAAGAGAGCGATCCAATGAAATGAGTATCGCGTGTTTCTATCATAGTGATGGTAAAATGCAAAGTTTGACAACAGGGCGAATTACTTCGCCCATCTGCGTTTTGATTGTTGCCACTCTCACTCTTCCGTCTACTCCCGGGCAGACCTGCGTAATTCGACCTAAACGCCATTCGGTAGATGACACATTTTCATTTTTTATGACGACCAGATCATTAACTTTGACGCTCTTTTGCGGATGTTTCCACTTGTACCTTTGCTGAAGATATTCGTCCTTCCAGACAGAATTCTTGTCGTAGATGCTTAAATTTCTCCCATTGGTTATTTAAAGACAATGAGGATTCTTGTATATTGGGCTTTGAAGCTCTTCACTCCCGCTTCCCATAGACCTCCCATGTGCGGTACTCCAGGAGGAATAAAATTCTAATTGAGACCCTGTGGTGCATATTTCTCCGAGATCTTAGATGGGATTGATTGTAAGAAATGTTTAAAATCTCGTCGCAGTATAGCATCGGCCCAACGAAGTTGGTGCCGTGATCTGAATACACTTCTTTAGGGAGACCCCTTCGACCTACGAGCCGGGCG
The DNA here is from genome assembly GCA_949715645.1 of Portevinia maculata. Classification (NCBI taxonomy): domain Eukaryota; kingdom Metazoa; phylum Arthropoda; class Insecta; order Diptera; family Syrphidae; genus Portevinia; species Portevinia maculata. Next base: position 38,220,177 of record OX454528.1, read on the forward strand.
AAGACGGCAAGAAAAACTTGGGAGGAAAGGTCGCTAGCAGCTTCTAAATGTATCGCCTTCGTTGAGAAACATACAAACACGCAGGTATAACCTTTGGTTATTCGACAATATCTAGCCATGAAACTCTTGATGTCGAACGGCCCTGCAAAGTCGATTCCAGTATAGGTGAATGACGGTGAATAGGTGCATCGCTCTGCAGGAAGAGCGCCCATTAATTGCTCCGTACGATACTTGTTGTAAATAACACAAATCTTACACTTTCGTATATAGAAGCGTACGAGATTTTTTACCTTGGGGATCCAGAATTCCTGTCGGATTAACCTCAACATTAATGCGTTAGCTCCATGAAGGGATATATCATGGATGAAGCTGACGAAAAGGTACGATAAATGAGAAGAGTATGGTAGAATAATTGGGTGACGTTCGTTGTAGGGCAACGCAGAGTTAGAGAGTCGCCCATTTACTCGAAGAAGTTGATCTTAGTCCAGCATTGGATTTAACGTCAAAATTTAACTTTTGGTGTTAAGTGGTTTCCCTTGAGCCAACAATTGACACTCCTTTGAAAAGTATGCACGTTGAGTTAAATAAATCAAACGTGTTTTGACAAAAGCTATTTCCGCTGACGTCGGAGCAGGCACGCGATTTCATGTTTCTGTGGAAATGGACTTTAAAGTAAGATTCGCGTGTCTTTTCCGCAAAATGCTCGGATTCCGTGAGAGTGCCTTTGTGGTAGCAGCTCCCAGTAGTATTTTAAAGAACCGAAACATATATGATAAGACACGAAGTGATCGGGGAAGGGATGAAAATCGCTCCAGGATCTCGAAGTTGTTTTGACTTACGAGCGATATAATGGATTTCGCTTCTAAAAGTTCTTCGGGGGCTGGAACTGAGCAGCTACTTGGCCAATTCTCCTGGGGGGAACACAGCCATGTGGGACCCTTCCAGAGTGTTATTTTCTAAATCGCATGGAGACAGTCCTCGGGTAGCGAGGTCTGCAGGGTTATCCGAGGATCGAACGTGTTTTCAATCAATTGTTCCAACATATTCGACAATTTGAGCTACACGGTTGGCAACAAAGGTTTTCCATGTACCCGGTGGTTTTCGAAGCCATGCTAGCACGATCGTAGAATCGCTCAAGAGAAAAATTTGAAATGCATGAATCGGAAAGTTGCTTGAATGCACCTTAATTAGTTTGGAGAGAAGTACTGCTCCACACAATTCGAGTCGTGGCAATGAGATGGGTTTAACTGGTGCTACCTTTGTGTTTGCGCACACTAGATTGGTCGCTATTGTGCCGTCGGGGCGTACAACCCGAGCGTACAGCGTAGCAGCGTATGCTTTCTCCGAAGAGTCGCAAAATCCGTGCAACTGAATCGTGGAAGAGGGGCAGTACGCAAGCCAACGCGGTATTTTAAGTGTCTGAATCGAGGGAAGTGATTCTATGAAGTTGCGCCATTGAATGCATGTCGACGAAATCAGACACTCGTCCCACCCGGTATTATCGGACCAAGTCTGTTGCATTAGGATTTTAGATGTTATAATAACTGGTGCAAGTCAGCCGAAAAGACGAATTGGAGGTCCATTTGCGGAGTGAAAACCCGCCAGAGCTCAGCAAATTGATGAGCTCAACTTGAGAAGCCTTTGCCGTTTCAAGGTCGTGGGCACCGGACAGAACGTCGTCGACATAAAAGTCATTTTTTACGATTTTAGAGGCAATTGGGAATGTTGATTCCTGATCCTCGGCCAATTGCAGCAAAGTCCGCAGCGCGAGGTAGGGTGCACAGCACAGTTCACCCCAAAGGTAACAGTTTGCAATTCGAAATCTTCCATCTCCAAAGTAGTTGGATTGCGAAATAGAATTCGTTGAAACGCGGTATCTTCTGGATGTACTTCGATTTGACGATACATTTTCTCAATGTCGCCGTTAAAAACAACTTGAAAAAACCGCCAGCGTAGTATAAGGGATGTTAGATCACGCTGCAGACTCGGTCCCACAAACAACATATCATTCAAACTTCTTCCGGTGCTAGAGGAACTGAACGCATTAAAAACCACACGAACCTTAGTGGAATGACTCTCTGGCTTAATAACAGCGTGATGGGGTAGGTAGAAGGAACGAAGAGACCCATCCACATCGTTCTCAACGGGGTCTACTAGTCGCATATGGTTTAATGTATAGTACTCCGAGATTACCTTCCCATAATCCTCTCTCAGCTCTTAATTTTTTGCTAATGTACGTTCATCGCGAAGGTACTGTCATAAAGCAATACTTCTGGAACGCCCCAGCTGCAGTTGGGAAGGGAATTCAGGCCTGAAGGGAAGTCGAATGACATATCGTCCATCCGGACGTCTGCGCGTTGTGGTTTTGTAGAAATCCTCACAGTGTTGGTCAGTTTTTGAAACGAAGGACGGAACTTCTTCCACCTCCCAAAATCTTTTTAACATATCATCCAAAGAGTGGTCCGCGTAAGAGACCGAGGTGGCATGGGTCATAAAGCTGATCCCCACAGGTCCTGACAAAATCCATCCAAAAATGGTATTCTGCGCCACGATGGTAGTGGAAATATGTTTTACACCTTTACGTAAGATGGCAGATTATAAATCCGCGCCTATAAGAAGATCTACCTGGGTTATACGTGGGATCAGCAAGCTGGAGATCAGTAACCGTAGGGAGGTCTATTGGTTGGAACGAAGTTGATGGCAGATGTCCAGTCACCTTTTTTAATACAATAGCATTAACTAGGATTGTGGATGGAGCGGCTTTATGTAGCAGATAAAAACTACACAGCTTATTAGCTGTTCCCGCGAATGATGAGCTTATGCCCGAAATTGTTGAGTTTATTGGAGTAACCGGTAGTTTGAGCCTGGTTTGGACGGACGATGAGATGAATGATACTTCAGAGGCAGGATCAATAAGCGCTCGAATGGTGTATGATGTATCTTGATATCTGATCGTTACTAACGCAGTAGCGAGCAGTACGCTTCTATGGTTAGAAGTAAAGTACGTATGTGTGGACCTCTGGAATGAATGGAGAAGTAGTGGACTGTAATTGGAATGATCCATGTGATTACCTGTCTCCTGTACCGAAGCTCCTGACGCTGAAGTCGATGGGAATTGTGGTCCGTCTTGAACTGAGGGCTCATGTAAAGGCGTGTTCAAATGCAGCATAGAATGGTGTTTGCCTTGACAGATATTACACGCAAATTTACTTGGACAAGATCGTTTAAGATGGTTAAATGCTAAACAGTTTTGGCAAAAATTATTGTTCTTCACGAACTCAATTCGCGAAGCGACATTCAAATTTTTGAATGTTGGGCATGTCCGAATAGAATGCTGCACACCACACAAAATACACCCAAAGGGTATTGATTTTGTTAAATAACTATTAATTCGCTTAGTTTGCTTCGATGCTTTTTGATGATGCTGCTCTTGGAGCTGAGTGGGGTTTGCTGGTGAGGAGACGTCAGCAATCGATTCTAAGATTTGATAGCGGGTGCTTAAAAACTTATCCATCTGACTCCACTGTGGTACTTTAGTTGGATGCTCGATTGATTGTTCCCAAAGGGCCAGGGTGGTAGGAAGAAGTCGATTTGCGCACGCATAGATTAGTATTGGGTCCCAGTTATCAGTATTTGGAGCGCCATTAAAAAATCATTGATAGTGCTTTGCAGTCCCTTAATTGCTTTGGCTGTTTCCTCATACACCGTTGGTAAATTGAAAATAATCTTTACCTGGTTATTCACAAGCAACCGAGTGTTTTCATAAGTTGAGCACAATGCCTCCCATTGCGAGTTCGAAGCTGTTATTGGTTAGTGGGAATTGGGCTACCATGATATGAGCCTCCCCTTCAGTCTTCGCCCGAAGGTGAAAGAGTTTCTGAAGGTTATCCAACTTTGGATGTTGTCGATAAATGGCATTAAACATGTCCCGAAAGGAGGGCCACGTTAAATAGTCGCCCTGGAAGGATTCGGTATCACATGGCGGCACCTTAATGCAATGCGAAACAGACTCAGTGTTCAAAAACCGTGATTCATCAGCTGTGTCAATCTTGGTGAGAGGTTTTAATCTCAGCTTGGTTTCAAGATCGAGAAAGAACCCAAGACATGATATGCAAGTTTCATTCGATAAACGGAACTTCGAATCAATAACTCTCATATTTAATTTTTCGGCGCCACTCTCGACTCGAGCGCAGGCCTCAAATGCCACTTTAACAGCTGCCCATAAGTCCTGTAACTCGCTCCTCCGTGCCGCAATAGTGGAGAGATTATGTGTATTATCAGGTACCTCTTTAGCAGCAGCATAATATTTCACAAGCTGATCCGCTACGAATATAAAATTTGATAGAATCCCCACGGTGAATAAAAAGAAAAAAACACAGTCACCCTCAAGTCAATGACTCAAATCCAACGGCCCTCTGATTGTAATAATAAATACAATTGTGATCAAACCAAAGCAACGGTTAATAAAGGTACAAGAATCTGAAAGAGACTCATATGACACCTTTCGATTGTTCTAATAAATGTGTCAACAAACCGAACCGATGACAATTGCAGAAGGATAAACCGATGGAATCTAAAAGAAGTTATACAGCTAGGTTCCAGAAAACGAGTGAAATGAAATCGAAAGTGAAATTGTAAATCGAGTGAATTTTTTTTCCGTGTTCCACATTTCACACATTTTATAATATTCGAAACTTTTTCGAAATCACTTCAACTGAAATTAAAAACAGCTTATCTGTCATTTGAAACGTCGCAAAAATATATTTTTTGTAATAAATAGTTTGTTTGTTTTAAATTTCGTCTCGTTTTCGCGATTTATTTAAAAAATGAGTGCTGTGGTAATTGCTGTGGTGTTGCATGAAGAAGCACAGAGGACCAATATTGAAATGGAGAAATTTCATCAAGAAGAAATTCTAATAAAAAAAAGGAAATTGGAATCAAAAGAAATGAAGCTCGATATTTATAAGAGCCAAAACGTAAATGGCGAAAGACTTGCATTTTTAAGAACTTATGATCATTTTCATGTTCCTTTTTTTATCTAATATTTGTACTGAACTGAGTTTTTGTTGTTTTTTATAGCCTTTTCAAATAAAGAGTATACCATTAGCAGTATTGTTTCTTATTTGACTGTCTTCATTGAAATTTGCAGCTTCTTCTGTAAATTCGTCGTCTGCTTCAATTTCACTTGCCTCATTCCCTACCTCAAAACTTTCTTCTTCTTCATTTTGTAGCTTAAAGTGTCTACAAATGTTGTGCAACACCACGGCAATTACCACAGCACTCATTTTTATTTAAAACAAACGAACTATTTATTACTAAAAATATATTTTTGCGACGTTTCAAATGACAGATAAGCTGTTTTTAATTTCACTTGAAGTGATTTCGAAAAAGTTTCGAATATTATAAAATGTGTGAAATGTGGAACACGGAAAACAAATTCACTCGATTTACAATTTCACTTTCGATTTCATTTCATTCGTTTTCTGGAACCTAGCTGATAATCTAACTTCTAAAACGGAGAGAATACAATGTGTTCTTATTTAATTGAATTTATTTTGGCAACCCCTTTTCATGGTAGACCAGTCAAGCATGCAAGTGTTTGGATTGATTTTTTTTTATCACTTAATTTATGGTAGGGTTTATCAACTGAATTTACTACCCACCTGGTTAAATGGTTATCTTCTTTTTTTCTGGCTCACTGGTGGCAAGGGGCTACTTTGATGACATCAGTTGTGTTTATGAATGTTGGAATTCCGATGAACGGTTTCGGTTGATGACTGGTGACGAGGCCACAGGTAATCGTTTTCATGCCACGATGATGAAATGTTTTAGCTGTCGGCACTTACGGATGATCGGATGGTTGAATGATCTGGTGAGTGGTGGCGAACAATGCACACGCGGTTGCACATGGTGCGGCGGCGCTTTGGTGATAGACGAGCGCAACTGGCCAACGGCGACGATGTTCTGCTGGTGGAGAATGACCTGGTAGCAGTCGCGATGATGTTCTCTTAGGGGTTTGTTTTCTAGGAACGGAAGATATAAACCCAAACACGCATTTCCTTGTGTTCAATGTGGCGGTCGGTATTTTTCACGATTAATGCGCCAAAAAAACCTGGATTGGTACTCTGGTATTGGAGAATGACCTGATGGCGGTCGCGATGATGTTCTGGTTGTGGTTTGCTTTCTAGGAACGGAATTATATATTTCCTCGTGTTCAATGTGGCGGCCTGGTGGCGGTCGGTATTTTCCACAATTAATGCACCAACAAAATGCGAAAAAAAAACTTTTTAAACTTATTAAACTTGGTTTAATCCGGCTCGAAGGACCAATATTTAACGCGTATGCGTCGTTTCGCTGGCTACAGCTTAATTTATTGAAACTTCGTTTTTCTTTCTTTGCAAATCTTTTAATACATCCACGGGTTAAGAGGTTACAAATTATAATGAGGAAACTCAGGATGGCGGCAATTCTCGCTCAACCAGAACCGCCACTGAACTCTCAAAAGGCGAGAGAAAAAGTACTAGTTTTTATGCTAAGGGCGTATTTTGACTTGAACACTGAGAATGCCGTTTGGGTTAAAGAATTCCCCAGCGACATTCCAGAGACTAAGGCTGAAAACACACCGGATAAAGCAAAACGTTTTTAATTCGATAGTCAAAAAAAACATTTTTTATTTCAACACACACCAAGCGAAACCGAATGTAACAAAACAAAACATTTTGTTTTCTTGCTTCATTTGGTGTGAGTTGAAATAAAACAATATTGAATTCGTGGTCGGATTTAGACGATGAAGTTCTGCCAATCTTACATAGAATTTTTGAAGCAATTCAGGAAAAGGACGCCAATAGCAGAGTGTGGTGGGTGCATCCATATAATCTTAAACCATATGCTGAGGATGTGATAATAAACTTAATAGCTGAGCTAAGAACTTATCCTGAAAAATTTAATAATTTCACCAGAATGCGGATGCATAATATGATTAGGGAACGCGAAGGCTTTGCTTCAGGAAATATATATTGAGCGTGAAGCTATGGAATGCACAATAAGTATGTTCAATACTTTAACTCCTCTACTGGAGCAGTTCTTTGGCAATACAAGTACGCCATCTAATTTTGGTTACATGATTTTTAAATACAGTATGTCATTAATAAACATGTATAACATGTATAAAATTAAAATTCAATAAAACTTACCTTGGCAATTCATTTCAGTTGCTATTTCTATCCACAGCTTATCAATAGTAACTTTATTAGCATGTTCCCTATCTTTAAAATTATAGATTCTTGCTCCAATTAAAAAAAAATATTTTTCTCCATCTAAGTTTATGTTCTCAACCTTCGGGATAGGGGTTAGAATTTACCCGAGGTAGGCATGCCGGTCGTAAGAGGCGACTAAAATCCAAATCCCCCCTTCGGGTAGTGGTCAGAATTTACCCGAGGTAGGCATGCCTGTCGTAAGAGGCGACTAAAGTCCAATTTTTTAAACTTTTTGAAAAAAAGTTAAAAAAAAAAAAACGAAAATATGCAATGAAGAAAACAAATGATATATCCACCAAGTTTGGTAAGAACACCACCATCCCAACCAACAAGAGAAAATCATATGTTGGAAGCTTGTTACAAAAAAAACCTGTGAAGAAAGAGACAATTTTAAGCAACTCAGTGAAAAACTCGCAAGTGAAATTGATAAACTAAAGCTTGAGCTACAGCAGCTTAAAGAACATGTCAATAATAACAATAAAAATGAGCAGATACCTAAAACTGTAGTGTACTCTACGGATGAAGAAGAACTGCAAAGAGAGACAGAACCACCCTTGCAGGGAACAAAAAGGAACAAAAAAGGCTTATTGAATATTTTAGAGGAAAATAAAATAAAAGCTATCCTAAATAGCAATGATGTTAAAATTTATGTGGATAACGAAGAATCCTACAGAAACTAAACAAAATTGTTAAACCAGAAAAAAGTTCAATGGTACTCGTTTGAAAATACACAAACAAGACCATAAAGGTTGTTGCAAAGAAACCACTACTCATGCACACCTGAACGCATAGCAAATGACCTAATAAAGAAAAACTTCAAAATACTTGAAGTTGTCAACATGCTTAAGTACAAGAGTAAAGCACCGCTCCCGATGTTCATGCTTACTTTTGAGCAAGATGAAGACATCAAAAAAATTTATGAAATTAAAGATATCTTAGGAATGAAAGTTCAAATTCATCCTTTGCGGAAATCAAAGCTAGTTCCTCAATGTAAGAACTGCCAAAAGCATGGTCACACTCACAAATACTGCAACTCAAACCCGAAATGCGTTAAATGTGCAGGAAACCATCATACAAAAGACTGCATAAGGGAAAAAATGCTGCCCTAAATGCGCCAATTATAGCGAAAGACACCCAGCTAACTACAGAGGGTGTGTAGTAGCAAAAGAGATACAGCAGGTAAAAGACAACAAGAAAAAGAAAAGGCAAAAGCCTGTTCAAAAAGACGCAACCAAAAACGGAGAAAAAAGAAACAAAAAAGACTTTAGACCGAAATCTAAAGGAGCTAAAGGAAAACTGCTCTTAAGCGAAAATGAAAACTTAAGCCTCATAACCGGTCCACAGAAAATATATGCACAGGTTGCTTCAAAAAACGTTGTAAAACCAGTCGGAAACCCAAAGCCTCCCATTAATGCTATGGAGGATAGCATGCAAAGAATCCCTAACAGAATGGGAGATATGGAAAAGAATAATAAGAAAATTCTGGAAAGAATATCTCTCCTTGAAAAACAAAACAGTAATAAAAGAACTGTACCTAAAAGAACATAATGGCTAAAAACATACAAATCTTATTACGGAATGCCAATGGCCTCGAGAATCGTAAAGACGAATTGCAAGCGACTCTCGACATAAACAAATTTGACATTATGTCTAGTGTCCGAGACACATTTTAAATTTGGAACAAAATACGAACTTCGCGGATACAAGACATACCAAACCCCACATCCTCAAAATACAGCAAGAGGAGGAGCCGCAGTTATAATTAAAGAAGTTGTTAGCCACGAAGAAGATGAAGAATATCAGTCGTGTGAAATACAAGCGAATGCCGTAAACATAAAAACAAGTATCGGCCAGAAAACGGTAGCAGCGGCATATTGTTCTCCTAGCTACAGGCTGAAACAAAACAATTTTGAAAGCCTATTCCGTAAATTCGGAAATAAATTCATAATAGGCGGAGATTTCAACGCTAAGAACATATCTTGGGGATCAAGATTAACAAATACAAGAGGAAGAGAACTCCTTGAATATATAAAAAAAAACAATGTTAACTACCATTCAACGGGAAATATTACTTACTGGCCCACAGATAGGAACAAAATCCCGGATGTTGTCGACTTCCTCTTAACTAAGAATATTTCCTCAAATACTACCCAAGTTAAGGAAGGGCCAGATCTTGACTCAGATCACTCATCTGTGCTACTAACACTTGGTAATAAAATTGTAATGAAGGAACACAACCCACGTCTAGTAAACAAACTAACTGACTGGACATATTTCAGATATTTAATAGATGAACGCATCGAACTATCCACAACAATTAATACAATAGAGCAATTAGAAAGTGAAGTACAGTCCTTCACCCTAGCTATACAAAAGGCTGCATGGGCTGCAACGCCTGAATTAAATAGCAAAGTAAAAAGAAACGTGTATCCCAACGAAATTTGCGACATTATATCAGAGAAGAGACGAGCTCGCAAACGATGGCAACTGTCAAGAGCTCAAGTGATAAAAGTAGACTTAATAGCTTAAACAATAAGCTCAGAAAAAGGATAGCAGAATTTAAAAATGCATTGGTGGAAAGATACCTTACAAATCTGACAAACGATGCTAGTACATAATACTCACTGCGGAAGGCTACAAAAAAATTAAAAGACCAACGGCATACATTCCGCCAGTGGAAAACAGCAGTGATAACTGGGCTAAAACAAACAAACAAAAGGCGGATCTATTTGCGGAACATCTTGAAAACGTTTTCAAGCCATACGACGATAATGATATTTCCCAACAAACGGAAGCAATGTGCGAAGACGAGAGATCGATTCCAGCAGTAACCTCTAGGGAAATAGCCAAAGAAATAAAAGAAAAGATCAACCCGAAAAAAGCCCCAGGATTTGATATAATAACGGGTGAAATACTGAAAAAACTGCCTAAGTAAGGTATGAAAAAAATAGCACAGACAATAAATGCTGCGTTCAGACTAAGGTATATTCCGCGCATGTGGAAGGTTGCGGAAGTTATCATGGTACCTAAGTCGGGAAAATTGCCCAGTGAAGTAACTTCATATCGGCCGATATCATTGCTGCCAATCCTGTCTAAGCTATTCGAAAAAATGCTCCTAAAACGACTCCATCCGATTCTACAAGGTGGCGCAAAAATAACCTTCCGATGTTTTTTGGCTGTAATTTAAAAAAAAAAAATGAAAAACTTTGATTCTTCTTGTGGATTATTTTTATTTGGTCTTTTAATTTTTTTTACATCAAGTCGAGAATATGATGTCATGTAAATGGCCGCCGCCACAGTTGATTATCATTTGAGCCCTTTTTATGGCATTTTCCATCACTTTGGCCAAAACTTCCGGCGATAGGTCCTCACATTGTTGACGGATATTGTCTTTAAGAGCTGCAAGAGTCTGAGGCTTGTTGACATAAACCCGCGACTTCAAAAAGCCCCACAAAAAGAAGTCTGGAGCGGTCAAATCAGGCGATCTTGCTGGCCAGTGCAAATCGCCAAAACGGGAGATTAGGCGCCCGGGAAATGCATCCTTCAGCATATCGGTTGTGGCACGTGCAGTGTGTGCCGTTGTACCGTCCTGTTGGAACCACATGTTTTCCAATCCCGATTCATCAAGTTGCGGCAAAAAGAACTCGTTGATCATTGCTCTGTAGCGCTCACCATTCACAGTAACCGTTTGGCCCGCGACGTCTTCGAAGAGGTCCGATGACTCCTCCAGCGAAAACAGCACACCATACAGTGACTTTGAGCGGGTGTAATGGCTCTTCGTGGGTTACACGCGGATTTTCAGTACCCCAGAAGCGTACATTTTGCTTATTTACGTACCCGCTAAGATGGAAATGGGCCTCATCACTCATGATTATTTTTGAGGAAAAATCATCTTCCTCTTGGTGGTGATTAAGGATGGCTTGAGCGTATGTTAGACGCGATTGGCGGTCAGCAGCTAACAACTGATGCACCGTCTGGACTTTGTACGGAAACATCTTCAACTCTTGCACCAAAATTCGCTGTTTAGACCGTCGACTGATACCCATTTGCGTGGCACGTCGTCTGGTCGATGCCGACGGCGCTTCCATGACATCTTCGGCTACAGCAGCAATATTCTCTGCAGAACGGCTACTCCGGGGTCTGCCACGCCTGGCAGCATTTCGTATTGTGCCAGTCTCTTCGAGGCGAGCGCCTAAACGTCGCAGTGTTTCACCAGTATGCGTTGGACGGGTAGGAAATATGCGACGAAATTCACGTTGTGCCAAAGTCACCGACCGATTATTGTTCAAATAAATATCACCAATATTCCGCGTTCTGGAGCAGTGTAGCGTAACATTGTTTATTAACGTGTATTTTGTATGTGTTTACTACACAAATGTCAAAACAGAACTGACATTAGGGGCCAATCGCAAAATTTATAGCATTTTCTGATAAGAGGATTACTTTTGCGTCACCTTGTAGAAGAAAAGACACTGATCCCAAACCATCAGTTTGGATTCAGAAATAAATACTCAACAATAGATCAGGTCCACAGAATAACTGATATAATAGAAAAAGCTTTAGAAGAAAAACAAATATGCTCTGCCATCTTCCTTGATGTAACACAGGCTTTTGATAAAGTCTGGCACAAAGGATTAATCAGTAAGCTACAAAAATATCTTCCAAAAGAGTACCATGAAATACTAGAGTCGTATATAATGCAACGATTATTTAGAATTAAGCAAGAGAATGAGTACTCCGAATTGAAACACATCAAGGCTGGAGTACAGCCAGGTAGTGTGTTGAGACCAGTACTGTTCCTCCTATACACGAACGACCTACCACAAAATGACGATACTACTGTTGCTGTACTTGCAGTAGGAAAAACCGCACAGGAAGTTACAGAAAAACTGCAAAGGACAGTAAATGATATATCCAAATGGACCAAAAAATGGCAAATCAAATTAAATGAACTAAAGTCGGTTCATATTAACTTTACGAATAAAAACGTACAACATATACCTGTGTACATAAATAATAAAGTAGTTCTGCATTCGAACTCAGCTAAGTATTTAGGCTTGACTTTGGACGCAAAGTTGCGTTGGAAAACACATGTCAAAAAAAAAACGAGATGAACTAAATATACGATACAATAAAATGTATTGGCTCATAGGGAGGAATTCATGCCTCTCAATCTACAACAAACTGCTTCTCTACAAGCAAATATTAAAACCAATTTGGACATATGGCCTCCAGTTATGGGGGTGCACAAGAAAGACAAGTCTTCAAAGCATACAATGCTTTCAAAACAAAGTATTACGCAATATTGTTAATGCGCCGTAGTACATACGTAATGCTGATCTACATAGGGATCTAAAAATTGAAATGGTAGAAGACGAGGCTCGGAAGGTCGCAAGAAGACGGGCTTCGCAACCATGCTAATTTAGAAGTAGTTCAACTACTTAATAACAACAATAGTAGTAGAGTTAAACGTAGAGTTAAACCTTTTGAACTAGTTAACTAGGTAATTAGGAAAGAAATATATGTGTTACAACATAATCACACTAACAAAGTAATAATGAATTAAGAAAAAAAGGTAACAAACCAAAGTTAGTTCCTAAAAACAGTACATAAGTACATTAGCAAATGTTAAAACAAAATTGCTGATTAGTCTTTAGACTAGGTGCGATTACTGGAAGGATGGTAACATCATGCCTTCCCTGGGTGTTTTTAGTGGGTGATTCAAGTCCCACACAAGCTCGCAAGCGATGTCTTTCAACGATTTTCACCTAGCTACACGCAAAAAAAAAAAGTTTATATTTGTTAAAATTTGCACACAGAGTAAACCAGAGTATATCCATATAATGAGTAGGGACACTCTCATATTTTTGACTGAAGGGTAATTGTAGAGGTTCATAATTATTTGTAATCATTAAAAAATAATCAGAAAAACCAGCCATAAACCATTTTAAAAAGTAAATCAGGTACCACTGCACGTAGTGAAAAGTTATACAAAACGAGGATCAAGTCGATGCGTATTTAAAAAAGTATTAAGAAAAACCCCACAATGTTTTGTAAAAAGCAACAGGTCAGCTATCGGCAACGAAACACGGTTTCTTGTTTTGTTTTTATGTTTCGTTTCATTTGGTGTGTGCTGCGCCATAAGAAAGTAGGCTTATATCGTCAACGACGCTGGGTCGAAACAGTTTTGTTGCATTCGGTGTGTGTTGCTCGTATGCAATGGGATGTATTTTTGACAACCACCACCGAAACACGTCGAAACAAAAACCTGTTTTTTGTTTCGTTTTCTTTGGTGTGTGCACTCTCATAAGAAACAATGTTCTCTTGTTTTCAGCCTTATGAATCACGTATTGAGAGACTACATAAATAAAATTTGTGTAGTCTACTTGGACGATATTCTTGTGTATTCGACCAGTTTTGACAAACATTTACAATCCCTTGGGAAATTTTTTCTAAAACTTAAAGAGAGCAACCTAAAAATCTAAATTAACAAATTCCTTTTTGCTGATTTATCTACCAATTACTTAGGTCACGTAATTGTAAATAATGGAATAAGACCGGACAAAAACAAAGTTAAAACAATCACTGAAATGAAATTGTCAACTACCGTTAATGGTTTAGGAGCGTTTCGATGTAAAATAAAACGAACAGCTTGTAATAATTAAAATAATAACTACTTTATTTAATTCAAAGACTTAATTATAATTTCGAAGAATTTCGCGCGGTGGCAGACTGAGGTTAGATCCACGACTAATGATTCATTATCTTCTGTCTTCTTCTTTATATGCTGCGCTCGTCGTCAGCGTGTTGGTGTCGCAATCTTGTGGGCGATCTTTAAAGCGGCGAATATTTTACTTCATTGTAATTCGAATATTTGGCGGGCGCTATTTGGTGGCTCCTACAGCACTCCCCTTCCAGTGACTTTGGCACGATGGTAACAATATTCAGGTGTGGGTTTCTTTACATGCAGAATCTTTCAGGAATTCGTACGCTTCTTCCAGATCGAGTTTTTGTAATTATGCTGTCATCGGATGTTGTTGGAATGATGGATGGTCAGACTTCGATTTCGTATGATTATTGTCGTCTGACAGTAGAAAAGCTGGTTTTAAACGATCGACGGACACTGTGATTTCTTTTCCCCGGATCTTGAGAATTTGAATTTGTCAGCTCTTTTTATTACCTTTTTATAAATGGCCCTTCATATGGCTGTTGTAGTCCAATTCTGACTGCATCGCGTCTGACGAAAACATGAGATATCGTAGAAAGCTCCTTAAATATGAAAATTGTGTTCGTTCGGGGTGACAAAAATTCAGCTTGAAGACTGATTGGTTCCCCGTATACCATTTCTGCTACTGTGGCTTTTAGTTCTTCCTTGAATGATGCTCTGAGTCCTAGCAGTACTACAGGCAGTTCATCGGACCATGATGGTGACTCATGGCATTCGATAGCAGCTTTGTGTTGGCGGTGAAACCGTTCGGCCATACCATTAGCTGCTGGATGGTATGCAGTAGTGGTTAAATGGTTGATGCCAAATAGTTCAGTTAAAGCCTGGAAAAGGTTAGATAAAAATTGTCTACGCGATCAGAGTTCTCGCCAGTGTTTCTGATGTCGAATCTTCTAAAGGATAAGCTTCAGGCCAGTAAGAAAAACGATCGACGATGGTTAGACAAAATCTGGACCCTCGTGAGTATGGAAGAGGCCCAACGAAGTTCACGTGTATGTGCTCGAATCTGGAGGCTGGTACTTCGAAGTTCCCGATCGGCGAAGATGTGTGACGAGATATCTTGGATCGCTGGCACGGAATACATGACTTCGCCCATGCTCTGCAGTCTTTTCGTATTGAAGGCCAGACGAATTTTGAAGCAACTAGTTTTGCTGATGCGTTAGCGCCAGGGTAACTCAAGCTGTGTAGCGAATTGAACTCCTGCTGACGGTATGGTTGTGTGACGTAGGGTCGAGCTGTTACTTGAGATATATCACAATACATATGAAGTTGTGATGTGTTTGATCTCGGTAGAAAATTGACCAATATAGTCCAAACATCTTAACTGACGGGGTGATGCTTTTTCGGGCTTCTGCTTAAATACGAAAGTCAACGGTTTATGGTCCGTGTACATGGTAAAATGTCTGTCTTCCAACATAAACTTGAAGTACTTAATAGCTGAATAGATTGCCAACAGCTCTCTGTCATACGTGCTGTACTTTCGTTGTGTGTCGTTGAAGGTTTTGGAGAAATACGACAGAGGCTGCCAGCCGAGTGGTGTTTTCTGCTGTATGGCTGCTCCCATGCCGTAGTCCGATGCGTCAGTAAAACGCCCCCATTCAAGCGTAGTATCGGGATGTGCAATTAATGCTGCTTCTATCAGACCTTTTTTACTAGCGATAAATGCTTGCTGAAGAGTTAGCGTCCAGGTGATTATCTTGTTGCCTTTGTTGTGTGGGCCTTTGAGGCACTCATTCAGTGGAGCTTGTAGGTTGGCCGCATTTTTTATGAAGCGCCGATAAAAAATAATCGAACCGAGGAATCTTCTAAGTTGCTTTAGAGTGGTTGGCGGTTTGCAATCAACGATAGTCTTTACCCGTTCCACAGGTGGCTCCATGCGGTCACTTGAGATCAAGTAACCTAAAAATATAATTTTGGGCTTACCAAACTCGCACTTAGCTACATTTACAACGACGCCGTATTTGTTGAGCCGTTCGAAAAGCAATTTAAGGTGTTGAAAATGTTGATCTTCGTCATCAGATGCCACCAAAATGTCGTCCACGTACGGAAAACAGAAGTCGAGACCATTCGTGACTTCGTCGATGAACCTCTGGAAAGTCTGGGCGGCATTTCGTAGTCCAAACGTCATGAACATAAACTCAAAGAGTCCGAACGGTGTAATTATGCCCGTCTTTTTGATGTCGTCTGGTGCGATTGGTATCTGGTTGAACGCTCTTACCAGATCGATCTTAGAGAAAATCTGTTTACCTGTGAGGTTAGCCGAGCAGTCTTGCAAGTTCCGTGGAGGATAGATGTCCGGTATTGTGCGGTCGTTTAATGCGCGGTAATCTCCGCACGGACGCCAATCGCCAGTTTTTTTAGCGCCCAGATGAAGTGGTGATGACCAACAACTTTCGGAACGGCGAGCTATTACCATTTTGAGCATAGTTTCGAACTCAACTTTTGCAATTTTCATCTTGTCAGGGGCCAAGCGTCGTGATTTGCAACTGATTGGAGGACCAGCGGTTGTTTTGATGTGATGGACGGTAGAATGTCGAATTCCTTTGAAGGCACCATCTGGTCGAGTCAATCTGGGAAATTGTTAGAGCAGATCTGTGTACCTCGAACTGCCGGAAACAGATTTTACCTTTGCTGTGACTTTATGTGCGTGAAAGCCTCGTGTGGAAAGTCCGGTAATTCCATCAAGCAATCTGCCGTACGCAACATCCACTAAAAGTTTATAAAATGCGAGAAAATCAGCTCCTATGATGGGTTTGCTGACGTCGGCCACAACGAAACGCCAAGTGAAATCTCGACGGAGCCCTAAGTTCATCTGTACTGTGCGAAATCCATATGTATGTATTGGCAGCAAAAAGAGTGTAGTCGGATGGCTTGGATTTGTGACGTGAACGAGCGTATGGAAACACTGAAACGTCAGAACCCGTGTCTACCAAGAACTGCACTTTTGACGACTTATCCGTAACGAAGAGGCGGCTGGAGGTTTGGTGGCCATTTACCGCCTTTACTGACACCCGTTCTCGTTTCCCTGCTGATTGAAATCGCAAGGTTGGCGGCAATTTCTTGCATTAGATCCCCAGTGGCGATGAAAATAACAGAAACTTCTTTGGCCGTGGCTGGAAGTGGTGTTTGCTTGCTCGTTCCGATTTGGTGTGACCTTCTGATGTTGCCTGCCACGAGAATGCGATCGTGATCTGTTTCGTCCGCGTTTATCGTAAGTACGATTCGTAGACATTGCTTCGATATGCTTTGTCAGCTGTTCCATCTATTGTAGCATGCTCGTCAGCACAGACTCCGGTTGTGACGACGTGCTGGCGATTTGTTGCTGTGGGATGACGTCATTGATCCGATCTGCTATGACACCAAGGTTGTCAAGGTTCGTTGGCTTTTCCATTATACCAGGAGGGTGTGCGGCAAGTATTGACTGTATATGAACTGGCAGTCTATCTAGCCAAATTGCCTTCAACGCATCATTGGTCATGGCATCTCCAGCCAAATCTCTCAAACGACGAAGAAATTGCGATGGTTTTCTATCGCCTAGCTGTTCACGATGCAGCATTTGCCTAATTTGTTGATCTCTAGATGGAGCCACACGAGAAATTAGTTCTTCTTTAATGCGAACATATGCGTTACCTGGTGGCGGATTGATGATGACGTCCTGAACTTCTGTAGAGGTTGTTTGGTCGAGATGAGCAATGACTATGTTGAATTTTCGAGCATCAGATCGCGAATTTATAAGAGTGAATTGGGCTTCAAGTTGCGCAAACCATAGTTTCACGTTTTCATGCCAAAATGGTGGTGGTCGAACTTGAGCATGACTTGCTTCAAACTGCGAATCACCTGCTGTCTGCGCCTGTTGGAAAAGTTGTTCTTGTAGACGGTTCCACTGCGCCTGTATCGGATCATCTTGCTGTTGGTTTATGGGAGCACCCGTTAGATTTTCCGTAGCAGCTTTGTTCTTATCTTCGTACATTGCAGTACTGCTAGCAACAATTTATATATACGAAGTTAATACAAACTCGTGTCGGAAAGTGTTTTTTTTTTGTGCTTCAGTATGTTTGCAATAGTTTTTTTTTTAGTTAAAGCACGATACGGGGAAAAAAATAAATTACTGCGTGAGTACACGAACAATGTATTTTGGATTTTTTTGTATGTATGTCGCGGATCACGTCGAGGTCACCAATTTAGTAGCGTTTCGATGTAAAATAAAACGAACAGCTTGTACAATTACAATAATAACTACTTTATTTAATTCAAAGACTTAATTATAATTTCGAAGAATTTCGCGCGGTGGCAGACTGAGGTTAGATCCACGATTAATGATTCATTATCTTCTGTCTTCTTCTTTATATGCTGCGCCCGTCGTCAGCACGTTGGTGTCGCAATCTTGTGGGCGATCTTTAAAGCGGCGAATATTTTACATCATTGTAATTCGAATATTTGGCGGGCGCTATTTGGTGGCTCCTACAAAGGCATAAAACAATTTCTTGGTATAATCGGTTATTACCGAAAATTCATCAAGGACTATGCCAAGGTAGCATATCATATAATAAAATATTTAAAAAAAATCTGAAAGTTTATAAATGTCTGACCCACTATATTTAAAAGCGTTTAACACTCTTAAAACGTTACTTACTTCTGACCCGATCCTAAAAAGTCCCGATTTCAGTAAAAGATTTGTCCTCACAACAGACGCATCCGGTTATGCTTTAGGAGCCGTGTTAAGCCAAGAAAACCACTATATTTGTTATGCTTCTCGAACGCTTAACAAGCACGAGCTAAATTATTTTACCATAGAGAAAGAGCTCCTTGCGGTCGTGTGGTCTGTGAAGTATTTTAGGACTTATTTGTTTGGCAGAAGATTCGTGGTTCGAACCGACCACAAGCCTCTCGTATGGCTAAATGGCATAAGAGTCCAATATGAAACTCCAACGTTGGAAAATCATGTTCAACGAATATGATTTCGATATCGAGTACCTTAAAGGGAAAGAGAATTGCGTAGCAGATGGGTTGAGTAGATTTGTTGATAAATGTAACACTGAAGATATGTCGAAGGCTAACGATGAAGTTAGTTTAGTAACCATATTTAATAACGAAACATCTGTAAGTGACAGAAGTAATAACGACAAAGCTATGTCTACTGCTGCTACCATCCACAGTGCGATGGAAGACGAATACCCACAGATATATATCACAGAAAAACCAATCAACCTTTTTACAAATCAAATTTACCTGTTTTATGGTACTAAGGAAAAAATTGCAATGAAAATAGTTCATAAGAAAGTTCAAAAACTTATCGAAATAAGGGACGGTAGCAGTGATGGTCTTAATATAATGAAGCGTCTATTAATTCCTAAGAGACTCATCTGCATACATTGCGATGATCTGTCGTTGTATCTTAGATTTCAAGATCTCTATGTAAAATATTTTTCTATGAATAAAAATCTAAAACTATTAACATCCAACATTAAATTGAAAGGCATTGTAGATAAAAATGAGATAATAACAATACGTCATGTGAGTTCTTATTTGTCCTATAGACCTCTAACGTAGCTTTTCAGGGGAGCGTTTTTAAACTTAAAAGTTATAAATGGATATAGCACACCTGTCCATACAGTTGCGGACACATTAAAAATCAAAGTTAAAAATTTTTTCTTCAGTGGAATTTGTATTGGATATAGGACACATAGTAAAATACAAAAATTCGGATATCAAATATTTTTATTGAAATCAAAATTCAATTCTTTCTTTATTTGAGTTTAAAAAAAATAAACGAAAATATTATAATGTTTATAAAGTTTCTCAACAAAGTAAAAATAAACAAAGGGAACTTTTTTCTCCAAGCTAAATAAAATAATTTAAAAAGAACATAACAAAAACACAATTCTTATTCATATTGTTTATCACTAATAGTGTGTGTAAGGTAACTTAGTAACTCAGGTAAGTTTTAAAACAGCGACACGAGGAAGATGGGCCTAGTTATATGCTCCGATGCCAATGCTCAGAACACTGTTTGGGGCAGCAGCAAATGCAACATGCGATCATCTGATCTTACTATCAACAATGTTGGCTCACAGGCAACTTTTGTGACGTCTAGAAGACAGGAGGTGATAGACCTAACTTTACCAAATAGATACTTTAAGACGGTTACCAACTGGAGGGTCTCTTCGGAGGTGTCCCTTTCAGACCATAGATATATCGAATTCCGAAACGATTGCGAAGCCATAACTTTGCAGGAGAGGAGAAATTCGAGAAAAACCAACTGGATACGGCTTCAGGGAGAAAATGGGAAAAACTCTCAAAACTCCAACCAAACTCAGGACGAGACAAAAGGTAGAGGAAGCTGTTCAAGACCGGAATAGTGCCATTACTAGCTGTTTTGAACTGACGTGCCCAGTAAGCAAAACCCCCGGCAGAACGCCGGTTCCGTGGTGAAGTTCGGAACTGCAAAGAATCCGAAGAGAGGCTAGAAAGCTCTAAATAGGTCATTGAAGACTGATTTGGAGGCAGACTGGAATCTCTATAGATCGAAGCACATGGAATATAAGAGACTAATTCGGGTATCGAAAAGTGCTTCTTATTGGAATTTCTGCGAAAAATTGAACCACTGGGTGAAACTAGTAGGGTGGTTAAAGTTCTGAAAAAGGGCAAACCAGCCAAACTGGATAACTACTGAGCTGAAAGAGAAATGTAGGAAGCGCGACCAGCTTTACAGAGGATGGAAGAATAATAGACTTTGTGCAATGTATGAAGCAGATTACAAGCATTTCCGTAACAATCTAAATAAAGAAATCCAACTTAGCAAAAGTAGCTTTTACAAAAGAACGTTCGCAACCGTTAGAGGGGATCCACGTAAGACCTGGAAACTTGTCAATGAAATAATTGGAAGAAGCAAAATGTCCTTGGATCAGCAGGTACTTAAAAACTTCAACAACAAAAACATCGATGAGGTCATCGGTGAGTTCTCTAATTACTTCTCTAAGGAAGCTACGCAAATAATCCACAAATGCGGGAACACAACATCAAACCATTTGAATACCAGCATCGCGAACTCAATATATATACAGCACACCAACGATATTGAAGTTAAGAATATATTACGTGAGCTAAATGCGTATAAGGCAACAGGTATAGATGGTATAAGGCCAGCTGATCTAAAAACAAATGCAGACATTCTTGGACCAATAATCACAAAAATTATAAATAGTAGTTTGGAACAATGCATAGTACCAAAAACGCTTAAAACGGCTATTGTACGTCCGATATATAAGAGAGGTGCAAAAAGTAACATAGAAAACTACAGGCCAATATCAATCCTGCCTGTCATCGAAAAATGCCTTGAGGAAGTGGTTGTGAGAAGAATTAACGAATTTGTTAACAGGTATTCCCTGATTGGAGCAAACCAGTACGCATTTCAAAAAAATAGAAGCACGAACAAGCTCTTAGGAGAATTTACAAATACGGTCAATGAGAGCCTCAACAAAAATCTTCACGTCCTAGTCATGTTCATCGACTTCAGCAAAGCTTTTGACACCCTAAATCATCATAGGCTATTGGAGGCTGCTGCCAGGGCTGGAATTAGGGGATCCTTGGCCAACTGGTTACAAGACTACCTCACTGATCGCCATTTCAAAGTCAAAATCTCTGGGAACTATGGTGAACCGAAGGGGATTGAATACGGTGTACCACAGGGGTCAAAACTGGGTCCATTGTTATTCATTATATACACGAACGAGCTGCTGCGAGTCTTCACAAAAAGCACTCCGTTTGCGTACGCGGATGACACAGCTATCGTAGTAAGACATCGATCGTTGGATACCGTGAAGCAAATTATGCAATCTGAGTTCAACAAGGCTGTAAGATGGTGTCACGAAAATGGCCTTGTTATAAATGTGTCAAAAACGAAATTGATGCACATCCGTGGACCTCACTGTCAAGCGGTAAATTTAGGCATCACCTATCAAAACAACGATTGTCCAGCCGTCTCAACAGCTTTATGTATCGAGGAAGTAAGGTCCTATAAGTACTTAGGGATCACTATTGACTGCAACTTCAGATGGGATGAACACATAACAAATCTTCGTCGTAAATTAAAGAGTGCCTTGTTTGCACTATTCTACTTAAAAAAATGCACACTAAAACCGGTACTACAACAAGTGTACTACTCGTTGATAGAATCACAGCTTCGCTATGGCATTTTAGCTTGGGGTGGCGCAGCAAAAACACACATACAATCACTGGAGAAACTTCAAAACAGAGCCTTGAAAATAATAGCTAATGACGATTTCAAAGCTCTCAGCGTTTCAAATATATTTAAGATTACAGTTGTATTAGAATATTATGTAGACAACCGTTTTCAAACTCCAATACAACACGATGTGAACACAAGAAGGCAAGCCCAACGTCTATTAGACATTCCACGAACATACAACGTGTATGGAAAACGTCAACTAAAAAATATAGTCCCTACGTTCCTGAATGACTTACCAAGAAGTCTCACCAACATCCGAGGTCAACAAAGGAAGCTTCTTATAAAACAACATTTTCTTTCACTGAATCAAAGACCAACCTAATTAAATTGTATTTCTAATACCTTGAAAATATCTATATAGAATTAAAAAATCATAAAAATTACAAGTAACTAAATGTAAATTATCTAATATCAGTTATTTTAAAATATAACACAATGTATCTCAACTCTTAGCATTCTTACACTATAAGCAAAATAACCTCCTGCAGATAAGCCATAAGCTTTGCGGGAAAACTATGTAAACTACTGTTAGTTTTTGTTATCTATTATAAATAAATAAATAAAAAAAAAATTAATTAATGACTTAGAAAACTTTATGACACCTTCACTGAGACGAAAGCGAAAACTCTTAGTTATCTGCTGGAGTCTTACTTTCCGGGTAATCAGATTACAATTGGTTCACAACCAGCCCGGATTACCGAGACTATGAGTGAGCCACGAAAAACAACTCGGCGTAACTGGTATGTTGCGAAGGCCGTGGTAACGGATGAGGCCATTAAATACGCTTTTGCATCTTCTGACGGCTTCAAGTCACCTGGTACGGATGAAATATACCCAGCCATGCTGCAACAATGTACAAACCAGTTGCTACCGACTATGAAGAGAATCTTCACCACTGTCCTAGGAATGTATGCCAGTACATTCCAACACCCTGACTTACAGTTAGAGTGGCATTTATACCAAAAATTGGCAGAAGTGACTATGACAGTCGCTCGCCAAGAGCTTCAGACCAATCAATCTGACTTCCTTCTTGCTGAAAAGCATGGAAAGGCTGGTCGAGCTTTACGTGCGCAAAACTGCTTTGCGATTGCACCCACTATCTCAGATGCAACATGCCTATCAAACCGGAAAATCCTGCGAGACTGCGCTCCAAAATCTAGTTGGTAGAATTGAGGGCGCGCTTGATAGAAAAGAATGCGCGATGGGCATTTTCATCGATATTGACAATGCGACTTCTGATAGTATGTGCAGCTCTGCCAGACAACACGGCGTAGAAAAACCATTGGTGTTGTGGATTAAAGCAATGCTAATGAATATAATGTTCGTTGCGGATGCGGATTGTAGCCGTTATGTTATGGCGGGGGTAAACAGAGGCTGCCCGCAAGGCGGTGTTCTGTCTCCACTGCTGTGGTGTATGCTGGTCGACTCTCTGTTAAACGAACTCAACAGCTCTAATGTATACTCTCAGGCGTACGCGGATGATGTTGCCGTGCTTTCTGTTAGATCATGCATAGCGACGTGATCGACGAATGGTGCACTAGGAATGGGCTCTCGGTCAATCCTCTTAAGACTGAGGTTGTTCTCTTTACGAGAAGAAGGAAGCTGATCGGGTTGACTCAGCCAGTGCTAAAAGGCGTCACAATCCAAGTCCAACGTGCAAATCTTAAAATGTTCATATACATAAATTTCATTGGATATAGGACATTTAAGCACAAACTTTACATAATTAAAATGCCAGTATAAAATTTGTCCTACTGCATACAAAAATGGATATAGGACAAATAAGCATAAAATTGATCCACAAAAATTGGTCTACAGGACAAAATCAAATTTTTTTATTTCGAAAACTAAAAGATATAGGAAAATTCCTATTTCAGCAATCGAAAGAGCGTGACGGAAAATATAAGATGGTATTTATAACTCATTTTCGGCCGAAATGGTCTGTAGGACAAATAAGAACTCACGTGACGAATAATAAAACAAGAACACTTAAGTAGAAATTACGGGGTATAATTGAAATGTTTTTGGAATTGAAAGCGTTATACTTTTATTCAAATTTGCAAGTTGAAATACAAAAGTTCAATAACAATTGTGAAATTTGTAATCTCGTAAAACACGATCGACAACCACTACAAGTACATATGGAAATAACAGAAACACCCAAGCATTTCAACGACATAATCCACATGGATATTTAGTTCCCCGAACGTGCAAAAATGTATCTAACTACTATAGACAAATTGTCCAAATACGCGACCATTCACCATTTAGAAGACAGAAATTGGATTGCCATTCTGGGTGCAAAAAAACAAAGAAAATAAAAAATAGTTTCCGGTGGCGATACTTGCATATTGCACTCAGCTGTGGAACAATTTCTAAAAGAAAACAAAATCGTTTTCCATAAAACAACAGCATCACTGTTGACAAATTGACAATTCTGATGTCGAAAGGCTGCATGGTACTTTAAACGAGCACCTACGAATTATAAATGCTAACAAAGATAATTAGGAGTTAGATGAAAAGTTGTTTCACGAAACAAAAAAACACGTTTTGTTTTATCCGGTGTGTTTTCAGCCTTATGAATCACGTATTGAGAGACTACATAAATAAAATTTGTGTATTCTACTGGGACGATATTCTTGTGTTTTCGACCAGTTTTGACAAACATTTACAATCCCTTAAGAATTTTTTTCTAAAACAGAGAGCAACCTAAAAATCTAAATTAACAAATTCCTTTTTGCTGATTTATCTACCAATTACTTAGGTCACGTAATTGTAAATAATGGAATAAGACCGGACAAAAACAAAGTTAAAACAATCACTGAAATGAAATTGTCAACTACCGTTAATGGTTTAGGAGCGTTTCGATGTAAAATAAAACGAACAGCTTGTAATAATTAAAATAATAACTACTTTATTTAATTCAAAGACTTAATTATAATTTCGAAGAATTTCGCGCGGTGGCAGACTGAGGTTAGATCCACGACTAATGATTCATTATCTTCTGTCTTCTTCTTTATATGCTGCGCTCGTCGTCAGCGTGTTGGTGTCGCAATCTTGTGGGCGATCTTTAAAGCGGCGAATATTTTACTTCATTGTAATTCGAATATTTGGCGGGCGCTATTTGGTGGCTCCTACAGCACTCCCCTTCCAGTGACTTTGGCACGATGGTAACAATATTCAGGTGTGGGTTTCTTTACATGCAGAATCTTTCAGGAATTCGTACACTTCTTCCAGATCGAGTTTTTGTAATTATGCTGTCATCGGATGTTGTTGGAATGATGGATGGTCAGACTTCGATTTCGTATGATTATTGTCGTCTGACAGTAGAAAAGCTGGTTTTAAACGATCGACGGACACT
Organism: Portevinia maculata; assembly: GCA_949715645.1. Lineage (NCBI taxonomy): Eukaryota > Metazoa > Arthropoda > Insecta > Diptera > Syrphidae > Portevinia > Portevinia maculata. Next base: position 38,245,766 of record OX454528.1, read on the forward strand.
GTGATTTCTTTTCCCCGGATCTTGAGAATTTGAATTTGTCAGCTCTTTTTATTACCGGAAATGGCCCTTCATATGGCTGTTGTAGTCCAATTCTGACTGCATCGCGTCTGACGAAAACATGAGATATCGTAGAAAGCTCCTTAAATATGAAAATTGCTCTCGAACCATGACGTGATGCGGGAACTGGTTGTAGCTCTTGAAAATGGTGTCGAAGTTGGTTTACGAAAGTCGTTGTATCGGCATTTGTGTTCGTTCGGGGTGACAAAAATTCAGCGGGAAGTCTGATTGGTTCCCCGTATACCATTTCTGCTACTGTGGCTTTTAGTTCTTCCTTGAATGATGCTCTGAGTCCTAGCAGTACTACAGGCAGTTCATCGGACCATGATGGTGACTCATGGCATTCGATAGCAGCTTTGAGTTGGCGGTAAAACCGTTCGGCCATACCATTAGCTGCTGGATGGTACGCAGTAGTGGTTAAATGGTTGATGCCAAATAGTTCAGTTAAAGCCTGGAAAAGGTTAGATAAAAATTGTCTACCGCGATCAGAAGTTACCTTGAGTGGTACTCCAAATCGAGCAATCCAGTTTGCGAAGAGAGTTCTCGCCAGTGTTTCTGATGTCGAATCTTCTAAAGGATAAGCTTCAGGCCAGTGAGAAAAACGATCGACGATGGTTAGACAAAATCTGGACCCTCGTGAGTATGGAAGAGGCCCAACGAAGTCCACGTGTATGTGCTCGAATCTGGAGGCTGGTACTTCGAAGTTCCCGATCGGCGAAGTTGTGTGACGAGATATCTTGGATCTCTGGCACGGAATACATGACTTCGCCCATGCTCTGCAGTCTTTTCGTATTGAAGGCCAGACGAATTTTGAAGCAACTAGTTTTGCTGATGCGTTAGCGCCAGGGTGACTCAAGCTGTGTAGCGAATTGAACACCTGCTGACGGTATGGTTGTGTGACGTAGGGTCACTGTTTGGAAGCGGAACTTTGACAACCTGTAATGCAGAACCAGATGTTAAAATGTTTTTAGCTCTACGTCACCTGTTTGTGATGCTGGAAGTTCTTCAAAGTTGACTGATTTGCTGTTGCCCTCGACCCGTGATAGACTATCAGCAACGATGTTCTGAGTCCCAGCGATGTGTTTGATCTCGGTAGAAAATTGACCAATATAGTCCAAATATCTAAACTGACGGGGTGATGCTTTTTCGGGCTTCTGCTTAAATACGAAAGTCAACGGTTTATGGTCCGTGTACATGGTAAAATTTCTGTCTTCCAACATAAACTTGAAGTACTTAATAGCTGAATAGATTGCCAACAGCTCTCTGTCATACGTGCTGTACTTTCGTTGTGTGTCGTTGAAGGTTTTGGAGAAATACGACAGAGGCTGCCAGCCGAGTGGTGTTTTCTGCTGTATGGCTGCTCCCATGCCGTAGTCCGATGCGTCAGTAAAACGCCCCCATTCAAGCGTAGTATCGGGATGTGCAATTAATGCTGCTTCTATCAGACCTTTTTTACTAGCGATAAATGCTTGCTGAAGAGTTAGCGTCCAGGTGATTATCTTGTTGCCTTTGTTGTGTGGGCCTTTGAGGCACTCATTCAGTGGAGCTTGTAGGTTGGCCGCATTTTTTATGAAGCGCCGATAAAAAATAATCGAACCGAGGAATCTTCTAAGTTGCTTTAGAGTGGTTGGCGGTTTGCAATCAACGATAGTCTTTACCCGTTCCACAGGTGGCTCCATGCCGTCACTTGAGATCAAGTAACCTAAAAATATAATTTTGGGCTTACCAAACTCGCACTTAGCTACATTTACAACGACGCCGTATTTGTTGAGCCGTTCGAAAAGCAATTGAAGGTGTTGAAAATGTTGATCTTCGTCATCAGATGCCACCAAAATCTCGTCCACGTACGGAAAACAGAAGTCGAGACCATTCGTGACTTCGTCGATGAACCTCTGGAAAGTCTGGGCGGCATTTCGTAGTCCAAACGTCATGAACATAAACTCAAAGAGTCCGAACGGTGTAATTATGCCCGTCTTTTTGATGTCGTCTGGTGCGATTGGTATCTGGTTGAACGCTCTTACCAGATCGATCTTAGAGAAAATCTTTTTACCTGTGAGGTTAGCCGAGCAGTCTTGCAAGTTCCGTGGAGGATAGATGTCCGGTATTGTGCGGTCGTTTAATGCGCGGTAATCTCCGCACGGACGCCAATCGCCAGTTTTTTTAGCGCCCAGATGAAGTGGTGATGACCAACAACTTTCGGAACGGCGAGCTATTACCATTTTGAGCATAGTTTCGAACTCAACTTTTGCAATTTTCATCTTGTCAGGGGCCAAGCGTCGTGATTTGCAACTGATTGGAGGACCAGCGGTTGTTTTGATGTGATGGACGGTAGAATGTCGAATTCCTTTGAAGGCACCATCTGGTCGAGTCAATCTGGGAAATTGTTAGAGCAGATCTGTGTACCTCGAACTGCCGGAAACAGATTTTACCTTTGCTGTGACTTTATGTGCGTGAAAGCCTCGTGTGGAAAGTCCGGTAATTCCATCAAGCAATCTGCCGTACGCAACATCCACTAAAAGTTTATAAAATGCGAGAAAATCAGCTCCTATGATGGGTTTGCTGACGTCGGCCACAACGAAACGCCAAGTGAAATCTCGACGGAGCCCTAAGTTCATCTGTACTGTGCGAAATCCATATGTATGTATTGGCAGCAAAAAGAGTGTAGTCGGATGGCTTGGATTTGTGACGTGAACGAGCGTATGGAAACACTGAAACGTCAGAACCCGTGTCTACCAAGAACTGCACTTTTGACGACTTATCCGTAACGAAGAGGCGGCTGGAGGTTTGGTTGCCATTTACCGCCTTTACTGACACCCGTTCTCGTTTCCCTGCTGATTGAAATCGCAAGGTTGGCGGCAATTTCTTGCATTAGATCCCCAGTGGCGATGAAAATAACAGAAACTTCTTTGGCCGTGGCTGGAAGTGGTGTTTGCTTGCTCGTTCCGATTTGGTGTGACCTTCTGATGTTGCCTGCCACGAGAATGCGATCGTGATCTGTTTCGTCCGCGTTTATCGTAAGTACGATTCGTAGACATTGCTTCGATATGCTTTGTCAGCTGTTCCATCTATTGTAGCATGCTCGTCAGCACAGACTCCGGTTGTGACGACGTGCTGGCGATTTGTTGCTGTGGGATGACGTCATTGATCCGATCTGCTATGACACCAAGGTTGTCAAGGTTCGTTGGCTTTTCCATTATACCAGGAGGGTGTGCGGCAAGTATTGACTGTATATGAACTGGCAGTCTATCTAGCCAAATTGCCTTCAACGCATCATTGGTCATGGCATCTCCAGCTAAATCTCTCAAACGACGAAGAAATTGCGATGGTTTTCTATCGCCTAGCTGTTCACGATGCAGCATTTGCCTAATTTGTTGATCTCTAGATGGAGCCACACGAGAAATTAGTTCTTCTTTAATGCGAACATATGCGTTACCTGGTGGCGGATTGATGATGACGTCCTGAACTTCTGTAGAGGTTGTTTGGTCGAGATGAGCAATGACTATGTTGAATTTTCGAGCATCAGATCGCGAATTTATAAGAGTGAATTGGGCTTCAAGTTGCGCAAACCATAGTTTCACGTTTTCATGCCAAAATGGTGGTGGTCGAACTTGAGCATGACTTGCTTCAAACTGCGAATCACCTGCTGTCTGCGCCTGTTGGAAAAGTTGTTCTTGTAGACGGTTCCACTGCGCCTGTATCGGATCATCTTGCTGTTGGTTTATGGGAGCACCCGTTAGATTTTCCGTAGCAGCTTTGTTCTTATCTTCGTACATTGCAGTACTGCTAGCAACAATTTATATATACGAAGTTAATACAAACTCGTGTCGGAAAGTGTTTTTTTTTGTGCTTCAGTATGTTTGCAATAGTTTTTTTTTTAGTTAAAGCACGATACGGGGAAAAAATAAATTACTGCGTGAGTACACGAACAATGTATTTTGGATTTTTTTGTATGTATGTCGCGGATCACGTCGAGGTCACCAATTTAGTAGCGTTTCGATGTAAAATAAAACGAACAGCTTGTAACAATTACAATAATAACTACTTTATTTAATTCAAAGACTTAATTATAATTTCGAAGAATTTCGCGCGGTGGCAGACTGAGGTTAGATCCACGATTAATGATTCATTATCTTCTGTCTTCTTCTTTATATGCTGCGCCCGTCGTCAGCACGTTGGTGTCGCAATCTTGTGGGCGATCTTTAAAGCGGCGAATATTTTACATCATGGTAATTCGAATATTTGGCGGTCGCTATTTGGTGGCTCCTACAAAGGCATAAAACAATTTCTTGGTATAATCGGTTATTACCGAAAATTCATCAAGGACTATGCCAAGGTAGCATATCATATAATAAAATATTTAAAAAAAATCTGAAAGTTTATAAATGTCTGACCCACTATATTTAAAAGCGTTTAACACTCTTAAAACGTTACTTACTTCTGACCCGATCCTAAAAAGTCCCGATTTCAGTAAAAGATTTGTCCTCACAACAGACGCATCCGGTTATGCTTTAGGAGCCGTGTTAAGCCAAGAAAACCACCCTATTTGTTATGCTTCTCGAACGCTTAACAAGCACGAGCTAAATTATTTTACCATAGAGAAAGAGCTCCTTGCGGTCGTGTGGTCTGTGAAGTATTTTAGGACTTATTTGTTTGGCAGAAGATTCGTGGTTCGAACCGACCACAAGCCTCTCGTATGGCTAAATGGCATAAGAGTCCAATATGAAACTCCAACGTTGGAAAATCATGTTCAACGAATATGATTTCGATATTGAGTACCTTAAAGGGAAAGAGAATTGCGTAGCAGATGGGTTGAGTAGGTTTGTTGATAAATGTAACACTGAAGATATGTCGAAGGCTAACGATGAAGTTAGTTTAGTAACCATATTTAATAACGAAACATCTGTAAGTGACAGAAGTAATAACGACAAAGCTATGTCTACTGCTGCTACCATCCACAGTGCGATGGAAGACGAATACCCACAGATATATATCACAGAAAAACCAATCAACCTTTTTACAAATCAAATTTACCTGTTTTATGGTACTAAGGAAAAAATTGCAATGAAAATAGTTCATAAGAAAGTTCAAAAACTTATCGAAATAAGGGACGGTAGCAGTGATGGTCTTAATATAATGAAGCGTCTATTAATTCCTAAGAGACTCATCTGCATACATTGCGATGATCTGTCGTTGTATCTTAGATTTCAAGATCTCTATGTAAAATATTTTTCTATGAATAAAAATCTAAAACTATTAACATCCAACATTAAATTGAAAGGCATTGTAGATAAAAATGAGATAATAACAATACGTCATGTGAGTTCTTATTTGTCCTATAGACCTCTAACATAGCTTTTCAGGGGAGCGTTTTTAAACTTAAAAGTTATAAATGGATATAGCACACCTTTCCATACAGTTGCGGACACATTAAAAATCAAAGTTAAAAATTTTTTCTTCAGTGGAATTTGTATTGGATATAGGACACATAGTAAAATACAAAAATTCGGATATCAAATATTTTTATTGAAATCAAAATTCAATTCTTTCTTTATTTGAGTTTAAAAAAAATAAACGAAAATATTATAATGTTTATAAAGTTTCTCAACAAAGTAAAAATAAACAAAGGGAACTTTTTTCTCCAAGCTAAATAAAATAATTTAAAAAGAACATAACAAAAACACAATTCTTATTCATATTGTTTATCACTAATAGTGTGTGTAAGGTAACTTAGTAACTCAGGTAAGTTTTAAAACAGCGACACGAGGAAGATGGGCCTAGTTATATGCTCCGATGCCAATGCTCAGAACACTGTTTGGGGCAGCAGCAAATGCAACATGCGATCATCTGATCTTACTATCAACAATGTTGGCTCACAGGCAACTTTTCTGACGTCTAGAAGACAGGAGGTGATCGACCTAACTTTACCAAATAGATACTTTAAGGCGGTTACCAACTGGAGGGTCTCTTCGGAGGTGTCCCTTTCAGACCATAGATATATCGAATTCCGAAACGATTGCGAAGCCATAACTTTGCAGGAGAGGAGAAATTCGAGAAAAACCAACTGGATACGGCTTCAGGGAGAAAATGGGAAAAACTCTCAAAACTCCAACCAAACTCAGGACGAGACAAAAGGTAGAGGAAGCTGTTCAAGACCGGAATAGTGCCATTACTAGCTGTTTTGAACTGACGTGCCCAGTAAGCAAAACCCCCGGCAGAACGCCGGTTCCGTGGTGAAGTTCGGAACTGCAAAGAATCCGAAGAGAGGCTAGAAAGCTCTAAATAGGTCATTGAAGACTGATTTGGAGGCAGACTGGAATCTCTATAGATCGAAGCACATGGAATATAAGAGACTAATTCGGGTATCGAAAAGTGCTTCTTATTGGAATTTCTGCGAAAAATTGAACCACTGGGTGAAACTAGTAGGGTGGTTAAAGTTCTGAAAAAGGGCAAACCAGCCAAACTGGAATCACTTAGAAAACTTTATGACACCTTCACTGAGACGAAAGCGAAAACTCTTAGTTATCTGCTGGAGTCTTACTTTCCGGGTAATCAGATTACAATTGGTTCACAACCAGCCCGGATTACCGAGACTATGAGTGAGGCACGAAAAACAACTCGGCGTAACTGGTATGTTGCGAAGGCCGTGGTAACGGATGAGGCCATTAAATACGCTTTTGCATCTTCTGACGGCTTCAAGTCACCTGGTACGGATGGAATATACCCAGCCATGCTGCAACAATGTACAAACCAGTTGCTACCGACTATGAAGAGAATCTTCACCGCTGTCCTAGGAATGTATGCCAGTACATTCCAACACCCTGACTTACAGTTAAAAATTGGCAGAAGTGACTATGACAGTCGCTCGCCAAGAGCTTCAGACCAATCAATCTGACTTCCTTCTTGCTGAAAAGCATGGGAAGGCTGGTCGAGCTTTACGTGCGCAAAACTGCTTTGCGATTGCACCCACTATCTCAGATGCAACATGCCTATCAACCCGGAAAATCCTGCGAGACTGCGCTCCAAAATCTAGTTGGTAGAATTGAGGGCGCGCTTGATAGAAAAGAATGCGCGATGGGCATTTTCATCGATATTGACAATGCGACTTCTGATGGTATGTGCAGCTCTGCCAGACAACACGGCGTAGAAAAACCATTGGTGTTGTGGATTAAAGCAATGCTAATGAATATAATGTTCGTTGCGGATGCGGATTGTAGCCGTTATGTTATGGCGGGGGTAAACAGAGGCTGCCCGCAAGGCGGTGTTCTGTCTCCACTGCTGTGGTGTATGCTGGTCGACTCTCTGTTAAACGAACTCAACAGCTCTAATGTATACTCTCAGGCGTACGCGGATGATGTTGCCGTGCTTTCTGTTAGATCATGCATAGCGACGTGATCGACGAATGGTGCACTAGGAATGGGCTCTCGGTCAATCCTCTTAAGACTGAGGTTGTTCTCTTTACGAGAAGAAGGAAGCTGATCGGGTTGACTCAGCCAGTGCTAAAAGGCGTCACAATCCAAGTCCAACGTGCAAATCTTAAAATGTTCATATACATAAATGTCATTGGATATAGGACATTTAAGCTCAAACTTTACATAATTAAAATGCCAGTATAAAATTTGTCCTACTGCATACAAAAATGGATATAGGACAAATAAGCATAAAATTGATCCACAAAAATTGGTCTACAGGACAAAATCAAATTTTTTTATTTCGAAAACTAAAAGATATAGGAAAATTCCTATTTCAGCAATCGAAAGAGCATGACGGAAAATATAAGATGGCATTTATAACTCATTTTCGGCCGAAATGGTCTGTAGGACAAATAAGAACTCACGTGACGAATAATAAAACAAGAACACTTAAGTAAAAATCACGGGGTATAATTGAAATGTTTTTGGAATTGAAAGCGTTATACTTTTATCCAAATTTGCAAGTTGAAATACAAAAGTTCAATAACAATTGTGAAATTTGTAATCTCGTAAAACACGATCGACAACCACTACAAGTACATATGGAAATAACAGAAACACCCAAGCATTTCAACGACATAATCCACATGGATATTTAGTTCCCCGAACGTGCAAAAATGTATCTAACTACTATAGACAAATTGTCCAAATACGCGACCATTCACCATTTAGAAGACAGAAATTGGATTGCCATTCTGGGTGCAAAAAAACAAAGAATCCAATTTCTCGGTAAACCAAACAAAATAGTTTCCGGTGGCGATACTTGCATATTACACTCAGCTGTGGAACAATTTCTAAAAGAAAACAAAATCGTTTTCCATAAAACAACAGCATCACTGTTGACAAATTGACAATTCTGATGTCGAAAGGCTGCATGGTACTTTAAACGAGCACCTACGAATTATGAATGCTAACGAAGATAATTAGGAGTTAGATGAAAAGTTGTTTAAAATAGATATTTATAATTCCACAATCCATTCGACCACCAGATTAAGACCTTTAGATTTTATTTCTAAAAACCTAAACAGAGAAGACATTCAATCCCTTGCAGATAAATTTCAAAAAGATAAAGATACCAGAATAAATAAAAGAAATAAAGCTATAGGAACTTGCTTGAGTCACTGTGTTGACATTGTTAAGAATAGGACAATGGTAAAAAAAAACCGAAATACAAAAAACTAAACCAATTCATGGCAGAGGGGAATTATACTATTAACAAATCTACGAAACGAAACATAAAGTATCACAGAAAACAATTTTTGCGTGTAGCTAGGTGAAAATCGTTAAAAGACATCGCTTGCGAGCTTTGCGATAGTGTGGGACTTGAATAATCCACTAAAAACACCCAGGGAAGGCATGATGTTACCATCCTTCCAGTAATCGCACCTAGTCTAAAGACTAATCAGCAATTTTGTTTTAACATTTGCTTATGTACTTATGTACTGTTTTTAGGAACTAACTTTGGTTTGTTACCTTTTTTTGTTAATTCATAATCACTTTGTTCGTGTGATTATGTTGTAAAACATATTTTTCTTTCCTAATTACATAGTTAACTAGTTCAAATGGTTTACCTCTATGAAATCTTCTAACTAAATTGTTGTTATTAAGTAGTTGAACTACGAGTACTTTTAAATTAGCATGGTTGCGAAGCCTAACTTCATGTCTTCCTGCGACGTTCCGAACCTCGTCCTCTACCATTTCAATTTTTAGATCCCTTTGTAGATCAGCATTACGTATGTACCACGGCGCATTAACAATATTTCGTAATACTTTGTTTTGAAAGCATTGTATGCTTTGAAGATTTGTCTTTCTTGTGCACCCCCATAACTGGAGGCCATATGTCCAAATTGGTTTTAATATTTGCTTGTAGAGAAGCAGGTTGTTGTAGATTGAGAGGCATGAATTCCTCCCTATGAGCCAATACATTTTATTGCATCGTATAGTACAGAAAACAATTAAAGCGAAAATATTAATATCAAGATTCCTAAAATTACTCACATACATACCTAACTGTTATCTTTCTTTCATTCAAACGCAGTAAGCTACCTTTTCTTTATAAATTATTTGCAATGTTTTTCAAACCCAATTTTGCAAATTTTTTGATACTTTCTTTACAAGTTCATTCCTCCTTCTTCCATCTTCCAATTTTTAATCTTTATCTTTCGAATTCTATTAGAGCAACTTGATTTCCTTTTCCTGTAACGTTTGATAATCTAACGTTCTATCTATTGCGTTATTGTTCAAATATCTATTTCCTCTTTCGAATTTGTTATTATTGTTTTGACAGCGTTTACAGAAATGTCAATTCGATCATCTGTTCCATAAAATGTACTTGTGTCATAAAATCTGGTTTATGCGATGTTATTCGGAACAATTGTTTTGCAAATTCGAAGATAATTTACACAATTTGGTCAAATAAAAGAAATATAATAAAAGGGATTATTTAAAAGTTGTTTTGCGATGAAATAGTTTTTTTTTTAAATAAATGGTTGCTGATAGGATGCCCTGGTTCAGAAAAAAAATAGAAGTTTATAAAATTAAAAGAAAAGTTAATTTTGTTACACATTGATGCAATAAAAAAAAAGTTTTGTTTTAATACATATGTATATACATATACATATATTATGTAGTATGTAATTGATAGTTTGAAAAAAGTAAAATAATAGTTTAAAACTATAAGAACAGGAAAATAAAAAAGGTTTTGTTGAAAATATAAATATTATGAAAAAAAAAATTCTAGTAAATAAGTTAAGACTTTATTATTTATACCCTATTCTAAGGGCATATTAATTTTGACGCATAGTTTGTAACATATATTAATATTGCCCGTAGACCCCTAAAAGTTACTATATTTATGATCAGCATCGATAGTAATGTCGATCTAGCCATGTCCGTCCGTCTGTCGGCAAAAATTAGGCCTTTAAACTGGACCTAGAGAGCTGAAATTTTAACCATATACCCTCTAGGGTCCCGAAATAATCAAGCTTACGAATTTTTGAAATCCGCCCACAGACACGCCCACAAACTCAAAAAAACAAAATTTTGGAAAAAATCGAATTTTGAGCTAGAAAGCTGAAATTGTTCATATATGATCTATGACTCCTAAAACTGCTCGGGATAAAAAAATTTCAAAATCCGCCCACTGACACGCCCACAAATAAATAAAATAATTTTTTTATACCCTATTCTAAGGGTATATTAATTTTTGAAAATCCAAAGTTTGAGCTAGGGAGCTGAAATTTATAATATACGAGTATACTCTCTATGGGCCCTTTATGCTCATGTGTAAATATTTACAAAATCCGCCCACTGACACGCCCACAATTAATTTTTTTTTTTTTTTTGAAAATTCAAAGTTTGAGCTAGGGAGCTGAAATTTATAATATATACTTTCTAGGGGCCCTTTATTCTCATGTGTTAATTTTTTTTAAATCCGCCTACTGACACGCCCACAATTAAATAAAACAATTTTATTGAAACACCCAAGTTTGAGCTAGGGAGTGTTTTTTTTTATAAAATCCTTTAAATGTTATATAACAAAATATGTAGAGCTTTCTTAACAATTCAACCATACTTAGACTTTTGTCACGCCCACTTATGAGGGATAGGAATAAGAATAGGGTATCCAACAGTTCGCCCAAGCGGACTGTAGCCCGTCCCTATGTTTTTAATTTTAGTTTACCCAAAATAATAAATATATTACGAATTTTGATCATGAAAAAAAATTAAGAATAAAACTTGTTGAATTATATATTTTTTTTACTTATTCCTCACGGTATTAAACATTTCTTTTAATTTAAAATGTAAGACTTCTTTCTTAAAGTTATTGTTTTCCCACTTATGAAAATAATTCAGTTTTTGGAGACCAAAAATACATAGGGGGAGGTGTCACATATTGATATAACACTTATTTTCTCCTAAGTGTGACATCCAACCATGAAGCTTAATATCACTTACTTACCACACTTGTCGTTTGCAGAGCAAACATCAATTGTCCAGACAGTTTCACTAAAGCTAATTTCTCTTTCCAACATTATCTGCCTACGAAGATAACGTTGGAGAGATCGAGTAATATTGTGAGCTTATATCGTAAGCAAAGACTTAATTATAATTTCGAAGAATTTCGCGCGGTGGCAGACTGAGGTTAGATCCACGACTAATGATTCATTATCTTCTGTCTTCTTCTTTATATGCTGCGCTCGTCGTCAGCGTGTTGGTGTCGCAATCTTGTGGGCGATCTTTAAAGCGGCGAATATTTTACTTCAATGTAATTCGAATATTTGGCGGGCGCTATTTGGTGGCTCCTACAGCACTCCCCTTCCAGTGACTTTGGCACGATGGTAACAATATTCAGGTGTGGGTTTCTTTACATGCAGAATCTTTCAGGAATTCGTACACTTCTTCCAGATCGAGTTTTTGTAATTATGCTGTCATCGGATGTTGTTGGAATGATGGATGGTCAGACTTCGATTTCGTATGATTATTGTCGTCTGACAGTAGAAAAGCTGGTTTTAAACGATCGACGGACACTGTGATTTCTTTTCCCCGGATCTTGAGAATTTGAATTTGTCAGCTCTTTTTATTACCGGAAATGGCCCTTCATATGGCTGTTGTAGTCCAATTCTGACTGCATCGCGTCTGACGAAAACATGAGATATCGTAGAAAGCTCCTTAAATATGAAAATTGCTCTCGAACCATGACGTGATGCGGGAACTGGTTGTAGCTCTTGAAAATGGTGTCGAAGTTGGTTTACGAAAGTCGTTGTATCGGCATTTGTGTTCGTTCGGGGTGACAAAAATTCAGCGGGAAGTCTGATTGGTTCCCCGTATACCATTTCTGCTACTGTGGCTTTTAGTTCTTCCTTGAATGATGCTCTGAGTCCTAGCAGTACTACAGGCAGTTCATCGGACCATGATGGTGACTCATGGCATTCGATAGCAGCTTTGAGTTGGCGGTAAAACCGTTCGGCCATACCATTAGCTGCTGGATGGTACGCAGTAGTGGTTAAATGGTTGATGCCAAATAGTTCAGTTAAAGCCTGGAAAAGGTTAGATAAAAATTGTCTACCGCGATCAGAAGTTACCTTGAGTGGTACTCCAAATCGAGCAATCCAGTTTGCGAAGAGAGTTCTCGCCAGTGTTTCTGATGTCGAATCTTCTAAAGGATAAGCTTCAGGCCAGTGAGAAAAACGATCGACGATGGTTAGACAAAATCTGGACCCTCGTGAGTATGGAAGAGGCCCAACGAAGTCCACGTGTATGTGCTCGAATCTGGAGGCTGGTACTTCGAAGTTCCCGATCGGCGAAGTTGTGTGACGAGATATCTTGGATCGCTGGCACGGAATACATGACTTCGCCCATGCTCTGCAGTCTTTTCGTATTGAAGGCCAGACGAATTTTGAAGCAACTAGTTTTGCTGATGCGTTAGCGCCAGGGTGACTCAAGCTGTGTAGCGAATTGAACACCTGCTGACGGTATGGTTGTGTGACGTAGAGTCACTGTTTGGAAGCGGAACTTTGACAACCTGTAATGCAGAACCAGATGTTAAAATGTTTTTAGCTCTACGTCACCTGTTTGTGATGCTGGAAGTTCTTCAAAGTTGACTGATTTGCTGTTGCCCTCGACCCGTGATAGACTATCAGCAACGATGTTCTGAGTCCCAGCGATGTGTTTGATCTCGGTAGAAAATTGACCAATATAGTCCAAATATCTAAACTGACGGGGTGATGCTTTTTCGGGCTTCTGCTTAAATACGAAAGTCAACGGTTTATGGTCCGTGTACATGGTAAAATTTCTGTCTTCCAACATAAACTTGAAGTACTTAATAGCTGAATAGATTGCCAACAGCTCTCTGTCATACGTGCTGTACTTTCGTTGTGTGTCGTTGAAGGTTTTGGAGAAATACGACAGAGGCTGCCAGCCGAGTGGTGTTTTCTGCTGTATGGCTGCTCCCATGCCGTAGTCCGATGCGTCAGTAAAACGCCCCCATTCAAGCGTAGTATCGGGATGTGCAATTAATGCTGCTTCTATCAGACCTTTTTTACTAGCGATAAATGCTTGCTGAAGAGTTAGCGTCCAGGTGATTATCTTGTTGCCTTTGTTGTGTGGGCCTTTGAGGCACTCATTCAGTGGAGCTTGTAGGTTGGCCGCATTTTTTATGAAGCGCCGATAAAAAATAATCGAACCGAGGAATCTTCTAAGTTGCTTTAGAGTGGTTGGCGGTTTGCAATCAACGATAGTCTTTACCCGTTCCACAGGTGGCTCCATGCCGTCACTTGAGATCAAGTAACCTAAAAATATAATTTTGGGCTTACCAAACTCGCACTTAGCTACATTTACAACGACGCCGTATTTGTTGAGCCGTTCGAAAAGCAATTGAAGGTGTTGAAAATGTTGATCTTCGTCATCAGATGCCACCAAAATGTCGTCCACGTACGGAAAACAGAAGTCGAGACCATTCGTGACTTCGTCGATGAACCTCTGGAAAGTCTGGGCGGCATTTCGTAGTCCAAACGTCATGAACATAAACTCAAAGAGTCCGAACGGTGTAATTATGCCCGTCTTTTTGATGTCGTCTGGTGCGATTGGTATCTGGTTGAACGCTCTTACCAGATCGATCTTAGAGAAAATCTTTTTACCTGTGAGGTTAGCCGAGCAGTCTTGCAAGTTCCGTGGAGGATAGATGTCCGGTATTGTGCGGTCGTTTAATGCGCGGTAATCTCCGCACGGACGCCAATCGCCAGTTTTTTTAGCGCCCAGATGAAGTGGTGATGACCAACAACTTTCGGAACGGCGAGCTATTACCATTTTGAGCATAGTTTCGAACTCAACTTTTGCAATTTTCATCTTGTCAGGGGCCAAGCGTCGTGATTTGCAACTGATTGGAGGACCAGCGGTTGTTTTGATGTGATGGACGGTAGAATGTCGAATTCCTTTGAAGGCACCATCTGGTCGAGTCAATCTGGGAAATTGTTAGAGCAGATCTGTGTACCTCGAACTGCCGGAAACAGATTTTACCTTTGCTGTGACTTTATGTGCGTGAAAGCCTCGTGTGGAAAGTCCGGTAATTCCATCAAGCAATCTGCCGTACGCAACATCCACTAAAAGTTTATAAAATGCGAGAAAATCAGCTCCTATGATGGGTTTGCTGACGTCGGCCACAACGAAACGCCAAGTGAAATCTCGACGGAGCCCTAAGTTCATCTGTACTGTGCGAAATCCATATGTATGTATTGGCAGCAAAAAGAGTGTAGTCGGATGGCTTGGATTTGTGACATGAACGAGCGTATGGAAACACTGAAACGTCAGAACCCGTGTCTACCAAGAACTGCACTTTTGACGACTTATCCGTAACGAAGAGGCGGCTGGAGGTTTGGTAGCCAATTACCGCCTTTACTGACACCCGTTCTCGTTTCCCTGCTGATTGAAATCGCAAGGTTGGCGGCAATTTCTTGCATTAGATCCCCAGTGGCGATGAAAATAACAGAAACTTCTTTGGCCGTGGCTGGAAGTGGTGTTTGCTTGCTCGTTCCGATTTGGTGTGACCTTCTGATGTTGCCTGCCACGAGAATGCGATCGTGATCTGTTTCGTCCGCGTTTATCGTAAGTACGATTCGTAGACATTGCTTCGATATGCTTTGTCAGCTGTTCCATCTATTGTAGCATGCTCGTCAGCACAGACTCCGGTTGTGACGACGTGCTGGCGATTTGTTGCTGTGGGATGACGTCATTGATCCGATCTGCTATGACACCAAGGTTGTCAAGGTTCGTTGGCTTTTCCATTATACCAGGAGGGTGTGCGGCAAGTATTGACTGTATATGAACTGGCAGTCTATCTAGCCAAATTGCCTTCAACGCATCATTGGTCATGGCATCTCCAGCTAAATCTCTCAAACGACGAAGAAATTGCGATGGTTTTCTATCGCCTAGCTGTTCACGATGCAGCATTTGCCTAATTTGTTGATCTCTAGATGGAGCCACACGAGAAATTAGTTCTTCTTTAATGCGAACATATGCGTTACCTGGTGGCGGATTGATGATGACGTCCTGAACTTCTGTAGAGGTTGTTTGGTCGAGATGAGCAATGACTATGTTGAATTTTCGAGCATCAGATCGCGAATTTATAAGAGTGAATTGGGCTTCAAGTTGCGCAAACCATAGTTTCACGTTTTCATGCCAAAATGGTGGTGGTCGAACTTGAGCATGACTTGCTTCAAATCATCTTGCTGTTGGTTTATGGGAGCACCCGTTAGATTTTCCGTAGCAGCTTTGTTCTTATCTTCGTACATTGCAGTACTGCTAGCAACAATTTATATATACGAAGTTAATACAAACTCGTGTCGGAAAGTGTTTTTTTTTGTGCTTCAGTATGTTTGCAATAGTTTTTTTTTTAGTTAAAGCACGATACGGGGAAAAAATAAATTACTGCGTGAGTACACGAACAATGTATTTTGGATTTTTTTGTATGTATGTCGCGGATCACGTCGAGGTCACCAATTTAGTAGCGTTTCGATGTAAAATAAAACGAACAGCTTGTAACAATTACAATAATAACTACTTTATTTAATTCAAAGACTTAATTATAATTTCGAAGAATTTCGCGCGGTGGCAGACTGAGGTTAGATCCACGATTAATGATTCATTATCTTCTGTCTTCTTCTTTATATGCTGCGCCCGTCGTCAGCACGTTGGTGTCGCAATCTTGTGGGCGATCTTTAAAGCGGCGAATATTTTACATCATTGTAATTCGAATATTTGGCGGGCGCTATTTGGTGGCTCCTACAAAGGCATAAAACAATTTCTTGGTATAATCGGTTATTACCGAAAATTCATCAAGGACTATGCCAAGGTAGCATATCATATAATAAAATATTTAAAAAAAATCTGAAAGTTTATAAATGTCTGACCCACTATATTTAAAAGCGTTTAACACTCTTAAAACGTTACTTACTTCTGACCCGATCCTAAAAAGTCCCGATTTCAGTAAAAGATTTGTCCTCACAACAGACGCATCCGGTTATGCTTTAGGAGCCGTGTTAAGCCAAGAAAACCACCCTATTTGTTATGCTTCTCGAACGCTTAACAAGCACGAGCTAAATTATTTTACCATAGAGAAAGAGCTCCTTGCGGTCGTGTGGTCTGTGAAGTATATTAGGACTTACTTGTTTGGCAGAAGATTCGTGGTTCGAACCGACCACAAGCCTCTCGTATGGCTAAATGGCATAAGAGTCCAATATGAAACTCCAACGTTGGAAAATCATGTTCAACGAATATGATTTCGATATTGAGTACCTTAAAGGGAAAGAGAATTGCGTAGCAGATGGGTTGAGTAGGTTTGTTGATAAATGTAACACTGAAGATATGTCGAAGGCTAATGATGAAGTTAGTTTAGTAACCATATTTAATAACGAAACATCTGTAAGTGACAGAAGTAATAACGACAAAGCTATGTCTACTGCTGCTACCATCCACAGTGCGATGGAAGACGAATACCCACAGATATATATCACAGAAAAACCAATCAACCTTTTTACAAATCAAATTTACCTGTTTTATGGTACTAAGGAAAAAATTGCAATGAAAATAGTTCATAAGAAAGTTCAAAAACTTATCGAAATAAGGGACGGTAGCAGTGATGGTCTTAATATAATGAAGCGTCTATTAATTCCTAAGAGACTCATCTGCATACATTGCGATGATCTGTCGTTGTATCTTAGATTTCAAGATCTCTATGTAAAATATTTTTCTATGAATAAAAATCTAAAACTATTAACATCCAACATTAAATTGAAAGGCATTGTAGATAAAAATGAGATAATAACAATACGTCATGTGAGTTCTTATTTGTCCTATAGACCTCTAACATAGCTTTTCAGGGGAGCGTTTTTAAACTTAAAAGTTATAAATGGATATAGCACACCTTTCCATACAGTTGCGGACACATTAAAAATCAAAGTTAAAAATTTTTTCTTCAGTGGAATTTGTATTGGATATAGGACACATAGTAAAATACAAAAATTCGGATATCAAATATTTTTATTGAAATCAAAATTCAATTCTTTCTTTATTTGAGTTTAAAAAAAATAAACGAAAATATTATAATGTTTATAAAGTTTCTCAACAAAGTAAAAATAAACAAAGGGAACTTTTTTCTCCAAGCTAAATAAAATAATTTAAAAAGAACATAACAAAAACACAATTCTTATTCATATTGTTTATCACTAATAGTGTGTGTAAGGTAACTTAGTAACTCAGGTAAGTTTTAAAACAGCGACACGAGGAAGATGGGCCTAGTTATATGCTCCGATGCCAATGCTCAGAACACTGTTTGGGGCAGCAGCAAATGCAACATGCGATCATCTGATCTTACTATCAACAATGTTGGCTCACAGGCAACTTTTGTGACGTCTAGAAGACAGGAGGTGATCGACCTAACTTTACCAAATAGATACTTTAAGGCGGTTACCAACTGGAGGGTCTCTTCGGAGGTGTCCCTTTCAGACCATAGATATATCGAATTCCGAAACGATTGCGAAGCCATAACTTTGCAGGAGAGGAGAAATTCGAGAAAAACCAACTGGATACGGCTTCAGGGAGAAAATGGGAAAAACTCTCAAAACTCCAACCAAACTCAGGACGAGACAAAAGGTAGAGGAAGCTGTTCAAGACCGGAATAGTGCCATTACTAGCTGTTTTGAACTGACGTGCCCAGTAAGCAAAACCCCCGGCAGAACGCCGGTTCCGTGGTGAAGTTCGGAACTGCAAAGAATCCGAAGAGAGGCTAGAAAGCTCTAAATAGGTCATTGAAGACTGATTTGGAGGCAGACTGGAATCTCTATAGATCGAAGCACATGGAATATAAGAGACTAATTCGGGTATCGAAAAGTGCTTCTTATTGGAATTTCTGCGAAAAATTGAACCACTGGGTGAAACTAGTAGGGTGGTTAAAGTTCTGAAAAAGGGCAAACCAGCCAAACTGGAATCACTTAGAAAACTTTATGACACCTTCACTGAGACGAAAGCGAAAACTCTTAGTTATCTGCTGGAGTCTTACTTTCCGGGTAATCAGATTACAATTGGTTCACAACCAGCCCGGATTACCGAGACTATGAGTGAGCCACGAAAAACAACTCGGCGTAACTGGTATGTTGCGAAGGCCGTGGTAACGGATGAGGCCATTAAATACGCTTTTGCATCTTCTGACGGCTTCAAGTCACCTGGTACGGATGGAATATACCCAGCCATGCTGCAACAATGTACAAACCAGTTGCTACCGACTATGAAGAGAATCTTCACCGCTGTCCTAGGAATGTATGCCAGTACATTCCAACACCCTGACTTACAGTTAAAAATTGGCAGAAGTGACTATGACAGTCGCTCGCCAAGAGCTTCAGACCAATCAATCTGACTTCCTTCTTGCTGAAAAGCATGGAAAGGCTGGTCGAGCTTTACGTGCGCAAAACTGCTTTGCGATTGCACCCACTATCTCAGATGCAACATGCCTATCAACCCGGAAAATCCTGCGAGACTGCGCTCCAAAATCTAGTTGGTAGAATTGAGGGCGCGCTTGATAGAAAAGAATGCGCGATGGGCATTTTCATCGATATTGACAATGCGACTTCTGATAGTATGTGCAGCTCTGCCAGACAACACGGCGTAGAAAAACCATTGGTGTTGTGGATTAAAGCAATGCTAATGAATATAATGTTCGTTGCGGATGCGGATTGTAGCCGTTATGTTATGGCGGGGGTAAACAGAGGCTGCCCGCAAGGCGGTGTTCTGTCTCCACTGCTGTGGTGTATGCTGGTCGACTCTCTGTTAAACGAACTCAACAGCTCTAATGTATACTCTCAGGCGTACGCGGATGATGTTGCCGTGCTTTCTGTTAGATCATGCATAGCGACGTGATCGACGAATGGTGCACTAGGAATGGGCTCTCGGTCAATCCTCTTAAGACTGAGGTTGTTCTCTTTACGAGAAGAAGGAAGCTGATCGGGTTGACTCAGCCAGTGCTAAAAGGCGTCACAATCCAAGTCCAACGTGCAAATCTTAAAATGTTCATATACATAAATGTCATTGGATATAGGACATTTAAGCTCAAACTTTACATAATTAAAATGCCAGTATAAAATTTGTCCTACTGCATACAAAAATGGATATAGGACAAATAAGCATAAAATTGATCCACAAAAATTGGTCTACAGGACAAAATCAAATTTTTTTATTTCGAAAACTAAAAGATATAGGAAAATTCCTATTTCAGCAATCGAAAGAGCATGACGGAAAATATAAGATGGCATTTATAACTCATTTTCGGCCGAAATGGTCTGTAGGACAAATAAGAACTCACGTGACGAATAATAAAACAAGAACACTTAAGTAAAAATCACGGGGTATAATTGAAATGTTTTTGGAATTGAAAGCGTTATACTTTTATCCAAATTTGCAAGTTGAAATACAAAAGTTCAATAACAATTGTGAAATTTGTAATCTCGTAAAACACGATCGACAACCACTACAAGTACATATGGAAATAACAGAAACACCCAAGCATTTCAACGACATAATCCACATGGATATTTAGTTCCCCGAACGTGCAAAAATGTATCTAACTACTATAGACAAATTGTCCAAATACGCGACCATTCACCATTTAGAAGACAGAAATTGGATTGCCATTCTGGGTGCAAAAAAACAAAGAATCCAATTTCTCGGTAAACCAAACAAAATAGTTTCCGGTGGCGATACTTGCATATTACACTCAGCTGTGGAACAATTTCTAAAAGAAAACAAAATCGTTTTCCATAAAACAACAGCATCACTGTTGACAAATTGACAATTCTGATGTCGAAAGGCTGCATGGTACTTTAAACGAGCACCTACGAATTATGAATGCTAACGAAGATAATTAGGAGTTAGATGAAAAGTTGTTTAAAATAGATATTTATAATTCCACAATCCATTCGACCACCAGATTAAGACCTTTAGATTTTATTTCTAAAAACCTAAACAGAGAAGACATTCAATCCCTTGCAGATAAATTTCAAAAAGATAAAGATACCAGAATAAATAAAAGAAATAAAGCTATAGGAACTTGCTTGAGTCACTGTGTTGACATTGTTAAGAATAGGACAATGGTAAAAAAAAACCGAAATACAAAAAACTAAACCAATTCATGGCAGAGGGGAATTATACTATTAACAAATCTACGAAACGAAACATAAAGTATCACAGAAAACAATTTTTGCGTGTAGCTAGGTGAAAATCGTTAAAAGACATCGCTTGCGAGCTTTGCGATAGTGTGGGACTTGAATAATCCACTAAAAACACCCAGGGAAGGCATGATGTTACCATCCTTCCAGTAATCGCACCTAGTCTAAAGACTAATCAGCAATTTTGTTTTAACATTTGCTTATGTACTTATGTACTGTTTTTAGGAACTAACTTTGGTTTGTTACCTTTTTTTGTTAATTCATAATCACTTTGTTCGTGTGATTATGTTGTAAAACATATTTTTCTTTCCTAATTACATAGTTAACTAGTTCAAATGGTTTACCTCTATGAAATCTTCTAACTAAATTGTTGTTATTAAGTAGTTGAACTACGAGTACTTTTAAATTAGCATGGTTGCGAAGCCTAACTTCATGTCTTCCTGCGACGTTCCGAACCTCGTCCTCTACCATTTCAATTTTTAGATCCCTTTGTAGATCAGCATTACGTATGTACCACGGCGCATTAACAATATTTCGTAATACTTTGTTTTGAAAGCATTGTATGCTTTGAAGATTTGTCTTTCTTGTGCACCCCCATAACTGGAGGCCATATGTCCAAATTGGTTTTAATATTTGCTTGTAGAGAAGCAGGTTGTTGTAGATTGAGAGGCATGAATTCCTCCCTATGAGCCAATACATTTTATTGCATCGTATAGTACAGAAAACAATTAAAGCGAAAATATTAATATCAAGATTCCTAAAATTACTCACATACATACCTAACTGTTATCTTTCTTTCATTCAAACGCAGTAAGCTACCTTTTCTTTATAAATTATTTGCAATGTTTTTCAAACCCAATTTTGCAAATTTTTTGATACTTTCTTTACAAGTTCATTCCTCCTTCTTCCATCTTCCAATTTTTAATCTTTATCTTTCGAATTCTATTAGAGCAACTTGATTTCCTTTTCCTGTAACGTTTGATAATCTAACGTTCTATCTATTGCGTTATTGTTCAAATATCTATTTCCTCTTTCGAATTTGTTATTATTGTTTTGACAGCGTTTACAGAAATGTCAATTCGATCATCTGTTCCATAAAATGTACTTGTGTCATAAAATCTGGTTTATGCGATGTTATTCGGAACAATTGTTTTGCAAATTCGAAGATAATTTACACAATTTGGTCAAATAAAAGAAATATAATAAAAGGGATTATTTAAAAGTTGTTTTGCGATGAAATAGTTTTTTTTTTAAATAAATGGTTGCTGATAGGATGCCCTGGTTCAGAAAAAAAATAGAAGTTTATAAAATTAAAAGAAAAGTTAATTTTGTTACACATTGATGCAATAAAAAAAAAGTTTTGTTTTAATACATATGTATATACATATACATATATTATGTAGTATGTAATTGATAGTTTGAAAAAAGTAAAATAATAGTTTAAAACTATAAGAACAGGAAAATAAAAAAGGTTTTGTTGAAAATATAAATATTATGAAAAAAAAAATTCTAGTAAATAAGTTAAGACTTTATTATTTATACCCTATTCTAAGGGCATATTAATTTTGACGCATAGTTTGTAACATATATTAATATTGCCCGTAGACCCCTAAAAGTTACTATATTTATGATCAGCATCGATAGTAATGTCGATCTAGCCATGTCCGTCCGTCTGTCGGCAAAAATTAGGCCTTTAAACTGGACCTAGAGAGCTGAAATTTTAACCATATACCCTCTAGGGTCCCGAAATAATCAAGCTTACGAATTTTTGAAATCCGCCCACAGACACGCCCACAAACTCAAAAAAACAAAATTTTGGAAAAAATCGAATTTTGAGCTAGAAAGCTGAAATTTTTCATATATGATCTATGACTCCTAAAACTGCTCGGGATAAAAAAATTTCAAAATCCGCCCACTGACACGCCCACAAATAAATAAAATAATTTTTTTATACCCTATTCTAAGTGTATATTAATTTTTGAAAATCCAAAGTTTGAGCTAGGGAGCTGAAATTTATAATATACGAGTATACTCTCTATGGGCCCTTTATGCTCATGTGTAAATATTTACAAAATCCGCCCACTGACACGCCCACAATTAATTTTTTTTTTTTTTGAAAATTCAAAGTTTGAGCTAGGGAGCTGAAATTTATAATATATACTTTCTAGGGGCCCTTTATTCTCATGTGTTGATTTTTTTTAAATCCGCCTACTGACACGCCCACAATTAAATAAAACAATTTTATTGAAACACCCAAGTTTGAGCTAGGGAGTGTTTTTTTTTATAAAATCCTTTAAATGTTATATAACAAAATATGTAGAGCTTTCTTAACAATTCAACCATACTTAGACTTTTGTCACGCCCACTTATGAGGGATAGGAATAAGAATAGGGTATCCAACAGTTCGCCCAAGCGGACTGTAGCCCGTCCCTATGTTTTTAATTTTAGTTTACCCAAAATAATAAATATATTACGAATTTTGATCATGAAAAAAAATTAAGAATAAAACTTGTTGAATTATATATTTTTTTTACTTATTCCTCACGGTATTAAACATTTCTTTTAATTTAAAATGTAAGACTTCTTTCTTAAAGTTATTGTTTTCCCACTTATGAAAATAATTCAGTTTTTGGAGACCAAAAATACATAGGGGGAGGTGTCACATATTGATATAACACTTATTTTCTCCTAAGTGTGACATCCAACCATGAAGCTGAATATCACTTACTTACCACACTTGTCGTTTGCAGAGCAAACATCAATTGTCCAGACAGTTTCACTAAAGCTAATTTCTCTTTCCAACATTATCTGCCTACGAAGATAACGTTGGAGAGATCGAGTAATATTGTGAGCTTATATCGTAAGCTCAGTTTTGTATAAGCAGGTTTTCCATAAGCATTTTTAGTGAGTCGAAGCTAGATGTTTGTGATTTTCATTTTAACGAACCAACCACATAGCTGGCGCAGTCGGTTCACGAACGGTTTAAACAAAAAGAAATTATAATAATTAAACTTAGTTCGTCTGAAAAAAAGAAAGCTTGTGTTCAATAAATTGTCATACAGAAAAAGTTTATGTGAAAAAAAGAGAAGAAAAAGTGCAAAAGACTTGCCGCAAAATACGTATATACATAAAAAAAGCAATACATAACAGTCCTTCTAACAGTTATGAAAAAAACGCAAGCAACGCATTAGTTCGAAAACAAGCCATATAAATGCTCTCTACCGCAAAGGTTGCTTGTGCACCATACGATTTCTTGTTCGAAAACAGCTCTAGATGTTCGTCCGAAAAATAAAAGTAATATTTAAACTTAAAAAAAATGTGGTTTTCATTTTAACAAACCATATATACATATATGCACCATTTCTATGAGAGGATTTTGGAACTAGCCTCCCGGAAAGTGTGTGTCGTTCAGTAGGGAAGCTAACAAGTAGGTACAAAAAATAGTTAGAATTGAGACACGACGGACGGAACTTCAACGAAATATGAACTCAGAATATGCACCAGGAGCGTACATACACCAAATTCTGGTGCTGCAAAGATGACTCTGTCCTCGCGCGCTAACCAAATACAAGTAATGTTGATACAAAAAATGAAAGCACTTACAATGCGCCTTTCCTCGGCTTCTTTAAGCTTCTTTTCGATATCTTGAACGGAGACATTCTTTCCTGGTGTAATTGGACGTTTTGGCAGTGCTACATTTGGTGCCGGCTCAGCAAGGATGACTTCATAGCTTAACCCACCTTTGGATTTCTCCTGGCAACGGATTTCAGTAGCTGTAAATAAAAAATAACAAATAAGTTAAGACATTTCTTTCGCATGTAATATAAAATTAGGATACTACAAAGCTAAGATACTATAAAGAAGTTAGGTTATCCCCGTGCAGGGACGGGCTAATAGTATACAGCACAGCGCCCTCCAAAAACAGAATTTGTGAGTTTAGCTAGACTTTCAACATCTTAAAACTGAAGATCGCCGGTGTTTAAAAAGGAAGATAATAATCAACCGGTACTTGTGCGTGTCGAAATCGTAAGAAGAGGCAGGCCTGAAAGTTCTTGAAACACACAAATGTAATAACAACAGTATTTGATTAGCCTTAGTAAAAAAGTGTTTTACGAGGTCAAACCAGCGAACCCCATAGGCGGACGAGTACTGAGAAGGCAGATAGTAAAGTAGGATGATTATGTTCGCTGGTATAGAAGAAGAAGAAGAAAACGAAATAATAAAAAGTATGGTAGTGGTGCATGAAGGTCTAAATCCCTCATATCTCTTTTTCACCTATCCAAAATGGAGTTAACTGCTTTATCTGATATGAGTATTTATCAAATACAGGATGCGTTCTACTCAATAATTACCTTGTTCTGTATATGCATAAGAATCTGTAAAGTTAACTACAAATAATCCAAATCAACATGAGCAAAGCAAGCATACACCTAATTTACTAAGGGTCAATAAATTCAACCCTAAACTTCTTTAACCAGTCGGTGGAATATAAACGATAACATCCTGAAATGTGTTGATTTTGTTCTCTTTTTTTGTAATGAACCAAAGAAGATCGACCAAAAAACGGCATACAATCTTAAAAGCCATCCACATCGAAATCCGGTCAACGACAATAGACAAACTCGAGTTGGGGTATTTAAAAAGTTTTTAATAGCTGGCAAAAAAAATAGTGATTTTCCAATTAACTAACTACATATATTAATATAACTAACCCCTAATTTGAGTTCCCTGTGACCGCGGAAAATTTTATATTTCTCCTCGAGAAGCCATTTAATTCATCAATCATTTGATTATTAGTTGTAATAACAAAAAATGCTGTTATTATTATTAATGTTTACTGGCGATCACAAGGATGAGGCCATACATTTTGCAATCGATTTTCAGTCTTTATACCTGTTGGAAATTTTATACCCGGAAACTGTTACTACCTAGGAACAGGTACATATTTTCCCAACAGTCATAAAAATAAAGGGTAAATAAGAAACGACCGCTGGAACTTACCAAGCTCAAACAATGAACTACTTGAAAAGCGTATAAAAAGATCGCAACTCCGAATATATCGTTGCATGAGTTCACATCAGCGATTTTTTTTCAAAGTTTTGTTAAGAATATTTGAAAAAAGCATTGAAAAGAGCTGTTTTTATTTTTCTAGTTAAACAAAATGGGTTCTGGAAAAACTTTGACAGCGACAGAAAGAGGACAAATAGACTTTCAAGGAGTCATGACTTTCAGGCCGAGAAATTGCAGTAATAATACAGTTATCTTGCGGATCCACAAAACTATGGGAAAAATCAAAAAGGACGCGCGGCAGAAGCAACAGCAATGCGAAAAAACGGATTATTCTACGGCTTGCCTCAAATTCTGATCTACCAGTGACTAAAATAAGGGCCAACAGCGGTGTATCAGCCAGCATAGCTACGGTCAGAAGGATAATACGCAAAAGTGGTACTATACAGAGAAGAAAACTTAAAAAGAAACCTGTTCAGAGGCAAGTAGCAAGT
Source organism: Portevinia maculata (assembly GCA_949715645.1). NCBI lineage: Eukaryota > Metazoa > Arthropoda > Insecta > Diptera > Syrphidae > Portevinia > Portevinia maculata. Next base: position 38,272,004 of record OX454528.1, read on the forward strand.
AAACAAGGAGCATCGAATGAATTTTGCAAAAGAACATGTCGCTTGGAGCAGTGAATGGAAACGCGTTGTCTTTTCGGATGAAAAAAAGTTTAACATTGACAGCCCCAATGGTTACAACTTTTATTTCCATGATCTAAGAAAGGAGGAGCTTATTTTGGCACGACATCATAGCCGTACATCAGGTGTAATGGTGTGGGGAGCTATTACCCACTATGGCACAATCGAATTGGAGTTTTTGTATACAAAAATTAACGGAAACAACTACAAATGTTTGCTGGAACGGTAATTTAAAGAAGTGGAAAACATTTTCGGACCACTGTCTTGGATATTCCAATAAGACAAAGCCCCTATCCACACGACGTGGAACTTTTGCAATGGCTGCCCTATTTACCGGACTTAACCAATATTGGGCGGCACATAGAACCGCAGGGCCAAAATCGATGAAACTTCTACCAGATGCTATTTAGGCAATTATAACACCCCCTTTTTTTACCAGCTCAGGTTTGGGCTCTGCGCGGTGGGCGATTAATCGACCACCCGCGCATACCGGTGCAAAAGCAAATTAAACAAATAAACCAGCATTTTTTTATTGTGTAAGATTGCTTTACTATTGTTGGAAAAGGCCATTGCGATTACATTTTTACTTTATTGTGGAACATATTGAAACATTCTCGGTGCAAAACCACGTTGCATTTCTTGCATTTGAATAAGGCATGTTTATGGAAATGTCGGCAACGACGAGGTTTTGGAATTTTCTCCAATGTGTGGCTCACCTTATCCATGCGGATTTCATTCAACGCTATTGCTGCTGTCAATTTGGCAGGATTTGGGATCTTTGGAGTTCTGGTTTGGCGGCATAGAAACTCAGCGACAAATACGCGGAATTCGAGTTGGGTCAGCGGGACCACTTTTGCCAATTTTCCTTTTACGTCCTTTCTTCTTTTCCTTTCACGCATTGATCATTGCTGCATTAAGTGTGTTTGCCACCAATGGCCAATACCATTTCTTCACGCGGACACGGATACGATAATTATTCATTGCGTTATCGAATAAATCGACGCACATGCGGCATTTCAAATGTTCCCATCCAGCGGTTTTTTAATCCCAACGTTTGGCGTGATGCATCGGCTCAATCGGCTCATGGTTCACGAAACCGTGACAACAGCATTATCGTTCCAGCGAACCATCAATATCTCGTCGTTTTTGTCAAGCGCGAGTATTCGACCACTTAAGCGGGTGGCAATGGTGCAGTAGTAGTGTATTCGCTTACGGAATGGAAGGTCGTGCGTTCGAATCCCGGCCAAGTCCATTACTTTATACCGAGTACATGAAATCGTAATCTCCCTAAGTAACTTAGACACCACCCGTGGAGATAAACCCTACAACTGCACCCAAACACTTCTTTCCTATCTCTCTATTCTTTCTAATACCAAGTAGCTTACACTGTGTTCTTAGCATTATAAGGGTACTGTAACAACAGAAAAAAAAATCCCTTTAGCGTAAGCAAATTATAAAAAAAAAAAAAAAAAAAACTTACCTCGCGGGCATGCGGCTTGCGGGAAAAATGGCGGATCGCGCCCGTATTATTTTTAACATCTAATATACGTTGAATAAAAGTTGGATTTGAGAGAATTTATTATTAAGCCAATTGTAAATATTTTTACCGAATTTTTGGGGGAAAAAAATAAGAAAAAGCAAAAATTGCCCGCGTCAAGCCGCGAACTACCAGGTAAATGACCGAACCGCGCAAAACCAAATTTCACGTGAGTTGACAAAGGACCAAACCAACATATTAGCTGCTGTGCCAGGTGATACCACTCTCCTGCTTACCTGGAAAAATTCGAAAAGTCGACCAGCAAGCCCAAAGTGGTTTAAACATAATCGAAAATGTTTGGGCATGGTTATCTTGTGTATGAAGGCGGCAGACAATTTGAAGACAAGGACACTTTAGTCGAAGCTCGAAGGTATTCGTGATGCCTGTACCCAATTTTCTCTTAATTATTTAAAAAAAAAGATTATATTCCAAACCGTGTTATAGAGGTCATATCAAATGTTTTAAAACCATAAAATGTAAACATTTTATTCATTTTTTCCTTTCTTTTGAAGATTTTGCATGTGGTCTCATCCTAGTGCGCATCTTTTTGTATACATACTAACTTGGAGTCGTTAAGGAGATACATAGTTACTTTTATGAGCGGGTGGTTGCTGTGATTGTTCCAAAATATTCAATTTAATCATTCAAGGGTTGGTTTTCATGGATATCTACGGTGTTCTTTAATTGAGGTTCTGATTTTGAAATGTTTATTTACACCACTGGTACTTTCTCGAACAGTTTTTCCATTTTAATTGCTGTGTAGCTGAAAGTTGTGAGCTGAAAAGTAATTGGCAGACGAAGTTTCGAAAGCGCCATTCAGGTGTAAGCAATTGCTTGCAAGGACAGTTGATTGCTCTTATATCTTGAATGTAATGCTCCATTTAGAAGGGGTATATTGTTACGCCTTCACAAACAATTTTTTTATTAAGAAATTTGCACACGCGTGTCTATGCAAAAAAAAAATGCTTGAAGACCAAATGACCAAATCGAACATCTGCAATAGTATCGAACACGAAAAATTGTTATCAACCGAATTGAACTCCGCCGAAAAATAAACACCCCAAATTTATCTTTGGAATTTTATTCGTTACGTTACAAATTAAAACTCTCTGATTTTTTATTTCTTACCCACACCTTTGCATATAGACTTTATAGTATTATCATAACAGCAAGTTTTTTTTATTTTGGACTCAAGTTGGTAGATGGCGTTTTGAAGGTTAGTGTTTTAAGGGGCCCTTACACGGTCAATCGAATGACATCAATCACTAGCATGTGTTTGTGAAAATGTATGTGTATGAGTCACACACATTTGGTGAAGTCTGATTGACGAAAATCAAAGCAAGTTTGATTTTGCATGATGAATGTCATGCTGATTGATATGTGTAAGGGTTGGATTGACGTAATTACTTCATTGTGTCTCGTGTCACGGAAGCCAAAACATGTCTGGCGCCAGCGGAAAATTGAAGGACGATGAAGATCGAGCATTTGTATCGGAATTAATTAAAACGTATCGGTCATTACCGCGTTTATGGGATGTCAAACAAAAAAATGCAACATTACAAAGTTTTACTGCAAAAATATAAAGAAAAGTATCTTGATGCACAAAAAGCGGATGTCACCAGAAAAATAAATACGTTGAGACCGAATTTTCGGCGCGAGCTAAAACGTTTAAATGAATTAAACAAAAGCGAATCCAGTGTTGATAATTTCAGTGAACCAAATCTTTGGTATTCTAATGAAATTAGTTTCATTAAAGACAGCGAATATCCGAGTGCATCTCGCAGTACAATTCAAAAATATATTGCAAGAGCAATATATGCAATACAATCGTCCGTTTCACTCATCGCACACAAAATACACAAAAACTCACAAAAAATAAAAATTTCACGTCAATCGATTAAACTGTGTAAGGGGTAGCGTCTATCCACACATACACGATGCATGATGTCGACCGATTGTCCGTGTAAGGGCCACTTTAAATGTTGCTGTCATTATTTTTTTTAAACACTTTGAAAACGAAGAAAGAATATATAATATATAAAATAAACTGCTTTATCTCTCTTTATCGAACCTTTCATATAATTGCATTCCCATTTATGTTGTATTTTTTTTTCTTTGTAAGAAGGCGCATAAGTATTTTTGTTGTTTAGCAGCACAGCTAGCATGTAGGATTTGCAAGTAAGTTAATTTGTATGGATAATGGATCTCGCATTATCGATTCTCTGGTCATGCCATATGATTTTCATTTGGATGGAAGTGTAAGTATGTATTTATTAACTGCCCAGTGGAAGTTCTTGTAATGGGGCCGATTTTGTGAATAGCGGATTTTGACATATCTTCACGTTTCAAGGTCATCAGAATCCGAATCCAATATTTTTATAGAGATGGCTGGGTGTGTGTATGTACGTATGTGCGTATGTGCGTTCGGAATTATCTTTCGCCACGAGTATCTCGAGAACCAAAGATGATATTGACCGGGTTTATTCGAAGCGTTATTACGTAACTCAGAACTGATTAAGTTTCCAGCGAAATCGGTTCAGCCGTTTTTTGTAAGTAAATAAATAACTAAAATAATTTGGATTTGTTTGTACTATTTATTGTCATTTTTCATTGAGCAAATCACTATTACATTGTGCTCCGTTATTTCCTATACATGTAAATTTACACGTCTCCGTGTTGATAACAATTTTTGCATTAATATATATCACACTTCGCTGTTATTAACAACATTTAATTTCCATGAACAATATTAAAGAGCATTTTTTTAATATTAAATAATTCTTAACCATATCTTATGGTTAACTACATTTCAAAATTTACCACTAATCGCATTAAACATATTTATGCCACTGGGAAGTTAGTCGTGTGGACCTTGCGGGTCGCTCCCAGGCCACTTTTTTTCTGTGTAATTGATGATTAGCAATGTTGCCTTCGCTTCGGCAAGTAGTATGTTTGATGAGAGGGAGATGATGGAAAAATAAGAAATCTGACTTCTTCGTCTGCGAGTAGAATGTATGATGGAAGAGGCGATTCGTTTGAAAGGAAAAATTGAATAATATTTGATTTCGGTATTTCTCATCAAATGAGATATTATGAGTTTGTCGCATTTTGGACTCTGACTGCTTCGGCTAGTTTATTTATCTTTAATCAACATGGTATATATTTTAAAGTCCATGCACCTTTTCAATGAAGCATTGAGGAAGGTCACTTATTGGTATTTTTTGCTTAATGGAGGCTGCTTGCTTGTTTCTCTTTTGCATTAAACATGTTCTAACATTAGATATACATACTTCGAGGCATTAAGAACGTCACTACAAAGATTATACGTGCTAAATTTTGAGCTTTTAGATAAGCTCCAGCAATTGTAGAGTGTTCTATTGTGTCTCTTGGCGGTTCAAGTTGAGTATGACTTTCATTAGTATAGTCCCGGTATATTCATAGTTTTAATTGTAATTCGCGTTGCGACTATTGGATATCAGAAAGAGTTGAACTGCTTTTTGTATTCATATTGGTCTAATTTTATTTGTGAAAGGATAAGTTGTGCATATGAATATTTTTAACTTCCCAGTGGAAGTTCTTGTAATGGGGCCGATTTTGTGAATCGCAGATTTTGACATATCTCCACGTTTAAAGGTCCCCGGAATCCAAATTCAACGTTTTTATAGAGATGTCTGTCCGTGTGTATGTACGTATGTGCGTATGTACGTATGTGCGTATGTACGTATGTGCGTACGGAATTATCTTTCGCCACGATTATCTGGAGAAACAAAAAAGATATTGACATGGGACCGGGTTTAATCGAAGCGTAATTACGTAACTCAGAACTGATTGGGCCCTATTGTGAGTTTCGCGTGAACAAGATTCCACGCGAAAAAAATCCCTTTTTTCTTTTCGCCTATTGCGAATTTCGGGCGAAAAAAAATTTCATGTTCGAAAGATTCCCCTTATTGGCAGCTCTCAATTCGGGCGGAATTAAACGTCATTCAGATCTAAAATGTTCACTTATTTTTTTGGGGCGAACAGGATTTTAATTAATAGGTTTGGACCGCCCAAAAACGGTACGTGCGAAAAAAGGCGGCTACAAATAAAATAAATGGACATATATTTGTTTGTTTGTTGATAGCATGTATTTAGTCTCGTCCTCATTTACTTTAAGACCAACCAATTTTTCCTGTTATTCAATCGCCGAAAATGCCATCTCCATGTAGAGCTCTTGACAATGAATGCTATCATATGCGGCCTTAAAGTCGATGAAAAGATGATAAGTCTCGACTTGAAATTTGTTGGTCCTTTTTGATATCCACCATCTGCAAAAACAACGTAAACAAGCTGCGAGTTTCACGATTGGTGGAATCGCTTATTTTTGTTTGGACTGGTATGCATATCCAGCAAATATTGGAATGCTATTTTATAAACTCTTAAAATATGCACAGTATTTATTAAAAAAAACACTAAACAATTGGAACTTAACTCAAAGCGACTGATGTCCCTGCGCCGTTAAATGTTTACATTTTTGGCTTTATTTCATTTGGCGTTTTTTTTCGAATAACTAGTTCTTAAGTATTTTATTTTTAAGAACCGCAGTACTACGCAATGCAATTTAATACAAAATATTCTTAACTTCGCTATTTCTTTTTTGCATTTAATTTATTTGGCACTTTATATTTTAAAGCTGTCAAAACACAATTTAGTTGTGTTCGTCTGTGTTCGAAATGTCACTGTCGATTCGAAGTGAAATACTCGTATCATTCGGGCGAAACTCACAATAGCTTTTAAAATTCCGGGCGGACAGAATTTCACCAGGCGAAATATTTTCCGGGCGAAACTCACAATAAGGCTGATTAAGTTTTCAGCGAAATCGGTCCAGCCGTTTTTGTTAATAAATAAATAACTAAAAAAATAAAGGCAAACTAGCTGCATTTTGAAAATGATAATTTGTACTATTTATTACTCGTAACTTCCCAGTGGAAGTTGTTGTGTTGGTGCCGATTTTGTGAATCGCGGATTTTTGACATATCTCCACGTTTCAAGGTCACCAGAATTCAAATCCAGCGTTTTTATAGAGATGTATGTGTGTGTGTATGTACGTTTCTACGTATGTGCGTATGTGCGTTCGGAATTACCTTTCGCCAGGATTATCTCCAGAACCAAAGATGATATTGACATGGGCGAAATCGGTATAGTCGTTTTTTGTTAGTAAATAAATAAATAAAAAAAGTGGCCTGGGTGCGACCCGCAAGGTCCATACGACTAACTTCCCAGTGACGCTGTATATAGATTTGAAAAAGTCATATATTTCGTAAAGTTCAGGAACAAAGTAATGGTATAGATTGCGGAGCATTTGCAATCTATTTTGCAACATTGTTATGCTACAAGAAATTACCAGAAACCAAATTCCGTATGATGTATCAATTATGAGGAATCATATAGTTACGATGCTACTAAATAAGAAATTATTTCCTTTTCCAAATGGTGGATATTGAAAATAATTTTATTACACGTCATATATAATAATCACATAATATCAATGTAATAATGATTTGCTCAATGACAAATAACAATAAATAGTACAAATAAAGCCAAATTATTTTAGTTATTTATTTACTAACAAAAAACGGCTGTAACGATTTCGCTGGAAACTTAATCCGTTCTGAGTTACGTAATTACTCTTCGAATAAACCCGGTCATATGTCAATATCATCTTTGGTTCTCCAGATAATCGCGGCGAAAGATAATGCCGAACGCACATACGTACATACGCACATACACACGGACAGACAATCATCTCTATAAAATCGTTGAATTTGGATTCTGGTGACCTTGAAACGTGGAGATATGTCAAAATCCGCTATTCACAAAATCGGCCCCATTATAAGAACTTCCACTGGGAAGTTAATAATTTGCCTTTATTTGTACTATTTATTTTCATTTGTCATTGAGCAAATCGTTATTACATTGTGCTCCGTTATTTCGTATACATTTTATTTTTTTATTTTTTTTATTTATAGAGTTTCTAATATTACTCCCAAGCCATAGTAATATTATCGTTACTCTCAGCAAGCTGAGAGTTACCTATCCTGGTTAAAAGCACGAGACTTGGAACCAGAACTAGGCTCGGACGAATAATAGGGGTAGGTGGAAAATCGTACATGCGACTCTTTCTCACTTAAGATAAGAAAACAAAAACCACCTCCCTTCGAAACCTGCATACTACAACTAGGTTATTCCTATCTAGTAGTTTTATTTAAACTGTAAATTACGCGTTTGGCAGGCAGCTTCCCAGTGGAGGCACCTGCTAATACCGCCATAAGCACGCGGTTACATCTTATTGCGCTAATTCAAATGGTTTTATCCTTTGTAATCGGCGCACTAGGTTAGTATCGTCTCGAATTTGTAGCATGGTGATATTGCAATGACCGTGAAGGCGTGTCTGTTGTTTGCAGGCAAAATGTTTTATTTCATCTTCGACGGTAGCCATAGTTAGGTCTCTGTGGATATCAGTGTTTCTGATAAACCATGGTGCATTTACTATTTTTCTTAGCACTTTGTTTTGAAAAGTTTGTAAAATTTTGATATTACTGGATTTGGTACAACCCCAAAGTTGTAAACCGTATGTCCAAACCGGTTTTAGTACTTGCTTGTATAAAAGCAGCTTGTTCTGCATGCTGAGTTGGGAAAATCTACCAAGCAGCCAGTGCATTTGTTTACATCGAATGGCGAGCTCTTCGCGTTTCTTCTTGACGTGCGGTTTCCATTTTAATTTCGCATCGAGTGTCATACCCAAATATTTTGCCTCGTTTGCGTACGGAATTCGTACCGAATCAATGAAAATGGGTAAGTTGTCTACCTTTTTATAAGTAAAATTCACGTGCGTTGATTTGGCCTCGTTGAGAGCAATACGCCAAGTCTTTGTCCAATCACAAATTTTGTCAATAGAACGTTGGAGTTTATTAGTTGCTGATTCAACGGTATTACTGACCGCTAATATAGCTGTATCGTCTGCAAATGTGGCTACTGTTGTGCCTTCTTCTTGAGGAATATCACTAGTGTATATTAGAAATAGGATCGGTCCAAGAACGCTTCCTTGGGGAACTCCTGCCGCGATTTCTTTAAATTCAGAGTAATCATTTCCGTGTTTTACACGAAAGAGTCTGTCTGATAAGTAACAACTAAGGATATCAGATAACTGTTTCGGAAAAGCTAGTCTTAGCTTATGTTTCAACCCTGTATGCCATACTTTATCAAAGGCCTGAGAGACGTCGAGAAAAACACTAAAACATATTTTTTTCTCCTCTAGGGCTTTTTCAATTACATTGGTTATTCTGTAAACCTGGTCGATTGTAGAGTGCTTAATCCTGAATCCGAATTGGTGGTCAGGTATTAATCGACGTTCTTCGATAATCGGATGTAGGCGCTTTAACAAAAGTTTTTCGAATACCTTCGACATCGGTAAGAGAGATATTGGCCTATATGATTTTTTGTCATTCAGTGGTTTACCGGGCTTTGGAACCATTATAACTTCAGCTACCTTCCATTGTCGTGGAACGTACAATAACCTGAACGATGCATTTATAAGATATGCAAACTTTATTAAAGCTTTCCTAGGTAACTCTTTAAGGACCTGTCCTGTGATTAAGTCATATCCAGGAGCTTTGTTTAATTTTAGTTTCTCTATTTCGAAGCGTAGTTCGGCTAGCGATACACTTTTTATTCTATAATTGTCAGGTGCCACGGTTAGGACAGGAAATTCGAGCAACGCTTGACCATCAAATGGTTTAAATGTTTCTTCCAAATGTTCTGCAAATATTTCGGCTTTTTCCTTGTCACTCTTCGCCCATTCTCCATTGATTTTCCTGATGGGTGGCGCTTGCGTTTTTGGTTTTTTAATGCCTTTCATGGCTTTCCAGAGCGAGTAATTTGTACTTTTATCCGCAGTTAGGCTTCCAAGATATGTAGAAATTTGACGATTTTTAAAGTCTCGAATTTCTCTCTTAAGTTTACTACAAAGGTAGTTAAGAGTGGTTTTATCCTGTGGAGCGCGAGATTGTTGCCATCTTTTGCGCGCTCCCCTTTTCTTCTTTAACAATTGCGTGATTTCCAAGGGATATGTTATTTCGCAATTTGTGGTTATTTTCCGTTTATGGGGAGTATTTTTCCAGGCTGAGCATTGTATGACGTTAATAAATTGATCGACTTCGTCTTCAAGTTCGTGGGGTGTTCGAAGAGACACTTTGAGATCGATTTTACTTTCACAGTATTTTTTAAAGGATTCCCAGTTTGTTTTCATGTTAGTTAGTCTGGGCGGACCTTCTTTTTTTCGTAGACAGCCGTTAATTGTCAAAATGACCGGTGAATGATCAGAAGAAAGATCGAAGCATTCCTCAACTACAATAGAGTTTCCCGACAAACCTTTCGTGATGAAGAAATCGATGAGGTCTGGTGTTTTTGCCGTATCCGAGGGCCAGTATGTCGGTTTACCTGAGGAATGAAAGTCTACCCCCAATTCCATACCGGCTTCGTAAAGAACTCTACCTTTTACTGAAATGCATCTTGATCCCCAGAAGGTATGTTTTGCGTTAAAGTCACCTCCGATGACGAAATTTCGTCCAAGTGAGTCAAAGATACTTATAAAATCGCTTCTTTCCATCGTTGCACGTGGGGGGCAATAGATAGCTGCAAAATCATATTTTATGTGTTTAATTTTTACGCTCACCGTGCATAATTGCAGTTTGTCAAGCTCGATTGTTCCACTGACTGAGTGTTCAATGGTATTTTTGATCAACAAGGATGCCCCGCCTCTCGCCCTTTCCGAAGGGTGATATGCGTGATAGGCAATGTATCCTCGAATGTTTGTGCTGGTTTCTTTCGTCAGATGAGTTTCCGAAATCAAACAAATATCAATTTCATATTTATGAATGAATATCTCGAGCTCGTCCATCTTATGCAGAAGGCCGTTCGCATTCCATGTCACTAATTTAACTAAATCCGTCATATTTATATTATTGCACGTGTACTTCGAAATTGATTTTCGAGCTTGTCGAGTTTTTCAAACATACGTTTATTAATTTGGCTCTGTTCTTCTAGCCTGGCAAGAATTGCAGAGAAAACTTGGGAGACTGGATCAGATGTTTTATTTGTTTGTTCGCGTCCTTGCAACGCAGCTTCAGCGTATGTTTGTGGAACAGCTTTCGGTGACTTTTTTCTAAACAATTTTCCTACTCTTGGGTGTTGTGTTTTGACCATTTCTTTAGCCTTTTTTCGTCCTTCATTGGTTTTATTATTGCCCCTTTCAGGTTTGTTATTGGTTTTATTTGCGATTGGTAGCGTAGTTTTCTTTATTTTGTCGCGCCTATTTTGAAGTTCCTTAGCCACTTCGCATCCGCGATAATTTGCCGGATGTTTTCCATTGCAATTTATGCATGTTGGTAGGTCTTGTCTACTTAGAGCGCATTCCTTCGATAAATGTTTACCGGCACATTTTACGCAACGCGGCTCTTTTTGGCAATACGTGTGCGTGTGATTGTAGCCTTGGCAACGCTTACACTGAGGAATCTGACGAGTCCTTTGGCGCATCGGTTCAATTTTAACCACTATGTTTAGGATAGTTTTAATGTTGTATATTTTTTCCATGTTTTCAGACTTTTCGAAACTAAGCATGAATAGCGGAAGTCCGCGTTTGACAACAATTTCCTCGTCTTGTTCCGTTTTTTGCTTTTCTTTTTTAAGTATATTAACCGCGTCGATAATTTTGAAACCTTTAGTTTTAAGATCTTGCAAAACATCTTCTTTGCGGCACGAAGAGTGGAGCCCTCTGGCTACAACTCGGTGTGGCCTTTCAGACTTGTTTTCATAAGTGTACCATTGTACCTTCTCAGTATTCAGTTTTTGAGAAACTGCGCGATAGCTCTCAGGATCGCTTACATTTATTTTCCACACATTATTATTCAGAGATGTTACTTTGAATGTGGATTTTGCTATTTCCTTAAGAAGGCTACTTAGCTTGCTGTAGTCTGAAACTCCGACAACGTTAATTGGAGGTGGAAGGTATACCTTATTTTGAGGTTTTTTCCTTAGCGTTTCTATTTCGTTGGCATTTGCCTTTTTGGGTTGTCTATCTTTTAGCACAACGACTTCTGGTGAGGAGCCGGCTTTCCGTTTTTTGTTCGGTCTCCTCTTAGTGATCCAATCCGTTTCGCGCCCTAGCTCTTCTTCGTCTGTATGATAATCGCGGCTAGCTGAGCGGTATGATTTGGCTTCTGGCTGTTTTTTAGGTTGAGATTCAACAAGTGCTTTGTTCTCAGCTTTCAGCTGATCTAGCTCTTTTTTTAGCTCTTGGTAAAGCTGTTCAATTTGGTTAAGCTTAGTGCGGAGTTCCTTGTTTTCGTCCTCGAAGCTTTTGCATTTCGTTGAGTCCCTCGAAAAGCGTCCAAAATCTTTTGGCGTCGTAGGACTTCGATTAGTTTTTGCTTCTGGCACAGATCCCGTTGGTGGTGATCTAGTTACCCTTTTACTATTTTTAAAAGGGTCGAATGATTGCAATAAATGGCTCTCCCCAGAATCCGTAGAGCCTGCCTCCGAAGAGTGTGGATTTTCCAGTAGAACTGGGCTGCCACCTGGGGTATTATATCTTTTTGTTTTAATCATTGCATTTTTTGTATACTCTATGCACTCGGTATACTGAGGGTGGATTTTGGTCGCCTCTTACGACCGGCATGCCTACCTCGGGTAGATTCTGATCCCTATCCCGAAGGGTGGATTTTAGTCGCCTCTTACGACCGGTATGCCTACCTCGGGTAAATTCTGACCCCTATCCCGAAGGGGGAATTTCGTATACATGCAAATCATATTGATCCCACTGGGAAGTTAGTCGTGTGGACCTTGTGGGACGCACCCAGACAACTTTTTATAATATATAAATCCTAATTCTTTTATAGTATAGTCCATTGTCTGGTAGTTATTAATTTTGCTAACATTATAATCAAAGTCCTGTTGTACGCGGACGATCTGGTTATGCTTGCTGATAATCCTTTCACGCTTCAATTGCAAATAAACCGTCTAAGTTCATTTTGCGAGTCTTGGGGCTTGCAAATTAATACCCAAAAAACTAAGATTGTTATATTTGAAAAGAGACAATCAAGAAGGCGAGCGGAAGAAAAATGGTCTCTAAAAAATACACACATTGAGGTTGTACAGGAGTTTAAATATTTGGGTGTCCTCTTGACCTACAATTTAAGCTATCTAAAGCACTCCAAAGAAAAAAGCAACGAAGCTAAATTGGCTCTTAATATAATGTGGCCAAAGTTTTTTTCGAACCAAAATGTTGATTTAACGTCCAAGTACAAAGTTTTCAACGCGACAGTAAATGCATGCATGGCATATGGCGTCCAACCCGTCGGATACACACACTTCGAAGCTTTTGAAACTGTACAAAGGAACTTTTTTAAGAGGATATTTCGTTTGCCTAACTCAACACCCAACTACGCCATATATGTAGAGTCAGGAATAGTCCCTATATATATACAATATTTGAAGGCAAGTGCGAACTTCATTACTAGAGTGATGAAAAGAAGTGAAACTTGTCTTCACAAAATCATCTTAAGAAAATTACTTCGAGTGAATTCTTCCCCGTTTAAAAACTGGAACGAACTAGCTTTAGCTTACGAAACAAGTTTAAACTTAACAGAAACTAATGTGACCGATTGGCAGGCTCAGTTGTCTGATGTGATTGCTAAGGTGGATCACAAAATGTTTCTGGATAACCTTTCCAGAGCATCTTCGTCTACTTCAAGAGCTATTTATAGTCATTTAAACCATGAACTGCCCTCGGAAGTCTCTTACTTTAGTAATGAATTTTCAGCCTCGGTTATAAGTATTATTTTTAAAGCAAGAGTTGAAATTTTAAATTTGAACTTTATACCTCATCGATCAGACTTGCCCCAGCTATGTGATCTATGTAACGGAAGAGCGAATGAAGATATATACCATTTCGTTGCTGCTTGTCCTATTCTACAAGAAATTCGCCGGTTGCATTTTCGGGAAAGTTTTATATCTTTGGACAAACTTTTTGAAATTTTAAATGGAGCAATGGGCTGGCTCAGCCTCTTTAAATATTGCCAACATGTTCTTTCTTACCGTAACAGTTTCACATATTAAACTTAGTCGATTACCCGCTTATTGCAGTTTTGACCAAATTTTATACCTAACTATTTATTGTTTTGTTGCTGATCATACTAAATTTGATAATTTCTTTTTTGTTTCAAATCACGTTAAAATTGATAATATTGTATAAACAGCTATTTCTAACCAAATTGTGTATTATTTTGTGTTACAAATCATGTTAAAATTGATAAAATTTTGTATAAACAGCTAATCAAATTAACCAAATTGTATAATATTTTGTGTTTCAAATCACGTTAAAATTGATATCATTGTTTTATATAATAATATTTCTTCATATCTTTTGTTAAACATTTTTTTTTTCTCCTTTTCTTTATATTTTAAAATTTTAGCTTTTTATTATTTCTTTTATTTCTTTTTTTTTAAATCATATTATGAAATGTCATCTCAGGCAGACGGCAGTATTGCCATGTCCTCATTCTTAAGTATACCAATTTGTAAACTTTATGATGGAAAAAATAAAGAATCTATCTAATCTAATCTCTACACAGTCTTGTTCGTATTGTGTGCAGTGATTTGCACAGACCGTCTGTTTACCAAGATAGATATCTTGCTCTTAAGCATATTGTTTTTAATTTTATCAAATTTAATATCTAATTTAATATCGAATTTAGCACCGACCGCGCTGACCCCAAATTATGCTATATAATAGAGTTCCAAATACACGTTCTAGAGAAAGACCAAGTAATTTAAGAAATTCGTCCACTTTTCGAAATATAACTCCCCGTTCAGGAGCAATGGAATCCAGGTCAATAGTTAGTCGTACTCCACCTGGGGCTAGTGTAGGCTTAAGCCAGGATAAGATTTTATCGCAACTGGTAGATAACCACAATAGTGATGATAATAATGAGCGACGAGATATTAATGAACATCGTCCACCTGTTCAAGAAGAAGCCACAGACTCGAGGCAAACCAACGAGTTTTCATTCGTGAAAAGCAGTCTATTAGAGATACCTTAGTTAGAAGATTGGACAATTTGAATTTTAATACTCCCAATGTGAATCCTAGGAGACCTTCGAACGCTCGTTCTGACTTCGAACATTTTTTAAATAACGCTTTGTTTTCGACCCAAATAATTGTGTTTTATTCACTGTAGTTTTTCCTGTCATAGTTCTGATAGTTTTTCTTTCAGTTTGTATTAATGGGAGATTTAATGTGTTTGGATTAACGAAACTTAAAGTTGATACGCTATCTATTAATATTTTCTATATTTTATTGTTTATTAATTGTTTAATGTCGGGTAATTTTTTGAGGCTTGTTGATGAAAATTGTCTTCAACTACCTCCATTGGTCTTGGAACACCGTATTCTCTTATTCTTGATTGGTTACTTTCGTTTTGCCTCTGCCTTTTTATGGGGGTACGATTGTTTAAATTAACATTTTGATTTTGGGGGTTATTATTTATATTATTATTATAAAATGTTGGCCTTCTTTGTTGCTGATATTGGGGTCTGTAACTTTGTTGTAGATATTGGGGTCTATAACTTTGGTAGTTCCTATTTGAATTAGAAGGGAACTGTTGTATCGGTTTTTGAGTTACTTGAGATTTTGTTATATTTGTTGAACAATATGAAACTAAATTGTTTTCAAGTAATATTTCAAAAGCTGGTTCGATTTTAAATAAGCCGCGAGAGAGAATAACTGCAAACCATTCCGAAAAGCTTCAAATGCTTTTTTTCACATTCAATTGAATACATTTTTTTAATGACCTCTATTTCGTTACTTAAGGTAATTCTATCTAAAATTCTACACAGGTCACAATTAATATTTTTATAAAACTCTATTACACAATTTTTTAAAATATAATGCTGTTAAAATTTATCAGTAAATTTGCAATACTTGTCTTCTCACCGAATTCCTGTATAAGTTTTGTCCTTAGTTCTTCCCAAGTGTTTATAGTTGCTTTCCTAACAACATTAGTCGCTTCTCCTTGAATGGTATTGATGATGTTCATCAGAAAAAGTCGTTGTTCGTCCTCCGTGAATTCGTTTAAATATCCTGAGACAGACTCTATGCTCCTTATATACTGAGCCAGCTCATCTGCCTTCCCGTCGAAGGGTTTTATCGACTCAAGGGTTTTAATTATTATGTCCTTTTTAATTTCCATTTTGCACTTTGTTATTATACCCTATTCTAAGGGTATATTAATTTTGACTCATAGTTTGTAACATACCTTAATATTGCCCGTAGACCCCTAAAAGTTACTATATTTATGAGCAGCATCGATAGTAATGTCGATCTAGCCATGTCCGTCCGTCGGCAAAAATTAGGCCTTTAAACTGGGCCTAGAGAGCTGAAATTTTAACCATATACTCTCAAGAAATAATCAAGTTTACGAATTTTTGAAATCCGCCCACAGACACGCCCACAAACTCAAAAAAACAAAATTTTGGAAAAAATCGAATTTTGAGTTAGAAAGCTGAAATTTTTTTTATATGATCTATGACTCCTAAAACTGCTCGGGATATAACATTTTCAAAATCCGCCCACTGACACGCCCACAAATAAATAAAACAATTTTATTGAAAACCCAAAATTTGAGCTAGGGAGCTGAAATTTATAATATATACTCTCTAGGCGCCCTTTAAATTCATGTGTAAATATTTTCAAAATCCGCCTACTGACATGCCCACAATTTAAAAAAAAAACTTTTTTGAAAATTCAAAGTTTGAGCTAGGGAGCGGAAATTTATAATACTATATACTCTCTAGGAGCCCTTTATGCTCATGTGTTAATTTTTTTTAAATCCGCCTACTGACACGCCTACAATTAAATAAAACAATTTTATTGAAACACACAAGTTTGAGCTAGGGAGCGTTTTTTTCTATAAAATCCTTTAAATGTTATATAACAAAATATGTAGAGCGTTCTTAACAATTCAACCATACTTAGACTTTTGTCACGCCCACTTATGAGTGATAGGAATAAGAATAGGGTATCCAACAGTTCGCCCAACCGGACTGTAGCCCGTACCTATGTTTCACTTTTGTTCACTTTGGTTTTTCCTTTCTTTTTTATAGTAGGAAAATTATTATATTATATTTTACTTTTTGCTTACGCTAAATCTTGCTTAATAGGAACTTCAGCTCTTTTTTACGGATACCAATTTTTATTGGTATCTATTGGAATATTGGTGAATGTTGCAACTAACTAATTTTTATTGGTATCCTACCTACTGCGCCAAAAATATCTTTTAATTTGAACTTCCCAAAAAATGGTATATTAAGTTTTACTTCCGATCAGAAGGAGCCAAATAAAACACGGATTTATTTTAAAGTTCTAAAATATCTTTATTGAAATTTTTCTTAACTTCCTCGCGTCTCGATTACTCGAATTGAACTGATTTGTACATTTTGCTCGAAGTGATTCTTCGATGCAAAAAATCTCTAGAAATGATGATGCAATCAAAAAGTTATCTTCGTCGCAGAAGGCGACGTTTATTGTTTTAACGACCTTCGCGTGGTTAGTTACCTTGTCGAGTGTACCATCCAGGTGAGGTTGGTGCCGGTGCGGAGGCTTAAATCATAATGAGTCAATCAGACCATGTCTGCTTTGATAAGCGATGACTAAGAACTAACCGGACTTTTCGTCCAAATGGGGAGTCAACCCCTAACAAATCTCCAACTCTAAGGTTGCATATTCCTAGGGGAGTGCCTAGTCACAAGTATGCGAACTCCGAATACCAGGCGACCTTCGATTTCAATCCAGCCTTCCCATGCCATATCGGGCTCTGGCATGGGCGACTTACTTTCCCAAATACTTGTGGGTACAATTTTTAAAACAAACAAAAAAAAACATACAGACGGATGCCTCTGAAATCGCATCAACTTCTGGAATTGCTGTCGGGCAACCAGAAGACAACTCAAATCGGGCAGCTAATGGGCTCCCGAAGGCTGACGATTCTTATGCTACAGAGCATAACTTGGCCTCCACTTCTCGGCTTGCTGACGGGCAACCGAACCTCCCTAACCCCCAAAGTATAGACAGTAATGTCATGTGGACAACATCCAAACTCATCACCTCCACTCTGGTGGACAATTGTAGCGTGGTCTCCGAGAAATCGGGTTGCTCCTCCATTGGGAAGAGCTTGACTGGGCTACAATTACAGAAGCAGGGTGGTTTTGGTAAGACTCAGCGGTCTACAAAATAGACGCTTCAAAAGTGCTATGCGGAGAGGCTTAGACAGGGAAAGTGATCTAATCTTAGCCCCAGCAGCACAAACAGACAAGCCTGACAACAAGCGAGGCAGATCTGAAGACCAGACTCCCAAATACCTGCCGCCAAGAAGGTTAGGAAGGGTCCTATGCCTGAGGGACCCACCTTTAGCCAGGTGGCAAGCCTAGTTAGGCTTGGAATCATTCCAACCGACCTGTGCAAAAACCCTTTCTCCGCAGAGCAAATGGCTGCTGTAAAGGAAGCGGTGATAGACACCTCAATTGAGCTGAGCGACCGTGGCGTGTGGCGCGTCTTCTCTGGCTCGCACCTTAAGACAGGATGGATAGTCTTTGTCTGCTCTGGGTGGATGCGCTCGAATTTCAAGAAAATTAGAGAGATATGTGGTCTGAACCTGATGCTTGTCGAAGAATGATCTTTCCCGAAATCACACATCGTCTGCGGACTCTTTCCAGAGAGCTTCGAACTCTCAAATGAAAAAGTACTGGCGACCATTGGGGCGCTAAATGTCAACTTCAGCACCAAATCATGGAGGGTGTTACAGCGAGGTAAGGTAGGTGCACTCCTTCACCTCGTAATCTCAATAGATAACGCTTCCTTGACTGAGCTCAATAAACTTATGGGGAAGATCGCTTACCGATTCGGCATGGTCAGAATAATTCTTAAGAGCACCGATAGAACTTCTAAATCTGCCATTAAACCTATAACTAACGAGCCAGCTAATTTTGTACCACATATCGGAAATGTGTCTGAAGGTACGGTACCTCACAAGTCAATCACGACTAGCTGTGTCACCGGACCAGAAACCACTCTACAACCTATCGGAAATGTGTCTGAAGGTAGTGTACCATTGCAGTCCACTTCGACTAGCTGTGCCACAGGGCCAAAAACCTTTGTACAACCTATCGGAAATGTGTCTGAAGGTAGTACAACAATGCAGTCCACTTCGACAGGACCAGCTCCTACTAGCAGCCTAGGCAGCGGTCAGACGACAGTGATGTCTGTTCCTGAGGACCTCCCCCCCCCCCCCCCAAACAACCAGCAAAGGTAGTAAAAATGCCATTGGGCATGCTACCCCGAGCGGTTCTGGGAGGAGCACTAAGGCAACGGCCACCGCGTCGTCCAAGATTACTTTCCCTAGGAGAACCGACAATTCGGCCGAGAACCCCTCCAACCCGGCCAACGCCGCCACTGGGCGGTCAAACCAGGGATGGAAAAAAGATGAGTCAGCCAGGCAGTTAACAACAGGTCGCCCCGGACTTGCTTGCCGAAAAGGTAAAAGCCCAATTACTAATGCAAGCCAGATCCTTAAAGGAGGATCTATGAACACCATCAAGGTGCTTTAGGCGAACCTCCATCACGCTAAGGGTGCGTCCGCCACTTTTAGCAAGCAGTTCGCCGAGGAAAAGATAACCCTAGGCCTCATCCAGGAGCCTTGGGTTATCAGCGGACACATTAAAGTTCTTGGGAATAGGGCAGGTAAGTTAATTTACAAGTGCGGTGAGCAAGTGCCGAGGGCGGCCTGCTTAATCGATATAAATAGCAACTTTCTTCCCATTCCAGTATTCATCAGCAGAGACCTGGTTGCCGTACTACTGGAAGTACCTACACCTAGAGGCACACGCAATATCATATGTGCTTCTGCGTATTTCTCCGGAGACGAAGACAACATCCCTCCACTAGAGGTATACAGGCACTCATCCGCTACTGCCTACAAAACAACTCACACTACATCATTTGGTGCGATTTCAACGCGCACAATATGATATGGGGTAGTAGCGACAACAATAAAAGAGGTGAGTGTTTGTTAAATTTTATAGTCGGTAACAATGTAGATATTATAAACAAGGGTTCCAAACCAACCTTCATAAATTCGATTCGCGAAGAGGTACTTGACCTCACGCTCGCTGGTCCATTTATGGCAAATTTCATTGAAAACTGGGATGTGTCAGATGACATACACTATCAGTTCTGTGTCGTGGAGTTCTTAAAGCAAGCAACTATCACGAGCAGAAATTTGCCGGCACTAAAAGTGCTCCCACAGGCTCATCATTTAGTGCAGGTGTTAGTAAGGACAAAACAATTAAAAATACAATAATTATGTACCTATAAAATACTAACACAAACACAAATCATGCAAATAAATTAAGACATTAAGGTATTATTGCGCAAAATATTTTTCAGCTTAATTTTACTAACATGCAAGTCAATCACATGATCATTTATATTATAGATTCTACTCATGCGACTAATAGGCTCATGCCTCCCATAATTCGTTCTATGATGGGGGCTAAACACTAAATCAACACTACGTAAATTATGGGCACCATACCGAAAATTAAAGTCAATAGATGACAGCAAGTCAGGTGCATCTATTTGACCGGATATAAGCTGCTGTAAAAAAATGATATCGCTATTAAGCCTTCGTTGAGAAAGGGGTAACATTTGAAGAAGCTTAATACACTGACTGTAAGGAGGAAGGTTAAAAGGATCATCCCATGGAAGTTCTCTAAGTGCAAATCGAATAAATTTACGTTGAATGGCCTCTATTCGATTTGAATGGATGTTGTAGAACGGCGTCCAAACTTGTGAAGCATACTCTAGAATCGGACGAACAAAACAATTGTACAATGACATAGTAACGTATGGGTCATTAAATTCTTTCGCCCACCTTTTTACGAAGCCCAGCATAGAATTAGATTTATTAACAATAAAATTGATATGCTTGGCAAAAACCAGTTTGGGATCGAAATAAACCCCAAGATCCTTAAAATTATCAACATTACAAAGAATATGTTGAGACAAAGAATATTGAAAGGTGGACGGTATATTCTTTCTAGAGAATGTCATATGTTGACATTTAGTAGGGTTCAGGGATAAACCGTTTTTATCACACCAATTGGCGAAGCTATTAATGTGAGATTGAAGAAAAATTCTATCTTGCTGACTAGTGATAGATTTAAATATTTTCATATCATCAGCGTAGATCAGGATATTACTGTGATTTATACATGCTTTAACATCATTGTTGCGGTCAAATTGCCCGCAACAAGAGCCATTCTCTTTTTCCCTTGACCCTCCTTTTACACTCCCTCTTTTATCGGTCTGCGTTCCTACGGTCTGAAGAAGTGGAGGGGCAACCATGGTCCCATCAGCCATGGGTCCACGTTTTTGGAGCCTTGGGGAGCAACCACCACAGGTGACGTGAAGGGCAGGAGGCCCAGACCCAAACAGAGAGAGCGGAAACCAGACGGGCGGTCTGTGAAACCAGACAGACGGTCTGGGAAACCAGACGGACGGTCTGTGGCAAGGAAAACAGACGGACTGTCTGTGAAAGCGGATACAGACGGGCGGTCTGTGATGAATGAAAATGACTACAGACGGACGGTCTGTAAAGGCGGAGTGCGAGCAAAAAGCACTCTGCAACCAGACAAATGGTCTACAACGGCGGGGTGGTAAAAACACAACACACCAAAACAGCAAATTGAAATGAAAGTCGCGGGCGCGGGCGGACGGTCCGAGCAAGTCAAAGGCCCAAAAAGCGAAACAAGATCTACCATAGACACGGTAGTGAGCCACGAACGATGAGTGAAGGGATGACGCTCCCTTTTGACCCAACTCCGTCGTGGGAGCACCGTAGGAGCAGCAGAGGAGTGCGGGTGGACGGCCCTGTGAAACACCCTCATAACAAACACAAAAACAACAACACCGGCGGCAAAATACGAACGAGAAACACAAAACCTACCACCGTGAAATCGAGTCAACATTGAAATTGGATGTCACCAATTGAAACACAAATTGAACGATGGCTGCGAGCCCAACGTAAATTAAACCTCTGTAAGGATTGACACACGATCAACATGTCCCTTTTCCCCCAAAATCTGCGCATCATTCCACCGAGGTAGAATAGGGAAATAATTTAGAATTAATTAACCTTTTACGTACCAGCTCTTTTTGCCTCCACTCCTAAATAATTGTTGCGTTGGGTTCTAGGGATGGTTATCTTTATTAAAAAGGTCGTCATTCTATTTCTCCTGAAATTATCCGAGAGATTTTGATCTTTTGGGGGAATATTATTCAAAATACGTTGGCTCTGCTTTCCCACGTATGTATGGATGTGTGAGTGAGGATGCCGGCCGACCGAATGGACAAAGCCAGCTGGCAAATCACTTCTTGGTTGACCAGGCAGCGATATAGTCAAAGTTTGTGGTTTTAACGTCCAGACGTGAAAAATAGAAAAGTGAACAAAGAAAAGTCGAAAAAAAGATAGAAAAAAAAAATAGTAATCGGGTACTCCGGATAAGTGCAGGAGCAATAGGACTTTTGTCGCAGCGGGACTATACCCAACAATTGGCAGGAAGCAGGAAAAAGTAATTGAGGAAATTAATCCAGGAAAAAAAAGCTAAGTATTATCTTAATTAGGAAGTTAGAAGTGTTAGCTAGAAAAAAAAGGAAAGTTATAAACCTCGGTAGGGTAGTGCCTTCGAACCTTCCCGATAAACAACGGGACACGCGATCAAGTAATTTTGGAATATTTTCCATCCCTCGCGAAAAGTGATCGTGCGTTATTCCGGGATTTCTTTTATTCCCACTCGGCTGTGCAGTAACGTGAATAAAATTTGCCGTGCTCCAACGGAGCTTTATAACGTTTTGGAAAAAAAAAATCGCTTTTATTTCCTATTTTTGGTTTCTTTGTTTCGCTCGTTTCTTCGGTTGAATATTCCTGGTTTCACAATTAACCTTAAAATTGTGTGGCGCCCATTTTTTATTTAATTATTTTTTCAGATCCTTGATCGACCCGGGAATATAAATTCTATATTGCCCACCACAGTAAGTACCTTCATTTTCCGTTGGTACCAGTACAAAAACCATTATATTTGTCTTCCTGAACCCACCCCGTGCTGAGCTACCGGGAAATCAGCACTTTAATTACTGACCTTTGCACTCGCGCTCTTCGTTTTTTTGTATCATTGACAGTTCGGTGATTTTTTTGATTCGGCGGTGGCGGCCGCAAATTGCTATTAAATTTATAGTGTTTGGTTTCCGCCAATCTAATATATTAAAAAGTAATTTGTTCGCGTGTAGTTATAGTGCAACAAAGTGACGGCCAACGTGGGGCATTTTTGTTTTAAATCGTGTTCGCCAGAATTCTCGGGAAAAAATATATATAATAGAAAATTGTCGGCACAAGCGTGGGGGGTCCATTGGGCCGACATAATATTCATAGTGTTGTGTTGTTTAGGGAAGTTTGTGTTTTCCATTGCAAGTTTTTTTACTTCTTTTAATTTTTATTT
This sequence comes from Portevinia maculata, assembly GCA_949715645.1. Taxonomy (NCBI): domain Eukaryota; kingdom Metazoa; phylum Arthropoda; class Insecta; order Diptera; family Syrphidae; genus Portevinia; species Portevinia maculata. The sequence continues at coordinate 38,295,242 of OX454528.1, forward strand.
TTCACAGTTTCGAGTGGCTGCATAGAAAAGTAGAGGAATTTATATACAACAACCGCTAGTTGACCGTGGGATTTCGTGTGCGGTATTTGGTGCAGTTTGTACGGGTTTTTGATCAGCGGTTACATCTAGTAGGAGTGAGGAAGATAATCAAAGGTAACTCGCCTGGTACTACATATAAAGGACATATACTTAAAAAAAAAAATATTATAAAACCATATTGACTTATATTTTTTAATTTTTTGGGATCGTCTTATATTTTTTAAATATAAATTTACCTATTTGTTTTCGCTGGGTTGGGCTTTTGATTATTTACATACTTACCATATACCTAAATATATTTGTTCCTTGCTTGTGATTTTACCCATATACCTACATACATATTTTGCGTCGGCTCTTCGGTACATACATTTATAGACATTCAAAATAATTTTGGTCTTTTTTTCTTAGACTTTACATTTGCCTATACCCATCTCTTATTATATTTTTTAATTATACCGTTACCTATTTGTTTTCTCGGGGGCTTTTGATTATTTATATACCTACCATATACCTAAATATATTTGTTCCTTGCTTGTGATTTTACCCATATACCTACATACATATTTTGCGTCGGCTCTTCGGTACATACATTTATAGCCATTCAAAATAATTTTGGTCTTTTTCTCTTAGACTTTACATTTGCCTATTCCTCAGCGTAGAATAGTTTTTTCTTGCCGCGTTTGTTTACCTACATAGCTTTTAATTTCGCCTGCTGTCTATCGCGTACATACATACACATGATTTTCGTCTCGTTTCGCACCCTGAAATCTGACCTACATTAACAAACATACATACCTATTTTTCTTTGGAGAGCAGATTAGAGCATTAGTGGACATGTTGGAAGATGGAAAAAGGCGATCGATTCATCAACCGATGAGAGATGCCATCGAAAGCATAAAAGCTCTCTACGAACTGTCTGCGATTCGACTGAAAGACGAGAGGGCAAAGGAGGTGATTAGAAAAAACAACTTCTCACAAACTTCACCCTGGCTTAAGACGACCCTGGAACCTAAAAGAAGACAGGATCCAGAAATCGAAACCCCTGTGCCGAAAAGAAAACAGGAAAATCCTGCAGTAGAATCCAAGGAGAAAGCTGCAGTGGCCGGCGTTAAAACCCCGGGGAACAGGCAAAAGAGGGCCAACGCTGCTAATAAGAGAAGAAACAAGCAGTTGCCCAAGGAAGAAGGTCGATCTAAAATCGCCCACAAAGAGCTAGCTAAGAAGCACCAGCCGGCTAAGAAAGGTAGACCCGATGCCATCGTCATCGAATCGAAGGGGGACTTGTCCTACGCGGATATACTACGCAGCGTTAAGGCAGACCCCAAGCTGGAAGAAATTGGCAAAGCTGTATCCAGGATTAGGCGAACACAGAAAGGTGAACTTCTCATACAGCTCAAAGAAGCTGGAGACAAAACTGCCGAGTTCAAAACTGTCATCAGTGAAGCCTTAAAGGAGCAAGCAAGCGTAAGATCGCTCTCTCACCGCGTTATTATCGAGTTCAAGGACGTGGATGAGATTACCTCGAAAGAAGACATATGCGAGGCAATTAAAGCGCAATTTGGAACAGTGGTATTGCCAACAGACATTCTGTCCCTGCGGAAAGCATACGGCGGTACACAGACCGCAACGGTTAGTCTTCCAGCAGAAAGCGCAGGTAAACTGTTGGAAACAAGGAAAATAAAAATAGGCTGGGTTGTCTGTCGCATTCGTGAGCGGATATCGCTAAGAAAATGCTTCAAATGTCTAGAGTTTGGCCACCTAGCCAAACAATGCAAAAGCTTAGAAGATCGATCTAAGCTCTGTAGGAGATGTGGAACGGAAGGCCACATAGCAAAAGACTGCTTAAAGGAGCCATCGTGCATGTTTTGTAAAAAGAACCACCCAGAACAGGCGAAGCATATAGCCGGAAGCAGTAAATGCGCGGTATTTAGGAGAGCCATCACCAGCAGAAAATCATGAAGATTATACAAATAAACCTAAATCACTGCGAAGCAGCCCAGGATCTCCTGGCACAAACAGCAAAAGATAAGGAAGCGGACATAATTTTGATCAGCGAACCGTACAAGACTCTCGATATCAACGTATGGATCTGTGACAAATCGAGAAAAGCTTCTATATGGATAACTGGAAGACATGCTTTCCAAGACACCTTCGAACAAGCGAACGGCTTCGTGCGAGCCAAAATAAATGGAATACATTTCTACAGTTGTTACGCTAGACCGAGTTGGACGACAAACGAATACCAAACGATGCTGGATAACCTGGCAAGGGATGCTTATGGACTGTCCCCAGTTATTATTGCAGGTGACTTCAAACGCATGGGGAACAGCGTGGGGAAGCAAACTAACCAATGCCAGAGGACGTATACTTCTGGAAACATTTGCACCTCTGAACATAGGCTTGGCAAATAGAGGTCGAGTTAATACATATCGTAAAGCAGGAATGGGTTCGATTATAGATATTACCTTCGCCAGTAACACCATCCTACGAAGTATAAAGTGGCGAGTCAGTGAAGAATATACGCAAAGCGACCACCAAGCGATAATATTTGAAACTGCTGATAAAAGTAAACTAAAACACCCCAATCCAGCGGGACCAAAATGGAAAGACGCGCTCTTTGACAAGGATACGTTTGAAGAATTGATAAGCACAGACAACCAGAGACAGAACGAAAGGGCAGAAGTCATGTCTGCCCAACTCGTCCGTGCTATCACTACAGCGTACGATGCAGCAATGCCCAGGAGAGTAAGCAGCAAAAAGCGTGCACCATGCTATTGGTGGAATGAGGACATAAAAACATTGAGAGCAGCGTGCCTAAGAGCCAGGCGAAAGGTCCAACGTTCCAGAGGGAGAGCTGACTTTCAAGAACACCTGAATAACTTTAGAATAGTGAGACACGAACTAAAAAGGGCTATCAAGGAAAGTAAGGCAAAATGCTTTAAGCGTATATGCGACGAAGCTGACATTAACCCCTGGGGAACAGCATACAGGATGGTTATGACGAAGCTGAAGGGCTGTAGAACCCCCCCAATAACATGCCCAAGAATGTTGAGATCTATAGTAGAACACCTTTTCCCCAAAAGACCAGCTACTATGTGCAGCATAATAAGAGAGGTTAATCCAGATGATATACCTGTTATTACTCTGGAGGAGCTGCTAAAGGCATGCAGCAGGATAGGTGACAGCAAGGCGCCCGGACCAGACGGAATCCCAAATAAGGCATTGAAGGTGGCTGTTACAAAGAGACCAGACCTCTTCATATCAACAATGCAGAGGTGCCTAGAGGAAGGAACCTTTCCTGAGAAATGGAAAATGCAGCACTTGGTCCTGCTTCCGAAAGGAAAGAAGCCTCCAGGAGAACCATCGTCCTACCGCCCTATATGCCTATTGGACACCATGGGAAAAATCTTCGAGAAGATAATCTATAACAGACTTCTCGCAGTGGCTGAAGAGAAAGGAGCCATATCAGACCGGCAGTTTGGCTTCAGAAGAGCGCGTTCTACAGTTGATGCTATAAGAGCGTTGGTCCACATAGCTGAAAGTGCAATAGAAGGAGTAAGATGGCTCTACGGCACAAAGGAGTATTGTGCAGTAGTTACGCTGGACGTCAAAAACGCCTTCAATTCCGCGAACTGGTCATTCCTAAGAAGATCTCTCGCCAGAATGGATACACCATATTACTTGCTGAGGATAGTGACGGACTACTTTAACAACAGGAAGTTAAGGTATTATACAGACGAAGGAGTCAAATACTACAAGGTTACCGCGGGCGTCCCACAGGGATCCGTACTGGGGCCGCTTCTGTGGAACATCATGTATGACGGAGTCCTACGATTAATGCTACCTCGCGGAGTATCGATAATTGGATTTGTCGACGACATTGCCATCGTGACAGTAGCTAAACAGATCCATGAAGTGGAATCAGCTACAAATGAAGCAATTTCCAGGATAAAACACTGGCTAGTATCCGCCGGACTAGAACTAGCTGACCATAAAACAGAAGCTGTCCTTATAACAAGTCGAAAAACCATTGAATTCGCCAATTTCCAGGTGGGGAACCAGATCATCAGATCCAAAGAAGCAGTCAAATATCTTGGAGTCATGCTAGACAACAGACTGCAGTTCAAGACGCACGTGGAGTACATTACAACGAAAGCATCGCAAATACAGGGAACTCTCTCGCGCATACTACCTAACATCGGTGGACCTGGATACGCTAGGAGGAACGTTTTATCAAAAGTAGTCAGTTCAGTCCTTCTTTACGCCGCCCCGGTTTGGGCGGGGGCACTAGCGACGAAAGAAATAAGAAGGAAACTATCATCCGCATACAGGCTTAGCGCGTTAAGGACAATCTGTGGTTTTCGAACCATCTCGGACGAGGCGGCCTTCGTCATTGCTGGAATGATACCCATAGACATTCTAGCGGGCGAGATGTTGAGGATCTACAACAGAAAAACGCCGGGCGGACTAGATGCAAGTGAAATGCCAAGAATTAAAGCAGAAGAAAGAGCAGCTTCAATTGCTATATGGCAAACCAGGTGGAACAACACTACAAAAGGCAGATGGACATACAAGCTGATCCCGTCAATCGAGACCTGGACAAAGCGAGCACATGGAAACAGCAACTACCACCTTACGCAGTTCCTGACTGGCCACGGCGGCTACCGCAAATACCTACATCGATTTGGACACGATAGCTCGCCATTTTGCCCAGATTGTCCAGACCAGGAGGAAGACACGGAGCACGCAGTTTTTCATTGTAGGCGATTCGTATCATGGAGAACGAATCTTCCCAATCCATCTTTCGTAATAGATCATATGTTGCAGTCGGAGGACAATTGGACGACAGTTTGTAATCTGGTAACAACTATCCAAAATGAACTGCGGAGAGTAGAAAGGCTAAGGAGAGCATCAGAAGCAGCAGAAGCGTCAGAAGCAACTGACACAAGACAAGACGCATAGCATGAATTGCTAACCAGCCCCGCGAAGTAATACCTAACGGCAGTCCCGCGGGGAGAGTGGTTGACGTCTGCTGGGTGTGGATTAGTACGTAGGCGCATTCCTGGCATCGATTATTCGGGTTTGCGAATCGTGCATGCCATCTTTTGAAGATTACCACATCCATTGGCACAGCCAAGAAAAAAAAATACCTATTTTTCTGGTTCAGAAATAATTTATTTAATTAGATTAGAGTTATCATCGGCTTTTGTTTTGGAGCGATAACCTTGGGCTTCTATTTTATTGGAGTTTTATTCTTGGAATTTATTGTTGTTGCTTTTCCGAAATCTTATTTCGTTTTGAAATTGTTTTGCGGAAGTTGCTATTGTTGGATTTTATTGAGATTTGGTGATCATCCTGGGAATCGTTTCCTTTTTTTGAGTTTCATAATTCCTTTCAAATTCAGAGTCTCTATTTCTCTACCTGGGAACTTAAGCGGATCTTTTGTTAGTATTGTGGTTTGGGTTGCGGCTAACAGCCATCCGTGTTAATAGGACTTCTGTCTCTCTCTATCGTAAATTAGAAAAAACACAAGTGGTTTCGTAACCACATTCCCATATTATTAACTTGGGCGGAAGTAGTTCCTTTTGAACCGTAGTACGCTGCGGATACTATTCCATTTCTTGTTATCTTTCTTAATCGGGTCAATTTTGTTGGTTGTTCAGTTGTTATTTGACTTGTACCACTATTCTCTCGTTAGTTATGGATATAAATCGTTTGTCAAAGGAAGAGTTGACATATGAGGTCGAGTGTAGGGGTTTGTCGACGGGGGAAGTGGATCCCATGCGTAAGTCTCTACGAGCGGCCAGAGCTCTTGAGCGGCGGGGGTCCCAAGTAGCTAGTTTTGAAGATTATCCATTCACTTTTGAATAGGATCGGGATGCAGTCGTTAAAAAAATTATGGAGATCAGAGCGCTCATATCGAGCCGACCTGAGCGGGGATCTCCCGAGTTCAAAAAACTCGAAACTAAAATTGAGTGGGCGACCACTCGGATTGGCAGGTCACACGCTTCGACGAGCAACGAAGTCGAAGAAAAGAAGAGGCTGAACACCGAGCTCTTGGGCTTACTCGGGGACATCGAGGAAAGCGAGGACGAAGAAAGCCACGACGACGAAAGCCAGGACGAGGGCAGGCTTAAATTAAAGCGGCAGACACGGGCGGACTCATCTCCACCCAGACGGATGAACCGGAACCCTTCGCCACCATCGACCTCCGCCTTTGGTAGGAATAGGAATTTCCAGCCAAACGATGGTGGGAGAAGTGAGCAGCCTTTTCTCAACGAACGAATTGAAAACTTGTCCAAATGGGACTTAAGGTTTTCTGGGGATCGATGCGGTGCTTCCGTCAATGCCTTTTTGGAAAGGGTTGACGAACTTCGAGAAGCAAGGGGGGTTTCAGTCCAACAGTTGTTTAGGTCGGCAGTGGAACTTTTCGAAGGGAAGGCTCTTCACTGGTTTAGGGCGATTAGGAGGTCGGTCGGTTCTTGCCAGGAACTTGTTCGGGAGTTGAAATTGGAGTTTCTCCCTCCCAATTACGACGATCTCTTATTAGAGGAGATTAGGCGACGAACCCAAGGGAATGAGGAGTCGATAGGTGTTTACGTCACAACGTTGCAGAACATGTTCGGAAGACTTTCGGAACCGATTTCGGAGCGGAGAAAGCTTTCGATCCTGCAACGGAACCTGGCGCCATTTTATCAGACGCAATTGGGATTGGCGGATCCCAAGTGTGTCAGCGATTTGGTGGCTTTGGGGCGCAAGTTGGAGACGGTGCGGGCGAATGTGGAAACATTTGCTCCACCACCAACGACGCGCAACAGACATTTGCTGGAACCAGATTTGGCCTACATCAGCACAGAGGAACCAAGAGTTTCGGTTGTCACTCAAGACAACCAGCAACGTCGGCAAATGCGTTGTTTTAATTGTGGTAGTGAGGGTCATTTCTCAAATAGGTGTTCTGCTCCTAAGAGATGTTACGGTTGTGGTGCAGCAGGGGTTTACCGTAGGGATTGCCGACGTTGTGCGGGAAACGCGCCTACTGGCAGATCCCCATGGAGGAGGGATCACGACCGCTCACAGCCTTCACGGTTCCAAATAGGGGTCTCTTCCAGTTCAAGCGAATGCCTTTCGGCTTACATAATGCACCGGCGACGTGGCAGAGATTTATCGACAGCGTCCTTGGTGCCGATCTCGAGCCACACGTCTTCGTGTACTTAGATGATATTATTATCGTCACCAATTCTTTTCAACAACATCTTGAGATACTGGAAGAGGTCTTTAAGCGTTTATGTGAGGCGGGATTAAAAGTTAGCCGGGAGAAGTGCAACTTTTGTCGATCTTCCTTAAAATTCCTAGGTTACGTCGTTGATAGGAATGGACTTCACGTCGATCCAGAAAAGGTGGAAAGCATGGTTAGGATTCCTGCACCGAAAAACGTGAAGAGGAGCTTTGTAGGGACAATTTCTTGGTACAGGCGCTTTGTACCCAATTTCGCAGAACTAGTTCGCCCTTTGACAGATTTGTTGAAGAAGAGTAAGAAGTTTCTTTGGTCCGCCGAATGCGAGGAAAGCTTCAGAAAGGCGAAGGAATGAATAGTGACAGCACCGATCCTGACGTGTCCGGATTTTCAGCGACCTTTTGTGGTGCAAACCGACGCGTCAGATTTTGGTATCGGGGCCATACTGTCGCAGGAATTTGAAGAGGGCGAGAAGGTCGTTTGTTACCTTAGCAGATCCCTCAATAGATGCGAAAGAAACTATTCGACGACCGAAAAGGAGTGCTTGGCTGTACTATGGGCGATGGAGAAGTTGCGGCCATACATCGAAGGAATTCGGTTCACGGTCGTGACTGATCATTACTCTTTGGTATGGTTAAGTAACCTTAAGGATCCGTCGGGTAGATTAGCGCGCTGGGCAGTTAGACTACAGCAGTTTGATTTTCAAATCGTCCACAGAAAGGGGAAAGAACATGTCGTTCCGGATATGTTGTCGCGAGGAGTCCCGGTGGTAGCCGAGGTCTCAGAAGCGGATATGGACCCTTGGGTGGCGAAGATGGCGTCAGCTGTTGATTCGAATCCACTGGCTTACCCAGCATGGAGAGTCGACAACGGTCGACTTTTCAAATTCATTAAAGCGAACCATATCGTGGTCCACGCGGACAACAACGAATGGAAATTAGTAGTGGGGAAAGCAGGCAGATTAGGAATTTTAAGAGAATGTCACGATAGTCCGTTAGCAGGGCATATGGGGGTTCGTAAAACATATGCTAGGGTAGCGGGTAAATATTGTTGCAACGCAACAAACGTTTGAAGCGCATCTTTTGGAAGCATCGAGACCCCCAAAACAATCTTTTCCGTCAGCATTTTTGTCGATCGAAAAAAGCATCAAAAAGCCGACGGCAAAACGCATTGCTGACCTTACACACGATCCAAATTAGGAGAGCAGGAAATAGCAGGCGTAATTGGGCGCTCAGGAGAGCTGCAGACATTTCTGCACAAAATTCACACTGCTGATAGAACGCTCGTAGCAAAAAGCGTTGGCTCCTCCCACTGAGCTACACTCACTACACGGCCAAGAGATGCAAATATGTGCATGTAATTGTGGCGATGACACACTCAGCCCAGCTGACGAAGCGGAGCGGTGGATTTCGTTTCCATGGGTAACTGCCAAGAAGACCCGCAAGGTTGAATGAACTGCAGGCGACCAGCAGCCAAGGTCAGCTGGACCAGGAAGGTGTCTTCATGACTAACGATGAGCACATCTGGCATTCCAAGTCAGAGCGATTAACCAGAAGGTCTACCTAAGTCAGAAAAATAAAGTAAAATTTGAATTAAACTCAAAGCCAGTTGTTTTAATTCGTGTGTAGAAATTGTCACAGTACGAGATTAAATTTTTTTGCTAGTTTCCGTGCGAAACAAATATTATTGGCCGAAAATGAAAAAAGATATTACGAATTACGTTAAGCGTTGTAGCGTTTGCCAACAGGTGAAGCCGGTGAACGAGAAACCGGCTGGTTTAATGAAAGAGAGTTTTGGAATTTCGAGGCATTGGGAAATGATTTGTGTAGATCTGGTAGGCCCACTTCCCAAGTCCAGTAGGGGTTTCGTTTACATCTTGACGGTTGTAGATTATTTTACAAAATGTCCACTCCTTTTCGCGTTGAGATCGGCTACCGCTAAAGCAGTCTGTAGGGAACTTGAAGACAATGTCTTCCTACTTTTTGGCGTTCCATCGGTGGTCGTATGTGACAACGGCCCACAATTCCGGAGCAGGGAATTGAAAACGCTTTGCCAGGCGTACGCGTCACAACTTAAATATACAGCGCATTACCATCCGCAGGCTAATCCTGCGGAGCGCATTAACCAAATAATCAAGACAACGCTGAGGGCGTATGTCTCGGAAAATCATCGAGGTTGGGATTCGCAGTTGGCGAAGGTAGCGTGTGCAATACGCACCGCACAGCACGACGTGCTAGGCATAACACCGTATTATGCAAATTTTGGAAGAGAGATGGTTACTTGCGGACGGGTTATAACTCCCGCAGGCGATCAACTCGGGGAGCTAGGCGACGACGACAGAGCAGCCACTCTTAGTAGGAGAGAAGGTTCAGGTAGTCAGAGCTTAGGTCAAGATCAGGGTATAGTTAGAAGCGACGGGGAACATGATAGGACCGCGGTAGAGAACCGCTTTAGTGAGCTTAGGGAAGACATAGGTAGAAAATTAACTGCCGCAGCCAAGAAGTCCGCGAAAGCTTACAATCTCAGGCGGAGAGATGTCCAATATCTCCCGAATGAGATTGTATGGCGAAGAAACTTCGCGTTGTCCGATGCCGCTAACTATTATGCCGCGAAGCTTGCGCCGAAATTTGTCGGCTCGTTTAGAATAAAGAAACGCGTTTCCCCGTGGACGTATACCTTGATCGACGATAACGAAAGAGATCGCGGCACATGGCATGTGAAGGACCTTAAGCCCTTTCACAGAGCCGCCGACGACTAGTCTAGCAAGTCCCCAATTAATGTAGTTTTTAGGGAATATATCTTTACTGGGTTTTTTTGGAAGTCTAGACAGGCAGATTTGCCAATGATGGGAAAATCCTTCCGTTATTTACCTTAGCCTCAGGAAATGGCTTGGGGTTCTTTGAAAACCAAGCACATTTCCTTGGAGGTGAGGGTGGGATTTGTTGCGGTCAAATTGCCCGCAACAAGAGCCATTCTCTTTTTCCCTTGACCCTCCTTTTACACTCCCTCTTTGATCGGTCTGCGTTCCCACGGTCTGAAGAAGTGGAGGGGCAACCATGGTCCCATCAGCCATGGGTCCACGTTTTTGGAGCCTTGGGGAGCAACCACCACAGGTGACGTGAAGGGCAGGAGGCCCAGACCTAAACAGAGAGAGCGGAAACCAGACGGGCGGTCTGTTAAACCAGACGGACGGTCTGGGAAACCAGACGGACGGTCTGTGGCCAGGAAACAGACGGACTGTCTGTGAAAGCGGATACAGACGGGCGGTCTGTGATGAATGAAAATGACTACAGACGGACGGTCTGTAAAGGCGGAGTGCGAGCAAAAAGCACTCTGCAACCAGACAAATGGTCTACAACGGCGGGGAGGTAAAAACACAACACACCAAAACAGCAAATTGAAATGAAAGTCGCGGGCGCGGGCGGACGGTCCGAGCAAGTCAAAGGCCCAAAAAGCGAAACAAGATCTACCATAGACACGGTAGTGAGCCACGAACGATGAGGGAAGGGATGACGCTCCCTTTTGACCCAACTCCGTCGTGTTAGCACCGTAGGAGCAGCAGAGGAGTGCGGGTGAATGGCCCTGTGTAACACCCTCATAACAAACACAAAAACAACAACACCGGCGGCAAAATACGAACGAGAAACACAAAACCTACCACCGTGAAATCGAGTCAACATTGAAATTGGATGTCACCAATTGAAACACAAATTGAACGATGGCTGCGAGCCCAACGTAAATTAAACCTCTGTAAGGATTGACACACGATCAACATGTCCCTTTTCCCCCAAAATCTGCGCATCATTCCACCGAGGTAGAATAGGGAAATAATTTAGAATTAATTAACCTTTTACGTACCAGCTCTTTTTGCCTCCACTCCTAAATAATTGTTGCGTTGGGTTCTAGGGATGGTTATCTTTATTAAAAAGGTCGTCATTCTATTTCTCCTGAAATTATCCGAGAGATTTGAACTATTTTCTTTCTCGAATGTATTTGTTTACTTCGCGAAACGTCAAAGGGCATGGGCTGAATTAAGGCAGATCCAGGGTCGGTCGGAGGGTTCGTTCATTGCTGAGTTAGAGCAATGGGCGCATTCACTGAGTGAGACGTCACCTGAAGGGCGTGAGAACATTAGCGGGTTCAGGCCAGCGCACTGATGTGAGAGTACATAGTGTAGCAGAAGAGGACATGGACCGCCAAATGTCTAAGTATGTGTGAGTATGGGGGAGTACGAAACAGTTGACCTCTTCAGCGCTACAGCTGAATGGTCGCGTTAGAACTGTCGTTTATGTATGGATGTGTGAGTGAGGATGCCGGCCGACCTAATGGACAAAGCCAGCTGGCAAATCACTTCTTGGTTGACCAGGCAACGATATAGTCAAAGTTTGTGGTTTTAACGTCCAGAAGGGAAGTTGTGAAAAATAGAAAAGTGAACAAAGAAAAGTCGAAAAAAAAGATAGAAAAAAAATAGTAATCGGGTACTCCGGATAAGTGCAGGAGCAATAGGACTTTTGTCGCAGCGGGACCATACCCAACAATTGGCAGGAAGCAGGAAAAAGGAATTGAGGAAATTAATCCAGGAAAAAAAAAAGATAAGTATTATCTTAATTAGGAAGTTAGAAGTGTTAGCTAGAAAAAAAAGGAAAGTTATAAACCTCGGTAGGGTAGTGCCTTCGAACCTTCCCGATAAACAACGGGACACGCGACCAAGTAATTTTGGAATATTTTCCATCCCTCGCGAAAAGTGATCGTGCGTTATTCCGGGATTTCTTTTATTCCCACTCGGCTGTGCAGTAACGTGAATAAAATTTGCCGTGCTCCAACGGAGCTTTATAACGTTTTGGAAAAAAAAAATCGCTTTTATTTCCTATTTTTGGTTTCTTTGTTTCGCTCGTTTCTTCGGTTGAATATTCCTGGTTTCACAATTAACCTTAAAATTGTGTGGCGCCCATTTTTTATTTAATTAATTTTTCAGATCCTTGATCGACCCGGGAATATAAATTCTATATTGCCCACCACAGTAAGTACCTTCACTTTCCGTTGGTACCAGTACAAAAACCATTATATTTGTCTTCCTGAACCCACCCCGTGCTGAGCTACCGGGAAATCAGCACTTTAATTGCTGACTGTTGCACTCGCGCTCTTCGTTTTTTTGTCTCATTGACAGTTCGGTGATTTTTTTGATTCGGCGGTGGCGGCCGCAAATTGCTATTAAATTTATAGTGTTTGGTTTCCGCCAATCTAATATATTAAAAAGTAGTTTGTTCGCGTGTAATTATAGTGCAACACCATTAATGGCTAGTATAAATAGAATTGGTCCGAGTTGACTACAATGGAGAACTCCAGACTCAGCTGTAGAAGATATAGATAGCGATCCTCTAAATTTGACTTGATAAACCCTTGATCTAAGGTATGAATTAACCCATTTTATGAAACTTGGTGGGAAACCAAAAGCCCTGAGCTTAAACTCGATTATTTCATGGGACAGCTGGTCGAAAGCCTTAGAGAAGTCAGTGTATATGCAATCCATTTCGTCCTTATTCTCTAAGGCATTAGAACAATCATGCAAGAAACTTAACAGATTAGTGACAGTGGATCTGTTTCTTACAAATCCATGCTGTTCATTACAAATTAAATTGCGACAAATAAATATTAACTTTTCGCAAACAATTTGTTCAAAAAGCTTAGGGATAGCTTTGAAATAGGCCTATAATTAGTGATATCACCACGTTCGCCTTTTTTAAATACAGGTGTGATAAAAGCACATTTCCATACATAAGGGAATTTACCAGTACTAATGGACAATTCAAACAGATATTTAAGATATGGAGCAATTGCATGACTACATTTTTTAAGAACGATCGGTGCAATGCCATCAGGACCTGATGAATAATCATTCTTCAGAGAAGAAATAAATTTTAAAATTGTTTGAGTCCTCGCTGTCGGATCACCAACACATTAGGTTCGACCTACCCGGTCAACTGTCACAGGCCACAATTATATACGATCCTAAGTCGACGGACTGAAATACGTTTCGAAGACTTGTGCTCACATAAACGAATATGCTAATTTCGTCAATCGAGTCCACGTGGGACCTTGACGAAGCAGCACACCAGCTCAACAAAGTGTTACTAACCTCCTACCAGAGTAGTTGCGCCATTAAAATCAGCATAAAGCGACGTAAGGTCGCCTGGTGGAATGACAAACTTGCTGAATATAGGAAGAAGGTTAGTTAGGAAACTCTTTAATCGAGCCAAACACACTAAAAGGTGGGTTAGGTTAGGTTTATGTGGCTGTCGGCAGAAGCCGACTCACTTAGACCAATTTAGGTCAATTGTGATACCACGTATATTATCTACCTCAACTCTGTAGATGGGACTGGCCAACGACACGCGGTTGTTCTCAAACGGTCCCCCATCTACGTACTAACCGCGCCCAACGTCGTTTAATTACGGTGATCTGACGAGAACCGATTAACTCGACGTGGTATGGTCGTTGGTTAAAAAAAGGTAGGACGATTATAGGATCGCTCTCACAGAATACAACTCAGAACTGAGAAGATCACAGCGTGCTAAATGGAGGAAGTGCTGCGAAGACATAGTAGACATGCCGGTAGCAGCTCGCATCCACAAAGCGCTAGGCAGAGATCATAATAACGGTATAGGATTACTAAAGAAACCAAATGGCACCTACACGACGGACCGAGAAGATTCAATCAGAACACTTCTTCAGGTTCACTTCCCAGGTTCGTTTATTCCCGACATAAGCGGTAACTCTAACGATGTGGACCCCAAAGTACATATACATAGAGTAAACAGCTTATCTGAAAAAATGTTTAGTCCAGATAAGGTTAGGTGGGCAATTGGCTCATTCAAACCATTTAAAGCCCCAGGTGGTGATGGCATATTTCCGGCCCTTATCCAGAGGGTTAGTGACGTCTTACTACCAATGGCTATTGCTTTATTTAGAGCTGGTTATAACTGGGGATACATTCCACTTTCCTGGAGACAGGTCAACGTGATTTTTATCCCCAAAAATGGCAATAGGCCAAGTGAACTGCCTAAATCATACAGACCCATCAGTCTAACATCTTTCTTTCTCAAAACCATGGAAAGACTTATAGATGTTCATATTAGGGAGCAGATAGTAACATCAAGCACCCTGCACTCAAGTCATTTTGCGTACAGAAAGGGCAAATCCACTGAAGGTGCTCTTCACTGCCTTGTCAAAAAAAAATAGAGGAGACTTTCAAGTCAAAGGAAATTGCACTTTGTGCCTTCTTGGACGTTGAGGGTGCCTTTGATAATACCGGATACGACTCGATTGCCAGGGCAATCAGTAATAAAGGTTTCGAAGTATCGACGAACCAATGGATCAGAGCCATGTTGGAAAGTCGAATTATTACCTCCTCCTCTGGAAGTAAATCGGTGTCTGTGACGGCAGCCAAAGGCTGTCCCCAAGAAGTAGTACTCTCTCTCCTCTTATGGTCACTTGTCATCGACAGCCTACTGGTCAGTCTACATAGACTAGGCTTTAACGCTATTGGTTATGCTGATGATCTGGCGATTATTATTAATGGTAAGCGTAGCGCAACCATTACTGATAGCATGCAAAAAGCGTTGCTACATGTCTCAGAATGGTGTATTAAGGAAGGACTTTCCATCAACCCTCTTAAAACCATCCTGGTGCCTTTTACGCGAAAAAGATTGGTTAACTTTGAACCTATCACCGTAAGTGGTACACCCTTGAGTTACTCCAATGAGGTAAAATATCTGGGAGTCATCCTTGATAGGAAACTAAATTGTAACTCACAAGTAAAGGCCGCCACTGAGCGTGCCACAAGAGCTATGTGGGCCTGTAGACGCCTATACGGCAGAACTTGGGGTCTTAACCCCAGAATTATACACTGGCTGTACACCATGATGGTAAGACCCATCATCACGTACGCCTCCATTGTTTGGTGGGCAAAAGTACTTGAACGTACTACGGCTAACAGGCTCCAAAAGCTACAACGTGTTGCCTGTCTGGGAATAACTGGTGCCATGCGCAGAAGTCCAACGGTAACACTTGAAGCCATTATTGGACTGTCACCGCTACAAGTATTCATTCAGAAGCCGGCTGCTAGATGCGCTATCAAGCTTCAGCTTGAATACAAGTATAACTCAAATGACCATGTCGGTCACCTGAAAATACTCAACTCAATCCAAAATTTGGACATGTTTTACACAATCCCTGACTTAATGGTAAGGGAATATAGTTTCGACAAACTATTTGAGGTAGAAATACTGGACCGTTCTAAATGGGTCTCGGGAGTTACAGTTGGGGACCCAAAAAGTCTGGTATGGTACACCGACGGATCAAAAATGCAGTCTGGAGTTGGTGCTGGTGTCTTTGGACCCAACACCAGGGTCTCGATACCTATGGGGATGTGCCCCACAGTGTTCCAGGCGGAAATCCATGCCATTGATATCTGCTCTATCTTAAACTCCAACAAAGGAATAAAGGGCGCAAAGATACATATCTTTTCAGACAGGCACTTCAGGCACCGTAGCCCAACACAATAGAGTCTCTGGCTGTAAGAAACTGCTGCAGCGCCTTACAAAAGCTAGCCAAAAAACAGCAAAGTTAAACTCGGATGGGTGCCTGGCCACCGAGGTTTTGTAGGGAATAAATCCGCAGATGAGCTCGCCAGAGCTGGTTCTGAAGCCGCTTTCGTCGTCGGTCCCGAAACGTACTGCAGTGCCAACTGGACTACTGCTCTAGGGCTTATCAAAGAATGGGAGCAACAGACTCGCCTTAAACATTGTGTAAGCGCCTCTGGTCTGAGACAGTCCAAACGCTTGATTTGGGGGAAGAATTACTTCTATTGCCTTAAACTTTTTTCGATCTGGTAGCATGTCCTCAGGCATAACCAGATATTAGATAAATTCCAAACTCGTTGTCAAAAGATTGGTCTTTTCCAGATTAATCATCCTTAAACCCGGCTTCATTCAGTTTGGAGAAAATTGTCTCGATGATCTTCCTCAGATTTGCTGAATATGATTAAATCATAGATATATATACAACAGATATTGCCAATTAACTCCTTGAGCACATCATCAATCATCCTTTGAAAGATGGCCGGAGCATTTTTGTGGCCAAACGGAAGTCCACGATATTCATACTTCCTGTTCATTGTCGAGAAAGCCGTCTTCGGGATGTCTTTCATCCATCAAGATTTGATGAAATCCTGAAGTCAGATCATGTGTTGTGAAGAGTTTTGCGTCTCCAAGACCGACAAGCGAACTATTGATGTCCGGGATAGAATATGTATCTGGGATTGTAACAGCGTTTAAGCGCTTATAGTCGATTACCATTCTATACTGCTTGCGAACAACCCATATAGGTGATTTATATGGGCTATTCGAAGGGCGGATTACATTTTACGATAGAAGTTCCCTAACCTGTCGCTCAACCTCCTCCCTCATGCCTCGGGTGTTAACGGTGCAGTAGTAGTGTATTCGCCTACTGAATGGAAGGTCGTTCGTTCGAAGCCCGGCCAAGTCTATTACTGCACATAAAATTGCAATCTCCCTAAGCATCTTAGACACCACACGTGAAGAAAAACCCTACAACTGCATCGAAAACACTTCTTTCCTATCTCTCTATTCTTTCTAATAGTAAGTAGCACCGAAAAGCATGCAATAAAATACGAAATTGGCAGGTGCTGCTTGCTTTTAAAAACACAAATGCTTACGCTGTGTTCTTAGCACTATACGGGTACTGTAACAACAGAAAAATCGCTTTAGCGTAAGAAAATTATAGAAAAACACAGTTGGGTATGGGTAGCTTTTCGCATATATCGGTTCATCCGTATTCGTGCGGATTGCAGCTCTTACATTGGTTTTTACTTTTTCATTACCCACGGGCCCAAAGAGATTGTTGTATTTTTCGCAAATGGTTTCTAACTTAGATTTAGCAGACATGGGAAAACCTCCGCGTAGGGTCAACATTTGATCAACTCTGTTTGAACTGTTTGAAGGACGATTCCCCAAGATAATTACTTTATTGGATTCTATGTTGAGTTTATCGTTTTCCCTATCGATGGCAGCTTTTAATTGCTTTAGCGTGTCGTCGCCAATTATGCCGTCGAATGACGTTAAACTCGAGAGAACAGGGAACGTAATAGTTAACTCACAACGTAAATCATAAAAGAACTTATCATTAGTTTTACATTCGATGAGAATTTTCAAAACAAGGCTATTTACATAAAATGGTTTCTGCACAGTTCCCCGGTCCTTTGGTATAACCAAATTAGACTTAATAAAATTCTTATTAGCCCCGGTGTCCACTAAAAAATTTAGAACAACTTCGTCCCGTCGTAAGGAAGATCGGAGAGTTTCGGAACCGACTGATTCCATATATGGTGTAATCGCTGTTGCTTATGCGGGTTGTAGTTATCGGACCTTGGTTCCCGTTTGGTTAGGCCGATTCATATAGTTCACGTTCCTGGATTGAACGGAACTGTCTTCCTCCATTTTAATCGGTGGCTTTGAAGCCGTCGGCTTTTGAAGTGCATATGGCTGTCGGAACCCTGAGTTCCAATGTGGGTATGGTCTTTGGCCAAAATTATTCTTGCAACAGGTGGCTTATCGAAGTTTCTGGAGGGTCCTGTATTATCTCTAAAGTTATGGTTGACGGTAGAAGTTATCGTATTGGGTGTCTTTACATTCACCGAGTTGTTCCTAAAACTGAGGTTTTGTATTTCCAGATGCGAACGTCTGACAAACATCCCCTCCACTGCGCATGAAACTGGTTGAAGAAGCTAGGTTCAGCGCCTGTATGGGCCGTTAAGGCCTAATACGTATATATGTATTTCCAGATAAGCTGCGTATGCTTCGGGTAGTGTTCTCGGCTTTTGGATGATTAACAGCCTTGAGAGGTCCACTAAGCCCAAATATGAATAATATATGCGCGTGGCATTGGTGCGATGGTAGTGTATTCACTAACTGCCAGGGCCATGATTTTTAATTGAATTCACATAAATAGAGATCTCCCTAAGAAATTTAGGTGCCACCCGTGGAGAAAAAAAAATACTAAGCACCAAAAACTTCTTTCCTATCCCCCTATTCTTTCGAATAGTAAGTAGCACCTTAAATCATGCAATACAATACTACATTGCTAGGTGCTACAGCTTACTGTTCAACAAAAAATGCATGCGCTGTGTTTAACACTATAAGGGTACTGTACATAATACAGAAACAACAAAGCCCCTTTAGCGTACGCGAATTAAATATAAAAAAAATAAAAAAATCTAGTGCTCGATTTCTATACGTTTCCACCAAGCGTTCATCGTTTCGGTGGAGTAAGCCTCAGCCCTAATCTTACTATGATTAGGGAAAACTGATGGTTTACTGTTGCATAAAAATCATCGACTCTTGAAGAACCTTGCGTTAGCTGGTTTAGCTGGTGTTCAAGTGTTCGAATATCCCGCTTGTCAGCGTAATGAAGTGGAGAACCCCTTTCTTCTCAATGCTGTCGTTATCGAATTTATTGTATGAGACCAAGGCGGATTCTGCCTTGCCTCTGACTTTTTGTCGGTAATGTTTTAGTATTGCCCTGTATATGGGCTCACTACGGACTATTTCGTAGTCCTTAAGTGTAGTTTCAACGCTATGTACCCAGGAGACGTAGTGCACCGGGTTTCCATCGAAGGTTTGGAGTTCCTTGACGAAATTCGGAAGCTTTGAAATGTCTTTAAGGTCTTGTTCAAAGGTAGGTCCATGTAGTGGTTCAACTTGTTCAGCATGTGGGGTTGAAGTGCCTGTCAAACCTGATTGCTCCTAGACTAGGATTCTATTTGTAATCTTTCTCAGCTGATTGTTCACGAAATTAATTGCTACTTGTGAACTCGATTGCTCCATTCTATCAATCTATTCTCCAGCCCTCTAAGTTGTTCGAGGACGAAGATGCATAACCGAATTCTTAAGTTTGTCCATTCTAAAGCACCAGATTTTTATTGCGAGTGTGAATGAAATGTGTAATTGCAATGACATTTTTATACCCTATTCTAAGGGTATATTAATTTTGACGCATAGTTTGTAATATACCTTAATATTGCCCGTAGACCACTAAAAGTTACTATATTTATGATCAGCATCGATAGTAATGTCGATCTAGCCATGTCCGTCCGTCGGCAAAAATTAGGCCTTTAAACTGGGCCTAGAGAGCTGAAATTTTAACCATATACTCTCTAGGGTCCTGAAATAATCAAGTTTACGGATTTTTGAAATCCGCCCACAGACACGCCCACAAACTCAAAAAAAACAAAATTTTGGAAAAAATCGAATTTTGAGCTAGAAAGCTGAAATTTTTTTATATAAAATCTATGCCTCCTAAAACTGCACGGGATATAAAATTTTCAAAATCCGCCCACTGACACGCCCACAAATAAATAAAACAATTTTATTGAAAAACCAAAATTTGAGCTAGGGAGCTGAAATTTATAATATATACTCTCTAGGCGCCCTTTAAGCGCATGTGTAAATATTTTCAAAATCCGCCCACTGACACGCCCACAATTTAAAAAAAAAACTTTTTGTGAAAATTCAAAGTTTGAGCTAGGGAGCTGAAATTATAAATATTTATACTCCTTAGGGGCCCTATGCTCATGTGTTAATTTTTTTTAAATCCGCCTACTGACACACCCACAATTAAATAAAACAATTTTATTGAAACACCCAAGTTTGAGCTATGGAGTGTTTTTTTTCGATAAAATACTTTAAATGTTATATAACAAAATATGTAGAGCGTTCTTAACAATTCAACCATACTTAGACTTTTGTCACGCCCACTTATAATGGATAGGAATAAGAATAGGGTATCCAACAGTTCGCCCAAGCGGACTGTAACCCGTCCCTATGTTTTTTTAAATATGTTTGGTAGGCACCTAATGTCAAAATCGAATTTGGATTTAGTATACGATTAAAGCTGTTAAATATAACTTTTTCTTCTTTATACCCTATTCTAGGGGTATATTAATTTTGACGCATAGTTTGTAACATACCTTAATATTGCCCGTAGACCCCTAAAAGTTACTATATTTATGATCAGCATCGATAGTAATGTCGATCTAGCCATGTGCGTCCGTCCGTCCGTCGGCAAAAATTAGGCCTTTAAACTGGACCTAGAGAGCTGAAATTTTAACCATATATTCTCTAGGGTCCCGAAATAATCAAGTTTACGAATTTTTGAAATCCGCCCACAGACACGCCCACAAACTCAAAAAAACAAAATTTTGGAAAAAATCGAATTTTGAGCTAGAAAGCTGAAATTTTTTATATATGATCTATGACTCCTAAAACTGCTCGGGGTATAAAATTTTCAAAATCCGCCCACTGCCACGCCCACAAAAAAATAAAACAATTTTTAACAAATTTATTTTTTAATCTAGGAGCCCTTTAAGCTCATGTGTAAATATTTTCGAAATCCGCCCACTGACACGCCCACAAATAAATAAAACATTTTTTTTGAAAATCCAAAGCTTGAGCTAGGGAGCTGAAATTTATTATATATACTCTCTATGGGCCCTTTATTCTCATGTGTAAATATTTTCAAAATCGGCCCACTGGCACGCCCACAATTTTTTTTTTTTTTTTTTGAAAATTCAAAGTGAGCTAGGGAGCTGAAATTTATAATATATACTCTCTAGGGGCCCTTTATGCTCATGTGTTAATTTTTTTTAAATCCGCCTACTGACACGCCCACAATTAAATAAAACAATTTTATTGAAACACCCAAGTTTGAGCTAGGGAGCGTTTTTTTTTTGATAAAATCCTTTAAATGTTATATAACAAAATATGTAGAGCGTTCTTAACAATTCAACCATACTTAGACTTTTGTCACGCCCACTTATGAGGGATAGGAATAAGAATAGGGTATCCAACAGTTCGCCCAAGCGGACTGTAGCCCGTCCCTATGTTTTTTGATAGATTTGTATCTTTTCATTTATCAATTAATGGTTTAGTATTAATTACTTTCCCTAGATGCTTGCTAAGCGCTCTCTATTAAACTTTCGGGGTAGTCACTGTCCTAACGGAAGGCTCGTATGTGTCTGTTTTAGTCGTTAATGCAGTTACCTTTGCAGCGACCTACTAAGGTACTAGGGTCTACACAGTCTATTAAAACGAATTGGAATGACTTTGTGATAAATATATATGAATTCTTACAAGCAATTGATTACATCAATTTTGTCAGAAATAAACATAAGAAAAGAAGAAAATGAATTTTACAAAATTAATGGGTTTAACAACGAATCGTATAATAGATATAGATCTAATAGAAGAGGAGGAGGTATTTCAGTATTTTTGAGAGATGATATTTTATATGAGAGAATCGAAAGAGAATCAATATCCTTTGAATCCATAGTTTTGAACGTGCGTAGAGGAAATACCGAAGCTACATTACTCACAGTGTATAGACCACCAATACTGAACGCAAATCACTTCATTGCTGAATTAAGTGACCAAATAGATGAGATCGACAAGAAAAATGAATTACTGTTAATAGGAGATGTAAATATAAATATTAACAACTTGCATGATCCTTTTGGAAGCAACTATCTTTCTATGATATCATCGAGAGGTCTTTTAAATACAATACACTCAGTAACGAGAGTGGAAGTGGCTAGAAATAGTAAAACTCTAATTGATCATTGTATGGTACGAGCAAGAAATAAAATTTGGTCTGGAGTTGCTGAAATAAATGTATCGGATCATTATGGGCTGTACTGTGCGATTTTATGCAATAATACGGATGAAATTACAAAAAATGAAAAACAAGACTATGTCGTTAGAAGTGATCTCACAAGAAAATTAAACGAGTACAATTGGGAATAGTTGAATCAAATCACTGAAGTCAACGAACTCTATGAACATTTCAGAAATACTTTTATAAATATCATGACATCTTCAAAAGTCATTACAAATAATATCAAAATAAGAAAGAATGAGCATAACTGGATGACATATGAAATTAGAAACGCATGTTTGGAAAGAGATCGATTGTACAGGAGGTACAGAAACAATAGAAGTAATATATTGTATGAAAGAGAATTTAAGAAATTTCGAAACGATTTAAATAAAAAAATATCACGACAAAGTCCAACTTTTTTAAAGAGCAATTTCACCTAGCGAGCAATAATCCGAAAGAAACCTGGAAAATCGTCAACGCAGTATTAGGTAGAAAATCCGCCAATTTAGATGATATTTTATCTAAAAACTTTGCAAGCGAGAAAAACTTTGGTAACTTATCAAACAAATTTGCAAAACAAATATCACTCGAAATAGACAATACGATTCACAAATGCGAATATAAATGTTATAATGGTCCATCAAATAGTGTTCAGCGGTCAATGTATTCGGACACTGACAGAGAAATACAGAACATTATAAACTCATTAGATGAAAATAAGTCGGCGGGTATAGATGGGATAAGACCTAAAGATCTTAAAAAATGCTCGATGGTTATGGCTCCAATCATAACGAGAATAGTAAAGATGAGCTTAGAGCAATCTACAGTGCCAACAATGCTGAAAGTATCAATCGCTTGACCAATCTATAAGAGTGGAAAGAAAAATAAATTTCGAATTATAGGCCTATATGCATCCTTTCAACCGTAGATAAGATTCTAGATGAAGTTATTGCCAAAAGGTTATATGAGTACGTTGAAAAATATAAGAACCTAGAAAAAAATCAATTTGGTTTCAGGAAAAAGAAAAGCATTAATCGACTACTCGGAGATTTCACAAACAGAATCAACTTCAGCCTTGAAAAAAATCACAATGTAATTGCACTCTTCATTGATTTTAAGAAGGCGTTTGATACATTGTGCCACAAAAATATTTTGAAGCAATTAGAAAAGGTTGGAGTAAGGGGACCTATCCTAACATGGTTTGAAAACTATTTAAAAGAAAGGAAGTACAAAGTTCGAATCAGAGAATACTTCAGTGAAGATGAGAATGCGAAATACGGAGTACCACAAGGATCCAAGTTAGGCCCTCTCCTTTTTATAATATATGTGAATGACTTGCTATCAATTCTGCAGCATAGCACCGGTTATGCATATGCAGATGACACAGCCATTGTAGTTAGCCATAAAAACGTGGAAGCAGCGGAAAAAATGATGCAAAATGACTCGAAATGCTAGCATGGTGTCATGACCATGGACTGATCATGAATGCCCAAAAAACAAAAGTTATGCACATACGACTACCACATGTATTGTATTAAAATATAAAATCACCATTAAAATGCACACCCATGAATGTCTACACATAGCAGGAAATCAATCAAAATTACAAAATGAGGATAACTGCTCAACAACAATCGAGAATGTATCAACATACAAATACTTTGGTGTAATCGTTGACTATGACCTGAAATGGAGCCAACACTTGCATGCTCTTACAATCAAACTTCGGCAATCAGCATATGCACTATTTCATCTCAGTTACTTATGCACACCAAATGTTCTCCGACAATGCTACTTTGGGCTGGTTGAATCGCACCTGAGATACGGCATTTTGGCGTTGGGAAATGCACCACAACAACAAAAGCTAAAAGCAACGGTTATAAGGATACAAAAAATGGTGTATCGATCAAAGCTACGCATGCATGATATTGATTGGCATCAAATCGAAAGCAGGAGGAGACTAATTAACATAGAAAGACTATATAAGCTGGAGGTAGTATCACAGTTCGAAGATGACACCACCTTCAAGATACCAACACAGCAAACTGTCAGCACAAGAAGAAGGTACCAAGACACATATGTTATTCCGAGATACTGCAACGAGTACGGACGACGAAAATATGATGTAGCGATTCCCACAATATTTAATGAATTACCCGCGAATTTTCGCAACTTCGAAAAGCCAATTTTTTTGAAAAAAGGTAAACAGTTTTATTAAAATAGTGAACAGTTTTAATGCAAAAATACTCAATCCAAAAAATAAAAAAAATAATAAAAAAAAAACTGAATTAGAAATGCTATAAGAACTCAAAAAACAAAAAATAATATCCTTCCAGAAATAATCTTCTGCAGACAAGCCCATGAGGCTTTGCAGATTTAAATTTGAATAATATACATATCACAACAGAGCCTAATCCATTGGCAAAGCCTAGGATAGGTATTTTCCAACTTCATAGAGGTTGAGAAATATTGAAACTCTATAAAAAAAATGCGTTTAATAGTATGATGAAAGAAACCAGAGTTTATATTGAATTCGACAAATGTATTATTTACGAAAAAATAAATGTTTCAAGTGCCTGGGTTTCAATCACAGAAGGGGAAATTGTACAAGTGATAGAATGTGTTTAAAATGCGGTGAAAAGGAGCAGGAGATTAAAGATTGTCAAAGTAGTATAGTAAAATGTGTGAATTGTTTTAATCTTAAAACTAAAACCAAAATGGATGATATTTATTTAATCCTGATGTGGGAAGTGTTGATCGTCCAATATACAGAAAACATTTTTTGAATGAACGAGGCAAGTAAAATTATTAGAAACTAAATGAAATCCAGTGTTTATATTTAAATAGTCAAGGGCTGTTGAATAACTTCGATGAACTAGAGGCTTTAATCAAAGAAAACAAATTCGATTTTATATGTGCTGCTGAAACACATTCAATAATGTTAGATAAAGACAAACTATTTGAAATTAAAGGATATCAGTGTATAAGATGTTATTCAAAATCATCCCATACTGGTGGAGTAGCTTTTTATCTAAAAAACCATTGGTTTTATGAAGTGATTCAGAACAATGCGATCGGAGTAAAATTATGGTGGCTATTGATTAAACTGACTTATAAAAATACAGGGTTGGTACTTGGAGGTATTTACCGATCTTCTAGTCATAGTGAAAATATATTTCTTGAGCACCTCTCAAACTGGATTGTTAATTTTAAACAGTTTAGTGATCTGATTTTAAAGGGTGATATTAATATTACTTGGCAATGTAATAGCGCAGCTAAAAAGCGCATGAGCGAAATACTTGATGACAATGCTCTTTATCAAATAATAAAGGGTCCGCCATCTAACGTTTTTTTTTTCAACTAGTGCTTATTTCGTGAATGGTAACACTTAGCTCATGTCTGATTTGACAGATAATTAGTTTTATCCTTCCGCTGAAGGAATATGGTTGTGTATATGCTTGAACAACACTGGGAAATATTGTGACATTACTTTGAAAATCAAGGTAATGTTGCAGAATGTGTGCGAAAATTGCGTACGGATTTTGGAAGAAGAGAAGCACCGTCAGCTCCGTATGTTCGTTATCTTGTGAAAAAAGTGAAAGAAACTGGCATCCTCATCGATAAACCAAAGCGTGAAAAGCCAAAAACAGTGCGTACACCCGAGAATATTGCTTCTGTGGCAGAAAGTGTGCGTGAAGCGCCATCAACATCAATTCACCGTCGTTCTCAACAATTGAACATTTCGAAGACATCATTGAGACGAATTTTGCATAAAGACCTTGGTATCGTGTAGGCTACTGCATGGCCAGCCGAGGCAGCCATTTGAATGAAAATATTTTCCATTATTAACCGGAAGGATTGTACTTTCAAATAAAAAAAGAAATTTGAGAAAATATTCAGTAGTTTTTTTTATAGCATTTTCAAAAAAAAAAAAATATTAAAAGTCTAGGTCAATAATTGATTAAAGTAAATAATAAATTCAATAAAAAGGCGTATACCAAAAGTGATTTAAAAATAAGTGATAATGAAAGCAGTCATATCCATAAGTAACAATTTAAAGTCTAAACAAGAAGAGCAAGTAATAAAAGTTTTTAGATATGACTCGGCGTTCTTTCGCCGGGAACTGCAATTTAGAGATTTTAACATTATGAGCATGGAGTTGGAAGCCTGAGCTATTACTTTTAGTGCTAACATAACGCTATCAATAAACAAATTTGTTAAGTGCTTGCCGATAAATAGTGATCATAAAGAGTGGTTCAATGACAATTTGCGATCTTTAAAAGCCGAAAAAATTAAAAGTTGTGAGAGAGCTAGGTGGTCTTTGAATGAAAGAGATTGGATCGTGTACAAGGCAGCGAGAAACCGGTAAGCAACATTGGAGAACGCATCAGTAAAAAAATTGACAACGCTAAAAACCAAATATCTATGTGGAGAACTCTAAAAAACTTAGTTTTGAAAGAAAATTTTAAAAGTATTTCTGAGATTGTATACAACGATAACAAATTTAAAGATAACTTTGAAATTACTAATGTATTAAATAATTTCTTTATATCTAGTATCTCTGAAGTAAGAAAACAAATTCGAGATGTAGATTCAATTCAAGATTTCTATTACCTCAATTTCAAATTTGATTTAATAAATGAGAATGTTCTAGAAGATGTATTAAAGTCAATGAATAACAAAAAAGATAAAAATTATGCTAGTGCAAAAATGTATTTACATTCGTTTGATATCTGTGGTAAAACTTTAACAGAAATTATATATAAATCTCTTACATAGGGAATATTTCCTAACTGTTGGAAAGAATCAATTATCGTACCTATACCTAAAATTGCAAACACTAATCAAGCTGAAGAGTTTAGACCAGTTAATATGATAACATTGGATAGCAAAATAATTGAAAAAGTGGTGTATAACCAATTTCAAAAGTATCTCGAAAATTACAACCTAATTTCCGAATATCAATCCGGATTTCGTAAGAACCATAGCTGTGAAGCATGGAATAAGAGGAGTAGAATTTAAGTGGTTCAAGTCTTATCCTAGTAATAGAACACAGAGAACCAATGTTAAGAACACAATTTCTAGCCAGATAACGGTGGAATATGGAATTCCCCAAGGATCCTTACTTGGGGTATTATTATTTTTGGTGTATATAAATGACATGGAAAACAACATTACATTCTGCAAATTAGTTTTATTTGCTGATGATGCCTTGTTGTTTATACCTGATTATTCTGTTGATGCATGTGTTGATAAAGTCAATAATGATCTGGAAAAACTGCAAGCATGGTTCAATATGAACAAATTAAAACTGAACACAAATAAAACGAAGGCAATGCTATTTAATGGGAGCACCTCAAATATATTGTGCATTAATGGTGAACATATTGAAATAGTGTCTGAAATTAAATACTTGGGGATCCTGATTGATAACGAACTATTATTTAACTATCATATTGACTACTTATGTAAAAAAATTGTCAAAAAAATGTATTTCTTTGCAAAAATAAGAAACAGACTTATGAAAATGAGTGCAATAAGAGTATATAAAACAATTATTTCGAATATTGCCCAAGTATTTTATTTATTTATAACAATGAAATGCTAAGTCGTTTACAAAAGCTTCAGAATAAAGGAATGCGAATAATTTTAAAAAGTAATAGACTGACACATAATATGAATATTATAGTTAATATGCTTGAGCAATTAAGTTGAATGAGCGTAAAACAAATAGTAATATTTAATGTCTTTGTTTTTGTCTACAAAATGAAATTTAATTTATTACCTAATTGTTTAAGTGACAGTTCGATATATGTAAATGAGTTTCAACCATACCCATTGAGAAATGCGAATGATTTCAGACGTTTACTGTACAGAGACCAAAGAACCACAAATATGGTAATGCATTGAGGTTTATCTTTGTTTAATAGTTTACCAAACGAAATAAAGTCTGAGAACAATATATGGAGATCTAAAAGACTTACTGTAAATCATATAAAAAAAAGGTGTGAGCCACGCTGCACTCACGGGTATAGTTGATGTGTAAACATGTAGACACAGTTGCGCGTTAGCTACCTAATTTGTTATCTAGCTAACGCCATAACTAAGTAGCTAACGTATGTAGTTAAATTAGCTGCGCTAAAAATGCAATCGATTTGGTGATTAGCTATCATAATGACAACTAATTTTTGCTATTAGCTATTAGTTGCAGGTTGTGTAACTAAGGTCGTTAGGTTGCCAAAGTTAGTTGCGGATGACAACTAAAAGTTGGTTAGTTTTTAGCTGTAGCTTTTTAGCTGCCTAGGTAATAACTAATAACTAAATCAAAATTTATTGTTTTACTATAATGGTGATAATTTATTGGGATTTGATATGCATATTGCGTTTAAAATAAAAATTTATTGAATGTCCCTTTTATTTTAAATCATGTTATTTTACAAAGAGGTCCTTGGAGCCACAATAATTAAACCCGAAAAAGGATATTTTCCCAAAATGTCTTTAGAAACGGCACGGATATTTTACCAAAATGTTTGTTGTTCCTAGCACCCCTCATTCAAATAACATTGAACTCATATATACCGTGTGGATTCTAATGGCATTTTGGAAAAATATCCTTTCTTCGACTTTTAAGGACCTTTTTTGTTGTTGCAAGGACCTCTTAGTCAAATAACATTGAACACATATATACCGTGTGGATTCTAACGCCATTTTGGAAAAATATCCATTCTTCGACTTTTAATTACCTTTTCTGTTGTTGCAAGGACCTCTTAGTCAAATAACATTGAACACAGATATATCGTGTGGATTCTAACGGCATTTTGGAAAAATATCCTTTCTTCGACTTTTAAGGACCTTTTTTGTTGTTGCAAGGACCTCTTAGTCAAATAACATTGAACACAGATATACCGTGTGGATTCTAACGGCATTTTGGAAAAATATCCTTTCTTCGACTTTTAAGGACCTTTTTTGTTGTTTCAAGGACCTCTTAGTCAAATAGCATTGAACACAGATATACCGTGTGGATTCTAATGACATTTTGGAAAAATATACTTTTTTCTACTTTTAAGGACCTTTTTGTTTTCGAAGGATCTGTTAGTCAAATAACATTGAACACAATACATATACTGCGCGGTTTTTTAGGAGTTTTTGAAAAAAATGTTTTTTTCGGGCTTAAGGACCTTATTTGGTTCTCCAAGGACCACTTGGTAAATAACCTTATTACATACAACTAAAAGTGACATTCTTAAATCGGCCATCGGTTTCCGAAGTACAAATCGATATTTTTCCTCTTACCTCCAACTGATGTACAACACATTTTAAGCTATACAACCTCAATATTATTCAAAACAAATCTACTTTCACACAACATTCCGGTGTTTCGTAATTACATAATAATCTCTAAAATTGAATATAATTAAAACTGGAAAATATATAAAAAAATATGTATATAAAATAAAAAAAAGCAACGACACGCGGTTGTTCTCAAACGGTCACCCATCTACGTACTAACCGCGTCAAACGTCGTTTAATTGCGGTGATCTGTCGAGTAGCGATTAACTCATGTGGTAATGAAAATCTGACGATGACAAAATCTGACGATGACGAAATCTGACGCTAGATATTTCCAACTAGCCCCTACCGAGAGCAAAAATGTTTACACATTAAAAATAAATTTTATTAAATTTAATATTGTAAAGTATTTCTAAATAGCAGGGTGCTGCTAAATAAAATAAATAAATAAATAAAAATTAATTCACGCTGTCAAGTACCTAATAGAACAGGTAACTATGACATAAATAGCGTTCAGATCTAGAGAGGTGGTTAAAGTAAAAAACAAGGACGCACATTTGAAAAACTGCTAAACAGGATTTGATTTCTTTGAATGTAAAGTAAAGCTGCGATGCGAAAGGGTTTGTCTTAGTGAAAAGGACTTTAATTAGGTTGGCACGGGTTGTGTTAGTTTCCCATCTATAATTTGAGAATTTGTCTATTATAACTGAAGAGCAAATGTGAAATCGAGTTATTTATGAAGATTTTGTATAATTTCATTTATAACAAAATATAACAATTTTTTTTAGCAATTTATATCGGTGCCGTGAAATAAGGCCTTACGCAATAAGGCCAATTTGACGTTATTTCACTTTCTATTGGTTTTGTTTTCAAGAATTTGCCATTGCACCTACTCCAAATCAAACAGTGACCCCAAGCAGGGGGGGTTGCAGGGGGCAGCATGCCACTCATAAGCATTTCACTGTTCATGGGATTAGTTGCGAAATCGCAAGTAGATTTCATAAGGAGTGTAATGCCTATGGGGGCATACCCCCCTGCTTGGGGTCACTGTGTGATTTGGAGTAGGTGCGAGGTACGGTTCTTGAATTATCGTAAAATGTTAAGAGAAAATATTCCCCACAAAAAAGTTCACCTATTGTGGGTAATAACTTCACAAAAAAAAGTGAAGTTATTTCCCACTCGAGGTGAAGTCATTGCCCATGTAAAGTTATTGCCCGTGAATTTATTTCTCGTCACCTTCAATAACGGATCAGAGCAGCATCTTAGGTTGAAAGCAAGTAGGTTTTTAGTATCGTTTTTGATTGTCATAATGATGTCTTTCAAATGTACCACAAAAATGTATGAAGTTGATCCAGCAGTTCAGCGAAAAATTATTCTTATCGACGAGCACTATTTTTATTTCTAAAACTTTGTTAACAAGCTAAATTAATTTTTATCCACGCTGTCTTACTGTCTACTGTGGTATCATTATCGGGCCATTTTATTGGAAAAGCTGGTGTGGCTATTGCAATGGGTTACGCTATCAAATAGTGATCAATGAATTGTTATGGCCTTAACTTGAAGCTAAGAAAATGAACCATGCTTGTTTCCGACATGACGGAGCTTCACAAGTGGCGAAATCATTGCTTGTTTCTCAGAAAATTTTCCTTGACGGTTCATTCTTCTTCTGACATTGGGTCCAATTTGTGAAAAAAGGGTTATGCCAAGGCTACGCAGTCAATTATTGAAGTATTGAAAGCCAACGTCTGTGCCGTTTTCTATGAAATGTTTGAACATGTGATGGAAAATTTCATCAAAAGAGCCTGGACGTGCAACCGAATTCGGGTAGGCCATTTGGCTTATATTGTTTTCCATTCTTCTTCTTCGTTAACGGCAAGGCGATCAGGATTAATAGGATCAAAAACTTCCTACTTTACTGCGTCCCCAATAGCCGACTCCAGGATTCGCCGACTTCAAGTTTACTTTGAGCAATTTCAATCGAATTTAAAAATCACCAACAAATCATCGTCTTGGGCGGAATGAAATTAGGCACTCATGCAAAATAGCCCAACAAAAAGTTAAGCAGGGCCCCGAAAATAGGGCATTTGTCTAATTTCATTTTGAATTATGTTTCAAATTGAAAAACTGCCCCAAATTGTTACGACGAAATTTGATCAGAATTAATATTTATCCCAAAAAAAATTACACTAAAATAATGCAAAACAAACGCAAACAAAAATTAATATGAAATTGTCGCGTACTTTCATTGAGAGAAAGTAGAGCTTCACGTTGGTTTTAAATGTTTGTAAATTTTAATGCGCAAGAAAATCTGCGCGGGGAAGAGCATTCCACATTCGTGTTGAACGGCTTAAAGGGTTAACTGATGTACATTCGTTGCATGGTCGGTATTGCGGTTGAAATGTCCTAAGGGTTGAATATAGCTGACTGTTTCGTTTGAGCACTTGTGGTCGAAATATCGATAAAATAACCCTAGACAGGTGACATTGCGACGATGACTAAAAGAGTCAAGCGATTTCGCGATATCTCGATCACCAGCCCAGATATGAGCGTTGTACTCACCTATAGGGTGAATAAATGCCTTATAAATTGTAGCCCGATCAGACGCGGTGAACAATTTCTGGCATCTCTTACGGAAACCTACATTTCGCAGCGTTCTTGGCGACATCGAATATGTGCTAGTCATTAACACACATTTTTTTTTTTTTAAAGGAAATTAAAATCCCAGAGCACTCAGACTCGGTACCGGTCCATTGTACTACCAGGCAGAAATGCTCCTTTTGGGGTAGAGGCTGGAGAAAGGGATGGGGATTGAACCTGCACCACATGGTCACAAGCCAATACACTAACCTCTACACCATCGCCACCCTCATTAACACACATACCGAGAATAGAAAGCGGTTCGGTTTCAGCGATGCAAGTGCCATTCATGGATAATAGCAGAGCGTTCGGGTTTTGCTTTAATGGCAGAAGACAGCATTGCGATTTGAAAGCTTTAAATTACACTCAATTGGTTGAATTCCACTGAATTATGCTGTTTAGAACGGAATTTAATGAGTTTAACATATTTTGCCGCTCCAATTCTACACCCGATGATGAGGGGGGTGACTAGTCATGGGATCTATCAAATAAAAACTATCGATTTATTCCATGGTTCCAAAATATGCATTCATTCGATATAGATATTAGGGTGGAGTGAAAATGTATGTGTTTTTTTTTTGTGATAGCATAGTCGTAAAAAGCTGCCTATGGATGAATAAATGAAGTATGTGAAATATATTTTTTTATATCATAATGATTTGAAGGTGACCCAGCACAAAGGAATTTTGAAAAAAGTATAATTTCGTTAATTATTTACAGTCTCATTACGACGGATATATATTATATATGTTAATAATCTACCAGGATAGTATTTTTTATGTAATTTAAAACCTCTATTTTCACGTAATAATAAAACTATATATACAAATTTTAAGTTCATGGTGCCCCAAAACCTCTAAAAACAAAAAATAAATTAAGAATTTTGCATTAAAAATGCGATTGATATTTATGAAATTATTTATTTAAAAAATGTTACACATCAGTAGATCAAGTAGGAAATTCACGTTTGGTATTGAAGAAAGACATCATATGACGTGATGACAGTCTGGCCCTGATAAAACCGTCACATTTTTTCTCTCCACATACAGCACCTGAAGCTTCGGTTACGAGCTTAATGCAACGCTCCGCGGCTTGTGTAAATGAGTATGACAAGGAAAGAGAGCTATATTCTCTTTTGTTCCAATACCATTTTCAACTATTTCATTTAAGGCTTCAGTAGTTTAACTTTTAATTAAAGGTGGCTCAGTAACACTAATCTGTCTATTGTGCCAAGCAATAATATGAGTATAATGGAGAGCATTGAAATTAAATGGTGAAATTTTGAATTTTCTGATTATTGTCACTCTCGCTGACCTTACTTTCAGAAAACGTCGGCATCCCAGTTCCCGTATCACTTTGTTGTCATCTGCAAGCATCGCTATAAGAAGATTTTCGGGATGTCCAAAATATCCACTTCTTTGTATGCCAGATCAATCACTTTTTTCAAATTTTCGTTTAAATAGCGACTACAATTAATCGTAAGAAACAAAGTGATGTGTTCCATTTAAACACAAAGGATTGCATTTGATTTTAAACCACATTTTCCTTAAACCTTCATTACAAAATTGGCTAATATTAGTAAATTCTCTTCTGGATCAGTTTTTGTGACATATAATCGTAAGATCCTGTTTGCAGTGGTTAGCCACCTGGAAAGGTTGAGTGAACCGGGTTCTCTATTTGCCAGGTCAGAAGGAAAAATACCAGTGCTAATGGCAGTCATTAAGTCAAATAGATATGATTGATCGGAGCTGAGATCTTTAGTAATAA
This sequence comes from Portevinia maculata, assembly GCA_949715645.1. Lineage (NCBI taxonomy): Eukaryota > Metazoa > Arthropoda > Insecta > Diptera > Syrphidae > Portevinia > Portevinia maculata. The sequence goes on from OX454528.1 coordinate 38,328,939, forward strand.
CAGGAAGTGACGTAGGTATAACAGCAAATATCACAACTGGCATTTTTTCACATTGTTGCAGTTCCCAACCTATTTGGCCTGAAAAACATCGAGGTCCTGATGTTTTACTGTCCAAATGTAACAAAAGGTGTCGTAATGGCAATTCATTCGAATGTAGTGCACAGATAAACCATTGTAACGGTTTTTTTTTATCTCTACCTCTAACAGGCTAATGACACCGCCTTTAGATCCCATATTTACGACTGTCCCATCACAGCCCACTACAGTCAAGTCAACTGATTTATTATGTAAATATTTTGTAATACTATCTTTGATTGTTATAGCCGATCCTGTCTACACTGAGATATGACCAAAAAAAATACTCCCTGGCTCCGACACAATGACGTAATGGTCTTCTATTTGCCGTTTTCTATACCATTTTTATCCTTTCTTGATTCTTACCAAAGTTTTGTCATTTTTGGCATCAAAGTAAAGACCAGGCATTGGTTGATTACGGCTTAAGTCTTGTAAAGCAGACCTTTTCTTTGAATTTTATTATTTTCTCTTTAAAGTTTTCGCTACCTTGACGTCCTTTAAATGGTTTCATTAACTTTCTATATTTTTCCTGGTAAGTTCTAATATTTTTATCATGTTTCTAAAACACGAGTCGCAACTCTTTCTGAGATTTCTTGAACAGTGGGTTCCTTAGATGATTTATCTGTCTTTAACCCTTGCTTGATTAGAAGATAGTATTTCATAACATCAAAGTAAGTGGGTAGTTGAAAACAGGGTAATGTTTCGGACGTGCCAAACACGGGACAGTTTGTCATTTGGCGAGTCGTAACTTGAGTCATTTTTAATGTAAAATTAAAACAAACAACTATATTAAAATCTTATAAACGTCTTTAATACAAAACATAACTGAATTACGGATTCTTTTTCAAAACTTTGGCCATCCGGGGGCACCTTTAAATATAAACTTAGAAAAAAAATCTTTTCGCTTTTGCTTCTTGTGCCTATCACGCAGCTTTTTGCGAGTATGCCATAGTGAATATAAAAAAAATATTTTCACTCCACCTTAATAGATATATCGAAAAATTGTTCACTTACTATTTTTGAGAAATAATTCATTAAAATCAAAAATGTTCAGTTTCTATTTTTGAGAAATCATTCATTCAATTAAAAATACATTCAAATATTTTTACACCGATAGTCCGATAGTTTTCTTCAACTGAATCATTTTTCTGTGTATGTAAACTGTCGACTCTCTCGCGATGGCTCTACTTTAAAAATATTGATTGATTGATTTGAAAGATTTTACACAGAAATTAGGGATTTTTTGGACGTTGGATTGATGGGTTTTTGCAATCTGTTTGACAGGTTTAGATTTGGTTAGATTATTTTTGTGTGCAAAACGAATTGGATCAGTCTTTATTTGTAATTGGATTACATTTGGCAACATACGTCATAGATTAAAAAGATCGCTTTCATGGGAGTTCTTCCAGATGACAGGCAATAATGTTCGTTGCAATATATACATAATAAAATATACACCCCTATCGTGGAATCCGTCGGATCTGAGATTCACTTCACTTATTCGATTCATGTGAACAGAAAATTGCTATCGTGGGATCCGTCGGATACTCGGATTCTAAGAAAAAAAACCGATGGTTATCCATCGAAACTTACTTACAATAGCTCTACAACTGCTGATTCGCCAGATGCAAGCAATATGTTTGCAGATTATTTCAGTAAGTCGTTTAGGGTGACCCCTCTTTACATTGATGAGCAATATTTTAGTTATCTAACTAGCTGTTCCCAATTAAGTTTTAGTAGCTTCTCATTTGACTTGGAAACAATTTTAAAATTTATTTCTTCTCTGAAGAATGATTATTCATCAGGTCCTGATGGCATTGCACCGATCGTTCTTAAAAAATGCAGTCATGCAATTGCTCCATATCTTAAGTATCTATTTGAATTGTCCATTAGTACAGGCAAATTCCCTAATCTATGGAAAAGTGCTTTTATCACACCTGTATTTAAAAAAGGCGAACGTGGTGATATCACTAATTATAGGCCCATTTCAAAGCTTTCGTGTATCCCTAAGCTTTTTGAACAAATTGTTTGCGAAAAGTTAATATTTCTTTGTCGCAATTTAATTTGTAATGAACAGCATGGATTTGTAAGAAACAGATCCACTGTCATTAATCTGTTAAGTTTCTTGCATGATTGCTCTAATGCCTTAGAGAATAAGGACGAAATGGATTGCATATACACTGACTACTCTAAAGCTTTCGACCGACTGTGCCATGAAATAATCGAGTTTAAGCTCAGGGCTTTTGGTTTCCCACGAAGTTTCATAAAATGGGTTAATTCATACCTTAGATCAAGGGTTTATCAAGTCAAATTTAGAGGATCGATGTCTGTATCTTTTACAGCTGAGTCTGGAGTTCCCCAAGGTAGTCACCTCGGACCAATTCTATTTATACTAGCCATTAATGATGTTAAAGCATGTATAAATCACAGTAATATCCTGATCTACGCTGATGATATGAAAATATTTAAATCTATCACTAGTCAGCAAGATAGAATTTTTCTTCAATCTGACATTAATAGCTTCGCCAATTGGTGTGATAAAAACGGTTTATCCCTGAACCCTACTAAATGTCAACATATGACATTCTCTAGAAAGAATATACCTTCCACCTTTCAATATTCTTTGTCTCAACATATTCTTTGTAATGTTGATAATTTTAAGGATCTTGGGGTTTATTTCGATCCCAAACTGGTTTTTGCCAAGCATATCAATTTTATTGTTAATAAATCTAATTCTATGCTGGGCTTCGTAAAAAGGTGGGCGAAAGAATTTAATGACCCATACGTTACTATGTCATTGTACAATTGTTTTGTCCGTCCGATTCTAGAGTATGCTTCACAAGTTTGGACGCCGTTCTACAACATTCATTCAAATCGAATAGAGGCCATTCAACGTAAATTTATTCGATTTGCACTTAGAGGACTTCCATGGGATGATCCTTTTAACCTTCCTCCTTACAGTCAGCGTATTAAGCTTCTTCAAATGTTACCCCTTTCTCAACGAAGGCTTAATAGCGATATAATTTTTTTACAGCAGCTTATATCCGGTCAAATAGATGCACCTGACTTGCTGTCGTCTATTGGCTTTAATTTTCGTGGTGGTGCTCATAATTTGCGCAGTGCTGAATTATTGTTTAGCCCCCATCATAGAACGAATTATGGGAAGCATGAGCCTATTAGTCGCATGAGTAGAATCTATAATCTAAATGATCATGTGATTGACTTGCATGTTAGTAAAATTAAGCTAAATAAATAAAATAAATATTTTGCGTAATAATGCTTTAATGTCTTAAATTGTTTGCATTATTTTGTGTCTGTGTTAGTATTTTGTAGGTACATAATTATTGTATTTTTAATTGTTTTGTCCTTACTAACACCTGCACTAAATGATGAGCCTGTGAGAGCACTTTTTGTGCCGGCAATTTCTGCTCGTGATAGTTGCTTGCTTTAAGCACTTCACGACACAGAACTGATAGTGTATATTTGACTTTAAATACTCTCCCTTACCGACCACTATTGGTGATTAGGAAATTCAATTGTGACAGCTCATTTCAATCACATTAGGTCCATTCGCGTATTTTATGTGTAGAAAAATGAAAAGTGTCAAATCTCCTAAATCGAGAGAGAATCCTCTCATTTCTAAGAAAAGTACGCGAACGCGTTTGTGTAAAAAGGTGAAAAACATCTTAGTTTGGCTTGAAAAGAAGCAACAGCTGTTTTTTTTGGTGACGTGAAATAAAACCAAACGAAATAAGGCCGAATTCCCAAAATTTGGCTTTATTTCGTTTTCCAAAGTGAAATTAAACCAAATTTTTAGTTTGGCTTTATTTCGTTACTGAAAACGAAACAACACCAATTTGCATTATTTCGTTTACATTATTTAACAAAACTGTGACCCCAAATTCGGAAAGTATTGAACATTTTCTTTACGAAGTTGTATTGTTCATGAAAATCTATGCTGAGAATCTTGTCACTTTCACTGTCACTGTATTATGCCACTTTCACAAAGCGTCATAAGGCCAAATCCGGAAAGTGACATAAAGCCAAATTTTCGAAACCGTACCTCGCACATACTCCAAATCAAACAGTGACCCCAAGCAGGGGGGTTGCAGGGGGCAGCATGCCCCCCCATAGACATTGTACTGTTTATGCAATCTACTTTCGATTTCGCAACTAATCCCATAAACAGTGAAATGTATATGGGGGGCATGCTGCCCCCCTGCAACCCCCCTGCTTGGGGTCACTGTTTGATTTGGGGCAGGTGCGAGGGCAAATTGTTGAAAACAGGATCAAGCGAAAGTGTCATAAAGCCAAATTAGCCTTGTGACGCTTTTCCAATGTGTCATAATACCAAATGCTAAAATTTGGCCTTATGTCACTTTCACAATGCGACATAAAGCCAAATTTCAAAATTTGGGCTTATGACGCTTGGGGTTATGTCACGGCACCGTTAAGTCTCATAACATAATTGTAAGCAAACAAATCGATAATAGTTGCACATTTGTGCACAACAAAGTGGTTTGGTCTTATTTCCATTAGTTTTTTGGTATTATTTCGTTTTGCAAGACGAAATAAAGCCAAATTGGCTCTATTTCGCTTTCGAAAGCGAAATGATGCCAAATTTGGAATTTGGCCTTATTTCGTTTGGCTTTATTTCACGTCACCTTTTTTTTGCTGGCAAACTCATAGGATTTCATCATTTGACAGTTATCATTTTCTTACCAGCTGAAATTCTCTGTGAAGAAAAATGAACGAAAGTACATTTTTTTTTCGTTCATCTTTTTACCATTTTCTCAGTACGCGAACGCGTTTGTGTAGTTTTGCACGAAAGTTTATATAAATTTACGTTTGCATATTAGTTCGCGAACGGACCTATTTGTTTTGTAAAAATTAAATTCAGTGAAAAGAAAATAAAAACTGCGGATGTGAAATGCATGGATAGAGACAGTGAATTTCATTCACGTTACCGACATCTGGATGGTTCACGTTTGCGGATTACACGATGCAAATTGTTCACTATTATCGGATTGTTCCCCCCGACGGATTCCACGATAGGGTTGATATTATCACGTCTAACTTAAATTACAATTTCCGCTGTTATCATCCAGGCTATTCAACAGCAAATGATGGGTGACCTCCAACTGCAATATACAAGTTACACAGTCAGTGTCTATGATCGCAAGAATCGCAAACAACTGCCACTTCCAGTGCTCATACGCAACGCAAGTAGCCGAAAAAACCGTGAAGTTGAGGTTATTTGTGAGTGATAAACGTGGAGAACTTTCGGCATCTGAACACAGAGCTTTGACGATTCCATTATACAAATGATAGCGACAGACGACAGACCTAGTCACTTTCGATTGTAGAAATCGCAGGATTTCTAGAATACTCGTAGAAAATTCCACCCTTATCTCGAGTTCCCACAGGGAAACGTTTGTCGAATACCAGCAAAATATTCGAATGTTTGCAAAGACTATATAGAACGCGGCTGGGAGGACATTTTCTTAGGATATGAACTTGTGAAAGATTATACACTCTCTTCTCAGATAGTCAAGCTGCATTAAAATCCCTGGATTCTGGGTCCACAAACTCTATCGTAGTCGTAGACTGTCGATCATCTCTAGTGGAGATGGCGAAGCATTTTAACATCCACCTATGCTGGGTGCCAGGACATACAGACATTCCAGGGAACTGTAGGGCGGATGAACTCGCCAGAAAAGGAACCACACTGCCCCTTTTACCTGATAAAGGTTCACTAGGCATCCCAATCGCTACATGCAAACTCATGTTTATGAGACAGACCTTGTCTAGCGACAAAGCAGATTTGGCCAAAGCTGGATCTGAAACGCTCTAAGTGTTTGATATCTCTAAACAGACTTCACATTGGTGCTATAATTGGTGTGATCACCGGACACTGTCTCATAGGCAGACATGCAACAAGGCTTGGCGTCCACACAAATGACTTCTGCAGAAGCTGTATGGACGAGGAGGAGGAGGAGACGTTTCTCCACCTTCTCTGCACGTGCCTTGCTCTCTCTCAAAGACGTAAACTCCATTCAGGATCCTTCTTTTACAATGATCTTAACGATCTCATTAACACCGATATAAAAAGTCTGTCAAGCTTCATCAAAAGCTCCAACTGGTTCAACGAGTAGGAAGATGATACATCCGTGTGGTATCGCAATGGGCCTGTCATGGGCCTAAGTGTGTCGGCCTCAGCCGACTGCCACTATAACCTAACCTAACCATACAATGGATTGAATAATTTAAGGGCTATAGATAGGCCATACTACAACATTCACACCACTCACTGTACGAGTGCGAAAGTGGATTGGTAGCATTGAGTATTCTACGCGCTCGAGTACAGTGGGAAACAAAGCACAATATGGCAGCGTTGCAGATTTGCTTTATATAAAAAGCTGACAGCTGAAATGTCTTTGTAAATGAGTGTCGGGATAGATGACGAGACCGAATTCTTGACCTTTTTAACCAACGACCAGCAGTTTTAGCTACCTGTGGGACATAGGAATATAACGGCTATGAGGACATTTTCTTAGAATCTGAACCTGTGCAAGATTATACATTGGATTGAATAATTCGAGGGCTATAGATAGGCCATACTACTCGTACAACATTCTCGCCACTGGCCAGAAAAGACTGCAAGCGAATTATGGGCATGCTAATAATCACTGGAGCTTTATTGGCTTTTGTAAAAGTCGGGAGAATTGGGAAAAAACAAATAAAAAGTAAACAGTGATTAGGGTCTGATGGTGCGATATATCAGTTTATTGGTCCGAATCGTCCAGCAGATGCAAAAAGCTTTCGCAACAAATAAACTACATAAGTCTGTAAAAATTAAATTGTATAAGTTGGGATACGCATGCATATGATTGCACAAAACAAGGCGAAACGAACGCAACGACCTGACTGTCGATATATAGCGATATCCCTTTGTGGTATGGTATTTACTGTCAACCAGTCAGCGGCTTGGCGAAATGCTGTAACTTTGGCTTAAAAGATGCAATCATTTGGGAGATAGAAGGAGGGTGATACTCTCTTTAGCCCCATCCGTGATTATTGAAAGCGCATCATTGTTAAGAACATCTCATTGAGTCCACTCTGTTCTGTACAGTATTGAGTGTTTGAAACTCTACATTAGTGGGAACATTTCATCGGTAGTAAAATCTCAAATTTAAATCTTTATTGTAATCGCATTAAGGAAACCTTCAAAGCAATGGAATAAAAAATTAAATAAAAATAAATGTTAGGCATTAACGGCCCATGCAAGGACCTACAATTTTACACCGAATCCGAACGGCAAATTTTAGAAGCTTCTCATGACAATTTTTTTTTTTGCGTGTAGCTAGGTGAAAATCGTTGAAAGACATCGCTTGCGAGCTTTGCGATAGTGTGGGACTTGAATCACCCACTAAAAACACCCAGGGAAGGCATGATGTTACCATCCTTCCAGTAATCGCACCTAGTCTAAGGACTAATCAGCAAATTTTGTTTTAACATTTGCTTATGTATGTACTTATGTACTGTTTTTAGGAACTAACTTTGGTTTGTTACCTTTTGTTTCTTAATTCATTATCACTTTGTTCGTGTGATTATGTTGTAACACATATATTTCTTTCCTTTTTACCTAGTTAACTAGTTCAAAAGGTTTAACTCTACATAATCTTCTAACTAAATTGTTGTTATTAAGTAGTTGAACTACTTCTTAATTAGCATGGTTGCGAAGCCTAACTTCAGGTCTTCTTGCGACCTTCCGAACCTCGTCCTCTACCATTTCAATTTTTAGATCGCTATGTAGATCAGCATTACGTATGTACCACGGCGCATTAACAATATTGCGTAATACTTTGTTTTGAAAGCATTGTATACTTTGAAGACTTGTCTTTCTTGTGCAACCCCATAACTGGAGGCCATATGTCCAAATTGGTTTTAATATTTGCTTGTAGAGAAGCAGTTTGTTGTAGATTGAGAGGCATGAATTCCTCCCTATGAGCCAATACATTTTATTGTATCGTATATTTAGTTCATCTCGTTTTTTTTTTGACATGTGTTTTCCAACGCAACTTTGCGTCCAAAGTCAAGCCTAAATACTTAGCTGAGTTCGAATGCAGAACTACTTTATTATTTATGTACACAGGTATATGTTGTACGTTTTTATTCGTAAAGTTAATATGAACCGACTTTAGTTCATTTAATTTGATTTGCCATTTTTTGGTCCATTTGGATATATCATTTACTGTCCTTTGCAGTTTTTCTGTAACTTCCTGTGCGGTTTTTCCTACTGCAAGTACAGCAGTATCGTCTGCAAAAGTGGCAACAGTAGTTTCGTCATTTTGTGGTAGGTCGTTCGTGTATAGGAGGAACAGTACTGGTCTCAACACACTACCTTGCGGTACTCCAGCTTTGATGTGTTTCAATTCGGAGTACTCAATCTCTTGCTTAACTCTAAATAATCGTTGCATTATATACGACTCTAGTATTTCATGGTACTCTTTTGGAATATATTTTTGTAGCTTACGGATTAATCCTTTGTGCCAGACTTTATCAAAAGCCTGTGTTGCATCAAGGAAGATGGCAGAGCATATTTGTTTTTCTTCTAAAGCTTTTTCTATTATATCAGTTATTCTGTGGACCTGATCTATTGTTGAGTATTTATTTCGGAATCCAAACTGATGGTTTGGGATCAGTGTCTTTTCTTCTAGAATCGGATGGAGTCGTTTTAGGAGCATTTTTTCGAATAGCTTAGACAGGATTGGCAGCAATGATATCGGCCGATATAACGTTACTTCACTGGGCAATTTTCCGGCTTAGGTACCATGTTAACTTCCGCAACCTTCCACATGCGCGGAACATACCTTAGTCTGAACGCAGCATTTATTGTCTGTGCTATTTTTTTCATACCTTACTTAGGCAGTTTTTTCAGTATTTCACCCGTTATTAGATCAAATCCTGGGGCTTTTTTCGGGTTGATCTTTTCTTTTATTTCTTTGGCTATTTCCCTAGAGGTTACTACTGGAATCGATCTCTCGTCTTCGCACATTGCTTCCGTTTGTTGGGAAATATCATTATCGTCGTATGGCTTGAAAACGTTTTCAAGATGTTCCGCAAATAGATCCGCCTTTTGTTTGTTTGTTTTAGCCCAGTTATATGCTGTTTTTCACTGGCGGAATGTATGCTGTTGGTCTTTTAATTTTTTTTGTAGCCTTCCACAGTGAGTATTATGTACTAGCATCGTTTGTCAGATTTGTAAGGTATCTTTCCACCAATGCATTTTTAAATTCTGCTATCCTTTTTCTGAGCTTATTGTTTAAGCTATTAAGTCTACTTTTATCATCTGGAGCTCTTGACAGTTGCCATCGTTTGCGAGCTCGCCTCTTTTCTGATATAATGTCGCAAATTTCTTTGCGATACACGTTTCTTTTTACTTTTCTATTTATTTCAGGCGTTGCAGCCCATCAGGGCCGGCCCAACCGTATGTGCAAGATGTGCAAATGCACAGGGCGCCGAATTCCGGGGCGTATTGCTAGGAGTAAGAAAAATTAATTTTACCTTGCGCTCATACTGCCATTTGCATTTAAAACGATTAAAACTTGTTCAATTAAGCCCAAAAAAGCAACATCCATCACAACTGTGTTGAATTTTTGCACATTAACTCATATCACTTGAAATATTGCAAGGAGAATCTAACTCAAAATAAAAAATAAAAGCGGCCAAGTGCGAGTCGGACTCGCCCATGAAGTTTTCCGCGCGAATTATAATTATTATTTACTTAGGTACCTATTACAGATTTATTATTAGAAAATAATGGTTCATGGTTTACGCATAAGGTTTATGTTTATGAAATTAAATGCTTTTTTTATATTTGAGTTGATTGAATGAAAGGTAAACTGCGGTTTACGATTTATGACGTATTAAAAAATGAGTGTGCTTAAGACCACACGACTGAAGTAAAACTTTCGCTCCATCTAATTTAAATTGTGGGCGTGTCAGAGGGCGAATTTTGAAAATATTTACACATGAGCATCAGGGGCGCCTGGAGAGTCTATATTATAAATTTCAGCTCCATAGCTCAAACTTTGTTTTTTTTTGTAAATTTTTTTGCGAATTTTTAAAAATATTTACACATGAGCATCAAGGGCCCCTGGAGAGTCTAAATTATAAATTTCAGCTCCCTAGCTCAAACTTTGGTTTTTTGCTGTCCGACCTGAAAATCTGACGATGACGGTGACGCTCTATATTTCCAACTAATGAACTGCGATTGATGGACACAATGACTTTACTCACTTCCGGTAAATTCCATCTGTCGGCAACTGTTCTCCTTTGAACCGGTTTGCATATATGATGAGCTTAGTATTGCCCTCTATTGAGGAGATTTAAGCTTGTTTACCCATTCCACGAACTTTTCCGCCGAAAGGTTGTAACAAAAGAGTGTACGTTTGTCTACACTTCGGTATTGCCGGATGTCTACGATTGCGCCGGAAGTCTACATTGGTCTACACTTCCGTGTCGCATTCACCAGCTTACTCCACAAGTCAAGCGTGCGTAAAGAAGTTTTACTTCAATAATTTCTCGTTTTTCCCAAATTGAATTTTTGTAATAATGTTGAAATGAAAATGTATAATATTAACAATGAATTTGTTTACTTTTGCTGTAAAAATCAAAACAAAGAATTATTAGACATTAGAAAAAAAAGGTGTGAGCCACGCTGCACTCACGATATAGTTGATGTGTAAACATGTAGGCACAGTTGCGCGTTAGCTACCTAATTTTTTATCTTTCAGGTTGTGTAACTAAGCTCGTTAGGTTGCCAAAGTTATTTGCGGATGACAACTAAAAGTTGGTTAGTTTTTAGTTGTAGCTTTTTAGCTGCCTAGGTAATAACTAATATGTAACTAAATCAAAATTTTTTATTTTGCTATAATGGTGATAATTTATTGGGATTTATTATGCATATTGCGTTTGAAATAAAAATTGATTAAATGTCCCTTTTATTTTACATCAGGTTATTTTACAAAGAGGTCCTTGGAGCCACAATAATTAAACCCGAAAAAGGATATTTTCCAAAAATGTCTTTAGAAACGGCACGGTATATATGAGTTCAATGTTATTTGAATGAGACACGCCCTGTGGGCGGATTTCAAAAATTCGTAAACTTGATTATTTCGGGACCCTAGAGAGTATATGGTTAAAATTTCAGCTCTCTAGGCCCAGTGTAAAGGCCTAATTTTTGCTGACGGACGGACAATGGACATTACTACTCGTACATCGACATTACTATCGATGCTGATCATAAATATAGTAACTTTTAGGGGTCTACGGGCAATATTAAGGTATGTTACAAACTATGCGTCAAAATTAATATACCCTTAGAATAGGGTATAAAAAAGAATCTAAGTAGGTATACGTGCATAGTTCAAAAAACTCAAAACAAGAAAAGTTCCATCTCTTATGTGCAGGTTTTAATTATTGCACATTCGCTTGCAAAATTTTCATAGGAAAATATGTCAAACAAAAAATTCATTACGACGGAATCGTATGGGTTAGAGCGCGCAGGTCCGCACACAAGAAGAATCGTAGTTATTTTTGTTGTCTTCCATTCTCGTCATTTATGGAATTTATTGTTTTTACTTCTCATGTTGGTGATATGATGATGTGTTGGTGAGAGGGGTGCGGTATATGGTTGGAAAATTATTTGTTGTTTTTAATGGAAGTTTGGGGTAGGTTATGGCATATTGTAAGGAGGCCGTAGCATTCATCAAAGAAAAGGGGTATTCGTTCATAATCGGTATCAAAAATCATAATATGTACCTACACAATTAAATCTCCGAATATCAGCAGCATTTTTTTCATTTGGTTTTTCACAAACAACTGGTTTCGAAGTTTGGGCATCAGCTAAATGTAATTGATTAATGTATTTTTTTTTTGATACATTAATCGACATTTTGGATGCTGTTTTATGAATACGGATTTTTGCATAAAAGCTAGAGAAATATTTAAATACTGCATAAGAAGATAATATGCAATCATTTCGAGATGTTAAATCGAATTCTATTGAAGAATGCTCTAAGTTATTTGCGTTGATGGGTGTGTGGAGTAGGTAGGGAACCGGCACTTGCGGTTGGCCACTTCACCTCAAAAAATTAGTAATAATTACTGTAGTTTATCTTCTTTAAATTATTTTGTTTATCGACCTCGAATTGTAATAAATAATGTTTGTTTAACGGGCTGTAGGTCTTAATTTAAAAATACTATTTTTTTGTATTTTATATTATATATTTTGTCCAATATTTCGACTTTCTTCGAAAGTCATCTTCAGGGACTGTCAAGAAAAAGTATTATGACAATAAAATGAACAATCTACATTTACATTGTGAAACTTACACAACTTATTGTACAACATAAATAATTACATTTCACAAAAAAAAAATTTGGTATGACGAACACAAAACATAAAGTTATGATGCCGGCTGAGTTATAACTATTTTCGTCTTCCGTTGTTTGTTTATAAGATGTCTGTAGATTGCGACAGCACCTCGTATTTATGGACTACCCAAGATCCATAAAGAATACATGCCGTTGAGACCTATTTGCTCATCAATCAATTCCTCGTCATACGGATTATGCCAATATGTCATAAACATCTTAAATAACTTGACAAAAGATTCCAAGTACAATATTAAGAATGGATTCGAGTTTAAGACCCGCATTAATGACACCTATATATATGACGATGAAATGATTATCTCATTTGACGTAGTCTCATTATTTCCCAGCATTCCCGTAAATTTAGCGTTAAGTGTCATTCAAAATAGATGGTCAACAATTAAGAATTACACTAAAATGGATGCAAATCTGTTCATGAGAATTCTAAGCTTCTGCATAAAGCATAACAGGTATTTCAAATACAAGGACATGATTTATTCACAACAAAGAGGAATGCCTATGGGATCTCCAGCATCACCAGTTATAGCGGACATAATTATGGAAGAACTTTTAGACAAATCAATGGACTTATTAGAAACAAAACCGAGATTAGTAACTAAATACGTAGAAGACCTATTCGCGATTATAAAAATTGACAAAATAAATGAGACATTAAATACATTGAACGCGTTCCATAGAAACATTTGTTGCACTATAATTTACCGCGATCAAACTACTTTTGAAGATACTAAATTGGCGGAAAAACAAACGCAATAAATTGAATAGAAATTTGCGGCCGCCACCGCCGAATCAAAAGAATCACCAAACTGTCACAGAAACAAGAAAATGAAGAGCGCGAGTGCAACAATCAGCAGATAGAGTGCTGATTTTCCGGTAGCTCAGCACGGGGTGGGTTCAGGGAGAAAGATATTACTATTTTTGTACTTGCACCAAAGGAAAGTGAAGGTACTTACTGTGGTGGGCAATATGTACTTTATATTCCCGTGTAGATCAAGGATCTGAAAAGTTAATCGAATAAAAATGGGCGCCACACAATTTTAAGGTTAATTGTGAAACCAGGAATGTTCAACCGAAGAAAACGAGCGAAACAAAGAAGCCAACAAAATAAGAAATAAAAGCGAATTTTTTTCCAAAACGTTATAAAGCTCCGTTGGAGCACGGCAAATTTTATTTCCGTTACTGCACAGCCGAGTGGGAAAAAAAGTCCCGGAATAACGCACGATCACTTTTCCCGAGGAATGGAAAATATTCCAAAATTACTGGGTCGCGTGTCCCGTTGTTTATCGGGAAGGTTCGATGGCACTACCCTAGCGAGGTTTATAATTCTTCTTTTTTTCCTAGCTAACACTTCTAACTAATTAACAGAATACTTAGCTTGGTTTTTTTTTTGGATTAATTTCCTCAACTCCGTTGTCCTGCCTCCTGACAATTGTTGGGTATGGTCCCGCTACGACAACAGTCTTCTTGCTCCTGCAATGATCCGGAGCACCCAATTACGATTTTTTTTCTATCTTTTCTTCCTCGAACTTGTCTTTTGTTCACTTTTCTATTCACAAAAATCCCTTCTCAACGTTAAAACCACAAACTTCTACTAGATCGCTGCCTGGTCAACCAAGAAGTGATTTACCAGCTGGCTTTGTCTATTCGGCCGGACGGCATCCTCACTCACACATCCATACATACCTGGGGAAGCAGAGCCAACGACAGTTCAAACACGACCATTCAGCTGTGGCGCTGGAGTGGTCAACTGTTTCGTACTCCCCCATTCTCACACATACTTAGACCATTTGGCGGTCCATGTCCTCTTCTGCTACACTATGTACTCTCACATCAGTGCGCTGACATGACCCCGCTAATGATCTCACGCCCTTCAGGCGACCTCTCACTCAGTGAATTCGCCCATTACTCTAACTCAGCAATGAACAAACCCTCCGACCGACCCTGGATCTGCCTTAATTCAGCCCATGCCCTTTGACGTTTCGCGAAGTAAACAAATACATTCGAAAAAGAAAAATAGTTTTCCGACAAAATGCACCCAATTGCATTCGTGGATATTTTGAATAATATTCCCCCAAAAGATCAAAATCTCTCGGATAATTTCAGGAGAAATAGAATGACGACCTTTTTAATAAAGATAACCATCCCTAGAACCAAACGCAACAATCATTTAGGAGTGGAGGCAAAAAGAGCTGGTAAGTAAACGACTAATACTCGATTTTAAATTATTTCCCTATTCTACCTCGGTGGAATGATGCGCAGATTTTTGGGGAAAGGGACATGTTGATCGTGTGTCAATCCTTACAGACGTTTACTTTACGTTGGGCTCGCAGCCATTTGGTTTCAATTTGTGTTTCACTTTGTGTCTCCGTCAAGTTTGGTGCGCTGTCCGAAGAGACATCCAATTTCAATGTCGACTCGGTTTCACGGTGATATAATTTGCGTTTCTCGTTCGTGTTTTACCGCCGGTGTTGGTGTTTTTGTGTGTTTTGTGAGGGTGATTCACAGGGCCGTCCACCCGCACTCCTCTGCTGCTCCTTCGGTGCTCCCACGACGGAGTTTGGTCAAAAGGGAGCGTCATCCCTTCCCTCATCGTTCATGGCTCACTACCGTGTCTATGGTAGATCTTGTTTCGCTTTTTGGGCCTTTGACTTGCTCGGACCGTCCGCCCGCGCCCGCGAATTTCATTTTAATTTGCAGGGTGGATGTTTCGGTGTGTCGTGTTTTTACCACCCCGCCGTTGCAGACCATTTGTCTGGTTGCAGAGTGCATTTTGCTCGCACTCCGCCTTTACAGACCGTCCGTCTGTAGTCATTTTCACAGACCACCCGTCTCTATCCGCTTCCACAGACCGTCCGTCTGTATTCCTGTCCACAGACCGTCCGTCTGGTTTCACAGACCGCCCGTCTGGTTTCAGCTCTCTCTCTTTGGGGTCTGGGCCTCCTGCCCTTCAAGGCACCTGTGGTGGTCGCTCCCCAAGGCTCCAAAAACGTGGACCCATGGCAGAAGGGACCATGGTTGCCCCTCCACTTCTTCAGACCGTGGGAACGCAGACCGATAAAAGAGGGAGTGTATAAGGAGGGTCAAGTGAAAAAGAGAATGGCTCTTGTTGCGGTCAATCCCACCCTCACCTCCAAGGAAATGTGCTTGGTTTTCGCAGAACCCCAATCCATTTCCAGAGGCTAAGGTAAACAACACAACAGCGGAAGGGTTTTCCCATCATTGGCAAATCTGCCTGTCTAGACTTCCAAAATCAAGTAAAGATATATTCCTTAAAACTACATTAATTGGGGTCTTGCTAGACTAGTCGTCGGCGGCTCTGTGATAGGGCTTAAGGTCCTTCACATGCCATGTGCCGCGATCTCTTTCGTTATCGTCGATCAAGGTATACGTCCACGGGGAAACGCGTTTCTTTATTCTAAACGGGCCGACAAATTTCGGCGCAAGCTTCACGGCATAATAGTTAGCGGCATCGGACAACGCGAAGTTTCTTCGCCATACAATCTTATTCGGGAGATATTAAACATCTCTCCGCCTGAGATTGTAAGCTTTCGCGGACTTCTTTGCTGCGGCAGTTAATTTTCTACCTATGTCTTCCCTAAGCTCGCTAAAACGGTTCTCTACCGCGGTCCTATCATGTTCCCCGTCGTTTCTAACTAGACCCTGATCTTGACTTAAGCTCTGACTAACTGAACCTTGTCTCCTACTAAGAGTGGCTGCTCCGTCGTCATCGCCTAGCTCCTCGAGTTGATCGCTTGCGGGAGTTATAACCCGTCCGCAAGTAACCATCTCTCTTCCAAAATTGGCATAATACGGTGTTATGCCTAGCACGTCGTGCTGTGCGGTGCGTATTGCACACGCTACCTTCGCCAACTGCGAATCCCAACCTCGATGATTTTCCGAGACATACGCCCTCAGCGTTATCTTGATTATTTGGTTAATGCGCTCCGCAGGATTAGCCTGCGGATGGTAATGCGCTGTATATTTAAGTTGTGACGCGTACGCCTGGCAAAGCGTTTTCAATTCCCTGCTCCGGAATTGTGGGCCGTTGTCACATACGACCACCGATGGAACGCCAAAAAGTAGGAAGACATTGTCTTCAAGTTCCCTACAGACTGCTTTAGCGGTAGCAGATCTCAACGCGAAAAGTAGTGGACATTTTGTAAAATAATCTACAGCAGTCAAGATGTAAACGAACCCCCTACTGGACTTGGGAAGTGGGCCTACCAGATCTACACAAATCATTTCCCAAGGCCGCGAAATTCCAACCCTCTCTTTCATCAAACCAGCCGGTTTCTCGTTCACCGGCTTCACCTGTTGGCAAACGCTACAACGTTTAACGTAACTCGTGATATCCTTTTTCATTTTCGGCCAATAATATTTACTCCCTATCCTAGCATATGTTTTACGGACCCCCATACGCCCTGCTAACGGACTATCGTGACATTCTTTTAAAATCCCTAATCTGCCTGCTTTCCCCACTACTAATTTCCATTCGTTGTTGTCCGCGTTGACCACGATATGGTTCGCTTTAATGAATTTGAAAAGTCGACCGTTGTCGACTCTCCATGCTGGGTAAGCCAGTGGATTCGAATCAACAGCTGACGCCATCTTCGCCACCCAAGGGTCCATATCCGCTTCTGAGACCTCGGCTACCACCGGGACTCCTCGCGACAACATATCCGGAACGACATGTTCTTTCCCCTTTCTGTGGACGATTTGAAAATCAAACTGCTGTAGTCTAACTGCCCAGCGCGCTAATCTACCCGACGAATCCTTAAGGTTACTTAACCATACCAAAGAGTAATGATCAGTCACGACCGTGAACCGAATTCCTTCGATGTACGGCCGCAACTTCTCGATCGCCCATAGTACAGCCAAGCACTCCTTTTCGGTCGTCGAATAGTTTCTTTCGCATCTATTGAGGAATCTGCTAAGGTAACAAACGACCTTCTCGCCCTCTTCAAATTCCTGCGACAGTACGGCCCCGATACCAAAATCTGACGCGTCGGTTTGCACCACAAAAGGTCGCTTAAAATCCGGACACGTCAGGATCGGTGCTGTCACTAGGCATTCCTTCGCCTTTCTGAAGCTTTCCTCGCATTCGGCGGACCAAAGAAACTTCTTACTCTTCTTCAACAAATCTGTCAAAGGGCGAACTAGTTCTGCGAAATTGGGTACAAAGCGCCTGTACCAAGAAATTGTCCCTACAAAGCTCCTAACTTCCTTCACGTTTTTCGGTGCAGGAATCCTAACCATGCTTTCCACCTTTTCTGGATCGACGTGAAGTCCATTCCTATCAACGACGTAACCTAGGAATTTTAAAGAAGATCGACAAAAGTTGCACTTCTCCCGGCTAACTTTTAATCCCGCCTCACATAAACGCTTAAAGACCTCTTCCAGTATCTCAAGATGTTGTTCAAAAGAATTGGTGACGATAATAATATCACCTAAGTACACGAAGACGTGTGGCTCGAGATCGGCACCAAGGACGCTGTCGATAAATCTCTGCCACGTCGCCGGTGCATTATGTAAGCCGAAAGGCATTCGCTTGAACTGGAAGAGACCCCTATTCGGAACCGTGAAGGCTGTGAGCGGTCGTGATCCCTCCTCCATGGGAATCTGCCAGTAGGCCGACTTGATATCTAAAGACGTGAGATATTTTGCATCTCGAAGTTTATCTAGGATCGTTGAAATGTAAGGCAGTGGGTAAGCATCCCTATCTGTAACCTTATTTAGTTTTCTGCAGTCGACGCAGAACCGAAAAGACCCATCCTTTTTCCTGATAAGAACAATTGGAGACGCCCACGGACTGCTTGATTTTTCAATAACTCCCGCGTCTAGCATCTCCTTCAGCTCTTTATCAATATGGAACTGCATTGCAGGCGAAACCGGGTAATATCGCTGTTTAATCGGTTCTGCCGACGTCCTAATCTTGTGTTCAACCAATTGTGTACACCCTAATCCCTCAGGCATATCCCTGAAGATTTTCTCTTCCATAATCTCCAGTTGCCTTGCTTGTGTTTCGTCCAATTCTGACTTTTCCTTAATAGATACACTACCCCCAAAACTTCTATACCCGCCCCATCTGCTAAAGCTACTGAGCTTATTCTACTCTTAGATAAAACTAACCCTAAATTTTTGAGAATATCCTACCCGTCCCTACAGACAATGGTGCGTGAAGCACCGGAATCCAATAACCCGAGGAACTGAATTCCATAAATGGATACGTTTAAAAATGGCCGATTGTCTAACCCGTTTGCCTCGAGAGTGAAACCTAAATGAACTTGAGATACCAGCTGGTCGTCAGCAGGCGACCTAACTAGTTGCGACGGCGCTCCTGTCCTGCTGTTCCAGGAGTCCGTTGCGCGTTTCCCGCACAACGTCGGCAATCCCTACGATAAACCCCTACTGCACCACAACCGTAACACTTTTTCGGAGCAGAACATCGGTTTGAAAAATGGCCCTCGCTACCACAATTGAAACAACGCATTTGCCGACGTTGTTGGTTGTCTTGAGTGACAACCGAAATCCATGGTTCTTCTACGCTGATGTACGCCAAATCTGGCTCCAGCAAATGTCTATTGCGCGTCGTTGGTGGTGGAGCAAATGTTTCCACCTTCGCCCGCACCGTCTCCAACTTGCGCCCCAACGCCACCAAATCACTGACACACTTGGGATCCGCCAATCCCAATTGCGTCTGATAAAATGGCGCCAGGTTCCGTTGCAGGATCGAAAACTTTCTCCGCTCCGACATCGGTTCCGAAAGTCTTCCGAACATATTCTGCATCGTTGCGACGTAAACACCTATCGATTCCTCCTTCCCTTGGGTTCGACGCCTGATCTCCTCTAATAAGAGATCATCATAATTGGGCGGGAGAAACTCCAGTTTCAACTCCCGAACAAGTTCCTGCCAAGAAAAGACCGACCTCCTAATCGCCCTAAACCAAAGAAGAGCCTTCCCTTCGAAGAGTTCCACTGCCGACCTAAACAACTGCTGGACTGAAACCCCCTTGCTTCACGAACTTTGCCAACCCTTTCCAAAAAGGCGTTGACGGAAGCACCGCATCGTTCCCCTGAAAACCGTAATTGCCATTTGGACAAGTTTTCAACCCTTTCGTTCGTGAAAGGCTGTTCACTTCGCCCATCATCGTTTGACTGGGAACTCCTATTCCTGCCCGGGTCGTCCGTCTGGGTGGAGATGAGTCCGCCCGTGTTTGCCGCTTCAATCTAAGTCTGTCATCGTCCTGGCTTTCGTCGTCGAGGCTTTCATCGTTATCGCTCTCTTCGATGTCCCCGAGTAAGCCCAAGAGCTCGGCCTTCAGCCTCTTTTTTTCTTCGACTTCGTCGCTCGTCGAAGCGTGTGACCTGCCGATCCTAGTGGTCGCCCACTCAATCTTGGTTTCGAGTTTTTTGAACTCGGGAGATCCCCGCTCAGGGCGGCTCGATATGAGCGCTCTGATCTCCATAATTTTCTTTACTACTGCATCCCGATCCTGTTCGAAAGTGAAAGGGTAGTCTTCGAAACTAGCTACTTGGGACCCCCGCCGCTCAAGAGCTCTGGCCGCTCGTAGAGACTTACGCATGGGATCCACTTCCCCCGTCGACAAACCCCTACACTCGACCTCATAGGTCAACTCTTCCTTTGACAACCGATTTATGTCCATCACAAACGAGATAATAGCTTTGTAAGCCGAATTCCAATTGAACAAACAACAAAATTGAAACGATTAAAAACAGAGAAAAAGAATTGGACTGGTATCCGCAACGTACGAGTATTACGATTCAAAAGGAACTACTTCCGCAAAAGTTAATGATTGGGAAATTGTGATTGAGAAACCACCTTTGTGTTTAGTTTGACTATAGAGAAGACAATTTTGTATTACTTTTGACAGCGAGTTATACCCTATTAATGCGGGTAGATGCAAACAGCGACCCAAACAAAAATAATAACGCAAGATTGGTTTTAGTTCCCAGGTAGAGAAATAGAAACTCTGAATTTGAAAATAATTATGAAACTCCAAAAAAAGAAAAAAGATTCCCAGGATGATGACCAAATCTCAATGAAATCCAACAATAGCAACTGTTGTCCCTCGCAAAACAATTTCAAAACGAAATAAGATTTCAGAAAAACAACAAAAAAAATTCCGAGAAAAAACTCCGCTAAAATAAAATCCTAAAGTTACCCAAACAAAAACCGATGGTATATAACTCTGATCGCATTAATTGCGATATTAATCGAACAAGAAAAAAAATAGGTATGTATACCCTAATGTAGGTCAGTAGTCTGAGACTGCAAACGAGAACCAAAAAATAATATGTAGGTATGTATGTACCCGATAAACAGCACGAAAAATTAAACGTTATGTAGGTGGGTATGCGGCAAGAAAATTATTGTAAGATGATAATATGTATATAAAATTCCAATGTGTATGGGTATGACAAAAGGGCAAATATATTTGTATGGTGAATATGTAAATAAAAAAAACCCCAATGAAACAAAAAATGATAAATGTATATTATAACAAAGATAAAGAAGAAAATTATTTTGACTGTCTATAAATGTACTGAAAAGCCGACGCAAAATATGCATATGCGTATATCCTGAACAAGGAACAAATATATTTAGGTATAGAAATAACCCAAAAGCCCCCAGAAATCAAGTAGTTAAATGTATATTAAAAAAATATCATAAGAAACCCCAGAAATAATATTAAAATATAGGTCAATATGGTTTGTAATATATTTTATATGAATATGTAGTGTAACTGAAGAGAAAATAAAATCAAACAGCAAAGATTCCACCTACTTGTTGATAACCAGGCGAGTTACCTCTGGTTATCTCACTCACTCCTACTCGATGCAACCGCTGATCAAAAACCCGTACAAACTGCACCAAATACCGCACAAGAAATCCCACGGTCAACTAGCGGTTGTTGCTATGTATTTTTAATGATTCTGCAGCCACTCGAAATCTGCCAAAAAGGAAACTAAAAGTAAAAAGCACTTGCAATAGACACAAAACTTCCCTAAACAACACAAACACTTTGAATATTATATGTCGGTACAATGGACTCCCCACGCTTGTACCGACAATTTTCCTACAATATGTATATATTTTTTTTCCTATACGCGCGAACACGATTTAACTATAAAAAGGGCCCCACGTTGGCCGTCAATTTGTTGCACTATAATTTACCGCGATCAAACTACTTTTTAATATGCTAAATTGGCGGAAAACAAACGCAATAAATTGGATAGAAATTTGCGGCCGCCACCGCCGAATCGAAAAATCACCGAACTGTCAATGAGACAAAAAAAATATGAAGAGCGCGAGTGCAACAATCATCAATTAAAGTGCTGATTTCCCAGTAGCTCAGCACGGGGTGGGTTCAGGAAGAAAGATATTACTATTTTTGTACTTGCACCAAAGGAAAGTGAAGGTACTTACTGTGGTGGGCAATATATACTTTATATTCCCGTGTAGATCAAGGATCTGAAAAGTTAATCGAATAAAAATGGGCGCCACACAATTTTTAAGGTTAATTGTGAAACCAGGAATGTTCAACCGAAGAAAACGAGCGAAACAAAGAAGCCAACAAAATAAGAAATAAAAGCGAATTTTTTTCCAAAACGTTATAAAGCTCCGTTGGAGCACGGCAAATTTTATTTTCGTTACTGCACAGCCGAGTGGGAAAAAAAAAATCCCGGAATAACGCACGATCCCTTTTCCCGAGGAATGGAAAATATTCCAAAATTACTGGGTCGCGTGTCCCGTTGTTTATCGGGAAGGTTCGATGGCACTACCCTACCGAGGTTTATAATATAATAATTCTTCTTTTTTTCCTAGCTAACACTTCTAACTAATTAACAGAATACTTAGCTTGGTTTTTTTTTTTTTTTTGATTAATTTCCTCAACTCCGTTGTCCTGCCTCCTGACAATTGTTGGGTATGGCCCCGCTACGACAACAGTCTTCTTGCTCCTGCAATGATCCGGAGCACCCAATTACGATTTTTTTTTCTATCTTTTCTTCCTCGAACTTGTCTTTTGTTCACTTTTCTATTCACAAAAATCCCTTCTCAACGTTAAAACCACAAACTTCTACTAGATCGCTGCCTGGTCAACCAAGAAGTGATTTACCAGCTGGCTTTGTCCATTCGGCCGGCCGGCATCCTCACTCACACATCCATACATACCTGGGGAAGCAGAGCCAACGACAGTTCAAACACGACCATTCAGCTGTGGCGCTGGTGTGGTCAACTGTTTCGTACTCCCCCATTCTCACACATACTTAGACCATTTGGCGGTCCATGTCCTCTTCTGCTACACTATGTACTCTCACATCAGTGCGCTGACATGACCCCGCTAATGTTCTCACGCCCTTCAGGCAACCTCTCACTCAGTGAATTCGCCCTTACTACTCAGCAATGAACAAACCCTCCGACCGACCCTGGATCTGCCTTAATTCATCCCATGCCCTTTGACGTTTCGCGAAGTAAACAAATACATTCGAGAAAGAAAAATAGTTTTCCGACAAAATGCACCCAATTGCATTCGTGGATATTTTGAATAATATTCCCCCAAAAGATCAAAATATCTCGGATAATTTCAGGAGAAATAGAATGACGACCTTTTTAATAAAGATAACCATCCCTAGAACCAAACGCAACAATCATTTAGGAGTGGAGGCAAAAAGAGCTGGTAAGTAAACGACTAATACTCGATTTTAAATTATTTCCCTATTCTACCTCGGTGGAATGATGCGCAGATTTTTGGGGAAAGGGACATGTTGATCGTGTGTCAATCCTTACAGACGTTTACTTTACGTTGGGCTCGCAGCCATTTGGTTTCAATTTGTGTTTCACTTTGTGTCTCCGTCAAGTTTGGTGCGCTGTCCGAAGAGACATCCAATTTCAATGTCGACTCGGTTTCACGGTGATATAATTTGCGTTTCTCGTTCGTGTTTTACCGCCGGTGTTGGTGTTTTTGTGTGTTTTGTGAGGGTGATTCACAGGGCCGTCCACCCGCACTCCTCTGCTGCTCCTTCGGTGCTCCCACGACGGAGTTTGGTCAAAAGGGAGCGTCATCCCTTCCCTCATCGTTCGTGGCTCACTACCGTGTCTATGGTAGATCTTGTTTCGCTTTTTGGGCCTTTGACTTGCTCGGACCGTCCGCCCGCGCCCGCGAATTTCATTTCAATTTGCAGGGTGGATGTTTCGGTGTGTCGTGTTTTTACCACCCCGCCGTTGCAGACCATTTGTCTGGTTGCCGAGTTCTTTTTGCTCGCACTCCGCCTTTACAGTCTGTAGTCATTTTCACAGACCACCCGTCTGTATCCGCTTCCACAGACCGTCCGTCTGTATTCCTGTCCACAGACCGTCCGTCTGGTTTCCCAGACCGTCCGTCTGGTTTCAGCTCTCTCTCTTTGGGGTCTGGGCCTCCTGCCCTCCAAGTCACCTGTGGTGGTTGCTCCCCAAGGCTTCAAAAACGTGGACCCATGGCTGATGGGACCATGGTTGCCCCTCCACTTCTTCAGACCGTGGGAACGCAGACCGATAAAAGAGGGAGTGTATAAGGAGGGTCAAGTGAAAAAGAGAATGGCTCTTGTTATGCGGGCAATTTGACCGCAACACATTAAATTCACAAAAGAGGATTAACAAAATGGAAGATTATCGTACTTGGACACATTAATCATACGCAAAGGAAACAAATTGAAAATCGACTGGTATCAGAAACCCATGGCCACAGGACGACTCATCAACTTCTACTCCAAACATCCGAAAAGAGTAATAATAAATACCGCGAATAATTTTATTAGAAGAGTACTAAATATAAGTGACAAAGAATTTCACCACGACAACTTCAACAAGTTAAGGACAATACTAGCTAAAAATGGATTTCAAAAGAAGACAACGATGGGCTTAATCAATATTTATTATAAAATGGACAACATTGAGCTGAAAGAAAAGCCAAACATAATATTTAAATCAATGACGTATATTACTGACTTCTCGGAGAGATTGACTAAATCGGACATACAGTGGCCGAAATAAGTATAAAGACAGTAATTCTCAAACTCTTCAATTTGGCTTGTAGGCTTAGCGCCTAAATATATGCAACAAAATTGTTCAATAAATGTTTGGAGAATTAATTTTCTCTTAACTCCAAAAAAAAAATTGTACCGTTATCGGTCATATCGTGTTAGAAAGAGACTGATTTGTCTTTTCTAATAAAAAAATTGTGAAAAAGTTGCGAAATAAGTATAAAGACACTTCGGTTATCCAAAAGTATTCCAATTTTATAGCAATTTTTTTTAAATAAAAAGAGTGAAAAACAATAAAAGGTAAATTGTTTCGCTTGTTGGCACAAAAATTGTTATCAATAAATTGTTATCATTAAACTATTAAGCCATGCCTCGCGGAACTCATTTGACGACAGTAGAAAGGGCAATTATTACGACTCATAAGGAGCACGGCTTATCCAACCGATCCATTGCCAGGAAAATTGGACGATCTCTTTCCGTCGTATGTAATTTTTTAAATTTGGGCCAAAATTATAGCACTGCAAGAAGATCTGGTCGACCAAGCCTCTTGACCTCACGCAACAAAAAAACGATTTACCACGAAGCAAGGCGTAATAAGCTGAATGCTGGCCAGATAAAGCGCAAGTTGGATCTCCCAGTGACGGTAAGAAGAGTGGAGCAAGTGTTGAAGGCAAATCATAACCTTCGTTACACGAAAATGACGAAAAAACCCAACCTGCAACAGCATCATAAAGAAGCAAGGTTAAGATTTGCAAGAAGTCACATGGCTTGGACCAGGGAGTGGGAATCCGTTATTTTTAGTGATGAAAAGAAATTTAATTTGGATGGTCCGGACGGTTTTAGCTTCTATTGGCGTGATTTGAGGGACGAAAAAGCAATAAAAATGAGTCGGCACTCTGGAGGCGGAAGTTTGATGGTTTGGGGTGCCTTTGGTTTTCATGGTAAAATCCCCTTGATGTTCGTTCAAGCTAGAATGAATGGTGAAAAATACAGGGAGATGTTGGAATATGCTTTGGATGCATTTGGAGACATTCCAGCGGGTGAAAATTTTATTTTTCAACAGGACAATGCTCCTATTCATAATGCCAGTACGGTCCGCGAATGGTTTGAAAGGAGTCAAATTCAGTGTTTACCATGGCCTTCGTGTAGTCCTGACCTTAACCCAATCGAAAATTTGTGGGGTATTATGGCAAGAAACCTTTATTCAAATGGGAAGCAGTACAGAAATCTGGAAGAGCTTAAAAGAGGAATAACACAGACATGGTCTGAGATCACCGAAGAAGTCCTACAAAACTTGATAAATTCTATGCCTAATAGAATTTTCCAAGTTATTGAAAATCAAGGAGGTTGTACAAAGTACTAACTTTCAGGTTGATAGGTACAACCAAAAAATTCGGTGTTTAAATGCTTTTAAATATTGACTGTCTTTATACTTATTTCGCAGGAAAATTAAACGTTTTTGGAATTCCCTAAAGGTGAACCTCAAAAACTAGCCTTTGTGGTGATAAATATTTTCTTTTTTCGTTTCATTATTTACTGAATAAAATAAACTTACTATCTACGATAAAATAAACTTATAATTTCTATTATTTTTGTACTTAAATCCAACCGAGCATTGAAGTTGAGTGTGTCTTTATACTTATTTCGGTCACTGGTGGCCGAAATAAGTATAAAGACAGTAATTCTCAAACTCTTCAATTTGGCTTGTAGGCTTAGCGCCTAAATATATGCAACAAAATTGTTCAATAAATGTTTGGAGAATTAATTTTCTCTTAACTCCAAAAAAAAATTGTACCGTTATCGGTCATATCGTGTTAGAAAGAGACTGATTTGTCTTTTCTAATAAAAAAAATGTGAAAAAGTTGCGAAATAAGTATAAAGACACTTCGGTTATCCAAAAGTATTCCAATTTTATAGCAATTTTTTTTTAAATAAAAAGAGTGAAAAACAATAAAAGGTAAATTGTTTCGCTTGTTGGCACAAAAATTGTTATCATTAAACTATTAAGCCATGCCTCGCGGAACTCATTTGACGACAGTAGAAAGGGCAATTATTACGACTCATAAGGAGCACGGCTTATCCAACCGATCCATTGCCAGGAAAATTGGACGATCTCTTTCCGTCGTATGTAATTTTTTAAATTTGGGCCAAAATTATAGCACTGCAAGAAGATCTGGTCGACCAAGCCTCTTGACCTCACGCAACAAAAAAACGATTTACCACGAAGCAAGGCGTAATAAGCTGAATGCTGGCCAGATAAAGCGCAAGTTGGATCTCCCAGTGACGGTAAGAAGAGTGGAGCAAGTGTTGAAGGCAAATCATAACTTTCGTTACACGAAAATGACGAAAAAACCCAACCTGCAACAGCATCATAAAGAAGCAAGGTTAAGATTTGCAAGAAGTCACATGGCTTGGACCAGGGAGTGGGAATCCGTTATTTTTAGTGATGAAAAGAAATTTAATTTGGATGGTCCGGACGGTTTTAGCTTTTATTGGCGTGATTTGAGGGACGAAAAAGCAATAAAAATGAGTCGGCACTCTGGAGGCGGAAGTTTGATGGTTTGGGGTGCCTTTGGTTTTCATGGTAAAATCCCCTTGATGTTCGTTCAACCTAGAATGAATGGTGAAAAATACAGGGAGATGTTGGAATATGCTTTGGATGCATTTGGAGACATTCCAGCGGGTGAAAATTTTATTTTTCAACAGGACAATGCTCCTATTCATAATGCCAGTACGGTCCGCGAATGGTTTGAAAGGAGTCAAATTCAGTGTTTACCATGGCCTTCGTGTAGTCCTGACCTTAACCCAATCGAAAATTTGTGGGGTATTATGGCAAGAAACCTTTATTCAAATGGGAAGCAGTACAGAAATCTGGAAGAGCTTAAAAGAGGAATAACACAGACATGGTCTGAGATCACCGAAGAAGTCCTACAAAACTTGATAAATTCTATGCCTAATAGAATTTTCCAAGTTATTGAAAATCAAGGAGGTTGTACAAAGTACTAACTTTCAGGTTGATAGGTACAACCAAAAAATTCGGTGTTTAAATGCTTTTAAATATTGACTGTCTTTATACTTATTTCGCAGGAAAATTAAACGTTTTTGGAATTCCCTAAAGGTGAACCTCAAAAACTAGCCTTTGTGGTGATAAATATTTTCTTTTTTCGTTTCATTATTTACTGAATAAAATAAACTTACTATCTACGATAAAATAAACTTATAATTTCTATTATTTTTGTACTTAAATCCAACCGAGCATTGAAGTTGAGTGTGTCTTTATACTTATTTCGGTCACTGTATAATAAATGTACCAATACAAAAACGACTTAACTATAAAATGGACATCGTAAAATGCGCACACATCTACAGACATTTTATAAACAAACAACGGAAGACGAAAATAGTTATAACTCAGCCGGCATCATAACTTTATGTTTTGTGTTCGTCATACCAAAAAATTTTTTGTGAAATGTAATTATTTATGTTGTACAATGAGTTGTGTAAGTTTCACAATGTAAATGTAGATTGTTCATTTTATTGTCATAATACTTTTTCTTGACAGTCCCTGAAGATGACTTTCGAAGAAAGTCGAAATATTGGACAAAATATATAATTTAAAATACAAAAAAAGAGTATTTTTAAATTAAGAAGATAAACAATGTTTGTTTAACGGGCTGTAGCCGTTAAACAAACATTGTTTATCTTCTTTTTTATAATATTCACGGTTTGAAATATCCCACCTTCAGAATATTCTTGTGAGTCGAATAGGTGTCCAGAGTTTTAATTTTTGTGAGTCAATCAATGATGATATTTTCCTGGGATAGGCGCTTTCTGTAAATCTTGCACAGGGCGCTTGTTTGGCTGGAGCCGGCGCTGCAGCCCATGCAGCCTTTTGTATAGCTAGGGTGAAGGACTGTACTTCACTTTCTAATAGCTCTATTGTATTAATTGTTGTGGATAGTTCGATGCGTTCATCTATTAAATATCTGAAATATGTCCAGTCAGTTAGTTTGTTTACTAGACGTGGGTTGTGTTCCTTCATTATAATTTTATAACCAAGTGTTAGCAGCACAGATCAGTGATCTGAGTTAAGATCTGGCCCTTCCTTAACTTGGGTAGTATTTGAGGAAATATTCTTAGTTAAGAAGTCGACAACATCCGGGATTTTGTTCCTATGTATGTGGGCCAGTAAGTAGGATTTCCCGTTGAATGGTAGGTAGTTAACACTGTTTTTTTTATATATTCAAGGAGTTCTCTTCCTCTTGTATTTGTTAATCTCGATCCCCAAGATATATTCTTAGCCTTGAAATCTCCCCCTATTATGAATTTATTTCCGAATTTACGGAAGAGGCTTTCAAAATTGTGTTGTTTCAGCCTGTAGCTAGGAGAACAATATGCCGCTGCTACCGTTATCTGGCCTCTGCTTGTTTTTATGTTTACGGATTTCGCTTGTATTTCACACGACTTATATTCTTCATCATCTTAGTGGCTAACACCTTCCTTAATTATAACTGCGGCCCCTCCTCTTGCTGTATTTTGAGGATGTGGGGTTTGGTATGTCTTGTATCCGCGAAGTTCGTATTTTGTTCCAAATTTAAATTGTGTCTCGGACACAAGACATAACATCAATTTTGTTTATGTCGAGAGTCGCTTGCAATTCGTCTTTACGATTCTCGAGGCCATTGGCATTCCGTAATAAGATTTGTATGTTTTTAGCCATTATGCTCTTTTAGGTACAGTTCTTTTATTACTGTTTTGTTTTTCAAGGAGAGATATTCTTTCCAGAATTTTCTTATTATTCTTTTCCATATCTCCCATTCTGTTAAGGATTCTTTGCATGATACGAGTATCCTCCATAGCATTAATGGGAGGCTTGGGGTTTCCGACTGGTTTTACAACGTATTTTGAAGCAACCTGTGCATATGTTTTCTGTGGACCGGTTATGAGGCTTAAGTTTTCATTTTCGCTTAAGAGCAGTTTTCCTTTAGCTCCTTTAGATTTCGGTCTAAAGTCTTTTTGTTTCTTTTTTCTCCGTTTTTGGTTGCGTCTTTTTGAACAGGCTTTTGCATTTTCTTTTTCTTGTTGTCTTTTACCTGCTGTATCTCTTTTGCTACTACACACCCTCTGTAGTTAGCTGGGTGTCTTTCGCTACAATTGGCGCATTTAGGGACCGCATTTTGTTCCCTTATGCAGTCTTTTGTATAGTGGTCTCCTGCACATTTAACTCATTTCGGGTTTGAGTTGAAGTATTTATGAGTGTGACCATGCTTTTGACAGTTCTTACTTTGAGGAACTAGCTTTGATTTCCGCAAAGGATGAATTTGAACTTTCATTCCTAAGATATCTTAATTTCATAAATTTTTTTGATGTCTTCATCTTGCTCAAAAGTAAACATGAACATCGGGAGCGGTGCTTTACTCTTGTACTTAAGCATGTTGACAACTTCAAGTATTTTGAAGTTTTTCTTTATTAGGTCATTTGCAATGCGTTCAGGTGTGCATGAGTAGTGTAGTTTCTTTGCAACAACCTTTATTGGTCTTGTTTGTTTATTTTCAAACGAGTACTATTGAACTTTTTTCTGGTTGAGCAATTTTTCTCATGACAATTGATACTCTTGGATGTTTGTCAGACGTTCGCAAGAGGTGGGGCAGTGGAAAAAAACTCAAGATGTTACTTGGCCCCGGCAGGAATTGAACCGGTGACCTTTCAATTAGTAGTCCGACACACTAACCATTGAGCCACTGCGCCCGACGAATGGAATGAAACAGATGAAAAACTGTTGAACTGATGTCGTCCCTTTACCATTTTAAATATTAGTATAAATTCCCTAACGCATTAGCTGACTGGAGTTTTTGGATGCTTATCTGCTAGACAAAATTGTTTTCTTAGGTAATCAATCTCTTGCGAACGTTTGACAAACATCTAAGAGTATCAATAGACATGAGAAGCGTTTCAAATTTGCAATTCGGAGTCGGTTTAAAATTGTAGGTTTGCACAGGCAAATGGTTGGCTTTGTGTTACCCCTTGTATTTTTTATTTTAACTATGGAATGTAGCATGCAGTAATAAATAGCATTCCATGCCATATAGAACCCCTGCAGAAAACGATTTGTTGATGGTGTTCATGTAATTCATTATCGAATGAAATTTACCATTTTCAATCTTTTGAACTCTCAGCGACTTAACAATAAGCTTGTACATACATATATTCCTACAAAACTGTCTGCCACTACTAGCGACCATTCAGTTAGGCATCATCAAATTGAAATGACAATGCGACCACTAAACTGTGCATAAAATTTACGAATACAATTCCTTTCCATTGGATAATTTATTATCCTTCCAATATGCGGTAAACAAAGGATTTTTTCGCCAGCAGCCATATGAATGTCTACTCGTATATCACAACATCGTTTAATTACACCTTCACAAATGCCATTGTTATTGGACATTACAGCAACGAAAACGTCTGACTAAATGTATCCCTTTTAGTGGAAAACGAAAGGATGTGTTTTTTTAATTTCTAAACGACTTACATCATAAAAAGGAGGTTTACTATGCAGAAGGGCAGGGCAAACTTGTTTTCGCTGTGCAACTCATTGCAGCAGCAAATCAGGACGACCAACGTGTTAATTCTGTCTCCCCACAAAAGCCATATGGACGCGGTGTCGCGTGCGTTTTTCATTACATTTTAGTTCATGTGCACTGTACGGCGTTCATTTCATTTTGTTGCCTTATAATACGAGTTTCGTGTCATTGTTTCGATTCTTTGTGCAAAGGGGGAAGCTAATATATTTTCTTGGTCGTAACTTCCCCTTTGGGGGGCCTTAGTGAGCAAAATAAAAGTCCATCAGAGTAATACTGTTTGAAAATAGAGCATACAACATTTAAGGGTTAAAAGAGAATCATTGTAGGACTTGGAAGTGCAGGGAATGTGGCCCATACAGTTTAAAAAGAGTGAAAAAACATAGGAACGGGCTACAGTCCGCTTGGGCGAACTGTTGGATACCCTATCAGTGGCGGACTAAGCCCGTCAGAGGCCCGGGGCGGCAAAGCTGAATGAGGCCTCCAGTCGGTTCACACTTGTATGTATAAATAAGTGTTTATGTTTATTTCGTTAAAATCCGGCAAGTAATATTTAAATTCGAATTAAATTATTTAAGCTAAGTAAACATACATACCTACAATATGGAATGGATATGGGTGAGGAAAATAAAATACAAATCGATCGACAAAAAAAAATAGATCAAATAAATCAAAGATATTTTTTTTATTTTTTTAGCGTGTTGGTTATACTCGTATGTGTTTTTGTGCCTTCAATTTACTGAACTCCTGAATAACTTCTGTGAAATCGATTTCTTTAAACATTGTTCTTTCTATTGAAACCACGGCTATATTAACCAGTCGCTCTTGATCCATTCTATATCGAAGATAATTTTTAATTAGTTTAAGTTTCGAAAAACTCCTCTTGCATGATGCAACCGCGATGCAAATGGTCAAGAAGTATTGAAGTATGAGCGATATGCAGGGTAACGTTTCACTGAAGTCCCATTTTATTTTAAATTGAAGGATATGGGGCCCCGAAGACCGAAGGCCCGGGGCGGGCCGCCTCTTCCGCCCCCTGGTTAATCCGCCACTGTTTCTTATTCCTATCAGACATCTAGAGAGTCTATATTAAAAATTTCAGCTACCTAGTTCAAACTTTGGTTTTTCGAAAAAAAAAAATTAATTGTGGGCGTGTCAGTGGGCGGATTTTGAAAATATTTACACATGAGCATAAAGGGCCCCTAGAGAGTATATACTATGCATTTTAAAAGCTAGCTCAAACTTTGACTTTTCAATAAAATTGTTTTATTTAATTGTGGGCGTGTCAGTGGGCGGATTTTAGAAATTTTATCTCCCGAGCAGTTTTAGGAGTCAAAGATCATATATAAAAAATTTCAGCTTTCTAGCTCAAAATATTTTGAGTTTGTGGGCGTGTCTGTGGGCGGATTTCAAAAATTCTTAAACTATATTATTTCGGGCCCCTTGAGAGTATATGGTTAAAATCTCAGCCTTCTAGGTACAGTTTAAAGGCCTAATTTTTGCCGACAGACGGACGGACGGACGGACGGACATGGCTAGATCGACATTACTATCGATGCTGATCATAAATATAGTAACTTTTAGGGGTCTACGGGCAATATTAAGGTATGTTACAAACTATGAGTCAAGATTAATAATAAAAAGCATAAATCGGAATTTACGGCATGGGGACACTAATGCAACACATGAGCGTATGGAGGACGATTAAAAATGAAAAACAATGTCATTAATATATCAACAGAAAATAAAAAGGACAACGGATTCGTGTATAGATAATAGAAGTATTTAAGTTTGGGATTCAGACGCAGATTTGCGCCCAAACTTTTGTTGGGTGTTTTTTTCAAGAAATATATAGATATAATAACCACTATCGTGGAATCCCTCGGGGGATTTGCACCGTATAATCCGCAGACGAGAACCATCCACATGTCGGTAACGTGAATGAAATTCACTGTATCGTGGAAAACGAACGGATCGAATCTATCCATGCATTTGACATCCGAAGTTATTATTGTATTTTCACTGAATTTAATTTTTACAAAACAAATGTGTTTGAATTTAGCTGTCACAATTGAATTTACTAATCACCAATAGTGGTCGGTAAGGGAGAGTATCTGACGGATCCCACGATAACAATTTTCTGTTCACGTTAATCGAATAAGTGAAGTGAATCTCAGATCCGACGGATTCCCCAATAGGGGTTATAGAAAAAGCGTTACGAAAAGTGTGATCGGACGAGGCGAACGGAAGTTGATAGGGAGATATAAGTTAGTGAAGATAGAAAGAGAGAGAGTTACGTTTCGTATATTACTGTAGGGGCAAGAGAGAGTGTACACATTTTCTTTTCTTTCTCTTTTTTTATCATAGCCAATTACGTTTTGTATATCTAAGACAGTGCAGGCCTATTGTATGTATCGCACAGTTGGAGCAAGAGAGAGCAGTGAGCGCGTACATTTTTTTCAACTAATACGCGGCATTCTACTCTCTACATAGGGGCAACGGATGGAAAAGTCGATACAATTGTATCGAATTCAATACAAATGAATTTGCTCAAGTACAAAATACAATTTGCCTTTACAAATTGATACAATTTATCAATCTCCATCTTTTGAGTTCTATTGCAGTCTGTATTTTTACCTAAAATAGAAAATCTAATTGATAGATATTTTTTTCGTTTATAATTTACAATTTGTTATAGCACAATTTAAATAATTCAAATACAGAGATATGACAGCTTTATGTCTTTCTACTGAATAAAGTTTACAAGTGACAAAAATTAACATAAATTAGAAAAATGTTTGTTTTTGAGGAAAAACAACGACTAAAAACCTCAAATTAAGGAGACAAAAAAAAAAAAAGATGATAATAAATAAAATATACATGAATGCATAAATAAATAAAAATAAAATATTCATGAATGTATAAATAATATAAATAAATAAATATATCAATAAATAAATAAATAAATAAATAAATAAATAAATAAATAAATAAATAAATAAACAGGTAAATAAATAAATAAGTGAACAAATGAATAAATAAGTAAATAAACAAATAAACATAAATGAATTGACAAAGGAGATAAATAAATAGATAAAATCAAATTGACAAACAATATATTAATGTAATATAGAGATAAATAGATAACATACAAATAAATTAACAAAAAGTTGAATATTGAGTTAGTTAATATGAGTAAGGTTAGTGATATTCAATATTTAATTGATTAATAAGAGGATTGTCTGGGATATCACATCTGATTTTAAATGTTTCTATTAGTTTGCGTATTCTGAAGGAGATCATTTCAACATTTGCTCTTGCATGTAGGTCTAGCGTAGAGTGATGCCATGGGAGGTTAAGCATCATTTTTAATAACTTGTTCTGTGCAATTTGCAACTTTTTAATGTGACATTCAGCACAATTACCCCAAACCGGGCAGCCGTACAATAAGATGGATTGAAAAATTCTTTTATGAATTAATATTTTGTTTTCATTTGAAAGTGATGACTTCCTATTTATAAATGGATATAATATTTTTATGCCAATATTTATTTTGTTAAGTGTTTGCATAGTGTGTTCTTTAAACGTCAGTTTTGAATCAATGTATACACCCAAGTATCTTACAGAAGGCTTCCACTCAATTGAATTCCCATTGACAAGCAGTTGGTTTGCTGGAAGAAAACAAGGTCTTCTTTTTCGTGTGAAAAAGATAGCTTGTGTTTTTTCAGCATTTAGTTTTATTTTCCACTTTGTGTAGTACTTTTGCAGCGTTTCAATCGCATTTTTAAGATTCGTCTCAATAATTAGACTGAACTCATGCGATGAAATTATAGCCGTATCATCGGCATAAATTGCTGCTTCACATTGAAAGAGGAGAGGAAAGTCGGATGTGTACAGATTGTAAAGATCTGGCCCAAGAACTGAGCCTTGAGGCACACCTGTGTGAAAGTTTATTACCCTTGATACACTACCATTTACATGCACAATAAAACGACGATTTGCTACGAAACTTTGGATGATTTTACACAGGAACAAAGGGAAATTTAGGTTTATCATTTTGTATATAAGTCCATTGTGCCACACAGAATCAAAAGCTTTTTCAATATCTAGTAGGATCATACCAGTTGATCTTCCTATTGCACGGTTCATTTTAACAATATTGCACAATCTTAAAACTTGGTGGGAGGTACCATGACCACCCCTAAAACCAAACTGTTCATCGGGATATAGTTTATGATCCTCAATAATCTTGATAATTTTTTCTTTTAGGATTTTTTCGTAAATCTTACTAACACTACTAAGTAAACTTATAGGTCTGTAACTTTGAGGTTTATCAAGAGGCTTTCCCGCTTTTGGTATTGGGACTACCTTTGCCAGTTTCCATTTATCAGGAAAGTACTGCGTTTTAAGGCACGCATTTATAATGAATGTCAGAACTTTGATTCCCTCTTTAGGTAATTTTTTTATATATATATTTTTGATATTATCCAAACCACCTGTTTTTCTAATTTTCAAGTTATCTACAAAGTATTTTATATCTGTTTCCGATACAAATTCCTCCAAGGGAGTGTCAGGGTTGTTTGCACTAAAAGCCTGTATAGTGTTTTGGACAAGTGTTTCAGTGCTTGGATCTCCTAAATGCTGCGATACTACATGATTTTCTGAGAAATTCGATGCAAGTGACTCCGCTTTCTCGGTGTCTGTATAAAAGGTAGTCAAACCATTTTTGAGACAGGGTATTTGTCTGTTTTTATTTTTAACAATTTTTACTATGTTCC
The DNA here is from genome assembly GCA_949715645.1 of Portevinia maculata. Classification (NCBI taxonomy): domain Eukaryota; kingdom Metazoa; phylum Arthropoda; class Insecta; order Diptera; family Syrphidae; genus Portevinia; species Portevinia maculata. Next base: position 38,364,880 of record OX454528.1, read on the forward strand.
AGAAGGGCTTTGCAGACTTATCTAGTGAACTTAATTTAATGTTCAATTCTGCGTTTCGAAAAGCCTGAATACTTTTATTTAATAATTTATTAGTTTTTGACATTTGAATTAGGAAAATAGGTTGTCGGTATCTCTGCCAGTTTCTTCTGTGCATATTCTTTATTCTGATAAGTGAGTTGGTAATTTTATACATTTGGATTTTATCGGAACTTTGGAAATACAACTATTAGCTGAATTAATAATATGCTCAGAAAATGTATGAATTAGGTCGTCAACATCGTGGTTATTTGAGATATTTTCTATAACTGTAGGAATTGTTCTAAGGTTTCTAATTACTTCGGTTCGATAAGTCGACCAGTTTGCATTTTTCAGGTCCTGATAATATTGCACTTTTTCGACAACCGACCGGAGAATATTACAAAGAACAGGATTGTGGTCAGAGCTAAGCTCATTCATAGAAATGGGCTGGGATATAAGACTTGACACGTTAGATACAAATAAATCGATAACGGAGGGACTACCACGGGAACTAGCGGGAACATAAGTCGGACTGGGCGGGTACATAATGGACATTGGCAACATAACAGAAAGTTCGGACAAGACATTTCCCCAAGAATTGGCTCTAATGCAACCCCAGTCTCTATGTCTACAGTTTAAATCACCTCCAATTAAGAAAGCACAGTTTAGACTAAACAGTTTTCTTAGGTCATTTCTAAATCGTTGTCTTTTTTCAACTGGTGATAAGCCTCCTGTAATTTTTCCTGGAAAATAAACACAATAAATCCTAACTTTTCTTAAGTTACTTAATGTTATTTCGACTCCTATGTTCTCTACATAATTAGTTTGTATGCAAGGCAAAAGCTCATGTTGCAAAGATCTCCTAATCAAAATAGCAACACCTCCACCTCTTTTATTTTTCCTATCTAACCTATAGCATTTATAAGTCGAATTTGAAATTCGATCTTTAGATCTAAGCCATGTTTCAGTAACTAACGCGATATCAACTTTATTATTTGTTAAAAAGTTTAGGAATTCAATATATTTTTTACGAATTCCTCTGGCATTCCATGTTACAATATTTATATTGTTATTATTAAAACTGTAGTAATTATTGTAAGAGTTAAGCATGTAACTCACACTGTCAAACCATATTTATTATTGTAAGAGTTAAGCATGTAACTCACACTGTCAAACCATATTTATATTCATGTACTTAAATTATATATTATGTTTATATATACACATCTAGTCATACATGTAAGATTAAGAATAATAATAAAGAGAGCGTCAGTTTTTCATGATCGCATTAAAACAAAACGGACGTGTCGTTATTTAATCCGCGTCGTATAGTGAAACAGTACTACAAATTCTCAGAAGTGGGATCATAAAAAAAAAAAAAAAAAAAAACAAATAAAATAATACCTTGCCACAAGTGAAATTGAGTGCAAAATAAAATTGGTATTACAGATTGTGTGTTTACCACAAAGTTGGTTGTGTCGCCGCTTGTTCAGTCACCGCGAAATTTTTTTTTTTATTCTCTTCGCAATAAAAGACAGTATTGAATTCAATCGAATTCATAGCAGCAGATGTGCGAGGAGAACATCCGAGTAACGGACGACTACGAGAACTGATCGAAAAACAGCCGCTAGACACTGCAGCTGAAAAAAAAACCTCATAATGAGAGAAAATGAACTGTTGCAACGGATCGCAAAAGCAAACGATAGAGCAGAAGCCAAAGCAGAAGGTGGTGAAAAACGATCGGACTGGACGACAGGGGAGTTTAACGTGGCGCAACAAATTGGATTGTGGAAGGAGATGTTGCCGGAATTTAGCGGAACGACAAGTGTTGATGTGTGGCTGGCACAGCTAAGGAATGTCGAAGAAGTGTACGGTGTGGAGAAAAAAAAATTACACGCACTTTTCGTAAGTAAATTGAGAGGCAAGGCCCAAGAATGGTTGTACGCACAAACTAAATTTTTAAACGACGACATAGATAACCTGACAGAGGAGTTGAAAGAAGTTTTTGGTACAAAACAAAACAAGATGGAGATGAGAAAAAGATTCGAAAACCGAAAGTGGAAAGTGAGCGAAACTTTCAGTGAATATTTCTACGACAAAGTCAGACTGGCGACTGGATTGAAAATGGACGAAGAAGAATGGATTGAATACGCGATTGAGGGATTTTCTGATGACAACATAAGGTTATATGCCCGTGTCCAGGGGTATACAACAAAGGCAGGACTACTTCGAGCGTTCGGCAAAGTCACTCAACGGAAGGTGCAGACAGGATCGACAGCGGATAGAACGGCAAAAGATAGACAAGTGGACGGACAAAGAGTTGTAGTCAGGTGCTATAATTGCAACTCGGTGGGACACATGGCAAATGGCTGTTCTAAGCCAAAGAGGAAGTCAGCAGTACATCAGTTGTCAGAAGATGACAAGACCAATGATTACGTAAGACGTTTGTATTTTAAGTTTATAATTAATAGTGATAGTATCCTCTTTGACTGCCTCATAGACTCCGGAAGTCCGATAAGTATGGTTAGAAGATCGTGTATACCGACTAATATATCCATATATAAATGTAACACACGAAAAAAATATTTCGGGTTAAACAAAAGCTTGCTTAAAATATATGGAATGGTGTCGTGCGTCGTTTTTTATAAACAAGTTGGAATTAAAGTAAATTTTATGGTAATAGACGATGGATCGACGAGTTATGAGGCAATCTTGGGGAGGGATTTCCTAAAAAGTGGAAAATTTAAACTAGTTTCACAGTTAGAGAATAATACAACTTGCTCAAATGAAATAGAAAATGATAGTGAACGTTTTGAAAAACAGCTCTTGTTAATCGACTGTAAAGATAATGATAGTTCAGAATTGGATTTAGAAGTTGGTGAAGACGTTTGTTATGGCCATAAAGAAAAGCTTAAAATGTTATATAGGTCAATCTATTTGCTTGCCGATCGCCCTACGGAACCGGTAATAAAAACTAAAATGAATTTAACGCTAAATGACATAAAACCGTTTCAGTGTCGACCGCGTCGTTTGTCGTATGCCGAAAAAAATGAACTTAGTTCGTTACTAGACGAATATATCAGTAAAGGGTACATTAGAGAAAGCGAATCTGAATACGTGTCGCCGATAGTATTGGTGCAAAAGAAAACAGGGGATCTTAGAATGTGTATCGATTTTCGTACGTTAAATAAAGCAACTGCAAAATATAGTTATCCAATACCGGTGATCGACGATTTACTAGACAAATTGGTAGATAAGACCATTTTTTCTAAACTAGACCTCAAGAACGGTTTTTTTCACGTATACATGCATGAAGACGCGGTAAAATATACGTCGTTCGTTACGCCGTTGGGGCAATACGAATTCTTGCGAATGCCGTTTGGTTTGAAAAACGCGCCGTCAACGTTTCAAAGACACATCAACAAGATATTTACAGACATGATTAGGAACGATGAAGTTATAGTATACCTAGACGATATAATGACAGCTACGACGACATACGAAGACCATTTTAGGATACTCTCTGAAGTTTGGAAGAGGATGGCAGAAAATAAATTGGAACTAAGAATAGATAAGTGCAAATTTTTACAAAAGAAGATAAAATATTTAGGTTTTACGATTACGGGAGAGGGTATACAGGCAGATGATAGGGGTATCGAAGCTATAAAAAATTTTCCGATTCCACAAAAAACCCATGCAGTACAAAGTTTTCTGGGATTGTGTTCTTATTTCCGTAGATTCGTTAGAGATTTTTTTACCATAGCAAAACCATTGTACGACCTTACCAAAAAAGACAGAGAATTCAAGTTTGGTGACGAACAATTAAAGGCTTTTGAAAGCTTGAAAAACAAATTGATAGAAGCTCCGGTCTTGGCACTGTATAGTCCAAAGGACGAAACAGAACTTCATTGCGACGCAAGCGCACAGGGATTTGGAGCGATTCTGCTACAAAGAAAGCAGGACGGAAAGTTACATCCGATTTTCTATTTTTCAAAGAGAACGACAGATTACGAAGCAAAATTGCATAGTTTTGAGTTAGAGGCGCTGGCAATAATAAGTGCTTTAAAACGTTTTAGGGTATATTTACAAGGTAAACAGTTCAAGATCGTAACTGATTGTAATTCGTTGACCCTAACGCTAAACAAGATAGAACTGAACCCTAGAATAGCCAGATGGGCGTTAGAGCTACAAAATTTTGATTACACTCTAGCACACAGGGCAGGTATTCGCATGCAACACGTCGACGCGTTAAGTAGATCGACAAATATTCTGACGATCGAAACGAATACTTTCGAGGAAAACCTGATAGTATGCCAAGGAAGAGACGGAAATATAGTTAAGATCAAAGAGTTGTTAGAACGATCGAACCATAATTTATACGAGATGAGAAACGGAGTGGTATATAGAAAGAAAAATGATGGCAGTGTCGTATTTTGTGTACGAACAAAGATGGAAAGTCACGTTTTGTATAAATATCATGACGAAGTAGGTCATGTAGGAACAGATAAGGTGTTAGAATTAGTGTCAAAAAGTTACTGGTTTCCCAAAATGAGAGAGAAGATAGGATCGCACATAAAAAACTGTTTGAAGTGTATTGCTTTTTCGGCTAAACAGGGCCGTGAAGAGGGTTTCATTCACAACATACCCAAAGAAGAAACACCGTTCGTGGTAGTACATGTAGATCATTACGGTCCAATAGACAATTCAAGGACGGCTAAAAAGTATATACTAGTGGTAATAGATGCTTTTACAAAATTCGTGAGACTCTACCCGACTAAAACTACAAATACAAAGGAAGTAAATCGAGCGTTAACGGACTATTTTAGAGCGTATAGTAGACCGAAGTATATTATTTCAGATAGGGGTAGTTGTTTTACCTCTGCAGAGTTCAAGGACTTTTTGTCCAAAGAAGGTGTTCAACATGTAAAGATTGCGACAGGTTCACCCCAAGCAAACGGACAAGTAGAGAGAGTGAACAGGAGTTTAGGACCAATGATAGCCAAATTAGTCAAACCAGAAGAAGGGGTATTTTAGGACCACGTCTTAGAGGTAGTCGAACATACACTCAATAACACAGTGGGTAGGACTATAAAAGAACATCCTAGTGTAATGTTGTTTGCAGTGAATCAGAAAGGCAAATGGTCGGATGAACTTAAAGACAATTTGACAGAACTAGAGTCAGGAGATGTACGCGACCTGGCAAAGACACGTAGCAAAGCAGCTCTAGAACAAAAAAAGTCACAGGCATACAACAAACGATACATAGATAAAAAACGGTGCAAGCCCACAAAATATAATATAGGAGACTACGCTATGATAAAAAAATTTGACTCGCACCCGGGAGCGTCTAAAAAACTGATACCGAAATTTAGAGGACCCTACCAGATCGAAAAAGTCCTACGAAACGACAGATATCTGCTTAAAGATGTTGACGGTTTTCAACAGTCGCGACTACCTTACCAAGGAGTATGGGCGGTCGGCAATATGAAACCATGGTTGAACAAGAGTAAAGCGAATGATTGATTGTAAATTTGCAAGATCAGGTGATCTTAATGGTCAGGATGGCCGAGTTGTAGTAATTATTGTAAGAGTTAAGCATCTAACTCGCACTGTCAAATCATATTTATATTCATGTACTTAAATTATATATTATGTTTATATATACACATCTAGTCATACATGTAAGATTAAGAATAATAATAAAGAGAGCGTCAGTTTTTCATGATCGCATTAAAACAAAACGGACGTGTCGTTATTTAATCCGCGTCGTATAGTGAAACAGTACTACAAAACTACTTAGCATTATTGTACAAAAACTTAGTCGCTAATTGTGCTATAACATAAAATTGATCTTCTCTAGTTTTACATGTACTTAGCTTGGTGACCATCTCCATTACAAGCGAATTCATTTCCTCTATGGAGAACAATTCTCCACTGTTGCTGGTTGCAGCGGGTTTGATGGTGTTTGTGGATGTTGTTGCAGCAGCTGAAGCATACTCTCTCTCCCAAGTTTTCGTTGTAGAGTTCTGATGTTTCTCGCTTCTCTATCTGAATGTTTCGTTCCGGCGCGTGTTGGTAGGGCAGGGAAATCGTTCATAGACAGCAACGAAATACCGTTGTTGTTGTTATTGTTATTGTTATTAAAGCTCGGCCTTGGCATAGAGCGAGGGCGATTGATTGATTTTATTTGTTGTTTTTTGTCTCATTTCAATATATTTGTTTCGACTGACGCATGCGCTGTCTGTAGACTTGTGATTTCCCTTGCAATTAGCGCACTTGGGCAAGTCGGGGTTATTACAGTCAACAGTCTTGTGATGACCTGCGCAGATTGAGCAATATGTTTTTATATTACAATTTCTTTCGCCGTGGCCAAACATTTGGCAGTTACGACACTGAGTCAGTCTGTTGATTTGTTTACGCTTATAGCTCCAATTAATTTGAGTGTGAAAGATGGAACGAATATCTTTTCTTAACTCATTAAGTTTTTTAGAGCCATTTTCAAGTGAAACTATGTAAAACGTATCGGTGTAATACTGATATTTTTTTGTAACCATTTTTACTTCCAAACATTTAAGTCCAAGTCTTAGTAGTTCATTTTTTAATTTGTTTTCTTCGTATGCACCTAGGCCAAACAAAACTACTTTGAAAGCTCTTTCGCTTTTATTGTCATGGGTGAAAAATTGGCAATTTTCTAATTTTAATTTATTGAGCACAGAATTATATGAATCTATACTTTCGCAATTAGTTTTAATTCCAATAGACATTCGTTTAATAGAATAATCAGACACTTTAAGATTTTTCATCAGTTCATGCACATACTAATCAGGTTTTTGCAAAAGTTTGATTGGGGGAACATTTATTTTAGCGATTTTGTTTGGCAACACAATATGGTCGTCCATATCATCACTTTCATGATCACTGTCTGGCAGACACTGTAAGGGGCTCCAATAATTGGAGTCCTTTTTAGTTAGGACCATTTTGGGTACGCACTTAAGTTTTTTATCTGAGGACAGTAAGTTGTCCTCGGTATTTGGGGATCTCGCGCGCTTACGAATTTTGAATGTTTTTAATAGATATATTTAATATGATAGCTGTACTAGTACGGTTCACAGATCGATGCGCGTTGCATTAAAGCTCCGGGCTGACTGATCTAATTGATTGGATTTTACTTTTGACAAGGCATTATACAAGTCTCCATTTCCAGATGGATATTTTGGCATATTTGTAACACAAATGTGCAAAATGAGGACAGTAAACCTGAAAAGGAGAGATAACAGGGTAAACTATCTCACGAAATCTTTATGCTTAACACCGCGTAGTTTATAGACTAACCATATTCCTCCATAAATTACCTTTAACTACGTCTACTAATTGTCTAACAAATTGATTATCCTGTCAATATCAGTGACGTTAAGATATTAAATTACTGAAAAGCTAAACATGACATAAGTTAACTACGTCTGCTATAAACACATGTTCAGTATAGTAAAAACTAAATTTTGAGGCGAACGGAAGTTGAGAGGGAGATATAAGTTAGTGAAGATAGAAAGAGAGAGAGAGTTACGTTTCGTAGAGTAGGGGAAAGAGAGAGAGGTGTGAGCACACATTTTCTGTCTCTCTTTCTCTCATAGCCAGTTATGTTTCGTATATCTAAGACACAGTGCAGGCCTATTGTCTGTATCACACTGTAGGAGCAAGACAGAGCAGTGCGCACGCACATTTTTTTCTCTTCCTCTCATAGCCAGTACATACATGAAATATATATGACGCCAAATGTTCCAAAACAAAAGAATAACGAAAAAATGCGACAACCAATTTTTCTTTAAACGTTATAAAATATATTTATTTGCATCAAGTCTACAAGAAAGAACAAGATGTTTCGCGCTTGGTGTTTTTTTTTTTTGTTTATAAATTATTTTTATTCAGGCGAATTACAATTTTTTAAAATAAATATCAAATGTTAACAATTTTGTTTAGTTTAACAACTAAACAAAACTAAAATAAATCTAAATAAATAAATGAACAAAAGATCCATCCAAACAGTTTAAAATATGCAAAAAAAAACATTTAAAACTAATTAAAGGTATTCCCTAAAAGATTAAATACTTAATACAACAAGGTAGGTAAATAAAGGGGATTTCAAAGGCTTATAGGCACCATTTTTAAACTGCACTTCTATTTTATCTACACAGATAAACTACCCATTTCACTGGGATTCTTTTTGGACTAGGATCCTTAAGTGTTTCTTTGCCATTTCGCTATTAAACATTTTTGTGTTAAGGAAGCAAGAAGCGATTACCTTAAAGGATGATGCACTTAAAATGATGATACACTTGAGTATGTGTGTGTATTTATGCAGTTATGTTTATAATATAAGAGACTAGCATTGGGTATTATATAAAAACATTAAGACAATTTTTTTGTAATGATAGATTCGTTTTGATTTGAATCAGAGAATGGAGTGATCTAATTTTTTTTATCAGTGATAAAACATTCAATCAAATCTACCACTAGCTAGTAGCTTGTGGGTATTCCATCTACACATCATTTTTCGAGTGCTTTGTGTTTCAGATAAGCTGAACTTAATTTTTATGATTCCCCGCTTGTTTGCGCACACTTAAATTTAAGTTAGTACTACATACTTTTATTTGCTTTTAGTTGCTTGTGTGTTTTAGAGTTGCATGCTAAATCGAGAGTAAAAAATACTGTTTTCGTTCACAATAATTTCAAAATTGCTGGAAGGTGAGGTTCTTTTTGATCGAGTTTCTGATTGTTGTGTTAGTAGCCGCAGCTGTAGTTCCGGAAGCGACATCTAATAAAATGTTATTTGCCATCGAGCTTGTTGAGGTGTGGTGAAAGAGTACTAAGAAACCATAATTTGAAACGCAGTTTCGAGAATCCACTTCTTTTTCGAGTATATGACGTGCTTTTGCCTTATGTTCAGCAAGAGCATATCTGACTAAATCATGCTGCTTCTGTAGTTCGTCCGTTCGCCGGTCATAAGTCTGCTTTAGACGCACTCGTTCTGCAACGCCCCTTTCTACCACAGAGCTGGCTACCTCTTTCTTCATTCTCACCAATTCATCACGGTCCCTGTGGACAGTGGCCAAATTCTTAACCTCATTTCGTCGCGCTTCTTGTAACTGATGCATAACTTCACTGGTGACCTTGTCCAGTGACGTCTTTAATTGCTTCATTTGATTCGATTGAGAGGTTTTCATAACTTTTTCTGCTGTCGAGTAAATGGCGTCGTGAAGCTTCTCCTGTAGTTCTCGATAGCTCGCTGAATGTTCCCTGCAGGAAGCCAATAACCGCTCAGATTGACTTCGCGCAATACCAGTCTTATCTCCATCTGTTGTGCTTTCTTCACTGCTTTCAGGGACCGCCGTCGCATCAAGCGGACAAGGAGGGACTTCGACGCTAGGATCGAGACTTTTACTGCTTAATCGCTTCACCAATTTGTTAGTCATCGAGAACTTTGGTTTTTTTGTTCCATCCAAGGGACCGACCCTCTGATCTACGATTTTAATCTTTTCCTTATCGTGTTTTTTCGCAGAGATTCTAGCTTTTTCTCCATTTCAAGTCGTTTTTCACGTACCAACTTATGATCGAGAATTTTATCTAGTGGTTCTGCCACCACTGTATCCACATCAAACTGAACAGACTCAACCTGTCGAATGGAAGTATTGACAGATTGATCCAGTGAATGTTGATGTTGAATTGATTGGATCGTTGTTGATGTACTTTCTGCATCAAAATCTGATGGAATCTCAACGCTCATTGATGTGGCAGCTGTTATGCTTGTTCGATGCTTTGGGCTAATCGTGATTGATTCCACAGAAAGGAGTTCTTTTTTCTGACTTAATTGTACAAAAACGAATGAGTTTGTTATGTCATCTTCTTGCACAGGTTACGTATCTTCGGTAAGCACTGCCAATTGTTTTTCTCTTTTCTCTAGTTCACTTTGGTATTTAATTGGATTGGCTAACGCCTCGGCAAAGTTCGATAGATCATCCGAAACATAATCCTTAACTACAATGCATAGGAACATTGAGGCCAAGCCCATCGGCTGACCCACTTCAGTACGGAGATTAACATGACGATAACCAGGACATAGACCAATAACAGGAAGTACGTGGTGACCGATAAATTTCCCACTCTCCTCGAATGCAGCTATTCGTATACTTGCTAACTCTGGTAGGACAACTTTTTTAAAAATGAATGGATCTTCTCGAATACTGGGTTAATACCATTATCACGCACAATTTTAGTTCGAAACTTTTTACGAACTGTATCCGCCGGAAGACCAAACATATCTACTTCAACATACGTGCCAACTCGTTTGTCTGTGAGAAATTGACCCGAAAGCACCGTTATTGAGACCGTTCCGGCAATGATGCCATCTACCGTACTTTCAGCAAAAGGATCTAGTCGTCTATCGGTCCGCCGCATGAATTCCCGCTTGAGTAAGTAACCCGTTCGATCATTATATTCAAAAATACCCAAATTTAACTGCATCGCCAAGTCCAGGGTCTGAAAGTTAAGAGCTACTAACTGACAACCCGCATTCCAAAAGAGCTGTGGCATTAAGTTTGAACTATCAAAACGCGTTCCAGCTGGGTACACTCTAGACAATTGATGCTTGTTGTTGTTGCTAACAGAATAGAAAAATAACTATGCACAAATCGCCAATCTACGTGGTTAAGCTAGAAGGGCAAACGGTAATGCTCTCACTTGTAAGCGCCGCTGGTCGGCTGTTGCATCAAGTGTACGAAGACTAACGGGTACCGGTACTATTGTGCGGGTGTGCTGGCGCAATAGATAAATTTGATTATTATGCATAAATTTGATTGTTACATCATTGAACATAGGGTAATATAGAAAATGTTTGAAAATTACAATTTGGTTTTTGCGAAATAAATGAAATAATTATACGTTTCCCAACATGCCGCCACCGCTAAATTAGTTTCAGGAACATGGTAAGATGGCTAGCTTGTTGATGGGCCGCTTATACACTCCGTTGGTAGTCTTGACACAGACGACCCGCACATGGCCTTCTGGACCGGAATGGGTATCTGCAACACGTCCTAGAGACCATTTGGAGGGTGGCAATTTGGCTCCTTTACAGCGACTAAGTCACCAACCTTGAAGTCTCGGGATATTTGTCGCCATTTGGGACGCTGTTGTAGCGACGTTAGATAGTCCATGTGCCATCGGTGCAAAACCCTTGAATCATGTTTTGCACAAACTCCCATCGATTTAATCGATTTGCTGGAGTGTCCAGATAGTTAGGTTCAGGCAGCGCCGTATACGGTCGTCCTATAAGGAAATGAGAAGGGGTTAGAGGATTTAAATCTGAATCAGAAATTGCGCAAAGAGGCCTAGAATTTAATAACGCTTCGATTTGGGCTAGCAAAGTGGAGAGTTCCTCGAACGTCAATATATTGTTTCCAACGACGCGACGAAGATGCTGTTTGACGCATTTTACCCCCGATTCCCAAAGTCCCCCGAAATGGGGACTATGCGGGGGAATAAACTCCCAGTTAATGTTTCCGCAGCTAAAATAGTGGCGATCTTCTCGTAGTGCTTCCTTGATCGTACTAAAGTAAGTATACATCTCGGAGAATAACCGCGCAGCTCCACGAAAATTGGTTCCATTATGAGTTCCATAGGAGTATATCGCAGCGCTTTTCCCGAGTCTGGCGATAAATCTGCGAAGAGCAGCCACGAAAGCCTCCGTTGTAAGGTCACTAACTCCTTCCAAGTGCAATGCTTTAGTAGTCATGCAAACGAAGAGAGCAATATATCCCTTTGTGAGCATTGGTTTCCTTCCCTTAGAAAGTCGTAGCGTAATAGGTCCAGCGTAGTCACATCCGGTATGAGCGCGGGCGAAAGATGGCGAGAGTCGTGAAGATGGAAGGCCCCCCATGAGCTGCGTGGAAGTATTCTGACGCTGGCGAAAGCATTTCAGACAGTCGTTACCAATTTTCCTGATTAGGTTCCGACAGCCAATGGTCCAAAATTCTTGCCTGACCAAACTGAATAAATGGGAAATACCTGCGTGCAAGAACTTAACATGCGCGTGTAGAAGAATAAGTTTTGTGACCGCATGCTGCTTTGGCAGAATAATTGGATATTTAATGCTAAATGGGACATCAACCGCATTTGCGATTCTTCCTCCTACCCTCAGTAATCCTACTTCATCAACGAATGGTGATAACGAACAGAATTTAGATCGAACGGAAATCTGTTGGCCAGAGTTAAAAGCATTAATTTCTTCCCGAACACACTTTTGGACCCATCGAAGACAAAACTGCTTTGATACATTAACCTCAGAGCATGAAAGGTAGCTCGTTACACGATATTCCTTGAGATTTTTGCAATTTTTTGCAAAACGTTGTATAAAAGGTATAATCCGGAGCAACCTCGACCAAGAAGATACCTTGCTTGCCAGGTCCTCCATGAAATGTGTATTGTGGCAGGAGATTATGTTGGCAGCTACATGTTGCTTTCTTTCCTCAGGGACGCAAACAATATCGAGGTTTTCAACTAAGGGCCAGCAGATGAAATCCAAACACATTAGGTCCCTTCCACCATAAATGCAACAGCAGCAACTTACTAGGTTCAACACCTCGCGAAGGCGAATCGGCAGGGTTTTCTGTAGAACGAACATAATTCCAAGTCGCTCGCGTTAACCAGTCTAAAATTTCAGACGTCCGATTTGCCACAAAGGTATTCCATTTACGTGGAGGGGAAGAGAGCCATGCTAACACGATCTGCAAATCACAAAAGGCAAATGTTTGAATGGGTTGGACATCTAACGAAGAGGAGATTAGTTTTATTAAGCGACTTAAGAGAAGAGCTGCACACAGTTCGAGTCGAGGGATGGAAATCAGCTTCACTTGTGCAACACGTGTTTTGGCAGCGATGAGTTGAATCTCTACGATTCCATTTTGATTAACGCTTCGGGCGTAAACCACCGCTCCATAGGCCTTTTCTGAGGCATCACAAAATCCTATTAGGTGAAAACACTTCGAATTCACAGTACATCTTCGCTGAATTCGGAGGTTTTCGAAAACAGGCAGGGATTTGTTATCGAGTCTCTGGTAAAAAGGTTGGGCCTTCATCGTCGACATGCCCGCCTACCGATCTCTGGTATTTCGTCCCTTGAAGCTGGTGTTACGCATGGCGCCGTAACACTTAAATTGCAGTCTTGTCTTAACTCTTTTGACATGGACCTTGAGGCATACATCTTAAATACTATTACCTCGCGTACACCTCTACGTTCTTTCGAAATTAAATTATTATTTTTTTTTTTATAAATTCTGGCTCGCCAAGGCGAATAAATATACTTCGACCTAAAAAGATCTTTTGTGCCGTGTGGGCCAGAAAAATTTAGACTAGTAGAGTTTCCACTTTCCGTGTAAAGTGGACAATTCTCGCACCAGTCTATAGCGTTTTGCATACGTGAAGTAACGACGTTTGATTCTTTGCCCCTAATAATGATGACCAAGTCATCGGCATACCCTATTATGTCGTAGCCTAAATTACTTAGTTGAAGTAGGTCATATATGACCAAAGACTACAGGAGGGCTGATAAAACTCCTCCTTGTGGACAGCCTTTTATAGCTGATACTGATACTGAAGTCTGTCCTGACAAAGCAGTGATTTTCCGACTTTCGAGCATCGCTTTTATCCAGTTTATGGTGGGAAAGTCTACCTTTTGGTGAATTAAAGCATTTGATATTGAATCATAACCGGTGTTATCAAAAGCACCCTCTACGTCAAGAAAAGAGCATAGTGCAATTTATTTGCAACGGTCGGCGTTGTTTATGTGATTTGTTAGTTTTAACAGGGCGCCTTCCGTTGATTTGCCTTTTTGATACGCATATTGACAGGGGTGTAGAGGCATGCTAATAGTTACGCATTCTCTGATATGAACGTCAATTATTCTTTCCATTGTTTTCAGGAAAAACGATGTCAAGCTTATGGGACGATAGGATTTAGGTAGTTCACTAGGTTTGTTACCTGGTTTGGGGATAAATACTACATTGACCTCCGCCAAGTCCGTGGTATGTAGCCCCAGTTGAAACTGAACCTAAATAAGGCAATCATGTTAGGTAGGACGAATTCCATACCCTTTTGAATGAGGGGTGGAAAAATTCGGTCATTTCCTGGTGCCTTGAATGGTTTAAATGAGTTTATGGCCCATTTTACCTTATCTGGACTAAATAATTTACCAGATAAACTATTATTTCTGCTGAGGTTAGTTGGATATGAAACCTCAGTAGTGTGATCAGTTGTGTGATCGACAATTAGGGAACCAGGGAAGTGAACTTGCAGCAAGGTTATGAGAGTTACTTCCCGGTCGCTTGTGATTGTTCCATCAGGTTTGATGAGCAATCCCATGCAGTTTGAAGGATCTATTGAAAGTGCGCTCTGGAGCCGCGCCACTGCTGGGAGTTTTTCCAGCTTTTCGGAGTTCGCGCCATGAGGCCCTTTTAGATCTTCGCAACTCTTGGTTGTATTTGGTTAACAGGGATCGATATTGATCCCATACGACGGTGCGTTTCGATTTATTGAATTGTTTTCTCACGTTGACTGTGCCATTTGATCCAGTTGCGCAGTTTCTTCATTCGTTGCTGTTTCAGCGTCCATATTGCACTTTGCGAATTCGTGTTTTGTTCGATCGAATAACGTTTGCCGACCATTGCGCATTACAGATTCGGATTTCTTCATTGCGATTTTGTGAGTTTTTGTGAATTAAAATTGATATGAGAATATATAGAAGAATAGAAATGAGTGTATTCATATTGGACTATTTTCATTTCATTTGAACAGTGCCGATTGAGGCATTTTGCGAATTTGTGCTGTGTTGCATTGTTGGTTGGCTATTGAGATTTGTCTGTAAGAAGTGGTACGTTTCTATTGGTGTTTCATTGTTTTCAAATTTTCTATTCGGGATTTCATTGTATTGCAGTTGTTCTTCATAATGCCACCAACGAAAAGATCTAATTTAGGCCGACGTTCAGCTGGTGCACGAGCAGTGTCGACTCATCGTGCGAATATGAGTCAGATAGAGAGATTGCGCAACAACGAAGAAATGCAAACCACGTCCAAATTCGTGCGCAACAAACAAAAGAACAACAGCAGGCGGTAATCGATTCGCGTAGATTGGCACAACAAAGTCGTCGAGTAAATCGATGTGGAAATTTATCGATTCAAAGTCAACGAATAAATAAATAGACAACAAAGAAGAACTGCTGGCAATGTCAATTTGCTTCGATTACCATTCCGATATGATTGTGCATTCGATTATCGATCTCTTCCTGCCGTTCAAATTGGATCAATGGTTGTAGTATGTCCACATTGCAACGCATTGAAATTTCCAGGAGAAACACCTGGATTGTGTTGGAGCACTCAGACTCAATACTGGTCCATTGTACTACCAGGCAGACACACCACATTTTTCTGTGGGAATTTACTCGTTTTTCTAAGAAAAACGAGAAGACGCTTCAATGATAAGGAGCTTAGGTTTACAGCACTCACCAAATCCGCACCAAATACCTGCCACCTGATACGCGCAAAAGCAGGACAATCACAGAGGAAATGTTCCGCAGTGTCGTCGCTTTCTCCACAGGCTTCGCAGTTGGTGGTATCACTTAGTCCTTAAGGTGCTTGGCAAAAACGTAGTGTCCCGTAAGAACGCCAGTGGTCTGTCTGCAGTCTTTTCTGTTGAGAGACAACAAGAATGCCGCGGATTTCCCACTGACATCGGGGAGAATTAGCTTAGTCTGTCTGCACCCTGGAGAGTCATGCCAACGGCGATTGTGTTCATAGGAAACCCAACCGTCAATGGAAGCCCTGACCGAGGACGCAGGCAGACAAATCGCTGTTTCAGGTCCTGAGAAGCCCCCCTCTGAGCCTTGTCTAGCAAGTTCATCGGAGATCTCATTTCCCGTGATCCCGTTATAACCCGGGACCCAGACAAGTCTAATTGAATTCAGCCTTCCGACCGAATTCAGAGACATCTTGCATTCACGGACTATTTTGGAGGTGGTTAAGGGGTTGAGCAAGGGCTTAAGCGCAGCCTGACTGTCGCTACAGACGCAGATACTTCGCCCCCTCCACCTGTTCCTCGTAACATAGTCCATGGCCATTACGATAGCATAAGTCTCTGTTTGGAAGACTGACGCATATTTGCCTAACGGAAAAAAGTCTAACGTTTTCGCTCTCCACGAACACACCAGCATCAGATCCTTGATCGGATTTGGAGCCATCCGTGAAGATTCGACTGCACTCCCTTCCAGGTTCAGAGTCCGGCCAGAGCCAGTCCTGAGCGCGAGGAAAGTCGACCTCGTAGTTGCGCTTTAGCCGAAGTTCCGGTGTCATCGCATCAGACGGCATTTCCATAAGACAGGAGTCGAAGGACAACCGTTGCGAAAGTTCATCAAAACTCCAGTGCGAATTATACCAAAAGCCACCTCTTCTTAGACGTGAGATAGCTTTGATTGTACAGCCCCCCGTGCAGCCGAGACATACCTGCCTTTGGAGTTTGGCAATAGCAGCAGTAACGTATTTAAGTGAAAGCTTATTCCACCAAAAAACCGATGCGTATGCTATAAATGGTTTTATCATAGCCGTATAAATCCATAGGACTTTTTTCGGTGTTAAGCCCCATGTCTTGCCGAAAATGCTTTTGCACTGTCAGAAAACAGATAGCGCCTTGGCAGTCTTCAGCTCAACATGTTTGGACCAAAGAAGTTTGCTGTCCAGGATGACTCCCAGATACATTGGAGAGTTGGATTGTGACGCCTTTTAGGACTGGCTGAGTCAACCCGACCAGCTTCCTCCTTCTTTTAAAGAGAACAACCTCAGTTTTAAGAAGATTGACCGAGAGCCCATTCCTAGTACACCATTCGTCGATCACGTCAAGGGCCGCCTGCGCCTTGGCGCATACAGTCGCTAGGCATGATCCAACAGAAAACAAGGCAACATCATCCGCCTACGCCTGAGCGTATACATTAGAACTGTTGAGTGCGTTTAACAGAGAGTCGACCAGCATACATCACAGCAGTGGAGACAGAACGCCGCCTTGCGGGCAGACTCTGTTTACCATCCGCAACCAACGTTCTATTTATTAGCATTGCGTTAATCAACAACACTAATGGTTCGTCTACGCCGTGTTGTCTGGCGGAGCTGCACATGCTATCAAAAGTTGCATTGTCAAAAACACTCTCAATATCGATGAAAATGCCCATCGCGTATTATTTTCTGTCAAGCGCGCCCTCAATTCTACCAACTAGATTTTGGAGCGCAGTCTCGCAGGATTTTCCGCGTTGATAGGCATGTTGCATCTGAGATAGTGGGTGGAATCGCAAAGCAGTTTTGCGCACGTGAAGTTCAACCAGCCTTTCCATGCTTTTCAGCAAGAAGGAAGTCAGACTGATTGGTCTGAAGCTCTTGGCGAGCGAGTAGTCACTTCTGCCAATTTTTGGTATAAATGCCACTCTAACTGTACGTCAGGGTGTTGGAATGTATGCCAGTGCTAGGACAGCGGTGAAGATTTTCTTCATAGTCGGTAGCAACTGGTTTGTACATTGTTGCAGCATGGCTGGAAATATTCCGTCCGTAGGTACCAGGTGACTTGAAGCCGTCAAAAGACGCAAAGGCGTATTTAATGGCCTCGTCCGTTACAACGGCCTTCGCAATATACTAGCTACGCCGAGTTGTTTGTCTTGGCTCACTCATAGTCTCGGTAATCGGGGCTGGTTGTGAACCAATTCTAATCTGGTTACCCGGAAAGTGAGACTCCAGCAGATAAATAAGAGTTTCCGCTTTCGTCGCAGTGAAGTCGCTTTTGTCGCATCAAGTTTTCTAAGTGAGTCCAGTTGCCTTAGTGGAAAAGTTAAATTGCCAACATTGCCATCGCCACCGGAACCATTGCGATCGTATCTAGAAGGCGTAACAAGAGAATTAAAGCAATTTCTGGCAAATGTTCAGAACTATAATGGGTGCTTTCAAATGACTTCTTTCGCTGCATCAATTATCAATGAAAGCGGATATAATCCGTCGTTCAAGGTAGTTCCTGCTCGAAAAAGTAGGTACTCATCCGTTTCCTTTGAATGATCGCATTTTATTAAATTTGAATTCGTCTCTTGGTAACCAGATTCAAGAGCAGGTGCATCATCGTGCTGGGTCGTTATTGCCGCTTCCTGATGGCGAATACAATTTCTTACAAATCTATTTCATTGGGATCGAGAGCGATGAAATAAACCGTCGTAGTGCATTGTACAACGGAACGAAAGAAGACATCAGCCGTGTTTCTTTGCACGCGGATATAGGGACGGCATCAGAAAACGACTATCGCCGCTTAAGAATTCATCAAAAAAAAAAAACTTGGCAGCACACATGCACCTATGACATGCACCGTGACACAGCTGTAAGTTGTAGTTCAGAAATTTGTATTGAAAATCCTGAAATTGAAAAATATTTACTTCCGCCAATTGAAGTTGATGCCAAGCATATTCTAAAATTATGAAAAACAATTTCACATTAACAGATTTGCTGAATTCAATTACCCTTAAAATGAGGTTTGAAAAATAATAATAATAAATCACGAATAAAATATTCGGCGGGATGTGTGAGTAGTCGGTGGGTTGTCAAACTTTGACATTTCCTGAAAAATTCATCGGAAGGATTCATCAGAAACGAAGAAAATGGATTTTGGAAGCATTGTTTATCCCCGCTAAATGACTTAGCGGCGATAGCTAACCCCGCTAAATGACTTAGCGCCGATAGCTATCCCCGCTAAAGTTAGCGCATATAGGATAAGTTGTTGGTGTATTTTACATACCAATTTTAAATTATCCCTATATCCGCGTGCAAAGAAACACGGCTATCGTCAGGGAATTGCAACGAATGCTTCTTGACCATAATGAATTGATTAGATTATTTAAGAATGCGTTAGACAGAATGCTAACAGATGATCATCAAATCGTGATTAAAGCGGATAAAAGGCCTAACGCCTCGGCCACGCAGTAAGCGGCTGAGCGGCTAGCGGCTGAGTGGCAGCTCTAAGCGACGTATGGCCAGGCACTGAGCGACTGCTTTTGAGCGATTAGTAGTTAAAATGCCGTTGTCAAGAACAGTTCGCCGTACTTTACTGTCGGAAAATCGTTTGTATGTGTACAAATTACTTAAACGTATACAAAAAAGAAGACGATTTGGTGTTCATCCGATTAACCAATTAAGATCGGAGTTTGGAGAATTTAATCATTTATTTTTGAATCTACGAAAATTTCCAGATAGATTCTGGCAATATCTACGTATGTCTATCGAATCTTTTGATTTGCTGCTTGAAAAAGTGCGTCCTAGATTAATAAAACAAAGAATTGCTATTTCTCCAGAGCAGAGATTGGCTTTAACTTTAAGGTATGTACATTTATTATTACATTTCTAACTTTTTTTTCAAATTTGTTCATTAGTTTTAAGTTTTTCCAAAATAATCTTCTGGATGTCTCCCCTTACTTCCAGTTTGTCCAATAATGGAATTTTTTTCATAAACGGCAATAAACTTTTAAAGAATTGTAGATCGTCGCAGTCTTCCTCCTTTTCCATTTCTGATTTCAACAACTTAAGCCTTTCCCTTTCCAAATTTAAAAATTCGGAATCCACATCCATTGCTGAGCTCTTCCTTTTTTTTGGCTAATGTGGCGGATGGGCGTTGGCTATCGTATGGTTTTTTTAATACTTCTTCTTCATCGCCCAGAAAATCAGCCAATATATCAGTGAGGTTTAGGTTATCAGCAGCATCCACAGGTCCCGACAAATTTCCCTCAGTTGGATCCGGCACAATGGTATCTTTAATGAATGCCATAGATTCGAAGTATGGCCATTTTATTTTAATGGAAGTTGCTTCAGATCCAGATAATGGTCTTGGTATTTTTTGTAGGTTTTTGCGATACGTGTCTTTTAGGTTCTTGCACTTGTTTTTTGCGTCCACTCCTAAAAAAAAACGATATTTTTTATATTATTTTTATATTTATATATTATATAATATTTTCAGGTTTCTTGCTACTGGCCATTCTTTTAGGGATTTGGCATTTGCTTTTCGTATGGGCAGAAGCACAGTCAGTGCAATCGTTTCGGAGACTTCTGTTATTATATGGAAAAAACTTGTTAATGAATATATGCCTGTTCCAACAACAGATCATCTTAAAACAGTGATCAACGATTACTATACGCGTTGGAAGTTCCCTAGCTGTTTTGGCAGTATTGATGGCAAACATTGTCAAATTAAATGTCCAGCAAGCTCTGGATCACATTATTTCAATTATATACATTATTTCTCCATTGTACTGCAAGCTGTAGCTGATGCTGACAAAAAGTTTCTCACAATAGAAGTTGGTGGGAGAGGAAAACAAAGTGATGGCGGAACTTTTGCAGGTTCCAAATTATTTACGTTGCTTGAAACTGAGAAGTTCAATGTGCCTCCTCCACAAGCACTGCCGGAATCAAATATTGTACTACGGAATTTTTTGATAGGTGATGAAGCATATCCTTTGAAACCTTATTTGTTAAGACCGTACCAACGGAGGGATTTAAATGCACGAAATGAACATTTTAACGATCGACTTTCAACGGCAAGAAAATGTATAGAATGTGCATTTGGAATAATGGGATCAAAATGACGCTTTTTGCAAAAAAACATTGAAACGAAACCGAGAACGGCGATAAATTTAATAAAATGTGCTTGCATACTGCACAATTTTGTGAGAGAGTGCGATGGAGACAGTGATTTGGACTATATACAAGTAACATCAGCAATGCCAAACGACGCAGTACGAACTGTCAACGCAGCAGCAGCAGGTTACCGTTTTAATAGAAGTACCCATACAGCTTTGGATGTTCGAAGTAAAATAACGGAGTATTTTTTTGATTTTGCACACTAAACCACAGGTGTTAACTTGCTATGCATTAAACTATGTATCACATAAACTTTAAATAAAAACTTACCACTTAAACCACAAATTTCACCAACTTCCTTCCATAGTTTCTCAGTAATATTTTTATTTTTAAAATTGGCATTTCTATCTTGCCATAAATCTGGTCGAGATTGCACACACGAAATTAACAACTCAATGTTTACTTTGGCCATCTTTACTTCTTGCCGCTCAGAACATTACTAAAAATTAAAACAAGTTTGGTTGCTGAGCGGCGCCGCTTAGCCGCTCAGAATTTTGTTTCGCCGCTCGCTCATAGCGCGGCCGCTTCTATGTGATTTCATATGTTTTATATCTTTTTTCCGCTCAGCCGCTCAGCCGCTCAGCCGCTTACTGCGTGGCCGCGGCCTAACGGAGCGCACAAGCGGCATTGTACAATAGTTTCGTTGTGTTTTTTGGTGCAACGAAGTCCGCCGGGCCGCTAGTTTATTATATATGTATATGTATATTATACAACACATGTATATATTTTACATAATACATATATAAACATATATGTATATATACATACATATAGTTGGAGCTAAAGAAGTTTTAAGTGTGGTCTAAAGCGTGATAAAAACGAGGTATTCTATATGGTTTAGCGTTTGCATTTGAAGCAGTAAGTTAAAAGAAAAATTGTTAAATTGAGCATTGAAATCGTAATTGAAATGAAAACCTTGAAATAAGTACGAAACGTATTGTGGAATTTACGTTATAAACACAAATAAAACTAGTGGCTTCTTTGATGCTCGATTTTTACGGCGAGTTGGCTTTTGTCTGACTGAATGTTGATCGAGAAAGCACACCGCAAATCATGCCATGCGTTCAAGCAATTACTGTACTTCCTTTTCATCACTATAAGAGCAGAAAACAAAGCTTCAGGCCGAGTTTTTTCCCGAAAAACTAGGTTTTCTTCCAAATCGACAAGTTCTTCTTGGAATCCAGGAATATTTCTCCAACCTGCTCCACATGTACGTCAAATGGATTTCGAACACAGCTCAACATTTTCAGCAATATATCTGTCGAGTTCAATCGGGAATATACGTGTATATAGAGCATTTAATTTTATGAAATTACCAAATAAAATATTATGTAAATTAACCTTATGTTTCTTCCCTCGCTATCTATACAGCGGCCCAATCGTTAACCATCCGCGACCCAGATTTGGGCGCAGTTTTTCGGAACTATAGTGCTAGAAAAAAATGTATGTAGACTCCACATACGAAAATGCGTCCAAAATTCTACAACAACCTCATCCTCTCGCATTTTTACTTCTTTTTGAATATTAGCATCCCATATTCTCAACTACATAACTTCACATTTTGTTGCATCAATAAATGGAAAGCTTTTTGGTAGTGTAAGTATATTTGGATATATTTGGGATTTTCCAGTGCGTATTATTATCATCAAGCCTCGTTTCTGCATCTCAGTCATTTACGTACTGAACACACTAAATGCCAAAAACATATCATAACATATTACGCGATTGAGTAAGCGTTTGCTCGGCTTGTAAAAAATTGGATAAAACTGTTGTACAATTTACGTTCCTCGACCGGATAGTAAGAAAATTCTCACCCAACGAAGGGGGTATGGATTGCTGGCGATTTTCCGGATATGTACGCTTGATGACCGCAATGACTTTGAAAAGGTCAACGATACCTCACGACTCAACCAGAGACAACGACTAGCAACGAGAATAAGAAGACGAGAGAGTGTCCGACAATTCCGGTTGTACAAAAAAATTTGCGTTAGCCGCAATGCTTCATTGATCTTTATATACAATTCAATTGGTATAATTTTAACTGGATTTACAAGAGAAAATATGGCTGATGTTCGAAAGATAGGCGGCAATTTTAAATAGTTCAATTAGCTTTTAGCACAATTCATGTTGTAAACAATAAGGGTTTTAACCTTTGATACAAATTTTATACAATTCAAAATAATGTACTCGTAGTTAGTATAAAAAATAAACGATGATTTATGCGAAGTGCCCCAACAACTGTTTTCAAAACTATTTGCACTCGTTTCTGTAATAGAATCTGCAACTTACCACATCGAAACATCCGGGTGCTAACCCTACTGTAGATCACGATTGTGTAAAAAACTATTGTCAAAGTTGCAAAGTAAAAATATTTGATTATCGTTTAATTTTCATTGTGACTCAAAAAACTATTGACTCCAAAAACAATATGGCAGCATTTTTTTGTTTCTGTGTATAGTTGTAAGAACTGTTTGCAATTATTTTCAACATTAATGTGATCGTTATTGAAAAGAAATTAAATATAAATATCCGGTTAAAATTAAGGTTTTTGTTTTTATTAATAAAGGCTCCGAGCGAAGCCGGGAGTGCAGGGAAATAACTTCACGGGCAACAACTTCACCTCGAGTGGGAAATAACTTCACTTTTTTGTGAAGGTGAGCAATTACTCCACCGTAAATTTTGTGAAGTTATTTCCCATATATAATTTGAGAATTTGTCTATTATAACTGAAGAGCAAATATGAAATGGAGTTATTTATACGTTTTTGGTATACTTTCATTTATGTATAACAAAATATAACAATTTATTTTTAGCAATTTATATCGGTGCCGTGAAATAAGGCGTTGCGCAATAAGGCCATATTGAAAATGTGTGAAAGTCCATAAACAGTGCAATGCCAATAGGGAGGCATGCTGCACCCCTGAAACTCCCCTGCTTGGGGTCAGTTTTTGATTTGGAATAGGTGCGAGGTTTTATTTTAGCACTTGGCCTTACTGCAGTTTGGGTAAATGAATTCGTATAGCCTTTTTTCACTTTCAGAAAGCGAAAAAAGGCCATATATTGAAATATAGCCTTATTTCGTCAAGAACCGGTCGCAAACTGAGTCAACTTTACCAACGAAATTGTCAATCACCAATTATGACGGCACTTGAATTATCATAAAACGTTAAGAGAAATTATTTCCCACCTATGCTGGGCAATAACTTCACTTTTTCTAAGTGAAGTTATTTCCCAATCGATTCCGAACCTTAGTTAAGATTTCAAATGTCTAAGCTAAGGTGCGGAAACTAAAGAAATTTACTTCCCCTCAACAATACACACTCAATCGTTCACAGTGGATAAAAAGTAGAGACAAAATTGATTTCGAAAGTAAAGATTATATCAATTATGCAGGAATAATAGATTTGAAACTTGCTTTCGTGACCATGCATCTAAAGACACATTTTAAAATCAGATGATTTACAAGAGAAAAGCAAAAACACCACCATATGTGCTGCATGTGCCAGTGAGACTACGTTTTGCCCGAAGTGTGGAGAGTATTGCTGCCGTAGAGGCGTCCGTCGCAAACAAGCCAAATCAGTCAATTTCGCGGTTCTCAAAAATCGGGCCTCTCGCAGACCACATTATGGGGAATTTGACGTAAGGATCTTGGTATACACCCTTACAAGATTAAGCTAACTCAAGAACTAAAGCCACTTGATCATATGACGCGACCTACGTTCTCGAATTGGGCTCTGGGTATGATGAAAGAAAATTAAGAATTTCATCACAAAATCATCTTCAGCGATGAAGCGCATTTTTGATTAAACGACTTCGTCAATAAGCAAAGCATACATTACTCTACAGGTTAGAACCCTCATGTGCTTCATGAAACAGCACCTCATCCGCAGAAAGTCACTCTAGAGGCGTTCGAAATAAAAGCTTAAAGTTGTTTGCGTTCCTTATCAAAAACAACATCGATGTAGGTTTACTGTCACAAAACAATGCTTAATGAAAACCAAAACAAAATAAATAAATTGAGCAATAGCGATTACAAATGCTATCGAATGGGTAGGGAAATTAGAAGAGTTGGCGGTGTTGCCATCGTAGTGAAAAGAGCAATACGCCATTCGGTATTACCTTCTGTTAATACTAAATTAATCGAGAATGTTGGTATCGAGATATCATTTAGCAATGGACGGTCGATAAAAGTCTATTCAGTTTATTACCCTGGCGGCGCTACAAACACATCGAGGCGCATAGATTTAAGGAGCGACTTAAGAAAATTAACTGGCATTAGTTATATGTGTTTAATTGAGCGGGATTTAAACTGTCGTTATAGAAATTGGGACTGTAGTTGTGCAAATGCTTGGGGTAATATACCAGCAGATCTGAGTACCCGGAATGCTTTTCAGATACTGCATCCACCACAACCCACGTACTCACCACGTATACCTACAAGTAGTAGATTCAACCCCTCTACTTCTTTTCTTAAGTAATTCGATCGGTCTTATAAGCCAACCAACTGTGATAAATGACCTAAGCTCGGATCACCTACCAGTTTTCTGTAGTATACTAAGTTCACCGGTGATAGAAAATGCCTATACTTGTGACTTTAAAAACGCCAATTGGAAAAAGTATAAAGTTACTCTGAAAAGGAAACTACTTAGTATGTATATCGAAGACTGGAATGTTGTTAGTAAAGCTGACTAATACCTACTTATAGAAATGTTTAAGACCTATATCTTAGAAAGTGTTGATGTATCAGTCCCCAAAAAGTCCGTTTTGTCCGGAAATTCTAGTCACCTACCTCGTTATATTTTGAATATGGTAAAGCTCCGTAACAAACTAAGAAGAAAGTGTCAAACTCACTGCCTTCTGATTTACTTTTATCAAGTAAAAATACTGAATATTCAAATTCGAGAAGAAATTGAAAAGTTTTGTAATACTAAATGGAATCGAAAATTAGATAGCTTAAGTAAAGCTAGTAAACCATTTTGGAATGTGGTAAAAATAACGAAAAACAAGCATAGTTACGTCCCCACACTCAAATATGCCAATGACATAGCTCTGTCGAATACTGATAAAGCGAATATGTTAGCAAAATCGTTTGAATCCAACTTCTTGCTAACTAATACCAATGCCAGCAATGTTGAACCTGTGATGGAATCAACTATTGATTCTGTTTTAAGCCAAAACGCTTCTCTCGACATACAGTTTGTTACCCTAGCTGATGTTCAAGATATTATATCTAATTTAAATTGTCGTAAATCGGTTGGATTTGACAAGATCACTTGTATGTTAAACATCTTAAAAAAGCTGGTATAAAATGTATTAAATTTTTTATTAATAAGTGTATCCAAATTGGATACTTCCCAGATAAATGGAAACATGCTAAATTGTACCAATTTTAAAACCAGGTAAGCCGTCGTATGATCCCCTAAGTTATAGGCATATTAGTCTGTTAAATTGCTTGGGAAAGTGTTTTGAAAAAACCATAAAACAAAAGTTACTGCTACATATAGAAGAACACAGAATATTTCCACCTCAACAATTTGGCTTTCGTACAGCGCACTAAATACTTCGAATAAAGCAACATATAAAACAAAACATAAATATTGGTCAAGGTACGGGAATGGTGTTGTTAGATACTGTAGAGTGGAAGTACTCAGTAAGATACCTAAGGGTAATTTTAGATAAGTGGGTTACGTTTGGACCCTACATCTTACATACTATTGCCAAAATTAACAAAACGATTAAAATCCTATATCCGTTTATTAACCGAAAATCTAAGCTAAGCAACCCCCGCGATGGTCAGTCACCTTGACGTGTGTACCATCATTGCATTCGATGGTACCGGTGCGCAGGCTTACGGTGCAAAGATTCAACGGGCTATGCTGTCTAAGGGCCACCCATTGCAGACAGGCCGATTGATGAGCGCCAACCAAGAACTGGCTAACTTAACGTCCATCCACCCCTATTCCAGAGTGTCATGCGACCCGTGCTTATTGGATGGTTTGCAGCCAGGGGTAACCGGCTGTATTTTCACGGAGCCTCTCTGATACCGGGCCACCTCAGAGAGTAACCATGGCCTTACCACGCTAATGCGGGGCTCTGGCGTGGTTGACCGTCTTTCCCGCGCTACTCGTGGGATATGCCCAAACAAAACAAACAAAAAAACAAAAACAAACTAAACAGAATGCGGGGACAGACCGCAGACGAAGCCATTGGTCGGATGGAGCAGGACATCCATGACGACCGCCTGGCACAAGATAGACCCGGAAGGAGTCGAGAGGGAGGCTCTAAAGTGGAGCAACCCAGCACCAGTCAAAGAACCATTGTTACCTCACGACAAGCCACGGGGGTGCATGCAGTGGGGATAGGAGCCAAATCCTAATCCCCTCCCTGTCCGGGAAAGTAATGGTGGAGGGAACTAGGGCAGCGGTAAAGAGCATAGCTCAAGTACCAGCCCCTGTACCCCCCGACTACAACACCGGAAGGAAGAGGAATGAGCCAGCCTTACCTCCACCTGTGAAACCAGGCGCGAAGGACGACCCTCTGCGAAGGGGACTTAGTGGTGCTGCTACTAAATGGTACCTCCGCTACCTCAATAAAGGCTTCGGGCCTGAGGAAGCCTAAAGGAGGGTGAGGAGCATCGGGCCAAGAGAAGTGGCGACGGGGAAAAGGGGGAACAAACACATCACCCCCCCCCCCCCCCCACAACAAATAAAGCCAAAAAGCAGAAGGTGGATGAAGGTACCGAGAGGGCCACGGGAAAGCCTGCAAAAGCGAGCGCCACCGTGGTCGGTCGAAGCTATGCTACGGCGGTGAAAAACTTCACGGCTAGCGGTAGATACGAGACAGGTGCGATTGCTGAGCAGGTTGCTGTTCTCCCGGTGAAATATCCGCAGGAGATCCTCAGCAACCCAGACCTCACGGCACTTGAAGACGCCATTGTGTTGGAAACGGTGTAAAGTTATACTTTCAATATGTTTAATATTGAGCATAACGAACGTGTGTGGGGGTTATGCCTCCTATAGTTGTAGTCATGTGGCCTATCGCCCTATGCTGTACTAAGCGCAGCTCGCTATGTAATGTTGCTGTATAAAGCGCAGCACGCTAATGGACAGATGGCATGTGAGTGCCGATGTTAATTACGAGTCGAAATTGGGATTAAGACTGATTTTATTTAAATCGATAACGCCCCTTATATACACAAATCACTTACAACTAATTCACAATAAGTATCACAAACAACTACACATGCATACCATAATAATGAACATAATTCTTTTAACCTACATTATTTTCAAAGCATTCATGCTCACCATTTCAATATAATAATCAATTAATTTGTCCTAATTTCTATTGCCTGGGTGAACGAATGCAAATGCAAACAATAACAGACACATGTACTTTGTTGAACTTTTGCATAGCATGAATCACTGTCGCTATTAAATGGATGCCATTTGACACCTTCCATATTCGAAGCAAAGCGCAGCGATTCAATGTTACGTAGTAGTTTTTCGTTGTTTATTTTGTGCCTGCATTGAGTCACACTACAACGGCCTTGGGATGGGAGCATAATCTCAAATTCCAGGGCATACCTTTCAAACATGGAATGCTCTTAGTTGACTGCGAGACTCCGCAGACAGCTGAGTGGCTAAAGGCAGTAGCCCCAAAGCTGGGGAAATGGAAGGGGACACGCCTCATGCCATGCAGTGGGACAGATATACCAAGGTCCTACTCCATAACGATCTTCCTTCCACGCAGTGCAGAGCAAGAAGCTAAAACCTCCTTGGCACTGCTGGAAGCACAGAATGTGGGACTTAACGTTCAGGCGTGGAAGGTTCTCAATTGTCGAAAAGAGGGAACCGGGCAGGTACTGGCTCTTGGCATCGACCGAGAATCCTTCGACGCCATAAAATCCCAAAAAGGATCCCTGAGCTTCCGATTCGGCAGGGTCGCCGTGTGCGGACTCAAGAGGTCGGACGAGATCTCTGGGCAAACAGCCCAGCCAGCATAGAATCTGAACTCGCAGAGCGCGCAGTCCGAGGTAGAGCATACTGCTCCTCCGAAGACTAAAGCACCTTCTTCCGTTGTCCAATCAGCGGAGCAGGCTCCTGAGAAGACCGAGGAGTCTATGTCCATCTCGGAGAGCATGATCTCTGAGGGGGAAATGGACAAGACGGTCATCGACCTCTTCCAGGAAATCACCCAGGAGGAGGAAGATTCGTTGCTGAAGGAGGACAGGGCAATTGCCCCGCGCGAGCAATAGCTCGATGAACCCCGCCAACAGAAAAATCAAACTAGCACAGGTAAACATTCACCATGCTATAGCCGCCTCGGCGACTATATCTAGGATGTTTACCTGCCAAAGCCCCAGGAGCCATGGATCCTGAAAGGACAAGTCAAAGGATTGGCGAGCAAGGATGCAAAGGTAATATGGGACACTCGTGCCGAGAAACTGAGAGCTTGCATTCTAATAAACAATAAAAATAAATTTATTGTACTTTCAAAATACGCGACACGAGATCTGGTGCCAATTCAGGTACATCTGGATGTTGAAGGATGTCACCGCACCATTGTCAGCGCATCGGCGTATTGTGCAGGGGATGAGCCGGTTGTATCATCCCAAATGCAGCGACTGGTG
The DNA here is from genome assembly GCA_949715645.1 of Portevinia maculata. Taxonomy (NCBI): domain Eukaryota; kingdom Metazoa; phylum Arthropoda; class Insecta; order Diptera; family Syrphidae; genus Portevinia; species Portevinia maculata. Next base: position 38,394,278 of record OX454528.1, read on the forward strand.
GAGCATTGCAACAAGCTCCGCATGCCGCTCCTTATAGGGTGCGATGCAAATGCCCACAACAACATATGAGGGAGCACCGACACCAACATCAGGGGTGAGTGCCTGCTGGAATTTATTATGAGTTCGTCACTTGATATTATAAACGTGGGAAATACCCGCACTTTTGTAACTAGAGTCAGGGAGGAAGTACTCGACCTCACGCTTGGGAGCCCAAGCGTAAGTAAATTAATTAGCAACTGGAGAGTATCTAGTGAGCCGTCATTGTCTGACCATCGAATAATAGTTTTCGACCTGGACAGCACAAGTATCACGAAAAATCCAGTAAGAAACCCAAGGAAAACCAATTGGGAAACTTATAGAACTGCTCTAGAGAGCAATCTGGGGCGCCTTAGTCTGAGGAAGGCTCCGGGACACCCCCTAGAACTAGAGAGCGCAGTGAAAGGCATAACAAACGCCATCATCACTGCGTTCGAAGAAAACTGTCCTCTAAGTAGAGAACGGGACAGGAAACAGACGCCATGGTGAAGCAATAACTTGTCAAAATTAAGATCCGAGGTTGCGGAAGCTTTTCAATAAAGCAAAGCGCAGCGGAGAATGGCAAAGCTACCAAATGGCCCTTACTACATATAATAGGGAAATAAGATAAGCTAAAACAAATAGCTTCAGGAAATTCTGTGAGACAATCACCAGCACTCCTACTGCGGCAAGGCTACAAAAAGCTCTTGCGAAGTCAGGAGGAGTGCCGATGTCTCTGAGGAAACCAGATGGCGAGTTCACGGAAGATGAGGATCAAAGGGCACTATTGCTACTAGAAACTCACTTTAATGGCAGCTCGCCTAGTACTGAGCCAGGAATCAATACCACTTCAATCAGACCTCGGAGGGAAGACTGAGAAACAACATCAACCATCTGTTCTGAGGGACGACTGAAACGGGCAATAAATTCCTTTCAGCCTTTCAAATCTGCCGGAGTGGAGGGCAAAGGGTACTAATACCACACCTGCTAAAAATAACAAGGAGCAGTATTGCCTTGGGCCACATACCAATGCAATGGAGACGAGCAAGGGTTGTGTTTATACCAAAAGCGGGGAAAAAAGTGGTATTACTTGCCGGGAAATTCCTCTACCAGATTGTGAAGTGGAACAACTCTGTTTTTCATTGGACGTCACAGGTGTTGTGAGTTCGCTTATTTTTATTGTAAGTTATGTCCCTTCTGGAAGTGGATTGGATGTCTACGATAAACACATATCTAATATTGATTTTATTTTTGATAAGTATGATTATAACTCCAATAGTATATGTATTTTAGGAGATTTTAACGTCGGAGACATTGTTTGGACTTGGTCCGATCATGATAAAATGCTTATGCCATGTAACTTAAAGAAAGATATTGAATTTGTTTTAATTGATTTCCTACTTTCTTATAATTTGTGCCAAATAAGCTCAATTGTAAATTCACAAAATAGAATATTAGATCTAGTTTTTATCTGCTGTGATGAGATCAAGGCAAATACTTTTGAAGCCCCATATTCTCTGTTAAATAACTCTATTTATCACAATGAAACCTCTATTGAAATTGAGGTATATGATTTTTTAAAAGGTGACAGTAATCCGTCTAAAATGTTTGATTTTTCAAAAACAAATTTTAGTGGTTTGAATTGTTACCTTCATGAGATTGATTGGAATAATAATCTGAGACACTTATCCCTTCAGGAGTCATATAATTATTTTATATCCGTGATGTTTAACGGATTCAACTCTTTTGTCCCATATAGGTCGAAGAAGAATTTATCTAAACCTCCATGGTACAATAGACGGCTCTCTCATCTTAAGAACCTTAAAAACAAGGCTCACAAAAATTTCAAAAAGTCAGGTAGTCCTAGGGATTATGAATACTTCGACAAGCTGCGTAAAGACTTTCTTGCATTAAGTAAATTTCTGCAAAAAAATTACGTTATTCAAATTGAAAACAATATAAAAACTGACTCTAAACGCTTCTGGTCTTTCATAAATAGCAAAAGAAAATCGACTGGCTTGCCCAAATCCATGGTTTATAAAAATATAGAATCTATAGATGTTAATACAACACTGGAATTTTTTGCGAATTTCTTTGAATCTGTGTATTCAAGGCCCAATACTCCTAGTTTTGTATCAGATACAGAATGTAAAATTGATATTGGCCTCATTCAATTAAGTCGCCACGACATTATCTTAGCTCTTGATAATCTCAAGCCCAATTCAAGTCCCGGGTCCGATGGTATTCCCGCGATTATTTTTAAAATGTGTTCTCAAGCAATTTGCAATCCTCTTTTTCAAATTTTCAATCTGTCGCTGTCATCTGGAATTTTTCTTGAAGAATGGAAATCATCTTTTCTTATTTCAATTTTTAAATCTGGATCTAAGAACGATATTGAAAATTATAGAGGAATTTGCAAATTATCTGCTCTGCCTAAGCTTTTTGAAAGTATCGTTAAATCGAAATTGGAATTTTGTATCAAGGAATTTGTTTGTGATACGCAGCATGGTTTTTTGTCTGGCAAGTCCACTACCATTAATCTGGCGTGCTTCTCGCATTATGTTATTAATGCTATTGAAGATGGTTATCAAGTCGACTGTGCTTACACTGACTTCAGTAAGGCATTTGATTCAGTCAATCATCATATTTTAATAAAAAAACTTGAAAGTTTTGGGTTTCACTCCGCAATGCTTGAGTGGTTAGCATCTTATTTGACTGGCAGGATTCAAAGGGTTAAAATAGGTGATTACTTTTCACGACATTTTGGATGTGTTTCAGGAGTACCACAGGGTAGTCATTTGGGTCCCCTCCTCTTTACAATTTTTATCAACGACATATCGCGTATATTAAAATATTGCGATTGTTTGATGTATGCTGATGACTTAAAGCTGTTCCTTAAAATAAAAACTACACTTGATTGTGTGTTTTTGCAATATGATCTAAATAACCTATCTGTTTGGTGCGTAAAAAATTGTCTAATGTTAAATATTAGAAAATGCTTTATAATATCATTTTACAGAAGCTCATCTCTCTTAGAGTTTCAATATGAAATCGACAACATTGTACTAAACAGAGTCGAAGAAGTTAAAGATCTGGGCATTGTAATTGATTCGAGGTTCACCTTTGCACTTCACATTGATTTCGTTATTGCTAAGGCGAATAAACTTTCTGGTTTTATAAAACGAAATAGTAAGGAATTTTCGGATCCTCATACCCTTATTTCACTTTTTATTGCATTAGTTAGGTCTCTGCTAGAATATGCTGATATTATATGGAACCCACTATACAAAATTCACTCAGACCGCATTGAAAAAGTCCAGAGGCGTTTCACAAAATATATTTTTCGGAAAATGAGCTGGAACTTTGAAATCCCTTACCGAACTCGATGTCAATTGTTAGGTATCTCAACTTTAAGCTCAAGAAGGAAAGCGCATGACATCATGTTTGTAAGGGACTTGTTATGCTACCATCTTAAGTGTCCATCTCTTTTAGCCCAAGTACCAATCTATTCCCCGGCTAGACCTTTAAGGGAAAGAAATCTTCTCCTTCGACCTGTTCATAGAACTAATTACGGCCATAATGAGCCTATATCCAGAGCTATTGTTTCTTTCAATGAAGTTTGTAATTATGTTGATTTACATTTTTCTCGCGATTGCTTCAAAAGTGTTTTACTTAATTTTTTAGCATCACCTTAGTCTTAAGCTATTACTTTTCCTTTGAATTTGTATTTATTTCTTGTAGTCTGTTTAGCTTAGCTATTAGATGAATAAAATAAAAAAAAAAAAAAAAAAAAAAAAAAAAAGACCCCACACAGCCAAAATCGTACAGAGCCATCAGCCTTACGTCATTTCTTCTGAAGATGACAGAAAAGGTTGTGGACAATTATTTAAGGGAATATTTTCTGAACACATCCCCCTTACATCATCGTCAGCATGCACACAGAGCGGGCAGATCAACAGAGACCGCCCTATATCAGCTGACGGAGATAATTCGAAGTGCCTTGGAAGCAAAAGAAATAGTACTGTGCGCTTTCCTAGACATAGAGGGAGCATTTGACAACACCTCACATGAGGCGATTAAACGATCCCTGGATAGGAAAGTAGTTAACAGTGCAGTATCCAACTGGATGTGTGAGCTGCTGAGCACTAGATCAGCAGAGACTCAAACACCATCTGGAACCATCAGAGTAAACACAACAAGAGGATGTCCACAAGGAGTGGTACTATCACCATTAATGTGGAGCCTAGTTGTAGACGAACTGCTGGAAAAATTAACCAACCATGGCATCAACTGTTAGGCGTACGCCGATGATATTGTGTTGATTGCCAGGGGCAAGTTCGAAGAAACGCTTGGGGACATCATACAAAAGGGACTTAAAGTAACCAAGGAATGGTGCCATACTGTCGGACTTAACATCAATCCGGCGAAAACAACGATAGTACCATTCACAAGGAAAAGACAACTTCAAAGACTTAAGTACATCAGCCTATCAGGCACGACACTGATACCAGTCAAAGAAGTAAAATATCTAGGACTCCATCTGGATAGTAAACTCCTCTGGCGAAAACATACAGAGGAGATATCCAAGCAGGCCACCCGCGCTCTCATGATATGTATGAGCCTAGCGGGAAAGGTATGGGGATGCAGCCCAAACATCCTGCGATGGATGTACACTGCAATCGTGAGACCAATGATCACATACGGAGCGGTAGCATGGGCGAAGCGAACCAGTCTAGTCACAATGCGAGAGACACTCGGCAAAGTGCAAAGACTGGCGTGCCTGTGCTTTACCGGAGCAATGCGTAGCTGCCCAACCGCAGCCATGGAGGTGTTATTGGAACTGACCCCTCTACACATCATGGTGATGAACGAGGCAGACAAAACAATCCTTAGGATGGCAAAGGAGGGAATTGGGAGAGGGAAATGCATCGGTTCGAAAGAACACGGTGACTTGCTCAAAAAGCTCCCACTTCTTGGCATACCTATGGACGACAGCATCAGGAAATTCAACTTCGAGAAGAATTTTCAGATAAAGCTCAGCAATAAGGAGAACTGAAGCAATGAATCCATAACTTATGGACTGAGCAACCACACAACAAAGTGGTATACGGACGGCTCGAGGACCGAGGAGGGAACTGGTGCAGGAGTGTTTGGGCCAGGAACTAAGCACTACGAATCCATGGGCAAATGTACCAGTATCTTCCAGGCAGAAATATGTGCCATAGGGAGGTTCGTTCGATTCAACCTCGAGAAAAACTACAGAAATTGCAACATAGCAATAATGTCTGACAGCCAAGCAGCTATAAAGGCTCTTGACCCCTACATTATCAAGTCAAAACTCGTGTGGGAATGCCTACACGGACTGAATAGACTAGGCAAGAATAACAGAATCTCCATCTGCTGGGTACCTGGCCATGTTAGCATTACAGGCAATGAGGCAGCGGACTCTCTGGAAAGAAAAGGGGCAGAGGAACCATTCATAGGACCTGAACCATTCTGCGGGATAGGAGAACACACTATACGCGAAGAGTTCAGGAAACTAGAAAGTTTGTATCGGCCTTAACAAAAACAACCTAAGAATCCTAACAGGCCTCCTCACGGGGCACTGCAGACTCAAGGAGCACCTGAGGAAAATGGGCATATCGGAGGACGGACTCTGCAGATTCTGCAGTGAAAACGCCGAAACTCCAGACCATATACTGGAATCCTGTGTCAGTGCCCACCCACAAAAGGATGAAATATTTGGACAGGCACCAAATAACAGACAAGGACATAAAAACCATGGACCCACAGCTCATTCTCAGATTCATCAAAGAAACTGGACTGGACGCTGTGCTCTAAGGAGTGTAACCTGCCAAGGATAAATATGAGCAATACCTCGACACGCTTCACAAAGAAGTATCTAGAGAGGGCTCCGAACGAGGGCATGAACCTCTCCGAGGCACAAGCAAGGGGACACAATAGACCAATAGGTCGCAGTGTAATATACCCTAACCAAATATTATTATTATTATTAAGCTAAGCAACGAAAACAAGCTTATAATATTTAAAGTTGTCTTCCAAGCAATATTGCTGTATGCAGCGCCAGCATGGGGTAATTGTACACGCTGCCATATAAAAAAACTCCAAGTCGCTCAGAACAAAATCTTGAAAATGATCTCAAACCTACCATGTCACTTTCCTACAAACCTTCTCCATGACATAGCTCAAATTGAATTTGTTACTAATCGGATAGCGAAGCTTAAGACTGACAAATGAGTTGTTATAATTACTGTACGAACCTACATCATGTTGTACAGTTTTATAAATCATGTTATATATTTGTAAGTTCGTTATTCTTTTATTCTTAGTTTGAGAATTTGTTGTTTGCATTTATATGTACTTTTTAAGATCTCTTCATGCTGTAAATTTATCATTTAGGTGTTAACACGTTATATATTTGATTTATTCAGTATTTTTTGCATAATTTGTGTAACTATTTATTTATTTATTGTATGATTTTTTGTAATTTTTTTTTTGTTTTTAAATATACTTATTTGTTATTATATATTATTATGTACTTTATTTATTTATCTTATTTTATAATTTTAATTTATTTATTTATTCTATCAATTAACATATTATATTTCTCTATTTATTATATTATATTTCTTTACTTACATATTCATTGTATTTATTTATTTATTTATTTTATTTATATTACGTTTATTTGGCTTTCATGTTATTTTATTAGATTTCTTACGAAATTACCTAATAGTTTCCGGTATAATTATATACTTCAATATCTGATATAATTTAAATTACGGTTTTTTTTAAGTAGATAGCTTTTTCCTTCGCAATCTGTCAATCTGTTTCAGTGCTTGAATTCAATTTGTAATAGATTCATACCATATCTATGTACAAATATTATTAATCAACAATTGCTGCAATTTTGCTAGAAAATAAATATAACTAATAACTAATTATTGCGAATTTTGCGTAAGGATCTTGGCTTACAAGATCAAGCTGACTAAAGAACAAAAACCACTTGATCATATGAAGCGACGCGACGTACGTTCTCGAATTGGGCTGTGGACATGATGGAAGAAAATGAAGGATTTCACCGCAAAATCATCTAAATCATCATCATTCCAACAGGACGGTGCCACAAGCCACACAGCGGGTACAACAATGAAGTTATTGAAGTCTCAGTTCAAGGAACGTGTTATCTCGACAAACGGACCCGTCCATTGGCGCCGAGATGGTGTAATTTAACGCCTCTATACTTTTTATGGGGTTACATCAAATCATTGGTTTATACCAACAAGCCGGCGACGTTAGAGGAGCTCAGAGCCAATAATAAAGGTGAAATACCGGCCGTATCGGTCGAAGTGTGCGGCCGAGTCATCGAAAATTGGGTTCAACGTATCGACCGCTGCATACATGCCAATAATTTTTTTTGAGATATCTTAAGTAGTTTGCATTTTTTTTAAAAGAATTTATCAAGTCCTTAATGAAAGACCCTATATAAACAAAGAATTGGGCTAGAATTAGCAGATCCAAAAATGGTCAAGGAAAAACATTTGGTAGTCCCTTGATAGGGCCTCTTATGTCGTGATTCAGCTGTGAAATCAGATATAATATCTTTGGATAAGTACAAATAATAATTATAATAATAACAGATAACAATAATAATATAATAATAATATGTCGAAAAATGATAGATAAGGTAGACAGCTAGTTATAATTGCAAAAACTGAATTTTCTGTTCTAAATATTGTGGACAATAATTGCCGAAACAATTTTATTCATTATTATAATAAAAATTTCTAAATTTATAATCATCGAAACATAGTTTCAGTAGCAAAGCCCTAAAATACTTATAAACCTCAGCTTATTGAACATAAAACGTTAACCTTAAGTACCTTACCCAGTGGCGACGCCTCATATTGTTCAAGTCGTTCATGAACGACTAACATTCACAAGAAGTTATCTCAATTTTTGCGTTCTCTAAACTATATAAAATAAAACTACACGTTTAATTATTTTTATTTTTTATTTCTCTTATGAGAACTCGAGCGTTTGCAGTGGTCAGCTTGCACAAAAAGACTGGGTAAACAAAACGAAGGTTAAGAGAAATTGCTGATAATAACAGTTTCTTAATAATAGATATTAAGAGTGCTCTCTCTCTCTCTCTCTCATTGAATTTACAGCTTATAACATAATATGTGCTTCAGGTTGTGAATTAACTATGTACATATTTATATAATATAAAGCTTAGCACTTGTGTGACCAGCTGTCATAACTTCTCTCCTTCTTAAGCGAAGACGTCCTCGTCTTCATTTTGAAATACTTATAAATTTTACATTGAAAACAAAATAAATGATTTACAAAATATCAAAAGATTATCATTGATAACAAATAAATTAGGAATATAATAAAGCAATAAGAAACTAGTTTTTTGATAATGTCATAAAGTAATAGTTAAGCATGGTTATTTATGAAATATAGCTTCGATCATTTCCAATGTTGATAGTTACATTTTGAAGTATTAGTTTTTAAATTCAGTGTTAAATTATTTAAAAAAAAAAAATGTGTGAGAGAAAAAAAAAATAATTTATATAAACGGGAACTTATAGTATACAAGTTAATAGCTATACTAAATAAAATTATGGTTTCTTTTACATCCAGCCAAAATTTACAGAGGTATTTTTATACACAACGGAACTAAATGAATTTTGAATTGACTTTTTTTTTTAAATACTTTTTTGAATAAATAAATTTAGATTGGTTTAGTTAAAAATTAGGGTTTTGAATAAGAACAAATAGCGCCAATATATTCATAGAGGTTGTAACTTTGAGCAACACCTTTGGTTAATCAGTATTAAAGTCAAAAACCTACCTCAAATTTTTTTGTGAACCTCTTTCCCGTCAATTAAAACCTTTGTTCCCAAATCTTTTTGAACAGTTTTCTTTATAAACTGTTTTCGAAATTTGTTTCCGATGCGTTTATTTGTTTTAATAAATACGTCCTCACCAGGTCCATATGCCAAAGTTAGCCTTTTTTTTATTATGGTAGGCAAGGTCTCGTCTCTGGGTTTCAGAAATTCTTCCCCTTATTTCCTCTTCCAAAAAGGTTGGAATTGAGTGGATAACATCAATCGGGCGGCAATTAGTAACTGAGTGAATCGTCCTATTGTACTTGACTGTGGCAAGTAAAAGGACCTAAGGAATAGCACCTATGTTCTTTTCCAGTTTAATGCATCTTGTTATTTCGGATAAGGTGTTATGAAATCTTTCTACCTGTCCGTACGTAACACTATGAAAAGGTGGTGTATTATACATGCCTATACCAAAATTATCCCTTAAAATGATTTAATACTTTCAGATGTAAATGATTTCTTATTATCGCAAATTATTGTTTAGGTGTCCTTAAACAAATTTAGCAATTCTAAAATCGGTTCCTTAATATCAATTATTGCCCGTGATTTGATTGGTTTAACGACAGCAAATTTGGAAAATTTATCGAAACAAGTCAAAAAATGAGCTCCAGCCGTTGAGTAGATGTCGATGTGAATTATTTCACCTGGATAAGCTGGTATAGGAGTTTTTCCTACCTCTGGTTTTCGTGGATGTCGTTGATACTTTGCTTCATTGCAAATCATACAACTAGTAACTATTTCTTTAAATCTTTTCTTAATATTTGGGAAATAATAGTCATTTACATAGGACTTGATACGTGTTTTCACGAGCAGATCTATGAGCTCGGTTGTGCTCGGTAGAAAGAATTTCTGCCTGATCATCTGGATTAAATATATCGGTTACCATTTTCTCGGTATGAACAAACTTTACTGAAGGAAACATGGTGATCAATTTGTCCTGAATCTGTGCAAGTGCAGGTAAGTCACAATGAATGGCAATGACGACATTGGGATTTATTACTTGTTTTAATAATAAAAAAAGGGTTGGGTTCGATATCCCGCTTTTTATAATCCCGATTCTTAAAATCCCGCTATTATAATCCCGCTTTTTATAATCCCGCTTTTTTAAAATCCCGTCTTTTAAAATCTCGCCTCTTATAATCCCGTTTTTATAATCCCGTTTCTTATTATCCCGCTTTTACAATCAAAAGTAGTTGCTTTATTTTTAAAAATCGCGCGATTAAAATTAAAATAAATTAAGCAATTAGTGTTTTTTTGAAAAGCAGTTTATTTTAACATTTATCATTTTTAGAGGAAGTAACAAAATAAGAAATAAAGAATATCAAAATAAATTTTTAAGAAATAAATATGACAATCTTCAATAATTTAAAAAAAAAAATATATAGTAATGTTATATGATATTCTGCAAAAGGGAACAAAAAAAACTTCAAGCCATTAACCACATTTTTTTATTTTATTAGTTCAAGTGTATTATAAGCAATGCAACGCAAAAAACCTGTTTTACTAATTTTTTTTCTATTTCTCATTAATTTTTTTACAGCGCGTGACTTTATAACATTAGTTTTTTTATATAATTTTTCTTGTCCATTTCGTAATTTTTGTATTTCAGTTTGCACCACAATTGCTTCCTTTCACAAATCTGCAATGAGTTTATACAAGCCAGCACTTTTTCGTCCAACCAAAACTTTCAGTCTGCGATGCTACGCTACAGCATTATTTTGTTTTCTCGGGAATTGTTATTCTGCACTGTCATACACAGACCAAAAGTTAGGAGAGTACTGCACTTGTCTACTTATATTACGAATGTTTTGTAAAAAAACGCGATTAGCGGGATTTCGCGGGATTTTAAAAAGCTGGATTATAATAGATCGGGATTTTGAACAAGCGGGATTTTAAAAGACGGGATTTTAAAAAAGCAGTATTTTAGTAGACGGGATTTTAAAACTTTTTTTTCGGGATTTTTGAAAAGCGGGATTCCGATACGCTCCCAAAAAAAAATTGTCAATATTATCAAACGTTGCCTTAGTTGCGTTCTGAAAATTATTTTTGTTGTTTTAAGTTTTTCCGGGCCTTTATTTACAACGATTTGGTTTCGAAAGCAGTTGAAAGGTTTTTTTACCGAGGGTATTGTTTGCGTCCAAGAAATTTCACTGTGTACTGTTGAATCACATTTATCTTGTTCTTCAAGTGAGTTTAAATACTTCCTCGAAAGCGCGTCAGCAACATAATTCTTTTTGCCTGGCTTGTAATGAAACTTTGGTGCAAATTCTTCTACAAATGCCCTCCATCTCTTAATTTTGGCATTCGGATTTTTGTCCGATATGGCAAAGGTCAAGGGCTGGTGATCTGTGTAAATGTTAAGCCGATTCACTCCATACAAATAATTTCGTAACTTTTGCAATGACCAGACTATGGCTAAAAGTTCTCGCTCATTGGTTGCAAAGCCTTCTTCTGTAGCCGATAGAGTCCTAGAAATCATGATGATAGGCCTGCCCTCCTGCGATAGGACCGCTCCAATCGCATGAGAAGAAGCGTCTGTCGTTAAATCGAAAGGTTTTTTAAAGTCGGTATATAAAAGTAAAACGTCCTCTGAGGCCAAAATTCGTTTTATTTTATCAAAAGCTTCAAGTGCTTCGACGTCAAGTTCTACCTTTTTATTTTCTGACTGATTTTTACCGATATTTCCATTCTCACCTCGTAAATACCTTGTTATGGGTTTCGTGATTTGGGCATAGTCCCGAGTAAATCTCCTATAATATCCCGAAAGACCAAGAAAAGATCGCAAACTACGAAGAGTCCTAGGAACCTCATAACTGACAATAACTTTAACCTTATCGGGATATGTTTTTATACCTTTACTGGACACAATAAAGTCCAAAAACTCTACCTCCTCTTTGAAAAATTTGGATTTTTCCGATGCAACTCGCATGTTGGCTTCATATAGTAATTGTAAAAAATTTTCTATGTCTCGAAAGTGTTGCTCTTCGGTTTTTGAAAAAATAATGACTTCATCTATATACATACGACAACATTTTCCGATCTCTTCTCTTAACACGTCATCTATCGTTCTTTGGAAAATGATAGGCGCATTTTTGAGCCCAAATGGAAGCCTATAAAATTCATATTTCCCGTTGTTTATAGAGAAAGCTGTTTTCTCCCTATCACGGTCACACAATTTTATTTGGTGAAATCCTGATTTTAAATCAAGCGTGGAAAAATAAGAAGCTCTCCCAAGATTGGCTAGAATGACTGAAGAATTTATCGCTAATCGTCTTACAATTTAGTTTCCGAAAATCAATCATAAGACGCATTTTTTTCTTACCTTTTTCATCAGTCCCTTTTTTATCAACAACCCACATAGGATTATTGTATGGGGATCTCGAAGGTCTAATGATTCCATTCCTTAACAATTCTACAACTTCGTTATTTACAAACTCAGCTGCTGATATAGGATACGGATATGCTTTTGAATATACGGGTTCGTCATCGGTTGTTCGAATGGTAGAAGCAACTCTTGTGTTAAAAGGTAGCGAATTATTTGGGTTTGCAAAATCTTTTTCCTGTGTACAATTAACATTTCTACAGTAAAAGTATAATAATTTTTCGGCTCCTCCATTGTAAAACAAATTGCTTTTGAAACATTTAACTTTGCTTCAATTTCGTCAAGAAAATCAAATCCGATGATACCATCAAATGTTCGGAGGGTGGAGAGAACAAAAAAATTTGCATTTTTATTAAAAATATTCACAACACACTTTGACGTAACCTCGGTCTTTCCATGAATAGATTTGACAATAAAATGTTCATTAATAGGAATGATACCTTTAAGTGAGTTAAAATTGCGTATATATATTTTTAGATGTACCAGTGTCTACTAAAAGCTTTATTTCTCTCCCTGCCAGGGTACGCCCTACATACGGCAGGAGAGACTTTCCTCTAAAAAATTGATCTCATCAGATGGTTCTTGATTTAAAATGCAGCCCATATTCAATTTGATTGTTTCATCATCCCCTGACAGCGCGTTATCGTGATAATAACCAACCTCATCATGCTGTAACTGTGAATCATAATTGTACGCATGATTTTGGTTTCCTTCACTAGTTGTCGGCCAGTAAATATTTTGGTCAAGGTGATTGACTCTCTGATGTTTTGGTTGCGTTTGTCTGTCAGAATCGCCACACCTCTTAAATTGGTTATTATTGTTATTAGATCTTGAAATTTGGTGAAATGGTTGTGCAGATCGTGTATTATTATTGTTTACCATATGGTCTTGTAAATAATTTCGGTTTTGCATGAACTGTCTATGGGTAGTTTCTAAAATTTGATTTTGAAAAGCGGTCGGGTTTCTATAGCGCGAAGAACTAGGGTCTACTTCCATTGGAGTTGGTTAAGGTTTTATTTGACAAAAAGTGGTGGGCTTGTAGTGCGGAGAATTAAATGGGCTATAGTGGGAAGAATTACATATAATAATGACGAGGTGGGAGACTATCTGGATGTTCCTGCCTGCTAGAGAAAGAGTTTGCAAGAATATAACGGGCCTGATTTGCTTCCAGTTCTTGTGCTAGAGCGAGAGCTCTAGGCATGTCAGAAGGCTGTGAAGAAAACAGGATGTCACACATAGGTTTTGATAACCGCGAAATAAAAATTCTTTGCGCATCTTGCCGATATTTTTGGCTAAGCGAATCGATGAGACTTCTATTTCCTCCGTGAAACATTAAAGTCTTGTTTATAAGCAACGTCAACTTTTTCTCAACCTCGTCATAAAATTCTGTAATCGACAATTTCCCTCGACGTAGAGTTGACATTTCCTGCTCTATAAGATAGATAGGTCTCTTATCCGCATATGTAAAATCTAACCGAGAAATAATTGCTTCAAAATTTAGTACAGTGTTAAATGACGGTAAAACCTGATCCCCAGGACCAGTGACCTTATCAGGCAGTAGCAATGCCTGATAGTGTTTCGAACTTCCCTCATATCCTTCAAATAATGTATATGCAGCAAAAGCAGCTTGACGTCAAGAAACATAACTCACTTGCTCACCACAGAATTCTGGTAAAGTTTTTACCAGATCTAACGACTCGTCACAAGTTTTTCCTGCCTCAATAACCACCAGTTGATAAGTCTCAACATTATTAGGGTTTTCTAGTTGCTTGAGTCTTGTCGTCAGTTCTCCAATTGTGTTGCTAAAAGTTTGCTTTGTTTGTTCGATCGCAGCTTGAACAGTGGCGGTTATGACTGCACTTATTTGCTCATTATTCATTTTGAAATAATAAGGGTATTTAAAAACAACAAAAAAACTAAAGATGGCAAAATAAATTTAAATTCAGTTAAAGAAAAGAGAAAGAAAAGGGATTAATGGAAACGAAATAATAAACCAAAAATCTATTCCGTTATAAAAATACATTCTTAAAATATAAATACAATTGCTTAATTTCTTAATTTTAAATATTTACTAGTACGTAGTTTAATTATGCTGATTCTTTTTACTTATATTCTTCTTACGGTGTTTCCTCCAAGATCTTGCTGATATCTCCTTACGGTAGCTTCTTTTGAATTCTTATCTTATTAACCTTCAAGCGGGCTCGCGGTGTCGAATCGACCGTGCTCAATACATTTTTGTTCATAATATTATTACTTGTCGCATGTATTTCTCATTTCTAGTAGCCTATCGCTTTGTCATTGTGAGCGAAATAAAGAGTTTACCACCGCAAGCCGGGCTCCCCCACCCCTCAGATCGCTGTTGTTTTAGACGCGGCGCAGGCGTCGAAAGCACACCACGCGCCTGTCGTCGAAAAGGTTACGCGTGACGCTCAACGCGATATAGTTTTTCTTCGGAAATCGCCCAATATTATCGAATTAAGCTTTTAATACTGCTTTTATTTATAAAATGAGTGGTAGACCCCTAGCACGAAGTGCAATACTCGAGGAATTACTACGAGAAGATGAAGAAGAGAGTGAATCAGAGCTCAGCGACCAAGGTTCAGAAATTTCTGACCACATCGTTTCAGAGGGATCACAATCTGCTGAGTAATCAAACAGCTCGGATTCAGATGAGGACAATTTGCCTCTTTCAGCAATTTTACAGGGCGTGATAAAGTAACGAAGTGGCAAAAATCCAACAACAACAGGGTGAGACGTCAAGTACAAAATATTCTCACTGAAGATTCAGGTACTTGTAGGAATGGCGTTGGGGTAACAACATTTATGCAAGCCTGGAGTTTATTCGTTACTGAGAATATCATTGAAAAAGTTGTTAGACATACCAACGAAATTATAATAGAAAAAAAAACACAACGACAGACCACGTGACTGCAAACCGACTGATGCTGTGGAAATTCCAGCACTTTTCGGATTATTGTATATAGCGGGATTCTTGAAGACGTCACACGCCAATTTAGAAGATTTATATACTTTAAATACAAACAAATAAATTATTATTGGATAATTATTGCTGTATTGCTCTCATAATCCCATAGGTCTTTTCGATTGCGCGCGACCGCTGCCGTTATGAATGACCGCGCGCCCGCTTGAAGGTTAACTGTTTATTAATTTTAAAATTTTAATGTCTTTCACTTTTGCTCGCTTAATATGTTCAATTCAAAGGATTTTTTTTTTTTGATTATTTAATATTTTAATAATTTATTCTTTCAGCACTTCTGGATTTCTATTTTATTTCAACGCTTCTGTTACATATTTTTTCACTATTTCACGGTGTTTTGGTTCACATTCAATAATAATTTTTACTGAAACTAAGCACATGGCAAACTGTAAATATTACAAAAAAATTATGCTCCGGCTCAATGGGTTTCGATATGATGGACCGACAATTGTGATTAAATTATTTTTAAACACTTATCAATGCGATCTCAAAAGTTGGGCGCCAAATAAAACTACACGTTTAATTATTTTTATTTTTTATTTTTCTTATGAGAACTCGAGCGTTTGCAGTGGTCAGCTTGCACAAAAAGACTGGGTAAACAAAACGTTAACAGAAATTGCTGATAATGTGCGCGTTCAATTTACAAGTCAACTACTAGTGACTACTATTTTACCTTTTCTCATTGATCAAATAACTCACGTGAGCATCGTTTGGCAAGTCATAAACATTTAATTAGTAGTGAACTTGCAGTTGACTTGCAAATTGAACGCGCCGAATATCAGTTTCTTAATAATAGATATTAAGAGTGCTCTCTCTCTCATTGAATTTACAGCTTACCTATAACATAATATGTGCTTCAGGTTGTGAATTAACTATAGCCGTGTTTCTTTGCGCGCGGATATAGGGATGGCATCAGAAAACGACTATCGCAGCTTAAGAATTCAACAAAAAAAAACTTGGCAGCACACATGCACCTATGTTTACCGTGACACAGCTGTAAGTTGTAGTTAACAAATTTGTATTGAAAATCCTGAAATTGAAAAATATTTACTTCCGCCAATTGAAATTGATGCCAAGCATATTCTAAAATTATGAAAAACAATTTCACATTAACACATTTGCTAAATTCAATTACCTTTATAATGAAGTTTGAAAAAAATAATAATAAAATCACGAATAAAATATTCGGCGGGATGTGTTAGTGGCCGGAGGGTTGTCAAACTTTGACATTTCCTGAAAAATTCATCGCATCGGTTCATCAGAAACGAAGAAAATGGGTTTTGGAAGCACTGTTTATCCCCGCTAACTGAATTAGCGGCGATAGCTATCCTCGCTAAAGTTAGCGTATATAGGATAAGTTGTTGTTGTATTTTACATGCAAATTTCAAATTATCCCTATATCCGCGTGCAAAGAAACACGTCTTATGTACATATTTATATAATAGAAAGCTTAGCACTAGTGTGACCAGCTGTCATAACTTATATGTACAACATATTTATACTCTTCTTCCCATTGCTGTAATTTTTAATATTCTAACTCGTGCATTTCCTATTTGAACATTTCCACACAAAAGTGAACCATCTGCCAACGAACCGTACCTGTTTTCCAACTCTTTTTTCCAACTCGTTCGAACGATTCTGCAACGAAATTATACAATTGAAAGTCAGGAACGCACAAGCAAAAAAAATGCTGTTTTGTATCGATCATTTCGTTCAAATCCCATTTGAACGAGAAGGGGTCTTTTTTGCGCTGGAAGTTTGACGCGTGCAGAGTATATCCATATAATGAGTAGGGACACTCTAGACGTTTTCTTTATCAGTTCTTATTAGCAAGTACGTCTGTGTGGATATATATAAAGTATGTGTAAGATAGAGATAAAAGAGGAAGACTGTTTTTTTCGCAGAAGGGTACGGAGTGCTCCGTTAAATGAAGACAAACATTAATTTGTCATACATTTTTATTAAAAATTAAATAGAAACTACATTTGTGTTACGCTAAGATATTTTTGCTTTTTGTTCGCGTAAAACCGCGAAGGTATTTACCAGACAATCTTGAGGCTCAACTGACACTTGTTACCAAGTGTCATGTACAAGTAGAAGTGTCACAATCAATGCTTAAGGTTCATTTACATTGTCATATTACACGTTTTTTTTTTTTAAACTTAATATTAATGTTTAAATTATTAACAATTATTATTTGGACCAGGCTACCACTCATGACTGTTACAAGTTTTACCAGCCATATCTTTCCGGCGTTCTCACAGTACGACCACTACGCGTTCTATAATCTTGTTGAACATTAGGAGCCCGAATGTCTGGCTGAGCGCTTACTTCACTATCACTTCCCGAGCTTGCTTCTGACTTTTCACCTTCAGCAGTGTCATATTCCGATGCAGAATTATTGCCCAAAATTACTGAAAGATTCAATTCATCTGCACTCACATCATTCACGGGAATGTCAATTATTTGATTATTAACTATTTCTGGTGCTGGATCCACAATTTGAATCTCTGGCAAATTATTTGATTGTCCCGATTTTACATTTTCCTCAAACATCAAATCACTAGCGCTAAAATCTTCATTTTTAGTTTTTGCTATGAATCTACGGTTACGTCTAAAATGATTTTCAAACGAATCCTTAATAATATATGAACGTTGATTAACTATTCCGACTATTTTTCCGTAGTGCCACTCCTTTCCATTCTTCTTGAAAATCACCAAGTCTCCCAAATTTAATGATGGCAATGACTTTACGTTTCGATCAGAGTAATATTTTTGGTTCTCTTTTTTAATTTGAATTTTCTTCTGAATAACACCCTCATCCATGTTGTTTCTAACAAGCAGTTGTTCCGATACTGGCAATTTTGTTTTGACCAATCTGCTGAAGAATAGTTCCGATGGAGTGAGTTGCATGCTTGCCACCGGTGTGGTATTATACTCCAATATTCTGTATTGATATTGGTCCACCTCATTTGCCTCATAGCAACGCTTCAGAATGTTTTTTGCGATTGCTACTCCCTTTTCGGCTAGCCCATTACTTTGTGGATATCTGGGGATTGAATATTTAAATTGAACGTTGAAGTTTCGCGAACATTTTTCGAACTCCGCTGAGTTGAATGGGACGTTATCACTTTTAATTATCGACGGGTAACCAATTTTATTAAATATGGTACAAAAGCTATCAATAATATGTGCTGAGGTCTTGTTATTTACTTTGGTTGCCACCAAATAATTTGAATACGCATCAAAGATTGAAATGTAATCACGACCAGCATATTCAAATAAATCCACCGATACAATGTGATATGGATATTTTGGATTGATTTCTTGCTTCAATGGCTCTTTTTGATTATTTCTTTTGAATTTTTCACAAATATCGCATGATGCGATCATTTCCTTGATTTGTGTGTTCATTCCAGGCCAAAAATACAACATTCTTGCTCTCGCAAGTGTTTTTTCAATTCCCAGATGTGGTACATGTAACCACTTTGTCATTTTGCTTTGCAACCCGGTTGGAATCACCAGTCTGTGATTTCGGAATAATAGTCCATTTTCGAAATGCAATTCAGATTTCAATTTGTGAAAAACTCGGCCAAAATCATCCAATGAACGGTAATCTGGCCAGCCATTTCTTACGTAGTCACATACGCGTCTGAGATCTCCGTCCGATTTTAATATTTGCTTATAATAATCATAATTATCCCTCGATACACAAACAGATTTCGTGACGGCATGAATGACTCCGCTTAATTCTGTTTCCCCATCACTTGTGTCCAATTGTGCACGAGACAAACAGTCAGCTAGTAACATGTGTTTGCCCGGCTTATAGACAATTTCCAAACCCGGATATCTTAGCAATCTCATGAACATACCCTGTAATCTTGGTGTGACACCATCAATATCACGCAAATTTAATGTTTCAAGTGGCTTATGATCGCTCTCAACAATGAATCTATGTCCATAAACAAAATTATCGAAACGTTCACATGCAAATACCACCGCCAAAAGTTACTTTTCAATTTGCGCCCATCTTTGTTCAGATTTGCTAAGAGTTCTGGAAGCAAATGCAACCGGATGCTCCTCCTGCACTAAGCCCGATCCAAGTCCATCTTTCGATGCATCAGTCTGAATGACGATTGCTTTTTCCGGCTGGCTTTAGAACGGGATCAGATGTTATTATTTTCTTAATAATCTCAAGCTCAGCTTCGTGTTTTTTATTCCACTCAAATGGAGTGTCTTTGGTTGATAACAAACGTAGCTCCGCTGTCAGTTTGGACAGAGTTGGAATGAATTTTGCCAAGTATTTACATAGGCCCAATAAGCGACTGACACCGTGTTTATCGGTCGGTTTTTTCATTTTGAGTATCGCTTCAATATGCTTTTTTGCCGGTTTGATTTTACCCTCTGATAGAATGAGTCCCATGAATTTTACCTCCGAGCGACGGTATTGAATTTTATCCGGATTGAATTTAACATTATTCGAGCGTGCACGCTCAAGAACTAAGCTCAATATTCTGTCATGCACTTCCCCACTGGAAGCTACTATTTCAATGTCATCAAAGTATACAAAGACCCCCGGTATGTCAGCAAATATTTGTACCATACGTCTTTGAAAAATTTCCGGTGAAATATTCAGACCAAACGCAAGTCTGTTGAATTTGTACCGATCAAAAGGTGTCATAAACGTCGTCAGTTCCGAACTTTTTTCATCCAATTCCAATTGCCAAAATCCATTTGAACAATCCAAAACCGTGAATATATTTTTATTAGCTAGTTCCGAGGCCAAATCATCGATGGTGGGAATTAAATAATGTTCACGCTTAAGGCACTTATTGAGTGGCATTGGATCTAGACAAATGCGTAAGTCGCCATTGGACTTTTCTACAACCTGCAAGTTGTTTACCCAATCAGTTGGGTGAGATATCGGTGAAATGATACCTGACTCTACCATTTTATAGAGTTTTGGTTTGAGTTCTTTGACGATTGTGTCAGGAAAACGCTTTTTATAATGCATGACCGGCTTAGCGTCCTCTTGTAAATATATAGTGACCTTTCCCGGAATTTTCCCAAGTCCCGTAAAAACATCATTGTTTTCACTTACAAACCTTTCTTCCACATTTGAACTCTTAATCGAATCTATATTAACCGCTTCAATCAATTCAAACTCTCGGAGACTGTTAACGGTGGATTTATCATTTGATTTCGGCTGAGATCTACCCGATGCTGAAATTTCCGCTTTATTTCCATTGCTTCGACACATTCGGCGAAAATGACCCTTTTTTCCGCATTGGCACGTGAAGTTCTTGGCTGGACACTTGCTCTTGTGTTCTCTGTCCCAATCACCTCCTCGTCTTCATTTTGAAATACTTATAAATTTTACATTGAAAACAAAATAAATGATTTACAAAATATCAAAAGATTATCATTGATAACAAATAAATTAGGAATATAATAAAGCAATAAGAAACTAGTTTTTTGATAATGTCATAAAGTAATAGTTAAGCATGGTTATTTATGAAATATAGCTTCGATCATTTCCAATGTTGATAGTTACATTTTGAAGTATTAGTTTTTAAATTCAGTGTTAAATTATTTAAACAAAAAAAAATGTGTGAGAGAAAAAAAAAATAATTCATATAAACGGGAACTTATAGTATACAAGTTAATAGCTATACTAAATAAAATTATGGTTTCTTTTACATCCAGCCAAAATTTACAGAGGTATTTTTATACACAACGGAACTAAATGAATTTTGAATTGACTTTTTTTTTTAAATACTTTTTTGAATAAATAAATTTAGATTGGTTTAGTTAAAAATTAGGGTTTTGAATAAGAACAAATAGCGCCAATATATTCATTGAGGTTGTAACTTTGAGCAACACCTTTGGTTAATCAGTATTAAAGTCAAAAACCTACCTCAAATTTTTTTGTGAACCTCTTTCCCGTCAATTAAAACCTTTGTTCCCAAATCTTTTTGAACAGTTTTCTTTATAAACTGTTTTCGAAATTTGTTTCCGATGCGTTTATTTGTTTTAATAAATACGTCCTCACCAGGTCCATATGCCAAAGTTAGCCTTTTTTTTATTATGGTAGGCAAGGTCTCGTCTTTGGGTTTCAGAAATTCTTCCCCTTATTTCCTCTTCCAAAAAGGTTGGAATTGAGTGGATAACATCAATCGGGCGGCAATTAGTAACTGAGTGAATCGTCCTATTGTACTTGACTGTGGCAAGTAAAAGGACCTAAGGAATAGCACCTATGTTCTTTTCCAGTTTAATGCATCTTGTTATTTCGGATAAGGTGTTATGAAATCTTTCTACCTGTCCGTACGTAACACTATGAAAAGGTGGTATATTATACATGCCTATACCAAAATTATCCCTTAATAATGATTTAATACTTTCAGATGTAAATGATTTCTTATTATCGCAAATTATTGTTTAGGTGTCCTTAAACAAATTTAGCAATTCTAAAATCGGTTCCTTAATATCAATTATTGCCCGTGATTTGATTGGTTTAACGACAGCAAATTTGGAAAATTTATCGAAATAAGTCAAAAAATGAGCTCCAGCCGTTGAGTAGATGTCGATGTGAATTATTTCACCTGGATAAGCTGGTATAGGAGTTTTTCCTACCTCTGGTTTTCGTGGATGTCGTTGATACTTTGCTTCATTGCAAATCATACAACTAGTAACTATTTCTTTAAATCTTTTCTTAATATTTGGGAAATAATAGTCATTTACATAGGACTTGATACGTGTTTTCACGAGCAGATCTATGAGCTCGGTTGTGCTCGGTAGAAAGAATTTCTGCCTGATCATCTGGATTAAATATATCGGTTACCATTTTCTCGGTATGAACAAACTTTACTGAAGGAAACATGGTGATCAATTTGTCCTGAATCTGTGCAAGTGCAGGTAAGTCACAATGAATGGCAATGACGACATTGGGATTTATTACTTGTTTTAATAATAAAATAAGGGTTGGGTTCGATATCCCGCTTTTTATAATCCCGATTCTTAAAATCCCGCTATTATAATCCCGCTTTTTATAATCCCGCTTTTTTAAAATCCCGTCTTTTAAAATCTCGCCTCTTATAATCCCGTTTTTATAATCCCGTTTCTTATTATCCCGCTTTTACAATCAAAAGTAGTTGCTTTATTTTAAAAATCGCGCGATTTTTAAAATAAAGCAACTACTTTTGATTGTAAAAGCGGGATAATAAGAAAATTAAAATAAATTAAGCAATTAGTGTTTTTTTGAAAAGCAGTTTATTTTAACATTTATCATTTTTAGAGGAAGTAACAAAATAAGAAATAAAGAATATCAAAATAAATTTTTAAGAAATAAATATGACAATCTTCAATAATTTAAAAAAAAAAATATATAGTAATGTTATATGATATTCTGCAAAAGGGAACAAAAAAAACTTCAAGCCATTAACCACATTTTTTTATTTTATTAGTTCAAGTGTATTATAAGCAATGCAACGCAAAAAACCTGTTTTACTAATTTTTTTTCTATTTCTCATTAATTTTTTTACAGCGCGTGACTTTATAACATTAGTTTTTTTATATAATTTTTCTTGTCCATTTCGTAATTTTTGTATTTCAGTTTGCACCACAATTGCTTCCTTTCACAAATCTGCAATGAGTTTATACAAGCCAGCACTTTTTCGTCCAACCAAAACTTTCAGTCTGCGATGCTACGCTACAGCATTATTTTGTTTTCTCGGGAATTGTTATTCTGCACTGTCATACACAGACCAAAAGTTAGGAGAGTACTGCACTTGTCTACTTATATTACGAATGTTTTGTAAAAAAACGCGATTAGCGGGATTTCGCGGGATTTTAAAAAGCTGGATTATAATAGATCGGGATTTTGAACAAGCGGGATTTTAAAAGACGGGATTTTAAAAAAGCAGTATTTTAGTAGACGGGATTTTAAAACTTTTTTTTCGGGATTTTTGAAAAGCGGGATTCCGATACGCTCCCAAAAAAAAATTGTCAATATTATCAAACGTTGCCTTAGTTGCGTTCTGAAAATTATTTTTGTTGTTTTAAGTTTTTCCGGGCCTTTATTTACAACGATTTGGTTTCGAAAGCAGTTGAAAGGTTTTTTTACCGAGGGTATTGTTTGCGTCCAAGAAATTTCACTGTGTACTCTTGAATCACATTTATCTTGTTCTTCAAGTGAGTTTAAATACTTCCTCGAAAGCGCGTCAGCAACATAATTCTTTTTGCCTGGCTTGTAATGAAACTTTGGTGCAAATTCTTCTACAAATGCCCTCCATCTCTTAATTTTGGCATTCGGATTTTTGTCCGATATGGCAAAGGTCAAGGGCTGGTGATCTGTGTAAATGTTAAGCCGATTCACTCCATACAAATAATTTCGTAACTTTTGCAATGACCAGACTATGGCTAAAAGTTCTCGCTCATTGGTTGCAAAGCCTTCTTCTGTAGCCGATAGAGTCCTAGAAATCATGATGATAGGCCTGCCCTCCTGCGATAGGACCGCTCCAATCGCATGAGAAGAAGCGTCTGTCGTTAAATCGAAAGGTTTTTTAAAGTCGGTATATAAAAGTAAAACGTCCTCTGAGGCCAAAATTCGTTTTATTTTATCAAAAGCTTCAAGTGCTTCGACGTCAAGTTCTACCTTTTTATTTTCTGACTGATTTTTACCGATATTTCCATTCTCACCTCGTAAATACCTTGTTATGGGTTTCGTGATTTGGGCATAGTCCCGAGTAAATCTCCTATAATATCCCGAAAGACCAAGAAAAGATCGCAAACTACGAAGAGTCCTAGGAACCTCATAACTGACAATAACTTTAACCTTATCGGGATATGTTTTTATACCTTTACTGGACACAATAAAGTCCAAAAACTCTACCTCCTCTTTGAAAAATTTGGATTTTTCCGATGCAACTCACATGTTGGCTTCATATAGTAATTGTAAAAAATTTTCTATGTCTCGAAAGTGTTGCTCTTCGGTTTTTGAAAAAATAATGACTTCATCTATATACATACGACAACATTTTCCGATCTCTTCTCTTAACACGTCATCTATCGTTCTTTGGAAAATGATAGGCGCATTTTTGAGCCCAAATGGAAGCCTACAAAATTCATATTTCCCGTTGTTTATAGAGAAAGCTGTTTTCTCCCTATCACGGTCACACAATTTTATTTGGTGAAATCCTGATTTTAAATCAAGCGTGGAAAAATAAGAAGCTCTCCCAAGATTGGCTAGAATGACTGAAGAATTTATCGCTAATCGTCTTACAATTTAGTTTCCGAAAATCAATCATAAGACGCATTTTTTTCTTACCTTTTTCATCAGTCCCTTTTTTATCAACAACCCACATAGGATTATTGTATGGGGATCTCGAAGGTCTAATGATTCCATTCCTTAACAATTCTACAACTTCGTTATTTACAAACTCAGCTGCTGATATAGGATACGGATATGCTTTTGAATATACGGGTTCGTCATCGGTTGTTCGAATGGTAGCAACAACTCTTGTGTTAAAAGGTAGCGAATTATTTGGGTTTGCAAAATCTTTTTCCTGTGTACAATTAACATTTCTACAGTAAAAGTATAATAATTTTCGGCTCCTCCATTGTAAAACAAAATTGCTTTTGAAACATTTAACTTTGCTTCAATTTCGTCAAGAAAATCAAATCCGATGATACCATCAAATGTTCGGAGGGTGGAGAGAACAAACAAATTTGCATTTTTATTAAAAATATTCACAACACACTTTGACGTAACCTCGGTCCTTGAATGAATAGATTTGACAATAAAATGTTCATTAATAGGAATGATACCTTTAAGTGAGTTAAAATTGCGTATATATATTTTTAGATGTACCAGTGTCTACTAAAAGCTTTATTTCTCTCCCTGCCAGGGTACGCCCTACATACGGCAGGAGAGACTTTCCTCTAAAAAATTGATCTCATCAGATGGTTCTTGATTTAAAATGCAGCCCATATTCAATTTGATTGTTTCATCATCCCCTGACAGCGCGTTATCGTGATAATAACCAACCTCATCATGCTGTAACTGTGAATCATAATTGTACGCATGATTTTGGTTTCCTTCACTAGTTGTCGGCCAGTAAATATTTTGGTCAAGGTGATTGACTCTCTGATGTTTTGGTTGCGTTTGTCTGTCAGAATCGCCACACCTCTTAAATTGGTTATTATTGTTATTAGATCTTGAAATTTGGTGAAATGGTTGTGCAGATCGTGTATTATTATTGTTTACCATATGGTCTTGTAAATAATTTCGGTTTTGCATGAACTGTCTATGGGTAGTTTCTAAAATTTGATTTTGAAAAGCGGTCGGGTTTCTATAGCGCGAAGAACTAGGGTCTACTTCCATTGGAGTTGGTTAAGGTTTTATTTGACAAAAAGTGGTGGGCTTGTAGTGCGGAGAATTAAATGGGCTATAGTGGGAAGAATTACATATAATAATGACGAGGTGGGAGACTATCTGGATGTTCCTGCCTGCTAGAGAAAGAGTTTGCAAGAATATAACGGGCCTGATTTGCTTCCAGTTCTTGTGCTAGAGCGAGAGCTCTAGGCATGTCAGAAGGCTGTGAAGAAAACAGGATGTCACACATAGGTTTTGATAACCGCGAAATAAAAATTCTTTGCGCATCTTGCCGATATTTTTGGCTAAGCGAATCGATGAGACTTCTATTTCCTCCGTGAAACATTAAAGTCTTGTTTATAAGCAACGTCAACTTTTTCTCAACCTCGTCATAAAATTCTGTAATCGACAATTTCCCTCGACGTAGAGTTGACATTTCCTGCTCTATAAGATAGATAGGTCTCTTATCCGCATATGTAAAATCTAACCGAGAAATAATTGCTTCAAAATTTAGTACAGTGTTAAATGACGGTAAAACCTGATCCCCAGGACCAGTGACCTTATTTCTTATAATTGCTACTGCCTGATAGTGTTTCGAACTTCCCTCATATCCTTCAAATAATTTATATGCAGCAAAAGCAGCTTGACGTCAAGAAACATAACTCACTTGCTCACCACAGAATTCTGGTAAAGTTTTTACCAGATCTAACGACTCGTCACAAGTTTTTCCTGCCTCAATAACCACCAGTTGATAAGTCTCAACATTATTAGGGTTTTCTAGTTGCTTGAGTCTTGTCGTCAGTTCTCCAATTGTGTTGCTAAAAGTTTGCTTTGTTTGTTCGATCGCAGCTTGAACAGTGGCGGTTATGACTGCACTTATTTGCTCATTATTCATTTTGAAATAATAAGGGTATTTACAAACAACAAAAAAACTAAAGATGGCAAAATAAATTTAAATTCAGTTAAAGAAAAGAGAAAGAAAAGGGATTAATGGAAACGAAATAATAAACCAAAAATCTATTCCGTTATAAAAATACATTCTTAAAATATAAATACAATTGCTTAATTTCTTAATTTTAAATATTTACTAGTACGTAGTTTAATTATGCTGATTCTTTTTACTTATATTCTTCTTACGGTGTTTCCTACAAGATCTTGCTGATATCTCCTTACGGTAGCTTCTTTTGAATTCTTATCTTATTAACCTTCAAGCGGGCTCGCGGTGTCGAATCGACCGTGCTCAATACATTTTTGTTCATAATATTATTACTTGTCGCATGTATTTCTCATTTCTAGTAGCCTATCGCTTTGTCATTGTGAGCGAAATAAAAAGTTTACCACCGCAAGCCGGGCTCCCCCACCCCTCAGATCGCTGTTGTTTTAGACGCGGCGCAGGCGTCGAAAGCACACCACGCGCCTGTCGTCGAAAAGGTTACGCGTGACGCTCAACGCGATATAGTTTTTCTTCGGAAATCGCCCAATATTATCGAATTAAGCTTTTAATACTGCTTTTATTTATAAAATGAGTGGTAGACCCCTAGCACGAAGTGCAATACTCGAGGAATTACTACGAGAAGATGAAGAAGAGAGTGAATCAGAGCTCAGCGACCAAGGTTCAGAAATTTCTGACCACATCGTTTCAGAGGGATCACAATCTGCTGAGTAATCAAACAGCTCGGATTCAGATGAGGACAATTTGCCTCTTTCAGCAATTTTACAGGGCGTGATAAAGTAACGAAGTGGCAAAAATCCAACAACAACAGGGTGAGACGTCAAGTACAAAATATTCTCACTGAAGATTCAGGTACTTGTAGGAATGGCGTTGGGGTAACAACATTTATGCAAGCCTGGAGTCTATTCGTTACTGAGAATATCATTGAAAAAGTTGTTAGACATACCAACGAAATTATAATAGAAAAAAAACACAACGACAGACCACGTGACTGCAAACCGACTGATGCTGTGGAAATTCCAGCACTTTTCGGATTATTGTATATAGCGGGATTCTTGAAGACGTCACACGCCAATTTAGAAGATTTATATACTTTAAATACAAACAAATAAATTATTATTGGATAATTATTGCTGTATTGCTCTCATAATCCCATAGGTCTTTTCGATTGCGCGCGACCGCTGCCGTTATGAATGACCGCGCGCCCGCTTGAAGGTTAACTGTTTATTAATTTTAAAATTTTAATGTCTTTCACTTTTGCTCGCTTAATATGTTCAATTCAAAGGAATTTTTTTTTTTGATTATTTAATATTTTAATAATTTATTCTTTCAGCACTTCTGGATTTCTATTTTATTTCAACGCTTCTGTTACATATTTTTTCACTATTTCACGGTGTTTTGGTTCACATTCAATAATAATTTTTACTGAAACTAAGCACATGGCAAACTGTAAATATTACAAAAAAATTATGCTCCGGCTCAATGGGTTTCGATATGATGGACCGACAATTGTGATTAAATTATTTTTAAACACTTATCAATGCGATCTCAAAAGTTGGGCGCCAAATAAAACTACACGTTTAATTATTTTTATTTTTTATTTTTCTTATGAGAACTCGAGCGTTTGCAGTGGTCAGCTTGCACAAAAAGACTGGGTAAACAAAACGTTAACAGAAATTGCTGATAATGTGCGCGTTCAATTTACAAGTCAACTACTAGTGACTACTATTTTACCTTTTCTCATTGATCAAATAACTCACGTGAGCATCGTTTGGCAAGTCATAAACATTTAATTAGTAGTGAACTTGCAGTTGACTTGCAAATTGAACGCGCCGAATATCAGTTTCTTAATAATAGATATTAAGAGTGCTCTCTCTCTCATTGAATTTACAGCTTACCTATAACATAATATGTGCTTCAGGTTGTGAATTAACTATAGCCGTGTTTCTTTGCGCGCGGATATAGGGATGGCATCAGAAAACGACTATCGCAGCTTAAGAATTCAACAAAAAAAAACTTGGTAGCACACATGCACCTATGTTTACCGTGACACAGCTGTAAGTTGTAGTTAACAAATTTGTATTGAAAATCCTGAAATTGAAAAATATTTACTTCCGCCAATTGAAATTGATGCCAAGCATATTCTAAAATTATGAAAACCAATTTCACATTAACACATTTGCTAAATTCAATTACCTTTATAATGAAGTTTGAAAAAAATAATAATAAAATCACGAACAAAATATTCGGCGGGATGTGTTAGTGGCCGGAGGGTTGTCAAACTTTGACATTTCCTGAAAAATTCATCGCATCGGTTCATCAGAAACGAAGAAAATGGGTTTTGGAAGCACTGTTTATCCCCGCTAACTGAATTAGCGGCGATAGCTATCCTCGCTAAAGTTAGCGTATATAGGATAAGTTGTTGTTGTATTTTACATGCAAATTTCAAAGAAACACGTCTTATGTACATATTTATATAATAGAAAGCTTAGCACTAGTGTGACCAGCTGTCATAACTTATATGTACAACATATTTATACTCTTCTTCCCATTGCTGTAATTTTTAATATTCTAACTCGTGCATTTCCTATTTGAACATTTCCACACAAAAGTGAACCATCTGCCAACGAACCGTACCTGTTTTCCAACTCTTTTTTCCAACTCGTTCGAACGATTCTGCAACGAAATTATACAATTGAAAGTCAGGAACGCACAAGCAAAAAAAATGCTGTTTTGTATCGATCATTTCGTTCAAATCCCATTTGAACGAGAAGGGGTCTTTTTTGCGCTGGAAGTTTGACGCGTGCAGAGTATATCCATATAATGAGTAGGGACACTCTAGACGTTTTCTTTATCAGTTCTTATTAGCAAGTACGTCTGTGTGGATATATATAAAGTATGTGTAAGATAGAGATAAAAGAGGAAGACTGTTTTTTTCGCAGAAGGGTACGGAGTGCTCCGTTAAATGAAGACAAACATTAATTTGTCATACATTTTTATTAAAAATTAAATAGAAACTACATTTGTGTTACGCTAAGATATTTTTGCTTTTTGTTCGCGTAAAACCGCGAAGGTATTTACCAGACAATCTTGAGGCTCAACTGACACTTGTTACCAAGTGTCATGTACAAGTAGAAGTGTCACAATCAATGCTTAAGGTTCATTTACATTGTCATATTACACGTTTTTTTTTTTTTTTAAACTTAATATTAATGTTTAAATTATTAACAATTATTATTTGGACCAGGCTACCACTCATGACTGTTACAAGTTTTACCAGCCATATCTTTCCGGCGTTCTCACAGTACGACCACTACGCGTTCTATAATCTTGTTGAACATTAGGAGCCCGAATGTCTGGCTGAGCGCTTACTTCACTATCACTTCCCGAGCTTGCTTCTGACTTTTCACCTTCAGCAGTGTCATATTCCGATGCAGAATTATTGCCCAAAATTACTGAAAGATTCAATTCATCTGCACTCACATCATTCACGGGAATGTCAATTATTTGATTATTAACTATTTCTGGTGCTGGATCCACAATTTGAATCTCTGGCAAATTATTTGATTGTCCCGATTTTACATTTTCCTCAAACATCAAATCACTAGCGCTAAAATCTTCATTTTTAGTTTTTGCTATGAATCTACGGTTACGTCTAAAATGATTTTCAAACGAATCCTTAATAATATATGAACGTTGATTAACTATTCCGACTATTTTTCCGTAGTGCCACTCCTTTCCATTCTTCTTGAAAATCACCAAGTCTCCCAAATTTAATGATGGCAATGACTTTACGTTTCGATCATAGTAATATTTTTGGTTCTCTTTTTTAATTTGAATTTTCTTCTGAATAACACCCTCATTCATGTTGTTTCTAACAAGCAGTTGTTCCGATACTGGCAATTTTGTTTTGACCAATCTGCTGAAGAATAGTTCCGATGGAGTGAGTTGCATGCTTGCCACCGGTGTGGTATTATACTCCAATATTCTGTATTGATATTGGTCCACCTCATTTGCCTCATAGCAACGCTTCAGAATGTTTTTTGCGATTGCTACTCCCTTTTCGGCTAGCCCATTACTTTGTGGATATCTGGGGATTGAATATTTAAATTGAACGTTGAAGTTTCGCGAACATTTTTCGAACTCCGCTGAGTTGAATGGGACGTTATCACTTTTAATTATCGACGGGTAACCAATTTTATTAAATATGGTACAAAAGCTATCAATAATATGTGCTGAGGTCTTGTTATTTACTTTGGTTGCCACCAAATAATTTGAATACGCATCAAAGATTGAAATGTAATCACGACCAGCATATTCAAATAAATCCACCGATACAATGTGATATGGATATTTTGGATTGATTTCTTGCTTCAATGGCTCTTTTTGATTATTTCTTTTGAATTTTTCACAAATATCGCATGATGCGATCATTTCCTTGATTTGTGTGTTCATTCCAGGCCAAAAATACAACATTCTTGCTCTCGCAAGTGTTTTTTCAATTCCCAGATGTGGTACATGTAACCACTTTGTCATTTTGCTTTGCAACCCGGTTGGAATCACCAGTCTGTGATTTCGGAATAATAGTCCATTTTCGAAATGCAATTCAGATTTCAATTTGTGAAAAACTCGGCCAAAATCATCCAATGAACGGTAATCTGGCCAGCCATTTCTTACGTAGTCACATACGCGTCTGAGATCTCCGTCCGATTTTAATATTTGCTTATAATAATCATAATTATCCCTCGATACACAAACAGATTTCGTGACGGCATGAATGACTCCGCTTAATTCTGTTTCCCCATCACTTGTGTCCAATTGTGCACGAGACAAACAGTCAGCTAGTAACATGTGTTTGCCCGGCTTATAGACAATTTCCAAACCCGGATATCTTAGCAATCTCATGAACATACCCTGTAATCTTGGTGTGACACCATCAATATCACGCAAATTTAATGTTTCAAGTGGCTTATGATCGCTCTCAACAATGAATCTATGTCCATAAACAAAATTATCGAAACGTTCACATGCAAATACCACCGCCAAAAGTTACTTTTCAATTTGCGCCCATCTTTGTTCAGATTTGCTAAGAGTTCTGGAAGCAAATGCAACCGGATGCTCCTCCTGCACTAAGCCCGATCCAAGTCCATCTTTCGATGCATCAGTCTGAATGACGATTGCTTTTTCCGGCTGGCTTTAGAACGGGATCAGATGTTATTATTTTCTTAATAATCTCAAGCTCAGCTTCGTGTTTTTTATTCCACTCAAATGGAGTGTCTTTGGTTGATAACAAACGTAGCTCCGCTGTCAGTTTGGACAGAGTTGGAATGAATTTTGCCAAGTATTTACATAGGCCCAATAAGCGACTGACACCGTGTTTATCGGTCGGTTTTTTCATTTTGAGTATCGCTTCAATATGCTTTTTTGCCGGTTTGATTTTACCCTCTGATAGAATGAGTCCCATGAATTTTACCTCCGAGCGACGGTATTGAATTTAACATTATTCGAGCGTGCACGCTCAAGAACTAAGCTCAATATTCTGTCATGCACTTCCCCACTGGAAGCTACTATTTCAATGTCATCAAAGTATACAAAGACCCCCGGTATGTCAGCAAATATTTGTACCATACGTCTTTGAAAAATTTCCGGTGAAATATTCAGAGCAAACGCAAGTGTGTTGAATTTGTACCGATCAAAAGGTGTCATAAACGTCGTCAGTTCCGAACTTTTTTCATCCAATTCCAATTGCCAAAATCCATTTGAACAATCCAAAACCGTGAATATATTTTTATTAGCTAGTTCCGAGGCCAAATCATCGATGGTGGGAATTAAATAATGTTCACGCTTAAGGCACTTATTGAGTGGCATTGGATCTAGACAAATGCGTAAGTCGCCATTGGACTTTTCTACAACCTGCAAGTTGTTTACCCAACCAGTTGGGTGAGATATCGGTGAAATGATACCTGACTCTACCATTTTATAGAGTTTTGGTTTGAGTTCTTTGACGATTGTGTCAGGAAAACGCTTTTTATAATGCATGACCGGCTTAGCGTCCTCTTGTAAATATATAGTGACCTTTCCCGGAATTTTCCCAAGTCCCGTAAAAACATCATTGTTTTCACTTACAAACCTTTCTTCCACATTTGAACTCTTAATCGAATCTATATTAACCGCTTCAATCAATTCAAACTCTCGGAGACTGTTAACGGTGGATTTATCATTTGATTTCGGCTGAGATCTACCCGATGCTGAAATTTCCGCTTTATTTCCATTGCTTCGACACATTCGGCGAAAATGACCCTTTTTCCGCATTGGCAAGTGAAGTTCTTGGCTGGACACTTGCTCTTGTGTTCTCTGTCCCAATCACCACCACAGTTGTAGCACGTACGCTTCTTGCCCATGTTGATTGCATCAACTGAATCGGTGTCTATGTTTTCCGAAAATGCAATGGCTGAGATCGATTGTTTTGATGATGACAAAATTCCTTTGTTAACATTGGCTGCCTCAAACGTTTTGAAAATTTCGATCACACGTTCTAACGTTTCATCACGACCATCGAGCAGCTTTAACTGAAGTTTCTTGTCATAAACCCCCGTAATAATACGATCACGCAGCATTCGGTTTTCGTACGATGAACCACACTTGCAGTCAAATTCACACCTTTCGATTTGTGTACGAAGTTCCGTTAAAAATTCGCTGAACGGCTAACGTTCCTTTTGCACCATGTTGTTGAATTTGAACGATTCCATCGTCACATTCTTTTGTGGCAGACAATGATTGTCAAATGCTGTCAAAACTTCGTTTAATTTTCGCTGAGTAACTTCTTCACATGTTGTTGCTGCTGCTGAAGCCGTTGCTGGGACGATGACAGTTTTGGTGCCCGTGCCAAGTAATGAATTCTGCGATCCATCGTTTGGAAACAAAGTATTGTAAATGTTGGCACCCTTCGTTCCGATTAACCACAAGAAAATTGCGATTTTCGTTGGTTCGGTTTGGCTGTTTTTATTGTTGGCGATCCAAAAAATAACGTTTCCAATTTTTCCAGTCCGACGACAAGTTTGAACAGTCCAGTTCTCGCAAATCCTTCCGTGTGTCAGTCATTTTTTTTTTTTTTTTTAATCATCGGACCGATTCTCTTTTGTTGATGATTTTTCCCGATGAAATTGCTTTTGTTTCACAGCGATGAATGTGTACACGGTGCAATTAAATGCTCCGATGACGAAATTACGAAATTAGTTTTTACTTTATTCTGGCTGAGATCTCCCTTTTGTTTTATTCAAAATATTCTTAGCCCCACTTCTTTCACTTCTGACACCATGTAATAAGTTGTTTAAAATAAATAAAACAACAATAGTTTAAAATACTTAATATTAATGAGTTTATTCAATATTGGTTGTACGTGTCTCGTGTATGCTGGTTGAGGCTCAACTGACACTTGTTACCAAGTGTCATGTACAAGTAGAACTGTCACAATTAATGCTTAAGGTTCATTTACATTGTAATATTACAATTGAGGTTTCTTATCTTAACCTTTCCTTTGAAAACTTCACCCGTTGAAAGATCATTTTCCAACCTCAAAAGAATCAAAACTTATCTTAGAACAACAATGGGGCAAAACAGGTTGACAAATCTTTCTTTTAATTTATAATTTCTTTTAATTTATATATTTCTTTTAATTTATATATTTTATTATATTATAATATAATAAAATAAACAATATTTTTTTCATTTTGTTTAAGTGTTTTTTTGTTGAATAAAAAAATTGATTAAAGACACGTTTATTTATAGAAAACGTAAGAAGAATATTTTTTAAAAAAGTCGAGAAGAATTAGTCTTGAATTTAAGTAAATAATGAAGGTGCTTATCAATTGCTTGTTTATTAAAAAGTAATTTATATTTTTTTTAAGTGATGAAGAATTGGTTTTTGTTTTATAAATAAACTCTAAATGTAAAAATATTTTGTTCTTTTAGCCTGAAAAATTCGTATTGTTAAACAAACTTACTTAAAACGATGTAGGTAAACGTTATTTTTTAATTTAATATCAAAATTTCTTTTTACTGGTAAAAATGATCTTAACAGCTATAGCAATTAAAACTTCACTGAACGACTACACATTTTTGGCACGCGTCGCTACTGGCCTTACCTACGAGTACATACGTGATAATGTCTCCATATAGTAAAACAGACGAAAAGTCCGCAAAATCGACTGCATTGCTGCTGCAGAGCATAGCTATACTGTTTTTGATTGATTGAGTTGCAGTCGATTAGAGACTTCAATTTCAGCAGGAAAGTTAAACATTTATTTCAAACTTTGAAGTCCAGGGGATAGATCATGTAAAATGAAAAATATCGAATGATATCGTTTCCACGATAGCTACCTCTATCATATTTATGGAGAAAAATAGACACTGCTTTAGTCGAAACAATGTCGTTCGATCGTTTTTATTTCTTGTGATCTAGCACTAGGAGAGAGATACAAAGAACGGAATACCTCATAGCACGTACTTTACGCAATACAGAACAAACCAATCAATCGTGCGTAAATTGTGTTATCATGTGCTTTGATTTCATTACCTTTTAGAAAAACACGCATTTGAAATCTTTAACTAACATTCAATTCATTGGTTTATAAAAACATCAGTCGTGTTGAGCTGGAGAGCAGAATGTGCCTTCAACCTTTGCTTTAAAATTCAAAACTCCTCTAACGTCATCACCATAAGCCCCTTTTCCTCTTTGACAAGCAGGATTAGTTAAATACATCTACATATAACATTAAAGTAAATATTTCTATATGTTATTCATTAAGCTACAAGCATCATCACTGCTGCTGGTAAAATTCCTTCATTTGAATGACGAGTTCCATTTTGAAATTCGCCATACCAAGCCATACCCACTCCATTTGCTTTCTTCATTTCGGTTCTAATATTCACTCTGCGGCTCATTTTCACTGGCATGTCTATTATACTGAAATTAAATTCATTAATTTCATCACTTCAGTCTTAGTACTGGAACTGGTATAGAGCACAACGCGTAAAACCCGCGGCAATAGATTATCAGACCCAAAGGAGAACAACTCCACGAAGTATAAACCGACAGCCATGATATTACAAAAAGAAAAATCGAGAAAAACTTCCAGCAATTTGTATTTTCAGATGAAAATTCATTATTGTTTTCCGGTGGCTGGGCTGCTGCGGGTTGAAATGATTCTCGAGCAGAGCATGACATCAAATATAAGAACCTCTACGGTGTCAATGCTGGCATTGTCATATCACCGCTCTCACACTATTGTCCCTACAAAACAAATTTAATTTTCTTTACATAAAGCATAGAGATAGCGCGAGAGAGTGAGGCAGTGCGAAATGTAAAAGGATTTTTAGCTGAAGTGAAGCGAAAGAAGCCGCCTAGTGGAAATGAATGGATTATTTTGGAAAGCATTTTTCTCTTCTCATTCCAGAGCGGACCGTCATCATCCGCTTCTGCACCCATCCACTACTTTCATACTACGTTTTGCTGCTGAGTGAAGTAGATAACCTTTTCGCTGCTTTTCAAGTTTTGTTGCTTTTCTGCTACTGAAAAGTTTAAGTACTTATGAACGACGCAATATCTAAATATATATATATATTGTCCTTTATTATGATGCTTGAGAGTATAAGATTAATGGCGTTTTGTTTCAACATTCTGTCGTAGAGTTAAAATAGGTTTAACTCAACTGGATTGTTGTTGAGAGTCACAAGCTGATTGCATAATGAACCGAAAAAATGGCATAATAATTGTGCTGTGTCCGCAAAAAATGGCAATAGCTATACTTTATCCAACAAAAATTGTCAGTACAGGCCTTATGGAGGAGTTTTTTTTCTACCAGTGGTGCCTGCAGATATTCTCACGGCACTCAAACGCAAGAATTGCCACTGAAATAAAAACCAAACCACTGTCATACCAAGGAATTGTTGTTGTAATTTTCCTAAAATTCGCATATGTACAACCCACCACAACCAGTCTCCCACACAGCCGAATGGGGAATGAGCATGATCGTCTTGTGTTCGCTTGCTATTATTATCCACCAAAATAAGCAGTGTGGGTGACTGAAGCACATCAGAAAAGTATTACCATCTCTACAATGAAGCATATCATTAAGGGTTTTTCTATGGATTTTGTCAAAGAACTTTCGGTTTTGGTGCTTTTGAGAACGAATTATTACGTGGGGTGTTGCCATTCGGTTTTAATTTGATTTTATTTGTATTGTACAGCTACACAAGTGCAGTTTTTTTACCATCTGTTTAGGTATATGACATTGCGTCGTGGTTATATTTTTTTGTATTCTAATCGCCTGATTGTGTTTATAAGGCGGAAACAATGGTTGTTATAATCGCAGATAGTGCATCTAAGCAATTGGTTTACTTTATTTTTTATATGAATAAAGAGAAACATTGCTACAAAGTCTTCAAAGGATCTAAGTGTAGAAAAGAAACAACAAATTGTTGATGCAACTGAAAAATTCGATGGCCTTTTTAAAAGTAAATCGGAAGCGGTAGGAAATGCAGCTAATATTTTTTCTGTTACGGAACGAACTGTGTACAGGCTTTTAAAGGAAAAACCAATCAAAGGCCACAATTCACCACCAAAGAAGAAAGATAAATCCGGTAGAGAGCAAGGTCGATTATTTTGCTTAATGTGCCATTAGGCAGATAGTCCATCAGTTTTTTATGGATAATGACCTTCCAACGCTAGGCAAGATTTTATTGGAAGTACAAAAAAATTCAAATATAACAAAAATAAGCAGACCAACTTTACAAAAAGATCTCGGACTTAAATTCGTCAAACGTCAGCGAAAGAATCTGTTGTTGGAAAGGATTGACATTATTTCTTGGAGACGAAGATATTTAGGCGAGTAAACAAAATTAGAGAAAAGAAAAGAAAAATGTTCTTCTACTGATGAGACCTGGTTCAACGAGGAAGTTCTACAGGTTTTGTCGATGGAGGACTTTTATGCTTCATTTCGGGAAAAACCGGACACTACCACGAGGACATGAACGCTGATGTGTACGAGAAATGGTTTAAAGATATTTTAATACGCCTGTAACCCAACTCCGTCTTAGTTTTGGACAATGCTTCCCATCATTCCAGAAAACAAAATAAAGCACCATCCACTTCCACGAGAAAAGATAAAAAAAAAGTGGTTGAGGTCTCATGCGATAAGTTTCGAGGATGATATGGTTGAAGCAGAGTTGCTTGAAATCGTTAAACGTTACAAAGCCAAGTATGAAACATACGTCGTGGATGAAATGGCTCAAAATGCGGGACATAAAGTGCTTCGCTTGCCGCCTTATCACTGTGACCTTAATCCAATAGAATTGGTTTTGGCTCAAGTGAAGGGGGTTGTAGCAAGCCAAAACAAGTCATTTAAAATGGCTGAAATAAGAGACTTACTAAAGACTTAATTACTCATCGGATTAGTTGAGTAGTGATATTAGAAATTAGTATTTTATGTTTTACAATATTTATAATGAATAAATTGGTGTTCATTTCAAGATAAAGCTGTGTTCTCAATATTCTGTAAATCCAATTTATTAGAATATAATTAAAATGAAATGAAACCAACTGCTTCTTAAAACGTTATAAACCAGAGTGAATTTATTGATTTGCAAAAGTACAAAAAAAGGCTGGATAAATTATTTAACCTTGGAGAAGGTTACATCTGTCATCAATTCAGCAGCGGATGCATTCAGAGTTTTATATGTAGTAAGTTGCAACTTGGGGTGAAGTCAGAGTCACCAACATTCTCCCCCCTCGGTGACGAAGTACGCAAACGGTCGCCACGCTGGTGTTCGATTTCGAGGCCGCGACTGTGACTGGGTACCATCGTCAATTTTGTTGTTTACCTGACTCTTATCATTATCACGTAGAGATGTTTGTACATGAAAATAGATAAACGGTTAATAAATTGTAAACAAAAGACATGTAGTGAGGACACACGCAGAAAGCAGTAACATAAATATGAAAGAAGATCAAGCGAAAGAAAATTTGAGAAAATTTTAATAATGACGCGAGAGCCGCTTCGATTCTCCAAGTCTCCAATTTTCGCTCAGCTAATCTATGCACAAAAGATCCCGCTCTCGTTGACTACTATTGTATGATGTTTTTTTTTTGTATGTAGTAGATTGTTGAATGGTCCTTAAGCGGTCGTTACATGGTCAATCGGTCGACATCCTGCATAGTGTATGTGTGGATTGACGCTACCCCTTACACAGTTCAATCGATTGACGTCACATTTTTGTTTTTTGTGAGTTTTCGTGGTGTACGGATGTGCGATGAGGGAAACGGACGATTGTATTGCATATATTTCTCTTGCAATATATTCTTGAATTGTACTGGCGAGATGTACACGGAGATTCGCTGTCTTTAATGAAACTAATTTGATTAAAATACCAAAGAGTTGGTTCACTGAAATTATCAACACCGGATTCGCTTTTGTTTAATTCATTTAAACGTTTTAGCTCGCGCCGAAAATTCGTTCTCAACGTATTTATTTTTCTGGTGACATCCGCTTTTTGTGCATCAGGATACTTTCCTTTATACTTTTGCAGTAAAACTTAATATTGTTTCATTTTTTTGTTTCGGTCGCTATAATCTTTCCCTTTGACATCCCATAAACTCGGTAATAACCGATACGTTTCAATTAATTCCGATACAAATGCTCGGTCTTCATCGTCCTTCAGTTTTCAGCACATGTTTTCGCTTCCGCGACACAAAACACAATGAAGTAAATACGTCAATCCAACCCTTACACGTATCAATCGGCATGACGTTCATCATGCAAAATCAAACTTGCTTTGATTTTCGCCAATCAGACTTCACCAAATATGTGTGACTCATACCGATACATTTTCACAAACACATGCTAGTGATTGATGTCATTCGATTGACCGTGTAAGGGCCCCTTTACACCGCGTCTCCACGAGCAATATTTCATAGCTTACCATCTATCACTTTTCATAGAAAGAAAGAAATTTAGAATACCATAAAATGTATGGTGGGCATTTCATAGCTTACTATTTCAATGGTGGTGTTGTTGTAGAGCAAAGTACTTCATAAAAATGACAGTTCATAGAATACTATCCATAGAATGCTATGAACTGAGCAATATATAGAATGCAATTTTTCATAGAATACTATTCGTAGTATTTTCATAGAACGCTATATTGCATTCTATAAAATATTGCTCGTGGAGACGCCGTGTTACGGTGATCTGTTTTGATTTTGACTAATGTTGGACGGCGATCAATTACTGCAGCTTCGTTTTCGCGTTTTAATTGTTGCAGTCGGTCGTGGGTTTTTTTTGTTTCGCGGACGCGAAGTGATGACTCCGAGCGTTTGAAGTGTTTTTATTTTAAGTGATATAGGTATAGGAAATTGATCAATTCCATTGGGATAAATTCATCGTTGGATCTCGCATAAATGCACTGGATTATCCTGTTAATTGATGAGGCGCAGAATGCGGGTGATTGATGAATTCAGGTGAGTTTGATTATTTAAATTTCATTCATACGGTTATTCAGCCCAATCATGAATATTCCCGGGGGAATTTTTCCTCGAGAATTTTGTTTTTCTCGAGAATTAAATCCTCCTATTCTGAATCAACGGGGAAACATTTTTCACTTCGAATCCGGGAGAAGGAATTTCTGAAGTTTCGAAATCAGCTGTTTAGGAGATTTAAGTGTCATTTTGCGAATTCTGTCAGAAGAATAAAAATTAAACAGTTTTTATAAATTAGCTAAAAAAATATAATATAGGTGATTTTTGATTGTTGTTCATGAAAAATTCGTGTTAAAATGATAAGTGCCGCATTCAGAATGGTGGCGGAGGAATTAGCAGCTATTGAACACCAAAACCGTCGTAAAATAAGAAGGAACTTGAGAGACAGCTCCAATCCATTGGAATTACCTCAAAACATGTAAGTGCAAAGACTGATGCATTTGTAGTTTGGTTTCACACGCAAATCTTTACCTACTTTTACAGATTTCAAAAATATTTTCGTGTCAATAAGTGCGCGTTTAAATATCTACTCGACGTGCTCACAGAATCTTCCCAGGAAGCAAGAAAGAGCTTTGCGGTTCCACCAATCGTCAAACTGAGTGCTTGCTTGCGGTTCTTTGCTGAGGGGGCATATCAAACTGGTGTTGGGAAGGATCATGATGTCGGTCTTGCCCAATCCAGCTTTTGCAAAGTTCTTGCAAACGTGTTGGACATATTTGAAAGAGATCTATGTTCACAATGGATACGCATATGCAAACGTGATCAGGAAAAAAGAAGCAATAACTTGACATTCTATATAAAACATGGTATTCCTGGTGTTGTGGGATGTATTGACGGCACGCATATTAGAATAATAGCGCCCTCAGAAAATAAACACCTATATTACAACAGAAAGGGATATTATAGCTTAAACGTTATGCTAGTAGGTTTAAAATGCATTGGTTTCAAGTTAAATAATAATATTAACAAATTTCAGGTATGCAATGATAAATTAACTATACAGTACGTAAATGCTTCTCATCCTGGTGCATGCCATGATGCTTTTATGTGGAATGTTAGCGATCTTCGGTCGTACTTTGAAGAGGAATATTTACGTGGAATAAGAAACTCTTGGCTTCTGGGTACAAACGCTAGTTTAAGAATTTTTATTTCATTTTCAATTTTCTTTTCTTTAACTTTCCCTTTTGTTAAAAGGAGATGCGGGATATCCATTAGAACCATGGCTTATGACACCCTACAGGCTACCAAATGAAGGTTCGGCGCAAAGGAAGTTCAACGATGTTCACTCACAATGTCGGAACGTTATTGAACGCACTAATGGCGTCTTAAATAATAGATGGAGATGTCTTCTTGGTGCTAGGGAACTGCACTATACCCCACAAAAAGCAGCTAAATGTATGTATTATATTATTTGCTAATTATTGCTAAATATTGCTAATAATGCTAATTAATGCTAATTAATGTATGTTGCGCCCTACATAATATATGCATTAGGTTCAAGGTAGAATCTACAGAACCTAATTTAGAGGTCCCTGTCACTGATGCACCTCTGAGTCTGAACAACGAAGACGTCATTTCCTCAACCAGGTCCGAGTATTTGACTACAGCACGAAATATAAGAGATGGTATTTCTAGCAACTTGTAAATTTTACAATATATTTATAAGATCTATAAAAAAAATAGTTTTTATTAATAAAAAAATTAACATTTCTTAATTCATAAATTAACATTTCTTAATTTATAAATAAAAATATGAACTTCAATGAAAAAAAGGAACATAAACATTTCTTACTTTCTAATAATTCATTTTAAAAAAGAGAACAAACACTTCTTTCATGCTAAAGGTACTTCATTGAAAAGCCTTTATAGGCCGATTGCATTTTTTAATATAAAAAAATCTAATAAATAAAGAAGAATACTCCACTCAAGGCGTGGAAGGTACAGCTTTTAATTCCTCAATGTCTAAGAGTCTGCGATACTTCTCGATCTTTTCTCTCACTTCAGTCTCCCTTAACTTCTCCATTGCCCTATTGTGCCGCTTGATTTCAAGAAGTTCCTCCTGTTGAACTTCTAATTGTTTTGCATGGAATTCTTTTTTTTCATGAAAATGTTTTTTTTTTTAATTCATACAGCTTGTCAATTGACCGATAAATCTTCTTGGTGCTTTGATGATTTTCCTGCATGTTGGCAACAGCTGCCTTGATACTTGCACATAGCTCGGTTTGGATTTCTATCTCCTTATCCAACGCATCCGAAGCTGCTAATTTTTTCTTAGATACTTGTTTTTGTTCTGGACAAGGTTTGCCTTCTGCCCTTATTTCTTGTTCTTCACATTCCATGAAATAGCTGATGGATTCATCCAAGCTCTTTTCCATATCCTGTGGAAA
Organism: Portevinia maculata; assembly: GCA_949715645.1. Classification (NCBI taxonomy): domain Eukaryota; kingdom Metazoa; phylum Arthropoda; class Insecta; order Diptera; family Syrphidae; genus Portevinia; species Portevinia maculata. The sequence continues at coordinate 38,436,839 of OX454528.1, forward strand.
AACCTGTTCTATAACTGGAACATTTTCTTTACCCTCTACTGACTTCTGTTTTGGTTATAAGCCAAACGTTTGAGCAGAAACACCTTCTACGGACTGCTTCATGCTGACCAAATCGAAGACAGCACGTTCCAGGCTGGAAAAGTTGTAGTCAGTATTCGGCCCACCGCCGGTGTCGGTTTTATTTTTCATATTTGTTGCTGCTTTTTGGCGTACATACTTTTTGTATCGGCCCATACCTTCTTCCACTCACAAATAGATTTAGAAGACGGCCCTGCTGAGTTCAATTCCACTTCCACCCTCTTCCAAAATCGTACAACGTCCTCCTTGTTCCCTTTGTAAAATCCGCACGCAATGTCGCGGTGCGCTTCCATAAAATTTAACAAAATCTTGCCTTGTTCTTTGTTGATAGTTTTCGACCTTAAAAGTTAAATTTAGTTATATCTGATTGCTAAAATGTCAATTAACAAAAATAAAACTTACATTTTGAACTTAATTCTCGCTCGAGTTCTTGGAGAAAAATGTATGGGAAAAGCAATTGAATTCCGTATTTTTTTTGACGTTCGTGATACCTACTTTTCCCTTTGGGAAATTTTTCCCTTTTTCGAAGTTTGTTTAGGATAGGAGGAAAGTGAAAAGGGAAACATTTCGCGCTGTCAAATCATTCAGAATAGGAGAGTAGAGAAAAGTGAAAAAATTCTCGCGGAATTTTTATTCAGGATTGGGCTGATTATGTTATTATTATTCCTTGTGTTTGAAAGCAAGGGTATTTATGTACATTCCTGGGTATATAGGTATTGTTATATGGTTTCGGTAATGATGCCGTAAATCGGTTGTTTGAGGGTTCGTTTCGCGTGCGGGATGCGGGTAGGCGAATTGATTCGGGTTTTCAAGTGAGTGTGAGTGGGAGTGAGAAAGTGATATAAATTAAATTAATTAATTCCATTGCTGTGTTGTGATGAGTCCATTTATCGTAGCATGCATTCAAAAAGTGTTTGCATGCAATAATACTAAATAGTTTGTTAATTTAATTTAATTTAACTGATTGATCTGTATTTAGAGAATATTATTGATTCTGTGTTGTAATTATAATGATAGAAAATAAATATATGTTGGAAATTATAAAATAAATTATTTTTGGAATAATGAAATAAATTATTTGTTTTCATTTTGATTTGTTTGTGTGTTGTCCATGTTGGGTTTTACGTTTGAATGACATTATCGGCTGGGTCTTCGTTTGTGTTTATGGGTAATGGACAAAGTTTAGTTATTGGCCTTCGGAATTCTCCATGCACGGTTTTAATTTTAACGACTCTGGTGATGTTGTCTGCACCTGGATACGTGTGGATAATACGGCTTAAGTTCCATCGGGCTGGCGGGAGTCGCTCATCCTTCAACAGAACCAAATCTCCAACCTTCATTTGCGGCTGCTTTTTTAGCCATTTTGGTCTTTGTTGAAGACGTGCCAGGTACTCGACTTGCCATTGATCCCAAAATGTTTGCAAGTGCGCTTGCAGGAGTTTCCATCGGTTAACACATTTTATTGTTCTTCCGTGATCTGATTCGGGTACGACGAAAAGTGATTCTCCTATTAAAAAATGTGCCGGAGTCAGTGCTTGGAAGTCATCGGGATTTTCCGTAATTGGACAAAGTGGCCTAGAGTTCAAATAAGCTTCTCTCTGAACCAGAAGCGTGGTGAGCTCTTCAAAGGTCAAAGTTCCATTTCCGACAATTCGCTTGAAATGGTATTTAACGCTCTTTACTCCTGCTTCCCACAACCCGCCGAAGTGGGGCGAAGCAGGAGGAATGAAATTCCATGTTGTTCCTTGCGTTGCTAATACATCCGCGATTTCCTTCCAGTCATGCATTGCTGCCTTCAAAAGTCGACGTAATTGGACGTCTGCTCCCACAAAGTTTTTTCTACAGTCGCTGTATATGCGCCTGCAGACTCCTCGTCGTCCTGCAAATCTCCGAAATGCAGCTGAGAAGGCTTGAGTTGTTAGGTCACTCACTGCCTCCAAATGAATTGCCTTCGTCGCTTAACAAATAAAGACTGCCAAGTAGCCTTTGTAGCGCTTGGCTCCTCGGCCTTTCCAAGAGCGAATAGTAACTGGGCCTGCATAATCCACCCCTGTGTGAGAAAATGGTCGAGAAACTATGACTCTCGGAGCTGGTAACTCTGCCATAAGTTGATGTACTGGTCTCGTCCTGTATCTGAAACAGATAATGCAGTGGTGTATGCATTTTTTGATGGCACGTTTCATCGAAAATATCCAAAATTTTAACCGTAGATAAACTGCCATTTGCTGGAGCCTGCCGTGTAATGTCCGCTCATGAGCATTTATAATTAACAGCTCGGTTAGACGATGTGATGATAAAATCATTGGGTGTCGTTGATCGTAGACCAGATTAGACATCGAAAGTCGTCCTCCTACTCTCAAAATGCCGTCCTTGTCCGTGAAAGGGTTGAGTGGTCCCATACCTCTAGCCTTGGTGATGCCGTCGGGAAACATTTCACTTTGGGCAATTCTGACGAGTGTTTTTGTTGCAGTGTCGAGTTTGGTGGTGGTAATAGGGCCGATGACGTTTCGCGGATTATGTCGTTTCTTACGCTGAATGAACCGATTGCAGTACGCAACAGTCCTAACTAGTCGAGTGAAATTTGATGACTTTGTAATGAGGTGACCCAATGGGTTTGCGGCAATTTCTGCCCGATGGACGCGAACATGTTTTTTACCTTCCTCTGTGGTAAGATCACCTGGTTGATTTGGGATTTCAAAATTCCAGGATTCTTTCAGGAATGTAGGGCCTTCCCACCATAAATTTGCTTCCACTAGAGCCGTGGGCAGTACTCCTCGGGATGCTAGGTCAGCGGGGTTAAGTTGGGTTGGAATGTGCTTCCATATATGATGGTCGGTAAGGCGCTGTATTTCTCCTACCCTGTTTGCAACAAAGGTTTCCCATCGAGTTGGTGGTGCATGAATCCAGCAAAGTGTGATACTGGAATCCGTCCATGCGTACAGTCTGGTGTCAGGCAGATTGAGTACCATCTTCACATGATTAAGAAGTCTTGGCAGAATCACTGCACCGCACAGTTCCGAACGTCGAATGCTTATGTGTTCTACTGGTGCAACCCTAGTTTTAGCTATTAGCAGATTCATTTGAACTTCACCTCTATTCACCTCTATCATTCCGTACACGCATCGCAAAATCCATGGATCTCCGTGTGTGTCGATACAGTCGATCCTCCTCGAGTGTGCATCCATATTGGTAAGCGAATATTGTTTATTGCCTGTAAAGCCTTGGAAAAAATCTTCCACTCCTTTAGAATATCTGGATCTACTGTCTCATCCCAGGTCTTTTTTCGGATCCACAACAACTGTAAAAAACATTTTGCTTTAGGCCAATATTATGAGTAGCAAATCGAACGAAAAGCCTTGCGAATTCGACTATTCAGTATTATGAATAGCGATTCGCTAAATTAAGTTGGCTTCAAATGTTAAAAATATAGCGAGTTCGATTTTCGGTAAATTACAAGTAGCGACCCATCGCTAATATATTCGCGTAATGTGTCAAATCCAGGCGAACTAAAATATTCATAACCTTTGTTCCTGTTTATTTTCTGCATTTTCTGATAATGAGTGGCGCGAGAAAAAGGTAGATGCAAATAAATTGTTAAAAAATAAAATGAAATGCAAAACATCGGTTTCTTCTTCTGTTCTTTTCTGGACTGGCGGAATGTTTTATTATTTTTACTTCCATCAAGTACAATTTTGAATGGGAGTTCCTATAGAGAAGACAACATTTCATTCTTTATACGGTTGCCCTCTGAACTTATGTTAACTATCCCCAAGTCAATTGGTTCATCTGTATCCTCCATGGGATTCATGTTTTCTTCTGCCATTATCTCCGGGTCGCTATACTTGCGACAGATATTGTGTAGTGCACAACATCCATTGACTACTTTGATAGCCTTTGGTGGAGTGTAGTGCAATTTGCGCTCATTAAGAACTGCTCTAAACCTGCTTTTCAACGTTCCAATTGTCCTTTCGACAATATTTCTTGCTTTTGCATGCCTTTTGTTAAAAAGGGATTCTCTTGAGCCTGAAGCTGCGTTTCTAAATGGAGTAATCAGATTGCAAAGGAAATCCTGAATCTCCTATAGAACAAAAAGTACTTCATCAAAATAGGATAACATTCAATTATAATAGAATAAAATACACACCTAAGTACCTTGAGCGCTCTCTATTTACCCACCAGCTCTCTAAGAGTTCCTTCAATTCACTTTGATTCCATACAAACGAGTCATGTGTGGAACCAGGATATCTCGCATCAACAAATCTAATTGTGCCATTATTGTCACAGGCCTAGTGAAAAGACAAAATTTCAGTGAAAAGCAACAATAAAAATAATAACAACTTAGCACCATGGCATTCAAACTATAAAACCCTTTTCTGTTCAAATATTGGTGTTGTAAATGAGCAGGGGCGATGATTCCAATGTGGGTACCGTCAACACATCCTACTATTCCGGGAAGGCTAGCTCTTTCGAAAAAGTAATTCCTTGCATCTTGTTTTTCAACATTGGACATATCTGCCTTGATCCAAACCGGACAAATGTTCGATCCAAGTAACGCAAGAACTTCCTCTCGCGATGGTCAGTCACCTTGACGTGTGTACCATCATTGCATTCGATGGTACCGGTGCGGAGGCTTGCGGTGCAAAGATTCAACGGGCTATGCTGTCTAAGGGCCACCCATGGCAGACAGGCCGATTGATGAGCGCCAACCAAGAACTGGCCAGGACTCAACGTCCACCCACCCCTAATCCAGAGTGTCATGCGACCCGTGCTTATTGGATGGTTTGCAGCCAGGTGTATCTGGCTGTATTTCTGCGGAGCCTCTCTGATACCGGCCCACCTCAAAGAGTAACCATGGCCTTCTCACGTTAATGCGGGGCTCTGGCGCGGTTGCCCGTCTTTCCCGCGCTACTAGTGGGCCAGACCGCAGACGAAGTCATTGGTCGGATGGAGCAGGACATCCATGACGACCGCCTGGCACATGATAGACCCGGAACAAGTCAAGAGGGAGGCTCTAAACTGGTGCAACCCAGCACCAGTCAAAGAACCATCATCACCTCACGACAAGCCACGGGGGTGCCAAAAGGCCCGGGAAGAAGCCCGGTAGCACAGACATGTGCATGCAGTGGGGATGAGAGCCAAATCCTAGTCCCCTCCCTGTCCGGGAAAGTATTGATGTAGGGAACTAGGGCAGCGGGAACGAGCATACCTCAAGTACCAGCCCCTGAACCCCCCGGGAACAATACCGGAAGGAAGAGAACTAAGCCAGCCTTACCTCCACCTGGGAAACCAGGTGCGAGGGACGACCCTCTGCGAAGGGGACTTAGTGGTGCTGGCACTAAATGGTATCTCCGCTACCTCAGTAAAGGCTTCGGGCCTGAGGAAGCCAAAAGGAGGGCTGAGGAGCATCGGGCCAAGCCCGAAAGTACAGAAGTGGCGGCGGGGATAAGGGGAAATAACCACATCACCCCCCCCCCCCCCACAACAAATAAAGCCAAAAAGCGGAAGGGGGATGAAGGTACCGAGAGGGCCACGGGAAAGCCTGCAAAAGCGAGCGCCACCGTGGTTGGTCGAAGCTATGCTACGGCGGTGAAAACCTTCCCGGCTAGCGGTAGACACGACACAGGTGCGATTGCTGAGCAGGTTGCTGTTCTCCCGGTGAAATATCCGCAGGAGATCCTCAGCAGCCTCAGCATTGTGGTGGAAATGGCCTTGGGATGGGAGCATAAGCTCAAATTCCAGGGCATACATTTAAACCCGGAATGCTCTTAGTTGACTGCGAAACTCCGCAGACAGCTGAGTGGCTAAAAGCAGTAGCCCCAAAGCTGGGGAAATGGAAGGGGACATGCCTCATGGCATGCAGAGGGACAGCTATACCACGGTCCTACTCCATAACGATCTTCCTTCCACGCAGTGCAGAACAAGAAGCTAAAACCTCCTCGGAAGCACAGAATGTGGGACTTAACGTCCATTCGTGGAAGGTTCTCATCTGTCGAAAAGAGGGAACCGGGCAGGTACTGGCTCTTAGCATTGACCGAGAATACTTCGACGCCACAAAATCCCAAAAATGATCCCTGAGCTACCGATTCGGCAGGGTTGCGGTGTGCGGTGTGTGAGCAAACAGCCCAACCAGCATCGAATCTGAACTCGCAGAGCGCGCAGTCCGAGGTAGAGCATACTGCTCCTCCGAAGATTAAAGCACCTTCTTCGGTTATCCAATCGGCGGAGCAGGCTCCTGAGGAGACCGAGGAATCTATGCCCACCTCGGAGAGCATGATCTCTGAGGGGGAAATGGACAAGACGGTCATCGACCTCTTCCAGGAAATCACCCAGGAGGAGGAAGATTCGATGCTGAAGAAGGACGGGGCAATTGCCCCGCGCGAGCAGTAGCTCCGTGAACCCCGCCAACAGAAAAATCAAACTAGTACAGGTTAACATCCACCATGCTATAGCCGCCTCGGCGACTATATCTAGGATGTTTACCTATCAAAGCCTAGGGCTAGTACTGATCCAGGAGCCATGGATCCTGAAAGTCAAAGGATTGGCGAGCAAGGATGCAGAGGTAATATGGGACACTCGGGCCGAGAAACCGAGAGCTTGCATTCTAATAAACAATAAATATAAATTTATTCTACTTTCAGAATACGCGACACGAGATCCGGTGCCAATTCAGGTACATCTGGATGTTGAAGGATGTCACCGCACCATTGTCATCGCATCGGCGTATTGTGTAGGGGATGAGCCGGTTGTATCATCCCAAATGCAGCGACTGGTGTAGCATTGCAACAAGCTCCGCATGCCGCCACTAATAGGGTGCGATGCAAATGCCCACAACATTATATGGGGCAGCACCGACACCAACATCAGGGGTGAGTACCTACTAGAATTTATTATGAGTTCGTCACTTGACATTATAAACGTGGGAAATACCCCCACTTTTGTAACTAGGGTCAGGGAGGAAGTACTCGACCTCACGCTTGGGAGCCCAAGCGTAAGTAAATTAATTAGCAACTGGAGAGTATCTAGTGAGCCGTCATTGGCTGACCATCGAATAATAGTATTCGACCTGGACAGCACAAGTGTCACGAGAAATCCAGTAAGAAACCCAAGGAAAACCAATTGGGAAACCTATTGAACTGCTATAGAGAGCAATCTGCGGTGCCTTGTTTTAAGGAAGGTTCCGGGCCACCCCCTAGTGCTAGAGAGCGCAGTAGAAGGCATAACAAACGCCATCATCTCTGCGTTCGAAGAAAACTATCCTATAAGTAGAGAACGGGACAGGTAACAGACTCGATGGTGGAGCAATAACTTGTCAAAACTAAGATCCGAGGTGCGAAAGCTTTTCAATAAAGCAAGGCGCACCAACGACCATACCACGTCGAGTTAATCGGTTCTCGTCAGATCACCGTAATTAAACGACGTTGGGCGCGGTTAGTACGTAGATGGGGGACCGTTTGAGAACAATCGCGTGTCGTTGGTCAGTCCCATCTACAGAGTTGAGGTAGATAATATACGTGGTATCACAATGGACCTAAATTGGTCTAAGTGTGTCGGCTTCTGCCGACAGCCACATAAACCTAACCTAACCTAACCTAAGGCGCAGCGGAGACTGGCAAACCTACCAAATGGCCCTTACTACACATAATAAGGAAATCAGAAAAGCTAAAAGAAATAGCTTCAGGAAATTCTGTGAGACAATCACCAGCACTCATACGGCGGCAAGGCTACACAAAGTTCTTGCGAAGTCAGAAGGAGTGCCGATGTCTCTGAAGAAACCAGATGGCGAGTTCACGGAAGATGAGGATCAAAGGGCACTATTGCTACTAGAAACTCACTTTCCTGGCAGCTCGCCTAGTCCTGAGGCAGGAATCAATACCACTTCAATCAGACCTCGGAGGGAAGACTGGGAATGAACATCAACCATCTGTTCTGAGGGACCTGAAATGGGCAATAAATTCCTTTCAGCCTTTTAAATCTGCCGGAGTGGACGACATTATGCCCGCCCTACTACAAGAAGGGCAAGATGTACTAATACCACACCTGCTAGAAATAACAAGGATCAGTATTGCCTTGGGCCACATACTCGTACCAATGCAATGGAGACGAGTAAGGGTTGTGCTTATACCAAAACGGGGGAAAAAGACCCCACACAGCCAAAATCGTACAGACCCATCAGCCGTACGTCATTTCTTCGGAAGATGACAGAAAAGGTTGTGGACAATTATTTAAGGGAAGATGTACTGAACACATCCCCCTTACATCATCGTCAGCTTGCATACAGAGCGGGCAGATCAACAGAGACCGCCCTATATCAGCTGACGGAGATAATTCGAAGTGCCCTGGAGGCAAAAGAAATAGTACTGTGCGCTTTCCTAGACATAGAGGGAGCATTTGACAAGACCTCACATGATGCGATCAAACGATCCCTGGATAGGAAAGGAGTTAACAGTACAGTATCCAACTGGATGTGTGAGCTGCTGAGCACTAGATCAGCAGAGACTAAAACACCATCTGGAACCATCAGAGTAAACACAACGAGAGGATGTCCACAAGGAGGGGTACTATCACCCTTAATGTGGAGCCTAATTGTAGACGAACTGCTGGAAAAATTAACCAACCTCTGCATCAACTGTCAGGCGTACGCCGCTGACATTGTATTGATTGCCAGAGGCAAGTTCGAAGAAACCCTTGGGGACATCATACAAAGGGGGCTTAAAGTAACCAAGGAATGGTGCCATACTGTCGGACTTAACATCAATCCGGCGAAAACAACGATAGTACCATTCACAAGGAAAAGACAACTTCAAAGACTTAAGGACATTAGTCTATCAGGCACGACACTGATACCAGTCAAAGAAGTAAAATATCTAGGACTCCATCTAGATAGTAAACTCCTCTGCCGAAAACATACAGAGGAGATATCCGAGAAGGCAACCCGTGCTCTCATGATACATAGGAGCCTAGCGGGGAAGGCATGTGGATGCAGGCCAAACATCCTGCGGTGGATGTACACTGAAATCGTGAGACCAATGATCACATACGGAGCGGTAGCATGGGCGAAACGAACCAGTCTAGCCACAACAAGAGAAACACTCGGCAAAGTGCAAAGACTGGCGTGCCTGTGCATTACCGGAGCAATGCGTAGCTGCCTAACCGTAGCCATGGAGGTGTTATTGGAATTGACCCCTCTACACATCATGGTGATGAACGAGGCAGACAAAACAATCCTAAGGATGGCAAAGGAGGGAATTGGGAGAGGGAAATGCATCGGTTCGAAAGAACACGGTGACTTACTCAAAAAACTCCCATTTCTTGGCATACCTAGGGACGACAGCATCAGGAAATTCAACTTCGAGAAGAATTTCCAGATAAAGCTCAGCAATAGGGAGAACTGGAGAAATGAATCCATAACTTATGGACTGAACAGCCCAACCAGCATCGAATCTGAACTCGCAGAGCGCGCAGTCCGAGGTAGAGCATACTGCTCCTCCGAAGATTAAAGCACCTTCTTCGGTTATCCAATCGGCGGAGCAGGCTCCTGAGGAGACCGAGGAATCTATGCCCACCTCGGAGAGCATGATCTCTGAGGGGGAAATGGACAAGACGGTCATCGACCTCTTCCAGGAAATCACCCAGGAGGAGGAAGATTCGATGCTGAAGAAGGACGGGGCAATTGCCCCGCGCGAGCAATAGCTCCGTGAACCCCGCCAACAGAAAAATCAAACTAGTACAGGTTAACATCCACCATGCTATAGCCGCCTCGGCGACTATATCTAGGATGTTTACCTATCAAAGCCTAGGGCTAGTACTGATCCAGGAGCCATGGATCCTGAAAGTCAAAGGATTGGCGAGCAAGGATGCAGAGGTAATATGGGACACTCGGGCCGAGAAACCGAGAGCTTGCATTCTAATAAACAATAAATATAAATTTATTCTACTTTCAGAATACGCGACACGAGATCCGGTGCCAATTCAGGTACATCTGGATGTTGAAGGATGTCACCGCACCATTGTCATCGCATCGGCGTATTGTGTAGGGGATGAGCCGGTTGTATCATCCCAAATGCAGCGACTGGTGTAGCATTGCAACAAGCTCCGCATGCCGCCACTAATAGGGTGCGATGCAAATGCCCACAACATTATATGGGGCAGCACCGACACCAACATCAGGGGTGAGTACCTACTAGAATTTATTATGAGTTCGTCACTTGACATTATAAACGTGGGAAATACCCCCACTTTTGTAACTAGGGTCAGGGAGGAAGTACTCGACCTCACGCTTGGGAGCCCAAGCGTAAGTAAATTAATTAGCAACTGGAGAGTATCTAGTGAGCCGTCATTGGCTGACCATCGAATAATAGTATTCGACCTGGACAGCACAAGTGTCACGAGAAATCCAGTAAGAAACCCAAGGAAAACCAATTGGGAAACCTATTGAACTGCTATAGAGAGCAATCTGCGGTGCCTTGTTTTAAGGAAGGTTCCGGGCCACCCCCTAGTGCTAGAGAGCGCAGTAGAAGGCATAACAAACGCCATCATCTCTGCGTTCGAAGAAAACTATCCTATAAGTAGAGAACGGGACAGGTAACAGACTCGATGGTGGAGCAATAACTTGTCAAAACTAAGATCCGAGGTGCGAAAGCTTTTCAATAAAGCAAGGCGCAGCGGAGACTGGCAAACCTACCAAATGGCCCTTACTACACATAATAAGGAAATCAGAAAAGCTAAAAGAAATAGCTTCAGGAAATTCTGTGAGACAATCACCAGCACTCATACGGCGGCAAGGCTACACAAAGTTCTTGCGAAGTCAGAAGGAGTGCCGATGTCTCTGAAGAAACCAGATGGCGAGTTCACGGAAGATGAGGATCAAAGGGCACTATTGCTACTAGAAACTCACTTTCCTGGCAGCTCGCCTAGTCCTGAGGCAGGAATCAATACCACTTCAATCAGACCTCGGAGGGAAGACTGGGAATGAACATCAACCATCTGTTCTGAGGGACCTGAAATGGGCAATAAATTCCTTTCAGCCTTTTAAATCTGCCGGAGTGGACGACATTATGCCCGCCCTACTACAAGAAGGGCAAGATGTACTAATACCACACCTGCTAGAAATAACAAGGATCAGTATTGCCTTGGGCCACATACTCGTACCAATGCAATGGAGACGAGTAAGGGTTGTGCTTATACCAAAACGGGGGAAAAAGACCCCACACAGCCAAAATCGTACAGACCCATCAGCCGTACGTCATTTCTTCGGAAGATGACAGAAAAGGTTGTGGACAATTATTTAAGGGAAGATGTACTGAACACATCCCCCTTACATCATCGTCAGCTTGCATACAGAGCGGGCAGATCAACAGAGACCGCCCTATATCAGCTGACGGAGATAATTCGAAGTGCCCTGGAGGCAAAAGAAATAGTACTGTGCGCTTTCCTAGACATAGAGGGAGCATTTGACAAGACCTCACATGATGCGATCAAACGATCCCTGGATAGGAAAGGAGTTAACAGTACAGTATCCAACTGGATGTGTGAGCTGCTGAGCACTAGATCAGCAGAGACTAAAACACCATCTGGAACCATCAGAGTAAACACAACGAGAGGATGTCCACAAGGAGGGGTACTATCACCCTTAATGTGGAGCCTAATTGTAGACGAACTGCTGGAAAAATTAACCAACCTCTGCATCAACTGTCAGGCGTACGCCGCTGACATTGTATTGATTGCCAGAGGCAAGTTCGAAGAAACCCTTGGGGACATCATACAAAGGGGGCTTAAAGTAACCAAGGAATGGTGCCATACTGTCGGACTTAACATCAATCCGGCGAAAACAACGATAGTACCATTCACAAGGAAAAGACAACTTCAAAGACTTAAGGACATTAGTCTATCAGGCACGACACTGATACCAGTCAAAGAAGTAAAATATCTAGGACTCCATCTAGATAGTAAACTCCTCTGCCGAAAACATACAGAGGAGATATCCGAGAAGGCAACCCGTGCTCTCATGATACATAGGAGCCTAGCGGGGAAGGCATGTGGATGCAGGCCAAACATCCTGCGGTGGATGTACACTGAAATCGTGAGACCAATGATCACATACGGAGCGGTAGCATGGGCGAAACGAACCAGTCTAGCCACAACAAGAGAAACACTCGGCAAAGTGCAAAGACTGGCGTGCCTGTGCATTACCGGAGCAATGCGTAGCTGCCTAACCGTAGCCATGGAGGTGTTATTGGAATTGACCCCTCTACACATCATGGTGATGAACGAGGCAGACAAAACAATCCTAAGGATGGCAAAGGAGGGAATTGGGAGAGGGAAATGCATCGGTTCGAAAGAACACGGTGACTTACTCAAAAAACTCCCATTTCTTGGCATACCTAGGGACGACAGCATCAGGAAATTCAACTTCGAGAAGAATTTCCAGATAAAGCTCAGCAATAGGGAGAACTGGAGAAATGAATCCATAACTTATGGACTGAACAACCACACAAAAAAGTGGCACACGGACGTCTCGAGGATCTAGGAGGGAACTGGTGCAGGAGTGTTTGGGCCAGGAACTAAGCACTACGAATCCATGGGCAAATGTACAAGTATCTTTCAGGCAGAAATATGTGCAATAGACAGGTGCGTTCGAACCAAGCTCGAGAAAAACTACAGAAATTCCAACATAGCAATAATGTCTGACAGCCAAGCAGCTATAAAGGCTCTTGACCCCTACGTTATCAAGTCAAAACTCGTGTGGGAATGCCTACACGGACTGAATAGACTAGGCAAGAATAACAGAATTTCCATTTGCTGGGTACCTGGCCATGCTGGCATTACAGGCAATGAGGCAGCGGACTCTCTGGCAAGAAAAGGGGCAGAGGAACCCTTCATAGGACCTGAACCGTTCTGCGGGATAGGAGAACACACTATACGCGAAGAGTTCAGGAGGCTGGAGGAAGAAACAAGGGCCAAAACCTTTCTCAACCTCCAAGGTCTAAGGCAAGCAAAGAAACTCTTAGGAAATTACAACCAAAAGAGATTCAAAGCTTGTATCGGCCTTAACAAAAACAACCTAAGAATCCTAACAGGCCTCCTCACGTGGCACTGTAGACTCAAGGAGCACCTGAGGAAAATTGGCATATCGGAGGACGGGCTCTGCAGATTCTGCAGTGAAACCGCCGAAACTGCAGACCACATACTGGAATCCTGTGGGGCACTGGCCCACAAAAGGATGAAATATTTGGGTAGGCACCAAATAACAGACAAGGACATACAAACCATGGACCCACAGCTCATTCTCAGATACATTAAAGAAACTGGACTGGACGCTGTGCTCTAAGGAGTGTGACCTGCCATGGATAAAACAGAGCAATGCCTCGACACGCTTCACTAAGAAGTATCTAGAGAGGGCTCTGAACCAGGGCATGAACTTCTCCGAGGCACAAGCAAGGGGACACAATAGACCAATATGTCGCAGTGTAATATACCCTAACTAAATATTATTATTATTATTAACGCAAGAACTTGATTTAAAACTACCGAAACTGTAGGTTGCGAAAGCCCCAACTCAAAGTCAGTCCCCACAACAGTTTGATAGCTACCACTACCGAGAAACCGCAGAGCATATGCAAGTTTTATTATTGGTGGAATTACAAAACTCAGAAGTTCTCAGCCCTGGACTTATTTTATTCAAAACATAATTAAACGCATGTTTGTTTAATCGAAAATATGAAATAAACCTAAAAAAAGCAATACGTACATTTAACTGAACAAGCGGAAATAATTTTGTTCGTACAAACTATCTGGTAGTTCAAGTGGGTTGGAGCTATCTCTCAAAGCTCTTCTCAGTCTACACACCATTACTTAATACTGATTTGTCTGCTCTCTCGTCAGCATCCACATCTTCAAAAAATAAGTCAACACTACTTAACATTTTTTGTTTGTGCTTTATTTTGTTTTTCCAAAAATTAAAATTCACAAGTAGTTGATGCAAACAAAAATACCTGATGCAAAATCAATAAAATTTGACGTTTAACATTGTGTCACTTCAGTCTGAAAATCAGTGGCAGCATTGATTTTCAAGCGAATATGGAAGCTCGCTATTCATAATACTGTGATAAGCGAAATTCGCTAAAACATTCGAATCTAGGCGAACGCTCGATTCGCTACTCATAATGTGGGCCTTAATGGCGTTATCCATCTCATTGGGTCAAATAGCGATTGTTGACCTTTTAGTTGGCTGTGGATTACTTGGAGCGGTGAAGCTATAGGAAAAGTTATTCGCATGCGGGAGCCAATGGATTCCTAAGGTCTTCACTTCATTTAAACCCTGAGAAGGTACCGAAAACGTTGCCTCGCGAACCTTGAGAGGTATACCTTGCAGAAGATCTTGAGAATTTGAGGCCCACTTTCGCAGATTAAATGTACAGCGTGATGAGGCAGGACATAATGGGATGTGTTGTTGAATATGGCATCATTTGTGACTTCTGCCATGTGCCCTAGGTGTAGGTACTCCATTATGCATGACGCATACTATTGATACAACTGTTTGTTTGCGACTAGACGTCCTTCCATTCGCTTAAATCGGCTCAGAGCGCCCTCTCGAGACCTTCCGAGAACCGGATAAACATTTCCTTTGAAAGAAAGTGCCACCTGACACGGTCCATCTGCCATTCTCCGAACGTTTTTGAGAAAATGCTCCTCACATGCAGTGTTTTCTGGTATTTCCGAGAACTGGACAGGAGCTTCCTCCATTTCCCAAATTTTTTTAAGTTGAGCCTCCATATTGCATATCTGGTGGTACGTTCGGATGTGCTGGGGCTCTGTCGGTGCTCTACCAAAGATTATAAAGCCAAATTGGGTATTTTGAGCTATAGGGAGGTTGATATCGATGGGCCTCACTATCTCAGGTAACAAAATATCTGCCAGCACGTCGCTGCCCAAAAGAAAGTCGATTTTATCCGATTTGTAGAACTCAGAGTCTGCTAAAACCAAGCCTTGAAGATGTGTCCATTTTGTTATTTTCGAGGTCCGGGTCGGCAAATGCCCAGACAGTGACTTAAATACATAGGCCTGCGTGGTGATTTCAAGGGATGAGTGACATGATGCAAGCGTAAGCTCCACCACCCTTTGACTAGTGCCACTGCTCACCAAACCCAGCCCAGATACCTCGACTCTAGTAGACCGAGAATAATGTGGCAACACTGGTGCTAAAGTGAAGTGAATTATTTTCTGCAACCTAAACTAAAAAAGAACAAAAAAACATTTTTTCAATAAAAAAACAAAGGCAAAAAACATATTGAGAGCACTGTAGATTATTGATCTATGGTGAGCATCTTTTAACTATTAAGAAATTGTGCCATTTTGCTTAAATCGTTAAAGCTAACCAAAAAGAAACTAGCGCTCGCTCATAACAAAGAAAAAAAAATTAAACGCCAACTCACTGATGAACAAAAACAAACGTCCAAAAGCTTTGACATCACCAGAAAAAATGGATGTGGACAATAAAAAAGGCAAAAAATGTGCAAACAATCTTGCAATTAACCAAGAAAAGAGTCTTATTTCAGAAATGACTCGAAAAGATCTAGAGGATTTATTCGATTTGAAGCAAAAACATCTTGCGACAAAAAATGATATAGAGGAGGTTCTCGTTGACATAGGGGCACTGAAACGAGAAAATGATGATCTAAAAGGGCATGTATTGTACATTCACTTCAAGCAAAAGTAGGATTCCTAGAGAAGCAAATAGAATAAATGCAAATGCAATCCACGGAAAAAAATTTAATAGTTCGAGTCGAAGCCAAAGAAAAAGTTGAACAAAAACAACAAGTGGCTGAGATATGTGCCCAACTGTCAAGCGATACAAACAACAACAACATCGAAGAAATAAAACAAGTCAGATCCTGGAATGCTAAATATAAAAACTTCATTGTCAAATTTAACAGCAAAGAAAGTGTATATTCAGTTTTAAAGAACACGGGAAAACTTAAAAACACAAGCATTTCTGTCCAGAAAGACTATCCGAAAAGCGTACGAACGAGAGAGCTTTTTTTACTGCACGTACGTAAATTATTAAAACGAGAACGGAATGGCGTGAAAGCAGTCGTAAAAGACGACAAAATTTATGTCCAGAAAGTTGAATTCACTTGGGACGATGAAGCTGGATTAAAAAAAGGAAACCAGTGTGGATTCACAAAACTAAGCGAAACATTTAAACTGCCCGGTGATTTTTTCTGTTGTTGTTTACCAAAAAAATAAAGAAATTGAAATTGAAATTTCTTTTATTGAGACAAAATATATATCTGTTACAGTTTGTACATATTTCTGTTTTATGTGAGAATATATATATATATATATATACATAGACAGCGGCTGTAAAGTATGGTCTGCTTACTCGGATTTGAATTAATGTGATTGCCCCTTGGCTAGTTTACATTTTATGTGATTGCTCTTGCTCCCGGAGCGATATATTGCTATTACTTTTAACTTAATGTCATTATATTAACTTAAAACTAGGATAACAAGTGAGGCAGAGAGGAAATGTGTACACAGTACTCAACTCATGTCTTCTCGCCTCTTCAACAACGACAGCGAAATTAATATTAATATTAAACAATATGCGGTTTTGTTTTATGAAAAGTCTTCTTGTGTTGAACGAGTGCGCTCTAGTGTTTTAAAATGCTTATGTTTATTTTTATTTAAGCGAAAGTGTAATATGAGTGATATGATCGTCTTTATGGACCATTTCAAACACTTCAAGAATAAAAAAGTAATTTAGTAAGTTAGTCTCGCGATGAGTTACAAACTATAATTGCCAAAATGATAATTAGAAGTGAACAGAAAAGTCCGGATGTTTACACAGAGTTATATGGTGCTTAAGACTAGGGAAATTACGAAGGGATAAGTTCTGTACCCCAATTATGACGTATAGCCTTAACGTTTTTGTTTTCATTTTTATTCTTTTGTTTCTTTTAAGATACATACGATGATGTATAGCGTGAGTCGTGGTAAAAGCTTTTTAGAGTGTCTAGCCTCTATTGTGGCCAGGCGTTTATTTGAGGTAAAACGACAGCGGTGCTTCAACAGGCGCTGAGTCAAAATTGAGTGCTAGCACCCCATCAGGCGAGGGGTACCTTTCGTCATCCCACGATGATCCAGCTTGTGATGAAGGTATCCCCCGGATGAGGTCATTGTCTATATTATCCATTTTGGTAATTGTTTTTTTCATTAATAATAAAGAGTATCTCATAAGGGGACTGACATTAGTGTCCTTATAGGTGTATGTGTTCGAGAAACGTTTAGTTCGTGTTTCAAAATTTTTGTTGGCACAAAGGCAAAGTATTTTTCTTTCTATAATCTTGATAGAAATGAAGATGCTCGGAAGAGACTGAAATTGCCAGTTAACAATATTATAAGGGATATTTTTCCTGATGACAATCGCCACCCCTTGTTGTGTGTCGTTTCGAATGATGTTAAAGCAGTCAATAAAAACTTTATGCATGCTGTTCAAATGTGTTTCTTGTAAGGATGCAATTTGACTGTTGCTACCCAGAAGAATTTTTTGCAGTTCTATTCTTCGGTTATGCTCTATTAAGGACGGAATGTTGAATGATATTAGATTTAAAGTCATTATATGTGGGTGGTCATGATTTGATTGACGAGCTCAAGATACGCCAGTCTCTTCTGCATTACTGTGTTGAAACTGTTCAGGTTGGATATAAAGTCCTCTATTTTCAACAGGAGGACATTCATTTTCACCCCGAAGAGTTCTTTGGATAAACCAAGAAATTGGTTGAGTATATTGCCCTTCGCGGGAAGATTATTGGAACTCGCGGAGGGTGTATCCTTCATTTGGTGGAAGTGACTCGCGTAAGAAACTTTCGATGAGGTAAGGTTCCTCCCTGAGTTCGGAATTACGAACTTCTTCCTACTTTCTCTCCTTGACCTGGCCTCCTCGAAGATCAGCTTCCTCTTGCTCTCATAATTTTTGAAGGATTCGCAACCTCTGTAGTTGGCCGGGTAGTTTTGGCCGCAATTAACGCACGTTGCCATGGACGCTTCGTCTTTGAGAATTGGGCATTGCCCGTGTTCGTGCCGCTGGACGCACTTAACACAATTGTAATTGTTTGCACAATTTTTGGCAAGATGGCCGAACAGTTGGCAACGCCTGCACTGCAGTGCCCCTTTGTTGCCCTTGAGTTTCTCCCAGGTGACTTGGGTGTTGAATAGGAATTTAATTTTGCAGATCTCCTCGGCTGAGGTGCCCGGAAGGAGTCTGACAAAGAATAGATTGTATGTTATTTTCTGAGCCCGAGAGCGGATGGTGGAAAACCTTGAGACTTTGTCGACAATGGATGAAATCGATTTCAGTTCTTCGAGTATTTCATCCTCTAAGAAGTCTGCCGTCAGTCCCTTTAGGATGAGATTTGTAGTTTTATCCTCTTTTGGTGTAAAAGAGTACGCTTTGACATTTTCGTTGTTTTTAAGCAGATTCATCAGCTGTTGATGAACCGCCCTGTCGCTCACGTATAATTTACTACGCCCACCACGATTCACAATTTTAAAGTTAATATCTTTTGATTTTAAATTTAGAGTGAGTTTTCTAGTGTCTACGCTTGTCATAATTATGGGGGAACAGAACTTACCCTTAGACAGTTTCCGCTGGTGTACCTCGTTGGTGTTGTGGTCGGGATTGTTCGGTGTCTTCTTGTTGGCGTCATCTGCACTGCTGCTGCTCTGCTTCGGCTTACTGCTGGGAGGTGCTGTGTTGTTGTCAGACTCGGTAGTTGTTGGAGGATTCGAGCTCAGAATGGTCAGGTCTTGGAGAATTGAGAATTGATTTGTGGAACTATGGGATGTGGTATCCATTTCTGTAACAGGGTGAGTTAAGGCAGCCCTGTGTCTTTTGCTGGGTATTTGCCACTGTTCGTTGTTTGAAGAAGCCTCAGATGTAGAGGCTCTGGGTGAATGCGCCTTTTGTGGCAGTTGCAAAGAAGCAATTACTTCAGCACCACTGAGGCACGTGGTGAGATCGTCGTCCATTCGTCGTAGGTTCTTCGTTTGCTGCAATTTAATTAATTGTTGCGCAGCTTCCAGCCTTTGTTTGCTGCTCCGAGGTGTTAGTGGTGATGTTAATTTGTTGTGTCTCACCCTTTCTTTTGCCTTAATCCGGCGGCATGTTGGGGTTATGTGCGGTGCGGAATGGCGTGATGACCGAGTGTCCAGGTGGGCCACGCTGAGATTTCCTGATAAATCCTGTTTATCGTCGCTGGTGTGACGTTTGGTTTTGAAAAAACCATTTGTATAATGCACGTGGCAAATGTACGAGGGTGGCGGTCCGCCGCTTCCAAATCCACTGTAATCGGTGACAAAATATCCTTACTTTTCGTTTTGACAACGACTTTCCAAATACGAAAGAAAGATAAATATTGAAACTTAACTTATTAACAACTTTTACGGGGTAAAAAATATACTTTATGGACACAGAACAATTAAACGTTCATCTCCGTTTCGTATCTCGTGTCGAATCCTACCAAAAAAGGGAAACAAACGAATTTGACAGAGCACTGACAGAAGCAGGTGACACAACAGGTGTCAACAAGCTCAACACCCCTCGGTGATGCCAAATCACTTAAGTCAATAGCGCAGGGATGTCATGGTGGAGGACGATACAAATAAAAATGTACATGAATATTTTAAGTTTTTTAAGTTACTGGCATATAATATAGGTGGGCTTAGCAATAAAATTATTTACCCAGGATTTTTTCATTATTTAACTAATTTTAATATTTTAATGCTTTTTGAAACTCATTTATTGGAAGATAAGAGCAAGAGTTTTGAGAAATATTTTCCATCCTACAAAAGTTACTGGATACCAGCAAAAAAATCAGCAATAAGGGGAAGAGCTAGCGGTGGAACACTGAAATGAGTTACATAGCAATTAAAAGATTCGGAAAGACTTTGTATATTACACCAATTTATCTTAATTGTAACAATTGGCAATACGATTATGATAAGTTTTATGATTTCTTGTGCTCACTTAAAACACATAATATAGTGGTAATGGGGGACCTAAATGCGAGAACGGGAGATATGGAGTCGGAGAACGTAATTGGATACCAAAAACGAAATAGCAAAGATAAAAAAATAAACACGGAAGGTAAAAAAATTGTTGAGTTATGCAATGATTTTGGCTTAAGCATATTAAATGGCTGCACGGAAGCTGATAGAGGAGGTGAATGCACTTATATCGCAAAGCAGGGAAGCTCTGTAATTGATTACTGTCTTATTGGCGGAGATTGGTGCTACATTTTTAAGGAATTTGTGGTCGAAGAGATCACATATTTGGATCATCTCCCAATATTGATAACGATTGAAAATGTTAAATATCACAACTCTCTAGCTAAGAATAGCGCTGAAAAAAATATTAATCTAAAATGGAGAAAGTCTGCAATAAATGATTTTCAAGTGGAGTTGGACAACACATTAAATCATTTCTATTTTAAATCGTCTGTGAATTATATACCTAAATTTGAATTAGATCGAGCAATATATGAAGCAGCGAATTTAATAAAACAAAAAACACCCAACTTAAAAAAGAAGAGTGATTGGTATGATTTTTCATGTGAAAAACTTAGAAAAAAGTCATTAGCATTATTAAATCTTACAAGAAAATCAGACATGCTAAGCATAAAGCTACAATACCTTGAAGCAAACAAACATTTTAAATCTATTTGCAAGGAAAAGAAGAAGTTACACGAAGAAAAGTTAGCGATAACTTTGAGCCATTGCAGAGATTCAGCAGAGTTCTGGATATTAACAAAAAAGCCCAACGTCAATCACAACAGAATGGAAACATCCCTAATATCACTTGAACTGTTACGAACACACTACTCCACTTTGTTAAGTACCCCACATAAATTGGCATGGAGCTTTGCACAACCCCTTAATAAGATCGAGAAACTTGACACGAATATTACAATAGAAGAAGTAAAGGTTGCATTACAGAATATAAAAGATGGAAAAGCAGCAGGATCAAAAGGAATCCCGTCTGAGTTTTACAAATATAGCTCAACTTTCTTTAAGGAAAAATTAAAAGATGCACTTAACATAATATTTAAGTTTGGAACGTATCCCGACCATTTTTATGAAGCGCTGATAATGCCAATATTTAAGAAAGGTAATCCGGATGATCCAACAAATTATCGAGGAATTTCTTTTTTAAATGCATCACTCAAAGTGCTTACATTAATCCTTTACGAAAGGCTCAACAGTTGGGTTCAAGAATAAAATAAATTAAGCGAATTTCAAAGCGGATTTCGTAAAGGATATTCAACAGTCGATAATATTTTTGTTCTATGGTCGCTTGCGCAATGGAAGTGGAACCAAAATAAAAAAAAAACTGTATGCCTTTTTTGTAGATTTTAGAGCAGCCTTCGACACCATAAATAGAAAATCATTGTTCTACAAATTTACAATCTAGGAATCTCTACAAACTTCGTCCTAGCTATTGAGAAGATGTATCAACAAACAAGAGCATTTATTTACAACGGAAGAGAATTTTCTGAAAAGTTAGAGGTGGAACAAGGAGTAAGGCAAGGCTGTAATCTAAGCCCACTGCTATTTGCACTTTTTCTTGACGACTGGTTGCCCTGTGGAGTTGAATTTAATAACACGCGATTCAAAGTAATTATGTACGCAGATGACATGGTTATTCTGGCGGAGTCGCCAGCTTCCCTGCAAATGATGGTATATAGACTAGAGGAATATTGCAAAGTGTGGAATCTCGAGGTAAACACAGAGAAATCTAAGGTTATGGTTTTTAAGAAAGACTCTGGAAGAACGGCAGGAGATAAAAAATGGAAATTCAATGGAAAGGTGCTGGAAGTTGTGAAATCGTATGCGTATCTAGGTATGGAGTTTACGTTCAACTTGAAGTTAGAGAAGCATCTAAAAATTAAGTTAAACAAGGCTAAAACCGCAATATGCGCGAATTAAGCTCATTAAATTCCGATCTTAACAGCATAACTCAGTGGGGTAAAACCAATAGAGTGGAATTTAATGCTTCCAAAACACATGATCCAGCAACGCGCGATAAAACTCATTGGCGACCGAGACATCGCGAGATCGATTGACTCTGTTAGGTTCGGTTAGGTTACTGGGTTGACGGGGCAAGAGAGTCCTGCTGCCGTCACACTTAGGTCTATGTAGACCCTTTGTGATACCCTGGAGGTTATGATTCCCTTACTTGGGACCAATGAAAAACCTATGAAAAACCTAGCGGGCTTACAAACCATCCCGATGCGTTGATGAACTTGCGCAAGTCGTTTACAGACTTGACGGAGAGTTTTTCTAAGTCCTGGAAGAAATATCTGCCAAGGACATTGTTTCTTATGTGACAGAGTGCAGGACAGTGACAGAGGAAATGAGGGGTATCCTCATTCACCTCCTCGTCCCCGCAACCTCTGCAGAGTTCGTCTGTGCTGAGTTTCAATTTCTTTGCATGGTAGCCCATCATGTTGTGTCCGGTGATAACACCTGTGAGAGAGGACAAAAATTTTTTGTTCATTTGAAGGATTCTCTCGGTCTTTCGTTTGTCATATAGTGGCCACATTTTCCTGGTATTGACACAGGAGTCAAGGGCACTCCATCTTTCGTTAGCTGTCATCAGCGTTTTATCACCAGTCACCTGTTTAAGGTAACAGGGTGGGGTTTTTACCGTTGTGGCCTCTCTTAATTCAAGGGAGGATCCTTTTCTTGCTAGTTCATCGGCTCTTTCATTTCCCGGGACACCACTGTGTCCGGGGACCCAGCAGAGTCTTACACTGTGCTGCGCGCCAAGAGCCCGCAGCTCTTCGCAACAGCGACTTACAAGCTTCGATTTTATTTCTGTGGCGGAAATCGATTTTATTGCCGCTTGGCTGTCAATGAAGAAGGTAATATCAGCTTGTGGTATTACCGTCATTGCAACTTGTTTAGCGGCTGCTGCCACCGCCAGAACCTCAGCTTGGAAGACGCTGCTGATTGACTCTGTTAGTCATCGTCGTAATGTCTCCTGCTTTCGTTGTTTTATCGTCATTACCACCATAAGTCCTCAAACGAAATAGCCAGTTGCATTCCTCCCCTTGAACATTTCAACCGCAATACCCGTCATGCAAGGAATGCTCATCAGTTCACCCTCAAGCCTGTGTTCGGACGTACAGTGAAGTTCAAAGAATCTTTCCTCAGCCGTACAACACGAATGTTTAATGCTCTTCCCCGCTCCAATTTTCTACACATTAAAACCTACAAACATTCAAAACCAACGTGCATCGGCATCTCTCCTTTTCGTCTCACCCTAATTTCCTTAACGCCCGCGCTGTGTAGCTAATACATTATAAGGGTCCCAACAAATCCCTTTAGTACGCGCTTATTATAAAAAAAAAAAAAACTGCCGAAAAATCTTTAACAACAAACTCATATCAATATCAAACAAAGAGTTTTTAACGCAACTGCCAAAGCGATCTTGTTTTATGGAGCTCAAGTGTGGGGTGTGCAGAAGTACGAGCTTGTTGAATATTTGCTTCGCTTTTTTCTACGAAAAACCTTCTTCCTGGAAATCAATACGCCAAACTATATGTACTATTTGGAAACTGGGCTTCCGATAATGTTTATATCGACGCTAAGACTAAATGTGGATTACATTGTTAGAGTGCTACATATGGGTGAGCAAAAGCTTCCAAAGAAAATCCTACAGTTTGCAGTGCAGCAAAAGACACTTTTCGTCTAGGATTGGAACCGGATAGCTGCGGACTGTGGCATAGCTCTCAATTTTTCGGAAGTAAATGCAGACGCTTGGAAAAAGTCCTTGTATGAAGTAATTGCTGCCACTGATGAGAACGAAAGATATGCGTTCATAGAAAAAGCACGTTCATCTACGGAAAGGCGATATTATTCGAGGTGCAATCTGAATCTCAACGAAGGAAATTATTTTAACAGTAGTTACAACAGAAATATCATTGGAACTATCTTTAAAGTAAGAGGAGAACTGATGAAGCTAGCCTTCATGCCACATCGAAGTGAGGGATCTGATATCTGCATACTTTGCAATCTTCGAGAAAAGGAAGACGTAATGCATTTAATTGGCGTTTGTCCAATACTGATGGAGATAAGGCGGGTCCACTTCTGTAAAAATACTTTGCGATGGGAAGAGGTTGCTAACTACCTGAACGGAATGAATTGGCTTGCACTCTATGAATACTGCAAAGAAGCTCTATCCTACAGAAGGAGAATCATCAATGAAAGCTTTTAAATTCTTAGCGCTTTTGCTTAATAATTTGTTTTAACTAAACTCAAAGTCTATCAAAATCCGATTTAACTAATCTAAAAGTCAAATAAGGTGTAACTTTTTTTTTTTTTTTTTTTTTTTTTTTTTTTTTTTTTTTTTTTTTTATAGAGTTTCTAATATTACTCCCAAGCCATAGTAATATTATCGTTACTCTCAGCAAGCTGAGAGTTACCTATCCTGGTTAAAAGCACGAGACTTGGAACCAGAACTAGGCTCGGACGAATAATAGGGGTAGGTGGAAAATCGTACATGCGACTCTTTCTCACTTAAGATAAGAAAACAAAAACCACCTCCCTTCGAAACCTGCATACTACAACTAGGTTATTCCTATCTAGTAGTTTTATTTAAACTGTAAATTACGCGTTTGGCAGGCAGCTTCCCAGTGGAGGCACCTGCTAATACCGCCATAAGCACGCGGTTACATCTTATTGCGCTAATTCAAATGGTTTTATCCTTTGTAATCGGCGCACTAGGTTAGTATCGTCTCGAATTTGTAGCATGGTGATATTGCAATGACCGTGAAGGCGTGTCTGTTGTTTGCAGGCAAAATGTTTTATTTCATCTTCGACGGTAGCCATAGTTAGGTCTCTGTGGATATCAGTGTTTCTGATAAACCATGGTGCATTTACTATTTTTCTTAGCACTTTGTTTTGAAAAGTTTGTAAAATTTTGATATTACTGGATTTGGTACAACCCCAAAGTTGTATACCGTATGTCCAAACCGGTTTTAGTACTTGCTTGTATAAAAGCAGCTTGTTCTGCATGCTGAGTTGGGAAAATCTACCAAGCAGCCAGTGCATTTGTTTACATCGAATGGCGAGCTCTTCGCGTTTCTTCTTGACGTGCGGTTTCCATTTTAATTTCGCATCGAGTGTCATACCCAAATATTTTGCCTCGTTTGCGTACGGAATTCGTACCGAATCAATGAAAATGGGTAAGTTGTCTACCTTTTTATAAGTAAAATTCACGTGCGTTGATTTGGCCTCGTTGAGAGCAATACGCCAAGTCTTTGTCCAATCACAAATTTTGTCAATAGAACGTTGGAGTTTATTAGTTGCTGATTCAACGGTATTACTGACCGCTAATATAGCTGTATCGTCTGCAAATGTGGCTACTGTTGTGCCTTCTTCTTGAGGAATATCACTAGTGTATATTAGAAATAGGATCGGTCCAAGAACGCTTCCTTGGGGAACTCCTGCCGCGCTTTCTTTAAATTCAGAGTAATCATTTCCGTGTTTTACACGAAAGAGTCTGTCTGATAAGTAACAACTAAGGATATCAGATAACTGTTTCGGAAAAGCTAGTCTTAGCTTATGTTTCAACCCTGTATGCCATACTTTATCAAAGGCCTGAGAGACGTCGAGAAAAACACTAGAACATATTTTTTTCTCCTCTAGGGCTTTTTCAATTACATTGGTTATTCTGTAAACCTGGTCGATTGTAGAGTGCTTAATCCTGAATCCGAATTGGTGGTCAGGTATTAATCGACGTTCTTCGATAATCGGATGTAGGCGCTTTAACAAAAGTTTTTCGAATACCTTCGACATTATCGGTAAGAGAGATATTGGCCTATATGATTTTTTGTCATTCAGTGGTTTACCGGGCTTTGGAACCATTATAACTTCAGCTACCTTCCATTGTCGTGGAACGTACAATAACCTGAACGATGCATTTATAAGATATTCAAACTTTATTAAAGCTTTCCTAGGTAACTCTTTAAGGACCTGTCCTGTGATTAAGTCATATCCAGGAGCTTTGTTTAATTTTAGTTTCTCTATTTCGAAGCGTAGTTCGGCTAGCGATACACTTTTTATTCTATAATTGTCAGGTGCCACGGTTAGGACAGGAAATTCGAGCAACGCTTGACCATCAAATGGTTTAAATGTTTCTTCCAAATGTTCTGCAAATATTTCGGCTTTTTCCTTGTCACTCTTCGCCCATTCTCCATTGATTTTCCTGATGGGTGGCGCTTGCGTTTTTGGTTTTTTAATGCCTTTCATGGCTTTCCAGAGCGAGTAATTTGTACTTTTATCCGCAGTTAGGCTTCCAAGATATGTAGAAATTTGACGATTTTTAAAGTCTCGAATTTCTCTCTTAAGTTTACTACAAAGGTAGTTAAGAGTGGTTTTATCCTGTGGAGCGCGAGATTGTTGCCATCTTTTGCGCGCTCCCCTTTTCTTCTTTAACAATTGCGTGATTTCCAAGGGATATGTTATTTCGCAATTTGTGGTTATTTTCCGTTTATGGGGAGTATTTTTCCAGGCTGAGCATTGTATGACGTTAATAAATTGATCGACTTCGTCTTCAAGTTCGTGGGGTGTTCGAAGAGACACTTTGAGATCGATTTTACTTTCACAGTATTTTTTAAAGGATTCCCAGTTTGTTTTCATGTTAGTTAGTCTGGGCGGACCTTCTTTTTTTCGTAGACAGCCGTTAATTGTCAAAATGACCGGTGAATGATCAGAAGAAAGATCGAAGCATTCCTCAACTACAATAGAGTTTCCCGACAAACCTTTCGTGATGAAGAAATCGATGAGGTCTGGTGTTTTTGCCGTATCCGAGGGCCAGTATGTCGGTTTACCTGAGGAATGAAAGTCTACCCCCAATTCCATACCGGCTTCGTAAAGAACTCTACCTTTTACTGAAATGCATCTTGATCCCCAGAAGGTATGTTTTGCGTTAAAGTCACCTCCGATGACGAAATTTCGTCCAAGTGAGTCAAAGATACTTATAAAATCGCTTCTTTCCATCGTTGCACGTGGGGGGCAATAGATAGCTGCAAAATCATATTTTATGTGTTTAATTTTTACGCTCACCGTGCATAATTGCAGTTTGTCAAGCTCGATTGTTCCACTGACTGAGTGTTCAATGGTATTTTTGATCAACAAGGATGCCCCGCCTCTCGCCCTTTCCGAAGGGTGATATGCGTGATAGGCAATGTATCCTCGAATGTTTGTGCTGGTTTCTTTCGTCAGATGAGTTTCCGAAATCAAACAAATATCAATTTCATATTTATGAATGAATATCTCGAGCTCGTCCATCTTATGCAGAAGGCCGTTCGCATTCCATGTCACTAATTTAACTAAATCCGTCATATTTATATTATTGCACGTGTACTTCGAAATTGATTTTCGAGCTTGTCGAGTTTTTCAAACATACGTTTATTAATTTGGCTCTGTTCTTCTAGCCTGGCAAGAATTGCAGAGAAAACTTGGGAGACTGGATCAGATGTTTTATTTGTTTGTTCGCGTCCTTGCAACGCAGCTTCAGCGTATGTTTGTGGAACAGCTTTCGGTGACTTTTTTCTAAACAATTTTCCTTCTCTTGGGTGTTGTGTTTTGACCATTTCTTTAGCCTTTTTTCGTCCTTCATTGGTTTTATTATTGCCCCTTTCAGGTTTGTTATTGGTTTTATTTGCGATTGGCAGCGTAGTTTTCTTTATTTTGTCGCGCCTATTTTGAAGTTCCTTAGCCACTTCGCATCCGCGATAATTTGCCGGATGTTTTCCATTGCAATTTATGCATGTTGGTAGGTCTTGTCTACTTAGAGCGCATTCCTTCGATAAATGTTTACCGGCACATTTTACGCAACGCGGCTCTTTTTGGCAATACGTGTGCGTGTGATTGTAGCCTTGGCAACGCTTACACTGAGGAATCTGACGAGTCCTTTGGCGCATCGGTTCAATTTTAACCACTATGTTTAGGATAGTTTTAATGTTGTATATTTTTTCCATGTTTTCAGACTTTTCGAAACTAAGCATGAATAGCGGAAGTCCGCGTTTGACAACAATTTCCTCGTCTTGTTCCGTTTTTTGCTTTTCTTTTTTAAGTATATTAACCGCGTCGATAATTTTGAAACCTTTAGTTTTAAGATCTTGCAAAACATCTTCTTTGCGGCACGAAGAGTGGAGCCCTCTGGCTACAACTCGGTGTGGCCTTTCAGACTTGTTTTCATAAGTGTACCATTGTACCTTCTCAGTATTCAGTTTTTGAGAAACTGCGCGATAGCTCTCAGGATCGCTTACATTTATTTTCCACACATTATTATTCAGAGATGTTACTTTGAATGTGGATTTTGCTATTTCCTTAAGAAGGCTACTTAGCTTGCTGTAGTCTGAAACTCCGACAACGTTAATTGGAGGTGGAAGGTAAGGTGTAACTTAACACAAAAAAAAAAGTTATCAATTTTCGTTTTAACTAAACTAAAAGTCTACTCCATTACCAAACAAAAAAAAAATGTAAAAAAACCTTGTTAATTTTTATATTTTTCACTGTATGTTTAACCAGTTTCAAAATTATTATTAGGAAACTGTGCCAATATCTATAATGTAATAGCTAAAGCCTTTTTTCTTTTTTGCTTCAGAAATGTAAAATCAAATCTAATAGGTATATAATATATCTTAAACGATTTTAAAAATGATATTGCCACTCGGGCAGACGACAGATAATTGTCATGTCCTTTATAATAAATTCTGCAAGAATTTGTAAAATTGGAAATTGTGCGTAGAAATGTAAATTGAATAAAAATAATCTAATCTAAATCTAATCTAGTAGACCGTGATGGAAGCCGCAACAACTGCGCTGCTGCCCGTGGTGATAAAATTGGCTTCTGAACCTAAATCAACCAAAGGCCTAAGTGAGAACATTTCACCGGAGGAAGATCTTACCTTAACCACAACAGTTGCCAATAAAATTTGGGTAGCGGTGTTCGATGTCAAATGATGAGTGTTGACTCTTGAACCCGAGGGTGTGGGCTCAAAATTTGAAGCGTTGGCGTTCATTTGAATTGGGTGCGTGGTTTGAGCATAATTGTGTTGGCGTTGGGTGTTGATGTGCAAAAGATTGAGTATTATTTGTTTGTGAAACGGGAATCGTGATTGCCTGCATATTTTGGTTCGCTATTGGATTTGAATGGAGAAGAGAATGGTGCGGTTGTTGGCAATAATAACACCTACGATCACTTGGGCATTGCTCTGACACATGACTATATGCCAGACATTTTTTTCAGATACCTAACCTACTAACTGCGTTCTGAAATGCTCATTTTTAAAAACCTTTGACATTTTCGGATAGCGTGCTGTCCCTTTTTACAATCCTTGCAAATATAATTCGCGTTATTTTTTGGTTACACATGAAAGGAGTTGCGATGCGTAACATGTCTCGACGGATCCGCTGAACCTCGGCCTTGCTGCTGGTTTACTGCCTCCAGAGTGCGAAACAATGTTTCCAAAAAATGTTTAAATTCCGCGAAGGTTGGTAACATATTTGGGTCCGTCCTGCTGCCTAATCGTTCCTCCCAAAGTTGTTGCGTTTTATTGGGGAGTTTTTGGAGCAGTACAAAAATTAAAACAGCATCCCAATGCTCTACGGGCACATTTAAATTGCCTAAATTGTGGATGACTTCCGTCGATGTGTCCAGCAGCTCCTTAATGGAATCAGTACGTTCCTGGCTTATAGATGGTTGATTAAATAAGCATGCGTGTTCACCAGAAAACGCTGATGATCATACCGTTCTGTTAGGATACTCCAAGCTTTGGAATATTTTCCATTGTCTATACTCAGGTGAGCCAATAATATCTCGGCTTCTCCAGAAACACTAGTTTTTAAATAATGCATCTTTTTTATATTTGACAGCCCTTTGTTACTGTGGATAATCGCGATAAATATGTCGCGAAACGACCGGCAGCTTTCTTACTTCCCGGAGAAAATGGGCAACTTTATCGATTCATTGGTTCGATTGTACCGGTTTCTCCAATTTATCGTCGGGAATCTTCAACTGGTCTAGCGCATACAAGCAGCAACACCGATAATCGCAGTACACTTCTCGGATTTTATCGAAGATGACTTCAATGTTTGTTATTTTATCGGTGTCTGACTCGCCGGTAATAGCCAAAACTTGTTCGTAGTTTGAGGTAGCCGATGTCATGGCTGTCTCTAGTAACGCTAAACGGCCAGAGACATAATTTTGAGGAAAAGGACATTTTTTCTATGCCATAAAGCTCTCATAATCCTTTTTCATCGTATTAAATTGCTTTGACAATAATCGTAGCGACATATTTGTTGTTTGTATGTATTTTTTTTTAATAAAATTAAGTAAAAATCCACTTACTTGTAAAATAGCTGTCCGGTCAAAGTTCAATAGCTGGCGTCCAAAGTCCAAAGTTGCAATTTACACGTCTCTTTACGTTAGTCCGCCGCAAATTTGGAAAGTCCAAAATTCCCTGCGCTGTGTAGTTACAGCTGACGTTGAGGAATCCCACGACGAGAATTTTACGTTCAATCCAAATTCGTACGTATAGATATCACACTCACACTTTGCTTCGAATCAATTAAAAAAATGTTTTTTTTTCAGATTTTATTCAAACTTCTGACTGCACATCAAACAAACTATTGGATATTATCAGAAAAATTTAACGGGTACGAAGGACCAATGTTGATTTCAAGATAAAGCTGCGTTTTCAATATTCTGTAAATCCAATTTATTAGAATATAATTAAAATGAAATGAAACCAACGGCTTCAATTCACGATATAAACCAGAGTGAATTTATTGATTTGCAAAAGGACAAAAAAAGGCTGGATGAATTATTTAACCTTGGAGAAGGTTACATCTGTCATCAATTAAGCAGCGGATGCATCCGGAGTTTTATATGTAGTAAGTTGCAACTTGGGGTGACGTCAGAGTCACCAACAATTGGATTACAGTGATATATTTTTCGATTTGAGTTTTTTTTTTGTGTTACGAAATTTATATATTTTGTTGGTCTACTGGAGATACCCTTAAAAAAACGCGCCTATTATTATCTTACCAGAAAAGGAAAAAGATAAACGAAATTTATTTCGTTCCGCAATATTTTTATTTTAAATTGGAAGATGGTAACCCTGATAGAATTGCTCTCTGAGTTATGGCGAATTATCATACACACTACGTCAACCCTGTGGGAGCTTAAAAAAGGGACCGATTTATGTAAGTCATTGCAACCAGACTGAGAGACAAACATCCTATCTTCTCTGTACTGACAATATTTCCTGGACAAAGTATAGTGTCAAGTTTTTTTCTTTATAATACTTTATAATATAAGAAACCTTTATTCAGTTCACCAGTTTATTTGTTGTTTCTTTCTCACCGATTTTCTCATTTTCAATTTTGTTGATGGATTCTATACACCGCCCTCATATTTATTACTCCATTTTCCCTAGATGACTGGCTGTAAGTTTTTTTTGTGTATTTGTAAACCTTAGAGTGATAATGCGGTTGCGTTTGTGACGCTTTGGCTCGTTACTTTATGTTGCTGGGCAAGCTACTTCTACAGTCCTTCGCTAACTTTATTAAAAACTGATTGCGAATGAAAGAGTAAAGGAAGCAGCGAGTGACTTCTACGCATGCAACCCAATCTTCGAAAGAAAGTGGGATCTGAGGACCAAATTAAAAATAGATGTAATCGGAAATTGTGGCACCAAGCATAGCCTGATAACAAGAAACAAACAGTATATAAGGCCCCAGTTATTGCCATACGTGAAAGGGAAACGCACAAATTTTGATTTGCTTTTTTGGTCCAGTTAAAATGAGTAGATCGACACAATCTTTCCTTAAAATGTTGCTTATGAATTATTTAATTAATATGTCACGAAAAATTAGAAATTGAATATAAAATTAGCTAGGAAAAGAATTCATTAATTTTTATAGTACAGATAACTTTTTCTGTTTAACTTCTCAGCCAATTCACAGATATGATACAAATCGATCCATCGATGTTCGTTTCAATTTTTTTACTGTTCAACTACAGTTCAAAGGGAAACGTGTAGCCATTCGGCGGCTTGGAAAGTCTGAAGTAAACTGCCCTATACGGGTATGTAAGATTTTCCACCTACCACAGGATAGGTAACTCTCAGCTTGCTTTTAACAAAGAAGCAAACATCGACAAAACGTCACATCATATACTACCAACGATCAACGCCTGTACAGGCGTTGACTTAGGAGTTGTAAGAACGCTTGCTTCCGAAGACTCCTGAAAAAATGGAGAAAGTAGCGGAGAGGTTCAACCTTATACGCTTAATCTTCATTCCAATTTACGGAATGGAAGGTCGTGCGTTCGAATCCTGGCCAAGTCCATTACTTTATACCGAATACATGAAATCGTAATCTCCCTAAGTAACTTAGACACCACCCGTGGAGAAAAACCCTACAACTGCACCCAAACACTTCTTTCCTATCTCTCTATTCTTTCTAATACCAAGTAGCTTACACTGTGTTCTTAGCATTATAAGGGTACTGAAACAACAGAAAAAATCCCTTTAGCGTAAGCAAATTATAAAAAAAAAAAAAAAAAAACAGGCAGCTGGTTGTTGCGTTGTTGCTGATGAGGCTCAGGAAACCGGACAGACTGAACTGGCTCCAGAAGCAGTACGCACCGTTGGTCTACTGTCTAAGAGCCAGCGGAAGAGGAAACAGAGGAAAGTGGCAATCGTGCGGCGCAAAGAAACTGAACCAGTTGAAGGCGCAAGCGCCGAGAGCTGCACTACCTCGGCGGCGACGGCTGAGAGATGCACGTGGACAGAGGTTACCCCAACCGAAACGCACCAGCGGATTGACCCCACACTGCCTCCTCTTCCAATAGCTCAAACAGGAATAAACGGAGGATGAAGGCTTCGAGCACTCCTACCAGTGAACTGTGTACGCACCTTCTGCATTCCCTTCCACTGAAATACCTCAAACTGATGGAAGTCCCCACGCACAAAATCTGGGTGAAACAGTTTCTGCAACCAGCAATACTTGAACCACCAGTGGACAGAATTGACTGTTGCGGGAACACCCATCTCAAAGAAAAACACGGTAAATATATTTACTCAGATCAACCTTCAACATTAGAAGGCTGCTACTGCTCTCATCAGCAACAAGCTTTAAGGGTTGAGTACAAAACCCCATTTAACATCCCATATACCATATAGAGCCATGGGTGTGAAAATATCGCATCTGTGGCCTTGGTCAAACCTTCTCTCAGGGGCTAAGTTTGGACAATTTTGTGGCGAAGATTTGGTTGCTGCAGCCATAAGCTACGAAACGAATGGAGATTGGAAAACCTTCGTCGTGCCGTCAGCTTATCTTGCGATGCCAATGCTCAGAACATTGTTTGGGGCAGCAGCAAATGCAACATGCGAGGAAACCATCTCCTGGATTTCATTCTATCGTCTGATCTTACCATAAACAATGTTGGTTCACAGTCAACCTTTGTAACGTCAAGAAGACAGGAGTTGATTAACCTAACTTTATCTAATAGATACTTTAAGGCGGTTGCCAATTGGAGGCTCTCTTCGGAGGTGTCCGTCTCAGACCATAGATATATCGAATTCCAAAGCGAATGCGAAGCCATAACTTTGCAGAGAGAAGGAATTCGAGAAAATCCAACTGGATTCGCCTTAGGGAGGAATTAGGGAAAACTCTCAAAATTCCACCCAAACTCAGGACGAGACATAAAGTATAAGAAGCTCTTCAAGACCTGAACAGTGCCATTACCAGCTGTTTTAAACTGAGGTGTCCAGTAAACAAAACTCCTGCCAGAACGCCGGTTTCCTGGTGGAACTCGGAACTGCGAAGATAACGAAGAGAAGCTAGAAAACTTCTAAATAGGTTACTCAAGACTGATTTGGAGAAAGACTGGGATCTTTACCAATCGAAGCAGAAGGAATATAAGAGGTTAATTCGGGTATCGAAAAGTGCTTCTTATAGGAATTTCTGCGAAAGATTGAAACACTGGGTGAAACTAGTAGGGTGGTTAAAGTCCTGAAAAAGGCCAAAGAAGGCAATTTGGAATCACTTCGAAAACTTGATGGCACCTTTACTGAGACGAAAGCGGAAACTCTTAGTCATCTGCTGGAGTCTCACTTTCCGGGTAACCAGATAACAATTGGCTCACAACCAGCCCCGACTACCGAGACTGTGAGCGAGCATGCGGGGGTAAACAGA
Source organism: Portevinia maculata (assembly GCA_949715645.1). Taxonomy (NCBI): domain Eukaryota; kingdom Metazoa; phylum Arthropoda; class Insecta; order Diptera; family Syrphidae; genus Portevinia; species Portevinia maculata. The sequence continues at coordinate 38,471,192 of OX454528.1, forward strand.
GGCTGCCCACAAGGCGGCGTTATATCTCCACTGATGTGGTGCATGCTGGTCGACTCTCAGGAGTTATGTAAAGGAAAAGGACACACAACGCTCCAGAAGGCCACCACACACAGGATCTGCAACGGACACCTAATCCCTGTAACCTGATCGCTTGAGATCGTTCCCCACATCACAGCTGCAACACGTTAGTATTAAAATTTACCATGGATGCCGTCCTATTTTTTAGTATATAAAACCCAGCTATTGTAAGAGGTTCTTTAGTTTAGATCTATCAGCGCAAATGAGCAGATCAGCTCATAAAAATAAAGATATTGTTTTTTTATTAAACAAACTTTGTTATACCCTATTCTAAGGGTATATTAATTTTGACGCATAGTTTGTAACATACCTTAATATTGCCCGTAGACTCCTAAAAGTTACTATATTTATGATCAGCATCGATAGTAATGTCGATCTAGCCATGTCCGTCCGTCCGTCTGTAGCCAAAAATTAGGCCTTTAAACTGGACCTAGAGAGCTGAAATTTTAACCATATACTCTCTAGGGTCCCGAAATAATCAAGTTTACGAATTTTTTAAATCCGCCCAAAGACACGCCCACAAAATCAAAAAAACCAAATTTTGGAAAAAATCGAATTTTGAGCTAGAAAGCTGAAATTTTTTATATATGATCTATGACTCCTAAAACTGCTCGGGATAAAAAATTTTCAAAATCCGCCCACTGACACACCCACAAATAAATAAAATAATTTTTTTATACCCTATTCTAAGGGTATATTAGTTTTTGAAAATCCAAAGTTTCAGCTAGGGAGCTGAAATTTATAGTATATACTCTCTATGGGCCCTTTATGCTCATGTGTAAATATTTTCAAAATCCGCCCACTGACACGCCCACAATTATTTTGAAAGTTCAAAGTTTGAGCTAGGGAGCTGAAATTTATAATATATACTCTCTAGGGGCCCTTTATTCTCATGTGTTAATTTTTTTTAAATCCGCCTACTGACACGCCCACAATTAAATAAAACAATTTTATTGAAACACCCAAGTTTGAGCTAGGGAGCGTTTTTTTTTGATAAAATCCTTTAAATGTTATATAACAAAATATGAAGAGCGTTCTTAACAATGCAACCATACTTAGACTTTTGTCACGCCCACTTATGAGGGATAGGAATAAGAATAGGGTATCCAACAGTTCGCCCAAGCGGACTGTAGCCCGTCCCTATGTTTTTAATTTAATTCAGGCGGCCCTTGGCGTGATCGATGAATATTGTACTAGGAATGGACTCTTGGTTAATCCTCTTAAAAGCGGATGTTCCCTTTACGAGAAAGAGGAAGCTGATCGGGTTGACTCAGCCAGTGCTAAAAGGCGTCACAATCCAACTCTTCAATAAAGCAAAGTATCTTTGTGCCATCCTGGACAGCAAAATTCATTCGTTCAAGCATGTTGAGTTGAAGACTGCCAAGGCGCTGTCGGTGTTCTGGCAGTGCAGGGGCATTTTCGGCAAGACATGGGGCTTATCAGAGTCCTATGGATTTATACAGCTATGATAAGACCATTTCTAGCATGCGCGTAAGTTGTTGGGTGGAATAAGCTTTCACGTAAATACTTTACTGCTGCTTTCGCCAAACTCTAAAGGAAGTTATATCTCGGCTACACGGCGGCCTTCCCCAGCACGCCTGGCTCCGGCCTAGATGCATTTGAACCTGCCGCCCCTTGATGTTTACATCATGGGTTGCACAATCAAAGCCATCCTACGTTTAAGAAGAGTTGGCTTTTGGTCTAAGTCGCACTGGAGTTTTGATGAACTTGCGCGACGGTTGTCCTTTGACTCCTGTCTAATGGATATGCCGTCCGATGCAATGACACCGGAACTTTGACTGAAGCAAAACTACGAAGTCGACTTTCCTCGTGTTCAGGGCTGGCTCTGGCCAGACACTGAGCCCGGGAAGAAATGCAGTCGAATCTTCACGGATGGCTCCAAAACCGGCCAAGGATCTAGTGCTGGTGTCTTCTTGCAGAGCGACAACATTAGACTTTTCTTTTCGTTTCGTTAGGCAAACATGCGTCAGTCTTCCAAACAGATACTTATGCTATCCTAATGGCCATGGACTATGTTGCGTGGAACAGGTGGGGGGGGGGGGGGGGGGGGGCGCAGTATCTGCGTCTGTAGCGACAGGCAGGCTGATCTTAAGGCCTTGCTCAACCACTTAACCACCTCCAAAATAATTCGTGAATGCCAGATCTTTCTGAATTCGTTCGGAAGGCTGAATTCACTTAGACTTGTTTGGGTCATGGGTCATAACGGGATCACGGGAAATGAGATCTCCGATGAACTTGCTAGACAGAGCTCAGAGGAGGACTTCTCAGGACCTGAACCAGCGATATGTCTGCCTGCGTCCTCGGCCAGGGCTTCCATTGACGGTTGGGTTTCATATGAACACAATCGCCGATGGCATGACTCTCCAGGGTGCAGACAGACTAAGCAAATTCTAGCCGACGTCTCTAGGAAATCGGCGGCATTCTTGTTGTCTCTCAACAGCAAAGACTGCAGACAGATTACGGGCGTTCCTACGGGCCATTGCGCTTTTGCCAAACAGCTTAAGGTGCTAGGCCTAAGCGATACCACCAACAGAGAAGTCTGTGGAGAAAGCGACGACACTGCGGAGTATTTCCTCTGCGATTGTCCTGATTTTGCTCGTATCAGGTGGCAGGTACTTGGTGCTGATATAGTGAGTACTGTAAACCTAACTTTCTTACCATTGATCTTCTCGGTTTTCTTAGGAAAACGAGTAAATTCTTACAGTAAAATTTGGTGTGTCTTCTTGGTAGTACAATGGACCTGTATTGAGTCTGAGTGCTCCAGTGTAGAAAGTCTCGCACCCCGAAAAAAAGGGAATTCATCTACTTAGGAGCAATAATCTTCTCCACGGATAACACTTTAGTAGAGATCGGACTATGAACTATCGTCCGAAACGATTGCTACTACGGATTGACAAGACAAATGGGTTCAAAAATCCTAACCCGGAAGAAGTGTAAGCTCTAGAAAACACTGATACTGCCAGTTTTGCTTTATGGCGACGAGTGTTAATGCCTTATATTTCGAAAGAAAAATACTCCGTCGGATACTTGGCCGAATGCAATACGAACTCTATGAGCTATACCAAGATAAGAAAGTAGACAAAATCCTAGAACACGTCGACAACATTAACTCGGCCACATCAAGCTAATGGACAGTAATGCTCCGGCGAAGAAGATATTCGACTCCCAGCCTGCAGGTTCGAGACGAATAGGAAGACCGAACCTTCGTTTTAAAGACCAAGAATCGCGGATGCCAGCGCACTTGGTCTGGACAATTAGAAGGAGCTTGCCGGAATGGCCGAGGATGGGAGGCTTTAGTGTCTCGTACAGATTATCTCCACAGGTCGGAAGCCCCTTGAGTAAATAAGTAAATAAGTCTTTGGGCTAGCACATATTCATATCAATTGTCTTAAGTTGGAATTTTTCTTTATTTACCTGACGAACGTCTAAAAACTATTAGTATAAAAGCAATATTGGAATGCTAAATGCCAGCTGAAGAAACAGCAGCGCAATTTGTTTTCGGACTAACCCTCAGTTCAAACAACCAAGGGTATCTCAACTTAACTTCAAAATTGTTTAAGCTTATTGAAGTAGTTATTTGTGTTAGCGCATTCCTATCTGTAGTTAGAGACTAATTCGCTTATTACCTAAAAAACGTGGTTTAACTATTGCGGCATTATGTTCAAGAGTAAACATATCGGACAACAAAAGCCACTCTTATTTTGTATCAAAATCAGATCATTTTAACAATTTGAAATACCCTCTTGTGGTTGTCAATATAATTGACACGGGGCAATGTCCTTAAACTATTTCAGTGCATCATTCCGATTTGTCTTAAAATATATACTCGTATTTCCACTAACTCGTATAGTTGATTTTCAATAATCTAAGCCGCATACCCGATCAATTCAAAACCGCTTTTTATGAAGCATTACCACAACCACAAGTAATCGAATCGTGTTTAGTTCTGGTGGGCATATTTTACACTTAACGTTATAACGAACACTATATAATTCTACCAATAATAAGCTGTTATTGATTCTAAATGATTTCCCACTCAATTTTATCACACTCGAGATATGCTCATGGCTCATTTTCACATATGACATTTCAAAATGTGTTTGTCACTTTCTCCATAGCATAATCAATTACCAAAATAAAATATAAACAAAAATATAACCGCAAAAATACACGTCAAGGAATTGCACAACGATACAATTTTATACTTCAAAAAAATAACATCATTTTCTATTGGTGAACTTTAATATTTCCGCGAAGGACGTTCGTGACGCGAAGCAATTTTGATGTGTGCTTCACAGGACGAGGTATATTCCAAATGAAAAAAAATGTATGTCAAGATATATATGTAATGTGAAAGTGTATCTGTTTCATTGGTATATCATCCTTAAAGCGATATTAACATAAATTTTCTTTTTCCGTGTGACGTTCGTGGTTCTATAGTCTATATCACTGAAGAGTGGAGAGGTTGTTGTTCGTTTTCTATTTGTGTGCATATTTTTCTGACAATTTAAGTTGTATGGCGACAGGATAAATGGCGCGGCACTCATTTTTCGACCGAATGAATATGTTTTACTTATTTTTTTGGACGGTACCAATGAGTCATAATCAAGAAACAGGGTGGCGCACGAATCGTGCTACAAAAACAAAACGTAATACCTTTTTTCTGTGTGAGTAATTGGCTTATTTGTTTGTTCTTTGGCAGGTTACTTTAGATTTATTACAATGAAAGGGGATTTGGATAGTGCAGCGGTTCCATGCTTTGCAGTCCTTCATTTCTGTCGAAAGGGCAATTAGGCGGGAGTTTGGCGGCACTCCCCCGAGTAGATGGCCCATTATGAGGCTGGTAAACATGTTTGCCAAATCTGAAAGCATCGCACGACGGCCGTACCATCGACATCCCTATGTTCGGTCTCAAGACACAATCGCGGCTGTAGCACCGTCAATTCAGTCAAATCCAAGCGTTTCCACTCGAAACTTATCGGCGCAATTGGAGTTAGCAGATGGTTATTACAGTGACTTAAACTTGTTTCCGCACAAAGTCCAAATTGCAAGCAAGTTATAAAATAAAATTGAATTTTCTATACAATAAAAAAAATTTAATACATTGTTTAAAAAGAGAGTTATTTGAATTTCTTATTTTAATACAATTGGTGCGCCACCCTGTAGTAGTAAGTGAGGGATTAATCGACTTTAATTTTGACGGGGCTGATTTTTTTATATAGATTTAAGTGGCTGCAGTTTTATTTAAAAACACAAAAAAAAATATTTTTTAAACATTTATACTCATTCAATGATCATTCAATTACGGCATTTAAGACTCTCACTCGCATTGAGAATTTTTCATGGCTCTTTTGTGAGAATTGCTGTTGAATTGAAAGGATGATATGTCATTGAGAATAAGCCTTTGCACTTCATCCATCTACTATTACTAGGACAAACCTTTATGGACAACTGTCTGAAAATGTACAACTTCAATCACAACTTCAAAGTAACCCTCCCGGAAAAAAAGAAATGGGAGCGAAACAAGCCTGCATTTAGTAAGTAAGTTAGAGCCCAGAGACCACTAATACCTCTGTTTAAGCGAGTATGGAGAAAAGTAACTTCCGTTTTTAAAGCTGAAATAAATGCAATAGAGCTCTGCATGTGAGAGAGTCTAAACAGAAATACCATCAAAAAATTCATTTGCATTCTCTCTCACAGCATAGCGACACTGCTTGCAATAAACGCATTTGAAATCACTTCATAGATAGTCTGGGACTGCTGCAAACTAGTAATACGATTAGCCAGCACAAACAGAGTTCACTTGAGCTGGGTGCCGCCACCGTGATTGCTAAGCAAAATCACATCTCTGTTTTCGAGGCAAACCTTACTTTAAAACAGATGATATATCTGTAAGCTCGCACAAAGACTTACCTGAATTTATTAAAAAATGCGGCTTCATTAGCGATCTTTTAAAACGCGGATAGCACAATAGGCCCACGTCAGTGTACGTTTTTTATTAAATTAACTCCCCTTGTACAAAATAAAGTTTATTCTTTATAATGTATTTAACATTTTATTCTGCGGGAGTCTGACAAAAATCCAATAAGAATCAATTGTCATGAGAAACTTCTTAAGTTTGACGTTCGGATTCGGCTTAAAATTGGAGGTCTCTTCCAGTTGGCATATGCAACAGGTTTTAGGTCCTGCACCTGCATGGGCCGTTAATGCCTTATATTTTCTTTTTTATTCAAAATCCACAGTATTTAGCCATTTTCTTGCGTTTGAAATCGGAATGCCATACGAAATTGTTTATAGTTTTCCTACTGGAATTCCCGGGCGTATGCGATCAAAATGTTGTCAAATATAAGTTCAGACACACAAAAGACGGTGGTTTTTAGTTCTTAGACCATGTGGAGCCGTTAATACCTTATACAAAAGTGTAGAGTGTAGATTGTGCGGTTTCAAAAATCCAAGGGCGAAATACCAGCATCAGTCCATAACACCCATCCAGGTGCACTGTTTTGTGCGGTGTTATGGCCGAAAAAGTTATCGGGCCATATTTCCTCGAAACTGAGGATGAAACGCCAGAAACTATTTCCGGGGCTTCTTACAGAACAATGGTGGACAACTTTTTGAGGCCAATGGCGGAGCAGCATTCTTATTTGTGGTTCCAACAAGATGGAGCGTGTGCGCACCCTGTTAGGCAAACTTTAGAACTGCTTTGTGGAGTTTTTGGCAAACGTTTAATTTCAAAAAGTTCACATTTCCCTTGGCAGATCTAACTGCATGATGTCATTATTTCATACATAGTGCCTTAATTTCTATAAAATATATTGATCTTCTTCCTTTCTTTTACTGCGAGATTACGATCAGAATTAAAGGTATCGTAACCCGATCAAGGGGACCAACCATTTTTCATATTTCTATTTCCAAAAGTGGGCGTGGTCTCAGGGTGAGTCATTTTCCATAAAACACATGTTTTTTTGCTTTCTAAGAAAAAAAAACCCAAAAATTTAAAAAAATATTTTATCGGTTTTGTAACATATTTATCGAAGAACGTTTTTTTATCAAAAGCCCAAAAGTGGAACATATTTTCTGCGCAATTTGCGAAGAACACAACCTTTAATTCTAACTATCAACTTTTTTGATAAAAAGCTGTTTTTACTACTATCGCCCATTTCCAGCTTTTTACTATTAGGTACAATAAATTTAAAGGAAAAAATTGAAAAAAATATTTTATCGGTTTCGTAACATATTTATCGGAGAAAACACGTTTTTTATCAAAAGCCCAAAAGTGGAACATATTTTGTGCGTAATATGCGAAGAACACAACCTCTAATTCTAACTACCAACTTTTTTGATAAAAAGCTGTTTTTACTACTATCGCCCATTTCCAGATTTTGACTAATATTAGGTACAATAAATTTAAAGGAAAAAGGCTTCAGGTGAAGAACTTTCGAAGAAAATGTAGCGCGACCAGCTCAGTTGGTAGTGTCATGTCATACGAACGTCATAAAGGCAATATCAATCAACGTTTCCATACAATCGCGAAGGAGAGGCAGGCGATAAAACTCCTGGATCACCAGCATTTCATTGGCCTCAGCGACGAAGGCGCCCGGGCCGTATGAAACCAATCACAACGCAAGCCACTAATACCGACTATACGACGAGTTTCTATTTTGAACACGATCTACTCGATCACCCTCACTATGGTGTTCTTTTTATATAACTGCTGATATCATTTCGCGAAAAAATTTTAAAACTGGAAAATAGCCAAAATTATTAAAATTATTGGCCATTTTAGTTGAATGAACATTTTAGATTTGTTTGTTATTAAAAATGTCAGTTAGTTGTGACTTGTCACGGGTCAATTGTTCCATTTGCTGATATTTTCTGAAAATTATTCTGAAAGCTACAAGCTGTTATCGTTGTTGGAGTACCAAATTTCAAATATAAAAATCAGTCTGCTGCGGATTGTTTTGGTGTGAATTCCTACTTCACTATGGATATCTTTCCCAACAAAACAGGAGTACTGTATTCACTTATTATTTTTGGATACTTAAAATGTCATTGACTATTTAAAGCACTAAAAAAAAATATTTGATAAAAAAACTTACTGATAAACTTAACTTTCTTCGATGCCCTTGGCTGCTTGGAACGAATTTTGGTTGCCTTCTTGATAGGTGCTGATCTCCTTGATACTATAGTGTTTGCATTAAACAATAAAAAATAAACAAAGATACACGTAATATTAAGATTTAAAATCTGCTTAAAGGATTAACTTTAAATTACATTCGATATGAAACTTTCCACATTTAATTTGTACGCTCTATAAAAAAACAGGATTATAGCAAAATCTGAACAGCGAAAAAAAAGAAAACATTACGAGAAAATTTTCAGTAAAATGCTTTTAAATATCGAGTCGTAGCGAAATTCAAAAGAATGAGCACTCAGCGAAAGGAAAAAAAAACAAACGAAATGGATACGAATGGGAGATTGGTAGTGAATGCGGACCAGATAAATATAGTGGGCAGTGTTACTTTTAAATTAATTTTTAATTGTTATTGAATATCAACTTAAAAATGATTAAATCTAACTTAAAATTAACAGGATACTTATTCTAGATTATTGTTCCTTATACGGACTTAATTCTATCTTATAATTATTATTGCCTTTCGGCCTAAAAATTATTTTACGAACTAATCTTACATATGTATTCATCGAGAAAATTAAATAAAACTCGGTATCATTATTGAGATTTTATATTTTTTTTATAGATAGATAGATAGATAGATTCTTTATTTTTTCATCATAAAGTTTACAAATTGGTATACTTAAGAATAAGGACATGGCAATACTGCCGTCTGCCTTTTTATATAAAACAAATTACAAACTAAGTTCGGTTAGGTTAGGTCGCTATAGGCAGAGCCGACCATTGTGATACCACGTATGTATTATCTTGTATTCTTGCCTCCTTGCGGGGTCAGTCACCTTGACGTGTGCACCATCATGGAACGCAAATTCGATAGTGCCGGTGCGGAGGCTTACGGGGTAAAGAGTCATCGGGCTATTCTGATAAGCGACAGGCCGTCTGATGAGCGTCAACTAAGAACTGGCCAGGACTACACGTCCGCCCCCCTTCTCCTCTTTCTCCCCAATTACCCCCCATCCCCCCTCCATTAAATCCCTAAATCCTACTTCCAGAATAAACCCCTAATCTAAGGTGGCAAGTGTCGAGAGATTCATGGCTAAGAGGGTGCTTAGTCGTTAGTTTGCAAACTTCGGATACCAGGCGACCTCCGATTTTAAGATAGCCTTCATGTGGTTAGACGGGTAGACCACGGGCGACACCATATCCCGAATACTCGTGGGTTCAAAATAAACCAATCAAGAAAAAAAACAATAGGGAATGATGCCTCTAAAATTGCATCATCAAACAGGGATGTTTTAGAACACCCTGTCGATGACGACACAACATCTGTCAAAGGGATAGAGTCGGTAATCATCGACTCTGAAATGGGGGAACCTGAAGAGAACTTGTCTCAACTCAGTGACTCTATTTCAGAATCCAGCACCATATGCAACAGCATATTATCGGACGAAAGACATCCCGATATAGAGGACGTACCTAAGACAGTCGGCAATGTGGCACGGACTGAGTCTGAGTACGTTAGGCTCACACCATCTGAACAGCGCAGATTTAAGCGCACGCAGAAGAAGGGGAGCACCATTGAGCAGGCCCGTCTCTATGCGATCCAAACGATGGAAAACAAGGGTCCCGAGGTGAAGCGAATGCTATCCGAGGATAATACCCCGCCACAATCCGAAGGGAAGCGAGGTCGCACTGGGAAGACAACCGTCGACAAAGTCTCGTATAGCAATATAACGAGCTATGTTAGACTGGGTGTTGTACCGGTGGACATCGATCATAATCCTCTCTCCAACGAACAAATGGGTTTGATACAGGAGAGGATTATGGATATCACGACCGAACATCGTGACGAGGAGTTCAAGCCAGCCTTCCGCGGTACTACCTTCAAAGCCGGATGGCTCATGATCGTATGTGCGGACGCCACCACTGCTGAGTGGATGAAGACAACCTTCGCCAAGCTAAAAGAGAAATGCGGGTTAGAGGTGATGCTTGTGGGAGAGGAAAAGTTTCCAAAACCACATGTCATCAGAGGGTTCTTCCGCAGAGTACCGGCGTAGCTAGCGAAAGGATCCTAGCCTTATTAGATGGCCAAAACAAAGAGCTCAACACGAGAACGTGGAGAGTTCAGCAAAGATCGGATGAGCGAGACATCGCACACATGGTCTTTGCTATTAATGACAGCACCATGAGGAGACTCGTGGAGCTGAAGGGTATGGTCTCTTTCCGTTTCGGACAGACCAAACTTATTCCAAAAAGTGCTGACAAGACGGCCAAACAGGGCCCTAAGGACCAGAAACAGCACGTTTTGGGTATTAAAAATGTCACAGCTCAATGCAGCACCGCAACTGACCCAACAAGGGCCAGCACCAGCGCTGCCGCTAAGGCTGCAGCTTCAAGCACGGCAACACCTGTGCCAGAAAAAGAAGCTACATGCGCGAAGTCAAGCGCAGCCGAAAAGGCCGATAGTGCCCACAGCACTGCCAGACAAAGCCAAAAACGATTCAGGCCTAAGTTAGGCATGGATCGTAGGAAAGCACTGGCACAAGAAGGACATAAAAACAAAAGACCTAGAGGCAGACAAAGTGGTCTTCCTCAACAGGGTATCGTACGTAGGAGAGGTGACAACAAGCCCAATAAAGTACTAAACCCTGAATACAGACGCAAATAATGACCACCCGTCTCAGAGTTTTGCAGTCCAACCTGCACAGGGCTATGGGTGCCTCGGACACCTTTAGCCAGCGATGTGCCGAAGGGAACATTGCTATTGGACTAATCCAGGAACCATGCGCAACCAATGGTAAGATATTCGGATTAAATTGTAAACACAGAGAGCTAATTTTCGCCAAAGGTCCTTTCAGACCAAGGGCGGCTATCTCTATTAAGAAAGATATAAAATTTCTCTCATTCCAGGTTTCACAACTAGGGACCCGGTGGCGGTTCTAATACAGCGCCACAAAGGCCGAGAGCTGCATAAATTTGTATGCGCATCGGCGTACTTTGCTGGAGACACGGATGTAGTGCCTCCCTTACCAGTACAGGAACTTGTCCGGTACTGTGAGGACCAGAAAGTACATATCCTAATCGGCTGCGATGCAAACGCACATAATACCATCTGGGGCAGCCGAGATACAAACAATAGAGGTGAGTCGTTATTAGAATATTTATATCTATAGCAATAACCTCGTCTTTCTAAACAATGGAAATAGTCATACGTTTAGAAATTCCATAAGAGAAGAAGTTTTAGACCTTACTATCTCATCTCCTTTTATGAAGGATATTATAGAGGGCTGGCATGTGCCTGGCGAGGCATCTCTATCGGATCATATGCACATCCGATTCGATATAAGATGCAATGCCGAACACGCGTCAGTCCGTTATGACAACAGGCTGACTAATTGGAGAACTTACCGTGAAAATCTTGCGGTCAGATCTAACATGCTGCCAGAAGCACCATCAACAACAAATGATGCAGATGCTGCGCAATGTCAAATACATGATATTATTCTTACCTCATTCAAAAATAGTTGCAAGGTTAAAAGAACCGTGGCTAAAAGGTGGAACGATAACCTTGAGTCTATTCAAAAGAGAGTGAGAAAGCGGTTTAACAAAGCCAAACGCACCGGCACAAGGGAACAATATAAATTCATGCTGACCATATACAACTTAGAGTTGCGCAGATCCAAAAGAGCCTCATGGCGTGCAAACTGTGAGAAGATCGAAAAACTTCCAGAGGTGGCACGCCTCCAAAGGGCTCTGTCACAGGATCAAGAAAAATGCATGGGATTGTTAATCAAATCAGATGGTTCAATCACACGCGACCGGGAAGAAACGCTGAAAACTTTGCTTCAGGCTTACTTCCCAGGGTCTCACACTATGGTCATTACAGATGACTATATAGCGGAGGTCTCAATTCCAAGAAACCTCAGCAGAATTAATAGTTTATCCGGAACACTTTTTACTCCGGATAAGGTTAAATGGGCAATTAACTCATTCAAGGCATCAGGAACAGACGGTATTTTTCCAGCCCTCATTCAAAATGGAATAGAATTTTTATTGCCATCCATGATTGCCTTATTTAAGTTCAGCTTCAACTGGGGGTATATACCAGTTACCTGGAGGGAGGTAAACGTAGTATTTATACCCAAACCGGGAAACAAGCCGAGCGAATTACCTAAATCATATCGTCCGATAAGCTTGAAATCGTTTTTTCTGAAAACAATGGAAAGGATTATTGACATCCACATTAGAGAATACATATCAAAAAGCATGCCTCTGCACCCTCACCAATATGCGTACCAAAAGGGTAAGTCCACGGAAGGCGCTCTGTTAAGACTAACTACAGAGATAAAAAACGCCTACCGTTGCAAAGAGATCGCACTTTGTGCCTTTCTGGAAAAAGAGGGTGCTTTTGACAACACTGGATATGAATCCATATCAAATGCTTTGTACCATAGAAACATAGATAAATCAACCATTAAATGGATCAAAGCGATGCTGGAAAGTCGCAAAATAACTGCCTCGTCAGGAATGACCTCAGTATCAGTAACAGCCGTAAGGGGCTGCCCACAGGGGGAGTACTTTCACCCCTTTTGTGGTCATTGGTCATCGATGACCTGCTACACAAGATGAGCAATTCGGGCTACACTACAATTGGGTACGCCGATGATATTATCATCATAGTCAGGGGAAAATACTCAATTGGAGTCACATCAAAAATGAAAAATGCTCTAAAGACAGACATAGACTGGTGCATTAAGGAAAATCTTTCCATAAATCCCAGTAAACCGTCATCGTTCCTTTCACTAAAAGGAGGAAATTAGACCTAGGCCTAAACACAATAAACGACACGGTCGTAGAGTATTCCGACGAAGTCAAGTATCTTGGAGTAATCCAGGACAAGAGACTTAACTGGAACTCTCACATAAACAACAAAATGACTAAAGCTAATAGAGCTTTATGGGCCTGTCGTCGCACATATGGCAGAACCTGGGGAATCTCTCCAAAGATCGTCCACTGGATCTACACAGTAATGATAAGACCCATTATAACATACGCCTCCATAGTATGGTGGACTAAATCCACACAAAAGGTCGCAATAGAGAAGCTCAAAAAGGTACAACGGCTTGTGTGCCTTGATATCTCCGGAGCCATGCGAACCTGTCCAACAGGTGCCATAGAGGCAATAACAGGAATTACAACGCTCCACATATATATCCAAAAAGTGGCGATCCGCAGTGCAATAAGTCTAATACAGTTAAACGAGATAAGTCTTAATGATCTTCCGGAACTAAAGAACCTTCTCGATGAACTGCCAGAAATTAGCATGAACTGCGCGGTCACAGACCGCATTAAAAAAACACTATGCTTCAACAAACGGTTCTCCACGGAGATACCCAAGAGAGAAGCATGGGTTAGTAATAACCCACCAAACAGCCACAACGACATAAAGTGGTATACGGATGGTTCTAAAATTGAACCGGGGGTAGGAGCGGGAATATACGGACCACACAAACGCTTTACGATACCCATGGGAAAAAGTTCCAGCGTATTTCAAGCAGAGCTCCACGCCATTCAAGAATGCGCCAGCCACATTATTTTATCTGGCATAAAAGGTGCAATCATCCATATTTTCACGGATAGTCAAGCAGCTATAAACGCCCTTAGCTCGTATACCATTGACTCCAAATCAGTCATGTCCTTCTTCAATACCTGTTTGTGCTATTGCACCGAGAATGAATGATAAAACGAGTTGGTAAGAAATGCAATATACAGATTTGATTTACTAAATATAATTTGAATTGGGTACTTAGCTGCTGATGGGGAGATGTGTTACCTTCCACGAACGAAATCCAAGTGAGGTGACAAAAACCAAAGAACAGGTCAAATAGACCACGCATAATTATCATCTCGCCCATCCACAGCTTCGCACACGCAATTGTTGGTGTAAAACTATGCGAATGCAACTATCAAATGCAAAAACAATAGTAAGAAACAAAAAGAAATACATATTAGGCAAAATTGTTGGTTTCATCTCAAACATCCCGACACCCCTGGAACGAGTTTCAGAATACAGGTAGAGGAGCTAGCTTACTGATCGGGCGAACTAAGGTTCCTGATGTTGTTCTCACGGTGGCGACTCTGACATGTGTTGATCTGCTCCAGGGTTTACACATTCGATTCGGCCTAGTAACCACTTTGTAGGCGGAAGATTGGGTTCCATAATTACAACCAAATTTCCAGGCTTGAGATTGGTATGACGATGTTGCCATTTGGGTCGCTCCTGCAGCGTTGTCAGATACTCCATATGCCATCTTTTCCAGAATCCTTGGGTCATACTCTGGATATGGTTCCAATGTGAAAGGCGACTGGGAGGAGTGTCTAAATGGTTTTTTTTTTTTTTTTTTTATAATTAGCGCGCACTAAAGGGATTTGTTGGGACCCTTATAATGTATTAGCTACACAGCGCGGGCGTTAAGGAAATTAGGGTGAGAGGAAAAGGAGAGATGCCGATGCACGTTGGTTTTGAATGTCTGTAGGTTATAATGTGTAGGAAAAATGGAGCGGGGAAGAGCATTCCACATTCGTGTTGTACGGCTGAGGAAAGATTCTTTGAACTTCACTGTACGTCCGAACACAGGCTTGAGGGTGAACTGATGAGCATTCCCTGCATGGCGGGTATTGCGGTTGAAATGTTCAAGGGGAGGAATGCAACTGGCTATTTCGTTTGAGCACTTATGGTGGAAATAACGATAAAATAACGACAGGCAGGAGACATTACGACGATGACTAAGAGAGTCAATCGATCTCGCGATGTCTCGGTCGCCAATGAGTTTTATCGCGCGTTTTTGGATCCTGTCAAGTAGCTCCAAATAAGTTATTGGTGCACCGGACCAGATATGAGCGTTGTACTCGAGTTTCGGGCGAATAAACGCCTTATAAATTGTAGCCAGATCAGAAGGGGTGAAATATTTCTTACAACGCTTAAGGAAGCCTAGACATTTCGCGGCGTTCTTGGCGACATCGAATATGTGGTCATTCCAACGAAGGTTGTCATTAACACACATACCGAGAATGGAAAGTCTTTCGGTTTCAGCGATGTAAGTGCCATTCATAGATAATGGCAGTGTGTGTGGGTTTTGCTTTAATGACAGACAGGTTTGGTTCGGGAACAGCTGTGAGTGGTTCACCTACAACAAAATGAGCTGGAGTTAGTGGGTTTAAATAAGTGTCAGACATAGAACATAGAGGACGAGAATTCAAAATTGCTTCAATTTGACTAAGGACAGTATACAATTCTTCGAATGTTAACATAGAGGTTCCAATAACACGCCGTAAGTGCAGCTTGACTGACTTGACACCAGCTTCCCCCAATCCCCCAAAGTGCGGCGCTGATGGAGGGATAAAGTGCCACGCAATGCCATCCTTGGCAAGCGGTGCTGCGATTATATCACTGTGTGTTTGTGACATTAACAATTTATGCATTTCCGTAAGACAGCGACGAGCTCCTTGGAAATTTGTCCCGTTGTCTCTGTAGATGTTGCTACACTTGCCACGGCGAGAAACAAACGAAAAGCGGCGATGAAGGCGTCGGTGGTGAGGTGACTCACCAGCTCCAGATGGATCGCTTTCGTTGACATGCACACAAAAAGAGCAATGTAGGCCTTGGACGTCTTTGGCTTACGACAACGGGATAGCTTGATGGTAAGAGGGCCAGCGTAATCGCACCCAGTATTTGAAAATGGACGACTTGGTTGGATGCGATGCGATGGTAAATCACCCATGATCTGCTGGCTTGTTAATTTTCGCTGCAAAACACTGCTTGCACCTGTGGATGATCTGACGAATGAGATTTCTGCTGCCCATAATCCAGTACTGCTGTCGAACGAAAGCAAACGTTTCTGATGTTCCTGAGTGTTGATACCGTTGATGAATATCTGTTATTATCATAGAAGATAACAGATTAGTCTTAGGGAGAATGACAGGATGTTTTATATTAAATAACACACTTGCGTGCCTGATACGTCCACCGACCCGTAACAGCCCATCATTGTCCAAAAACGCGGAGTACCTTAGAAATTTTGATTTCGTTGGAAGTTGATTTTTAGTACGCAGATGCAGAATGTCTTCTTCGAAATGCTGGGATTGTACGAATTTTATGATAGCAATCCTAGCAGCGTTGATTTCAGCATAAGTCAAACCGCGATGAGTTCGAGCTAAGATGGGAATGCGACACTCTGACGCCAACCGTAAACAATGAGCAACTATCCGCTGCAATCGGTACCATGACGAAATGTTCTTTATTAAGTCCGAGAAGATATGACTGTCAAGCGACATGATAAGCACACGCCTTGAGGTTGGCCTTTCTTCGGTTTGAAGTAACGCACTTTTGGACTGACTGAACGAAAGTTTAGATTTTGGCCATTGATCGTTGGATAGGGACAGCCAGGATGGACCGGTCCATCAAAGACTCTGGTTTATGAGATCAGACGGCAATACACCACGCGATGCACAATCCGCGGGGTTCGATTCTGACGGGACATAACACCAAGAGTACCTGGGTATGGTTTCTAGAATGGCTGCACAGCGGTTAGCTACGAACGTTGTCCAGCGACGAGGGGGTGATGAAAGCCAATGCAGAATAATTTCGGAGTCACACCACGCGAATGTCTTAATAGTCTTAGTATCAACCGACCGTTTCACAAGAGTCAATAACCGAGCAAGCAGCAGTGCACCACAGAGTTCGAGACGAGGAATGGAGATAGGTTTGAGTGGGGCTACCTTAGTTTTTGCCGCAACGATGACGATAGTAACTTCACCAGTAATAGATACTGAGCGAGCATAAACGACAGCGGCGTACGCCAGCGACGAAGCATCCGAGAAACCGTGAAGCTCTATGGTGTCTGCGGATGGAAACACATTTCGCGGAACCCGAATTTGCTGGAAAAAGGGAAGTTGTTCGCGATAGGTCTTCCATTTTTCAGCGATCACAGAAGGTAGGTTATCATCCCAGCCAAGTTTTAGTTCAGTAGACCACAGGTGCTGAAACATCATTTTAATTGTGTTCTTCGCATTATAAGGGTACTGTAACAACAGAAAAAAAATCCCTTTAGCGTAAGCAAATTATAAAAAAAAAAAAAAAAATAGAACTACTGAAGGAGCAAGGAGTCCAAGAGGATCAAAAATACGCGCGATTTCGGAAAGTAATGTTCTTCTTGTTATTGAAGGACAGGGGTTATATTGAGTTATTCGAAAGGAGAACACATCAGCAGCAGGATTCCAGACCATTACCAACACCTTAATTAGGGATTGTGAACGTTCTGGGTCAACAAAGGAATATTCACAATCTTCCTGTTCTTGTTCTGCGAGAAGAGCCCAACAGTTGGAGCTCCATTTCCGCAGCTGGAGCCCAGCTAGTGATAACAAAGTGAAGAATTCTGACTGCAAATCTAGCAATGCCTCAATAGAGTTTGCGCCTGACATGACGTCGTCGACGTAGACGTCATTTAGCAAGGTTATAGCTTCTTTGGGATGTTTTGATGAGTAATCTTCCGCGAGTTGCTGTAATACGCGAACCGACAAGTATGGAGCAGATGCAGTTCCATACGTTACGGTTCGTAAGCGATAGTGTTGAATCTCGTCGCGAGGGTTCTGACGGCATACGATTCGTTGAAAGTCCATGTCATGTTGGCGGATCCATATTTGGCGGAAAATTTTAACGATATCGGCCGTAAAAACAAACCGATGTTTTCGAAAACGTAAACAGACACCGATTAAATCACGTTGAATTGGCGGACCGATTAAGAGTTGGCTATTTAACGATTGTCCTTTAGAGTCCTTTACCGAACCATCGAATACAACGCGTAATTTGGTTGACGAACTGTCCGGTTTTAATACCTCGTGATGGGGGAGGTAAAACTGCTTAGAAGAATCTACATTTAGCTGATCGCGAGGGATTAGCTCCATGTGACCAAGTTCGAGATACTCTTGCATGAACCTTGAGTATAATTGATGCAGATTTTTATTTTTTTGAAACCGACGCTCCATCGAATGTAACCGCGAGACCGCCGACTGCAAAGTTTCACCAAAGCTGGGTGAAGGAACCTTGAACGTAAGAGAGACGACGTATTTTCCGTCGGAAGAGCGCGAGATTGTTTTTTGAAAATGCTGTTCAGCTGGATCGTTGAAACCATCATGAGCGTTACTAGGGGTAACTTCTTCCAGTTCCCAGAACCGCTGCAATAGACCGTCCACATCAAGAGTCGAATGGAATGAAGACAACTCCTGACCGAGAGAATTCGCTTGGAATAACTCTCCCGAAATGACCCACCCAAAGGACGTGTTGAAAGCTATAGGACTGCCTTCAGGTCCATGAATTCGTTCTGCTCTGAAGATATCCCAGACCTTGTCAGCTCCCAGGAGAACATCGATCGAACTAGATACGTTAAAGTATGGATCTGCTAAGTCCAACTTTCCAATATGTTCCCATGTTGACGAATCAAAGGATTTCGATGGTAAATTAGACGTCAATTTACTAAAAACGAAGGTATCGAGTGAAAGATAGGTGGAGTTGTAACGAGATAAGATTTGGATTGATACGCATCCTTTTGTTATTCCAGCTTCTTTAGAAGACAGTCCCATGATTGGGACCCGAGCATGTTTTCTTGGAAGACCTAGCCGTTGTGCGAATGACTCAGCTATGAACGAATATTGTGATCCTGTATCCAATAGGACTCGACAATCGATAATCTGTCCCCGATTATCTGAAACCTTAGCGAGAATTGTTGGCAAGATTGTTTGCTTTCGAACGCTAAGCTCAAGCGAGTGGTTAGTAACCAATGGAGAAGCAGAAGTGGAGGGAGTCACCGAAGGCTGGTGCGAAACTGATGATATCGACGGCGATACTGAATCCGATTTGGAGGCAAGACTTGGATGTTGTGAGGGTGATGAGGATGTATTCTTTCGTACGTCATCTTGATGAACTGACGAATGGTGACGAGCTTTGCAGACGCGACAACGAAACGTTGACCGACACTTGTTCGACGAATGACCTGTTCGAAGGCAATTGAAACACACCGATTTGGTTTTAACGAAGGATCCACGAGCAGTAATGCCTAATGCCAAGAATTGATTGCACTGGGATAGGACATGGTCACCTTTACACATAGGACACTGTACACTATATTCCGATGCTACATATGCTCGGATCAGTCCCATACGTTTACCCCGAGATGTGACTGAACGATTAAGAGTTTGGCACGATTCGAGTGCTTCACATCGCAGTTCAAGGAACTCAATAAGATCGGCTATAGAACTATCAACACGAGAACCAATTTCTTCTGCCCATGCATGCTTTGAGTCACTATCGAGCTTAGCTAATAACAGGTATATTAACCATGGATCCCTTTCATTCCTATCCAACGCGTTAAGTCCACGAATCACTTCAATCACGTTTGAAATAGTCATAGAAGGAAGCGAAAGAAATGTTTGAACGAACGATTGCACGATTAAATTACCCCGGTCGTAGCGTTTTCCAAGCCGATCCCATGCTTCGGTATAGTTTGCATCCGAAATCGAAATATGCTTGACTAAGTTAGCCGCATCTTCCCGCAAGAATGATTTCAAATAGTGAAATTTCTGAGTTGGAGTGAGATTGGGTTTATTGTCGACCGAACCAGTTGACCACAGATTACCTACATATACCTATAGTATATATAGTCTGTGCAGTTGACTAACATAGACTGTCATAGCTTGACGTGTTTTGATTTGTGCGCGTTCTATTTCTTTTAGTTACCTTGTTTATTGTGAATTAGTTAGTGTTCTAAACGGCTTTTTAATTTTTGATCATTTAGTTTGCTTTAATGTTTCTTTTGATCGGCCTCTTGTTTAATAAAAGTTGTCTCTTTGTTTTTGCTTGGTAAGCGGTTGTTACTGTTCTTTTTTTCTTTGCTTTTCAATAATATGTATGTATGTGCAGTTTATTTCTCTTTACTTTCTCATTTCTAGAATTTGTCCTCATTTATTACTAACCCCTTTGGTGCAGATGGCTAATTTGTCGTCAGTCGTTCCGCAGCTATCTTCGAGATAGGGCGGCTAGTTAGTATTCAGCGGAAAAAAGGAAAGTGTATGGATTATATAAGCGATTTAGTCAAGTGATTTGTAAGTCCGAAGTTGGCTTAGTAAGCTAGGTGTCCCACTCTGACGCCGGAGACTCGGGTTCGATTCTCGGTCAGTTTTCAATTCTTAAACTTTTTTTCGGGAAAATAGTGATAGAGACACAAAAATAAACACAAAAAAAAAAAAAAAAGTGCCGCAACGTATCAGGCGATGGACCCCGGAAAATCGGTGGTCCCGCTTACGGGTGTGGGTGTGCCGTTGCGACGTGTGGTGCGAACACGTGAGCCGGCAAAAAAATCAGCAGCAACAATAGCAGTAACGAAAACAGCGGCAGCTTGTATGCCAAGGGCAGCTTTAAATGCCATTAAAGTGACACCATGTCCAACAGCGGGTTCCGCGTTGCCCAGGCGGGGGTCTACGCAGGCAACACCAACAACAACAACAGCAACAACAACAACGGTAACAATAAAAGCTCTCGCTACAACGCCAGCAGTAACTGTAAGCGAGGAGTATAGGACAGTGGAAAAACGGCGGCGGAAGTTAAATCCGAAGCCGAACCTTTCAGCCAAAAGAAGGTTAAACTTGGCAGGCCATAGTGTGGCATCATCGGTGGCTGCATCCGATGATGACGGAGCACACTCCAGCTCTTATGAGTATGATGGAGGAGAGGGCCGGTACGTCGGAGAGGGAAACTCCTTCAAGGACTTACCGGTCGATGACGAGGAAGTCGTTCAAATGGACGAAGAAAAAGAGGATGATGAGGAGGCGCAGCTGGACAAGCTCATAAAAGAGCTTCTGGAGAAGCGCGACCAGTTGCGCAGAAAGAAGCTGCAGCAACAGCAACAACAAGCTGTGCTCAAGCAGCAAGTGCTACAACAACTGGGGGTGAAGCAACAACAACGGCAACATCAACAACAACAACACCAACAACATCAACACCAAGAACATCAACAACAACACCAACAACAATCTAAACAGTCACGGAAGAACAAAATACCACCCATTAACGTGAGTAATTTCGACATTGTAGATAGCATTAGGATTAGTAAATTAATAACAAAAAATTTCCATGTGAAAAGGCTTTCTGCTAACAATCACATAATTATATGTGAAAAAAATAGAGGAGTACCAGAGGGTGTGCGCCGCTTTGGGAGAGGTGAAAACCGAGTACTTCACGTACACCCCAAGGCAGCAAAAGTTAAAAACCGTGGTACCGAAGGGAAACGATCCCTCAATTAAAACGGAGGAGCTTGAAAGAGAGCTAAAGAATTTTGAAAGCGACGACCTCCATTTCGTGGGGGTCAAGCCGTTTCCCTCGGCTGTGGCAAGCGGTGGTAACCGTCACTTACCATTCTTCCTAGTCCAGCTTACTCCCGACAGCAAAATCGACAGGCTGCGAAATATCCGCTTCCTGTACTACCATGCTGTAAGGTGGGAGAAAATAAAGAGGTCAGATCGCATACTTCAATGTATGCGCTGCCAAAGGTTCGGGCACGCCGCAGCTAACTGCAACATGCAGTTTAGATGCGTGAAGTGCGATAAGGACCACATACATGGTGAATGCTCTCTAGGTAAGGAGAGAGTCGAAGACCGGAGTGTACTCTCCTGTGTGCTCTGCAGGAACTCTGGACATCCCGCCAACTTCAGGGGTTGTCCAAAATACCAAGAATTGAAAAAGAGAGTCCAGGCCCGCAAACAGCAGTCTGAAGATGATAGGCGTCAGAAGAGTCGCTCGTTCGCAAATTTTGTGGCACCCAACGTGTCCTTTGCCCAAATGGCAGGTGGACCGGGTCAAGCCCACATGACATCAAACCAACCAAAGGTAGCCCAAAAGGCACCTGAGGTGGATCTGGACTTAAAATCGATCCTTCTGTCTCTGCACGGAAAGATCGATAAGTTCCAGAAACAATTAAATGAACAAGCGGCCCGAATTGACTTTATATATTCGGAGCTGTTTGTGGGGTCTGGTGTGCCATAAGTCTAATGGCTGCGCTGGATGAGGGAAACTTAAAGATCCTTGCTGTGAATGTTAATTCACTAGTCAGGATCGAGAAAAGAACGTCACTTGCCAATTTGTTGAAAACCGAAAACCCGGATGTGCTTTTGGTTAGCGAAACTAAGCTAAATCAGAAGCACAAATTGGGATACAAAAATTATCATGTAATAAGAAGAGCCCGGCCTCACTCCACTCAAGGAGGTGGGGTTGGAATCTTAATTCGAAAAGGCCTGCGCCATAGGGTTATATATAGCGGGGACGTGCGTGGGTTCCAGTTGTTGGAAGCATGCATCATATGCATTCCTCTCCATAGCCGGAGGAGAGTGTATGTGGTGTCACTTTACGCACCTGCAGCACCTGCACCTAACCAATTTATGACAGAGCTCGAGATACTTTTTCGTAGTCTGCAGCTGAACTCGGAGGAGAATTATTACTTCTTGGCCGGAGATATTAATGCCAAACATGCGGCATGGGGAAATGTTACTGCAAATCCCAGGGGCAACCAGTTTCACGACTGGTGGCGCCTCAATGTGATTGAGTACAAACTCGAGTTGTACGCGACGGATATCCCTTCTTTCCCAAGAAGCGGTGCTTTCCTGGACTTGGCCTTAACGGACGCAAGACTTCAACTGACAAACATAGACCAATACACGCGGAACTGTTTACGTGCGTTTGAGTACGATAGTGAACACTACGGACTCGCCGCCGCAATACGGATCCCGAACGAGCAAACGCTGCTGGAGGAGTACGGAGCAGTGTGTTCATTCGATTATCGGAGGGCACAATGGTCGCGCTTCTCCAGATTGTTAAAGCGAGATATACGTTCGAGTGGGATCGACCCACCGACAAACAGTAACATGACAAATGATGACATTGATCGGCATTTATTGCAAATGGACGACGCCATCAAACGAACTATGGAACGAACTATTCCTCGGGTAGGACGTTCCGACGACGACCAGACAGAAAAGTACAGAAACCCTACAATTGACGCACTATACCGACAGAAAAGTAGACTGCTCTCGAGGCTTAAATGGCTGTACTGGCAATTTACTGATCGCGACGACCCGGAGGTAAGGATGCTGAAGTCAGAGATCCGAATCCTGAAACAGCTGATAAAAGAAAATTACAGAAAATCTGTAAGTCTGTATTGGGGCAATAAAATTCGGGCTATTAAAACCTGTAGTCCGAATATGTTCCCACAGATAAATAAGTTGTTCAGGAGGAAAGATCACAATGATATTCCTTGTGTTCGAATCTCCCAGACAGCAGAGAACAGACAGACAGTACTGACTGCTGGAATAAGTCCAGAAAGTGTTGCTTCAAACGACGTTTTTTTCATGGTCGAGGACCCACAGGAGAAAGTGGATTTGCTGGGCGCTTGTTTCGAGGCCGTGTATACGGTGAACAATCCTGTTCGCCGTAACCACGACATTGAGAATAGGGCTCTAGTGAGCCACTTCTATCTGCGCACCGAACTTCAGAATTGGCGATCTGAGAATAACGAATTCACCGTGTTCACTGATGAAAACCATGCTAATGCAGTTGTCGCCAATGGCCGAGATGCATCGCACTTGTTCGTGTCCAAGGATGATCTTCTGTGCATAATCGAGTCACTAAAGAATAAAAAGTTGGCGGGGATGGATGGTGTCCCAAACGTCGTATTGAGACACCTGCCTTTGGAGGCTGTAGATATTTTCACCACGCTGTTTAACAATGCGCTGAATAATGCACATTATCCGGCGCATTGGAAGGTAGCTGTGGTACACCCTATCCCGAAAAAATGTGAAGATAGGACGAACCCTGCCAATCTCCGGTCAATTAGCTTGCTTCCGAATATTAGCAAGGTCTTTGAAAAGGTTGTCAATAGAGCCCCGTTAAAGTGGGTCGAGGACAATAACATAATCCCGGACAACCAGTTTGGTTTCAGGGCGAGGCATGACACTATTCATGCCGCGTCGAAACTGGTTTCCGACATTCAGTGGAATAAATGCAAGAACCAATGCACGCGTGCTTGTCTGGTTGATTTTGAGAAGGCTTTCGACACCGTATGGTTAGAGGGACTTTTCTACAAGTTGACCAGGCGGGGGATGCAGAAACCTTTGCTATATGTAATTTATAATATGCTTATGGGAAAGTAGTTCGTTGTCAAATGTGGCAACGTGACTTCGAGCAGAGTCTTTGAAATTAAAAACGGTTTACAGCAGGGGGCGGTCAATTCTCCGATCCTGTTTAACATTTACGCGAGTGATCTGGTGGGTTCACTCAGACATGCTATAGCGTATGCCGACGATTTGGTGGCATACAGATCAGGTCCTAAAATCGAGGTCATTAATATCCTTTTGCAGCGTGACTTCGATCAAATTAAGCGATATTGCGACGACTGGAAGTTGAAAATCATCTTTCAGAAGACGGAAACAATCTTGTTCAGAACTCCATTGGCTGGGGCCTCTAGGGATACCAGAAAAAACTGGAAGAAATTGGCCATTATTGGACAAAATGGGCAGCCATTGGCGTTGAGAAGCGTAGTTAGATATCTGGGTATCTGGCTTGACCAGTATCTGTATTTCGATAGACATATAGTTGCTTGTCTTGCTGGGGCCAAGAAGGCTTATGCTCTGACAAGGAGACTGTTTCATAGCAGTCAACTTGACTCTAGAGTGAAGGTCATTTGCTACGTGGCCCTTATAAGGCCGATCATCGCTTATGGTTGTCCATTGTGGTTTAATATAGCGCCTAGTTATATGGAAAAGATTCGGGTTTTGGAGAGACAATGTCTTAGGACCTGTCTCCGGTTGTTCCGAACGCCCGAATCCAACTATATAAAATACTATCCCAACAAGGTCCTATACGATGGGGCTCAGTTGAATAGGATTGACAATTTCCTCATTAAGGTCACTCGAAGGCACGTTGCAAGGGCGATGGCCAGCGACAATAGTCTGATATTTGGGGCTTACTACCCCAATGAAATGTACATAGAGTACGCTCCGGTCTGGCTTTATCCCGCCAGAGGCATTTATCCATATTGATTCAAAATGGCTGGTACAGACGAGGGATGGTATCCCGGTCTTATACCATCGCTACCGCAGCGCGAGAGATAAGCGGCTCCTCCATGACGGGGACGTCGCCAATGCTCATGAGCTCCTCCGTTTTAGTATCGCAATATCGGAGAGGGATAGATTCGACACGGAAAAGCAATTCGCCGAATTTTGGTGGCTTGTTGAGGGGGGAGGGGTCAACATGCCCTCCCAGGACGGTGCGTTACTCTAGGTAACATCCTCTTAGCTTATAAGTTAGATTAAGCCAGCTAGGGCGTTTTTGGGAGAGGCCGGGCTCGCCAACGTGTGTTGGTGCTTCCGGGAGTTGACTGACGCTGTAAGGCTTCAGTCGGCTCACGGCGGCGCGTGTGCACGTTGACGACTGCCAGGCGCTCGGAAAGCAATTGGGATTTTGACCACTTGTTGCGCAAGGCAACGAGTGCTCAGAATCTTAATTATACTTTTTTTTTTTTATTTTTTTTTTATAAAACATAGGGACGGGCTACAGTCCGCTTGGGCGAACTGTTGGATACCCTATTCTTATTCCTATCCCTCATAAGTGGGCGTGACAAAAGTCTAAGTATGGTTGAATTGTTAAGAACGCTCTACATATTTTGTTATATAACATTTAAAGGATTTTATCAGAAAAAAAAAAGCTCCCTAGCTCAAACTTGGGTGTTTCAATAAAATTGTTTTATTTAATTGTGGGCGTGTCAGTAGGCGGATTTAAAAAAAATTAACACATGAGAATAAAGGGCCCCTAGAGAGTATATATTATAAATTTCAGCTCCCTAGGTCAAACTTTGAACTTTCAAAAAAAAAAAAAAATTAATTGTGGGCGTGTCAGTGGGCGGATTTTGAAAATATTTACACATGAGCATAAAGGGCCCATAGAGAGTATATACTATAAATTTCAGCTCCCTAGCTGAAACTTTGGATTTTCAAAAATTAATATACCCTTAGAATAGGGTATAAAAAAATTATTTTATTTATTTGTGGGCGTGTCAGTGGGCGGATTTTGAAAATTTTTTATCCCGAGCAGTTTTAGGAGTCATAGATCATATATAAAAAATTTCAGCTTTCTAGCTCAAAATTCGATTTTTTCCAAAATTTGGTTTTTTTGATTTTGTGGGCGTGTCTGTGGGCGGATTTCAAAAATTCGTAAACTTGATTATTTCGGGACCCTAGAGAGTATATGGTTAAAATTTCAGCTCTCTAGCTCCAGTTTAAAGGCCTAATTTTTGGCTACAGACGGACGGACGGACGGACGGACGGACGGACGGACGGACGGACATGGCTAGATCGACATTACTATCGATGCTGATCATAAATATAGTAACTTTTAGGGGTCTACGGGCAATATTAAGGTATGTTACAAACTATGCGTCAAAATTAATATACCCTTAGAATAGGGTATAAAAAAGGAAATCCAAATCCCAGTGCACTCAGACTCGGTAACGGTCCATTGTACTACCAGGCAGAAATCCTTCTTTTTGGTGTAGAGGCATGTGATTGGGTGGCGTATGTTGTTGTTCCCCATGGGGATTGAACCTGCACCGCACGGGTCCTAATTATATTTAGAATATGCTAAGTAGTTTAAGTAAGTAGAGTAGGTAGTTTGTATTTAGTTTTTTTTATATAAAAATATAAAATTTGATAAAGATTCCGAGTTTTCTTAACAATTTTCTCGATGAAAACATATTTACGTTCGTAAAATAGTTTTTAGGCCGAAAGGCAATAATTATAAGATAGAGTTAAGTTTAGGGCGTCCGCATAAGGATCAATAATCTAGAATAAGTATCCTGTTAATTTTAAGTTAGAATTAATCATTTTTGTCTAGTATTTAAGTTGATATAAGTTAATAATTAATAAAAATGAATTTAAAAGTAAAGCTAATTTGTCGTGCTTGTAGTCCATATTGCGCGAGTTCAATACTGGCAGTAACATTACTTTTTTTTTCTCTGTTTCTATAGTTTTCGTTTTTTTCTCTTTATAATCCCAGTTTTAAAATGGATTGCAGCGCAGATAAATGCTTGGAATCTAAACATTCCTCCAATCCTCTTTTTGCCTTATTTGTTATGGCCCTTGTGGCATGATGTTCCATGCTAAATGTGTTGGTTCAACCAATGCATTTATGGATAAAATTAAAGCTTCGGAGATCGCCTTATGGTATTGCTCCCCGTGTCGAAAATTGTCATTGTTCACCCTTGCTTTCAAGATGTCAGTCTTCAAGGCTGACATACTGAAATTATCTAAGGGGTTTAAAGACTTACTCGACAATTTCAATACAACTGTCTCCAACGTATCAACATTGTCTGACCCTCATCTTTCGGCAGACGCCTCAACGTCTACTGACCTTGAGTTGCCGACTAACGTAGTAAAGTAGTGTACCCAACGGGCCATGGATGCATCGACTCTGGTTGACACAACAGGTTACCCAACTGTTGAATCTACTCCTGAGTCCATTTTTAGTTTAGCACCGTCCTCATCTACTCTACCCGCAGGCAAAAGGAAACGTGATATACCTTCCTCTGCGCTAAATCCAAACGCTAAACGGTTTAATCTCAGGAGTCAACGAAAGAACTTAAACGATGCCCCCCCCCCCCCCTTAATTTTAGTCCCACAGGCATCAATCATTCCTTAGGTACTGAATCTGGAACTATTGAATCGATTCCCAGGCCAAAATCTATTTTCATTTCTCCGCTAAAACCAAACACTTCTTGAGACGATGTCTTGAACCACTTGGTCTCGAAAAACTTGATTCCAAAAAATGACTCAATTAAATGCACCAAAATCAGCAAGGCTGATGGGTTTGTTGCATCATTCAAAATTGTTGCCCCATCAGAATATTTCGAAATACTGTGCAATAACACTGCATGGCCTCAAAATACGTTAGTTCGACTAAACGTCGTAGGAAAGACCGTCGGTCCGTGTTAAAAAACGCAATAGGCTGTCCCTCTACTATCAAAATGTAAGGGGACTCCGCACAAAAACCGCTGAAATATATTTGAACTCCCAAGTCCTCTCTCGTGATATCTTCTCCTTGACGGAAACATGGCTTAATGCCGGAATTTTAGACACGGAACTCTTCAATCATGAGTTCTCCGTATTCAGAAACGACCGTCATAAAAATGACCTGAAAGCGCTTGGAGGAGGTGTCCTGATTGCTGTTCGTTCCAACTTTGAGTAACGAAAGATTGACTTTCCCTTTCCACTAAATGTCGAAATTATCTGTGTAAAAATTACACTTAAGAACAAATATTTATATGTTGTTAATGCGTACATTCCATCGTCTCGTCTATGTTCTTTGTATTCTGAACTTTCTATGGCAGTTGACCATATTTTTGACATATCTTGTTGTGACAGCACTGTTTTACTTATAGGCGACTTCAATCTGCCACATATTGGATGGGTACCTTCTGATGATGATTCTCATCTCATTCCATCCTTTGACTCTGCCCAACAAGAGCTCGCTTTATTAGACAACATTTTGTCTCTTGACTTACAGCAAACAAGCTGTGTAAAAAATTTCAAAAATCAAACTCTCGATCTTGTCTTCTCCTCTGACTCTGTTAGTACTGTTGTTCTGGAATCCCACTTCAGTATAACTAACATAGATGACAATCATCCACCCTTGGATGTATTTATTAAACTGGGCGCACATCTGTACGAAAACAGTAATTCGAATGACCGTTCGCAATCTTTTCACTTTCGGAAAGCAAATTTTCAAAGGCTTTCTGATGAAATTAATAGCCTTAATTTTAATCTTACTGCGTTATCTAATATTGAAGATGCAGTCGGTGCTTTTTATTCTTTGATGGATAACTGCATGAAAAAAGTGATTCCTGTCAAATCCTCTAGGAATATGAAAACGTCCCATCCCTGGTATACTAAAGAGCTCAAATCGATACGAAACAGACGTAATAGGGCTTGGAAGAACTATTTAAAAAGTCTTTGCCACTCAGATCTTGAACTCTATTTCACATTATTCAATGAATTCAAATCTTTATCCTGCAACTTATATATTGACTATATAAGTAAAATGGAATGCTCTCTAAAATTGGACCCCAAACTTTTTTGGGGATTTGTTAATTCTAAGAAAAAAAACCGATGGTTATCCATCGAAACTTACTTACAATAGCTCTACAACTGCTGATTCGCTAGATGCAAGCAATATGTTTGCAGACTATTTCAGTAAGTCCTTTAGGGTGACCCCTCTTCACATAGATGAACAATATTTTAGTTATCTAACTAGTTGTTCCCAAATAAGTTTTAGTAGCTTCTCGTTTGACTTGGAAACAATTTTAAAATTTATTTCTTCTCTGAAGAATGATTATTCATCAGGTCCTGATGGCATTGCACCGATCGTTCTTAAAAAATGTAGTCATGCAATTGCTCCATATCTTAAATATCTGTTTGAATTGTCCATTAGGACTGGTAAATTCCCTTATCTATGGAAAAGTGCCTTTATCACACCTGTATTTAAAAAAGGCGAACGTGGTGATATCACTAATTATAGGCCTATTTCAAAGCTTTCGTGTATCCCTAAGCTTTTTGAACAAATTGTTTGCGAAAAGTTAATATTTCTTTGTCGCAGTTTAATTTGTAATGAACAGCATGTATTTGTAAGAAACAGATCCACTGTCACTAATCTGTTAAGTTTCTTGCATGATTGTTCTAATGCCTTAGTGAATAAGGACGAAATGGATTGCATATACACTGACTTCTCTAAAGCTTTCGACCAGCTGTCCCATGAAATAATCGAGTTTAAGCTCAGGGCTTTTGGTTTCCCACCAAGTTTCATAAAATGGGTTAATTCATACCTTAGATCAAGGGTTTATCAAGTCAAATTTAGAGGATCGCTATCTGTATCTTTTACAGCTGAGTCTGGAGTTCCCCAAGGTAGTCACCTCGGACCAATTCTATTTATTTATTATACCCTATTCTAAGGGTATATTAATTTTGACGCATAGTTTGTAACATACCTTAATATTGCCCGTAGACCCCTAAAAGTTACTATATTTATGATCAGCATCGATAGTAATGTCGATCTAGCCATGTCCGTCCGTCCGTCCGTCCGTCCGTCTGTAGCCAAAAATTAGGCCTTTAAACTGGACCTAGAGAGCTGAAATTTTAACCATATACTCTCTAGGGTCCCGAAATAATCAAGTTTACAAATTTTTGAAATCCGCCCACAGACACGCCCACAAACTCAAAAAACCAAATTTTGGAAAAAATCGAATTTTGAGCTAGAAAGCTGAAATTTTTTATATATGATCTATGACTCCTAAAACTGCGCAGGATAACAATTTTTCAAAATCCGCCCACTGACACGCCCACAAATAAATAAAATAATTTTTTTTTACCCTATTCTAAGGGTATATTAATTTTTGAAAATCCAAAGTTTCAGCTAGGGAGCTGAAATTTATAGTATATACTCTCTATGGGCCCTTTATGCTCATGTGTAAATATTTTCAAAATCCGCACACTGACACGCCCACAATTAATTTTTTTTTTTTTGAAAATTCAAAGTTTGATCTAGGGAGCTGAAATTTATAATATACACTCTCTAGTAGCCCTTTATTCTCATGTGTTAATTTTTTTTAAATCCGCCTACTGGCACGCCCACAATTAAATAAAACAATTTTATTGAAACACCCAAGTTTGAGCTAGGGAGCGTTTTTTTTTTTGATAAAATCCTTTAAATGTTATATAACAAAATATGTAGAGCGTTCTTAACAATTCAACCATACTTAGACTTTTGTCACGCCCACTTATGAGGGATAGGAATAAGAATAGGGTATCCAACAGTTCGCCCAAGCGGACTGTAGCCCGTCCCTATGTTTTTTATACGCTATTCTAAGGGTATATTAATTTTGACGCATAGTTTGTAACATACCTTAATATTGCCCGTAGACTCCTAAAAGTTACTATATTTATGATCAGCATCAATAGTAATGTCGATCTAGCCATGTCCGTCCGTCCGTCCGGCCGTCTGTCGGCAAAAAATAGGCCTTTAAACTGGACCTAGAGAGCTGAAATTTTAACCATATACTCTCTAGGGTCCCGAAATAATCAAGTTTACGAATTTTTGAAATCCGCCCACAGACACGCCCACAAACTCAAAACAAACTAAATTTTGGAAGAAATCGAATTTTGAGCTAGAAAGCTGAAATTTTTTATATATGATCTAAGACTCGTAGAACTATTCGGGATACAAAATTTTCAAAATCCGCCCACAGACACGCCCACAAATAAATAAAACAATTTCAAAGTTTGAGCTAGGGAGCTGAAATTTATAATATATACTACCTAGGGGCCCTTTATTCTCATGTGTTAATTTTTTTTAAATCCGCCTACTGCCACGCCCACAATTAAATAAAACAATTTTATTGAAACACCCAAGTTTGAGCTAGGGAGTGTTTTTTTTTTGATAAAATCCTTTAAATGTTATATAACAAAATATGTAGAGCGTTCTTAACAATTCAACCATACTTAGACATTTGTCACGCCCACTTATGAGGAATAGGAATAAGAATAGGGTATCCAACAGTTCGCCCAAGCGGACTGTAGCCCGTCCCTATGTTTTTTTTTATAATTTGCGTGCGCTAAAGTAATTTTTTTTCTGTAGTGACACAGTACCCTTATAGTGGAAACCACAGCGCAGGCATTTTTGTTTGTTGCTGTAAGTAGCTCCCAGGTCCCAGCAAATGATTTATTGCCTCTTTTTGGGTGCTACTTACTGTATGAAAGAATAGAAGGGTAGGAAAGAAGTTTGGTGCGATGGGATTTTTTTCTTCACAGGTGGCGCCTAAATTGCTTTAGGAAGATCTGTTTTTGTTGTGTGTATTCAATTTATAAAAATCATGGCCCTGGTCGGGGTTCGAACGCACGACCTGTCAATTACTTAGTGAATACACAACCTTCGCACCATTGCCACCTACTACCATACTAGCCATTAATGATGTTAAAGCATGTATAAATCACAGTAATATCCTGATCTACGCTGATGATATGAAAATATTTAAATCTATCACTAGTCAGCAAGATAGAATTTTTCTTCAATCTGACATTAATAGCTTCGCCAATTGGTGTGATAAAAACGGTTTATCCCTGAACCCTACTAAATGTGAACATATGACATTCTCTAGAAAGAATATACCTTCCACCTTTCAATATTCTTTGTCTCAACATATTCTTGGGGTTTATTTCGATCCCAAACTGGTTTTTGCCAAGCATATCAATTCTATTGTTAATAAATCTAATTCTATGCTGGGCTTCGTGAAAAGGTGGGCGAAAGAATTTAATGACCCATACGTTACTATGTCATTGTACAATTGTTTTGTCCGTCCGATTCTAGAGTATGCTTCACAAGTTTGGACGCCGTTCTACAACATTCATTCAAATCGAATAGAGGCCATTCAACGTAAATTTATTCGATTTGCACTTAGACCGACTCCTGCTGCTAACGCTCCCGAACTACGTGATACTGACGCTAATTATGGTGTACCCGCGCCTACTGCAACTCAAACCACTGCGACTTTACTACCAACATCACCTCCTCTGCCTATCGCACCATTAACTCCTGCTGCTAACGCTCCAGACGTTATCAATCGGCTAGGGACTTCTTGGACGGTCGCTGAATGGGAAAACAGGATTGACAAATTAAACAGAGTTAACGAGCGCAACCCTGACTGCACAACATTCATCATCAAAGGCGCTCCCTCACATGCTGATGGTTCCTGGCTGCTGAACTTATTCCGAACAAAATTTTCCATTAACATTGAAAATTGCAGTAAGATCTCCGCAGTGAATTCGAGAAGAACCATTTCTTTTAAATTCAGTATTCCCAACAAATATACATGGTTATTTTGGAACTCCGATCAGGATATCTTCAATTTGGGCGAGATGCAGCTATCTAAATGGATAAATTAATCTAAAAGGAAGCAAAAGAAGCCTAATAAAACTAGCCATAAGTCAAAAATTAACAAAAAGCCTCCATCTTCGAATAATAAAAAGCCATCCCCTTTACCTATCTCTGAACCTATCTCCTCCGACAACAACTGGTCCTTTAAAACAGGCATTTTTCCAAACTTTACCCAACCCATTGTCAAAAGCTCTCCCAGAAATTATCTACCAAAGCGCGTTTCTTTCAACCTTCAACCTAATTTCAGTTCCTCACAAACGCCCTCCCCACTATCACCCTCTCCACTAATGCCTTCTCCACTAACGCCGTCTCCACTAACGCCTTCCGCTAAGATCGTTCCTTCCGCGACGAACTATCCAAATTTCATCCTATCCCACGTCATCAATCCCACTCCACCGTCCTCATCTCTTAGCACTCCAACAGCCCAAAACGCTTCACCACAGCAACTTACCGACATCCCGGTCAATTTTGACCCCCTTCTTCCTCCTAAAGTTAAACTTACTGCTAACTTTGTCGACCACACATCTTTGAACAAATACCTCGACGGCCGTTATGCAATGGCAGGATTAAGAGATCACAGACTCTTCGAAAACGTTAGGTTATTCCTTGCTTATTTGCATGATAAGCCCGAATCTGTTTGTATCGACGGTAAGACCAAAACCAACGTACAAATTTCGATTCAAAAGGAAGGTCTCCCTACCGATCTTCAATCATTGAGCGAAATATATATTCGTTACCATGAGAGTTATAATATTTCCCCTACCACTGTAGCTAAGGACCTATCCGCTTACGCATCCCATATCAAC
Source organism: Portevinia maculata (assembly GCA_949715645.1). Classification (NCBI taxonomy): domain Eukaryota; kingdom Metazoa; phylum Arthropoda; class Insecta; order Diptera; family Syrphidae; genus Portevinia; species Portevinia maculata. The sequence continues at coordinate 38,505,306 of OX454528.1, forward strand.
TCCAGACACATTTCGCATCTACAAAAAACTCGCAACGATTATAAAAATTATTTTCGCCCCTAACTCAAATCTAGCATGTGCCCTTCCCAACCCGCTCACAAATACCTCTGAGTCGGCCCCCGACGTATCCTCCCATACGCTCTCCCGTATTAACGCTCCCCTCACCTTTTACTATCAAAACGTAAGAGGACTGCGATCTAAAACCCACGCTGTCTTGCACCAATCTCAAGCTCTCCCATTCGACGTTTATGCCCTGACTGAAACAAATCTGATTCCCGACATAAAGAACCAGGAGATCCTTCTCCCTTTTTTTAATGTTTTTCGAGACGACGATCTTACCCGACCAACAGATGGCTCTCCCTGCCGAGGCGTCCTACTGGCCACCCACAAAGACCTTGACTCCTCTCTAATCGCTGTTTCAAATTCTTCTAAGCTTGACTTCGTTTCTATTAAAATAAACCTCCCCAGCAGAGCTGTTTACGTTATGTGTTTTTATATCCTACCGGCTCAATCTATAGAATCCTACCAACTCGCAATCGAAGCAATCGACCAAATAAATAGCATATCTGATTCCCTTGATGATATCATTATATTCGGCGACTTCAATCTTCCGCATTTGCACTGGACTCTATCAGATGAAGAATCTTTTTTTATCGCTTCAAATCCCACCTCAAGTAAGGAATGTCTCTTCTTGGATGGGATTACAGACTCAAGTTTATGTCAAGTTAGTGGGGTCTCCAACTATATGGGAAGGCAGTTAGACCTCATTTTCACAACTGACCCTATAAACTCCTCTGTGTCCCTGAGTCCCTTTGCGCTGTCGATCATTGATAACTTTCACCCGCCACTTCTTCTTTCTCTTTTCCTTAACTCTCCTATCCAACCCATTCACTCAGCAGCTGCCTCGTCTTACGACTTTCATAAAGCGAATTTCCAAAAAATCAACACTTATCTTGGTAGGTGTTCTTTTGAGTTCGCCAATCTACCTCTGAAGGATGCTCTCTCCACTTTCTACAGAGAATTATTTAATTCTATATCCCTCTATGTCCCCTTTTCTCGCAAGAAAACCTTTTCGGCGAGCCCTCCTTGGTACAATCGAAGGCTTCGGTCTTTACGTAACAAAAGAAACAAACTATGGGCAGTTTTCATTCGAACCGATTCTTTTTCTGACTATTCCAACTACCTCGGTGTTTACCTTCAATTCACCCAACTTTATAACTCTCTCTATCAACAGTATCTTAATAGTGCGCAAACCAAGCTAATAAACGATCCGAAGTCATTTTTCCAATTCGTTAACTATAAAAAAAAATCAGACGGTTTCCCCCCATCCCTTTCTTATGAAAATAAATCGTCTACCGATCCGCTTACCATTGCCAACTTTTTTGCTTCTTTCTTTAAGCAGTCTTTCGCCGACAGCTCCTTCGTACCGGATCCCACCTACTTCGAATATCTTCAAAACTTCTCCATTGGTCCTTTTATGTGTCAATGTTTTGATCATACGGCAATAGAAAAGAAGTTGCTTACACTTAATGATGAATATTCACCCGGCCCAGATGGTCTTCCAGCCATATTTCTTAAAAAAATTTCCTCAAATCTTTGCTTACCCCTCTCATATCTCTTTCAGCTATCGCTTTCTCAAGGTGAATTTCCTCAGATATGGAAATCCTCCTTTATAACACCAATACACAAAAAGGGATTAAAGAGCGAGGTGACAAACTACCGCCGCATAGCCAAACTTTCACATATTCCCAAGCTTTTTGAAAGTATCTTGTATGAAGCCTTAAGCTTTCAGTGCAAGTCTTTTATTTCCCCTAACCAGCACGGCTTTTTAAAAGGTAGATCAACTACCACTAATCTTGTCGAATTCATATCCTCTACACTCTCAGCCATAGAAAGTGGTAAAGAAGTCGATGTTGTTACAACAGATTTCAGTAAGGCTTTTGACAAGATTTCCCATAAATTAATAGCTTTCAAATTATCTGCCCTTGGCTTTGAACCCATTTTGCTAAAATGGATAGAGTCATACCTGGAAAACCGTTTTTACAGAGTTCGCTTCAGGTCCGTTCTTTCGGCACCTTTCTTAGCCAGCTCTGGTGTTCCACAAGGCAGTCATCTAGGTCCCCTTTTATTTTATCTAACAATTAACGATCTTGAAAGGATCATTCAACACTCAGCGCTCTCTCTATGCTGACGACACCAAATTTTTCAAAACCATTTCTTCACAACATGACTCCAGCCTCCTTCAAACAGATCTAAATAGTTTTTCCAACTGGTGCCTTAAGAACTGCCTAGAACTTAATGTATCTAAATGTCAGTCTATTACCTTCTCACGCAAGAGCAACAAGTCTCCTCTCCGAATTTACCAACTCCACCATCAGCCTATATCTCGTGTTCAATCAATTCGCGACCTTGGCATATTATGCGACAGGGAACTTAGCTTCCGTTCGCATATTGATGAGATAATTACTAAAGCAAACTCATCACTTGGCTTCGTAAAAAGATGGTCAAAAGAATTCTGCGACCCATACGTGACCAGATCCCTGTACATAACTTTTGTTCGGCCGCTCCTAGAGTACGCTAGCCAAGCGTGGTGCCCCTATCAACGAATTCATGTATCTAGAATCGAAAGCATTCAACGTCGCTTTCTTCGATTTGTTCTTCGTGGTCTCTCATGGAACGATCCTCTCATCTTACCTCCTTATCGCGACCGTCTTAAACTTATAAACCTAAATACCCTTGAAGAACGCAGGGACGCAGCTGTCATTCTCTTCATTCACCGACTCCTTTCAGGCTCCGTCGATTGTGCGTCTCTTCTCAACTCTATCTGCCTTAACACTAATCCTCGTAGTCTACGCTGCCCACGACTTTTCTATCTTCCAACCCACCGTACCTTGTATGGCTCCAACGAACCCATCTCACGTATGCTACGGAAGGTTAACTCAAACCTTAATGTTTTTGACTTCAATCGCAGCACTTCCTCTATAAAAATCGATCTCCTTAAGCCCTCCCCCATCAACCCCCGACAACACCTAATCAGTTTTAGTTTTAAGTCCTAGCTATAAGTCATTTGTTTAGTTTTAAGATATTTAACTTGTATTAAGCCGAATAAATGGGGGCGTACGCCCCCACCAAAATTAAAATTAAATTAGAGGACTTCCATGGGATGATCCTTTTAACCTTCCTCCTTACAGTCAGCGTATTAAGCTTCTTCAAATGTTACCCCTTTCTCAACGAAGGCTTAATAGCGATATCATTTTTTTACAGCAGCTTATATCCGGTCAAATAGATGCACCTGACTTGCTGTCATCTATTGGCTTTAATTTTCGGTGTGGTGCCAATAATTTACGTAGTGTTGATTTATTGTTTAGCCCCCATCATAGAACGAATTATGGGAGGCATGAGCCTATTAGTCGCATGAGTAGAATATATAATACAAATGATCATGTGATTGACTTGCATGCTAGTAAAATTAAGCTGAAAAATATTTTGCGTGATAAGACCTTAATGTCTTAATTTATTTGCATGATTTGTGTTTGTGTTAGTATTTTATAGGTACATAATTATTGTATTTTTAATTGTTTTGTCCTTACTAACACCTGCACTAAATGATGAGCCTGTGGGAGCACTTTTAGTGCCGGCAAATTTCTGCTCGTGATAGTTGCTTGCTTTAAGCACTCCACGACACAGAACTGATAGTGTTTTAAAAATAAAACCCAGGAATAAATCTTTAAAAGATGGCCAATCTTTATAATTGCCCGAGAATGGCGGCTGTTAACGTGCGCGTACCGTGTTTTCTCGGTATCGAGGGATAGTACCGTACGGAGAGTAAATAATAAGACAAGTTTTTACAGTACGTTTTACAGTTTTACAGTTCATTTATAGTTTATTTGAGTTTTCTTTGTTTAATTGCTTAATGCTACTTTTAACTAAGATTTTCGTTTAATTGCTTAATGCTAAGGCTTAATTGCTGACCTTTTTCCCATTCCTATCCCTTCCACAAGTCAATAGCCATCCAAATGTTTCCCAACCGCTTAACAATCGTAATTTCAGCAAAAATTGCATTTCCCAATCGTAAAACGATTACAAAATGGCCCACTTAAGTGCTTCCGCCACATGTTCTACAAAAAAAATGCCTTTCCTGCTTCTTGGGTGATATTTTCCCTTAGTCGGCGATCGGGTGTCACATTCACAAATGCATTAATTGTTTGCCAAAACAACTCATAATATTTCCGCATATGCACGGTCGTCGTATGTTTGAATACGACACCGAACAACAGCGGTAAAATTACGAGGCACCTGTGAATGGGCATGACGACCGATTTATGCTGGATGGGCATTTTATGGCGCGTGTGCAAAGTGCACTGAACATGGGCAGTGCATGGGTGCGCTATACGATTGAATAGTGATGACGAATGGGGGATTGACAATTGATTTAATTGTTTTAGGGTAGGTAGGGATATGGTGCTTAGATGTGGGTGGGTAGAATGGTATGTTGTGCGGGTCACAACAGACTCACAAAAAAGGATATTCTGAAGGTGGAATATTTCAACCGTGGATATTATAAAAAAGAATATAAACTGCAGTAATTATTACTATTTTTTGGATTTGAAGTGGCCAACCGCTAGGGCCGGTTCCCTACCTACTCCACATCCACACACCCATCAACGCAAACAACTTAGAGCATTCTTCAATAGAATTCGCGTTAACATCTCGAAATGATTGCATATCTTCTTATGCTGTGTTTAAATATTTCTCCAGCCTTTATGCATAAATCCTTATTTATAAAACAGTGTACAAAACATATAAGTTATGCACAGTTTGTGTCAATTAAAGTATCAAAAAGGATACATTAATTAATTACATTTAGCTGCCCAAACTGTTGAAATCAGTTGTTTGTGGAAAACCAAATGAAAAAATTCTACTTATACATAATATTCGGAAATTTGATTGTGCAACATAATGCAATCGCAATATGTACATAATATGATTTTTGATACCGATTATGAATGACTACCCCTTTTCTTTGATGAATGATACGGCCTCCTTGCAATATGCCACGACCTACTCCAAACTTTCATCAAAACCAACAACTAATATACCATCCATATACCGCACCCCTCTCACCAACACATCATATCCCCATCATGAGAAGTACGAAAAAATAAATTCGATAAATAAACGACAAACCACACACTTATGAAAAACTTCCATTAAAAACAACAAATAATTTACCAACCATATTCCACACCCCTCTCAAACACACATCATACGAGTATCACCATCATGAGAAGTAAAAAACATAGGGACGGGCTACAGTCCGCTTGGGCGAACTGTTGGACACCCTATTCTTATTCCTATCCCTCATAAGTGGGCGTGACAAAAGTCTAAGTATGGTTGAATTGTTAAGAACGCCCTACATATTTTGTTATATAACATTTAAAGGATTTTATCAAAAAAAAAAAACGCTCCTTAGCTCAAACTTGGGTGTTTCAATAAAATTGTTTTATTTAATTGTGGGCGTGTCAGTAGGCGGATTTAAAAAAAATTAACACATGAGAATAAAGGGCCCCTAGAGAGTATATATTATAAATTTCAGCTCCCTAGCTCAAACTTTGAATTTAAAAAAAAAAATTGAAAATATTTACACATGAGCATAAAGGGCTCATAGAGAGTATATATTATAAATTTCAGCTCCCTAGCTCAAACTTTAGATTTTCAAAAAAACTGTTTTATTTATTTGTGGGCGTGTCAGTGGGCGGATTTTGAAATTTTTTTATCCCGAGCAGTTTTAGGAGTCATAGATCATATATAAAAAATTTCAAAATTTTGTTTTTTTAAGTTTGTGGGCGTGTCTGTGGGCGGATTTCAAAGATTCGTAAACTTGATTATTTCGGGACCCTAGAGAGTATATGGTTAAAATTTCAGCTCTCTAGGTCCAGTTTAAAGGCCAAATTTTTGCCGACAGACGGACGGACGGACGGACATGGCTAGATCGACATTACTATCGATGCTGATCATAAATATAGTAACTTTTGGGGGTCTACGAGCAATATTAAGGTATGTTACAAACTATGCGTCAAAATTAATATACCCTTAGAATAGGGTATAAAAATATATTCGATAAATGACGAGAATGGAAGACAACAAAAATAACTACGAATACGCATATTCAAAGGCATACTAGCATTTTGTAGAAAAGGTTCTACAATATGCTAGTTTATATATAGCTTTTTTTAATGAATCACTTACGTCGTATGGTGGCGTAGTCGTCGTATACACGAAGCGAGACTACTATAAAGTGTATATACAAAGGCGAAGAGCTTTGGTCCGGTAAGCATTGTAAAGGGCTCCAAAATTTAGAGATGAAATCTTTTTTACTTTTAGCCATTTTGAGAAGTGACTTTGGTTTTTTATCCGAGGACAATAGGTTGTCCTCGGTATTTGGCGATCTCGTGCGTTTTTAAATTTTGGAAACACACGAAGGAGAGTTAAGGAATCGCTATATTCGATGCGTGATAGTTTTGTTTATTTTAATTATTTTCTGTTTTTTGTCGTTTTTCCGTTGCTTATTCGATTTGAACTGAACAACTCACCTGGAAATTTTTTTTCAGCCGTTTGATGGGCAACATCTTATTCAAACTATAAACACATGCTTGAAAGCATATCGGCACGGTATCGTAATATAATACTGTGCGGAGATCTTAACATTAATCTTTTGGATAAAAAAACCCTAATGTCGGCCGGTTTATAAAGAATATAAGATCTTTACGGCTGTATACATTCAATGACTTAACACCGATACATTTTAGTAAGAGCAATTCTACCCTGTTGGACTTATTCATTGTTAGCGACATAAATCGAGTCAATTTCTATGGCCAACTAGATGTCCCGGGGTTTTCAAAGCATGACCTTATTATAGGTTTCTATGACGTAGAATTTAATAGATCTGCTGAAGTCAAACGAGTTATGTATAGAGACTTCAAGGCAATAGACGAAAACTCAATTTTTCGGGACATGCCAACCTTAGATTCGCAAAGACTTTGCTTTCTGTCATCAACTGATGAACAGGTAGATCTTTTTACTTACAATGTCAATAGCCTCTTTGAACAGCAGATTCCAAATAAAAACATTAACTCTTCAAAGCAATTATTGTCAGTGGTTCACTCCTGGTATCCAACGTTTTCTTGATATTAGGCTGTACAGGCGATGGACAAGATTTAAAATCCCAGAGTTCTTCAATGAGTTCAAAACAGCTAGGAACAATGCTAAAAGGGAGATAAGTATTGCAAAGAACAAATTGTTGGTGTCTAAGTTCAAGCCCGAGCTCAGTAAAACAAACACATGGAGCAATTTAGGAGTAAGGCATTGGGAAAAAAGGCAGGTGATGCAGATGCCTGTGAAAAGAGTCCTGACGAATTAATCATCGATTTTGCTGCTCCTTCAGTAACCTCAAATGTTCCTGTCGACGGAGAAGAGACCATTTACATTGTTGAATAATCACTTACTCCAGTTAATTCTAGATATTTTTGTTTTCAAATAATTTATGAATATGACGTACTTAAAGCCATCAACGCCAATAAATTAAATAGAACGAAATTCTTAAGAATGATAATCCAAGGAGTACTACCCAAAATTACATACATTTTCATTAATAGTATAACCTACTCCATGTATCCGATATGTTGCAAGGCTTCTAGGATCATCACAATTCCTAAAAGCTCAAACTCGAGCAAGAAAGAATGCCGTCCCATCTCGATATTACCATTCATATCGAAAGCTTTCGAAAAACTTATGAGCCAACAAATTCACTCATACCTTAATGAGTTCAATCTTCTATCACCGCACCAATCCGGTTTTAGACCAAAGCATAGCTGTACTACAGCGCTTTTTAATTTGGTCGACGATCTTCGCATTGAAATGAATCAAGATCGTATAACATCGCTCATATTGCTAGATTTTTCGAAAGCCTTCGATATAGTGCCCCATGAAATATTAATTATTCAATTAAAACACTGTTTTAATATCAACCCGATGGCTTTAAGACTGATGGAAAGCTACTTAAATGGACGTACTCAAGCTTCGTGTGTAAATTGTAAAATGCTTCGTACTCGTATATCCACGAGACATTATCCAACTTTATTGTAACCAGAGCCGGCGCTCCACAGGGATCAATGATGGGTCCGTTATTGTCCACATTAATCAATAATGACATTCCATTAGTGTTAAAGTATTGCTAGGTTTAAATGTATGCCGATGACGTCCAGCTGCACTTAAGCTATCCATTGGGTTTAGTTGAGGATGCCACTCAGCGACTGAATGAAGACCTCAATTCTGTAGTCACATGGTAGCGAACAAATAAGCTTAGGGCTTAATTCCAGCAAACACTGACACTTGATTGTTTATATGTATTTTGTTTAAAATTAGCTTACTTCTACTATTATTTAATTTTAAAACATAAACCTCTAAAACTATTTATATTTAAGATTTTAATTGTAGTAACAAATTACACTGTTAACGATTTTAGATGTAGTAACAAATGACACTGTTAACAATTTTAGATGTAGTAACAAATGACACTGTTAACAATTTTGGATTAGGAGGATAGGAAACAATATACGAGTAGTAACAAATGACACTGTTAACAATTTTAGATGTAGTGACAAATGACACTGTAACAATTTTGGATTAGGATTATAGGAAATGATATAAAATGACTGAGTCGATACAGAGGCGAGAACTGAATGTCGCGTCATTCCCTGGGAATAGTAATTGAAACCTCGTTCGAAGCATTCAAAGGTTCGACGAACGAACGAACGAGCAAAAAGAATAAAAAGAAATCCGAAAGGGAATTCCCTCGCAAGTGAAGTGGCTCGTGTTACTTTGTCGCGCATACGATCGATTCATAAGCGCGACATCAGCACAACGAGTTAATTGACTTTTGCACTTAGTTGCGCAAGGGAAAATATAAGCATTGTTTATTTAGGTCGGAGGTGTTGGGCATTGACGCTGGAAGTGACAAGCTGAAATAGCAATTTAGGAGGATGTTTATTTGGGGCGATCGATATATTGTTACAAAGTTGCAACGTCGATCGTGGGGTTAAACATCTTGCATACAAAGAAGAAATAGTAAAGAGGTTGTAAAGTGCTTGGTATGCATCAAGTGGTACACTTTACAACACCTGCCCCCTTAACCCGAATCATCCTGGCGTGTCCCATATGGCAACGCAAGTCTTATATGCACTTTGGCGACTCTCAACCGGTAACAAATATAAATAGGTGTGCATGCTTAAATTTTTTTCCATCGCAAGACATCTGCGTTGCATATTGGGGAGCCGTTTTATTGTGTGCTTTGTTGTTCATGGTGAGAGTGTGCCAAATTTGATAGTAACAAAAAAAAATTTTCAGGAATTAGTGTAATGTCTTACAACAAAAAGTAAGTATATCAATATTATTTTTAGTGTACATTATTTGTAAGTGGAGTGTTGCAGTATTGATAGTATTTTGGATGTACAAAATGTATAAAAACTAAAAACATAAAGAAAATGTTTTCTTTTGTGCTTTTTTTTCAAATTATTGACAATGTGTCCATATGGCAACGCCAGGAGCAACATGGTACAGTATTTTTTTCTAAAATTCTGAATCCAGGAATCAAAATCATCTTGAGATTTGTTAATGAAACAGCGGAGGTATTCCACGAAGTTTCGGTGACTTCGTTCACAAGATCCATTTGATTGAGGTCGGTAAGCTCTTGTTTGGAGTTTAGTGATCTTTAAAAGTTTACAAACGCTTTTAAATATGTCACTAAGGTAGTTTTGACGTTGATCGGATAGAACGTATTTAGGAGTACCGAAGCGAAAGATTATTTCTTTAACGGAAGCTTCGGCGATAGTATTAGGTTCTTGATTTGGTAATGGGATAGCATCAGTTTAGCTATTTAGTTGAATAATTGATGAAAGTTAGGAGGTATTTGTTATGATTGAATCTGGTTGGATATGGGCCAACAATGTCAATGGATATTTTTTCAAAGGGATATTTAGCAGTAGAAGTGATTACCATAGGTTCCATGGTGTATTTTGTGACTTTTCTGACAAAGTTCGCAGTTTTTGATATACGCTTTTATATCTTGGAACATATTTTTTCACTTGTGATATAATTTTATGCGTTTGAAAGTTCGGTTGACTCCACAATGTCCTCCGATAGGATTTAAGTGAAATTCCTTAAGTATAATTTGGATTTCTTCAGGAGTTGGCTCACGACTTGAGGAAGGATTAGCTATTGAATTAATGATTGAAGAAGAAGTACATGGATCTGGAGACGAGGTAGTAAACGAATTTGGCGACGAGGTAGGAGACGAATTAGTAGGAGATGAACTAGTAGACGGATTGGAACATGAATTGGTAGACGAATTAGTAGGCGAATTAGTAAACGAATTAGTAGAAGAATTGGTACACGAGTTAGGAGACGATTTTGAACACGAGCTAGAAGTCGATTTAGGACAAGAGTTAGAACAAGAATTAGAGGAAGAATTGGAACACGATGTAGAAGACGATTTTGGGCACGATTTGGTACAAGATTTAGTAGATGAATTAGTAGACGAGTTTGAAGATGATATAGGAGACGAATAGGTACAAGGACTAGTAGACGATACAGAAGAATTAGTAAACGAATTAGTAGGGGAGTTGGTACCACGATGTAGTATGCGAGGTAGTACTTGAATTAGTAGGTGAGTTGGTAGACGAATTGGTACATGTATTAGAACAAGAATTAGAACACGATTAAGAAGACGCTTTAGGACAAGATGTAGTAGACGAATTAGTACACGATGTAGGAGACGGAGTTGAAGAAAGGGTAGGCGACGAATTTGTAGATGATCGAAGAGTCATTTTAACAATCCTGCTAAGGCAGTCAGCATTCGTATTTTGTTCGCCTTTTTTGTGAATGATTTCATAATCAAATTCTTCGAGTTGTAGACGATATCGCATTAGTCTTGAACTAATATCTTTGCAATTATGGATATAGATGAGTGGCTTGTGATCTGTGATAAGAAGGAATTTTCTTCCATATAGATATGGACGGAAATGCCGGACTGCCCATACAATGGCAAGCAATTCCTTATCTGTAGTGGAATAGTTCTTCTTACTCTTATTCAGCGTGCGAGAGGCGTATGAGATAGGTAAGTCATTTCCTGGCTCACCCTGAGAAAGCACACTACCAATAGAAACATCCCTATCATCTGTGTTAAGAATTAACTTTTTCGTGAAGTCAGGATATTGAAGAAGGGGTGGATTAATAAGTTTTTCTTTTAATCCATGAAAACAATTAGTGCAAAGAGGAGTCCAGTCAAAAGGGACGTCTTTGCGAAGAAGATTGGTAAGGGGTTTAGAAATTTTGGCGAAGTTTTTGATGAAACGGCGTTAGTATCCAGCAAGACCCAGAAAACTTTTTATGTCTTTGGCGTTTTTGGGTTGAGCGAAGTCTTTCACACACTGGATTTTCTGAGGATCTAGTTTGATACCGGATTCATTTATAATATCTCCCAAGTAGATAAGTTCTGATCTTAGGAACTGACATTTCTCAGGTTGTAATTTGAGGTTTTGCATTTTCAAGCGATCAAAGATTTCTTTTAGTTTGAAATTATGTTCTTCCAAAGTTTTTCCATATACCACGATGTCATCCATGTATACGAAAGTTTTGCTTTTTTTTATAATTCGCTTACGCTAAAGGGGCTTTGTTGTTTCTGTATATGTACAGTACCCTTATAGTGTTAAACACAGCGCATGCATTTTTTGTTGAATAGTAAGCTGTGGCACCTAGCAATGTAGTATTGTATTGCATGGTCTTATATGCTACTTACTATTCGAAAGAATAGGAGGATAGGAAAGAAGTTTTTGGTGCTTAGTATTTTTTTTCTCCACGGGTGGCGCCTAAATTGCTTAGGGAGATCTCTATTTATGTAAATTCAAATAAAAATCATGGCTCTGGCCGGGATTCGAACGCACGACCTGCCAATCAGTTTGTGAATACACTGCCAACGCACCAATGCCACCTAAGACCTTGAAGACCAGTCAAAACATTATTCATTAACCTCTGGAAGGTAGCTGGGGCACCTTTTAATCCATAAGGCATTCTAACGAATTCATTATGACCATACGGCGAGGAGAAGGCTGTCTTCTCTCTATCTTCTGGTTTAACCTGTATTTGGTGGAATCCACTAGCGAGATCTAGGGTAGAAAAGAATTTAGAACTCCCGAACTGATCTAAGATATCAGTTATGTTGGGAAGAGGATAAGAATCGCCAACAGTTTTGTCGTTGAGCTTACGGAAATCGACGACTATTCTCCATTTCGTATTACCATCCTTATCAGGTTTCTTAGGCATAACGAGGGAAATTCCACGGACTATTCGATGGTTGGATAATGTTATCGTCCATCTTCTCGTAAATTTGTTTGTTGACCTCCTGTCGCTGAGCTTCAGGCAACCTGTAAGGTTTGATATAAGTAGGAGTTGCATCGGGGGTCAGAATAGAATGTTGAACGGATGAAGTATGAGTCAATTTATCTCCTTTTAGGTAAAATAAATGGCCATACAACATACACAGATTTAAGATAGAGTCTTTTTCGTCGTTAGTCATGTGATCAGTCACGACTAATTCTTTGATAGTTTGAATTCTATCGTATGTAGTAGGATGCTGTTGGATTTGGAAGATATGGTAGTTGGAAGCTTCCTCAAAGATTAATTCGTCTGTGTTAATAGAGGATTCGGATGAGTTGACCACGGATATATAAGAGATGGTACTATTGGTAATACTATTGCCAATATATAATCCATTGGGAAATTGTTGAGCTAAACATATTCTGACAGCTTTAGCTTATCTGTTAGCACAGGAAGTAAGATTTCTGTTCTAGCAGGAATCTTAACAAGGTTAGAAGGGATTAAATCATATTCGATGATATGTTTTTTGTAAAAAAAGGGTTAGAATTTCAGTGCCATATTTGATTTTAGCTTGATGATCATCGAGAAAGTTATTGCCGATAATTCCATCAGTAACAATGGAAAAGTTCTTGTCTAAAACATGGAATGGGTACGTGATAGTAATGTTTAAGGGTAGGTTTATGTTTAAGCAGACGACTCCCTGGGTTAATATTACGGATTCAGTAATTCCAGACAAGGTTAGCTTAGGTAAGGTGGCTGCATTCCAGACAAAGAATGAATTATATTAGAGTCGATTGCTACTTCTGGCTTTAGTTTATCCATTTTGAAAAAGAAATTTCGCTACCACCATCGATAAGAAATTTAGAAGAATTCGGATTTAGTAGGGCTTTAGAAGAAACCTCAATTGAGTCTACACGACTAACTTTGCTATTGAGATTGATATGGAAGATGTGGCGAGGAGATTTTAGTTGTTGGTCCGGACCCTGCCACTGGTTCCGGCCTCTGTGTGGTTTTCCGAATGTTGGTTAGGAGTTTGAGGAGAATTCGTGTTAGAGAGTTGTTGTTTTTGTTATTATTATATTCTTTTTCTGCATTCCTTAATATGGTGTCCAGGGTTTTTGCAGTAGCTACACGTTACAGTGACTGTTCTCACTTCACTTTTTATTACTGGTATTGGTTTATTGAGTGACCCGGCTTTTTACAATAAGCACACGAAGTCTTAATAGGTACAGGCTTACTGTGATTTGGATAGTGAGGGGGAAAGAGGAGGAGCTTTTCTCCTCTTCTACTGCTGATTCTACAGCTTCTGAAAAGGTTTCGAATCTGGAGGCTTTAATAATCAAGCTGAATTTTGGGTTTAGACCCCTTTCAAAACTGTTTAAAGCAGTTTTGGCATTTAAACTTTGTATGCACTCGGAATTTCCGGTGCACTCACTGGCTATACAGACATCATTTAAATTCGGTTGGGTTTGCTCAACTCTGTTACTGTTGGCGCAATTTCGTACAGACCCAGACGGTTTTTGCGTGATTTGGATTAATTCCACTTGCAGTTGTGATAGCGACTTCGTTTCTAAGAATTGATTTTGGAGTTTTCCTTTTAAAGCCTCCCACGTATCGAATTCGGAATATTTGACGATGTTGTACGCGGGACCACTTAATTTGGTTTTAATTATTGTAAGGTGTATAGGTAAATCGGCTGCGAAGGTTTCTTGCGCTATTAGGTCACAGGCGTTTACAAACTTGTGAAGTTGTGTCGCGCCTCATCGAACTCTGGGATGAGTTTAAAGGCAAAAGATCTATCTAGTTTTGGGGCCATGTTAAGAATAGAGTCGGAGTTGGATTCGGAGGAAGAGTTAAGGATAGTGCTAGTGTTGCAGAATCATATTTAATCAAACTACACATTAATTGGAACATCACCCTATACAAACAATGCCCTCACCCATCCACTAATCTATCAACATAGATGGAGATGACAGATACCAACCTACCAACACAAACCAATCTACATTATATTACACATATACACTGATAATATTATAAACAAAAAGACATACTATGTAACTAAAACCTAAAACACATAAATGGTTAGAGTGTACGATTGAGTGTACATTTAGTTACCAAATTCATTCGAATAAACCCATTATAACGTTGTGAACGTCTTTGTTTCATTTTATCTTTATTCTTCTGTAATTTCGTTACAAAGTTTGGTTTCGTTATTTTCCAGTAAAAATACATGTCGTTAACATTTGGTCCTTTTCGCGTCTTATTTGAATGTTTAATTTATGTAACATTTTTTGTTCCAAAAAACCATACAACAAATAATTCGATCGAATTGCATATTAACTTGACTTTACCTAATTAAATCATTTCTATTAAAACAAAAGTGCAATAAATTCAGTATAGACATTTTAACATTAATTGTGTGTGCTAATTCGTTGTTATACGCGCCGTGCAATATTTAATCGCCAGTATCATCAGCAGTCTGTGCAATTTCTGTCGCTGGAGTATCTGTTTGTGGAGTATTTGACTGTGGCATCTGTGACGTCATTCACCAGGTTTCTCGAGTTGCAGCAAATCCAAGTAAGTAGTGCCTCATTACTACTTCTAAACTTAATATATTACATACATACATACATATATACAAAAATACTTAATAACTATGGCTGAGGGGAGAACCGACGACTTTGTTTGTGGTATGCTACAAAAGGGGATATTGACCCTTGTAGTCAACAGCTTCACCAGCTTCAAAAATGCGGCCAAGAAGCGCAAGGTGAACGCATACGTTCAAAGTCGTCTTGATATGCTGGAGGAGAATATGAAGGTTGCTAGACAATATCATCAGGCAATAGTTGGTGGTGGTAGACTGGAAGCAGACCTGAAAACGGATGAATTAGTCATTGTATTCGAACAAATAACGGAAATTTACCTTGAGTATAGGACCGATTTACTGGAAGCGTTGGAAAAATCCTCGCAAACGTCGACCTTAGCTGCGGGGTTACCATCATCTGAGTCAGCTGCGCCCAGCAACAAAATAAGGCTTCGAGAGATCGAGATTCCGAAGTTCAGCGGTTCGTATACGACTTGGCGGTCATTCCAAGGTCTTTTCTTGTCGATGGTTCATAGCAACGCTTCTCTAAGTGATGTAGACAAAATGCATTACCTGAAGTCATGTCTGAAAGGTGAGGCGGAAAGACTGTTGCAGCATCTACCTTGTGATGCGGGCAACTATCTTAAGGCATGGGAGTTGTTGACGTCGCGCTACGACCACAAGCGCGTTCTAGTGAATGCCCAGTTGAAGCTGCTCTTTGGACAGTCGCCACTTCTCAAGGAATCAGCGAACGGACTGAAGGAACTGTTGGACACATCGCAAGAGTGTGTTCATGCTCTGGCGAATTTGGGGTTGCAGGTCGAATATTGGGATGCAGTTTTAATTTTTGTCCTACTTCAAAAATTACCTGGTTCTACGCAGCAACTATGGGAAGAAAAGCTAGGAAACACAAAAGATCTGCCAACTTACAAACAGCTTACTGAGTTCCTTGAAACACGCTTTCGCACTCTGGAGGTGGTGGCCCAGCAGGACCTGCAGGGGAGTTCCAGGCCTTGGCCAAGGGGTGAGTCGACTGTCAACGCAAGGCAACGGTCAAATCCAGAAGCATCCAGGGTATATCTTGCAAAGGCTTCATCCAGGGAGGCGGTTTCATGCAAACTTTGTCATCAGGGACAGCATTCACTTAGGAAATGTCAGCGTTTTTTAAACATGGACCATACACAGCGGAAACAGGCGGTCCGAAATGCAAAGGTTTGCGACAATTGCCTTGGGTATAGTCACATGGTACGGGATTGCCCTAGTACGAAGTGTTGCTATTTTTGTCAACAGCGACACCACTCGCTGCTGCATGTACAATCCAATGCACCGGTCAACAACAGCCACAACAACAACTACCAGAACAGTAACAGCAATTTTAATATGCATGCTTCAACTTCAGCTCAGTTCCAACAACAGCCCAGGTCCGGTAATGTGCAAGCACATCAGGTGTCTGTTAACCCAAACGCGCCTTCTTTTCAACCTTTGGAAGAGCGGCCATCGACTAGCGGAGCCCTTAGAACGTTTCACACATTCCACGGTCGGGAACAAGCTAGGGTGTTATTAGCAACAGCGGTCGTAAAGGTGAAATCAGTCGATGGCATATTTTATAACTTGCGTGCCTTGATCGATCCTGGGTCGGAGGCTACGTTCATAACCGAATCTGCTCCACATTTGCTGAAGTTGAAGAAGCGTCGTACATTTGTCGAGGTGTCAGGGTTGGGGATGGTCAGCAGCGGCACTACACAGAACTATGTCGATATTATGTTCGCATCACGACATTCGACATATGAAAGTGCCGTAAGGGCGTTCGTATTCAAGTCGCTGACTGGGCTTCTTCCGGCCCAACAACTCATACCTAGCAAATGGCCGCATTTATCAAATTTACCTCTGGCAGATCCAGAATTTTTCGTTCCTGCGCCAGTGGATTTGCTCTTCGGAAGTGACGTCTTTGCTGAAATTCTCCTTCCAGAACTCTTACGTAACGAAAATTGCGTGGCACCAGTTGCGCAAAAGACTCAGCTTGGGTGGATCGTGTTTGGTAAGGTCTCTGCCGAGAATCCACAGCATCTACGAAGCTTTTTCCAGATCACGAATTTGAATTCCCAGCTGCAAAAGTTCTGGGAGATGGAGGAGGAGCCGTTTCAGACTCGGGAATCTGAGGAGAACATCGCTTGTGACCAACACTTCGCCAGACACACGAAGCGGTTGACTAGTGGACGCTATGAAGTCATGCTGCCATTCAAGGAAGAAGGTTATCCAATGATGGGATCTAGCAGAGAACGCGCCTTTCGTCGGTTCGCACATTTGGAGACGAGGTTTCTGTCAGATCCAAAACTACATGAGGACTACTGCGCTTGTATGAGAGAGTATGTAGCCCTGAAGCATATGGAGGAGGTAGACCTAGTGGGTGACAAGGTGTTATCAACGTTGCAACATTATTTCCTGCCACACCATGCGGTATTCAAAGAGGCTAGCTCAACGACAAAATTGAGGGTAGTATTCGATGCAGCGGCTAAAACATCGGACGGGACATCGCTGAATGATCATTTGCTTGTGGGTCCGAAATTGCAAACAAACATTGCGGATCTCATCCTGCGATGGAGGACTCACCGAGTGACATTCACAGCCGACATCGAGAAGATGTACCGCCAAATTTCTGTTAGTCATCCCGATCGATACTACCAACTAATTGTATGGAGGGAGCATCAAACTGCACCGCTTAAGGCCTACAAGCTTAATACCGTAACTTTTGGCACAGCGAGTGCGCCCTTTCTAGCTATACGGATACTCAAAAGGCTGGCTGAAGACGAGGCTCATAACTATCCTATGGGATCGATAGTGGTTCGTGAGGATATGTACGTGGACGATCTAATTAGCGGAGCTGATTCATTGGAAGATGCTAGGAAAAAGCGCGATGAAGCACGTCAGTTGTTAGCTTCAGCTGGATCCAACTTGCGTAAGTGGACGAGCAACGAAAAATCGCTAATTGAGGACATTCCAGAAAAAGATCGTGAAATCGACTTCGAGCTTCCACTTGGATCATCAAACCACGTAAAAACGCTAGGTATCAAGTGGTTCCCCATTAGTGATTCGTTCTCCTTCCAGAATATTCAGCTCGATACGAAGGAAATTACGAAGAGATCAATGTTATCAGCGATAGCCAAGCTGTTCGACCCACTTGGCTGGATATCACCGTGCATTATCACGGCAAAAATCATGATGCAGCAACTTTGGGGTTTGGGATCGAACTGGGATGATCCGATACCTCTAGAGTTAAGAAACCAATGGGACGTTTTCCGTCGAGAACTTCCACTGATTGAACGCGTGAAAATTCCGAGGTGGGTTAACACAATGCGCAATAATATAGCTGTGGAGGTCCATGGATTTTGCGACGCTTCAATGAAGGCTTTTGGAGCAGCTGTGTACGTTCGTATCTTGGACAGTGACCAGAATGTACACGTACACCTTCTCATCTCTAAGACCAAGGTAGCTCCAAGTAAGAGGACCGTGTCGCTTCCACGCCTTGAACTATGTGGAGCAGTGGTATTAGCCACCTTACTAAATTACGTTGTAGAAGTTCTCGGCATCAAAACCAGTAACATCTACGCTTGGACAGATTCCATGATTGCGCTTGCATGGATAAGAGCCCTTCCCGCTAAATGGGACACCTTTGTGGCCAATCGCGTCTCGGAGATACAGCGCCTAGTAGGTATCGATGTATGGAGGCACGTACCAACACATCACAATCCAGCTGATTTAGCGTCACGAGGTGTTCTTCCGGGAGCTCTGGAGTCCCTGGATTTTTGGTGGAGAGGACCTCTTTTTTTGCAAAGACCATGGGAATTTGAGGTTCCAGAACAACCCATAAATGTCGACACCATGGAAGAGAGACGTGCAGTCAAGACCCATTGTACGCAATCCAAGGAACAGGACACTGTAAGCAAAGCAATCCACCATTTTTCTCGGCTGTCAAAGGTAGTGAGAGTCATTGCATCGTGTCTCCGATTTGTCCACAATTGCAGAGCTAATCAAAGTTCCAGGAGGTTTGGTCCGCTAGGCCCACAGGAATTACAGGCGGCAACGCTGCTCGCAGTCAAGGCAGCACAGAATGAAATGCTCTCCTCAGAGATAGGTGAATTTAAGGCAAACGGTAAGATCCCTAAGGCACTACTTTCTTTAAATGCCTTCATCGATGCTCACGGAGTCTTACGAGTTGGGGGTCGCTTACAAAACTCCGTTCTCACTTATGAGGAGCAGCATCCCATCATACTACGGAATAACCACCACTTCACACAACTTGTGGTACGAGACGCCCACGACAAAACATTTCATGGTGGACTCCAACAAACCATCGCCTACATTCGAAGGACGTACTGGATTGGCCAGATCAAACGATGCGTCAAGTACCACATACACAGGTGTAAAGAGTGTTTTCGACAGAAGGCTCAAGGAATGCAGCAGTTGATGGGCAGCCTACCAACAACTAGAGTACAGATGGCCAGACCCTTTAGCCACACGGGCGTCGACTACGCGGGACCCATCGAAATCAAGTCATGGAAGGGCCGTGGTGGCAAAACGTATAAGGGTTACTTTGCGTTGTTCATATGTTTAGCGACGAAGGCTATTCACCTCGAGGTGGTGTCAGATTTGACAACACAGGCATTTCTTGCTGCATTTAAAAGGTTCACAGCACGTCGCGGAACATGTACACAAGTTAACAGTGATTGTGGAACTAACTTTGTGGGAGCCAACGCTGAATTGCGCAGAATGCTAAGGGATGTGCAACACGATTGGAAGGAGGTCGCTGGCACATTGGCGAATTTTGGTACGGAATGGCATTTCATTCCCCCCGCTTCTCCTCATTTTGGGGACTATGGGAAGCCGGGGTGAAGTCGGTCAAGTACCACCTAAAAAGAGTCGTCGGAAATGAGAGGCTAACCTACGAGGAACTCACCACGCTTCTCACACAAGTAGAAGCGTGTCTGAATTCTAGGCCTTTGTGTCCTCTCTCCGACATTGTCGATGACCTAGACGCCATCACGCCAGCACACTTTCTGGTCGGAGAATCCCTCCAGACCATACCACAAGGGGACAGCGCATTAGTGAGGAGTAGCTACTTTGATCGCTGGAAGCGTATGCAATCGCTTGTCGACATATTCTGGCGTAAATGGAGCAACGAGTACCTTTCGAGACTTCAACAGCGACCAAAATGGGCAAAAACTGAAGATGCACCGAAAATTGGCGACTTAGTGCTCATCAAGGATGAACGTGTGCCCCCATCTCACTGGAGTCTCGCAAGAATCGAGCAGATGCATCCCGGTTCGGACGGATTGACTCGTGTTGTGACCTTAAAAACCAAATCAGGCACACTTAAGCGACCTATCACCAAGATATGCTATCTGCCATCTAACAAAAGCAGCGAGGTCAATACTCTTTTGTAAACAGCAAATAACTAACAAATCCATAAATAATAAAACATTTAACATTAAAACTACCAGCAAACCTACCAATAAATACAGTCCACACATACACATATAACACGAAAGAAACGTTCACAAACAGTCTTCAACAACAATCAATCTGCTTCCAGGCAATTCTAAATAATAAACATTTATTACATTATGTACATAAATAAAAAGCAAAATAAAAAATCACACGTCGTACCGAAAACACGCAATCAAACTAAACCAAACTAAACAAGTAAAAAACAAATTATAAGCTATTCAAGCAAACCATTTCAATTTTCACATTATCATAACATTAATTAAAATACGTAATATCCATTGTCAATCTATGTAGGTACCTAACAAATGTCAAAATCACAAACGAAACGAAATCAAAACAAATTGCACTAGATCAAAATTCAATAATTCGCGGTCTCACTCACACTTATACACACACACACTATAAATAAAATAAAATAAACAATTCAAAATTAATAAATACCATATAAGAAAAGTTACCTGCTTACATCTTCTTTATCATCCATCATCATCATCTTCACCATCATCGTCATCCTTATCAGCACCGTAATCATTGTCGTCAATTAATCGTCGTCTTTTTGTTTGTCCCAGCAGTCATCGTCACCACCAAAAATGTCTACACCCTACACAGCAAGTATGTACTTAGTACATAATATAAAAAACAACAAAAACTGCAGCACGAGCATCAATATTCGTGACTTATTATGGACAATTACACAAACAAAATTATATGCCTACGACACTAAAAAACAATTACATATAAACCACCATATTAATTATTACATCAGTCAAATAATTCACAGAACACACATTTTTTAACACAATATGTACACAATAGAACTACTACCGGACAGCATCCTCGCGATCGCCATTAACAAAAAAAAAAAAAAAAACTACCTAATTAAAATCAAAACATGCAACTGCGATCGGACTTGGACTGCTGCGCTACTAGCTAAGTGCAACAGGGATGCACATTGAACATTGTTTCTTCTCCTTTATGTTCTTTATGTCTGTCTTTGTCTGCCTAGTGGCATGTATTTATTTGTTGTCAATATAATATAATAATGTTGTCTTTCTTTGCATGTCGAATTCGAACATCGAACTGAGCAAGGTCGGCAAGGTGGAGCGTGGAATTGATTACAAACAGAGATGTCCTCGAGGCTTCATATAAGAGGGTGTTCGCGAACTACGTTCACGGGCGGGGAGAATGTTGCAGAATCATATTTAATCAAACTACACATTAATTGGAACATCACCCTATACAAACAATGCCCTCACCCATCCACTAATCTATCAACATAGATGGAGATGACAGATACCAACCTACCAACACAAACCAATCTACATTATATTACACATATACACTGATAATATTATAAACAAAAAGACATACTATGTAACTAAAACCTAAAACACATAAATGGTTAGAGTGTACGATTGAGTGTACAATTAGTTACCAAATTCATTCGAATAAACCCATTATAACGTTGTGAACGTCTTTGTTTCATTTTATCTTTATTCTTCTGTAATTTCGTTACAAAGTTTGGTTTCGTTATTTTCCAGTAAAAATACATGTCGTTAACAGCTAGAGTTTTCTGAATCAGCGATAGATACTAGACTATCTTCTGAGGTCATAGGGGACATAGGACAATTGACTTATACTAGTAACGTGAAAAGTGTTCCCTTTTTTGTAATGGATTCAATATTCTTAATTCTAATATAATATTAATATATAATAATAAAAGAATTACGAGTATAATAGGAGTAGAGAGAAAGAAAGAGAAAAGAAAAAAAAATTTAATATTATTTACTCCTTGGGTTGCGGGGACTTCAGCGACTGGATCTGCTTCTGCTGCTCTGAGGGTGATGGTGATGATTGATGATGAACTTTTTTGTTTGTGTCTCTTTTTTTGCACTGATAGTTTTGTTTTTTTTTTTCACTGTGAGTATGAGTATAGTTTCATAGTTTGATTCACGATTAGTTTAGTTTATGTTTTCTTTTTTTTGACAGTTTAATTTGTTCACCTTTTTGGACTCTTAACACTTTTTAGGCAAACCCCACATCTGACACCAATTTTTGTTGCGTACTTTTGTTTTTTATGCTGAGAGGTACGGGTTTCAGTTGGGTTTACCTGTATGTGGTGTTATCTGTAAGTCCAAACAGATTAAAACGCAAACACTGACACTTGATTGTTTATATGTATTTTATTTAAAATTAGCTTACTTCTACTATTATTTAATTTTAAAACATTTAGATTTAAGATTTTAGTTGTAGTAACAAATTACACTGTTAACGATTTTAGATGTAGTAACAAATGATCCTGTTAACAATTTTAGATGTAGTAACAAATGACACCTACATCTTAGCGGGGGTCAG
This sequence comes from Portevinia maculata, assembly GCA_949715645.1. Lineage (NCBI taxonomy): Eukaryota > Metazoa > Arthropoda > Insecta > Diptera > Syrphidae > Portevinia > Portevinia maculata. Next base: position 38,528,185 of record OX454528.1, read on the forward strand.
TCACCTTGACGTGCGCACCATCACCGCAAACAAATTCGATGGTGCCGGTGCGACGTAAAGAGTCATCGGGCTTGCAAGGGCCGGCCGTCCGATGAGCGTCAACCAAGAACTGACCAGGACTTCACGTCCGCTCCTACCCCACCCTTACATACCCCATCTGCCCCTCTCCCTTTTTGCTTACCCCCCCCCCCCCCCCGCCCTCCTTACTTACAACTTTTCGGCAATGCCCAGGGAGACAACCCCGACAACAAATCCCCAAATCTAAGGTGGAACAGCTAGCGCCGAGAGATGAATGGCTAAGGGGTTCTTAGTCGATAGCAGCGAACTTCGGATACCAGGCGACCTCCGATTTCAAGATAGCCTTCCTGTGGTTATACGGGTAGACCACGGGCGACCTTCCTCTCCCGTTCACTCGTGGGAATCAAAATAGATCCGTTTAAAAAAAAAACAAATAGAGAATGATGCCTCTACAACTGCATCATCAACTAGGGATGTTTCAGAACACCCTGCTTTACCAACTGGGGATGTTTTAGAACACCCTGGCGTAAATGACGTGACACCTGCCAATCGGGAAGGGTCACAAACCACGGATTCGGAGATGATGAGCTTAGAAGAGAACTTGTCCCTTCTTAGTGACGATATCTCTGAGTCCAGTACGCTATGCAATGTTAGCATACTCTCGGATGAAGTGCATCCCTTGAATACAGGCGCGCCGGAGACCTCTGGCATAACTGCACAGACTGAGTCTAAGCGCGTCAAATTCACACCATCCGAACAGCGCCGTTTTAAGCGCGCGCTGAAAAAGGGAAAAAACGTAGAGCAGGCCAGAGCACTTGCTCTGTCGACAGAGGTCGACACAGGCTCCGAGGTGAAGCGTACAAGGTCCGAGGACAATACGCCGACAAAGTCTCCTATAGAGACATAGCGAGCTTTGTAAGACTGGGTGTAGTACCTGTTGATCTGGATCGCAATTCTCTCAGTAATGAGCAAATGGCTCAGATTCAGGAGAGGATTATGGACATCACCATCGAACAACGTGATGAGGGGACCAAACCAGCCTTCCGCGGTACAACTTTCAAAGCCGGATGGCTAATGATAGTATGTGCGGATGCTACCACTGCAGAGTGGATGAGCACAAACTTCGCGAAGCTCAAAGAGAAATGCGGGATGGAAGTGACGCTTGTGGGGGAAGAACTGTTCCCGAAACCACATATCGTCAGAGCCTTCTTCCCACATAGTACCGGAGTAGCGAATGAAAGAATACTGGCAATTCTAGATGGCCAGAATAAAGAACTCAACACCAGAACGTGGAGAGTTCTGCAAAGATCTGACGACAGAGATGTCGCCCATACGGTCCTTGCTGTAAACGAAAGCACGATGAAGCGACTTGTTGAGCTAAAGGGGATGGTCTCGTTCAGATTTGGACAGATCAAAATAATCCTCAAGAGCGCGGACAAATCGACGAATCAGGCGTCAAGAGAAAACTAACAAAAGGCTACAACACCAGGGGCTAGTATTAGTACTGCCACTGATACTTCAGAAAAGCCTTCCACAAGCGCCAACAGTAGCGCCACACCACCAGTGGCTGGCATTAGTGCTGCCACGGGTAACTCAGTTGCTAAAACAACTGTGGTGCTGGATGCTAAAGCAAAGGCTAAGAAAACGGACAGCACAAACGCGCACCGTAAGCGCTTTAGGCCAAAACTGGCGGCCGAACAGGCAAATATAAGCGGGAAAGATGGACAGAACACCAGAAGTCCAAGGGGGAGACAAAGTGGTCTCTCTCAACAGGGTTACGTACGACGCAGGGGTGATAACAAACCTCATAGAGTGCGTAATCCCGAGTACGTGAAGAAGAAATGACGTCTCTAACTGTGCTGCAGGCAAACCTGCACCGCGCTATGGGTGCATCGGACACCTATAGCCAAAGATGTGCCGAAAGGAACGTCGCTCTTGGTTTAATCCAGGAACCATGGGCAACTACAGGTAAGATCTTTGGTCTTAACAGCAGAAATAGAGAGCTAATTTTTGCCAAAGGTAATTTCAGACCTAGGGCAGCTCTCCATTGCGAAAGATATAAAATTCTCTCTCATTCCAGGATTCAATACTAGGGACCTGGTGGCCGTTTTAATTGAACGCCACAATGGCCATGTGATACACAAGTTTGTATGCGCATCGGCGTATTTTGCTGGGGACATAGAGGAGGTACCACCTACACCAGTACAGGAACTTGTCCAGTACTGCCAAACTCAGCAAGTACATCTTGTTATCGGCTGCGACGCGAATGCACATCACCAGATTTGGGGCAGCCGAGACACAAACAAAAGAGGTGAGTTACTTTTAGATTACCTATATAGTAAAGACCTAGTTATTCTAAATAAGGGTGATAAGCCCACTTTTAGGAACAGTATAGGAGAAGAAGTTTTAGACCTTACTCTCTCGTCTCCTTTTATACAAAACATTTTAGAGGACTGGCACGTGTCTGATGAAGCTTCTCTGTCTGATCATATGCATATTATGTGCAGGCTGCGATGCAACACCGAGTGCGCGCCGGTCAAATACAATAATAAATTAACTAACTGGAGAACCTATAGTGAAAATCTGGCAATCAGAACTGATCTGCTACCAGATTCACCACTAACACCGACGCGGACGCTGCACAATGTCAGCTTAACGACATCATTATCTCATCCTTTAGGAATAGTTGTAAGGTAAAGCGCACCGTGGTAAAAAGAAGCGTACTATGGTGGAATGAAAACCTGGAAACTATCCGCAAGAAGGTTAGAAAACAATTCAATAAATCGAAACGCACCGGCGTATGGGATCAATATCGATCCATGTTAACCAAATACAACCAAGAGTTGCGAAGATCTAAAAGGGCCTCATGGCGCGCAAACTGCGAAAAGCTGGAAAAACTCCCAGCAGTGTCGCGGCTCCAGAGAGCGCTTTCAACAGATCCTTCAAACTGCATGGGACCTGATGGAACAATCACAAGCGACCGGGAAGAAACTCTCATAACCTTGCTGCAAGTTCACTTCCCTGGTTCCCTAATTGTCGATCACACAACTGATCACACTACTGAGGTTTCATATCCAACTAACCTCAGCAGAAATAATAGTTTATCTGGTAAATTATTTAGTCCAGATAAGGTAAAATGGGCCATAAACTCATTTAAACCATTCAAGGCACCAGGAAGTGACGGAATTTTTCCAGCCCTCATTCAAAAGGGTATGGAATTCTTCCTACCTAACATGATTGCCTTATTTAGGTTCAGTTTCAACTGGGGCTACATACCACGCACTTGGCGGGAGGTCAATGTAGTATTTATCCCCAAACCAGGTAACAAACCTAGTGAACTACCTAAATCCTATCGTCCCATAAGCTTGACATCGTTTTTCCTGAAAACAATGGAAAGAATAATTGACGTTCATATCAGAGAATGCGTAACTATTAGCATGCCTCTACACCCCTGTCAATATGCGTATCAAAAAGGCAAATCAACGGAAGGCGCCCTGTTAAAACTAACAAATCACATAAACAACGCCTACCGTTGCAAAGAAATTGCACTATGCGCTTTTCTTGACGTAGAGGGTGCTTTTGATAACACCGGTTATGATTCAATATCAAACGCTTTAATTCAACGAAAGGTAGACTTTCCCACCATAAACTGGATAAAAGCGATGCTCGAAAGTCGGAAAATCACTGCTTCGTCAGGACAGACTTCAGTATCAGTTTCAGCTATAAAAGGCTGTCCACAAGGAGGAGTTTTATCACCCCTCCTGTGGTCTTTGGTCATAGATGACCTACTTCAAAAATTAAGTAATTTAGGCTACGACATAATAGGGTATGCCGATGACTTGGTCATCATTATTAGGGGCAAAGAATCAAACGTAGTTACTTCATGTATGCAAAACGCCCTTAAGATAGCTATAGACTGGTGCGTCAAGGAAAATCTCTCCATAAACCCCAGTAAAGCTATCACAGTTCCTTTCACAAAAAGAAGAAATCTCAGCTTAGCTCAGATTTCCCTAAATGGCACGACCATTGAGTATTTCGACGAAGTCAAATATCTTGGAGTAATCCTGGACAAGAGACTAAACTGGAACTCTCACATCAACAACAAAATCACTAAAGCTAACAGAGCTTTATGGGCCTGTCGACGCACATATGGCAGAACCTGGGGAATCTCTCCAAAGATTGTCCACTTGATCTACACAGTGATGATAAGACCCATTATAACATACGCCTCCATTGTATGGTGGACAAAATCCACACAAAAGGTCGCAAAAGAGAAGCTCAAAAAGGTACAACGGCTTGCGTGCCTTGGTATCTCCGGAGCCATGCGAACCTGTCCAACGGCTGCCATAGAGGCAATAACAGGTATTACACCTCTCCACATATACATTCAAAAAGTGGCGATCCGCAGTGCAATAAGTCAAATACAGTTAAACGAGATAAGTCTTAACGATCATCCGGAACTTAAGACCCTTCTTGATGAACTGCCAGAACTCAACATGAACTGCGCGGTCACAGACCGCATCCATAAAACACTATGCTTCAATAAGCGGTTCTCCACGGAGATTCCCAAGAGAGAAGCATGGGTTAGTAATAACCCACCTAACAGCCACAAGGGCATAAAGTGGTATATGGATGGTTCTAAAATGGAAGCGGGGGTAGGAGCGGGAATATACGGACCAAACAAACGCTTTACGATACCCATGGGAAAAAGTCCCAGCGTATTTCAAGCTGAGCTCCACGCCATTCAAGAATGCGCTAGCCACATAAATTTATCTGGTATAAAAGGTGTAACCATCCATATATTCACGGATAAACAAGCAGCTATAAACGCCCTTAGCTCGCATACGATTGACTCCAAATCAGTCATGTACTGCTTCAACACCCTACAGGCACTCGGAACAAGTAACAAGACCAAGCTATGGTGGGTTCCGGGTCATGTCGGGGTGGAAGGTAACGAAAAGGCCGACGAACTGGCCAGGAAAGGTTCGGAAACACCCTTCATAAGTCCCGAACCCTTCTGCTGCACTCCTAGATCAGCAGCAACGGCAGCAATAAAAGCTGGGAATACAGAAAATGTATCCATCTATGGGAAAGCATCCCAGGTTTAAGACAGACCAAACAAGCCGTTCGGCCTTTCAATAAAAATGCCAGCAAATGCCTAAACCTAAGCAGGCATGATATCAAAAACTTAGTAGGTTACCTTACTGGCCACCATGGTTTAAGATATCATCTACACAAAATGAAAATAGTAGACTCTCCTGAGTGCCGACTCTGTCTTGAAGAGGACGAGTCAGCTGAACACATTTTATGTGAATGTCCGGCCCTAAACGGAATTAGAAAGAAGATCTTTTTCAGGGAACAAATGTGCCCTGAGGACATAAAGAATTCTTCTACTAGTAGAATTGTCCGCTTTACACGGAAAGTGGAAACTCTACTAGTCTAAATTTTTCTGGCCCACACGTCACAAAAGATCTTTTTAGGTCGAAGTGCCCCATATTTAATCGCCTTGGCGAGCCAGAACTTAAAAAAAAAAAAAAAAAAAAAAAAAAAACAAATGACACTATTAACAATTTTGTATTAGGAGGATAGGAAACAATATAGTAACAAATGACACTGTTAACAATTTTAGATGTAGTGACAAATGACACTGTTAACAATAATAATGGATTAGGATTATAGGAAATGATATAGAATGAATGAGTCGATACAGAGGCGAGAACTGAATGTCGCGTCATTCCCTGGGAATAGTAATTGAAACCTCGTTCGAAGCATTCATAGGTTCGACGAACGAACGAACGAGCAAAAAGAAAAAAAAGAAATCCGGAAGGGAATTCCCTCGCAAGTGAAGTGGCTCGTGTTACTTTGTCGCGAATACGATCGATTCATAAGCGCGACATCAGCACAACGAGTTAATTGACTTTTGCACTTAGTTGCGCAAGGGAAAATATAAGTATTGTTTATTTAGGTCGGAGGTGTTGGGCATTTGACGCTGGAAGTGACAAGCTGAAATAGCAATTTAGGAGGATGTTTATTTGGGGCGATCGATATATTGTTACAAAGTTGCAACATCGATCGTGGGGTTAAACATCTTGCATACAAAGAAGAAATAGTAAAGATAGGTTGTAAAGTGCTTGGTATGCATCAAGTGGTACACTTTACAACAATGGATAGGAGTTGACATACGTCACCTGCTTTAAAAATCTCGGTGTAACATTCAACCAAAATCTCACTTGGGAGAATCATATAATAAATACCGTTTTCAAAGTTTATGGATCCTGGAGCGCTCTGTATCAAGTAGGAAGGTTCAAAGCGATGTTGGTTAAGTCACTTCTGCTGCCCATTTTTTTTACGCACATCCAGTCTTGTGTGACTTAGGCAGTCATATCTCTCGCAAGTTAAATTTAGTAAATAGCAGGGTCGAAGGAAACATATTTCTGGATATGTAAGTCTTTTTCTTTTAATGGACTTACGAAAATATCTTGACCTTAAAATATTGGCTTTCCTATTCACTTTTAGAGATAAACAGGAACCAGAATATCTTTTCCAAAGGTTACAATTTGCATCTTCTTCGGTCAGAAGTAGAAGTTTTGTTCCGACAGCATATAACTATAATGTTACACAAAAACATTTTTTTGTATACGCCGTAAAACTTTGGAATTCGCTTCCGGTTCATATCAGGAGATCTACAGGCATGAGCGATTTTCAAAAAAAATCAAACAACACTTCAATTTAAAATAATTAATTAATAATTTAACTGCTGTAGGGTTTTAGGAAATTTTAGCTTATTATTTTTCTTTTTATTTATTTATTTTTTCTTCCTCTCTTTTTTTAGTAAAATATGCAATATAAATTTGAATACATTTTTGCCATTTAGATCAACATGAAGTTGTAAAATATACTTATACTTTAATGTCCCAACTTGTCAATACCGTAACACACTTAAAAGGATGCATAGTATCTATGTATGTGTTAACATGAATTATAAATAAAATACAAAATACAAATACAAATACGTCTTATATGGTCAAAAGTGCAATAAGAAATGCAACACTAACCGAACTTTAGGAAGAAATAAGGATACTAAAGCCTAAGAAAGCTCCTGGCTTCGACCTAATTACGGGAGAGGTTCTTAAAGCTCTACCTATTATAGGTACACTCGTGATATACCACACGTAGAAGGCACTAAGCTAGCTACATTTACTGACGATACTGCTATCCTGGCAGTAGGCAAAACGGTCAATGAGACTACGGAAAAACTGCAAGAAGCTCTGGATAGAGTAAATGAATGTACTAAGATTTGGCGAATCGCACTCAACGAGACCACATCTGTTCATATAAATTTCACTTACAAGAAAATAAATAAGTTACCAGTATTTTCAAAATCGGTTCAAATTCCGTTTGAAAAGGAGGCTAAGTATCTTGGAATGGCACTTGATGCAAAGCTGAAATGGAAAACGTATGTAAAGAAAAAACGCAAAGAACTAGCTTGCTAGATAATAAATAAAGAGAAATGTATTGGTTACTCGGAAAATATTCCGAGCTTAATATAGAGAACAAACTGCTTTTATAAAAGCAAGCGCTAAAACCCGTGCGGACCTATGGTATACAACTCTGTGGTTGTACCAAATTAAGTAACATTAATATTTTACAAACTTTTGAACAAAGTGATAAAGAAATCATAAACATCGACTAGAAAGTCAATATCGCAACAATCGGACAGCTGATAGTTATTTTGACAATAAACACCATCTTTTTATTTGATATTGTTTGGAAAATTATCATACAAAGACATACGCCCGAGCATGGATTACAATTTGGGGAATATTATTTCTATTGGGCATTCGGTCTTAACAGGATGGTGCCACATGCCATACTGCCGGCGAAACCATCGAATTATTTTAAGAAGTCTTTGGGGAAACTTTATATCCGGAAATGGGCCTGTGGCATCGACTTCAAGTTTGTCGGATTTGCGCCGCTCGAAAACTCCCGGATACCCGCTGGTTTTGGGCGCTGTATTTATTTTTATTGGAAATGAATGATGAATCTTGGTGGCCAATTCACGTCTGTTCTTCGGAAAATTATGCGATTGTTAAACTACTAATTTAAAACATCGATTGAGTTCGTTGCTGTGTGGCATATTTCCTGTCGAAACCACATATTCTGCACATCAACATTTTCCAATTGGCTCCACAAAAAGTTTCGAATCATGGCATTAATTTCCAATAAAAATAAATACAGATTTCACACAATTTATGTCTTTCATTCAAAGTCTAAAATGATACCTCAAATTTGAACACCCTTTATTAGATAGGTACCTCTAATACCCTAATAAAAGAAAAAACAAAATAACTTACTCGCACGAACTCCAGTCCAGTCTCCAGCTACACACCGCTCACAGTTGCATACGCAACGCAAAACACAACTGCTAGCGAGAAAAGAGAAAGAGTATTTTCGAATGCTGATGTTGTGTACTGTGTTATAATTTGTGTGTGCTGTAAAGGGTTGTCATTTCTGATAAAATGTACATAGTTGCAAACTTGCACTAGAAAGCAGCGTTCATTGGATTTTGTTGTTAAACAACACAAGGAATTTCTGATTACTTACTGTGAAGCATTGTTGATGCTGGTAAACTTAGTAAATGATTTCGTTGGACTGAAAAAAGCTTCCGTTTTGTAAGTTTTTCCTACACATTTTGTTGGTGCCCAACACAAAATGTAACCAACAATCACAACATAACAAAAGAACATCACACAAATCAACATAGAGGAACATTGTTTATTCAAAATTTGTAAAAAGATTATCTAATTAATATTAAGAACACATGTCTTAAACCTCATTGCCCATTGCACACTCGACACTGCTGTAGTTAAAATCGGTATATTGAACTATTCACTTGGATACTTCTTGAATATACATATATCCAAGTGAATAGTTTAAATATGCGAGATTAATTAATGATTCGCGGTAAACTTTCACTCTTTTTATTAAATTAAAAATGCAGATTAGAAACAAAACCGAACACACGCGACGAGGAAAACACGAAACTAAAAAACTAAGTGTCAAATGTGCAATTAGGAGGCAACATACAATGTATTCTCTCTCTCTAGCACATGCTAGAGTAAAGAGGAGCATAGTCTTTGTATGTCAACTTCCCTGGAAAAATAGAGAAGGAGAGAGGATGCATTGTATGATCATCACCTCTAACCAATAATGTCAAAGTGTTATACTCTAATGTAAAACCAATACATGTAATCACACACACAGTTCCCATGATACAAATCCGCAAATGTAAATAGAAATTTCAAGATCAAGTAAAAGTTCAATGACCACCTATATTCATAACTGCGGTAATAATTTCGGTCTGTAAGAGCCATGTACTTGTACAGTGATTAAATGAGAGGTATCATGGGGACTACTGTGAACAATTGCAAACAATTGTCAATTCTCACTCCAACGACTAAGTTCAATTAAAGAAACATTATAACGTGAGCGTAAGCATTTTTATTATCGTTCCAAGACATCTTTCTTGAACGGCCCATTGTGTCGAGGCATCATTCTCGTCATCAGCTATTTCCATTGTTTCAAGACTTCTTCTAGAAACAATTATTTCTGAGGTGCAAAGCAATTCAGAACATGGTCCTTCGATCCTTCAAAAGGAAACCGCGCTAATTTAATTTAAAAGAAGTATTAAATAAATAGTTGCGCCAAATAACGGCGACAAAGTGAATATAATTTGAACAATCAAAGTGTACTGCGGAGCGCCCCGATCATTGACGGACATAACCGAGTGAAGGATCCAGATTCTACGTTTCGCTGATCATCAATCACAGAAAGGATCTGTGCATCGAAAGTCTTCTGCAACTGTAGCTTATAATTGAATTTATTGAAGTTGCAGTTGAAAAAGCACACTAAGGTAGGAATTTCGTTCGTCTTGATTTCTCTTGTGCTTTATTTAAAAAGAACATTCATATTCACATTAAATTTTGTATGAATCAAACCCGATCGATCCAACGGATCCACAAAAAACCAACGGGTGCATACAGCAATCATAAACAGTTCAAATACAGCAAGCAGAAGCAGTTCAACGGTTTGAAAGCGGCACACCGGTCTGCAGAACAACCAGCTACGGCAAAACGCTCATTAAACACAGCAAGGAACTGGGCAACAAAAAGCCTTCTGCAACTGTAACTGAAAGTCGACGATACTGAAGTTACAGTTGCAAAAGCAATCTAAGGTAGGAATATTATTTCCTTTATCAAACCATTTTGCCAACAATATAAACCAGATCATAAAGCCATCAGCAACTGTAACTCATAATTTAATTTATTGAAGCTGCAGTTGCAAACGAAAATCTAGGTAGGAATTTATCAATTCTTTACTGATTTTATTCAAAAATATTTCCTAAACATACAATAAAACAAAACGATAGAAGTGTTTAAATCAAAAGTGATTTCCGTGTAATGTCGACCTCTAAAATAAGCAAGTCCATCGAAGGACAAGACCTTATTCTTAACGAATTGGCTAGTGACTTCGATGATTATAAAAAGCAAAGCGAAACATGAGAATCAAGGGGGTATGTGAACGCTTGTTTGTCAGATGTAGAAGAAGTGTTCAATCGGGCAAAAAAATTGCATAGCACAATCGTGGCTAGCACAGCAGATACTCTAAAAGACATATATATTAGTGAGGAAACTTATGCGAAAATCAAACGAATTTTTTGTCAATTTAGTGGTATGATACACGACGACCTCGATAAACTTTCCCAGCAAAATAACGCTAATTTCGATAACTCGCGATCAAATATCACGAAATCCGCTGTTTCTGACATTCGTCTACCGCGAATCAATATAAAACCATTTTCTGGCAAGTATGAAGAATGATCTGAATTTCACAATATTTTTGAAAGTTTAATAGATCAAAACGCTGACCTATCAGAAATTCAAAAATTACAGTTTCTGAAAACTTCTTTGTGCGGCGAAGCAAAAGGTATGCTTCGGCATGGGAAATAATTTCCGAGCGATTCAACAATAAAAGAAAATTAGTAAATACGCAACTAAGAATTCTATTGGAGCAACCGAAAATCGTTAATGAAACTGCCGCGTCGTTAAAATCATTACATGATACCATTATTGAATGCATTCATGCCCTTTGCAATCTGGGGATAAATGTAGAATCGTGGGATACTATACTAATATACTTAACCTATCAAAAGCTTCCAATGGTAACACAAAGAGATTGGGAGGTTAGGTACATCGAAAACTCTTCCCGATTGGAAAATGTTTTTGGCCTTTATTGATGGTAGATTCTGCTCTCTTGAGAATATCTTGGAGTCTAATGCAAGTGCTAAACAACAATTACCCTCGACTTCGTTCAGAAAGACCAGTCCTAATACATATCATGTCAAATCTGCAGATAGATCTGCAGGTACAACAAAGAAATTTCTCTGCAGGCGCTGCAAAGGCTCACATAGCCTACGCCACTGCAAACGATTTTGAATATGGATGTCAAATCCCGAGTTGAACTTACAAAGGGGAACTCGGTCTGCTCTAACTGCTTGGGATACGACCATCACGCATCGAACTGCAATAGCTCCAATCGATGCTTCAAATGCGACTTAAAACACCACACGTTGCTACACCAGGACTAGCAGAATAAGCAACAACAAAATATGCATCAAAATTTACATGTTCAAAATTCGAGTTCACAACAACAGTATAACGTACAAAATCACCATTGCCAAAATGTACCTCTCTATCCGCCCTCAACTATAACCCATAGCCACAATGCTCCTAATTTCAACACACATCAGAACCCGCTTAATCAAAACGCGACTTCCTACGTACCAAACTCTGTTCCCAATGCATTTATCAATGGTCATGGGCCCACAACATCCCAAACCGCTTCATGTACACAGCAATGTTCGCAACTTCAGACTCATCTAGTCCCACCACAGAACAGCCATGTTAATAACCACCTTGTTGGAACCATGAATCCACATATTCACTCTGAACTCTCGCAGGGTGGTCAAACAATCGTTACCACTCAACCCCAAACATGCAATTCCCTATTTAATCAAATGCAAACTAAGGCATTATTAGCTACTGCACAGGTTAAAGTCGCTGCATCGAATGGTACACAGCATGTCCTAAGAGCATTGATTGATCCCGGTTCTGAAGCGACATTCGTCACGGAAAATGTCGCACAACTTCTGAAACTAAAGAAAAAGAAAATCTCAGCACAAGTAACAGGATTAGGGCAGACATCCACCGGAACATCGAACCATCAAGTCGAGTTCACGATCTTTTCCCTGACGAATACAACATTTTCACTTGAGGTCAAGGCATTTGTTTTCAATCAGCTAACATCAATGTTGCCCACACACCAATTCGAAATCAATGAGTGGACCCATCTGGCAACCATGCAACTAGCAGACCCATCGTACTGCATCCCAGGAAAAATTGATATACTCCTTGGTGCTGATGTATATGCATACATAATTCTAGACTAGTTAAGGGTCAACAGGAATCCTCGATTGCGCAAATTAAAAGAGTTGGGGTGGCAATATCAAGAGTTGTCTCCAGCCAAAGACTATATCAGTACACAACCACTTCACCGCTCTAGACGCGCAATTGAAGCAGTTCTGGGAGTTAGAAGAAAACCTTGACGATCGAAGGCTTACTCAGGAGGAAGAGAGGTGTGAACAACACTTTCAAAGAACATTTTCCAGAAGGCCTGATGGTCGATACGAACTCCAATTGCCGTTCAAAAATGGTAGACCAAACCTTGGAAACTCCAGGAAGGCAGCAATGGCCAGGCTCTTCCAAATTGAAAAACGATTAGCATCCAACGAAATGTTACAGAAGGCGTATGTAGACTGTTTAAAGGATTATTTAACACTTGGACAAATGGAAGAAGTTTCGTCGGATGCTATGCTAACTACAACAAGAGAGCATTACTTTCTTCCACACCATGCAGTGTTAAAGGAGTCAAGTACAACAACAAAACTCCGCGTGGTCTTTGCTGCGTCATGCAAAACGTCAAACGGTGAATCACTTAATGAGCACTTAATGGTCGGGCCACGCCTACAAGCCGATATAATAGACGTTGTCATGAAATGGAGAAATTTCAAGGTGGCATTCGTTGCCGATATCAGCAAGATGTATCGGCAGATTTGGGTGGCACCTACCGATAATCCCTACCAACTTATATTGTGGAGAGAAGATAGCAACACGCCTATTAAAACATATGCCCTTCGAACAGTCACTTTCGGCACTGAATCAGCGCCATATATGGCAGTACGCACATTACAACAATTAGCGACTGATATAGAAGGGACTCATCCTCATGTAACTAAAGTACTCACCGAAGGCTTTTATGTGAATGATCTCATTTATGGCGCAGACAATGAAGAAACCGCTATTTCACTTCAAAGAGACGTTCTAGTGTCCCTGCAATCAGCTGGAGAATTAAATCTTCCTCTGAGCTTCGACTCAGCAGATGCCATCAAAACCTTAGGAATTCAATGGCACCCAGCAAGGGACATATTTAAATTCCAGATCAATTTACCTGAAGTTAAAAAATACACAAAACGGACTGTGCTCGCAGATATCGCACGTCTGTGTGATCCAATTGGGTGGATCTCGCCGTGTATCATAAAGGCGAAACTTATTTTGCAGCGTCTATGGCTTCAAGAACTGTCGTGGGATACTCAAATTTCACGAGAGACAGAAGGCATCTGGGTAAGTCTGCGTAATGGACTCAGAGCCCTAGAGGACATTGAAATACCTCGGTGGACCAAATATGATGAGTTGGCCCAACTACAATTGCATGGTTTCAGCGATGCTTCCGAAAGGGCGTACGCGGCCACGATATATGCAACGATTATAAAAAATGGACAGGAACATATCCAAATCTTAGCTTCCAAGACTAGAGTGGCGCCAGTCAAGTGCATAACTTTACCACGCCTTGAGCTGTGTGCAGCACTTCTTTTAGCAAAACTGCTACATCGAATAACACGCACCATACAATCTTGCAATATGGAACTATTTGCATGGTTCAACGATCACTTTAGCTTGGATAAAGGGAAGCCCACTTGTTCGAACAACATTTGTGGCCAATCGAGCTTCTGAAATCCAAAGCTTAACGAGCCCACACATTTGGAGGCATGTAACATCCAAGGAAAACCCCGCAGATTTGGGTTCACGCGGATTATCACCCGAAGAGCTGATTAACAATCAGATGTGGTGGAATGGTCCCAAGTTTCTTCAAAATTTCACTCTCAAGGACTTGTCAGCGGCAATTCCCAATGAAACCAATCTGGAAACCAAAATCAAGAATAGTCACGATGAGATGGGAGTAGGCTTCTATCATACACACCTTGAAAAGATAAAACCCAATTTCACGTATCTTGTTATCCACTGTCTCCTGAACAATGGGACATTGTTTGCACAACACTCAACTTTAAAACGCATTGTTCGTAGCATATCAATCTGGCGAAGATTCTTCTAGAATCTGAAGCATGTAAGGACAGGAGATGATAGGCCGCTCGACAGGCATCCTCTTACATCCGACGAGTTAATATCAGCTCACGATCAACTCATACGGATCGCACAAGAGGAGTTATTTGGTGAAGAGATCAAGGCACTCAAGGAGAAAACTCCAATTCCGCGGGGTAGCAGGCTCCTCAACTTAAAACCCTTTCTCGACTCCGAAGGATTACTGCGGGTTGGAGGGATACTCAAGGAATCGCACCATTTCGCGAAGTTTATTGTGAGTGACACACATCAACGCACCTTTCATGGCGGGCAACAACTGATGATGGCACAGATAAGACAGAGTTATTGGATCACAAACCTTAAAAGACTAGTCAAGTCTACGATTCATAAATGTGTAAGATGTCACCGCCCGCCTTGGAGAAGAAGTCCAACCTAACCTTGCTGGACAAAACTCAACGAGTTGCATGCCTCAGCATCACCGGTGCGCTGAGAACCTCTCCCACTGCGGCGCTCCAAGCCATGCTCCACCTTCTCCCGACCGACATCGTCGGCAAACAGTTGGCTGCCAGCTCAGCAATAACACTGAGAAGCTCCAAACAATATAAAGAGCAACACACTGGACATGCCAATGTACTATCGATGTATCGACATCTCCCTAAGGTCACCGACCACCTGCCCACTGAATACAACTTCAACCTAGGCTACAAACATCTAATCCCAGACAGAACCGAGTGGACACAACGTCATGTCCTACACCACGAATCGCTGTCAATTTTTACGGATGGGTCCAAAACGGAGGACGGAGTCGGTGCCGGAGTCTTCTCTGAAGACCTGGACATTCACCTCTCCTTTAACCTTCCAGAACACTGCAGCGTTTTTCAGGCTGAAGTCACCGCCGTCCGCCAATCCGCTGCCTGGCTGTGGTTTAATACGATATCGAAATCAGATATTGTAATATACATCGACAGTCAGGCGGCCATCAAATCCCTTGCATCCGGCACTACAAGATCCACGGCAGTGAAAGACTGCCGTGCATCTCTTAACGAGATAGCCGGTCAGTATAGCCTCACCCTTTGCTGGGTGCCGGGTCACTGTGACATACCAGGGAATTATGAAGCTGACGAACTGGCCCGACGAGGCTCTTCTGGTTTAAATAGCATAAGCGTCACCGACATCGAGGCGCCAATGTCTTATGTTAAAAACCTCATAGACACCAATGCGGTGAACGAAGCCAACCGTCGTTGGCACCAGCTCGATCAGTGCAACACCGCAAGGCTACTCTGGCCGACATTTAACAAATCCAGGTCCATCGGACTTCTGAGGCATAAGAGAGGAACCCTCTCGAAATTAGTAAATGCCCTCACCGGGCGCTGTGCTATAGGAAGACATGCCCAAAGGCTGGGCATCCCCTACAATGACTTCTGTAGAAGCTGTAGGGACGAGGAAGAAGAGGAGACCATCACTTCCTTGCACGTGTCCTGCACACGCCAACATTAGGAAGGCTACATTGGGAGAATACCTTTTCAATGATCTAAACGATCTTAACAACGCCTGCACAGCAAGGATTAGCTCCTTCATTCAGAGGAGCAAATGGTTCCCTGAGTAAGAGGGTGACCCACCCACCTTACACATCGGCAGCACAATGGACCTACTTCTGGTCTAAGTGCATCCTCACCGAGGGCCGTTTTCAACCAACCAACCAACCAAGATGTCACCGCCACAATGCGAAGATGCAGGAGCAACTGATGGGAAACCTTCCAGCGGAGCAGACCATTCACAAATACTGGGGTCGACTACGCCGGACCCATAGAAATAAAGATGTGGAAAGGCAGATGCAACAGATTATCCAAAGGATACATTGCCATTTTCGTCTGTCTTTCGACGAAGGCTATTCACATCGAACTGGTTAGTGATTTAAGCGCCGCAGCATTCATAGCGGGTTTTAGAAGGTTTGTTGCCAGAAGAGGAGTATGTTCCCAGCTTTGAACTGAAAACACTACCCACAATGAACTGAAAAGAGATAGCAAGTTCATCACAGGCGAATGGTCAGCAGAAGTTGCCAATGAACTGGCATCTCAGAACACATCGTGGCATTTCAACCCGCCAGCATCACCACATTTTGGGGGACTTTGGGAGGCAGGGGTGAAGTCAATCAAACACCATATCAAAAGAACCGTCGGTAATTCAAAACTGACTTTCGAGGAATATGCAATACTAATCACATAAATACAGGCACATCTCAATTCGAGACCATTATGCCCAATGTCATCGGATCCTGACGACTTAACGGTCCTGACTCTGGGACATTTTTTAATTGGAGAGGCAATGCACACACTACCCGATAGAAACCATGGCGATAAGAATATGAACAGCCTGGAGAAGTGCATCTTCTGCAGCAAAGGCCCAAATGGCTCCAAAGGCAGCCAACACTCAACGTGGGCGACATAGTGATTGTTAAGGAGGACAATCTACCACCATCATCATGGGCACTCGCTTGAGTAATAGAATTACATCCCGGGTCGAACGGTCTCACGCGCGTCACAACAATAAAAACAAAAACATCAACACTTAAACGACCAATCGTTAAACTATCCCCTTTACCAGTCTCTGAACCCACGAACTAAAAAAATAATAAATAAATTTCGTAATAAAACGAATACAAGACATTCCTATAGTTACAAACATTTAAAATATTCAAACCTAAATTCGAATTAAATAAACAATACGAACATTAACTATAATATGTATACAAACATAAATTCACTCACCCCATGCAAATACCACATCCCTTCTTACCAGAAGTGCAAATGAACATTATCTTATCATACACTTTATGAATTTTAATTTCTTTTTCATAAACCCACAACAAATTTCACTAATGCAAATTTTTGTTTTCTTATCATTTGCAACACGAAACAATTGGTACATCGCAATGAGAGGCATCAGCAATCCGGCCAAGGAAAACAACAACAAGCCAGCCCAGTTCAAGACAACTTAACCTTGAAAAAATTTCCCGAATTTCGTCGCCGGAGGCGGGGAGCATGTTGGTGCCCAACACAAAATTTAACCAACAATCACAACATAACAAAAGAACATCACACAAATCAACATAGAGGAACATTGTTTATTCAAAATTTGTAAAAAGATTATCTAATTAATATTAAGAACACATGTCTTAAACCTCATTGCCCATTGCACACTCGACACTGCTGTAGTTAAAATCGGTATATTGAACTATTCACTTGGATACTTCTTGAATATACATACAGTGACCGAAATAAGTATAAAGACACACTCAACTTCAATGCTCGGTTGGATTTAAGTACAAAAATAATAGAAATTATAAGTTTATTTTATCGTAGATAGTAAGTTTATTTTATTCAGTAAATAATGAAACGAAAAAAGAAAATATTTATCACCACAAAGGCTAGTTTTTGAGGTTCACCTTTAGGGAATTCCAAAAACGTTTAATTTTCCTGCGAAATAAGTATAAAGACAGTCAATATTTAAAAGCATTTAAACACCGAATTTTTTGGTTGTACCTATCAACCTGAAAGTTAGTACTTTGTACAACCTCCTTGATTTTCAATAACTTGGAAAATTCTATTAGGCATAGAATTTATCAAGTTTTGTAGGACTTCTTCGGTGATCTCAGACCATGTCTGTGTTATTCCTCTTTTAAGCTCTTCCAGATTTCTGTACTGCTTCCCATTTGAATAAAGGTTTCTTGCCATAATACCCCACAAATTTTCGATTGGGTTAAGGTCAGGACTACACGAAGGCCATGGTAAACACTGAATTTGACTCCTTTCAAACCATTCGCGGACCGTACTGGCATTATGAATAGGAGCATTGTCCTGTTGAAAAATAAAATTTTCACCCGCTGGAATGTCTCCAAATGCATCCAAAGCATATTCCAACATCTCCCTGTATTTTTCACCATTCATTCTAGGTTGAACGAACATCAAGGGGATTTTACCATGAAAACCAAAGGCACCCCAAACCATCAAACTTCCGCCTCCAGAGTGCCGACTCATTTTTATTGCTTTTTCGTCCCTCAAATCACGCCAATAAAAGCTAAAACCGTCCGGACCATCCAAATTAAATTTCTTTTCATCACTAAAAATAACGGATTCCCACTCCCTGGTCCAAGCCATGTGACTTCTTGCAAATCTTAACCTTGCTTCTTTATGATGCTGTTGCAGGTTGGGTTTTTTCGTCATTTTCGTGTAACGAAGGTTATGATTTGCCTTCAACACTTGCTCCACTCTTCTTACCGTCACTGGGAGATCCAACTTGCGCTTTATCTGGCCAGCATTCAGCTTATTACGCCTTGCTTCGTGGTAAATCGTTTTTTTGTTGCGTGAGGTCAAGAGGCTTGGTCGACCAGATCTTCTTGCAGTGCTATAATTTTGGCCCAAATTTAAAAAATTACATACGACGGAAAGAGATCGTCCAATTTTCCTGGCAATGGATCGGTTGGATAAGCCGTGCTCCTTATGAGTCGTAATAATTGCCCTTTCTACTGTCGTCAAATGAGTTCCGCGAGGCATGGCTTAATAGTTTAATGATAACAATTTATTGATAACAATTTTTGTGCCAACAAGCGAAACAATTTACCTTTTATTGTTTTTCACTCTTTTTATTTAAAAAAAATTGCTATAAAATTGGAATACTTTTGGATAACCGAAGTGTCTTTATACTTATTTCGCAACTTTTTCACAATTTTTTTATTAGAAAAGACAAATCAGTCTCTTTCTAACACGATATGACCGATAACGGTACAATTTTTTTTTGGAGTTAAGAGAAAATTAATTCTCCAAACATTTATTGAACAATTTTGTTGCATATATTTAGGCGCTAAGCCTACAAGCCAAATTGAAGAGTTTGAGAATTACTGTCTTTATACTTATTTCGGCCACTGTATATCCAAGTGAATAGTTTAAATATGCGCGATTAATTCATGATTCGCGGTAAACTTTCACTCTTTTTATTAAATTAAAAATGCAGATTAGAAACAAAACCGAACACACGCGACGAGGAAAACACGAAACTAAAAAACTAAGTGTCAAATGTGCAATTAGGAGGCAACATACAATGTATTCTCTCTCTCTAGTACATGCTAGAGTAAAGAGGAGCATAGTCTTTGTATGCCAACTTCCCTGGAAAGATAGAGAAGGAGAGAGGATGCATTGTATGATCATCACCTCTAACCAACAATGTCAAAGTGTTATACTCTAATGTAAAACCAATACATGTAATCACACACACAGTTCCCTTGATACAAATCCGCAAATGTAAATAGAAATTTCAAGATCAAGTAAAAGTTCAATGACCACCTATATTCATAACTGCGGTAATAATTTCGGTCTGTAAGAGCCATGTACTTGTACAGTGATTAAATGCGATGTATAATGGGGACTACTGTGAACAATTGAAAACACTTGTCAATTCTCACTCCAACGACTAAGTTCAATTAAAGAAACATTATAACGTGAGCGTAATCATTTTTATTATCGTTTCAAGACATCTTTCTTGAACGGCCCATTGTGTCGAGGCATCATTCTCGTCATCAGCTATTTCCATTGTTTCAAGACTTCTTCTAGAAACAATTATTTCTGAGGTGCAAAGCATTTCAGACCACATTTAAAAAAATAAACCTGTCGCCCCGGGGTACCTGACGCCCGGGGCCTGTGCCCTCCTGTGCCCTCCTGCCTTACTTTATTTTAATTTTTTTATAATCTGAATATTTTTGCCGCATTTTTTTGAACATTTCTCAATGTTGAGAGCGAATTCATGTGACGAAAATAAATGTCATAAAATCATCTAAATTTCTCAACTTGTGTTCATTTTATTTTAATTTCAAATCCTACAGCTCTTAAAAATACCCTTTATTTGTGATGCAGTGATGGTTACATTCTTATCGGTTAAAGTAATAAAATGTCGATAATGGTCAATCCATCAGCATATTATGCGCTATTAGTATTTTCCCAACCAATTGATTATTCACATAAACATACTCGTACCTACATACATTGCACTTATCTTGAATAACAAAAAAGCTGATTCCTTACAAAACGAAAAAATGTTTGAGCTACAAAAATAGAAAAAAGTTGTTTTCCCTAAACAACCGAAAAAAAAACTACTAATGGCCAACATTAGGTTTGCACATTCCACACATCTGCATGTAACTGAATGGTTTATTTTAAACGCCTTAACATTATCGACGAGGTAGCCTTAACAAAATGAGATATCTCAAGGAACCACGATCGACACGTTCCTTAGAATAACCCCCAATCTTCCTCCAAATTCACCTTAACAGTGATGCTATAATTACCCCAACTCTTCCATTTGAGCTCTTCAGTTTTAGGTTAGGTTAGGTTAGGTAAGGTGGCTGCGAGGGCGTGAGCCCAGTCACACTTAGGCCGCAGTTTCGGCCCGTTGTGATACCACAGAAAGGGGGGGGGGGGGGGGGGTGTTCTGCCGGTCGTCGCTCGGCCTACTTGGTTCTCTGTGATTGCCTCCTGTGAGGTAGTGGTCTTAGGGGGAAGATACTCCTGAAGGGGTCAGGGTGTGCAGCCCGGCTGTGTTTCGCATGGGTTGCGATGTGTTGGGTGTCTAGTGCAGAGGTTTAGTTGGTTACCAAACTGTGACAGAGGGCGTGACTGAAGGTAGTCCAACCCCGCTACACGCATCGCGGGCGTGCGGCTTGTGGCGACTGTTGCAGTACGAGCCTCAAGTTACACCATTCCGCGGAAAGGAGCAGGGAGGGGCGGCCTTGATAGTCGATTTGGAATTATGATGACTGAGTTCGGGGATTTGTGGTGCAGGTTTTGAGGCATGGGAGAGAAACAGAGTGTGGTGACTGTTGCAATCTAACCTCAACTCTGTTCCCGTTTTGTCTGCGTAGCGGTGAGGCAGCAAGGCCGGTGGAGACCGTTTCAGTCGATCCGCCGGGTTACTGTCTCGCCCTCGGAGTGGAGTTCTGACTGAAGTGACTGATACAATCTAACTACAGTGAGAACTCTTTTCCTTTGCAGGGGAATAGGTTTGGGGTGGTCTGCGGGAGGGGAGTGGGAGGGGCTCAAGTCATCGTCCAATCCGTCCCTTAGCTCAGCTGGTTACAAAACTGTGCCAGAGGGCGTGACTGAAGGTAGTCCAACCCCGCTACACGCATCGCGGGCGTGCGGCTTGTGGCGACTGTTGCAGTACGAGCCTCAAGTTACACCATTCCGCGGAAAGGAGCAGGGAGGGGCGGCCTTGATAGTCGATTTGGAATTATGATGACTGAGTTCGGGGATTTGTGGTGCAGGTTTTGAGGCATGGGAGAGAAACAGAGTGTGGTGACTGTTACAATCTAACCTCAACTCTGTTCTGTTAGGTTTGGGGTGGTCTGCGGGAGGAGAGTGGGAGAGGCTCAAGTCATCGTCCAATCCGTCCTCTAGCTCAGCTTAACCATTTGGACCTAGTGACGAATTTGCTGATACAGCCAATATCTGCCTCACTGAGATCATTTAGATCATCGAGGAAATAGTTGCCGAGGATTTGTTTCCTTGAATTGGCTAGTGCGGGGCAGTTGCACAGGAGATGAGTGGTGGTTTCTTCCTCTTCGACGTCTCTACAGCTTCTGCAGAAGTCGTTTGAGGGAGCACCCAATCTGATGGCATGTCTGCCTAGAAGGCAGTGCCCGGTGATTGCTCCGATTACAGAGCTGATATTTTTCCTGCTGATGGAGAGAAGTTTGGATGTTCTCTTCGCATCGTATTTGGTCCAAATTTGCTTTAAGGACACACATGTACTGATGCTATTCCATCTGTTATTTGCTTCTACTAACGCGTTGTCTAGAAGTTTGAGTTTCAGTGTCTGAATGGGTACCGCCGGTGTCTCTCTGTTGTCAGAGAGTTCTTGTGCGGAACCCCGTCTGGCTAACTCGTCCGCCTTGCAGTTGCCTGGAATATCACTGTGACCGGGTACCCAACACAGTGAAGTGTTACATCTGACCGCGATCTCGTTAAGAGATTCTCGGCATTGTTTTACCAACTTGGATCTTATTGTTGGTGATTCTAAGGCTTTAATCGCTGCCTGACTGTCTATGTAAATCACGATAGTTTTTCCATCTATCGGGCTCATAGAGAGTCTGCGTGCTGCTTCGCGTATAGCCGTGACTTCTGCCTGAAATACACTGCAGTGGTCAGGCAGTCGTAGTACGACATTGAGCGCAGGGTTGTCTGAAAACACGCCCGCCCCTGTGCCGTCGGCTGTCTTTGACCCGTCGGTGTATATTTCAATGGCGTCATTGTTTACAATGCGACCTTCTTCCCAGCTGGCTCGGTCTGGGATGGCCGTCTTGTATTTATTACTGAAATCTAGTGTTGGGATTAGATAATCCGTATTGTTGGGGATCTTGTGGGCAGTTAGGATGCTGCTGTGCCCAAAGTGTGAACTTTGCCACGAATTGGATTCTCTTAATCTCAGGGCCGCCTTAGTGGCCGCCATCTTCCCATAGATATCAATGGGGAGGAGCTCTTCAGTTTTACATTGTAACGCATTTAACGGATGCATGTAACAGAATTTTATTAACAAAGCAATTTACCCGCCCTACGATTCGAATTCCTTCTCTATACAACCCCTATTAGAGATGAAAACAACAATCAATAGCCAGGGCTGTGAAGAGGCAAGAGAACAGCGACGAACGTGATCAACATAAATCTATTGCCACTTCCTCATTGGTTGGGTTGCGAATGGGAAAGACGGATAAAACAAAAAAAATGTTGAACGCTTATACGGTTCTGCTTTTAGTAAATAAACAACCAACAAACATTCGTTGAACCGTCGAAAAAAAAGAAGGGCGAGAAGTTGACGGCTGAACCTGTGCAGGTAAGATAATGCAGGAAAAGTGTGGTAGACAGCCAACCTTGCTCTTGTGTTCAGATTGATTGAATCCATATAACTTTTTTTTCGTTGGTAGCACGCATGGTGCTGCCATTGGAGCTCAAGTCATACGGGTCTTATATAAAAAATTACAAAAACCGATCTAGAACAATAGAGATAAATACTTCGACTTCAGTACGCATAGATTGCTTGTTTGGTGGTTGCAACATTTCTATGGAATCCTTGCGAGGATATTTATTTGGAGTGTAATAACCAAGTCTGTGGTTGTAACCAGTTTATGCGTGGCGAAGGGTAATTGAAGCTGAAGAAAACGAAATTCTAGTCGTCCTACTATTAGATTTCCGAACATTGAACTCAGAAATTCTTCGTTTTATCCCCTCGTGTATATTTGATTAAACTTTTATCACGGTTGAAATTTTTTTTTAATTCGGGGGGAGGGGGGGGGGGGCTTAATTGTATAAGATTTAAGGATTACATAATTTGTAAGATGGTTTGAAAAGAGATCTTCATCCGCACTTTCAAAGTTCAACGTGGATGTTCGAGTATAGAAATTCATTTGAACTCATTTAATTGAACATCTGGTTGTTTTTCAAGGAATGCAATTGAGGGGAATGTTTGTCTTCTGCAAATTTACGGCGGATCGAAAAAGTTTTTTGTGTGCTGTAAAAATTGGGTAGAATTGTTACCATGAGATTTAATTTATTTAAATTGTTGAGAAACATACGACAAACTTCTGCGAAGGTGAAAACAGATGTTAACCAATTAACATCCTTACTTTATGTTGTAGGAAATAGGTACTGTTGTTTTAGAAAAATGGTATACTAATAATTCTTATAACTACAATTGGCAGGTATACATTTTTTACCCGGTTTCGTTTTTGTAAGATGAGGAACAATAAATTCAGAACACAGTCCATGAATTGATCCCAAAGAATTTATTGCAGATTGGTTGTTTGAGAAAATTCGAAGAGTTGCCGGCATAATTCGCCCTCGTTGCGTACACCTATGAAATCTTTCGGAGCAGGTGTCTTTTGAAGAAAGATCAGTTTCAAATCTGGGGACAGCCCGAGTCAGCTGATGAATTTCTAGATGGATGTGGTGCACGCGATTGCTTCAATTCTACGCCCAATTATCCAGCAAGCAAAAAAAAAATATGGCCGAAATAGAATTCACCACTCAGTCTCTTCTGGTCAGCGTCATCTCATCCGTGAACAATACGTTGTAAAATAAGAACCTTATTTAGCAAAATTACTTCCAACAGAATATCGGGTCAATTGCCGGTTTGATGCGAGATTTCCTTTATGTACGATCAACATAAGATTTGGTAGATGGTTTACCTCTGCTTCGTATCAATGAACTCTGAAATTAATATATAGTTTTCTTTATGACTGCACTATTTGATATCAAATGACAGTAAAATAAATACTCTCCCTGAGATTTGAATCAAATACGCAAGAGGGGTAGAGCCCACATGTGGCCGTAGCATCGTTGCTATTTTTAGTTTTTGTCAAGTCGGGATTTTGGAACTTTTTGAGTGAAAACAGCGGGATTCCTTAGTCGAAAGCGGGACATAGTAAAAAAAACGTACATAATCAGAAGTTTTCAAATATTTATCTTTTTATTTGAATTAAAATTACGTTTACGTGACAATAGATAGCAAAAATAGCCGTAGAAAATGTATTTTAATAAAAAATATAATATTTTAAATCAGATTCACCCTATCGTTAAAAATAGATGAGTCTAATTCGTCTTCAGGATAAACAAAAAACAGAAATCAAAATCAAAAATGTTTTATTCATTAGAAAAAAATGGCATTTTAAAAAATAGTCTCTGGAGTGAGTGTTACAAATTGCAACTTACAATAAGAGAATAATTATTTATAAGAATTACTTATTCATGATATTTCTGTGAAGATTTAACTTCTTTTAAAGTTTACTTCTTCTCTTTAATAAAGATGAAGAACTCTTCACAGGATAGCTGTAGATTAAACTAGATGAGTAACTCTGCTTTCATTAAATTTACGGAGCATTTATTTCTGGCATCCGACCATTTAAAATTCATCTGGGAAAAACGCGTTCGTTACTTAATATGAAAGACACTAGTTTAAATATATTCCTGGTATCTTTTTTTGGAAACTGTTGAAAGAGCTGGTGCCATTTCTGTGCGATGGTGGCAGTGGTGTCTTTGCAATTTCCTACTAATACGTCCAAGGATGATTTTAACAAGTTAAGTTCTTCATATAAGCATTTTCAATCATGACAAAACTAACTTCACTTTCCAGGTTTATGAATTTATGTCTAGAAAAAATATTTTCATCTGAAAAATTATAACGTTTGTCTATATATTGTTGGCAAATTTTGTAAAAATTTTTGAAGTCTTCGATGGCTTTGGTCCGTTCAGATTCAACCAATTTATTTAAAATCTGTTTTGTCTGGTAGCCGAAAAATCCATCCTTTAGCCTTTGAGTCAACCTTGAGCGGAAGAGGCACAATGACTCATGTATTTCTGTTATGGCAACATCATTTCCCTGAGACTCTTTTATTAATGTACCAAAAGCACTCATCACATTATGAACAAAATGCAAGTAGGCTAGAGTTTTTGTTTCTTCTGCTTCAGAGTGCTTTCAATGGCTTTCGCACATGATTCTTGTTTATCAAAGTAGCTTTTCAAAGCAGGCCAAACCTTGATTACTCTCTCAACAGCAGAACAGAGCGAAAGAAATCTTGTATTTACGTGACGTTATAATTCGACAACTCTATTTCCGTAGTTTCAAATATCTTCATCAATTCCGCACGACGCGTCGTTTAGCTGAATGTGACAAATGGCCATATATTTTTAAGATGATAGCTTCTACATCGATGTCTAATCTATCACATGCAAATTTGCTCATGTTATGCAAGATGTGAACTGAACGGTTAGCTTTTAATATTTTTTTCGTAGGTCACGTAAAATGAAGATGATCGGGCGATCACGTTTCGACAAAAGCTATTTCTATCATATTTATGGAAATACTCAAAAACCGCTATCATTGAAACCATGTCATTCCATCGCTTTTATTTTACGTGATCTTGGAACTACTAGTCAACACCCATAAGCCCAAGTTTTCCCACGATTCAGGGTGTGACTTGGGTACGAATGTAAGGGACCTATAGTCAAACTCTGATTCTGAATGAAATGAAAAAGTATGGAGAGTGGAAAGCTAGTTTCGAATATAGAAAAGCCTTTTATAGTAGTCCAACTCAAAAACCTAACTCTGCCTGAAACACTGCAGCCTTGCATCCTTTGCGTCCAGTAATATACACCAAGCGCTCTGGCATCTGCAAGGGCTTTGTCTTTAAAATGGTGTTGTTCCCATCAGTACTGGGGTAAGTTATTGTAATTGGTCCGAAAATGAAAATCGTGATTTACAACATATTTGAAAATATGAAGGTGGACAATATGTTTTATAAATGTTTTTAAGAATAGGTATGTGTGAAACTTAGGGAGTAAAATAGCGCTTTTAAAACGCAATAAAACTAATTTGATGAATCATCATGATTTTTTTTATAATGTAGGTATAAATTGTTTCGTTTTACTGTTTGAAAATCTGAATAAGGCGATTTCTGGCTTTTATCATGACCCTTACCAGCATAGCAGCGGGTATGTTGGCGAATTCCGTACCGGTTGTTTGTCTTCAGGTCTTGTATGGTCCTAGAACGGTCGACATAAAGGAGGGATTTCAAAAAACACCCGACAAAAAAAAAGTCGTGAGGGGCTAAATCGGGGGAGCAGGCTGGCCACTCAAAATCGCTGCTTATTCAGATGAAGCGCTCCTGGAAGTATTAATTCAAAAAAGTCATCGATGCCCTTGAAGTGTCAGCCGTTGCTCCGTCCAGTCGGAACCAAATGTTCACTAAGTCCAATTCATCACTACTTACTGAATGGGTCGGGAGACCGTGAAGAGTCTCTGCCTGAGACACTGCAGCCTTCCATCCCCTGAGATCCCGGACAGGCTGCTTCCAGCTCTCCAGACCAAGCGATCTGGCATCCACGATGGCTTGGTTTTTAAAACGGAGGTTCGGTCATCCTTGCCTTCTTGAACTTGGGGGCCTTTGCTGGAACATCATTGCCCTCCTGCTCAATGTGGGTGAGCCAGTGCCATTCGTGGAGTTGATATTTACTCCTAGGTAGTTGAACTCCTTAACTATAGCAAAGTTATTGCTATCAACAGTGACGTTTTGTCCTAGGCGGTGGACAGATGTTTGATTGTGTTTGTTAATAGCATGTACTCGTACTTGGTCTTGTCCTGAGTTACTTCAATATCAACCAATTTTGCCTGTTCTTCAATAGCCGTAAAAGCCTCTAACACGGCACGCTGAGAACGGCCGATGATTTATCAAGTCCTTTACTTTATCAAGGAAAAAATTCCTCCGACTTTTTTCACATAATGGTCTGAATTCACTGTCACTGTGACTTAATTTTCTTCAAAAATCAAGGGACCAACAATCTGCTGAGGAAATTGCGCACCAAACTGCGACTTTAGGTGAATGCAAAGGCCTTTAATGCAATTCTCGGGGATTTGTGTCATCCCAGTAGGGCATGTTCTGTTCTGTGCTACAATTGCCCCTCTTGTACGTTTTCGAGAAGCGTCTATATGCGTTCCTCCGAGAAATTAAGTAGCTTTCGAAGAGTTCCAACTTGTACGGATGGTTATGAAGGTCATCGTGAACAATTCGCTCGCTGAACGATCGGAAAGTAAAAGGTAAAAGAATGTTTGCGCGAAAAACGCCGCCGCCGTGGGGATTTTAAGATTTAAGCTCTCACTGCCTTAATGGTTTTAGCTGATCTGATGAGCGCCGTGGAACTCCAGTTCCTCCTCTGGGCACACCTGCGGTTTGTTAACGGGGCTACATTGAAGCGATTTCGGAAGGCGTGCTCTGCTGGGTTGCGATCACAGAACATCCGTTTGAAAAGGAGGCCTTGACGGCAAACCCACGCTTCTCACTGTTCCAACGCATGAAACGACTTACCTGGAAGGATACAAAACTTCAGAACCACGCCTTTAGAATAAGACCCCCGTCCGCTACGACCCCGCGTATTTCTAAAAAAAAAATGTATGCTACCGCACTCTGTATATATTGAATCTAATCGTTTAATCACCCCAATAAATGGCTAACTTATGGCCAATATATGGCTAACTTCGCTGGACATTTGTCTAGTCACAAAGTGCCTTCAAAGTTCCTGAAATCAAAATGTCTTCCACGCTGCTAACTAACCCCAATAGGGCTATGATATTCCTTAAACCGTTGGTTTTGTAAATACACAAGTACCCGCCGATAACAGTTGGTATAGTTTGATTTCTTCGTTAAATGTTTGCAATAAATAAAGACAAAAGAATGTGATACAATTGGTTTTTATTTTTTGCCTTATGCATTTTTTTCACAACGTTTGTTTTTGTTTATAAGCTACGCGTTTCGGAGCTGTTACTCCATCATCGCGAGGGTTGACTAATTTTGTTAATTAGTTATGTGGGCCCAAGTGTTGTGTGGGTGTGGGGCGTTTGATATTGTTGCATACGTAAATATGCTTAATACAAATTACCATTGCATACGCAAATATATAATACTTCTCACATTGCAGACTTCTTGTATAGCAAATATGCCTCTACTATATCCTTACTAGCTATCCTATCTTCCATTCATATATTTCTTCTCAAATTGCATATTTCTTTGCATAGAAAATCTTCCCAAGATGCAATAATTTTATATCGTGTCTTATTCGCATACCTCGCTTATCTATCATAATTAAAATTACCCGCATACGTGGGTCTGTGTACCTCTTACTTATCCTAACTCAAATTACCCCAATGAACTGGTCACTGCCAGCGTTCTCAAATGTATCATCTATCACCTTCAGCATTCTGTCACAAAATTAGGTTTGGAGGCAGGCCAGACAATTAAAATAAGTTATTTGGAAAAAGTGACTTGTCGAAACCGAATATCGCCCATATAAATTGTGAAACAAATTTAAAATAATCAATAAAATTGGGAAAAGCTTTTGTTTAAAACTTACAATCGATGTGTCCTTTTAAGGTGAATTCAAAGTGCGGTGCGTGATTTTTATTGTTTGTTGTTTACACAAAATTTACACCTTTTGGAACAATAAAAATCCCCTCATATTGCAACAAAATCAATCCCAAGCAATCGGAACAAAAAAGTGAACACGACCTCTTGCGAACATAACAAAATTTGGCGCAGCCGGTAGGATCTAGGAAGCATTAGCGATTTTCTTTAAATTAAGAGAACTCACTAGTAATAGCTTGAAAAGCCTAAATTCTTCGTATACTAGGTAAGACACAATAACCCGTAAACTTGGAATTGAGTCTGGTCTTAAGAGTGTACATACCATTAACAACAAAATTAAACAAAATCAGTGGATTGTGTTAACGAACATTGTGTAAACAAACTAATGAACCAGGCAGAAGACCAGCCAGGCACATCTAGAAAACAGCCACCGCAACTACCCCAACCATCACCAGGACAACCACCGCAACTACCCCGACCATCACCAGGACAACCACCGCAACTACCCCAACCAACAGTTTCACCAAGAAGACTACGATCCGGGACGGTGTTACCAACCAACAATAGTGTAAGTTTAAGTGAATATTTAGAAGTAGTATTACAGAAAGCACGAGACAGTGAAAATTCAACAGTTCTGCAGTGTGAAAATTTAAACAGGGAGTTGAAAAAAACCAGTAAGCAGAGACTCAGTAAAATTAGTAATATAAATGAAGCAACTGCACAATTTAAAAGGGAACTGTTGGATTTTCAAGGTGAATCGTACCATCTGAAATTAGAAAATAAACTAACACGTAAAGATAGTAGTGAAAGTTATTTAAAGAATAGTGAAAGTGATTTAGGAGATAGCGAATTAATTTTAAATTGGTTGAACATTTCCATTCCTGAATCTGAACAGGAATTTCCCATTCAAACCCATACCACAGAAAATAAACCAGAATTCTAAAATGTCGGTTGATTACTGCAAAATCGCAAAACTTACAGCTCAGTTAGTCCCAATATTTTCGGGTGAACAAAACCCTTCATTGAGTACCGAACTACAGACGTTTTTAGGGTGTTGTAAGAAGGTAATTGAATGTCTACCTGAGGAAGAACACCAAGCGTTTGTTCAGATTTTTCCCACGAGACTCCGAGGTGCTGCCAAATAACGTCCTTCGATGATGCGGAAAAGCTTCTCAACCGCATATATTTACCAAGGGAAACTTACCAAGAAGTGGTAAATAAACTGATTACTATGAGACCGTACCCCTTGGAAGCTCTCATCGCTTTTACAGCTAGGTTAAAGCAGATGCTGCAGCTTTGCAAGGAGGCAGCGGATCTTAAGTATGGCTCAGTTGTAGCGCCAGCTGTGAAAATACAGCTGGACGATTTTGCAAAGAACGCCTTGAAAACCGGAGTCTGTAATCCCTATCTTTGCCAATATCTATTAACGATAGGGGAAGAACATATAGACAAACTAGTGCAAAGAGCATTAGATATGGAACGGTTGCAACAAACGGTCCTTCCAACAACACAAAATATGCATTCAGCTACCCAATTTCAACAAGCCCCTATTTATCCACCTTTTAATAATAGTTTCTCGAACCCGAGCTTATGGTCCGAGAACAATAGTATTTTCTCTCAACCGCACCTAAACCAACAAACATCTTTCGTTTCAAACATAAAGCAATACCATGATTATACTCAAAATAACATTGTCCCGAACACTTTACAAAATAATACACTTAATCATTTGATAGTTTGCAGTTTCTGTGTAAATACGGGGCATACACACAGTGATTGTTTTAGTAGAAAAAATACACCTCCCTGCACAAATTGCGGGCTATACAATCACGACATTAGAGACTGCCGACGAGCTAACAGGCCAACTAACAATAAGTATGCTAATAATAGGTAAAAGGATTTCAACCAACGAAATCCTGCAAGAGAATATGAAACTTCTCCCTCAAACCAGGCGGCCTACAGTACGCTGCAAAACGTCCCCAGGGTCTACAATATACAAACAAAATTAGATTTTTGTGGTCGACCGGGCCATGAAGTCACCGAATGTAGGCAAAAGGTTAAATGGGAATCGGAGAACCAGGGAAACTCCCAGCTGTCCAGTCCAAAACACCCGGCTCGACGTTAATTCATAACAAAAAACCCAAAAGGCACTTTCGGAAGCCCGTACACGGTGTCCCCACAATAGTTCTTCCTCTCGACATAGGCCTAAACGGTCACGCAAAACTAGTTGCGGACACCGGCTCCGAAGTTAGTCTTATCAAAGAAAAGTCAGTCAAGCCAGAGATATAATTAGAAACCCATAAGGCCTGCCTCTTGCAAACACCATTTGGAAACGGAAAGAGTGTTGGAACTTGTCAGGGAGATTTTAAATTTAACACTGAAATTCCATGCACTTTCCAAGTTTTGGGTAATACGCCTGCGTTTCCGGATGACGGGATACTTGGAAACGATTATCTGTCAAAAAATTGTAACGTGGAATGGCCTAACCAACTACTTAAATTTACTTCACACCAAATAATCCCAAACTGTTCAGCATACCCCTCAACTCAACAAATCACGGTACCTCCCACCCATAAATTGCCGACAATAATCAAACTAGAATTATTAATAATAATACAAATATAATAACCCCATCCTATAGCGAAGAAGGCCATAGTATGAAACTGTCAAACATACTAACCTCTTCCTGTAGTGAAGCAGATTCCAGGAAAAAATCTATCTTCTGAAGAAAAGCCCTCCATAATAAGCCTCTGCAACGAGTATTCTGATATTTTTCATTTAAAAGGAGATCACCTTACATATACAACCGCTATAACACATGAAATACCATTGGTTCAGAACCAGGCACCGATAAATCAGAGAATGTATACACTACCTCAGACAAAGAGGCAAGTAATAAATGATCAGTTCAAGGAGATGTTAGTAGACGATGTTGTTCAACCTAGTAAAAGTCCTTGGAACTCACCTCTTCTAGTAGTTCCGAAAAATTAGGGTCCGGATGGTGAAAACAGATGGAGAGTTGTGGTTGATTATCGCAGACTGAATGATTGCACTATTGGTGATGCTTACCCACTACCACGTATTAAGGACATACTTGATCAACTCGGTCATTCCCGTTATTTTTCCACTTTAGATTTAGCCAGTGGCTACCACCGCAGGTTCTGGTAGATGCAAGAGATCAACCAAAAACCGCTTTCAGCACCAACTACGGACACTATGAGTTTGAGAAAATGCCTTTCGGTTTAAAAGAAGCGCCGGCTACGTTTCAACGATTGATGAACTATGTCCGAACCGGATTACAGGGTATCGAATGCTTTGTATACTCGTATCTGGATGATATCGTCCATCTACGGAAAAAACTTAACGGACCACAAAAACAAACATCGAAAAGTTTTTAATAGACTAAGAGAAAATAATTTAAAACTTCAGCCGGAAAAATGCAGGTTCCTACAAAAGGAAGTAGTTTATTTGGGACACATATATATTCAGAAAAAGGAGCACCTCCCCCCCCCCCCCTTTAAGTTATCTAGACTTTTCAAAATATTTCAACCTTACTACAGACGCAAGCAGCAAAGCGATCAGTGCTGTGCTTTCCCAGGGCGACGTAGGAAAAGACCAGCCCATTGCGTAAGCTAGTCGCACCTTAATCAAAGCCGAACGTAACTACTCTACTATTGAGAAAGAGTTATTAGCGATCGTATGGGCTACTAACAATTTCAGATGCTACCTTCAAGGACGCAAATTTATTGTAAATACAGACCATAAGCCTTTGAAGGGAGTATTTAATGTAAAAGACCCAACAACTCGCAAATACCAGGCAAATACAATAATAATGCTGATGCGCTTAGTCGAATTCCACAATTTAATGGGGCGAACTCTGCACAAGGTTTCGTTAAACGTAAAGGAAAAATAGAAAAACCTGTAGAGTGCAGGATATGTGCGAATTTGGATTCATCGAAGTCAATTATAGGCGTTTTTCTTTTTTAGCTCCGGGCTGGGCACTGAGCTGTCAAAAAAAGAACTGTGTTACTTTTTTAACTCGGAGCGCTCTGAGCACAAAATTTGTATTTCTTTTTTATCTCTGAGCTAGCTCAGGGCTCGCTCGATGAGCTCGATTGAAAATGACCGAGCACATCGAGCGAAAAGCTGAGCGCGAAATTATAATTTAAATAGAACAATCCTTGACAAACACCAATTTCAGAAGCAAACCTGACTATTTTGAAAATTAATAAAAAAAAATATCTAATGACAGTTCAGTGCTCAATTCTGTTTCTTAACTAGCTCGGAGCGCTCAGGTTACGTTCAGCTCGGAGCGAGCTCTGATCGCTCGGGCCCCGCTCTGTTCCCCGCTCGGGGCTAAAAAAGAAAAACGCCTTATGCAAGAAACTGCAGACCCTTTAATAACTAAGGTACAAGCCGAGGTGCACGAGCCACCGGGCGAGCTCATCAATACACCGATAAGTGCAGCAGCATGTAATGCTGTAACGCGCTTGCAATCACAAAAGGAGAGTAGAGCTCCGGAGCCAAAACCTACGGTTATTCATAGCTAACAAACCAAATCAAGCGATTCTGAAAAGCTAGGGGCTGCCGCATCACAGAGCGTAGCGGAAGTACAGGCGATAAATACAAAACCTATAGAAGTAATCAGTAGCTCCGAGGAAATACAAACAATTCTCAAAGACTATCATGACTCGATGTTTGGCGGCCATCACGGCGTAGTGAAAACGTATAAGCGAATTCGCAAAAAATATTGGTGGCGACACATGCTCAGAGACATAAAGAATTACATCAAAAAATGTAAAAAATGTCAGACCATGAAAGCAACACCTTTGATACGAATGCCAATGATCATCACTGATATCGCTGAAAAACCTTTTGATAAGGTCTATTTAGATATCGTAGGCCCTTTAGAACAGTCAGAATCTGTAAATTTCTATATCCTAACTTTTCAGGATAATTTGACGAAAATAATTGATTTAATTGATTAATGATTAATTTAATAATTGATGCCATGCAAAATGCAGAAGCCCAAATAGTGGCTCAAGTGGTTTTCGATAATATAATTACACGTTTCGGTATTCCTAAACGGATTGTCATAGATCATGGGACAAATTTTCTCCGTGATTTATTTAAAGGTGCGAAGTATTACTGATGAGAATCCCAGGTCATGGGAGCAGTTCTTGCGAACAGCAACTTTTGTTTATAACAATAGTATTCATGATAGCACGAAACTTACACCCATGGAATCTCTCTATGGGTTCACGCCTGACATACCGTCTAACCTAAAAAGAGATCCTGAACCAATATACAATCATGAAAATTACTGTCATCTTCTAAGATATAGACTTCAAAAATCGTATTCCATAGCCAGGAGCAACCTCTTAGCAAGCAAACACAGGTCGAAAAGTACAGGGGATAAAGTACTCGTCAAAAGCGAAAATCTAAAAGGAAAATTATCGCCCATATGGAGAGGGCCTTATCCAGTAACAAGTATGAAAGACCCGTAAACACAGCTATCAAATTTGGTAGAAAAGAAATTGTGATCCATAACAATCGACTAAAGCCTTACTACGAATAACGCAAAATGATACTAACACATGACACATTTTAGGTCTTACTGTCCGACTTCTCCTTTTTCATCTTCCTACAGTACATTATGGAGCTCATGATTATTTTCTTAACAATGCTGTTTCCCCCTGGTCAAGCTATCGATCAACCATACACGGTGAATTCTCTCAACAACACAGGAGTAATATTCGAGGGTTTAGGCGACCTATGGGGTTACCATAACACTGTTCTCACAGATAGATAGACTTATCCGAACTGAGCAACCAAACAATGCTGGCGGAGCATGCGGAACACCTTGTCAGACAGCTGTGTAATACTAAAAATAGGACAGACATTGCAAACTGCAACAACGGCACATTCATGCGGCGATGGAAACCATTAAAAGTCTTACCAAAATAATACACGAACTACTTCCGAAATCAAGGCAACCGAGGTCTCTCTTCAACGGCATCGGAAACGTTTTCCATTACATTTTTGGCACAATGGATAATGAAAATGAAGAGGAAATTTACAGTAAACTAGAAGAATTACAAAGTGACGAACAAAAATTAATTGAACTAAACAAGCAGCAAATCTCGATAGTGCTAACTATACCCTGAAACAAATACAAACACATTTGAGAACCCTGATGCACAGACAGCAACAAATTGGTCTCAAAATAAAAGAGATCATACAGTTGACTGACGATTTTAGCAAAATACAGTTGAGGCAGGAAATAGTAACAAGTATCCTCCTACAAGTCGTCGAAATAGAAACCCGCCAAGGTACTCTAATTGAAATCATACCAGCCTCCAGAAACAACGAAATACATCCATTATTAATATCCCCAAATTCTTTTTTAAATATTTATAAAAGATCGAACCCAATCTGCGAAGACAAATGCTTGTCAATGTTATATCAAACAGCAGAAGTAAAATCACACCTCTTACAGGAAAAACTAGTAGTTAAAATTATATTACCTATTTTTGCATTACCCAAAATTATTTTTTTTTAAATTATCTGTTTCCCAATACACCTTTCAGAGGGCCATTCATTAGTAGCCGATATTAAGTATTCACATATAGCTACACAAACAGAATCCCAAGAGTTTCTCCTAATTAAGGGTGAAGAAATCAAATCTTTTATCTCAATTACCCGTGGCTTGAACATTACCACTTATGTGGGAAAATTAAAGATTTCTACAACACGAGCAACAGCCACAAGCGAACACATTGTTAAAATATTCTTAAATCCTCTTAATGATAGCACCTAATGTCATTTTCGAGTACAATATCCGTCACAAGATATATTAATAAAAATGACTAGGCCAAATACTGGGTTGTATTCAGTTCTCAAACCTACCATACTACACGTAGCTTGTTCAAAGATATTACCAACTCCAAGACTAACAGGACAAGGCATACTAACAATCAATGAACAATGTGAAGTGCAAATTCTCGATAAATCGATCCATTATCAAGGTAATTCAAGGCCCACGTTGTTCATTGTACAACCGCAATAGTTTCCTCCCGCTAGTAAAGAACTCTATAGCTTAAACCTTAATTCCCTTATCCCCTGTTCAGTTACAAATGCTTATCAACAAAGGCACTCAATCCCTAGAGCAAATAAAAGATAAACTAGAGCAAATAAAGGAGAATGCGAAAGCTATTATAGGCCGTACCAAAACAGTTGGCCAACGGTCGATTGCGCAGAGAGAGGATTTAAGAGTACAAAAATGACGCGAAAGAGATTTAATCACTAAGCGTTTTTGCCTGTAATTTACAATGCGTAACCCAACTTTACAGTGCTTAGAACTAAAATGCTGTTGAATATCTAAATAAACTTAATTTTTTATTATGAGGTCGACTTTTATACATTTCTACCTAGAAGTCCGTTTGTATTTGAAAGGGTTCCCAACCCTTTTTATGGTTGAACATTTCGTGGTTTAGCGCTAGGTACCTGTATGGGTGGTGTGCTTGGTTAGCATACATTTTATGATGTTTGATTTTACCTGTTTGACTTAAGTGTAAAAGTTTTACGACATGATTAGTGTTTGCATTTGGTTACCTGTAGGGGCAAGGAATAAATTTGTTGCTTGGTTTTTAGAGTTTTTTATTTTAAGATAACGCATATATATTATGGATTTCCTATTTGGAATTCACTTTCACGAAAACAAAAGCATTGCTAGGACATAAGTTTATTAAAATAAAATAAATTGTCATGGATCTTTCAAGAAAAGGAAAACCAATAGGAAGTCTAGGACGTAAGATCGTTGTTAGGATATATTACAAAAAAATTGAAGAAGCTAGGAATTTATGTATAGATAATCCCATCACATACGCAAATTCACAGACAGAGGAGTTTGCGGGAATTTCGGCCCGAACAATAAGAAGGATAATTAAAGAATATGAGAAGAAAGGCGCTATTGAATCTCCAACTAAAAGAGTACCACATACAAAATGGAAAACTGGATTGGACGAATTTGGTATCACAGCTGTTCGGCGAATTATATACAACTTCCACATTGAAGAAAAAATGATGATAACATTAAAAATGTTAAGACAACGGGTGCAGGAAGATTTGGAGCTGAACCTAAGCAATATGTCGCTACATAGGATTTTAAAAAGAAATGGATTTTCTTATAGGAAAACGGAGAACAACCGTAAATTTCTTTGCGAAAGAAATGAAATCAAACTTTTACGAGTGAAATATCTGAGGAAGGTGCGGGAGTACAGGTCAGAAGGATATGAGATTATTTATTTGGACGAGAGCTATATTCACAGCTCTCACACAAGGCCAAGGGCATGGACTGACGGCACCAGTCAAGGTTTAAAGGCGCCAATTTCAAAAGGCCAAAGGCTGATAATGGCGCATGCAGGTGGAGCGAAGGGCTTCGTGAATAATGCCTTGCTTTTATTTAAATCTGGGTCGAAAACAGGAGATTATCACGATGAGATGAATTTTGAAAATTTCTCCAAATGGATGAAGGATCAAGTTTTAAATAACCTAGAGGAACCATCGGTTATTGTAATGGACAACGCATCATATCACAACAAATGGGAACACAAGCAAATCACTTCTGCTTCCGTTAAATCGGAGATGTTAGAATGGCTTTCCGTCAACAATATACCGCATTCTTCAAAAATGCTCAAAGTCGAACTTTATGACCTTATAAAGCGACATCGGACTAATCACCACCCCAAGCATAAGATTGACGATATGATTCACGGCGCGGGACACGAAGTACTACGATTGCCACCCTATCATCCAGATCTCAACCCTATTGAAAAGATCTGGGCAACAGTCAAGGGAAGAGTCGGAAGCCGAAATACAACGTTTAGATTATCGGATGTTCAGAAACTAGCTGAAGAAGAATTTTCAAAAATAACAGTTGAAGATTGGCGCAAAGTTTGTGAAAAAATTATAAGGACAGAGGAGGAATACTTTTCACACGAGCAGATGTGGGACACAATGTCGGATGCAATAATTATCAATCCAGGAGATGATTCTTCAACCGATTATGAAACTGACAGTTCTTCGAATTCAATTTAATATACATTAATATTAACTATTTCATATATAGGTAGCAAAATCAATAAATATTTTTATCTTAGTACTAAAACGTGTGTGTTTTTACTTCTTAATTCAAACCAAACCGAACCACCCATTTGGTATACTGGTGTTTTGTTTTGCTGCTCGCTGTAAATCTGTTTTATATTTGCAATTCATCGTCAATTTTATCTCGCTATAATTTACACTTTTAATCAAGGTTACAAATTTAAAAGTGGTGGGTAGTTCAATAAGTTTTAAAAACTGCATTTCTTAAAAAAAATTATTGAAGAATCAAGAACGTTCACCATTTTGTCTTTAACGAACCGTTTAATACCCCATCCTCTTTTTTGTGACAGAAAATCGTGCCTATTGTTATTGGGCATAAAATCGTTTACGTTTCCAAAAAATTCCCAAATTGTAAATTTTTTATTAAATTTACCTACCTCGCCCAAATTCAATGATATAAACAAAAAAAATTTGGTGTGACACTGCAATTTACTTTACTTTGCGTGCCAATATCAGTACCTACATGATCAATATGCACGACACAATTAATAATGATCAACGAAAGCATAATGAGCAAATAGGGTTTAAATCTAAAACCGTACACCTTCATACAGACACAGTCACACAATCAATTCATGTGCAATGTTTTGCTTAATCTATCCGACCGTGATCACATCATACTCCTACAAAGAACCGACAAGACAAAAAACGAAACAATATATTTGCCTCCAAGTAAAGTTGACATATAATGGTCTATATTTTTCCTCCGCTCCTAATTTCAGTATAAAAGAAGGAAAATGAAGAAACCACCCTCAGTGAGATCGCGACAGCGATCTTGAACACAAGGCAGGGTATACGTCGTTTTTTATTATGGCTCCGCCCATTTTCGTCTCTTTATGCTTGTTTTTGCAATTTAAGAGATTGTAAAACACATTTTAAGAGACCTGCGCAGTAGAATGGCCAACTGTTTTGATCATGTAGGTACTGATATTGGCACGCAAAGTAAAGTAAATTGCAGTGTCACACCAAATTTTTTTTGTTTATATCATTGAATTTGGGCGAGGTAGGTAAATTTAATAAAAAATTTACAATTTGGGAATTTTTTGGAAACGTAAACGATTTTATGCCCAATAACAATAGGCACGATTTTCTGTCACAAAAAAGAGGATGGGGTATTAAACGGTTCGTTAAAGACAAAATGGTGAACGTTCTTGATTCTTCAATAATTTTTTTTAAGAAATGCAGTTTTTAAAACTTATTGAACTACCCACCACTTTTAAATTTGAAACCTTGATTAAAAGTGTAAATTATAGCGAGATAAAATTGACGATGAATTGCAAATATAAAACAGATTTACAGCGAGCAGCAAAACAAAACACCAGTATACCAAATGGGTGGTTCGGTTTGGTTTGAATTAAGAAGTAAAAACACACACGTTTTAGTACTAAGATAAAAATATTTATTGATTTTGCTACCTATATATGAAATAGTTAATATTAATGTATATTAAATTGAATTCGAAGAACTGTCAGTTTCATAATCGGTTGAAGAATCATCTCCTGGATTGATAATTATTGCATCCGACATTGTGTCCCACATCTGCTCGTGTGAAAAGTATTCCTCCACTGTCCTTATAATTTTTTCACAAACTTTGCGCCAATCTTCAACTGTTATTTTTGAAAATTCTTCTTCAGCTAGTTTCTGAACATCCGATAATCTAAACGTTGTATTTCGGCTTCCGACTCTTCCCTTGACTGTTGCCCAGATCTTTTCAATAGGGTTGAGATCTGGATGATAGGGTGGCAATCGTAGTACTTCGTGTCCCGCGCCGTGAATCATATCGTCAATCTTATGCTTGGGGTGGTGATTAGTCCGATGTCGCTTTATAAGGTCATAAAGTTCGACTTTGAGCATTTTTGAAGAATGCGGTATATTGTTGACGGAAAGCCATTCTAACATCTCCGATTTAACGGAAGCAGAAGTGATTTGCTTGTGTTCCCATTTGTTGTGATATGATGCGTTGTCCATTACAATAACCGATGGTTCCTCTAGGTTATTTAAAACTTGATCCTTCATCCATTTGGAGAAATTTTCAAAATTCATCTCATCGTGATAATCTCCTGTTTTCGACCCAGATTTAAATAAAAGCAAGGCATTATTCACGAAGCCCTTCGCTCCACCTGCATGCGCCATTATCAGCCTTTGGCCTTTTGAAATTGGCGCCTTTAAACCTTGACTGGTGCCGTCAGTCCATGCCCTTGGCCTTGTGTGAGAGCTGTGAATATAGCTCTCGTCCAAATAAATAATCTCATATCCTTCTGACCTGTACTCCCGCACCTTCCTCAGATATTTCACTCGTAAAAGTTTGATTTCATTTCTTTCGCAAAGAAATTTACGGTTGTTCTCCGTTTTCCTATAAGAAAATCCATTTCTTTTTAAAATCCTATGTAGCGACATATTGCTTAGGTTCAGCTCCAAATCTTCCTGCACCCGTTGTCTTAACATTTTTAATGTTATCATCATTTTTTCTTCAATGTGGAAGTTGTATATAATTCGCCGAACAGCTGTGATACCAAATTCGTCCAATCCAGTTTTCCATTTTGTATGTGGTACTCTTTTAGTTGGAGATTCAATAGCGCCTTTCTTCTCATATTCTTTAATTATCCTTCTTATTGTTCGGGCCGAAATTCCCGCAAACTCCTCTGTCTGTGAATTTGCGTATGTGATGGGATTATCTATACATAAATTCCTAGCTTCTTCAATTTTTTTGTAATATATCCTAACAACGATCTTACGTCCTAGACTTCCTATTGGTTTTCCTTTTCTTGAAAGATCCATGACAATTTATTTTATTTTAATAAACTTATGTCCTAGCAATGCTTTTGTTTTCGTGAAAGTGAATTCCAAATAGGAAATCCATAATATATATGCGTTATCTTAAAATAAAAAACTCTAAAAACCAAGCAACAAATTTATTCCTTGCCCCTACAGGTAACCAAATGCAAACACTAATCATGTCGTAAAACTTTTACACTTAAGTCAAACAGGTAAAATCAAACATCATAAAATTTATGCTAACCAAGCACACCACCCATACAGGTACCTAGCGCTAAACCACGAAATGTTCAACCATAAAAAGGGTTGGGAACCCTTTCAAATACAAACGGACTTCTAGGTAGAAATGTATAAAAGTCGACCTCATAATAAAAAATTAAGTTTATTTAGATATTCAACAGCATTTTAGTTCTAAGCACTGTAAAGTTGGGTTACGCATTGTAAATTACAGGCAAAAACGCTTAGTGATTAAATCTCTTTCGCGTCATTTTTGTACTCTTAAATCCTCTCTCTGCGCAATCGACCGTTGGCCAACTGTTTTGGTACGGCCTATATTTATGGTATTTAAAACAATGCCCGCAATTTTAAAAACCTTACAGAGTAGAAAAACGTCATCCCTTCAGGACGTAGAAATGCATGTTATTGAGCCCGCTACGGAGCCCCTAAAGGCCAATGTACCTTCTAGCAGTGAAATTCCTAGGAAACCTTAAATCACTTACACTACGAAAATCAGTTTAGCTTGTATAAAAAAAACAAAATAAAAATTTTATAGGTACCTACCTACATAATTAATACGTACCTACCTATATTATTATATTTCAATAAAAACTAGAGAAAAAACTTAAATAAGTAAACAATGTTTGTTTAACGGGCTGTAGGTCTTAATTTAAAAATACTCTTTTTTTGTATTTTAAATTATATATTTTGTCCAATATTTCGTTATAACTCAGCCGGCATCATAACTTTATGTTTTATGTTCGTCATACCAAAAAATTAGTTGTGAAATGTAATTATTTATGTTGTACAATAAGTTGTTCCCTGAAGATGACTTTCGAAGAAAGTCGAAATATTGGACAAAATATATAATTTAAAATACAAAAAAAGAGTATTTTTAAATTAAGACCTACAGCCCGTTAAACAAACATTATTTATTACAATTCGAGGTCGTTAAACAAAACAATTTAAATAAGTAAACATTAAAAGTTGCGATGTAACAAATGAAACTATTTTGTGTTTCTAAAACTATGAAAATAGAAAATAAAAATAAATAAATACATACAAAAAATTATAAATTTTTGTAATTTATAAACTTAGTTTTTATTATTAAATTAAATTAAATTAAAATTCCAGTGTTAAATTTAATTCAATTAAGATAAGATACTACCAAAACATTTTTATCTAAAATTAAAACAACAGTGCAATTAGATCAGAGTAATAAAAAAATTTCCAATCCCTGCAACCTTGTCCGACCCCCCGTACTAAACGTACAACAGGGCGAAAATAATCCTCCCCAAGCAAATCTCCGCCCTATGGCATCAGCCGAACTTATCAGCCTTATTTCAGGCATCGTAAATGAAGCTTTCACCCAAAATGCTCCGGGATTAATAAACTCCATTATTAATCCGGATATTGATCTAACCATTGGGCAAGATCAGAGAATAGACCCTGAACACAGAGACCTCACGGATCTAGATAAAATTCCCGATGTGGTAAGAGCTTTACGCGATTTCTCCGGAAAGTCATCAGAATTTAGCTCATGAAAAAAAGCGTAGAGAGAGTGTTCAGCATCTACGAACCACTGAAAGGAACTCCGCCGATACGGCGCTAGAATCATACAATACACCCCTAAATTTGAAAGCGATTTCCAAATGCATCACCCTGCATTATGCAGATCAGAGAGACCTTGGTACTCTAGAGTACCAAATGAATTCTTTAACACAGGGCAAAAAAACCGTGCAGGAATTTTACCAAGCTATCTACACTAACCTTTCACTCATCTTCAACAAGATTTCATGCATGGACGTCGGACCCGAGTCCCTGACGCTCCTGGCTCAAACGTATAGAAATAAGGCTCTCGACACTTTCGTTCGAGGATTAAACGGTGATCTCCCAAGGCTTCTAGGTATGCGCGAACCAGGCGACTTACCACAAGCCCTAGCCTTGTGTCAAAAACTTGAGAACCAGAAGTTTAGGTCAAATCTCGCAAACCAGC
Organism: Portevinia maculata; assembly: GCA_949715645.1. NCBI lineage: Eukaryota > Metazoa > Arthropoda > Insecta > Diptera > Syrphidae > Portevinia > Portevinia maculata. Next base: position 38,571,803 of record OX454528.1, read on the forward strand.
TTCAAAATAATCTAAGAAATAATTTCCCAACTCCTCAACAGTAACCACGTCATGGGTTTAGCGCAAGTCCGCATAGGGAACAGTTTTTCCCCCAAGCGCAGTATTACTCAAGATATCCTTCGTACCCGACTCCGCAACGACAATACTTCAACGGTAATCACCCCCAGAACTATCCCAATCATTTACCACCAACTCGGCCTCTAGCACCAAAATCCCAGCCTAGGCCCAAACCAATGGACACTTCCACGGTTTGGTCCGAAGCAATAAACTACCAAAATCGACCTCAACAATTCAAATATGGAGGAATAAAGACCACAAGCGCAGAATCAGATACCCCAAAAGATGCAGAAAAACTTCCATATATAGACACCCCTAATTCCCCACCCCGCTTTCAAATACAGCCTTCAGGTTACATTTCCTCTAACGATCAGTACGCATTCTACGATCAAGCCAACGTAGAAGAAGCTAGTCACGATCCTGACCTCACTAACTACATGCGTCAGCAAGCTGAAACGTCGTTCGAACAAGAAGACGAAACCGAATCTTTCGAGCATTCCGACATATATTTTTTAGATTAACGGACTCCTCGTTACCTTACTTCCAATGTAAAACGAGGAGTGGAACAATCTTAAACTTTCTTATTGACACCGGTTCTAGCTAGAACTACATTCAACCAAGTCTAGTCGAAAAAACCTATTCAAAACGACTTGTGTTTTCTAGCAAAATCTATAGCAGGTGATGTAAAAATAACTCATCACACTCTTATAAATCTTTTCGGACAACAGGATATTAAACTCAAATTTTTCCTACTCCCGACACTGAAGTCATTCCACGGCATATTAGGTAACGACAGCCTGAAACAGTTATCTGCCATTATCGACACAAAGAACGACTGCATGCCAATTCTAAATAAAATTAAAATAAAAATTAAACAATTAAAATCTCGATCAGTAAACTTCATTAGCGATAAACTTAATCACATGTCGAATTATCAAAAACATGCTTTTAATTCCCTTATTAGAAAATATCCTTCTCTTTTTGCCGATCCCGAAGAAAAACTAACCTATACCACGAAAGTCGTCGGAGAAATCCGAACGAGTACAGACACTCCAGTGTACTCAAGAAGCTATCCCTATCCCGCTTCGTTAAAGGACGAAGTGGAAGAACAAATACAAAAACTTCTGGACGACCAAATTATAAGACCCTCTCGTTCCCCGTACAACTCACCAGTGTGGATTGTACCAAAAAAACCTGATTCAAGCGGAAAGAAACAACATAGACTTGTGATAGACTATCGCAAACTCAACTCTGTCACAATATCAGACCGCTATCCCATTCCCGAAATTAACGAGGTACTCTCCCAGCTAAACGGAAGCAAATACTTTACAGTCCTAGATTTGAAGAGCGGATTTCATCAGATCCCTCTGAAGGAATCAGACGTAGAAAAAACTGCATTCTCGATCAACAACGCGAAGTACAAGTTTCAGAGACTCCCTTTTGGATTACAAAAAGCCCCATCTATCTTTCAACGCGCTTTGGGCAAGTTCTTTCGCGTTTACATTGACGATATTATCGTCTATAGTAAAAGCGAAGAAGAACACGCAAAGCTCTTAAAAACAATATTCCGAATTCTTCACGAAGCAAACATGAAGATACAGTTAGACAAGTGCAATTTCTTTAAGGAAGAAGTTGAATTTCTTGGATTTATCGTATCCTCAAAAGGAATCTCTACAAATCCAAAAAAAATCAAGGCAATTGTAACTTCTGCTCCTCCAAAAACTCTGAAAGAACTACGATCCTTTTTAGGTTTATCATCTGGATCCTTCCACGATCACAATCTTGGTAGACAGTCAGGCGGCTATCAAAGCACTAGACAACGAAACCATAAAGTCAAAAATAGTCAGGAACTGCCAAAAATCCCTCAACAAAATAGGCGAAAGACACAGGATCACTCTCTGCTGGGTCCCCGGTCATAGCGACATTGTTGGGAATGAAAAGGCAGACGAGCTATCAAGAATCGGGTCAGTACTTGAGGCAATAGACGCCATTACGTCAGTAGACATCCCAATTAGTGCAGCAAAAAGAAACATTGACCAAAAACTGAGGCTGAGGGAACAAATTAACATCAACTGGTCCCAAAGGCACGACTGTGTTATATCTCGCAGTCTATGGCCAAGAATTGACGAAAAAAGAACAAAATGCATTCTGGAAATGAATACGCAAGAAATACGTATCTTAACTGGTGTACTGACAGGCCACTGCACCATAGGTGTAATGGCAAGCAGGCTGGGCATCAGCTCACCAGACTACTGCAGGAGCTGTCAAGATATAGAAAAAACCGAGACCATCAAACACCTGCTCTGCGAGTGTCCAAACCTTCAGACATCTCGACTTCGCTATCTGGGCAACAGATTCTTCGAAGACCTAGAGGACGTAGCGCAGGTACCACTGACGGACACTATCAGGTTGGTCAAGAACACAGGTTGGTTCCAATAGGCCAACCAGCAAGATTAACCTAAACTGAATATGATAAGAGTTTTATTGTAAATGTAGGTTTACCACATAAGACAACAAGCGATCACAATGGAACAATGGGCCCCCGTGCAAGCACAGCATAGCCCTGCTGTGCACTTCCCTTCCAACCTAACCTAACCTAGGTTTATCAGGGTACTACCGACGTTTTGTAAAAGACTACGCGAAGTTAGCAAACCACTTACAACTTTACTCCGAGGAAAAGAAGGTCATGTTTCTAAGAACAAGTCAAGTAAAACCCCTATCCAGATTACGGAAAAAGCTTTGAACTCACAACCGACGCATCAAATTTCGCCGTCGGCGTCGTTCAACGACAGGCCCATAATGTTTATTTCACGGTCTCTAAGTAAGACCGAAGAGCATTATGCGGCAGATGAAAAAGAGATGCTCGCCATCATATTATGGGCACTCAATACCTTCCGGAATTACCTATACGGCACAGCTCACGTAAGAATCTATACTTGTTCCAGTAGAAACCCCCATCAACGTTTTCAAGGACCAAATCGTGCTCCTTACCGGAAATGATCCGAGCTACGCTTTCGAAATTCCCTTTCCCACTTATCAGAGGCATATATTTATTCGTCCCGATTATAGCAGCGAAGACCTAATAGTAATTCTTAAAAAATACCTCAACCCTAGCGTTATTAATGGCATATATGTACACTACCGAACCAAGAATGGGTAAAATCCAGGAATTCTATGCGCACCACTTCAGAGCATACAAAACCCGCTTCACCCAATTCGAAGTAATAGATCTCGTAAGTCAGACGGAATGGGTGGCGACGGTGTAGAGGTTAGTGTGTTGGCTTGTGACCCGTGCGGTGCAGGTTCAATCCCCATGGGGAACAACAACATACGCCACCCAATCACATGCCTCTACACCAAAAGGAGGATTTCTGCCTGGTAGTACAATGGAACGTTACCGAGTCTGAGTGCTCTGGGATTTGGATTTCCTTTTTTTATAAAAATAAAAAAAAGTCAGACGGAACAAATAGAGCGAATCCTTGAATAGGACAATAGAGCACACAGGAATAGTAAGGAGAACAAATATTCAAATGCTCCAGAAGTATTACTTTCCAAAAATGAGAGCCAAAATCAACGAGATGGTAAAGCAGTGTAAAATCTGCAAAGAACAGAAATACGACCGCAATTCAAATAAACCCGAATTGCAGGTAACACCTGTACCCCAATTCCCAGGCCACATTGTTCATTTCGATATCTACTCAACAGACAGGAATATCTCGTTCTGACTGCGGTAGATAAATTTTCCAAATACGCGCAGGTTCGCATCCTAAAATCAAGAGCTATCGAAGACGTTAGAGAATCCCTAAGGCAACTTATATTTGCTTTCCGAGTTCCAAAAATGGTAATATTCGACAATGAAAAAAACATTTTTTACGTTGCGGAATTATTAGATAGAGCGGTTTATGAATACAATTATTCCATACACTCAGTAATAAACAAAAGACCTATTGATTTTTTTTGGAAGAACAGGAAGCACTGATCCGGAACTATACGAACGAACTAGAAGAGAAAACATCGAAAAGCTTAGGGAAAAACAGCAAAAAGATTATGAAATGCACAACAAGAACAGGAAACCAATAAAGAATTACACGAGAGGAGAAATAATTTATGTTAGAGCAAATAAACGAACAGGGACCAAGTTATCTTCCAGGTATAAAAAAGAAAAAGTTGCAGAAAATAGAACTCTCCGAATCAGGAAAGATAATACACAAAAGTAATGTCAGGAACTAACCCCTCTTTTCAGATGTTTCGTGACATCCTTAAATGCAGAAGTTCAGATCCTGGACTATTAAAATTCCAAAATTGTCTCAACAAATATGGGAACAGCAAAACTTCAAACCGGTACATTCAAGGTAATCCATGTTATAAATCTAGAAACGTATGAGGAAATTCTTGAAAACCTTAAGCAGCAAACCTTTAATCACGTGAACAAATCCGATCCTTACTTCACCATCCTCTCAGACTCTATATCCCAAACCCTAACATAGCTAAAAAATCTAAAACCAAGAAGAGAAGACAGATCTCTTAATTTTCTAGGAAGCGCGTGGAAATGGCTCGCTGGGAGTCCTGATCACGACGACTTCAAAATAATTAAAGCTCAAATGCACAACGTATTATCAAATAATAATCGACAAGTCGTAATAAAAAAAATGCATACAGATAAAATCAATGAATTAACGAACATTACAAACAATGTACTAAATCTAATTAAGGCAAACAATAATATAGGAAATAAGTTATTTTCAATTAAAAAATATAAACTAGACGTTATAAGAACAGAAATAACTAATGTAGAATATGCCTTGTCTTAATAAACGAAATATTTGATAAAAACAATATGAACACATAAATGTAGAAGAAATACTCGAATTTGCTACTATTAAAATTGCATCAAACCATTCAACTATACTTTATATTATAAGCTTACCTATCACTGAATATATGTCTTACAATAATTTGCTTATCAAGCCAATTAAGTATGGCAGGAAAATAGTTACTCGTAAAATTAAATACAATAATATAATAGATTGTAGTAATGAAATATATGAAATAGAACAAAAATGTAAAAATTATAGCAATGTAATGACCAGAACCAAATTGTTAGATTAAACGAAGATAACTGTATCAGAAATTTGTTAAAAAGTAAACAAACGAAGTGTGAAGAGGTAAACAATCAACACGTTCCAACCGCCGAAAACCTGTACCCAGGGACTCTCCTTCTCAACCAGTTCAACAACACCATCTTTATCAACAACGAGAGTGTGAATCTATCCGAAAGTTTTATCATCCTATATCGCAACACATCATTAATGATCAATGGACAAAATTTCACTTCAAAGGAACTACCATCATCAAAGCCACACAATCCTGCATTCAATCTCTCCAAGCAACACATATGAAAGCTACTCACCTTGGAAGCAGTTAAGGAATTGCATGTTAACAATACCCTACATATAAACCAGCTGAAAGAACAAAACATGAGGTATTTAGTAACCAACTCTAGTTTCATAGCTCTTATGGGCTTAGCACTATTGCTTGTGATTGGTAAAATCTTTCCACTACGGTCGTGATCCACACCGAACAAAGTAAAAAGGAAGAAGCTCTAGAAGGTCAACATGAACCAGTACAGTCGAGTGAGAACACTCGAATCTAAGAAGGGAGGAGTTAACACCCAAAAGATTGGCCGAAGGAGAAGTCAATCAACTTCCGCCAAACTATAGCGCGCGTGCACATACGGTCAAATTGCATGCTATTTTCCTGGAAACCTCCAGTCAGCAAACCTGCAGAGGCAAACGATAAGTTCCCACCGACCTGGTCACAAGACACCTACGTCTGCACTCTAGATTCCGGGAAAGCGCCGACTATGCGTGTGGCGAGTGTGCGAGTGTGATGCGAAATAATGTTGGCGACCTCTTTATGTCGGAGACGAAACCGCTTCAAAATTTTGGACGAAGGAATGTAAAGCGTGTTCAGAGAGTTTAAAAGTAATAGCAAAAATACAATTTTTATTTTCTTACTTTGCTAATTCATAACTGGCTACACGTTACAACACAATAGGTTTCGCTATATCTTATATTAGATGTGTTTATTGGAATATGCTTATATGCGAAAATCCATTGAAAACTAGACCGCCTCGGAGGAACATGCATGCTATAGTAGAAACGGTTTCTATTCGTGTGGCTTCGACTCATGACCCTGAGATGACTGATTTATAACGGTTAGATTCCGGGAAAGCGCCGACTAAGCGTCTGCTATTCACTCCACCTTCATTTGTTTAACTTAGGATATAAATACCTGTAAAATTTAGATTAAGTTTTGAGTTTGAATAAAGTATTCTTGGTAAACGGTCATAGACCAAAAAAAAATATTTTTTTTACTTAAACCACGCGAAGGAATTTATAACTTATATAATAATCTTCTTTGTTTTACTTTTTTATCTGCTAAGCCGTCACTTTCTATTTTTTTTTATAATTACCAATGATCATCATTACTTGCATGCCAATGACAATCACTAAAAAAATTACACTTTTGGCTACGGACTTACGGTTACATAAGTTTTTTTTTTTTGTGTGTAGACGACCAGGTAGGTTGAATGATTTCCCAGTGGGTGCACTTACTCCGAGTATGATGAGCTCTATCTGGTACTTGTGCGGTGTCTAGTGGTGTGTCTTCCTCTAATGATTTGAAGACGGATTATGCATCGATGATCAACGGTGTTACGGCTTCCATCATGTCACGTGCTTTTCGTCTACTGAGCTTGGGAGCTTTAGCGAGGAGTAGGATGCTGGCACTGCCAGACTTATTAAGTACTACGGAGGATTCAAATTCACTTCTGCGTAGGTTGTGGGCTACTCCGAAAATTAGTCACTGAAACATTCGGTGCTCGCCACTTCTTATTCAGTGCGACACGTTGTTGCCGGGGATTCTCACCGACCAGCTTAAGATTGGGAGACATTTAAGTTCATTGATTGCTTCGCAAATTATAGAAAAGAAGCCTGCTTAATGCGCTCTTTACCTGCTTAAGAATCACTTGAAATTTAAGTTATGTATTTTACATTATTCGCGATTTATTCGCCTAAAGATTCGATCGCTGGTTGCCCACAAACCACACTCAACCAAAGCTGAAATTGTAAAAAGGCGGGTGCTAACTCTTATAGCTTATACGACATATGAGGCGAGTGTGCGAGTGTGATGCGAAATAATGTTGGCGACCTCTTTATGTCGGAGACGAAACCGCTTCAAACTTTGGACGAAGGAATGTAAAGCGTGTTCAGAGAGTTTAAAAGTAATAGCAAAAATACAATTTTTATTTTCTTACTTTGCTAATTCATAACTGGCTACACGTTACAACACAATAGGTTTCGCTATATCTTATATTAGATGTGTTTATTGGAATATGCTTATATGCGAAAATCCATTGAAAACTAGACCGCCTCGGAGGAACATGCATGCTATAGTAGAAACGGTTTCTATTCTGACCCCGTGTGGCTTCGACTCATGACCCTGAGATGACTGATTTATAACGGTTATCCGGGCTATCATTTTAAATTCTTGGCGTGAAATATGCCAAATGAGCAGCTTGTATCAGGGTATATGTGAGTCCTGTCTCCACTCGGCACTAGGGTTGAACCCTTCGAGTTCATTAGCAAAAGCACGCTTGAAAATCAAGTTATCCATTATTTTTATATCCGGTAGGGACTCCTGATTTTTATTCACCGCATCTATCAAGTCCAAATACTCTTTCGATGTAAATTCCTTACATTTAATGTCAACACCTAGATTGGTAGTGGCATCGCTGGTTATGGTTAGTTCTTCCATAAAAATTCGCGATAACGCATCGGGCACGAAATTTTGAGAACTCCTCCTATGCTGAATCTCAAACTGGAAAGCCTGCAATTTTAGGGACCACAGGGCTAGTCTGTCGCTGAGGTCCTTAAGCCCCATCAGTCATTTAAGACTAGCGTGGTCTCCCCCCACGCCTTGACTCGATGCATCAAATTGTATGCAAAAGCTATCAGCGAAGTTAGGATTACTCAATAGCGGAGCGGAAATAAGAGCTGTCTTTAATGCCTGAAAGGCGGTCAGAGCTCCGTCCGTAATAACAAATTGTTTGGACTTACGTTATGTGTCTGACAAGGGTGCGGATATTGCTGCGAAATTTCGAATAAATCTTCGGTACCAGCCGCACATACCAAGAAACCTTCGCACTTGCTTTTGCGATTTTGCTACTGGGAAATCTTGAATCGCGGAAATTTTACTCGGGTCTGGTTTAAGGTGTCGTTGTCCTGCAACATATCCCAAATACTTGAGTTCATTGAAGCAAAAATTTGATTTCTCAATATTGATGGTGAGTTTGGCTTTTTTAAGACAGTCCGCAACCTGTCTCAGCGTTTTCAGCTGTTCATGGAAGTCTCTTTATATCACAAGGACACATTCACGAAGCTCAGCACTTTATCCATCACTGAGCATAGCCTTTGGGCTGTAATGCACAGCGCAAAGGGCATGACCGTGTAGCGGATGTATTTTCCACAAAAACACTCAACCCGCGAACACATCCACCAATATGTACGCAATACGAAACTTTTGACAGGTAGTGCCAACCGGGACCCACCAAAAGTTAACGAAATAGGCGGAACCCACACCGACCATCATGCATTAAATACCACTCGCTATGCAGTGTTTAGTCGGTGAACATACAAACACTCAAGCACCGCTGTGAATTTATCCACGCCTCCACATCCCGTCAGTCCACTTAAAACATGTGCTAATTACGCATTAACTCGTTCTCAGGCGACAGAAATGACCAATTCCGAAACTAGTTCGGCTAGCGCAACGTCAAGCAACGCGGCGACGGCCATCGCCTGGTTCAGAATAGTGCCATCGCCTGGTGCAACATAGTGCCATCGCCTGGGGCAACATATTACCATCCCTTGGGGCATCACCCAGTATCACACGACAACCCCATCAGCGCATTGGCATACCAATAGCCGCGATGCGGCCCGGACAAGAACACTAATTGTAGCGCCAAAGCACCCAAAAAATAATTATGCAGAGTCCACCATCTACGACGAGAACGCCATACCACGCGTCGACATACATTCATCGAGCAAAGCACTAAATTCATGAAGAGTCCATCATCTACGACAACGGAAATCTCCGTCTTCATCTGCAAATGCGAGTACCTACTCTCGAGCGCACGTTAGAGGAAGACATCGTACACACATAACCGGCGACGTTCCGGGGCTGTCTGCCGGAACAGAGTACTCCACTCACCGCATCGTGTAATATACCGAGACATTCAACGCCCGTATATACGTACAGCGTCCCAATCCACAAGCGGATTCGGCCATATCAGATCATCCGTCACAGCAAATACACCATCTTCATCAGCAGGAGATCGGGTCACCACATCTCACCAAATGAGAGTGCACCCGCAACGGAATATATATTGTGACCATCAGTAGGCGAACAAAAAGTCCGTAAGCTAGTGATAAGATTATGTATTTATTTGTAGTTTAACTTTGTGCAAGCATTCGTAGTACATATCATTAATATCTTAAATATACATCTTTCATTATAGTGAGAGTTCACCTATTCACAAACCGCCCTCTCGCGATGGTCAGTCACCTTAACGTGTGTACCATCATTGCATTCGATGGTGCCGGTGCGGAGGCTTACGGTGCAAAGATTCAACGGGTTATACTGTCTAAGGGTCATTCATGGCAGACAGGCCGATTGATGAGCGCCAACCAAGAACTGGCCAGGACTTAACCATCCTTCTAAGCCAGAGTGTCACGCAACCGTGCTTATTGGATGGTTTGCAGCCAGGGGTAACCGGCTGTATTTTCACGGAGCCTCTCTGATACCGGGCCACCTCAGAGAGTAACCATGGCCTTACCATGCTAATGCGGGGCTCTGGCGTGGTTGACCGTCTTTCCCGCGCTACTCGTGGGACATGAAAAAAAAACAAACAAAAAATAAATAAAATGCGGGGACAGACGGCAGAAGAGGTCATTGGTCGGATGGAGCAGGCCATCCATGACGACCATCTGGCACATGAGAGACCCGGAACAGGCCGAGAGGGAGGCTCTAGAGTGGTGCGACCCAGCACCAGTCAAAGAACCATCATCACCTCACTACAAGCTACATGGGGTGCCAAAAGGCCCGGGAAGAAGCTCGGTAGCCGAGAAAATACCGGTGGAGGGAACTAGGGCAGAGGTAACGAGCAAAGCTTAAGTACCAGTCCCTGAGCCCCCTGGGAACCAAACCGGGAAGAAAAAAGTAAAGTCAGCCCTACCTCCACTTGGAAAACCAGGTGCGAGGGACGACCCCCTGCGAATGGGTCTTAGTGGTGCGTTCACAATTCGCTACCTCAAAAAAGGCTTTGGACCTGAGGAAGCCAAAAGGAGGGCCGAGGAGCATCGGGAGTAGCCCCAAAGCTGGGAAAATGGAAGGTTACATGCCTCATGCCATGCAGTGGGATAGATACACCACGGTCCTACTCCATAACGATCTTCCTTCCACGCAGTGCAGAACAAGAAGTTAAAACATACTTGGCACTGCTGGTAGCACAGAATGTGGGACTTAACCACCAGGCGTGGAAGATCCTCAACTGTCGAAAAGAGGGAACTGGGCAGGTACTGGCTCTTGGCATCGACCGAGAATCCTTCGACGCCATAAAATCCCAAAAATCCCTGAGCTACCGATTCGGCAGGGTTGCGGTGTGCGGACTCAAGAGATCGGACGAGATCTCTGGGCAAACAGCCCAGCCAGCATCGAATCTGAACTCGCAGAGCGCGCAGTCCGGGGTAGAGCATACTGCTTCTCCGAAGATTAAAGCACCTTCTTCCACTGTCCAATCGGCGGAGCAGGATCCTGACGATGCCGAGGAGTCTATGTCCATCTCGGAGAGGATGATCTCTGAGGGGGAAATGGACAACACGGTCATCGACCTTTTCCAAGACATCACCCAGGAGGAGGAAGATTCGCTGCTGAAGGAGGACGGGGCAATTGCCTCCCGCGAGCTATAGCTCGATGAACCCCGCCAACAGAAAAATCAAACTAGCACAGGTAAACATTCACCATGCTATAGCCGCCTCGGCGACTATATCTAGGATGTTTACCTGCCAAAGCCTAGGGCTAGTACTTATCCAGGAGCCATGGATCCTGAAAGGACAAGTCAAAGGATTGGCGAGCAAGGATGCAAAGGTAATATGGGACACTCGGGCCGAGAAACCGAGAGCTTGCATTCTAATAAACAATAAATATAAATTTATTTTACTTTCAGAATACGCGACACGAGATCTGGTGACAATTCAGGTACATCTGGATGTTGAAGGATGTCACCGCACCATTGTCATCGCATCGGCGTATTGTGCAGGGGATGAGCCAGTTGTATCATCCTAAATGCAGCGACTGGTGGAGCATTGCAATGCCCACAACATCATATGGGGAGCACCGACACTAATATCAAGGTTGAGTACCTACTAGAATATATTATGAGTTCGTCACTTGATATTATAAACGTGGGAAATACCCCCACTTCTGTAACAAGGGTCAGGGAGGAATTACTCGACCTCACGCTTGGTAGTCCAAGCGTAAGTAAATTAATTAGTAACTGGAGAGTATCTAGTGAGCCGTCATTATCTGAGCATCGAATAATAGTATTCGACCTGGACAGCACAAGTATCACGAGAAATCCAGTAAGAAACCCAAGGAAAACCAACTAGGAAACCTATAGAACTGCTCTGGAGAGCAATCTGGGGCGCCTTGTTTCGAGGAAGGTTCCGGGCCACCCCCTAGAGCTAGAGAGCGCAGTGGAGGGCATAACAAACGCCATCATCACTGCGTTCGAAGAAAACTGTCCTCTAAATAGAGAACAGGACAGGAAACATGGTGGAGCAATAACTTGTCAAAACTAAGATCCGAGGTGCGGAAGCTTTTCAATAAAGAAAAGCGCAGCGGAGACTGGCAAAGCTACCAAATAACCCTTACGACATATAATAAGGAAATCAGAAAAGCTAAAAGAAATTGCTTCAGGAAATTCTGTGAGACAATCACCAGCACTCCTAGTGTGGCAAGGCTACAGAAAGCTCTTGCGAAGTCAGGAGGAGTGCCGATGTCTCTAAGGAAACCAGATGGCGAGTTCACGGAAGATGAGGATCAAAGGGCACTATTGCTACTAGAAACTCACTTTCCTGGCAGCTCGCCTAGTACTGAACCAGGAATCAATACCACTTCAATCAGACCTTGGAGGAACGACTGTGAAAGAATATCAATCATCTGTTCTGAGGGACGACTGAAATGTAATAAATTCCTTTCAGCCTTTTAAATCTGCCGGAGTTAACGGCATTAAACCCGCCCTACTACAAGAAGGGCAAGGCGTACTAATACCACACGTGCTAAAAATAACAAGGAGCAATATTGCCTTGGGCCACATACCAATGCAATGGAGACGAGCAAGGGTTGTGTTTATACCAAAAGCAGGGAAAAAAGACCCCACACAGCCAAAATCGTACAGACCCATCATCCTTACGTCATTTCTTCTGAAGATGGCAGAAAAGGTTGTGGACAACTTTTTTATGGAAGATGTACTGAACACATCGCCCTAACATCATCGTCAGCATGCATACAGAGCGGGCAGGTCAACAAAGACCGCCCTATATCAGCTGACGGAGATAATTCAAAGTGCATTGGAAGCAAAAGAAATAGTACTGTGCGCTTTCCTAGACATAGAGGGAGAATTTGACAACACCTTACATGAGGCGATTAAACGATCCCTGAATAGGAAAGGAGTTAACAGTATAGTATCCAACTGCATGTGTGAGCTGCTGAGCACTAGATCAGCAGAGACTCAAACACCATCTGGAACCATCAGAGTGAACACAACAAGAGGATGTCCACAAGGAGGGGTACTATCACCCTTAATGTGGAGCCTAGTTGTAGACTCTGCTGGAAAAATTAACCCACCTTGGCATCAACTGTCAGGCGTACGCCGATGATATTGTATTGATTGCCAGGGGCAAGTTCGAAGAAACCATTGGGGACATCATACAAAGGGGGCTTGAAGGAACCAAGGAATGGTGCCATACTGTCGGACTCAACATCAATCCGCCGAAAACAACGATGGTACCATTCACAAGGAAAAGACAACTTCAAAGACTTAAGGACATTAGCCGGTGGCAATGGTGCGATGGTAGTGTATTCAATAAAAGTGATGGCAGGTCGTGCGTTCGAATCCCGACCAGGGCCATGATTTTTATAAATTGAATACACACAACAAAAACAGATCTCCCCCTAAAGCAATTTAGGCGCCACCTGTTGAGAAAAAAAAATTCCATCGCACCAAACTTCTTTCCTATCCTTCTATTCTTTCATACAGTAAGTAGCACCCAGAAATAGGCAATGAATCATTTGCTGGGAAGCTACTTACAGCAACAAACAAAATGCCTGCGCTGTGGTTTCCACTATAAGGGTACTGTGTACTACAGAAAAAAATAATCCCTTTAGCGTACGCAAATTATAAAAAAAAGCCTATCAGGCACGACACTGATACCAGTCAAAGAAGTAAAGTATCTAGGACTTCATCTAGATAGTAAGCTCCTCTGGAGAAAACAAAAAGAGGAGATATCCAAGAAGGCCACCCGCGCTCTCATGATATGTAGGAGCCTGGCCGAGAAGACATGGGGATGCAGCCCAAACATCCTGCGATGGATGTACATGCAATTGTGACACCAATGATCACATACGGAGCGGTAGCATGAGCGAAACGAACCAGTCTAGCCACAACAAGAGAGACACTCGGCAAAGTGCAGACTGGCTTGCCTGTGCATTACCGGAGCAATGCGTAGCTGACCAACCGCAGCCAAGGAGGTGTTATTGGAATTGACCCCTCTACACATCATGGTGATGAAGGGGGCAGAAAAACAATCCTAAGGATGGCAAAGGAGGATATTGGGAGAGGGAAATGCATCGGTTCGAAAGAACACGGTGACTTACTCAAAAAACTCCCACTTCTTGACATACCTAGGGACGATAGCAGCAAGAAATTCAACTGCGAGAAGAATTTCCAGATAAAGCTATGCAATAAGGAGAACTGGAGCAATGAATCCACAACTTATGGACTGAGCAACCACACAACAAAGTTAGAGGTACACGGGCGGCTCGAGGACCGAAGAGGGAACTGGTGCAGGAGTGTTTGGGCCAGGAACTAAGCACTACCTACGAATCTATGGGCAAATGTACCAGCATCTTCCAAGCAGAAATATATTGAAAGGTGCGTTCGAATCAACCTCGAGAAAAACTACAGAAATTGCAACATAGCAATAATGTCAATAATGACAGCCAAGCAGCCATAAAGGCTTTTGACGCCTACGTCATCAAGTCAAAACTCGTGTGGGAATGCCTACACGGACTGAATAGACTAGGCAAGAATAACAGAATTACCATCTGCTGGGTACCTACCTGGCCATGTTGGCATTACAGGCAATGAGGCAGCGGACTCTCTGGCAAGAAAAGGGGCACAGGAACCCTTCATAGGACCTGGGGGTCAATTCCCGATCTGTGAAACTGTGAAGTGATAAAAATTTATCATTTCAGTTTTCACATAGACTTTGCATTTTATCACTTAAGGAACTCGCCTAATGCTATTCTCGAACTCATTATGATAAATGGCTGTCAAAGTCTTTACTAACTGACTACTGACTGAAACAAATCTGATTCCCGACATAAAGAACCAGGAGATCCTTCCCCCTTTTTTTAATGTTTTTCGAGACGACGATCTTACCCGACCAACTGATGGCTCTCCCTGCCGAGGCGTCCTACTGGCCACCCTCAAAGACCTTGACTCCTCTCTAATTGCTGTTTCCAGTTCTTCTAAGCTTGACTTCGTTTCTATTAAAACAAAACTCCCCAGCAGATCTGTTTACGTTATGTGTTTTTATATCTTACCGGCTCAATCTATAGAATCCTACCAACTCGCAATCGAAGCAATCGACCAAATAAATAGCATATCTGATTCCCTTGATGATATCATTATATTCGGCGACTTCAATCTTCCGCATTTGCACTGGACTCTATCAGATGAAGAATCTTTTTTTATCGCTTCAAATCCCACCTCAAGTAAGGAATGTCTCTTCTTGGATGGGATTACAGACTCAAGTTTATGTCAAGTTAGTGGGGTCTCCAACTATATGGGAAGGCAGTTAGACCTCATTTTCACAACTGACCCTATAAACTCCTCTGTGTCCCTGAGTCCCTTTGCGCTGTCGATCATTGATAACTTTCACCCGCCACTTCTTCTTTCTCTTTTCCTTAACTCTCCTATCCAACCCATTCACTCAGCAGCTGCCTCGTCTTACGACTTCCATAAAGCGAATTTCCAAAAAATCAACACTTATCTTAGTAGGTGTTCTTTTAAGTTCGCCAATCTACCTCTGAAGGATGCTCTCTCCACTTTCTACAAAGAATTATTTAATTCTATATCTCTCTATGTCCCCTTTTCTCGCAAGAAAACCTTTTCTACGAGCCCTCCTTGGTACAATCGAAGGCTTCGGTCTTTACGTAACAAAAGAAACAAACTATGGGCAGTTTTCATTCGAACCGATTCTTTTTCTGACTATTCCAACTACCTCGGTGTTTACCTTCAATTCACCCAACTTTATAACTCCCTCTATCAACAGTATCTTAATAGTGCGCAAACCAAGCTAATAAACGATCCGAAGTCATTTTTCCAATTCGTTAACTATAAAAAAAAATCGGACGGTTTCCCCCCATCCCTTTCTTATGAAAATAAATCATCTACCGATCCGCTTACCATTGCCAACTTTTTTGCTTCTTTCTTTAAGCAGTCTTTCGCCGACAGCTCCTTCGTACCGGATCCCACCTACTTCGAATATCTTCAAAACTTCTCCATTGGTCCTTCTATGTATCAAAGTTTTGATCATACGGCAATAGAAAAGAAGTTGCTTACACTTAATGATGAATATTCACCCGGCCCAGATGGTCTTCCAGCCATATTTCTTAAAAAGTGTTCCTCAAATCTTTGCTTACCCCTCTCATATCTCTTTCAGCTATCGCTTTCTCAAGGTGAATTTCCTCAGATATGGAAATCCTCCTTTATAACACCAATACACAAAAAGGGATTAAAGAGCGAGGTGACAAACTACCGCCCCATAGCCAAACTTTCACATATACCCAAACTTTTTGAAAGTATCTTGTATGAAGCCTTAAGCTTTCAGTGCAAGTCTTTTATTTCCCCTAACCAGCACGGCTTTTTAAAAGGTAGATCAACTACCACTAATCTTGTCGAATTCATATCCTCTACACTCTCAGCCATAGAAAGTGGTAAAGAAGTCGATGTTGTTACAACAGATTTCAGTAAGGCTTTTGACAAGATTTCCCATAAATTAATAGCTTTCAAATTATCTGCCCTTGGCTTTGAACCCATTTTGCTAAAATGGATAGAGTCATACCTGGAAAACCGTTTTTACAGTGTTCGCTTCCGGTCCGTTCTTTCGGCACCTTTCTTAGCCAGCTCTGGTGTTCCACAAGGCAGTCATCTAGGTCCCCTTTTATTTATTCTAACAATTAACGATCTTGAAAGGATCATTCAACACTCAGCGCTCTCTCTCTATGCTGACGACACCAAATTTTTCAAAACCATTTCTTCACAACATGACTTTAGCCTCCTTCAAACAGATCTAAATAGTTTTTCCAACTGGTGCCTTAAGAACTGCCTAGAACTTAATGTATCTAAATGTCAGTCTATTACCTTCTCACGCAAGAGCAACAAGTCTCCTCTTCGAATTTACCAACTCCACCATCAGCCTATATCTCGTGTTCAATCAATTCGCGACCTTGGCATATTATGCGACAGGGAACTAAGCTTCCGTTCGCATATTGATGAGATAATTACTAAAGCAAACTCATCACTTGGCTTCGTTAAAAGATGGTCAAAAAAATTTTGCGACCCATACGTGACCAGATCCCTGTACATAACTTTTGTTCGGCCCCTCCTAGAGTACGCTAGCCAAGCGTGGTGTCCCTTTCAACGAGTTCATGTATCTAGAATCGAAGGCATTCAACGTCGTTTTCTTCGATTTGCTCTTCGTGGTCTCTCTTGGAACGATCCTCTCATCTTACCTCCTTATCGCGACCGTCTTAAACTTATAAACCTAAATACCCTTGAAGAACGCAGGGACGCAGCTGACATTCTCTTCATTCACCGACTCCTTTCAGGCTCCGTCGATTGTGCGTCTCTCTACAACTCTATCTGCCTTAACACTAATCCTCGTAGTCTACGCTGCCCACGACTTTTCTATCTTCCAACCCACCGTACCTTGTATGGCTCCAACGAACCCATCTCACGTATGCTACGGAAGGTTAACTCAAACCTTAATGTTTTTGACTTCAACCGCAGCACTTCCTCTATAAAAATCGATCTCCTTAAGCCCTCCCCCATCACCCCCCCAACAACACCTAATCAGTTTTAGTTTTAAGTCCTAGCTATAAGTCTTAGTCTTTTAAGATATTTAGCTTGTATTAAGCCGAATAAATGGGGGCGTACGCCCCCACCAAAATCAAAATAAAAACAAATATTCAAATGCTCCAGAAGTATTACTTTCCAAAAATGAGAGCCAAAATCAACGAGATGGTAAAGCAGTGTAAAATCTGCAAAGAACAGAAATACGACCGCAATTCAAATAAACCCGAATTGCAGGTAACACCTGTACCCCAATTCCCAGGCCACATTGTTCATTTCGATATCTACTCAACAGACAGGAATATCTCGTTCTGACTGCGGTAGATAAATTTTCCAAATACGCGCAGGTTCGCATCCTAAAATCAAGAGCTATCGAAGACGTTAGAGAATCCCTAAGGCAACTTATATTTGCTTTCCGAGTTCCAAAAATGGTAATATTCGACAATGAAAAAAACATTTTTTACGTTGCGGAATTATTAGATAGAGCGGTTTATGAATACAATTATTCCATACACTCAGTAATAAACAAAAGACCTATTGATTTTTTTTGGAAGAACAGGAAGCACTGATCCGGAACTATACGAACGAACTAGAAGAGAAAACATCGAAAAGCTTAGGGAAAAACAGCAAAAAGATTATGAAATGCACAACAAGAACAGGAAACCAATAAAGAATTACACGAGAGGAGAAATAATTTATGTTAGAGCAAATAAACGAATAGGGGCCAAGTTATCTTCCAGGTATAAAAAAGAAAAAGTTGCAGAAAATAGAACTCTCCGAATCAGGAAAGATAATACACAAAAGTAATGTCAGGAACTAACCCCTCTTTTCAGATGTTTCGTGACATCCTTAAATGCAGAAGTTCAGATCCTGGACTATTAAAATTCCAAAATTGTCTCAACAAATATGGGAACAGCAAAACTTCAAACCGGTACATTCAAGGTAATCCATGTTATAAATCTAGAAACGTATGAGGAAATTCTTGAAAACCTTAAGCAGCAAACCTTTAATCACGTGAACAAATCCGATCCTTACTTCACCATCCTCTCAGACTCTATATCCCAAACCCTAACATAGCTAAAAAATCTAAAACCAAGAAGAGAAGACAGATCTCTTAATTTTCTAGGAAGCGCGTGGAAATGGCTCGCTGGGAGTCCTGATCACGACGACTTCAAAATAATTAAAGCTCAAATGCACAACGTATTATCAAATAATAATCGACAAGTCGTAATAAAAAAAATGCATACAGATAAAATCAATGAATTAACGAACATTACAAACAATGTACTAAATCTAATTAAGGCAAACAATAATATAGGAAATAAGTTATTTTCAATTAAAAAATATAAACTAGACGTTATAAGAACAGAAATAACTAATGTAGAATATGCCTTGTCTTAATAAACGAAATATTTGATAAAAACAATATGAACACATAAATGTAGAAGAAATACTCGAATTTGCTACTATTAAAATTGCATCAAACCATTCAACTATACTTTATATTATAAGCTTACCTATCACTGAATATATGTCTTACAATAATTTGCTTATCAAGCCAATTAAGTATGGCAGGAAAATAGTTACTCGTAAAATTAAATACAATAATATAATAGATTGTAGTAATGAAATATATGGAATAGAACAAAAATGTAAAAATTATAGCAATGTAATGACCAGAACCAAATTGTTAGATTAAACGAAGATAACTGTATCAGAAATTTGTTAAAAAGTAAACAAACGAAGTGTGAAGAGGTAAACAATCAACACGTTCCAACCGCCGAAAACCTGTACCCAGGGACTCTCCTTCTCAACCAGTTCAACAACACCATCTTTATCAACAACGAGAGTGTGAATCTATCCGAAAGTTTTATCATCCTATATCGCAACACATCATTAATGATCAATGGACAAAATTTCACTTCAAAGGAACTACCATCATCAAAGCCACACAATCCTGCATTCAATCTCTCCAAGCAACACATATGAAAGCTACTCACCTTGGAAGCAGTTAAGGAATTGCATGTTAACAATACCCTACATATAAACCAGCTGAAAGAACAAAACATGAGGTATTTAGTAACCAACTCTAGTTTCATAGCTCTTATGGGCTTAGCACTATTGCTTGTGATTGGTAAAATCTTTCCACTACGGTCGTGATCCACACAGAACAAAGTAAAAAGGAAGAAGCTCTAGAAGGTCAACATGAACCAGTACAGTCGAGTGAGAACACTCGAATCTAAGAAGGGAGGAGTTAACACCCAAAAGATTGGCCGAAGGAGAAGTCAATCAACTTCCGCCAAACTATAGCGCGCGTGCACATACGGTCAAATTGCATGCTATTTTCCTGGAAACCTCCAGTCAGCAAACCTGCAGAGGCAAACGATAAGTTCCCACCGACCTGGTCACAAGACACCTACGTCTGCACTCTAGATTCCGGGAAAGCGCCGACTATGCGTGTGGCGAGTGTGCGAGTGTGATGCGAAATAATGTTGGCGACCTCTTTATGTCGGAGACGAAACCGCTTCAAACTTTGGACGAAGGAATGTAAAGCGTGTTCAGAGAGTTTAAAAGTAATAGCAAAAATACAATTTTTATTTTCTTACTTTGCTAATTCATAACTGGCTACACGTTACAACACAATAGGTTTCGCTATATCTTATATTAGATGTGTTTATTGGAATATGCTTATATGCGAAAATCTATTGAAAACTAGACCGCCTCGGAGGAACATGCATGCTATAGTAGAAACGGTTTCTATTCGTGTGGCTTCGACTCATGACCCTGAGATGACTAATTTATAACGGTTAGATTCCGGGAAAGCGCCGACTAAGCGTCTGCTATTCACTCCACCTTCATTTGTTTACCTTAGGATATAAATACCTGTAAAATTTAGATTAAGTTTTGAGTTTGAATAAAGTATTCTTGGTAAACGGTCATAGACCAAAAAAAAATATTTTTTTTACTTAAACCACGCGAAGGAATTTATAACTTATATTTTTTATTTTTTTTTTTTATAATTTGCGTGCGCTAAAGGGATTTCTTTTTTCTGTAGTGACACAGTACCCTTATAATGGTAAAACCACAGCGCAGACATTTTAGTTTGTTGCGCAAGTAGCTCCTAGCAATTCATTGCCTATTTTTGGGTGCTACTTATTGAAAGAATAGAAGGATAGGAAAGAAGTTTGGTGCGATGGAATTTTTTTTTCTCAACAGGTGGCGCCTAAATTGCTTTAGGGAGATCAGTTTTTGTTGTGTGTATTCAATTTATAAAAATCATGGCCCTGATCGGGATTCGAACGCACGACCTGCCAATCGCTTAGTGAATACACTACCATCGCACCATTGCCACCTGCAAATATATAATAATCTTCTTTGTTTTACTTTTTTATCTGCTAAGCCGTCACTTTCTATTTTTTTTTATAATTACCAATGATCATCATTACTTGCATGCCAATGACAATCACTAAAAAAATTACACTTTTGGTTACGGACTTACGGTTACATAAGTTTTTTTTTTTGTGTGTAGACGACCAGGTAGGTTGAATGATTTCCCAGTGGGTGCACTTACTCCGAGTATGATGAGCTCTATCTGGTACTTGTGCGGTGTCTAGTGGTGTGTCTTCCTCTAATGATTTGAAGACGGATTATGCATCGATGATCAACGGTGTTACGGCTTCCATCATGTCACGTGCTTTTCGTCTACTGAGCTTGGGAGCTTTAGCGAGGAGTAGGATGCTGGCACTGCCAGACTTATTAAGTACTACGGAGGATTCAAATTCACTTCTGCGTAGGTTGTGGGCTACTCCGAAAATTAGTCACTGAAACATTCGGTGCTCGCCACTTCTTATTCAGTGCGACACGTTGTTGCCGGGGATTCTCACCGACCAGCTTAAGATTGGGAGACATTTAAGTTCATTGATTGCTTCGCAAATTATAGAAAAGAAGCCTGCTTAATGCGCTCTTTACCTGCTTAAGAATCACTTGAAATTTAAGTTATGTATTTTACATTATTCGCGATTTATTCGCCTAAAGATTCGATCGCTGGTTGCCCACAAACCACACTCAACCAAAGCTCAAATTGTAAAAAGGCGGGTGCTAACTCTTATAGCTTCTACGACATATGAGGCGAGTGTGCGAGTGTGATGCGAAATAATGTTGGCGACCTCTTTATGTCGGAGACGAAACCGCTTCAAACTTTGGACGAAGGAATGTAAAGCGTGTTCAGAGAGTTTAAAAGTAATAGCAAAAATACAATTTTTATTTTCTTACTTTGCTAATTCATAACTGGCTACACGTTACAACACAATAGGTTTCGCTATATCTTATATTAGATGTGTTTATTGGAATATGCTTATATGCGAAAATCCATTGAAAACTAGACCGCCTCGGAGGAACATGCATGCTATAGTAGAAACGGTTTCTATTCTGACCCCGTGTGGCTTCGACTCATGACCCTGAGATGACTGATTTATAACGGTTATCCGGGCTATCATTTTAAATTCTTGGCGTGAAATATGCCAAATGAGCAGCTTGTATCAGGGTATATGTGAGTCCTGTATCCACTCGGCACTAGGGTTGAACCCTTCGAGTTCATTAGCAAAAGCACGCTTGAAAATCAAGTTATCCATTATTTTTATATCCGGTAGGGACTCCTGATTTTTATTCACCGCATCTATCAAGTCCAAATACTCTTTCGATGTAAATTCCTTACATTTAATGTCAACACCTAGATTGGTAGTGGCATCGCTGGTTATGGTTAGTTCTTCCATAAAAATTCGCGATAACGCATCGGGCACGAAATTTTGAGAACTCCTCCTATGCTGAATCTCAAACTGGAAAGCCTGCAATTTTAGGGACCACAGGGCTAGTCTGTCGCTGAGGTCCTTAAGCCCCATCAGCCATTTAAGACTAGCGTGGTCTCCCCCCACGCCTTGACTCGATGCATCAAATTGTATGCAAAAGCTATCAGCGAAGTTAGGATTACTCAATAGCGGAGCGGAAATAAGAGCTGTCTTTAATGCCTGAAAGGCGGTCAGAGCTCCGTCCGTAATAACAAACTGTTTGGACTTACGTTATGTGTCTGACAAGGGTGCGGATATTGCTGCGAAATTTCGAATAAATCTTCGGTACCAGCCGCACATACCAAGAAACCTTCGCACTTGCTTTTGCGATTTTGCTACTGGGAAATCTTGAATCGCGGAAATTTTACTCGGGTCTGGTTTAAGGTGTCGTTGTCCTGCAACATATCCCAAATACTTGAGTTCATTGAAGCAAAAATTTGATTTCTCAATATTGATGGTGAGTTTGGCTTTTTTAAGACAGCCCGCAACCTGTCTCAGCGTTTTCATCTGTTCATGGAAGTCTCTGTATATCACAAGGACACATTCACGAAGCTCAGCACTTTATCCATCACTGAGCATAGCCTTTGGGCTGCAATGCACAGCGCAAAGGGCATGACCGTGTAGCGGATGTATTTTCCACAAAAACACTCAACCCGCGAACACATCCACCAATATGTACGCAATACGAAACTTTTGACAGGTAGTGCCAACCGGGACGCACCAAAAGTTAACGAAATAGGCGGAACCCACACCGACCATCATGCATTAAATACCACTCGCTATGCAGTGTTTAGTCGGTGAACATACAAACACTCAAGCACCGCTGTGAATTTATCCACGCCTCCACATCCCGTCAGTCCACTTAAAACATGTGCTAATTACGCATTAACTCGTTCTCAGGCGACAGAAATGACAAATTCCGAAACTAGTTCGGCTAGCGCAACGTCAAGCAACGCGGCGACGGCCATCGCCTGGTTCAGAATAGTGCCATCGCCTGGTGCAACATAGTGCCATCGCCTGGGGCAACATATTACCATCCCTTGGGGCATCACCCAGTATCACACGACAACCCCATCAGCGCATTGGCATACCAATAGCCGCGATGCGGCCCGGACAAGAACACTAATTGTAGCGCCAAAGCACCCAAAAAATAATTATGCAGAGTCCACCATCTACGACGAGAACACCATACCACGCGTCGACATACATTCATCGAGCAAAGCACTAAATTCATGCAGAGTCCATCATCTACGACAACGGAAATCTCCGTCTTCATCTGCAAATGCGAATATCTACTCTCGAGCGCACGTTAGAGGAAGACATCGTACACACATAACCGGCGACGTTCCGGGGCTGTCTGCCGGAACAGAGTACTCCACTCACCGCATCGTGTAATATACCGAGACATTCAACGCCCGTATATACGTACAGCGTCCCAATCCACAAGCGGATTCGGCCATATCAGATCATCCGTCACAGCAAATACACCATCTTCATCAGCAGGAGATCGGGTCACCACATCTCACCAAATGAGAGTGCACCCGCAACGGAATATATATTGTGACCATCAGTAGGCGAACAAAAAGTCCGTAAGCTAGTGATAAGATTATGTATTTATTTGTAGTTTAACTTTGTGCAAGCATTCGTAGTACATATCATTAATATCTTAAATATACATCTTTCATTATAGTGAGAGTTCACCTATTCACAAACCGCCCTCTCGCGATGGTCAGTCACCTTAACGTGTGTACCATCATTGCATTCGATGGTGCCGGTGCGGAGGCTTACGGTGCAAAGATTCAACGGGTTATACTGTCTAAGGGTCATTCATGGCAGACAGGCCGATTGATGAGCGCCAACCAAGAACTGGCCAGGACTTAACCATCCTTCTAAGCCAGAGTGTCACGCAACCGTGCTTATTGGATGGTTTGCAGCCAGGGGTAACCGGCTGTATTTTCACGGAGCCTCTCTGATACCGGGCCACCTCAGAGAGTAACCATGGCCTTACCATGCTAATGCGGGGCTCTGGCGTGGTTGACCGTCTTTCCCGCGCTACTCGTGGGACATGAAAAAAAAACAAACAAAAAATAAATAAAATGCGGGGACAGACGGCAGAAGAGGTCATTGGTCGGATGGAGCAGGCCATCCATGACGACCATCTGGCACATGAGAGACCCGGAACAGGCCGAGAGGGAGGCTCTAGAGTGGTGCGACCCAGCACCAGTCAAAGAACCATCATCACCTCACTACAAGCTACATGGGGTGCCAAAACGCCCGGGAAGTAGCCCGGTAGCCGAGAAAATACCGGTGGAGGGAACTAGGGCAGAGGGAACGAGCAAAGCTTAAGTACCAGTCCCTGAGCCCCCTGGGAACCAAACCGGGAAGAAAAAAGTAAAGTCAGCCCTACCTCCACTTGGAAAACCAGGTGCGAGGGACGACCCCCTGCGAATGGGTCTTAGTGGTGCGTTCACAATTCGCTACCTCAAAAAAGGCTTTGGACCTGAGGAAGCCAAAAGGAGGGCCGAGGAGCATCGGGAGTAGCCCCAAAGCTGGGAAAATGGAAGGTTACATGCCTCATGCCATGCAGTGGGACAGATACACCACGGTCCTACTCCATAACGATCTTCCTTCCACGCAGTGCAGAACAAGAAGTTAAAACATACTTGGCACTGCTGGTAGCACAGAATGTGGGACTTAACCACCAGGCGTGGAAGATCCTAAACTGTCGAAAAGAGGGAACCGGGCAGGTACTGGCTCTTGGCATCGACCGAGAATCCTTCGACGCCATAAAATCCCAAAAATCCCTGAGCTACCGATTCGGCCGGGTTGCGGTGTGCGGACTCAAGAGATCGGACGAGATCTCTGGGCAAACAGCCCAGCCAGCATCGAATCTGAACTCGCAGAGCGCGCAGTCCGGGGTAGAGCATACTGCTTCTCCGAAGATTAAAGCACCTTCTTCCACTGTCCAATCGGCGGAGCAGGATCCTGACGATGCCGAGGAGTCTATGTCCATCTCGGAGAGGATGATCTCTGAGGGGGAAATGGACAACACGGTCATCGACCTTTTCCAAGACATCACCCAGGAGGAGGAAGATTCGCTGCTGAAGGAGGACGGGGCAATTGCCTCCCGCGAGCTATAGCTCGATGAACCCCGCCAACAGAAAAATCAAACTAGCACAGGTAAACATTCACCATGCTATAGCCGCCTCGGCGACTATATCTAGGATGTTTACCTGCCAAAGCCTAGGGCTAGTACTTATCCAGGAGCCATGGATCCTGAAAGGACAAGTCAAAGGATTGGCGAGCAAGGATGCAAAGGTAATATGGGACACTCGGGCCGAGAAACCGAGAGCTTGCATTCTAATAAACAATAAATATAAATTTATTTTACTTTCAGAATACGCGACACGAGATCTGGTGACAATTCAGGTACATCTGGATGTTGAAGGATGTCACCGCACCATTGTCATCGCATCGGCGTATTGTAAAGGGGATGAGCCAGTTGTATCATCCTAAATGCAGCGACTGGTAGAGCATTGCAATGCCCACAACATCATATGGGGAGCACCGACACTAATATCAAGGTTGAGTACCTACTAGAATATATTATGAGTTCGTCACTTGATATTATAAACGTGGGAAATAAATAAGTAAATTAATTAGTAACTGGAGAGTATCTAGTGAGCCGTCATTATCTGAGCATCGAATAATAGTATTCGACCTGGACAGCACAAGTATCACGAGAAATCCAGTAAGAAACCCAAGGAAAACCAACTAGGAAACCTATAGAACTGCTCTGGAGAGCAATCTGGGGCGCCTTGTTTCGAGGAAGGTTCCGGGCCACCCCCTAGAGCTAGAGAGCGCAGTGGAGGGCATAACAAACGCCATCATCACTGCGTTCGAAGAAAACTGTCCTCTAAATAGAGAACAGGACAGGAAACATGGTGGAGCAATAACTTGTCAAAACTAAGATCCGAGGTGCGGAAGCTTTTCAATAAAGCAAAGCGCAGCGGAGACTGGCAAAGCTACCAAATAACCCTTACGACATATAATAAGGAAATCAGAAAAGCTAAAAGAAATTGCTTCAGGAAATTCTGTGAGACAATCACCAGCACTCCTAGTGTGGCAAGGCTACAGAAAGCTCTTGCGAAGTCAGGAGGAGTGCCGATGTCTCTAAGGCAACCAGATGGCGAGTTCACGGAAGATGAGGATCAAAGGGCACTATTGCTACTAGAAACTCACTTTCCTGGCAGCTCGCCTAGTACTGAACCAGGAATCAATACCACTTCAATCAGACCTTGGAGGAACGACTGTGAAAGAATATCAATCATCTGTTCTGAGGGACGACTGAAATGTAATAAATTCCTTTCAGCCTTTTAAATCTGCCGGAGTTAACGGCATTAAACCCGCCCTACTACAAGAAGGGCAAGGCGTACTAATACCACACGTGCTAAAAATAACAAGGAGCAATATTGCCTTGGGCCACATACCAATGCAATGGAGACGAGCAAGGGTTGTGTTTATACCAAAAGCAGGGAAAAAAGACCCCACACAGCCAAAATCGTACAGACCCATCATCCTTACGTCATTTCTTCTGAAGATGGCAGAAAAGGTTGTGGACAACTTTTTTATGGAAGATGTACTGAACACATCGCCCTAACATCATCGTCAGCATGCATACAGAGCGGGCAGGTCAACAAAGACCGCCCTATATCAGCTGACGGAGATAATTCAAAGTGCATTGGAAGCAAAAGAAATAGTACTGTGCGCTTTCCTAGACATAGAGGGAGAATTTGACAACACCTTACATGAGGCGATTAAACGATCCCTGAATAGGAAAGGAGTTAACAGTATAGTATCCAACTGCATGTGTGAGCTGCTGAGCACTAGATCAGCAGAGACTCAAACACCATCTGGAACCATCAGAGTGAACACAACAAGAGGATGTCCACAAGGAGGGGTACTATCACCCTTAATGTGGAGCCTAGTTGTAGACTCTGCTGGAAAAATTAACCCACCTTGGCATCAACTGTCAGGCGTACGCCGATGATATTGTATTGATTGCCAGGGGCAAGTTCGAAGAAACCATTGGGGACATCATACAAAGGGGGCTTGAAGGAACCAAGGAATGGTGCCATACTGTCGGACTCAACATCAATCCGCCGAAAACAACGATGGTACCATTCACAAGGAAAAGACAACTTCAAAGACTTAAGGACATTAGCCGGTGGCAATGGTGCGATGGTAGTGTATTCAATAAAAGTGATGGCAGGTCGTGCGTTCGAATCCCGACCAGGGCCATGATTTTTATAAATTGAATACACACAACAAAAACAGATCTCCCCCTAAAGCAATTTAGGCGCCACCTGTTGAGAAAAAAAAATCCCATCGCACCAAACTTCTTTCCTATCCTTCTATTCTTTCATACAGTAAGTAGCACCCAGAAATAGGCAATGAATCATTTGCTGGGAAGCTACTTACAGCAACAAACAAAATGCCTGCGCTGTGGTTTCCACTATAAGGGTACTGTGTACTACAGAAAAAAATAATCCCTTTAGCGTACGCAAATTATAAAAAAAAAGCCTATCAGGCACGACACTGATACCAGTCAAAGAAGTAAAGTATCTAGGACTTCATCTAGATAGTAAGCTCCTCTGGAGAAAACAAAAAGAGGAGATATCCAAGAAGGCCACCCGCGCTCTCATGATATGTAGGAGCCTGGCCGAGAAGACATGGGGATGCAGCCCAAACATCCTGCGATGGATGTAGATGCAATTGTGACACCAATGATCACATACGGAGCGGTAGCATGAGCGAAACGATCCAGTCTAGCCACAACAAGAGAGACACTCGGCAAAGTGCAGACTGGCTTGCCTGTGCATTACCGGAGCAATGCGTAGCTGACCAACCGCAGCCAAGGAGGTGTTATTGGAATTGACCCCTCTACACATCATGGTGATGAAGGGGGCAGAAAAACAATCCTAAGGATGGCAAAGGAGGATATTGGGAGAGGGAAATGCATCGGTTCGAAAGAACACGGTGACTTACTCAAAAAACTCCCACTTCTTGACATACCTAGGGACGATAGCAGCAGGAAATTCAACTGCGAGAAGAATTTCCAGATAAAGCTATGCAATAAGGAGAACTGGAGCAATGAATCCACAACTTATGGACTGAGCAACCACACAACAAAGTTAGAGGTACACGGGCGGCTCGAGGACCGAAGAGGGAACTGGTGCAGGAGTGTTTGGGCCAGGAACTAAGCACTACCTACGAATCTATGGGCAAATGTACCAGCATCTTCCAAGCAGAAATATATTGACAGGTGCGTTCGAATCAACCTCGAGAAAAACTACAGAAATTGCAACATAGCAATAATGTCAATAATGACAGCCAAGCAGCCATAAAGGCTTTTGACGCCTACGTCATCAAGTCAAAACTCGTGTGGGAATGCCTACACGGACTGAATAGACTAGGCAAGAATAACAGAATTACCATCTGCTGGGTACCTACCTGGCCATGTTGGCATTACAGGCAATGAGGCAGCGGACTCTCTGGCAAGAAAAGGGGCACAGGAACCCTTCATAGGACCTGGGGGTCAATTCCCGATCTGTGAAACTGTGAAGTGATAAAAATTTATCATTTCAGTTTTCACATAGACTTTTCATTTTATCACTTCATGAACTCGCCTAATGCTATTCTCGAACTCATTATGATAAATGGCTGTCAAAGTCTTTACTAAAAAGTACTAAATGAAAAGTTCTGTCGTTTATCCGTAAATTTTTTTACTTTTTTTTAAATAAAAATTCAATTTGTTTGTTGTTTTCGTCTTAAGAAGAATGTCCGGCATAATAATTCGTGTAATTATTAACAATCGACGACGCACTGAACATAGGTATTTTGTATTATTAAATTATCAAACTTTTTTTTAAAAGAAAAAAAGACTAATCACTTGAATTTTTAGGAATAATCTGAGGATATTGCGGCGTTCCCATCGAGATGGCCAGAATCCATTCGAAGTAATCGCCGATGAGCACTTTATTCAGCTCTACAGATTCCCGAAACACCTATGCATGATTTGATAGAAGAATTAAGGCCATTCCTGACCCTTAACCAACGTACAAATGCTTTTCCATGTCATATCAAAGTGCTGAGCGCCTTTCGATTTTTTGCCACGGGTAGTTTTCAGCGTGCTGTTGGACAAGATTCTTTGTCATCTTTGTCTCAGACAACAGTGAGCCGTTGTGTGACAGATATTGCATCTGCTTTAAATAGAATAGCTCACAGATATGTGAAGTTCCCGTCAAGATATGAATTTCCAGGAATTAAATCTAAATTCTACGAGAAGTTTGGATTTCCCGGAGTATTAGGGTTAGTTGATGGCACTCACATTAAAGTGTGAGCACCTCCAAGAGAGATCGAACATGTTTTCTTTGCGAAAAGGTGGACATTCAATGAATGTACAAATTGTTTGTGGAGCGGACTACATAATTTTTAGTGCTAACGCACTAGCCTAGCGGAGGAACAGCCCATGATGCATATGTTTGGCGACGTTCAAGAGTTAAGTCAACTCTTGAAAACATTTATAATGAAGGAGAGCGAAACTTTTGGCTTTTGGGAGATAGTGGTCACCCATTGCAACCGTGGGTTATGACTCCTATTCTCTCTACCACCTCTTGTATTTCGGATGCTCTTGCTCCGCGTTTTATTTTATTTTTCATATTAAATTTTTTTTCACAGTATATGAAGCTATTTGAAACAAACGAATTAAGTGTGATAAAAAATTTATCATATGAAAAGTTTTTGACGTTTGTTTTTATTTTTTCACAGAACGAGAATCGAAGTAAGCGTGACGATGTGATAAAGTTTATCCCTTCACAGTTTCACAGATCGGGAATTGACCCCCTGAACCGTTCTGCGGGATAGGAGAGTCTGTTCTCCTACGCGAAGAGTTTTTTTTTTTCAGAGTTCAGGAGACTGGAGGACGAAACAAGGGCCAAAACCTTTCTCAACCTCCAAGGTCTGAGGCAAGCAAAGAAACTCTTAGGAAATTACAACTAAAAGAGATTCAAAGCTTAACAAAAACAATCTTAGAATCCTAACAGGCCGTCTCACGGGGCACTGCAGACTCAATGAGCACCTGAGGAAAATGGGTATATCAGAGGACGAGCTCTGCAGATTCTGCAATAAAACCGCCGAAACTCCAGACCACATACTGGCGCACAAAAGGATGAAATATTTGGTCAGGCACCAAATAACAGACAAGGACATACAAGCAATGGACCCACAGCTCATTCTCAGATTAGTCAAAGAAACTGGACTGGATGCTGTGCTCTAGGTAGTGTGTCGTGCCAAGGATAAATCAGAGCAATACCTCGACACGCTTCACAAAAGAAGTATCTAGAGAGGGCTCTGAAAAAGGACATGAACCTCTCCGAGGCATAGGCCGGGGACACAATAGACCAATAGGTCGCAGTGTAAAATACCCTAAATAAATATTATTATTATTACTATTCACAAACCGCCATAGTGAGTAGCGTATCGCAAGTGTGTTACTAATAGTTTTAGCTTTGGGTTATTCGTAATCTGTAAAGAGCGTTCGAGCGCTGGAACATCAACAACGGCAATTACATACACAAAATATATAACTTAACCATTTTTCCCATAGCATTTAGCAGCCGCCGTCATCCATATGTTGTGCACACCATAGGACACCAGTGAAGTTCCATTTATTGGTATCAGTGAGTCGACAACGTCCAGGGTATACCATTCTACAGAGTTGTGTAACAGTGCCGTCTCGAACCCATCTACTAATCTAGTGTTTAGTGTGTAGACAATCAGTGCAATTATGTGTAGTAATTAAATTCAATCGCAAACTATAATAGACCTCCTTGAGCCGTCTCCGCCACGCCATCTGCGAGAACATAGGTTAAAGTAATACCAGTGAGACTAGCAAATACGCGAACCCAGGAAACACGATTCACCTCGTGTACCTTTGGTGCCTTTATCCACTGAGACCGTGTGGAGAGTTGCGACAGTCACGCACGAAACGGTTTAGAAACTTATAGGTTAACTTAATGCTAAGCATAGACACGTCCCCGTGCCATACTGCATTGAATGCATTTTATAGGAGCGCTGACGTAAATTCTTTTTGCACAAATCAAGTATGTATTGTACGTAAATATTGATCGAAATACTGTAGTAATTATTGTAAGAGTTAAGCATGCAACTCACGTCAAACCATATTTATATTCATGTACCTACATTATATACACATCTAGTCATACACGTGTAAGATTAAGAATAAGAATAGAGAGAGCGTCAGTTTTATGATCGCATTCGAAGTAAACGGACGTGTTGTTATTTAATCCGCATCGTCTCTAGTGAAACAGTACCTACTACAATTACTCAGAAGTGAGATTACCAAGAAAAAAAAAAAGAACAAATAAAGTAATACCTTGCCACAAGTGAAATTGAGTGCAAAATAAAATTGGTATTACAGATTGTGTGTTTACCGCAAAGTTAGTTGTGTCGCCGCTTGTTCCGTCACCGCGAAATTTTTTTTTTTGTCGCCGCTCAGCCACCGCGGAATTTTTTTTTTTATTCTCTTCGTAATAAAAGACACAGTATTGAATTCAAACGAATTCATAGCAGCAGATGTGCGAGGAGAACATCCAAGTAACGGCGATGCAGAACAAGAGGCACAAGGCGTACGACTGCAAGAAGAGATCGAAAAACAGCCTCTAGACACTGCAGCTGGGGAAAAGAAAAACGTCATGATGAGAGAAAATGAACTGTTGCAACGGATCGCAAAATCAAATGATAGAAAAGAAACTAGTGCAGATGGTGGTGAAAAACGATCGGACGGTACGACAGGAGAGTTTAACGTGGCGCGACAAATTGGATTGTGGAAGGAGATGTTGCCGGAATTTAGCGGAACGACAAGTGTTAATATGTGGCTGGCACAGCTAAGAAATGTCGAAGAGGTGTACGGTGTGGAGAAAAAAAATGTACACGCACTTTTCGTAAGCAAAATGAGAGGCAAGGCCCAAGAATGGTTGTACGCACAACCTAAATTTTTATTTTTTATTTTTTTTTTTTATAATTTGCGTGCGCTAAAGGGATTTCTTTTTTCTGTAGTGACACAGTACCCTTATAATGGTAAAACCACAGCGCAGACATTTTAGTTTGTTGCGCAAGTAGCTCCTAGCAATTCATTGCCTATTTTTGGGTGCTACTTATTGAAAGAATAGAAGGATAGGAAAGAAGTTTGGTGCGATGGAATTTTTTTTTCTCAACAGGTGGCGCCTAAATTGCTTTAGGGAGATCAGTTTTTGTTGTGTGTATTCAATTTATAAAAATCATGGCCCTGATCGGGATTCGAACGCACGACCTGCCAATCGCTTAGTGAATACACTACCATCGCACCATTGCCACCTGCAAATATATAATAATCTTCTTTGTTTTACTTTTTTATCTGCTAAGCCGTCACTTTCTATTTTTTTTTATAATTACCAATGATCATCATTACTTGCATGCCAATGACAATCACTAAAAAAATTACACTTTTGGTTACGGACTTACGGTTACATAAGTTTTTTTTTTTGTGTGTAGACGACCAGGTAGGTTGAATGATTTCCCAGTGGGTGCACTTACTCCGAGTATGATGAGCTCTATCTGGTACTTGTGCGGTGTCTAGTGGTGTGTCTTCCTCTAATGATTTGAAGACGGATTATGCATCGATGATCAACGGTGTTACGGCTTCCATCATGTCACGTGCTTTTCGTCTACTGAGCTTGGGAGCTTTAGCGAGGAGTAGGATGCTGGCACTGCCAGACTTATTAAGTACTACGGAGGATTCAAATTCACTTCTGCGTAGGTTGTGGGCTACTCCGAAAATTAGTCACTGAAACATTCGGTGCTCGCCACTTCTTATTCAGTGCGACACGTTGTTGCCGGGGATTCTCACCGACCAGCTTAAGATTGGGAGACATTTAAGTTCATTGATTGCTTCGCAAATTATAGAAAAGAAGCCTGCTTAATGCGCTCTTTACCTGCTTAAGAATCACTTGAAATTTAAGTTATGTATTTTACATTATTCGCGATTTATTCGCCTAAAGATTCGATCGCTGGTTGCCCACAAACCACACTCAACCAAAGCTCAAATTGTAAAAAGGCGGGTGCTAACTCTTATAGCTTCTACGACATATGAGGCGAGTGTGCGAGTGTGATGCGAAATAATGTTGGCGACCTCTTTATGTCGGAGACGAAACCGCTTCAAACTTTGGACGAAGGAATGTAAAGCGTGTTCAGAGAGTTTAAAAGTAATAGCAAAAATACAATTTTTATTTTCTTACTTTGCTAATTCATAACTGGCTACACGTTACAACACAATAGGTTTCGCTATATCTTATATTAGATGTGTTTATTGGAATATGCTTATATGCGAAAATCCATTGAAAACTAGACCGCCTCGGAGGAACATGCATGCTATAGTAGAAACGGTTTCTATTCTGACCCCGTGTGGCTTCGACTCATGACCCTGAGATGACTGATTTATAACGGTTATCCGGGCTATCATTTTAAATTCTTGGCGTGAAATATGCCAAATGAGCAGCTTGTATCAGGGTATATGTGAGTCCTGTATCCACTCGGCACTAGGGTTGAACCCTTCGAGTTCATTAGCAAAAGCACGCTTGAAAATCAAGTTATCCATTATTTTTATATCCGGTAGGGACTCCTGATTTTTATTCACCGCATCTATCAAGTCCAAATACTCTTTCGATGTAAATTCCTTACATTTAATGTCAACACCTAGATTGGTAGTGGCATCGCTGGTTATGGTTAGTTCTTCCATAAAAATTCGCGATAACGCATCGGGCACGAAATTTTGAGAACTCCTCCTATGCTGAATCTCAAACTGGAAAGCCTGCAATTTTAGGGACCACAGGGCTAGTCTGTCGCTGAGGTCCTTAAGCCCCATCAGCCATTTAAGACTAGCGTGGTCTCCCCCCACGCCTTGACTCGATGCATCAAATTGTATGCAAAAGCTATCAGCGAAGTTAGGATTACTCAATAGCGGAGCGGAAATAAGAGCTGTCTTTAATGCCTGAAAGGCGGTCAGAGCTCCGTCCGTAATAACAAACTGTTTGGACTTACGTTATGTGTCTGACAAGGGTGCGGATATTGCTGCGAAATTTCGAATAAATCTTCGGTACCAGCCGCACATACCAAGAAACCTTCGCACTTGCTTTTGCGATTTTGCTACTGGGAAATCTTGAATCGCGGAAATTTTACTCGGGTCTGGTTTAAGGTGTCGTTGTCCTGCAACATATCCCAAATACTTGAGTTCATTGAAGCAAAAATTTGATTTCTCAATATTGATGGTGAGTTTGGCTTTTTTAAGACAGCCCGCAACCTGTCTCAGCGTTTTCATCTGTTCATGGAAGTCTCTGTATATCACAAGGACACATTCACGAAGCTCAGCACTTTATCCATCACTGAGCATAGCCTTTGGGCTGCAATGCACAGCGCAAAGGGCATGACCGTGTAGCGGATGTATTTTCCACAAAAACACTCAACCCGCGAACACATCCACCAATATGTACGCAATACGAAACTTTTGACAGGTAGTGCCAACCGGGACGCACCAAAAGTTAACGAAATAGGCGGAACCCACACCGACCATCATGCATTAAATACCACTCGCTATGCAGTGTTTAGTCGGTGAACATACAAACACTCAAGCACCGCTGTGAATTTATCCACGCCTCCACATCCCGTCAGTCCACTTAAAACATGTGCTAATTACGCATTAACTCGTTCTCAGGCGACAGAAATGACAAATTCCGAAACTAGTTCGGCTAGCGCAACGTCAAGCAACGCGGCGACGGCCATCGCCTGGTTCAGAATAGTGCCATCGCCTGGTGCAACATAGTGCCATCGCCTGGGGCAACATATTACCATCCCTTGGGGCATCACCCAGTATCACACGACAACCCCATCAGCGCATTGGCATACCAATAGCCGCGATGCGGCCCGGACAAGAACACTAATTGTAGCGCCAAAGCACCCAAAAAATAATTATGCAGAGTCCACCATCTACGACGAGAACACCATACCACGCGTCGACATACATTCATCGAGCAAAGCACTAAATTCATGCAGAGTCCATCATCTACGACAACGGAAATCTCCGTCTTCATCTGCAAATGCGAATATCTACTCTCGAGCGCACGTTAGAGGAAGACATCGTACACACATAACCGGCGACGTTCCGGGGCTGTCTGCCGGAACAGAGTACTCCACTCACCGCATCGTGTAATATACCGAGACATTCAACGCCCGTATATACGTACAGCGTCCCAATCCACAAGCGGATTCGGCCATATCAGATCATCCGTCACAGCAAATACACCATCTTCATCAGCAGGAGATCGGGTCACCACATCTCACCAAATGAGAGTGCACCCGCAACGGAATATATATTGTGACCATCAGTAGGCGAACAAAAAGTCCGTAAGCTAGTGATAAGATTATGTATTTATTTGTAGTTTAACTTTGTGCAAGCATTCGTAGTACATATCATTAATATCTTAAATATACATCTTTCATTATAGTGAGAGTTCACCTATTCACAAACCGCCCTCTCGCGATGGTCAGTCACCTTAACGTGTGTACCATCATTGCATTCGATGGTGCCGGTGCGGAGGCTTACGGTGCAAAGATTCAACGGGTTATACTGTCTAAGGGTCATTCATGGCAGACAGGCCGATTGATGAGCGCCAACCAAGAACTGGCCAGGACTTAACCATCCTTCTAAGCCAGAGTGTCACGCAACCGTGCTTATTGGATGGTTTGCAGCCAGGGGTAACCGGCTGTATTTTCACGGAGCCTCTCTGATACCGGGCCACCTCAGAGAGTAACCATGGCCTTACCATGCTAATGCGGGGCTCTGGCGTGGTTGACCGTCTTTCCCGCGCTACTCGTGGGACATGAAAAAAAAACAAACAAAAAATAAATAAAATGCGGGGACAGACGGCAGAAGAGGTCATTGGTCGGATGGAGCAGGCCATCCATGACGACCATCTGGCACATGAGAGACCCGGAACAGGCCGAGAGGGAGGCTCTAGAGTGGTGCGACCCAGCACCAGTCAAAGAACCATCATCACCTCACTACAAGCTACATGGGGTGCCAAAACGCCCGGGAAGTAGCCCGGTAGCCGAGAAAATACCGGTGGAGGGAACTAGGGCAGAGGGAACGAGCAAAGCTTAAGTACCAGTCCCTGAGCCCCCTGGGAACCAAACCGGGAAGAAAAAAGTAAAGTCAGCCCTACCTCCACTTGGAAAACCAGGTGCGAGGGACGACCCCCTGCGAATGGGTCTTAGTGGTGCGTTCACAATTCGCTACCTCAAAAAAGGCTTTGGACCTGAGGAAGCCAAAAGGAGGGCCGAGGAGCATCGGGAGTAGCCCCAAAGCTGGGAAAATGGAAGGTTACATGCCTCATGCCATGCAGTGGGACAGATACACCACGGTCCTACTCCATAACGATCTTCCTTCCACGCAGTGCAGAACAAGAAGTTAAAACATACTTGGCACTGCTGGTAGCACAGAATGTGGGACTTAACCACCAGGCGTGGAAGATCCTAAACTGTCGAAAAGAGGGAACCGGGCAGGTACTGGCTCTTGGCATCGACCGAGAATCCTTCGACGCCATAAAATCCCAAAAATCCCTGAGCTACCGATTCGGCCGGGTTGCGGTGTGCGGACTCAAGAGATCGGACGAGATCTCTGGGCAAACAGCCCAGCCAGCATCGAATCTGAACTCGCAGAGCGCGCAGTCCGGGGTAGAGCATACTGCTTCTCCGAAGATTAAAGCACCTTCTTCCACTGTCCAATCGGCGGAGCAGGATCCTGACGATGCCGAGGAGTCTATGTCCATCTCGGAGAGGATGATCTCTGAGGGGGAAATGGACAACACGGTCATCGACCTTTTCCAAGACATCACCCAGGAGGAGGAAGATTCGCTGCTGAAGGAGGACGGGGCAATTGCCTCCCGCGAGCTATAGCTCGATGAACCCCGCCAACAGAAAAATCAAACTAGCACAGGTAAACATTCACCATGCTATAGCCGCCTCGGCGACTATATCTAGGATGTTTACCTGCCAAAGCCTAGGGCTAGTACTTATCCAGGAGCCATGGATCCTGAAAGGACAAGTCAAAGGATTGGCGAGCAAGGATGCAAAGGTAATATGGGACACTCGGGCCGAGAAACCGAGAGCTTGCATTCTAATAAACAATAAATATAAATTTATTTTACTTTCAGAATACGCGACACGAGATCTGGTGACAATTCAGGTACATCTGGATGTTGAAGGATGTCACCGCACCATTGTCATCGCATCGGCGTATTGTAAAGGGGATGAGCCAGTTGTATCATCCTAAATGCAGCGACTGGTAGAGCATTGCAATGCCCACAACATCATATGGGGAGCACCGACACTAATATCAAGGTTGAGTACCTACTAGAATATATTATGAGTTCGTCACTTGATATTATAAACGTGGGAAATAAATAAGTAAATTAATTAGTAACTGGAGAGTATCTAGTGAGCCGTCATTATCTGAGCATCGAATAATAGTATTCGACCTGGACAGCACAAGTATCACGAGAAATCCAGTAAGAAACCCAAGGAAAACCAACTAGGAAACCTATAGAACTGCTCTGGAGAGCAATCTGGGGCGCCTTGTTTCGAGGAAGGTTCCGGGCCACCCCCTAGAGCTAGAGAGCGCAGTGGAGGGCATAACAAACGCCATCATCACTGCGTTCGAAGAAAACTGTCCTCTAAATAGAGAACAGGACAGGAAACATGGTGGAGCAATAACTTGTCAAAACTAAGATCCGAGGTGCGGAAGCTTTTCAATAAAGCAAAGCGCAGCGGAGACTGGCAAAGCTACCAAATAACCCTTACGACATATAATAAGGAAATCAGAAAAGCTAAAAGAAATTGCTTCAGGAAATTCTGTGAGACAATCACCAGCACTCCTAGTGTGGCAAGGCTACAGAAAGCTCTTGCGAAGTCAGGAGGAGTGCCGATGTCTCTAAGGCAACCAGATGGCGAGTTCACGGAAGATGAGGATCAAAGGGCACTATTGCTACTAGAAACTCACTTTCCTGGCAGCTCGCCTAGTACTGAACCAGGAATCAATACCACTTCAATCAGACCTTGGAGGAACGACTGTGAAAGAATATCAATCATCTGTTCTGAGGGACGACTGAAATGTAATAAATTCCTTTCAGCCTTTTAAATCTGCCGGAGTTAACGGCATTAAACCCGCCCTACTACAAGAAGGGCAAGGCGTACTAATACCACACGTGCTAAAAATAACAAGGAGCAATATTGCCTTGGGCCACATACCAATGCAATGGAGACGAGCAAGGGTTGTGTTTATACCAAAAGCAGGGAAAAAAGACCCCACACAGCCAAAATCGTACAGACCCATCATCCTTACGTCATTTCTTCTGAAGATGGCAGAAAAGGTTGTGGACAACTTTTTTATGGAAGATGTACTGAACACATCGCCCTAACATCATCGTCAGCATGCATACAGAGCGGGCAGGTCAACAAAGACCGCCCTATATCAGCTGACGGAGATAATTCAAAGTGCATTGGAAGCAAAAGAAATAGTACTGTGCGCTTTCCTAGACATAGAGGGAGAATTTGACAACACCTTACATGAGGCGATTAAACGATCCCTGAATAGGAAAGGAGTTAACAGTATAGTATCCAACTGCATGTGTGAGCTGCTGAGCACTAGATCAGCAGAGACTCAAACACCATCTGGAACCATCAGAGTGAACACAACAAGAGGATGTCCACAAGGAGGGGTACTATCACCCTTAATGTGGAGCCTAGTTGTAGACTCTGCTGGAAAAATTAACCCACCTTGGCATCAACTGTCAGGCGTACGCCGATGATATTGTATTGATTGCCAGGGGCAAGTTCGAAGAAACCATTGGGGACATCATACAAAGGGGGCTTGAAGGAACCAAGGAATGGTGCCATACTGTCGGACTCAACATCAATCCGCCGAAAACAACGATGGTACCATTCACAAGGAAAAGACAACTTCAAAGACTTAAGGACATTAGCCGGTGGCAATGGTGCGATGGTAGTGTATTCAATAAAAGTGATGGCAGGTCGTGCGTTCGAATCCCGACCAGGGCCATGATTTTTATAAATTGAATACACACAACAAAAACAGATCTCCCCCTAAAGCAATTTAGGCGCCACCTGTTGAGAAAAAAAAATCCCATCGCACCAAACTTCTTTCCTATCCTTCTATTCTTTCATACAGTAAGTAGCACCCAGAAATAGGCAATGAATCATTTGCTGGGAAGCTACTTACAGCAACAAACAAAATGCCTGCGCTGTGGTTTCCACTATAAGGGTACTGTGTACTACAGAAAAAAATAATCCCTTTAGCGTACGCAAATTATAAAAAAAAAGCCTATCAGGCACGACACTGATACCAGTCAAAGAAGTAAAGTATCTAGGACTTCATCTAGATAGTAAGCTCCTCTGGAGAAAACAAAAAGAGGAGATATCCAAGAAGGCCACCCGCGCTCTCATGATATGTAGGAGCCTGGCCGAGAAGACATGGGGATGCAGCCCAAACATCCTGCGATGGATGTAGATGCAATTGTGACACCAATGATCACATACGGAGCGGTAGCATGAGCGAAACGATCCAGTCTAGCCACAACAAGAGAGACACTCGGCAAAGTGCAGACTGGCTTGCCTGTGCATTACCGGAGCAATGCGTAGCTGACCAACCGCAGCCAAGGAGGTGTTATTGGAATTGACCCCTCTACACATCATGGTGATGAAGGGGGCAGAAAAACAATCCTAAGGATGGCAAAGGAGGATATTGGGAGAGGGAAATGCATCGGTTCGAAAGAACACGGTGACTTACTCAAAAAACTCCCACTTCTTGACATACCTAGGGACGATAGCAGCAGGAAATTCAACTGCGAGAAGAATTTCCAGATAAAGCTATGCAATAAGGAGAACTGGAGCAATGAATCCACAACTTATGGACTGAGCAACCACACAACAAAGTTAGAGGTACACGGGCGGCTCGAGGACCGAAGAGGGAACTGGTGCAGGAGTGTTTGGGCCAGGAACTAAGCACTACCTACGAATCTATGGGCAAATGTACCAGCATCTTCCAAGCAGAAATATATTGACAGGTGCGTTCGAATCAACCTCGAGAAAAACTACAGAAATTGCAACATAGCAATAATGTCAATAATGACAGCCAAGCAGCCATAAAGGCTTTTGACGCCTACGTCATCAAGTCAAAACTCGTGTGGGAATGCCTACACGGACTGAATAGACTAGGCAAGAATAACAGAATTACCATCTGCTGGGTACCTACCTGGCCATGTTGGCATTACAGGCAATGAGGCAGCGGACTCTCTGGCAAGAAAAGGGGCACAGGAACCCTTCATAGGACCTGGGGGTCAATTCCCGATCTGTGAAACTGTGAAGTGATAAAAATTTATCATTTCAGTTTTCACATAGACTTTTCATTTTATCACTTCATGAACTCGCCTAATGCTATTCTCGAACTCATTATGATAAATGGCTGTCAAAGTCTTTACTAAAAAGTACTAAATGAAAAGTTCTGTCGTTTATCCGTAAATTTTTTTACTTTTTTTTAAATAAAAATTCAATTTGTTTGTTGTTTTCGTCTTAAGAAGAATGTCCGGCATAATAATTCGTGTAATTATTAACAATCGACGACGCACTGAACATAGGTATTTTGTATTATTAAATTATCAAACTTTTTTTTAAAAGAAAAAAAGACTAATCACTTGAATTTTTAGGAATAATCTGAGGATATTGCGGCGTTCCCATCGAGATGGCCAGAATCCATTCGAAGTAATCGCCGATGAGCACTTTATTCAGCTCTACAGATTCCCGAAACACCTATGCATGATTTGATAGAAGAATTAAGGCCATTCCTGACCCTTAACCAACGTACAAATGCTTTTCCATGTCATATCAAAGTGCTGAGCGCCTTTCGATTTTTTGCCACGGGTAGTTTTCAGCGTGCTGTTGGACAAGATTCTTTGTCATCTTTGTCTCAGACAACAGTGAGCCGTTGTGTGACAGATATTGCATCTGCTTTAAATAGAATAGCTCACAGATATGTGAAGTTCCCGTCAAGATATGAATTTCCAGGAATTAAATCTAAATTCTACGAGAAGTTTGGATTTCCCGGAGTATTAGGGTTAGTTGATGGCACTCACATTAAAGTGTGAGCACCTCCAAGAGAGATCGAACATGTTTTCTTTGCGAAAAGGTGGACATTCAATGAATGTACAAATTGTTTGTGGAGCGGACTACATAATTTTTAGTGCTAACGCACTAGCCTAGCGGAGGAACAGCCCATGATGCATATGTTTGGCGACGTTCAAGAGTTAAGTCAACTCTTGAAAACATTTATAATGAAGGAGAGCGAAACTTTTGGCTTTTGGGAGATAGTGGTCACCCATTGCAACCGTGGGTTATGACTCCTATTCTCTCTACCACCTCTTGTATTTCGGATGCTCTTGCTCCGCGTTTTATTTTATTTTTCATATTAAATTTTTTTTCACAGTATATGAAGCTATTTGAAACAAACGAATTAAGTGTGATAAAAAATTTATCATATGAAAAGTTTTTGACGTTTGTTTTTATTTTTTCACAGAACGAGAATCGAAGTAAGCGTGACGATGTGATAAAGTTTATCCCTTCACAGTTTCACAGATCGGGAATTGACCCCCTGAACCGTTCTGCGGGATAGGAGAGTCTGTTCTCCTACGCGAAGAGTTTTTTTTTTTCAGAGTTCAGGAGACTGGAGGACGAAACAAGGGCCAAAACCTTTCTCAACCTCCAAGGTCTGAGGCAAGCAAAGAAACTCTTAGGAAATTACAACTAAAAGAGATTCAAAGCTTAACAAAAACAATCTTAGAATCCTAACAGGCCGTCTCACGGGGCACTGCAGACTCAATGAGCACCTGAGGAAAATGGGTATATCAGAGGACGAGCTCTGCAGATTCTGCAATAAAACCGCCGAAACTCCAGACCACATACTGGCGCACAAAAGGATGAAATATTTGGTCAGGCACCAAATAACAGACAAGGACATACAAGCAATGGACCCACAGCTCATTCTCAGATTAGTCAAAGAAACTGGACTGGATGCTGTGCTCTAGGTAGTGTGTCGTGCCAAGGATAAATCAGAGCAATACCTCGACACGCTTCACAAAAGAAGTATCTAGAGAGGGCTCTGAAAAAGGACATGAACCTCTCCGAGGCATAGGCCGGGGACACAATAGACCAATAGGTCGCAGTGTAAAATACCCTAAATAAATATTATTATTATTACTATTCACAAACCGCCATAGTGAGTAGCGTATCGCAAGTGTGTTACTAATAGTTTTAGCTTTGGGTTATTCGTAATCTGTAAAGAGCGTTCGAGCGCTGGAACATCAACAACGGCAATTACATACACAAAATATATAACTTAACCATTTTTCCCATAGCATTTAGCAGCCGCCGTCATCCATATGTTGTGCACACCATAGGACACCAGTGAAGTTCCATTTATTGGTATCAGTGAGTCGACAACGTCCAGGGTATACCATTCTACAGAGTTGTGTAACAGTGCCGTCTCGAACCCATCTACTAATCTAGTGTTTAGTGTGTAGACAATCAGTGCAATTATGTGTAGTAATTAAATTCAATCGCAAACTATAATAGACCTCCTTGAGCCGTCTCCGCCACGCCATCTGCGAGAACATAGGTTAAAGTAATACCAGTGAGACTAGCAAATACGCGAACCCAGGAAACACGATTCACCTCGTGTACCTTTGGTGCCTTTATCCACTGAGACCGTGTGGAGAGTTGCGACAGTCACGCACGAAACGGTTTAGAAACTTATAGGTTAACTTAATGCTAAGCATAGACACGTCCCCGTGCCATACTGCATTGAATGCAT
Organism: Portevinia maculata; assembly: GCA_949715645.1. Classification (NCBI taxonomy): domain Eukaryota; kingdom Metazoa; phylum Arthropoda; class Insecta; order Diptera; family Syrphidae; genus Portevinia; species Portevinia maculata. The sequence goes on from OX454528.1 coordinate 38,615,238, forward strand.
TTTATAGGAGCGCTGACGTAAATTCTTTTTGCACAAATCAAGTATGTATTGTACGTAAATATTGATCGAAATACTGTAGTAATTATTGTAAGAGTTAAGCATGCAACTCACGTCAAACCATATTTATATTCATGTACCTACATTATATACACATCTAGTCATACACGTGTAAGATTAAGAATAAGAATAGAGAGAGCGTCAGTTTTATGATCGCATTCGAAGTAAACGGACGTGTTGTTATTTAATCCGCATCGTCTCTAGTGAAACAGTACCTACTACAATTACTCAGAAGTGAGATTACCAAGAAAAAAAAAAAGAACAAATAAAGTAATACCTTGCCACAAGTGAAATTGAGTGCAAAATAAAATTGGTATTACAGATTGTGTGTTTACCGCAAAGTTAGTTGTGTCGCCGCTTGTTCCGTCACCGCGAAATTTTTTTTTTTGTCGCCGCTCAGCCACCGCGGAATTTTTTTTTTTATTCTCTTCGTAATAAAAGACACAGTATTGAATTCAAACGAATTCATAGCAGCAGATGTGCGAGGAGAACATCCAAGTAACGGCGATGCAGAACAAGAGGCACAAGGCGTACGACTGCAAGAAGAGATCGAAAAACAGCCTCTAGACACTGCAGCTGGGGAAAAGAAAAACGTCATGATGAGAGAAAATGAACTGTTGCAACGGATCGCAAAATCAAATGATAGAAAAGAAACTAGTGCAGATGGTGGTGAAAAACGATCGGACGGTACGACAGGAGAGTTTAACGTGGCGCGACAAATTGGATTGTGGAAGGAGATGTTGCCGGAATTTAGCGGAACGACAAGTGTTAATATGTGGCTGGCACAGCTAAGAAATGTCGAAGAGGTGTACGGTGTGGAGAAAAAAAATGTACACGCACTTTTCGTAAGCAAAATGAGAGGCAAGGCCCAAGAATGGTTGTACGCACAACCTAAATTTTTAAACGACGACATAGATAACCTGACAGAGGAGTTGAAAGAAGTTTTTGGTACAAAGCAAAACAAGATGGAGATGAGAAAAAGATTCGAAAACCGAAAGTAGAAAGTGAGCAAAACTTTCAGTGAATATTTCTACGACAAAGTGAGACTGGTGACTGGATTGAAAATGGACAAAGAAGAATGGATTGAATACGCGATTGAGGGATTTTCTGATGACAACCATAAGGTTATATGCCCGTGTCCAGGGGTATACAACAAAGGCAGGACTACTTCGAGCGTTCGGCAAAGTCCTCAGCGGAAGGTGCAAACAAGATCGACTGCTAGTACATTTAGCAACAGACAGACGGGACTGACAGCAGATAGAACTACAAAAGATAGACAAGTGGACGGACAAAGAGTTGCGGTCAGGTGCTATAATTGCAACTCGGTGGGACACGTGGCAAATGTATGTTCTAGGCCAAAAAGGAAGTCAGTTGTCAGAACATGACATGTCCAGCGATTACGTAAGACGTTTGTATTTTAAGTTTACAATTGATAGTGATAGTATTCCCTTAGACTGCCTCATAGACTCCGGAAGTCCGATAAGTATGGTTAGATGATCGTGTATACCGACTAATATATCCATATCTAAATGTAAGAGAAAAATAAAATATTTCGGCTTAAATAAAAGTTTGCTCAAAATATATGGAATCTTGTCGTGCGTAGTTTTTTATAAAAAAGTTAGAATAAGAGTAAATCTTATGGTAATAGACGATGGATCGACGAGTTATGAGGCAATCTTGGGGAGGGATTTCATAAAAAGTGGAAAATTTAAACTAGTTTCACAATTAGAAAATAATATAACTTCCTCAAAGGAAATAGAAGATGATAGTGAACATTTTGGAAAACAGCTCATGTTAATCGACTGTAAAGATAATGATAGTTCAGAATTGGACTTAGAAGTTGGTGAAGACGTATGTTATGTTCATAAAGAAAAACTTAAAACATTGTATAAGTCAAGTTATTTGTCTGCCGATCGCCCTACGGAACCGGTAGTTAAAACTAAAATGAATTTAACGCTGAATGATGTGAAACCGTTTCATTGTCGACCGCGTCGTTTGTCGTATGCCGAAAAAAACGAACTTAGTTCATTGCTAGACGAATATGTCGGTAAAGGGTATATTAGAGAAAGTGAATCTGAATATGTGTCGCCGATAGTATTGGTAAAGAAAAAGACAGGTGATCTTAGGATGTGCATAGATTTTCGTACGTTAAATAAAGCGACTGCAAACGATAGTTACCCGATACCGGTGATTGCTATACAGACTGGCAGATAAGACCATTTTTCTAAGCTAGACCTCAAGAATGGGTTTTTTCACATTTACATGCATGAAGACGCGGTAAAAAAACGTCGTTCATAACACCTTTATGTAATACGAATTTTTGAGAATGCCGTTTGGTTTGAAAAACGCGCCGTCAACTTTTCAGAGACACATTAACAAGATATTTGCAGACATGATTAGGAACGATGAAGTTATAGTTTACCTAGACGATATAATGATAGCTACGACGACGTACGAAGACCATTTTAGAATACTCTCTGAAGTTTGGAGGAGGAAGAAGCTCCGGTCTTGGCACTGTATAGTCCAAAGGACGAAACAGAACTTCATTGCGATGCAAGTGCACACGGATTTGGAGCGATTCTGCTACAAAGAAAGCAAGACGGAAACTTACATCTGATTTTTTAGTTTTCAAAGAGAACGACAGATTACGAAGCAAAGTTGCATAGTTTTGAGTTAGAGGCGCTGGCAATAATAAGCGCTTTAAAACGTTTTAGGGTATATTTACAGGGTAAACAGTTCAAGATCGTAACTGATTGTAATTCATTGACCCTAACGCTAAACAAGAAAGAACTCAACCCTAGAATTGCCAGATGGGCGTTAGAACTACAGAATTTTGATTACACTCTAGCACGCAGGGCAGGTACTTGCATGCAACACGTCGACGCGTTAAGTAGATCGACAAATATTCTGACGATCGAAACGAATACTTTCGAGGAAAACCTGATAGTATGCCAAGGAAAAGACGGAAATATAATTAAGATCAAAGAGTTGTTAGAACGATCGAACCATAATTTATACGAGATGAGAAATGGAGTGGTATATAGAAATAAAAATGATGGCAGTGTCGTGTTTTGTGTACCAACAGAAATGGAAAGTCATGTTTTGTATAGATATCATGACGAAGTAGGTCATGTAGGAACAGATAAGGTGTTAGAACTAGTGTCAAAAAGTTACTGGTTTCCCAAAATGAGAGAGAAGATAGGATCGCACATAAAAAACTGTTTGAAGTGTATTGCTTTTTCGGCTAAATAGGGCCGTGAAGAGGGTTTCATTCACAACATACCTAAAGAAGAAAAACCGTTCGTGGTAGTACATAGATCAATATGGTCCAATAGACAATTCAATTGCGGGTAAAAAGTATATAGGTACAAGGTGGCGCAAAAGTAATCCTCCTATCAGAAAATGCTATAAATTTTGCGATTGGCCCCTAATGTCAGTTCTGTTTTGACATTTGTGTTCAAAATCTGGCAACTCTGGTATTATTGATTGCCTGCGTTTAGTTTTGCTCCTTATTGTTATTTAATTTAATAATATACACCTTTGCCTAAAAATTTCAACTTGTGAAGTGCTGGAAGAATTATTGAATTTCTCCCTTCATCGTATCATTTCCGCGAGTTGTAGTTTTACCTAATAATTGCTAAATCTAATAATAAAAAATAGTTTCTGAAATCCAATCAGAAGAACTAATTGAGTGGTTCTCTATAACCCGCATTAAATTGCCGTATATGTTTGTTTCATCTTACATTGGCCGTTAAATCAGTTTTCTGACTCATTCTCCCCGGTGAGTTCATTTTAGTGTGTGTTCTGCCTACTGGAAGCAATTGAGTCTCTTCAAAAATATTGTGTTCTCTATTTCACTTTTTCAACTATACGAAATACGACCTAGTTAAGTGCGGCTATACATCTCTATTTCACCAGAAGTGCAGTTCAACATCTCTGACATTCATTTGGTGATCTCACTCCCTCTTACGTGTGAGTACAATATTTAGTGCATGTTCTGCCTTTCTAGCAAAGAGATCCTACTCAAATATATTTGTTTTGGTTTTTTCTAACTCATTGCATGTTGCAACCATCGAGTATCCAGTACTGTAACCATCACCATCAAATACTACACCACATTTATTCCCTTGGAAAGTTTATTTAATACATCAACCGGTTCTCGCCCGTGCTATTATCTTTTGGAAATTAATATGGGTTACTCCGATTGCTTCATATGTAAAAATCCGTCAAATGATGCTAAACTTTCTTGTGCGATATGCCTTGATAGTGTGCATGCCAAATGCATTAATATTAAGGGGAAAGACATAGACAAAATAGTCTCAACTCCTGGCATCTGTTTTTATTGCGATAAACATCGCAATTTATCGATTGACGTCGTGCACTGGAAGTTTATAAAGTTGCAAAAAATGTTCAACAATTTATTCAAGATGTTCACCGAAATTAATGAGGTTCTTGTTTTTGATCCCTCAAATAAAGAAGAACTGCTAAAGAGTTTTAAAAACATTGACGGTCTGCTGCAACAACAACAGCCTATTAGCGAACATCAACTGCTTATATTGGCACAGCAGAACGAATTAAAAGAATCACAATTACAGCTTCAAATCACCCAACAACAACTACTTGAAAAACCACGATCTCTCCCACAGCAACAGAAACAATTAGATCAAGATAATTTTCACCGAGATCTTCAACAAATCGACTTGCCGCTTACGGAACAACATCAGAACAAATTGGTCACAACAAATTCCAATTTGCATAATCAACAAAATCAGCGACAATTAAAACCCAAACAACAAAAACAACTAAATAATCTTCAACTTCCTCAACAAAAGAGAGTACTACGGTCTAATTCAGACTCGGCGGATTTGGTTCCCGATAAAATTGGCATTACCTTAGTTGACTCTCAATTGCCTTCATGTTCAACAATTTCACCTGCTGCTACCACTATAGGAGTAAGCCCGTCAGCTGACATTGAAAGTCTGACTACTGGGACAAACGATGAAAATACTCCCTCATCCAATTGTGATCTGAAAACTGTACCACCCCCGTTTGCAGTGTTTTTGTCTCGACTGGAGTATGGTACTAAACCTTCCGCTATTATTAATTATATAGCAAAAAAGGATATCGACACAAAAAACATTAGATGTTTAAGCCTAACAGCTGATAATCTACCGGGCCGAATTTCTGCGTCGTTTAAATTACTTGCTCCATCAGCGACTGGCAAAATTCTTTTAAATCCGAACTTTTGGCCAAGGGACATACTTGTCAAGGAGTTTACAAACAGGAATAATAAGAATAATGCTAAATCCTCTTCTTCAAAAAACTTAAGGAAGTTGCCTTCTTCTACCAAAACGTAAGAGGGCTACGGACTAAGTGCACTAAATTTCTGATAAGTGTTTATAGCTGTTCATATGACATAATTGTTCTTACGGAGACTGGCTCAGATGATAATTTTAGCGATTCTGTTCTTTTCCCCACCTACTTTGATGTTAATCGATGTGATCGATCAACGGATAACAGCTTTTACAAGCGTCTTGGTGGTGCGCTTATAGCCATTCGAAAAAATTTTAAAGCGATAGATGTTGACCTTAGTTGCTATAAGGACATCGAAATATGCTGCAGCCATTTTAATTTAACATCCACCGCTAAATTATACATCGTTTGTATTTACATCCCACCTAGTGCCCGAGTAGATACTGTAACGAGGTACACAGATGCTATTCGTTTCATTGTGAGCCTTCTATCTTCCTCGGATTTAATTTACACTTTTGGTGATTTTAATCAACCTAATATACACTGGGCATCGGGGGACTCTGATTGTACATATCTCAGTCCCGTCAACCCCCTATCAGCAATTGGTGCGTTGATTGTTGATACGCTCCACTCACTTGGTCTACTCCAGGTGAATCATGTTAAAAATACCATGGATCGTACTTTGGATCTCATCTTTACCAATAACAGCGACGAAACTCTTGTATCGAGGAGCCTCACACCTCTCGTCCCGGAAGATTCTTATCATCCTTCTTTAAACCTTTTTTGCAACTTAAATTTTAATGAAACATTTATTTGTGAATCCTTCAGATTTGATTTCTTAAATGCTAATTATAATTATATATGTGAAGAGCTTAATAATTATGACTGGAGCCCTTATCTATCATCCAAAATTAATGACATTTGCTCCAAATTCTATTCGGTTATTAATTATGCTATCTTTAAATATGTTCCTGTAGTTCGCGTTAAAAATAAGGCTGAGTCATGTCCTTGGGACAACGAAATTACACGCTATATAAAAACTCAAAAAAACCGAGCCTACAAGAAATGGCGTTGTAGTCTGGCTATAGAAGACTACGTTTTGTTTAGAAGGCTGAAGTCTGAGTTGAAAACATTTCTCTACCATGCATACCTTGTGTATTTAAACGATATACAGAACACACTTGCTTCCAGGCCAGATAAATTTTGGAAATTTATTAATTCTAAAAACAAAAGTGATGGTTTTCCAGCCTCACTATCTTTTAACGGATGTTTCGCGGATTCTCCCGATACTATTTGTAATAATTTTGCAAGCTTTTTTCAATCAGTTTATTCGAAAAATGACTTGATCATTGATGAGTATTTTTTTGATTACATTAATGATTCTCCTAATCCTCTTTTTAATAGTATGATATTTTCTGAAAATGATGTTTTGAAGAATTTAGCTGCTTCGGAGTCCAGCCTTAATCCTGGTCCTGATGGTCTTCCTTCTATTTTCCTTAGAAACTGTGCGTTTCCTTTACATAAAATCGTATGTCATATTTTTAATTTATCTTTAAAAACTGGAATATTTCCATCTGTTTGGAAAACTTCTTTTATAGTTCCCATTTTCAAGTCTGGCAGGAGAAATAAAATTGAAAACCATACAGGTATATGTAAGCAATCTTCTCTTCCAAAATTGTTTGATTCTCTTGTTACAGAGAGATTACATTTCTATTGTAAATCCCTCATATGCAGTAATCAGCATGGCTTTATAAAAAAGAGGTCAACTGTAACCAATCTATTGGTATTTACTAACTCTGTGATCTCTGAAATCAGTAAGGGTAACCAGGTTGATGCGATCTATACAGATTTCAGCAAAGCTTTTGATCGTGTTGACCATAAAATGTTACTTTTTAAGCTTACAAAATTGGGATTTCCAATTTTCTTTTTAAAATGGCTTTCTTCCTTCCTTACTGATAGATTACAAAATGTAAAGTTTCGTAATAATATTTCGAAAAATATATCAGTAACCTCTGGTGTTCCCCAAGGAAGTCACATTGGGCCTCTACTTTTTATTCTGTTTGTGAATGATATTGTCGATTTTATTCCTGAATGTTCTTTGTTAATGTTTGCGGATGACTTTAAAATATATTTGCCGGGAAATGATTATCACTCATTTCATCTTCTAAATTCATATCTTCAGAAACTTCATCTGTGGTGCTCTAAAAGCTACCTTTCATTAAATGTCTCTAAATATTCAGTCATAACATTTTCCCGCTGTAAATCACCTGTCATGTATACGTATACTTTTGGTGGCGTAGTCATTCCCCGTGTTTCTGTAATCAAAGATTTGGGAGTGTTTTTAGACAGTAAGCTATCGTTTAATTACCATGTTGAGTCTATCACAAACAAGGCAAATAGAACATGGGGAAGGTTAAGTCGCTATGCTTGTGAGTTTTCAAACGTTTATGTTATTAAAACTTTGTATGTAGCTTTTGTTAGATCTGTTTTAGAATATGCGTCTATTGTTTGGTATCCCTACTATAGAATTCATATTAATAGAATAGAATCAATTCAAAAAAGATTCCTAAGGTTCGCTCTTAGAGGACTCCCTTGGTTCGACTTAAGCAACTTACCACCTTATATATCAAGGTTAAAATTGATAAGCTTAGAGTCATTAGAAGTTAGGAGAACGGTGGCAAGAGTTGTCTTTGTTCATAGGACCCTAATAGGAGAGATTGATTCAACAGACATTCTAAGCCTTCTCAACATAAATGTTCCATCATTTAACCTGCGCTGCACTCGATTTTTTAGAGTAGACCACTCTCGTACAAACTACGGTCGTTCGTCTTCGGTCAACGGTTTAATGATATCGTATAACGCTTATGTCAATTTAATCGATTTTAGCTTATCAATTCCCGCCATAAAAAGAAAATTACTTGATAGTGTTCAGTCATAATCTGTTTGCTCTATGTATTTTCCTATTTCATCTTTTTTTTAATTTGTAATGTATGACCTTACGTCTATGAAAGATTTTGTTCTTTGGTGACAAGAAATAAATAAATAAAATAAACACACAATGTTACGCTACACTGCTCCAGAACGCGGAATATTGGTGACTATTTATTTGAGCAATAATCGTTCGGTGACCAAAAAACATCGGAAGGTTATTTTTGCGCCACCTTGTACTAGTGGTAATAAATGCTTTTAGAAAATTCGTGAGACTCTACCCGACCAAAACTACAGATACAAAAGATGTAAATAGAGCATGAACGGACTATTTTAGAACATATAGTAGACCAAAGTATGTTATATCGGATAGAGGTAGTTGCTTTACCTCTGCAGAGTTCAAGGATTTTTTGTCTGAAGAAGGTGTTCAACACATAAAGGTTGCGACGAGTTCCCCACAAGCGAACGGACAAGTAGAGAGAGTTAACAGGAGCTTAGGACCAATGATAGCCAAGTTAGTTAAACCAGACGAAGGGGTATTTTGGGACCACGTATTAGAGGTAGTCGAACATACACTCAATAACACGGTGGGTAGTACTATAAAAGAACATCCGAGTGTAATGTTTTTTGGAGTGAATCAGAAAGGCAAGTGGTCGGATGTGCTTAAGGAAAGTTTAACAGAGCTAGAATCGAGAAATGTACGCGACCTGGTGAAGACACGTAGCAAAGCAGCTTTAGAACAAAAGAGGTCGCAGGCATACAACAAACAATACGTAGATAAAACGGTGCAAGCCCACGAAATATAATGTAGGAGACTACGCTATGATAACAAATTTTGACTCGCACCCGGGAGCGTCTAAAAAGCTGATACAAAAATTTAGAGGACCCTACCAGATCGAAGAAGTCCTACCCAACGGCAGATATCTACTTAAAGATGTTGACAGTTTTCAACAGTCGCGAATACCTTACCAAGGAGTATGGGCGGTCGGCAATATGAAACCATGGCTGAACAAGAGTAAAGCGAATGATTGATTGTAAATTTGCAAGATCAGGTGATCTTAATGGTCAGGATGGCCGGATTGTAGTAATTATTGTAAGAGTTAAGCATGCAACTCACTGTCAAACCATATTTATATTCATGTACCTACATTATATACACATCTAGTCATACACGTGTAAGATTAAGAATAAGAATAAAGAGAGCGTCAGTTTTATGATCGCATTCGAAGTAAACGGACGTGTTGTTATTTAATCCGCATCGTCTCTAGTGAAACAGTACCTACTACAATTACTTTTAATTATTATTGACCCGCCCTGATTGGTTATGTATGTTAGTGAATAACCAAAAAAAAAAGCAATAGATATAAGTTCATTTTAGGAAACCATGAACTTTAGTATTATTATTATATTATTTTGGCTTTTGAATAAATGTATCGTAACCTTGGAAACATATCTTTTGGGTGGATAATTTTTCAGATAATGTTTGAGTTCTAGTTCAGTCACATCAAGGTGGAGGCGACAGTCGCTGATAAGGGAAGTTAAGGGCGACGACGGTAAGGGAAGCTTAGAGGCTTTTTCATAAATATAATTGAGTGACATGATAAGCCATGGATATCGTGGAACACCACCGTTGTCACCACAACTGGGACAAAGTAAGCAACAACATAAGTCCACAAATAGCAAAGTATATTCAAGCCACACCTAATTAATATTCACAGATAATTCCACCAAATCTGAGGCATGTATAAAAAACGTAACACCGTTCAGAGCTGGAGTCGCAAGAACCCCACCCCATCCGTTGAGCTAGGACGAGCAATGGCTAGCATGCCTACGCTTCAAAGGCCCTGAACACCCTTTCGTGCCCATCCGCCCGGACTGGCCACATATCTGTAACCTTACGTTATAAGGGTAGACTACGGGAGCGAAAGGTTTAGCGTGTATCCGGTTACGGTTCGACCCGTGAGGCTCGCTATTAGCCCGAGAAAGTGTGTGAACACTTAGTGTCATCACACCCTGGCAGCATAGCTCCTCACCACCATATTCCTATCTTACTACCTTTATTACAACGATAGGTAGTGATAGATGACTGATAAGTGGCGTCCTTAGCTGAGGAGATTGTCTTTCCGGAAGTCAAGGCATAGGTGGTTCTTGACGAGCTTTCGAATAAGAATAACTGGTGGGCTCCACGCGCTATGGCATTCTTCAATAACTCTTAATTAAAGCATGCCATCTAGTTCTTCAAATATGAGCGGCTGTATTACCGGAGACACCGGGTAATGGCGTTGTTTCACTGGCTCAACATCCCCTGTGTCAATTCGATGTGTTTGAAAAGTTGTTTTTACTACCCCAGGCTTGCTAAACGAAAAAACTGTTTTATTACATCTTCTAACGCCATCGCTTGTTCTGTGCTGAGCTCATGTTTTGGTTTCTCCACCTCCTCCGTAGAAACTATTGCACTAACCCTCGATGGTGATATATCGAACAAATGCCAAAAATCAATGCCTTATATCTAGGCACGATTGTGAAAGATTCGGTACGAGGTAGAAATCCGTCTCTCTCTTAACTGAGAGATAGGTAACGGACACACGAATGCGTCCTACAATTGGTTGTTCTTTACCATCTACTGTTTTAAGACAGGTTGATAATTGAAGAATTTCAAGCTCCAGTTCCCTTATCAAATCTATTCAACAAATCCCACGATCTCTTTCCTGAATCTGGTCTGAATTGCCATTGGGTATACCATATTCAGAAGCCTATTGTTGACCTTCGTCTTCATAATGTGAAGCAACTGACGCTCTACCATTGGTCTTCTAAGCTAGTTTTTCAGGCGAATGTTGAAATTATAATACTCATCGAAAATTTCCTGAGGATGGATGCTCTGTGATTTGCTGAATGATCTCATGATCGCTATCATTGGTTTTGAATTGCTTATATAAAGGCTGTTTGAGTCGCGTCCAGTCTGGTCTTGGACTGCCAGTACCATTCTTGTGCGATGCCTGACAAAAAAACCTAATAGTTCTTCAGAATATCCGTCCACGGGCAATCATGATTTTGTTTTAGAAGTTTAATTCTAAAGATAAAATCTTGCACCGACATCGATTTGGATGTTCCATCATACCTAATTCCCCATCGATCAATTTCAAACATACGATTATTTGTCACCGAAGACATATTTTCCGTTGGATCGCGAACTTGATACCTCGGTCATTCGAATTTGAGAAGCAGTCATTGTCTAGCGAGATATGTATATCATTTTTTTTTTTTTTTTTTTTATAATAAGAGCGCACTAAAGGGATTTGTTGGGACCCTTATAATGTATTAGCTACACAGCGCGGGCGTTAAGGAAATTAGGGTGAGAGGAAAAGGAGAGATGCCGATGCACGTTCGTTTTGAATGTCTGTAGGTTATAATGTGTAGGAAAAATGGAGCGGGGAAGAGCATTACACATTCGTGTTGTACGGCTGAGGAAAGATTCTTTGAACTTCACTGTACGTCCGAACACAGGCTTGAGGGTGAACTGATGAGCATTCCCTGCATGGCGGGTATTGCGGTTGAAATGTTCAAGGGGAGGAATGCAACTGGCTATTTCGTTTGAGCACTTATGGTGGAAATAACGATAAAATAACGACAGGCAGGAGACATTACGACGATGACTAAGAGAGTCAATCGATCTCGCGATGTCTCGGTCGCCAATGAGTTTTATCGCGCGTTTTTGGATCCTGTCAAGTAGCTCCAAATAAGTTATTGGTGCACCGGACCAGATATGAGCGTTGTACTCGAGTTTCGGGCGAATATACGCCTTATAAATTGTAGCCAGATCAGAATGGGTGAAATATTTCTTACAACGCTTAAGGAAGCCTAGACATTTCGCGGCGAATATTTGGTCATTCCAACGAAGGTTGTCATTAACACACATACCGAGAATGGAAAGTCTTTCGGTTTCAGCGATGTAAGTGCCATTCATAAGTAATGGCAGTGTGTGTGGGTTTTGCTTTAATGACAGGAGACAGCATTGAGTTTTGGAAGCATTAAATTCCACTCTATTGGTTTTACCCCACTGAGTTATGCTGTTAAGATCGGAATTTAATGAGCTTAACATACGTTGCCGTTCCAGTTCTACACCCGAAGATGAGGGGCGTGACCCAAGAAACGAATATGAGAAGCTGAGGGTACTGTCATCAGCAAAGGAATGGATTGGATTAGAAGTAACAGACAGTAGATCATTTATAAAAATGAGAAAGAGAGTAGGGGACAGAACAGAGCCTTGGGGGACACCAGCATTTATTTGGTGAGTTGCAGATTTGAAGCCGCCCAAAACAACTTGAATTGAACGGTCCGAAAGTTAATTTCTAATCCATTGAAGAAGAGTATCATCGATTCCAAATGCACGCATTTTCGACAAGAGAGCTTGGTGGCAAACTCTGTCAAATGCTTTTGAAATATCAAGCGCAAGGATCTTACTTTCACCACCTTGATGAAGAGATTGGTTCCACTTTTCGGTTAGATATGTCATCAAATCACCAGTGGACCTGTTGCTACGAAAACCATACTGCCGTTCATTAAGAAGTTTTCGCGATTCAAGATATTTCATTAGCTGACGGTTTATCAGCGTTTACATGACCTTAGAAAGAAGGGACGTAAGTGCAATTGGTCGGTAGGAGGAGGGAGAAGAAGATTCGCCTTTTTTTGGTACAGGCTGGACAAATGTTGTTTTCCATCTTCCCGGAAAGAGCCCTGAAGAATAGGACAGATGGAAAAGCTTACGCAATGGTTTTGCCAGCGAAGAAGAACACCTCTTCAGAACGATAGGGGAAATACCATCTGGACCAGCGGATTTGTGAAAGTCAAGATCTTGAAGTACTCTAGTCACTGTACGAGTGCGAAAGTGGATTGGTCCCATAGAGAATTCTACGCGCTCGAGTACAGGGGGACACAAAGCACAATCTGGGAGCATTGAGCTGACTGCAAAGGGAGCAGCAAGCAGATTGGCCTTATCTGTAGAGCTGACAGCTGGAATGACGTTGTAAATGAGTGTCGGGATAGATGACGAGGCCGAATTCTTGATGTTTTTATTATCATTGGAATGTGGTCTAAACCCGTTGCTAAAATTTTTATTGAAACCGTTCGGTTGAAAATGTGGTTCATTATTATTTCTTGTTATTTCGGAACGGTGACTATTTCGACTACTTGGATCATTAACATCCAGAGAAGTAAGCTGCGAATCTCTTTGTTCTTGGTAGCAATTACTGTCCGTTCCCTGGCCATATGTTCGATTACATTCAAGAGCTTGTCTAACCGAGTCCTGTGTCCGTGTTCTGTAATTATCGCATCGTTATATTTATCACATGAACGATGTGAATTGAAACAAAATTTCATTATATGTATCGCATTTCCGTGTTCTGTAACTATGCGATGCGAAAACTATACCACATGGAACATTGTGAAATGAAACCCCTGGAAATATGTGATAAATCGGTGTTCTGTAACTTTCGAATGCGATAAATTATTCACTTCAACTGTCAAAATTTATCACATTTCAATTGGCTTGCGAGAAAGGGATATTGAATAATTTTAAACGGATAGTGGATAGTGAACAGTTTTTATTTTTTATTTATCAAAATATACAATTCGTTGATCAAGTTCAACGTTTAAAAAAATGCAAAAGAAATAAAAAATAACTAATAAAAACAGTCAGAATTAGTGGAGAAGACTGTAGGAAGAAAGAATTCAGCAAGCAAATAATTAAGATCCATTTGGAACGAACTGTGTTGCTACAAAAATAAACAGTTTGGTGAATACAAAGGTTCTTGTTTAAAAAAAAAAAATTATTTCATATATTTTTTTCATAGACAGACAAAATAAATGCAAAATTTTAACTTCAATTCATCAACATAATGTTGTCTTAAATCAGCGTTAGGATCAGATTAATTTAAAAAAAATCGTCTGAGTCTAGCAGAACTAGCGATCATCGTATTTTTGAAAATTCAACAGAAACACGTAATTTTCCGATAATCCGCTAAAAAGTCGCACTGCACCACTCTTATCCCAACAACATATACACACAAATACACACTGAATTTCCTCGCCAAACCACCCATCGATTTCCAGTATTTTGACAATCCTTCCAATTTCCTATAATATTAAAAGTTACCACGATATATTTTATCGCATAGAGTTACAGAACACCAATTCTTTCCACATGCGGTAAACGGTGGAATTTTGTGTTCAAAGTTTTCGATGCGAAGAGTTATCGCATGAGTTACATAACATGGGCACTGCACGCACTTCTGGATCGCGTCAAACATCGATTTTAGCATAAATGCTGGGCTTGCGCCGATACAAGCGTCAACTACCGTTTTAATATGTGCCTCTAAAGAAGATTTATTGGGGTAAATCGGCGTTGGATTTGGTGCAGAAACAGTATTATGGTGCATATTAATATCATTCTGAGAACGGTTATGCTGACTATTCGAATGGACTGGCTGTGACAAGCTTGTTGTTGTATTGATTGGTCATGGCGTTTGAACTTATTGATGGTATTAAAGGGGGGAATTGGTGGTTAGAGAGACATTGGCCCCCTGCAAGGACAGCGAATTCTGCACGTCATCATATAAGTTTGATCGATTGGCTGCTATTTGACTTACCCCACCAGGAGGTGAATGGACGATCGGTTATCTCGAGTTATTCATTTCAATTGAATCTCGTGTTGTGTCTAACCCGAGTTGTCTGTTAACCCCTGATCGCGTCACTAAACTTTTGTGCGTACTAGAAGTAGTTTTTCTCTTTTCCTTTGGGGTTGCTCCCTTATGTTCACTTATTTTAAATAAACGAATAGAATAGCTATTTGAGGTTTATAATGTGATTCGCCTTATGATTGAAAAACGCAAAATATTGGAAATCATTCGATGTAATTCCAGACTAAAAAAAATATTAAAGGATGACCGAAAGTAAAGAAATTAGTTCATTAATATTTAGACGAGCTAAGATAGACTTGAAAAGGGTGAAATTTGGTTTGGCAAAACAAAAAATTGATTAAGAATGTAGGGCTTGCGATATGAATAACGCAGTTAATCTTTTCCGTTAAATATCTCATTTTTTGTGGATCGTCACTGCTGAAACAAACTTCGCAGTTATAACAGAATGTATAACTCGTCTATGGAAACTTGAAATTAAATAAACTAAGTAATGCAACATTTCAATAAGTCATAAACTTATTAGCGTTTCCAAGTTGATCTCACGAAATAGCACGCATGATCAGCTGACATTCACAATTTATTTGTTATTCTATAGCAGGAAGCTGGGATAGCAAATCGAATTCCCGCTAGGCTAGATATCCTTCTTCGAAGAGCTACCTGAACCACTGGACAATGAGTCTTTGACACGAGTTCTGACTTCTTCGAGCGAGTATCTATCATTCCAAACTTTAAAGTTGGTCGACCAAGCCGATAGAAGATACAAAAAAGATGTGCAAACATAAATTGAATAAGAAAGAAATTTGACTGACTATAGTGTCGAATAAAATGAAGAAAAAGTTCCTATATGCTTTAACCAAAAACAAAGTATTGCAATGAGAGCCTCGGGATGATTATGCCTGAGCATAATGGTGATTTGTCGCTCTGGTTCGGCAGCTGGGTGGCACGCTTGCCTACGCTCGCCTTAACTTGCTGCCTCTTACTCCCACACAAAACAAACTTACTATCATGCCAGAAAATAAAATAAAATAGTAAATTGAAATTGTCCTGTCGGGTTGGTTACCCACCAGGCGCGTCCCCAGGTGGTGGATAGGGGGACCTCGGTACGATACGTTCGTGATCCGAGGTTTTAGAGTCATAGCGGCGTCTTATACACCGTCAAAGCTCTATCGCGAACCAAACCAAAAAAACAAGTATGCAGGAACAACGTAATGATTTGAATACTCCAGGTGGTACTCGCATGGGCGAAAATCCACCCGTGGTCTTTTCGACCACGGTCGGGGCACGGATTCTGGAGGCCCCAACCGACATACATTTACCCCCCGCCTGTACAGGCGTTGACCTTCGAGCTGCGAAAAAGTTTGCTTCCGAAGATTCCTGCAGCTCTATCTCCGACACGTTCGGTAGACTGGGCTGGAAACATGAAGAAAGTGGCGGAGAGGTTCAACCTGATACGCTTAATCTTCAGACCAATAGACAGACAGCCGATAGGTGTGATGCTGCCGACGAGGCCTGCGAAACCGAACAGGTGAAACGGGCCACAGAGGCGGCGTCCACTGGTCAGCGTCCATCTAAGAGCCAGCGAAAGAGGAAAATGAGAAAGGCGGCTATCGTGCGGCGCAAAGAAACTGCACCGCCAGTTGAAGGCGCAAGCGCTGAGAACTGCCCTTCCCCGGCGGCGACGGCAAAGAGATGCAGGTCGGCAGAGGTTACCCCAACCGAAACCAGCCAGCTGACTGAAACCAACGCTGCCTCCTCTTCCAATGGCTCGAACAGGAAAAAACGGAGGAAGAAGGCCTCTAGCACTCCTGTCGGTGGAACTACGCGCGCACCTTCTGCGTGCCCTTCCACTAGAACACCTCCAGCTGATGGAGGTCCCCGCGCCCAAAACCTGAGTGAAACAGCTGCTGCAAGCAGAAATGCTCGCGGCGGCAGTAGGCAGAAAATTGCTGTCGCGGGAACATCTGTCAGCAAGAAAAAGACGGAATCTTACAAGAAAGCCGTTACCTCTTCTCTGGTGTTACTCATCAGAAAGGCTGGCGAAGACAACAGCATGACCGACGCAGAGTGCAAACACTGTGAAGATCACCTGTGGGAGCTGGCAAAAGCATCCAATGAATGCATTCAAATGGAGGGCAGTGAACTGAAGAACAGAACCTTTACGGTGAAGTGCTCAACACAGCAATCCTTTGAATGGCTTAGTAAGACGGTGCCGAAAATTCCCCCTCTGGGAACCACAACTTTTGAGGTTTTCAGACCCCCCAAAAAAACGCGCGCCATCTGCTGGATCCCAGGGAAACTTAGGAAGACGGCGGATGTGCTAGCGAGCCTACACACCCAGAATCCTGGGCTTGATACTAGCGACTGGACTGTTCATTCCCACAGGGAGAGTAGAAACAAGGATGATAAGGAAGGATCTACTCTCGTTGTCGGTTTAGATAAAAGTTCTGTCGAGACTATCAGGTCCGGGTATGGGATGCGTCCTTATTTGCACCTTGGAAGGATTCAATTCCGCTTTATTTCCAAGTGAGTGCGAGTAACGGACGAAAACCCCTAGTTTATACCAATGATTGTATTTACTCAGATCAATCTTCAACACTCCAAGGCTGCTACTGCTCTTATCAGTAAGAAGCTTTCCGTGTTGAGCACAAAAGCCCACATAACATCCATACAGGAGCCATGGGTGTGGAAAAATCGCATCTGTGGCCTTGGAGGTGTCCGTGGCACCACGATACTCTGTGACGAGCGGTCCGAGAGACCAAGGGCTTGTCTTGCTGTGTCGAACCTTCTCTCAGTGACTAAGCTTGGACAATTTTGTGGCCAAGATTTGGTTGCTGCAGCCATTAGCTACGAAACGAATGGAGACTGGACGACCTTCGTCGTGGCGTCAGCTTATCTCCCCTATGATTCAGTAGTGCCTCCACCACCAAGGGCAATTGCTGAACTTATAGACTATTGCGACACCAGGAAGATGGGCCTAGTTATATGCTGTGATGCCAATGCTCAAAACACTGTTTGGGGCAGCAGCAAATGCAACATGCGAGGAAACCATCTCCTGGATTTCATTCTATCATCTGATCTTACTATCAACAATGTTGGCTCGCAACCAACTTTTGTGACGTCAAGAAGACAGGAAGTGATCGACCTAACTTTATCAAATAGATACTTTAAGGCGGTTACTAACTGGAGGGTCTCTTCGGAGGCATCCCTCTCAGATCATAGATATATCGAATTCCAAATCGAATGCGAAGCCATGACTTTGCAGGAGAGGAGGAATCCAAGAAAAACCAACTGGATACGCTTCAGGGAGGAAATGGGAAAAACTCTCAAAACTCCAACCAAACTCAGGACGAGACAAAAGGTAGAGGATGCTGTTAAAAACCTGAATAGTGCCATTACTAGCTGTTTCGAACTGACGTGTCCAGTAAGTAAACCCCCTGGCAGAACGCCGGTTCCCTGGTGGAGCTCGGAACTGCAAAGAATTCGTAGAGAAGCTAGAAAGCTTCTAAATAGGTCACTCAAGACTGATTTAGAGACAGACTGGAATCTCTACCGATCGAAGCAGAAGGAATATAAGAGGCTAATTCGGGTATCGAAAAGTGCTTCTTATAGGAATTTCTGCGAAAAGATTGAAACACTGGGTGAAACTAGTAGGCTGGTTAACCTGTCGGGTTGGTTACCCACCAGGCGCGTCCCCAGGTGGTGGATAGGGGGACCTCGGTACGATACGTTCGTGATCCGAGGTTTTAGAGTCATAGCGGCGTTTTATACACCGTCAAAGCTCTATCGCGAACCAAACCAAAAAACAAGTATGCAGGAACAACTTAATGATTCAAATACTCCAGGTGGTACTCGCATGGGCGAAAATCCACCCGTGGTCTTTTCGACCACGGTCGGGGCACGGATTCTGGAGGCCCCAACCGACATACATATACCCCCCGCCTGTACAGGCGTTGACCTTCGAGTTGTGAAAAGGTTTGCTTCCGAAGATTCCTGCAGCTCTATCTCCGACACGTTCGGTAGACTGGGCTGGAAACATGAAGAAAGTGGCGGAGAGGTTCAACCTGATACGCTTAATCTTCAGACCAATAGACAGACAGCCGATAGGTGTGATGCTGCCGACGAGGCCTGCGAAACCGAACAGGTGAAACGGGCCACAGAGGCGGCGTCCACTGGTCAGCGTCCATCTAAGAGCCAGCGAAAGAGGAAAAGGAGAAAGGCGGCTATCGTGCGGCGCAAAGAAACTGCACCGTCAGTTGAAGGCGCAAGCGCTGAGAACTGCCCTTCCCCGGCGGCGACGGCAAAGAGATGCAGGTCGGCAGAGGTTACCCCAACCGAAACCAGCCAGCTGACTGAAACCAACGCTGCCTCCCCTTCCAATAGCTCCAACAGGAACAAACGGAGGAAGAAGACCTCAAGCACTCCTGTCGGTGGAACTGCGCGCGCACCTTCTGCGTGCCCTTCCACTAGAACACTTCCAGCTGATGTATTTCCAATGATTGGATTTACTCAGATTAACCTTCAACACTCCAAGGCTGCTACTGCACTCATCAGTAAGAAGCTTTCTGTGTTGAATACAAAAGCCCACATAATATCCATACAGGAGCCATGGGTGTGGAAAAATCGCATCTGTGGCCTTGGAGGTGTCCGTGGCACTACGATACTCTGTGACGAGCGGTCCGAGAGACCAAGGGCTTGTCTTGCTGTGTCGAACCTTTTCTCAGCGACTAAGCTTGGACAATTTTGTGGCCAAGATTTGGTTGCTGCAGCCATTAGCTACGAAACGAATGGAAATTGGAAGACCTTCATCGTGGCGTCAGCTTATCTCCCCTATGATTCGGTAGTACCTCCACCACCGAGGGCAATTGCTGAACTCATTGACTATTGCGACACCAGGAAGATGGGCCTAGTTATATGCTGTGATGCCAATGCTCAAAACACTGTTTGGGGCAGCAGCAAATGCAACATGCGAGGAAACCATCTCCTGGATTTCATTCTATCATCTGATCTTACTATCAACAATGTTGGCTCGCAACCAACTTTTGTGACGTCAAGAAGACAGGAAGTGATCGACCTAACTTTATCAAATAGATACTTTAAGGCGGTTACTAACTGGAGGGTCTCTTCGGAGGTGTCCCTCTCAGACCATAGATATATCGAATTCCAAATCGGATGCGAAGCCATAACTTTGCAGGAGAGGAGGAATCCGAGAAAAACCAACTGGATACGCTTCAGGGAGGAATTAGGGAAAACTCTCAAAACTCCAACCAAACTCAGGACGAGACAAAAGGTAGAGGAAGCTGTTCAAGACCTGAATAGTGCCATTACTAGCTGTTTTGAACTGACGTGCCCAGTAAGCAAACCCCCTGGCAGAACACCGGTTCCCTGGTGGAGCTCGGAACTGCAAAGAATTCGTAGAGAAGCTAGAAAGCTTCTAAATAGGTCACACAAGACTGATTTGGAGACAGACTGGAATCTCTACCGATCGAAGCAGAAGGAATATAAGAGGCTAATTCGGGTATCGAAAAGTGCTTCTTATAAGAATTTCTGCGAAAAGATTGAAACGCTGGGTGAAACTAGTAGGTTGGTTAAAGTTCTGAAAAAGGGCAAACCAGCCAAACTGGACTCACTTAGAAAACTTGATGGCACCTTCACTGAGACGAAAGCGGAAACTCTTAGTTATCTGCTGGAGTCTCACTTTCCGGGTAACCAGATTACAATTGGTTCACAACCAGCCCCGATTACCGAGACTATGAGTGAGCCAATACAAACAACTCGGCGTAGCTGGTATATTGCGAAGGCCGTGGTGACGGACGAGGCCATTAAATACGCATTTGCGTCTTTTGACGGCTTCAAGTCGCCTGGTACGGACGGAATATACCCAGCCATGCTGCAACAATGTACAAACCAGCTGCTACCGACTATGAAGAAAATCTTCACCGCTGTCCTAGCACTGGCATACATTCCAACACCCTGGCGTACAGTTAGAGTGGCATTCATACCAAAAATTGGCAGAAGTGACTACTCGCTCGCCAAGAGCTTCAGACCAATCAGTCTGACTTCTTTCTTGCTGAAAAGCTTGGAAAGGCTGGTCGAGCTTCACGTGCGCAAAGGTGCTTTACGATTGCACCCACTATCTCCGATGCAACATGCCTATCAACGCGGAAAATCCTGCGAGACTGTGCTCCAAAATCTAGTTGGTAGAATTGAAGGCGCGCTTGACAGGAAAGAATACGCGATAGGCATTTTCATCGATATTGAGGGTGCTTTTGACAATGCGACTTTTGATAGCATGTGCAGCTCCGCCAGACAACACGGAGTAGACGAACCATTGGTGTTGTGGATTAAAGCAATGCTAATGAATAGAACGTTGGTTGCGGATGCGGATTGTGGCCGCTATGTTATGGCGGGGGTAAACAGAGGCTGCCCGCAAGGCGGCGTCATGTCTCCACTGCTGTGGTGTATGCTGGTCGACTCTCTGTTGAACGCACTCAACAGTTCTAATATTTACGCTCAGGCGTACGCGGATGATGTTGCCGTGCTTTCTGTTGGATCATGCCTAGCGACTGTATGCGCCAAGGCGCAGGCGGCCCTTGACGTGATCGACGAATGGTGCACTAGGAATGGGCTCTCGGTCAATCCTCTTAAAACTGAGGTTGTTCTCTTTACGAGAAGGAGGAAGCTGGTCGGGTTGACTCAGCCAGTGCTAAAAGGCGTCACAATCCAACTCTCCAATGAAGCAAAGTATCTGGGAGTCATCCTGGATAGCAAACTTCTTTGGTCCAAACATGTTGAGCTGAAGACTGCCAAGGCGCTGTCTATTTTCTGGCAGTGCAAAGGCATTTTCGGCAAGACATGGGGCTTATCACCGAAAAGAGTCCTATGGATTTATACGGCTATGATAAGACCATTTATAGCATACGCATCGGTTGTTTGGTGGAATAAGCTTTCACGTAAATACGTCACTGCTGCTTTTGCCAAACTCCAAAGGCAGGTATGTCTCGGCTGCACGGGGGCCTTCCCCAGCACGCCTGGCTCCGGCCTAGATGCACTATTGAACCTTCCGCCCCTTGATGTTTACATCATGGGCTGTACAATCAAGGCTATCTCACGTCTTACAAGAGGTGGCTTTTGGTATAACTCGCACTGGAGTTTTGATGAACTTGCGCAACGGTTGTCCTTCGACTCCTGTCTTATGGATATGCCGTCTGATGCGATGACACCGGAACTTCGGCTAAAGCGCAAATACGAGGTCGACTTTCCTCGCGTCCAGGACTGGCTCTGGCCGGACTCTGAACCTGGAAGGGAATGCAGTCGAATCTTTACGGATGGCTCCAAAACCGATCAAGGATCTGGTGCTGGTGTCTTCGTGGAGAGCGATAGCGTTAGACTTTTCTTTCCGTTAGGCAAACATGCGTCAGTCTTCCAAACAGAGACTTATGCTATCCTAATGGCCATGGACTATGTCACGAGGAACAGGTGGAGGGGGCGAAGTATCTGCGTCTGTAGCGACAGTCAGGCTGCGCTTAAGGCCTTACTCAAACCCTTAACTACCTCCAAAATAGTACGTGAATGCAAGATATCTCTGAATTCGGTCGGAAGGCTGAATTCACTTAAACTTGTCTGGGTCCCGGGTCATAACGGGATCACGGGAAATGAGATCTCCGATGAACTTGCTAGACAAGGCTCAGAGGGGGACCTCTCAGGACCTGAACCAGCGATCTGTCTGCCTGCGTCCTCGGTCAGGGCTTCCATTGACGGTTGGGTTTCCTATGAACACAATCGCCGTTGGCATGACTCTCCAGGATGCAGACAGACTAAGCAAATGCTCCCCGACGTCTGTGGGAAATCCGCGGCATTCTTGTTGTCTCTCAACAGAAAAGACTGCAGACAGACTACTGGCGTTCTTACGGGACACTACGCTTTTGCCAAACACCTTAAGGTGCTAGGCCTAAGCGACACCACCATCTGCGAAGCCTGTGGAGAAAGCGACGACACTGCGGAACATTTCGTCTGTGATTGTCCTGCTTTTGCTCGTATCAGGTGGCAGGTATTTGGTGCGGATATGGTGAGTGCTGTAAACCTAAGCTCCTTATCATTGAAGCGCCTTCTCGTTTTTCTTAGAAAAACGAGTAAATTCCCACAGTAAAATGTGGTGTGTCTGCCTGGCAGTACAATGGACCAGTATTGAGTCTGAGTGCTCCAGTGCAGAAAGTTTCACACATCCCGACAAAAAAAAAAAAAAAAAAAAAAAAAAAAAGGCTGGTTAAAGTTCTGAAAAAGGGCAAACCAGCCAAATTGGACTCACTTAGAAAACCTGATGGCACCTTCACTGAGACGAAAGCGGAAACTCTTAGTTATCTGCTGGAGTCTCACTTTCCGGGTAACCAAATTACAATTGGTTCACAACCAGCCCCGATTACCGAGACTATGAGTGAGCCAAGACAAACAACTCGGCGTAGCTGGTATATTGCGAAGGCCGTGGTGACGGACGAGGCCATTAAATACGCATTTGCGTCTTTTGACGGCTTCAAGTCGCCTGGTACGGACGGAATATACCCAGCCATGCTGCAACAATGTACAAACCAGCTGCTACCGACTATGAAGAAAATCTTCACCGCTGTCCTAGCACTGGCATACATTCCAACACCCTGGCGTACAGTTAGAGTGGCATTCATACCAAAAATTGGCAGAAGCGACTACTCGCTCGCCAAGAGCTTCAGACCAATCAGTCTGACTTCTTTCTTGCTGAAAAGCTTGGAAAGGCTGGTCGAGCTTCACGTGCGCAAAGGTGCTTTGCGATTGCACCCACTATCTCCGATGCAACATGCCTATCAACGCGGAAAATCCTGCGAGACTGCGCTCCAAAATCTAGTTGGTAGAATTGAAGGCGCGCTTGACAGAAAAGAATACGCGATGGGCATTTTCATCGATATTGAGGGTGCTTTTGACAATGCGACTTTTGATAGCATGTGCAGCTCCGCCAGACAACATGGAGTAGACGAACCATTGGTGTTGTGGATTAAAGCAATGCTAATGAATAGAACGTTGGTTGCGGATGCGGATTGTGGCCGCTATGTTATGGCGGGGGTAAACAGAGGCTGCCCGCAAGGCGGCGTCATGTCTCCACTGCTGTGGTGTATGCTGGTCGACTCTCTGTTGAACGCACTCAACAGTTCTAATATTTACGCTCAGGCGTACGCGGATGATGTTGCCGTGCTTTCTGTTGGATCATGCCTAGCGACTGTATGCGCCAAGGCGCAGGAGGCCCTTGACGTGATCGACGAATGGTGCACTAGGAATGGGCTCTCGGTCAATCCTCTTAAAACTGAGGTTGTTCTCTTCACGAGAAGGAGGAAGCTGGTCGGGTTGACTCAGCCAGTGCTAAAAGGCGTCACAATCCAACTCTCCAATGAAGCAAAGTATTTGGGAGTCATCCTGGATAGCAAACTTCTTTGGTCCAAACATGTTGAGCTGAAGACTGCCAAGGCGCTGTCTATTTTCTGGCAGTGCAAAGGCATTTTCGGCAAGACATGGGGCTTATCACCGAAAAGAGTCCTATGGATTTATACGGCTATGATAAGACCATTTATAGCATACGCATCGGTTGTTTGGTGGAATAAGCTTTCACGTAAATACGTCACTGCTGCTTTTGCCAAACTCCAAAGGCAGGTATGTCTCGGCTGCACGGGGGCCTTCCCCAGCACGCCTGGCTCCGGCCTAGATGCACTATTGAACCTTCCGCCCCTTGATGTTTACATCATGGGATGTACAATCAAGGCTATCTCGCGTCTTACAAGAGGTGGCTTTTGGTATAACTCGCACTGGAGTTTTGATGAACTTGCGCAACGGTTGTCCTTCGACTCCTGTCTTATGGATATGCCGTCTGATGCGATGACACCGGAACTTCGGCTAAAGCGCAAATACGAGGTCGACTTTCCTCGCGTCCAGGACTGGCTCTGGCCAGACTCTGAACCTGGAAGGGAATGCAGTCGAATCTTTACGGATGGCTCCAAAACCGATCAAGGATCTGGTGCTGGTGTCTTCGTGGAGAGCGATAACGTTAGACTTTTCTTTCCGTTAGGCAAATACGCGTCAGTTTTCCAAACAGAGACTTATGCTATCCTAATGGCCATGGACTATGTTACGAGGAACAGGTGGAGGGGGCGAAGTATCTGCGTCTGTAGCGACAGTCAGGCTGCGCTTAAGGCCCTACTCAAACAATTAACTACCTCCAAAATAGTACGTGAATGCAAGATATCTCTGAATTCGGTCGGAAGGCTGAATTCACTTAAACTTGTCTGGGTCCCGGGTCATAACGGGATCACGGGAAATGAGATCTCCGATGAACTTGCTAGACAAGGCTCAGAGGGGGACCTCTCAGGACCTGAACCAGCGATCTGTCTGCCTGCGTCCTCGGTCAGGGCTTCCATTGACGGTTGGGTTTCCTATGAATACAATCGCCGTTGACATGACTCTCCAGGGTGCAGACAGACTAAGCAAATGCTCCCCGACGTCTGTGGGAAATCCGCGGCATTCTTGTTGTCTCTCAACAGAAAAGACTGCAGACAGACTACTGGCGTTCTTACGGGACACTACGTTTTTGCCAAGCACCTTAAGGTGCTAGGCCTAAGCGACACCACCAACTGCGAAGCCTGTGGAGAAAGCGACGACACTGCGGAACATTTCCTCTGTGATTGTCCTGCTTTTGCTCGTATCAGGTGGCAGGTATTTGGTGCGGATATGGTGAGTGCTGTAAACCTAAGCTCCTTATCATTGAAGCGCCTTCTTGTTTTTCTCAGAAAAACGAGTAAATTCCCACAGTAAAATGTGGTGTGTCTGCCTGGCAGTACAATGGACCAGTATTGAGTCTGAGTGCTCCAGTGCAGAAAGTTTCACACATCCCGACAAAAAAAAAAAAAAAAAAAAAAAAAAAAAATTGAAATTGTAATTCCACAAAGGCCTGCCATATCCGCTATTATGCCGAGGAACTAATTTTGTCTAGCGGTAGATGATATCGTACTTATCTATAGAAACCGATTACAGGTCATAAGTTCCGGAATCTACATTCTTACTGTAGCGGCGGCTCAGATATTGTTTAAGCCAATTCGGGATACCCACCTCGCATGACATCAAAGGTAGTGCCACACCATGTCACCAACACCCCTCCTAAAACTCGTTGATGACCCCTTAATCTTGTCGCCTTCACTCTTTCTCTTTTCTACATCTCGCCGAGCTCTCCTTTCAGATAATATCACCGAATCATATTCACCATGTTAAAAATGAACGAAACCAATTGGCTTTAATTTGATACACAAAATTCATTTAATAATGAAAAAAAATCATTTGGAAATTCGATTGATAATTACACATGAAAAACTACTTTTCAAATAGTATCCCTTTCGCTTAAATTCTTACAAATAAATTTTTTCCTCAAAGCTAAGGTGCACGTAACCCCTTTGAATCACAATTAAAATAGTTCACTCAATTAAACTCCCAAAAAAATGTAAAGCAGATACTATGTAGGTTACTCTGTTTATAAGTATATGACTTATGCTCGTACTTTTAGATAGTAAAGAGGACTTAAATGCATTGTAGATATTATTGGTTATTATTTCTACATGTTAGTTTTAATTTATTTATTTCTTAGGCTCTATGTTAGGATGATTCTTTTTTTACGATAATTTTCTTTGTTTTACTTTTTTTCCTTCTAACCTGTCACTTTTTTTTTTTTTTAATTACCATTGATCATCGTTACTTGCAATGACAATTACTCAAAAAAAAACATAGGGGCGGGCTACAGTCCGCTTGGGCGAACTGTTGGATACCCTATTCTTATTCCTATATCTCATAAGTGGGCGTGACAAAAATTTAAAGGATTTTAACGAAAAAACTAAGCTTTTGTAAATAAAAACGCTCCCTAGCTCAAACTTTGGTTTTTCAATAAAATTGTTTTATTTAATTGTGGGCGTGTCAGTAGGCGGATTTAAAAAAAATTTAAGTATGAGCATAAAGGGCACCTAGAGAGTATATACTATAAATTTCAGCTCCCTAGCTCAAACTTTGGACTTTCAAAAATAAAAAAAAAATAATTGTGGGCGTGTCAGTAGGCGGATTTTGAAAATATTTACACATGAGCATAAAGGGCCCTTAGAGAGTATATATTAAAAATTTCAGCTCCCTAGCTAAAATTTTGGTTTTTCAAAAAAAATATTTTATTTAATTGTGGGCGTGTCAGTGGGCGGATTTTGAAAATTTTATGTCCCAAGCAGTTTTATGGGCCAAAGATCATATATAAAAAATTTCAGCTTTCTAGCTCAAAATTCAATTTTTCCCAAAATTTGTTTTATTTAATTGTGGGCGTGTCAGTGGGCGGATTTTGAAAATTCTTAAACTTGATTATTTCGGGACCCTAGAGAGTATATGGTTAAAATTTCAGCTCTCTAGGTCCAGTTTAAAGGCCTAATTTTTGCCGACGGACGGACGGACGGACGGACGGACGGACGGACGGACGGACGGACGGACATGGCTAGATCGACATTACTATCGATGCTGATCATAAATATAGTAACTTTTAGGGGTCTACGGGCAATATTAAGGTATGTTACAAACTATGCGTCAAAATTAATATACCCCTAGAATAGGGTATAATTAAGCTTTTGGTGCATATATATGTTTTTTTTTCTCTTTTTTTTTGTGTGTGTAGACGCGCAGGTATGTTGAATGCATTCCCAGTGGGTGCATTTACTCCGAGTATGATGAGCTCTGTCTGGTACTTGGCCTGTGTCTAGTGGAGTGTCTTCCTCTAATGATTTGAAGACGGATTATGAATCGATGATCAACGGTGTTATGGCTTTCATCATATCACGTGCTTTTCTTACTTTGCTGATTTATAACTGGCTACACATTACACATTCTTTATTCGAGATAATTTTAACTGTGAATTATTTTTGCTCAAGTCTCAAATAGTAAGTGAGAGCTTTTATATTTGAATTATAAAAGTATTGCGCATATATTACATCGGAGTAAACATAAACTCCACAAATGACACCTTAGTGTAGATCCGACGAAACCGTAGCTAGTTCGGTTTGAAGACCAAGTGTAAGGTCTTAAAAACACTGATATTGCCAGTTTTGCTTTACGGCGCCGAGTGCTGGACGATAAGCAGGAAAGGAGAGCTAATTTTGGGTTCCTTGGAAAGAAAAATATGCCGTCGGATATTTGGTCCTGTGTGCAAGGGGAGCAAAGGGAGGAGAAGATATATCCATGAACTCTGAGCTGTACCAAGATGTGGATGTAGTCCAAAAAGCAAAAATACGTCGACGACTCCCATCTCTCAGGTTCGAGATGACAAGGAAGACGGAACCTCCACCATCGCGGATGCCAGAGCGTTGGGTCTAGACAACTGGAAGCAGCGTGCCTGTGATCGCAGAGGACGGAATGGCGCAGTGTCTCAGGCAGAGACTGTCCACGGGTCAGAAGTCCGTTAAGTAAGTAATACAGAAATTATTAAGATCTCTTCCATATGCTTTCTCGTAAATATGCTAATGAAATCAAAAATTAATAAAGAACAAAAATAACGTCAATAAGCAGCGAAATTCGTCTCCACTGCCCTTTGTTTTATCAGTCCAATTGTCATCAGGACTAGACTAGCGCCAACCACTCGCATGTACAAACATTTCCCCTTAAGTGCTAATTAAAAGAGCCTTAGCTTAATACGACGAAGTAAATATGAATTCCCTCGTTAATGGCAACCCATAAAAAAATCCACACATATACACGCAGGACGAGACCTATTTTTACGACTTTCTTTCCAATTACATTGAGCCGATTTCGAAATTAATTAATGAAGCAATCTAGGTTTTGGGGTCACAATATCCACTAATAGCTCCTGTGGTGCATAGATCGAGGGCGCAGTAACCATAAATCGCACGCTTTCTGACAGTGCAAAATTTTATGATTTGTGGTCATGGAGGCAACAAAAGGATAGCAGCATTTAAGTACGACAATTTATAGGCAAATAAAGTATTTCTGTGGAGGGAGGGAGCAACAAATTGAGTTTGTGTTTTTTTGGTGTTAAGTATGAACGGAGTTTGTTGTTGCTGCGCAAACACAAACTCATCCCCAAAACACACCATATCCTGTATGTTGTAATTAAAACACTTGTGAACTAGTTGAAATGCTTTATTGGAATCACCCCATCTTAGACTTCATACGTTTTAAATACAATGCTTTGTTTAAACCTAAAAGTGTACATAAGCGACTATATACATAGAGAGAAATGAAACCAGCGTTGCCCATGCAACTAAATGATAGTGTTAAGAAGTAACAATTCCCCCCTTTTTTTTCATTTCAAGAACAACTAGTAACAACATAATTCAAAAGTTATTAAAGTGTACATAATTCATTTAAAACAAACTAAAAATAAATCAAGCTAAGTTGAGCCTATTTCGTGTAGTTCAATCTTTCTACAGTCTTTTTAATGCGATTACTTCGACGTAAAATGCCAGGCACATGGTCATGACTAGTGTCATCTTTATTTTCATCCGGTTTCGCCTTACTTTCAGTTTCTATCATGGGTTGTTGTTGCTCCTCCATATCTTCGCTTGGATATTTTATGTCTGATACCTGGTTGCCAGCATTTACCATCTGGTCGATATGACGGCGTGCTACTTGTCCATTGTCCAATTCGACTTTGTAATGCAATTTTCCATCCTTATCAGAAACCCATCCGAAAACCCACTTATCCTTTCCCATATAATTCCGAACCGCTACTCTTTCCCCCTTTGAAAAACTCCTACAATGTTTCTCTTCATTCACTGGTGTAAAACCGCTATCTTTTTCGGGTACTAATAACGAAAATTTGGAATATACGGGATATTTGAAGATAATTTTTGATGGAGACATTTTTGTTACCGGATGAGGTGTTATTCTGTAATGGAGGAGAATCTCATTCAACTTAGTTTGTAAGTCCTCTTTTAAATCCTTTAAGCATTTTAATTTATTTTTCAACGTCTGTACATAACGTTCTGCCTGCCCGTTTGTTGCCGGGTGATAGGGTGCAGTACGCCTATGCACGATCTTATGCTTATTACAAAATACTTTAAACTTTACGTTTGTAAATTAAGCACCATTATCGGTGCAAAAGACTTTAGGTGTCCCAAATGTCGAAAAAATTCGACCTAATATTTCAATTGTTGTTTCAGTGGTTATTCTCTTAAGTATATGAATCTCGGGCCATTTCGAGAAAGAATCAATATACAGGAGAAAATATGTGTCCATAAATGGTCCCGCGAAGTCCAAATGAACTCTTTCCCATGGATGTAAAGGGTATGCCCAGTGGTGGATTTCGACTTTTGGTGGATTTCTGCGTGTTTTGCAACAATTAGTGCAATTCAATACAAAATCCTCAATATGCTGGTCTATTTTAGACCACCAGCAAAAACTGCGTGCTAGTTCCTTCATTCGTGTTTGCCCAAAGTGAGCAGAGTGAAGATCCGCAAGCACAGTCCTTTGAAACACTGTAGGTATAACAACACGTATGCCACGCATTATACACCCGCTTTGTAACGAAAATTCGGATTGGTCAATTCCAAACCTATCATTTGCATGTACATTTGTCCCTTTCTGAAGGCCTTTCAAAAGATTTTTCAGCTGTATATCTACCGCAGTAGCTTCCGCTATTTCCTTAGCTGTAATTGGCATGGTTTCAATCTGATTTATTTCAAATAAATCTGATTCTTCGATGTGTAGCTGGTTTTTATCAGCCTTTACTGGAAGCCTAGACATGGCGTCCGCATTACAGTTCTGTTCCGATCTTTTGTACCTAATGGTATAATTAAAAGCTTGTAAAAATATGGCATAATGCTGCATGCGCATAGCCGACATGTGTGGCAGATTCTTTTCGGCAGAGAAAATCTGTACCAACGGTTTGTGATCCGTAAACAGTATAAATTTTCGCCCATACAAAAATTGATAAAACTTTTTTACCCCAAAAATAATTGCATAAGCTTCTTTGTCAATTTGGGACCATTTTCGTTGGGATTCTTGAAGTGTCTGAGAAGCGAATTGAACTGGTCTCTCACTGCCATCGGGAAATATGTGAGACAAAACTGCACCAACCCCCACTGGCGATGCATCAGTCGCAAGGCAAAGTGGTTTTTCCTTCGAGTAATGAACTAAAAAATGTTCCGATAGAATTTCTTCTTTTATCTTGCTAAATGCGCACTCACATTCTGGCGTCCAGTGGAACTTGGCAGATTTCCTAAGCAACTTGTGCAATGGTTCCAATATATCGGATAGACTCCGAAAGAAACGCCCATAATAATTTACCAGGCCCAGCAATGACCGTAAATCTGATATGTTCGTGGGCCGTGGAGCATTAGAAATTGCTTTAATTTTGCTTTTCGTTTTATGAATGCCGTCCTTATCTATTTTATATCCGCAATACTCAATACTATCTTTAAAGTATTCTGACTTATCTGCATTGATCCGCAAACCAAAGGAAAGTAATTTATCAAAAACCGCTTCTAATCTAGCTAAATGTGTCTTAGCATCCGGCCCGGATACGCAAATATCATCAATAAATACAGCTACTCCCTTTATGCCTTTTAAAATGCTTTCTATCATCTTTTGCCATTCTTCGGGAGCACAACTTAACCCGTACAATAAACGTGTGCTTTTGAACAA
Organism: Portevinia maculata; assembly: GCA_949715645.1. Lineage (NCBI taxonomy): Eukaryota > Metazoa > Arthropoda > Insecta > Diptera > Syrphidae > Portevinia > Portevinia maculata. The sequence continues at coordinate 38,646,857 of OX454528.1, forward strand.
CCCAAGATGTGTGGATAGCGTAAGTTTAAGTTGATCTTCCTCTCTAACTCTCCATTGCATGTATGTCCTTCTCAGATCAATTTTTGAAAATTTAATGCCCCCACCCAAAGCTTCAAAAAGCTCATCAATTGTGGGCAACGGATGCTCATGCACTATCAAAAATTTATTTAAGGTGACTTTAAAGTCACCGCATATTCTGACTTTCCCATTTGGTTTCCGAATTACCACAATTGGAGTAGCCCATTCACTTTGCTCAACTTTTACTAGTAAGCCCCTATCTACCAAATCGTTTAGCTCCTCTTCTACTGGTTCCCGTAACGCAAATGGTATTGGTCTACTCTTCAAAAATATTGGTTTCGCCTCGGGCTTTAATTCAATCGCGACCGGTTTACCTTTTAGCTCCCCAGTATCATTATCAAATAATTTCTGATATCTAACTAATAACTGTGCCAGTTCGGGTGGAGAATTCGGATAAGGGGTTTCTGATATAGAGCAATTAATTACTTTATTTACCTTCTCCGAAAGACTTCCAATAGTGCCTCCTGCAAATGACTTCGTAAGCATTTCAATCAAAGGTAATCCTTTAAATGCTAGCAACCATTCTCTTCCGAATAGTGAGTTTTTGTCCGACTCTACAATATAGAGTTTTAGTCTCTTCCTTTCCGATGATTCGTGGAGAGCAACAACAACTTCTGCGAAACCAAAAACATTTAATACTGAATTATTATAAGTACTCAACTCAATTTTAGATTTATGAATATAAATATGATTAAAATGTTTATTATAGTCATTGATACTCATTACCGATACCCCAGCCCCACTGTCCAGTTCCATTGTAATCGGCTTACTTTCGATCAGCACATCTATCCAAAATTTGTCGCAGCTACCCTCCTTGTCGTTTAATGAGTTTACGTAAACCATCGGTTCTTCATCCTCATCTCCGCTGTCACCATTTTCTAGTTGATTTATTGTTGTATATTGGTTGGTTTTCTTCTTTTGTTTTTGTAGGCATACTCGCGCAAGGTGACCTCTACGGTTGCAATGGCTGCACACCGTGTTAATATGCGAGCAATTGTTCGCAAAATGTGGTCCATCACATCTGAAGCATTTCACTTGTTTCTTCTCCGTCATTTGCATGCATTTATTGTTGTTTTTGTTGTAATTATTGACCGCATGTTTTCCCGTTTTTGAATTTGTCCTAGCTTTGTTGAAATGATTATGAGGCTCCATTCTTGATCTATGGACGGTATTTATCGATGCACTTCTCACTGATTCATTCAACTGCACAGAATTTTGTTGTGATATCTCCAAACTTGTAGCAATTTCAATTGCTCTCACCAACGTTAAATCTTTTGTCTCGAGCAATCGATCCTTAATTCTTTTATCCCGAGTACCGCATACTAACTGGTTTCTGAGGGCCGTTTGTAGATATGTTCCAAAATTGCAATTTATTGCCATTTTACGTAGGACGGCAATATATTCACGGATAGATTCCCCCTCATCCTGTTCGCGATGGTGGAACTTATAGTACTCGGCCACTTCTAGTGGCTTTGGGTTATAGTGTTCCTTTAGCACTTCAACCAGCTCGTTATTGGATTTACTTTCAGGGATCTCTGGTGATATCCCGTCACATAGTAGGTCGAAAGTACTTGGCCCAATGTAGTGAAGCAAGTAATTTACCTTGGCGGCTTGATTTGAGATGCTAAAAATTGAAAAAGCACCTTCAAGTCTTTGCAGCCACCGGTTAAATTTACTTTTGGTTTCGTCAAAGAATTCAATCGAGAAATTTGGAGGTACTCCCACGTATTGGCTTGCAGCACCTGTTCCAGTTCTATTCCCTGTAGCAGCATCCCCATCGACTCCAGCAGCATTATTCGACGTCATTTTACGAAGCAATTTTTATTTTTATTTCTTCAGCAGTAATTTTACTTTGCACAGCACAAGCAGCAATATCTTTTTTATTTTTCTTTTTTCTTTAGGCCACAGTGACCGCAATGTAATATTCTATTGCAAACAGCAACAACCAAAAAAAAAACTTGTAATGCTCGCAATTAATAATGTAATGTAAAAAATCTAAACACGTGACTAATCGGAACCCCTTTTTTTTCGAACACCGTTTACATTCAACTGTTAAATCCCATCCTCGTCGGCATTTGTTGTAATTAAAACACTTGTGAACTAGTTGAAATGCTTTATTGGAATCACCCCATCTTAGACTTCATACGTTTTAAATACAATGCTTTGTTTAAACCTAAAAGTGTACATAAGCGACTATATACATAGAGAGAAATGAAACCAGCGTTGCCTATGCAACTAAATGATAGTGTTAAGAAGTAACACTGTAGAAAATGTCTGACTCCGGCAGAAGCCATAAATAATATGATACGCGTGTATGTGTGTTCCGCAGAATTTGAGTAAATTTACTAGAGAAACATACATTTTGTCAGCTGCAAAGCTGCAAAGTTAACAACACAATGAGGCCAAACATCGTGGGTAGGTTTTAGCCGTAAGTTTTAAATTTCTGGGTTTTTTTACACGATAATTTTCCCGAACTTTACGTTCCGTGCATGAAGCAATGCTAAACAATTTTGTTTCTTGGTAACATTTTGTGCACATGGGCTTCTGGTCCGATTGTGGTTCTTTCTCAGGACTTTTGGTATCAAGCTATATTTGGACACATCAAATTATACCTGGGGCTTTAAATAACGTCAGTAAAGTATGTTTATATATTGATATGGTTTTGCATATCAGTATTTTGTGACTGAATTTAAATGATGCCATTTTTTGTCGGTGCAGAAAATCGCAGGGTAAAGCATTTCGGTTTGGTGACGATGCTTCCACAGCTGCATATTGCACAGCATGCACTTATCCTGTCGCGACTTGAATTTTTTTTGGTGTTTGTTTGCACAACTGCATATTATCATTGTATACAGACTCTATAGTATTCTCACTTCGTGTATACGACGATACGCCACCTATACGCTCCGGGCCAAAACATATGGTGATAGTTTATGCACATTATCCGTGTGTTTCTTTATTTTTTCCGGATAAGGAATAGAAAAGAGAGAATATTAGATTTTTTTATCCGGAATATCCAGAATGGAATGAATAAAGAAACAAAAATGGACCGAATAGAATGACAGCCATTTGTCTATTGACAGCGCTGCCACTTAGTTCAAGAACAAGTACAACATTTACTACTTACAATTAATATATTTTTTCTACTACTGAACTCACATGTGAGGTAATACTCCACTACAGCACTAAAATAAAAACATATATAATAAAACAAATATGAGAAGAGAAACCTTAAGAAAATACAATTAAAGTTCACAAAAACAATAATAATAACGATATCTCAGTAATACAAATTACATTAAATTAATTAAACACCCTTATTATCGTTGTCAAAAATCAATTATTGATAAACGACAAAATTTATTAATTGATCGATATTTTGGTACTATGAATGTCAATCAACAAATTATTCATCCATTGTGAACACTGACAAGCAAAATGCGATAGAGCACGTGCGTAAAGCTATCTCTTTTTGAAGCGCCGCATTTCTTTCTTAAACGTCAAGAAAAAATTGAAGCATACAATTTCAGTAATTTGCAGAAATTGTATGAAAAATTATTGCGATTGTTAATAAAGTGTATATTTAGGTGAAATCAAAGGGAAATTTTCTCCTTATTGAGGAAAAACCTGAGAAAGTATGTCAGGGCAAACAAAATATATAAAAGCAGTGAACATGTTGACCAAAATGACTTGTGCAGCAATTGCTGCATCAGGACAATTTAAAGGCATTATCATTTTTTTGTACAATTTTGTTATTAATTAATTGTTTTTGTTCGTTTATACTTAGTAGTGTTAAAAATATGTATGTAGCAAATTCGTTCAACCTAATTTGTTTCCAAAAAAATACATTTTTGCCAAAAGTTCATTTTTATTTCTCGTACACAATTCTACAAAATTTTTTACGTTGTACTGTTCAAAAGTAGTGTTTGAGTACTCCTTCTTAATTTTATAGCGTAAATAATTTTATTATTCAATTAATCAGCTGAGTACTACTATTGGGAAAACGTATTAAAATTTAATTTTATTTTGTTGTTAGTTGTTTTGTTTAAGCTCATGCTTTTGTGACTGCTTTTTGTTCATAAGATTTATGGAAGTGAAGTTCCAGTGATTGTATCTATTCAATACATATTATTTTATTTTCCAAAAAATCAATTCTACTCACATTTCGTTTTAAAAAGGTTGTTTTACAAACAAAAACAGCGAATGAATTCTCTAAATTTATTTGTCAGTGACGAATTTGTGATTGACTGAACATTTTAAAGCTATCAATATTTTCGACAACCAAAACAATATGTAGCGGAAAACGACTTGTCCATATTTAAGTCTCCACAGCTGCGTTTCTTAACGAAGTACCCAATACAGTAATATACAACTTTCGCTCAGATAAAGCATAATATATTATTTATTACTAAGATATTGTTATTATATGTATGAATAACATTATATTCTCATGTTGTTATTATGTTAAATATGTTGAATCGAAGGAAAAAAGTAAAACATTAAATATGTTGTCATTTCGAGTAAGGATTTAGTACAAGTGCAAAAAACATGCACCTTTTTATGTTGCATAAGTGGCAACACTGCTCATGAAATCGTCTTGTCACAATCACAAATAGATGTTTTGCGGCCCACAGAAGACCATTCAAAAAATGTATGATTCTGGAAGGAAATTAAAAATATATAAAAATAAAATAATTAACTTAACATAAAAATATAAAAAAAGACAACAAATTTGCAATAAATGCTCACCCATTTGATTGTTTGCTGTTGCTTCTATTTTTTTTTTGATTAAGTGCATCTGTCAAACGAGGGAATATTCCTTTTATTCCACCTTTCTCTAGGAATAAAAAGAATGCATTCCATTTATTCCAGAATGAATAAAGAAACACCGAAATGGATTATCCGGAATATTCCATTGAATAAAGAAGCGTAAATGGCTCCCTCGGAATATTCCGAATATTCCGAATGAATAAAGAAACGCACGGTATGTGGGTTTATTTTTGTTTTCATCCAATCTCCTGAATGGGTATATGAGAATGAAGATCATTCAGGTAGCGACTACCGAATCGGTAGTACCGATGCCGATGGTGGCTGATGTTTGACATGGGCATTCTCATCTGGTAGATTTATCGTATTTTATTTTATTTTATTTGTTGGCTCTGATGGAAGTATCAGCAGAATATTTTTATTAGGTTTTGCGCAAACAGCTGATTTTTTGTTCTCCATCATGCTCGTGAGTCGTATATAGGCATATGAAAAGGAAGACGGCACATGTAGCGTGCGGGTTGATGATAGGGCGGAAAGGTGAAGGAATTATTATCGGGTAGTCTTATGCCATATTATTTGTTTGCTCTGATGGATGTTTGGGGTAGGTTATGTTTTCTGGTATTTAATATAATTGGTATGCGTGTGTATGATCGTTGAAGGAGAGTCGCATTTCAGCGGTGAGGATTCTCAAATAATTTTTTTTATAATTAATGTTTGCAAGTGAAAAATGGATATTCATACACAGGTAGGCTGTAGGGGCGATGGTGGATAAGGAAAGGTGGACGAATTTTGTCGTCGAGTAGTTGATGGTATATTATTTGTTGGCTTTGATGGATGTTTGTGGTAGGTTATGGCATATTGCAATTAGAACATCGCAGTCACCTGTAACTTGTTCCTTTGCATTCAATACAATTGGTGTGTGTGTTTACATCGGTGAAGGAGATTCGCATTTCAGCAATGAGGATTCCCAAATGGTCTATAAACCATAAATTTGCATGTGAAAAAATATTAATTGAGGCAGATATAAAAAAGATAAGACAAGTTATAGTGTGTGTACGAGCGAGTGCTCAGCTTGTCATAATAGCTGCGGGTATTCATAAACAAATGAAATTGGTTTATTTATTAACCTTGTAAAAGGAAATACAAATTTGCGAGTAGGTACATGTTCCCAGCTACATTGCGAACGATCCTTAAGGGTTTCCACTTTAAAAAAAAAATCGTGGATATTTTCGAACCCGTCAAATGAAATTTGCCACTTTTCAATTTTACAAACTGAACTTACTGAAGAAGTTTGTTGACTTATTGTCTGCGTTGGGTCAAAAACGAAGCGTTATTTAAAAAATGTTCGAAGTCAGAACGAGCGTTCGAAGGTCTCGTAGGATTCACATTGGGAGGATTTAAATTTAAATTGTCCAATCTTCCAACTAAGGATCTCTAATAGACTGCATTTCACGAATGAAAACTCGTTGGTTTGCCTCGAGTATTCGATGAAATGCTGACGTAATAGCTCTAATGTCTGAGGCCTCTTCTTGAACAGGTGGAGGATGTTCATTAATATTTCGTCGCTCATTATTGTCATCACTATTGTGGTTACTTGCCTGACCGGATTGCATTGCTGCAGGAGTCTTATCTACCAGTTGTGGTAACATCTTCTCCAGGCTTAAGCATACACTAGCCCCAGTTGGATTACGACTGACTATTGGCCTGGATTCTATTGCTCCTGAACGGGGAGTTATATTTCGAAAAGTGGACGAATTTCTCAAATTACTTGGTCTTCTTCTAGAACGTGTATTTGGAACTCTATTATCCGTAATAGGAAATTTCGGATTATAAATACAACTTCAAAAGTTTTTAACTTTCAATATCTTTTAATAAATCGGTATTAAAAAAAAATTAATACATGCATAATTTGGGGTCAGCGCAGTCAGTGCTCAATTCGATATGAAATTAGATATTAAATTTGATAAGATTACATACAATATGCTTAAGAGCAAGATATCTATTTGGTACACAGACGGACTATGCAAATCAATGCACACAATACGAACAAGACTGTATATAATATATATAGGTAACATAGTAGCAATATGGTCCAGTGTAATAACTACCAGCCAGACAATGGACTATACTATAAAAGAATTAGGGTTTATATATTATAAAATTATTCGTATGCACAACTTATCCTTTCACGGAATAAAGTTATACCAATATGAATGCAAAACGCAGTTCAACTCGTTCTGATATCCCATAGTCGCAACGCGGATTACAATTAAAACCATGAATATGACGGGACTATACTAATGAAAGTCATACTCAACTTCAACCGCCAAGAGACACAATAGAACATTCTACATTAGCTGGAGCTTAGCTAAAAGCTCTAGAGTTAGCCAGCATAATCTTTGTAGTGACGTTCTCAATGCCTCGAAGTATATCTATTGTTAGAACATGTTCAAAAGAGAAACAAGCGAGCAGCCTCCATTAAGCAAAAAATTCCAACAAGCGACTATCCGCAATGCTGAATTGAAAACGTACATGGACTTTAAAATATATATACCAACAAGTTCACATGTTAATTAAATATGTCGTTCATCGAATTTAGCAATCTAGCTCCACGCAAAACAACGAAAATTCTTACTATCCATATATTTAAATATTAATCGTATAGGCACCTATTGACCAAGAAGTGATGGTGCGGCATGGCAAACTACTGAGAAAACATAAATTATGTCATTGCTTTATAAATTAGATCGAATATTTCTAAATCAATATTACAAAATAAATGATAGGAATCGGTACCTTTTGCGACAAGATATAGCCGAAACAGTGAGAGTCTAAAATGTGACAAACTCATAATACCTATCTCATTTGATGAGAAATACCGAAATCAAATTTTATTCAATTTTTTCTTTCAAACGAATCGCCTCTTCCATCATACATTCTACTCCCAGACGAAGAAGCCAGTCTTCATATTTTTCCATCATCTCCCTTTTATCAACATACGACTTGCCGAAGCGAAGGCAACATTGCAAATCATCAATTACACTGAAAAAAAAAATACATAGGTACTGTATGGTATACTTCCATACAGTTGGAAATCATATGGCATGACCAAAAAATCGATAATGCGAGATCCATTATCCATACAAATTAACTTGCTTGCAATTCCTACTGACAAAAAAATAAATTATGTCATTGCTTTATAAATTAGATCGAATATTTCTACATCAATTACAAACAAAAATGATAGAAATCGGTTTTCGACAAGACATAGCCAAAACAGTGAGACCATAAAATGCGATGAACTCATACAGCCATATTAATAGAAAAACACTATCCGCTCTTTAACACACGAGTTAGCTGGCATAGCGAACTTGTCCATAGGATAACTTTTCTGATTAATAAAAATATTTGTCCCCTGTGTTAGCTGTTTGCTCTTTATCATCTACAATATGGCAGCACTTTACCTACAATACGGCAGCACTTAGCCAAATTATATTCAAAAATCGAGTGTATCTGTCATATTTCATCAGTTGACACTCATTTCTGTGTATTCCTTTCCAATACGATGGGACTACTATGGAGTCAACGCATTTTGAAAGAGTAATATGCCCAAATGGGTGACAGTGTTCTCTCTCATTCTCTCAATTTTTCTATACATACATGCGCATCCTCTCAATTTGTGAATGCATGAACTACAATCTGAGAATGTGTGAAGTTATCCGCTCCTTATACGCCGAATTCGGTGAGTTAAGTTACCCACTCGTTGACACATGTTAGTGAAAGCTAACACACGTTTATTAATCAAAATTAAGAGTTAACACGTGTGCTAGTGTTAAGTCGCCGCTACCCGTTGTTTATTAATACGGGGCATAATATCTCATTTGATGAAAAATACCGAAATCAAATTTTATTCGATTTTTCCTTTCAAACGAATCGGCTCTTCCATCACACATTCTACTCGCACGTCTGCGATAATAATAAGAAGTCTGGCTTCTTCGTCAAGAAACCAGACTTCTTATTTTTGCATCATCTCCCTCTTATCTGTGGGCGGATTTCAACAATTCGTAAACTTGATTATTTCGGGACCCTAGAGAGTAGGTATGGTTAAAATTTCAGATCTCTAGGCCCAGTTTAAAGGAATAATTTTTGGCAACAGACGGACGGACGGACGGACATGGCTAGATCGCCATTACTATCGATGCTGATCATAAATATACATAGTAACTTTTAGGGGTCAACGGGCAATATTAAGGTATGTTACAAACTATGCGTCAAAATTAATATACCCTTAGAATAGGGTATAAAAATACAACATACATGGGAATGCAATTATGAAAGGTTCGATAAAAAGAGATAAAGCAGTTTATTTGGTTTTCTTTCTTCGTTTTCAAAGTGTATAAAACAAATGGTGACAGCAAAATTTAAGACACAAACCTTCAAAACGCCATCTACCAACGTGATTCCAAAATAAAAAAAACTCGCTGTTATGATAATCTTTGTATAAGCCGTGTTTCTTTGCACGCGGATATAGGGATAATTTAAAATTGGTATGTAAAATACACCAACAACTTATCCTATATACGCTAACCTTAGCGGGGATAGCTATCGGCGCTAAGTCATTTAGCGGGGATAAACAATGCTTCCAAAATCCATTTTCTTCGTTTCTGATGAATCCTTCCGATGAATTTTTCAGGAAATGTCAAAGTTTGACAACCCACCGACTACTCACACATTCCGCCGAATATTTTATTCGTGATTTCATTATTATTATTTTTCAAACCTCATTTTAAGGGTAATTGAATTCAGCAAATCTGTTAATGTGAAATTGTTTTTCATAATAATTTTAGAATATGCTTGGCATCAACTTCAATTGGTGGAAGTAAATATTTTTCAATTTCAGGATTTTCAAAACAAATTTCTGAACTACAACTTACAGCTGCGGCACGGTGCATGTCATAGGTGCATGTGTGCTGCCAAGTTTTTTTTTGATGAATTCTTAAGCGGCGATAGTCGTTTTCTGATGCCGTCCCTATATCCGCGTGCAAAGAAACACGGCTATAGACTTTATAGTATTATCATAACAGCGAATTTTTTATTTTGGCCTCACGTTAGTAGATGGCGTTTGGAAGGTTTGTGTCTTAAATTCTGCTGTCACCATTTTTTGTACACACTTTGAAAACGAAGAAAGAAAACCAAATAAACTGCTTTATCTCTCTTTACCGAACCTTTCATAATTGCATTCCCATATACTCGTATGTTGTATTTTTTTCTTTGTTAGAAGGAGCATAGGCATTTTTGTTGTTTAGCAGAGCAGCACAGGTCGATTCTCTTGTCAGGTCATGCCATATGATTTTCATTTGGATGGAGGTGTAAGTATGTATTTATTGTTCTGTGTACAGCCGAATACTTTTGATGATTTACAATGTTGCCTTCGCTTCGGCAAGTAGTATGTTTGATGAGAGGGAGATGATGGAAAAATAAGAAATCTGACTTCTTCGTCTGCGAGTAGAATGTATGAAAGGAAAAATTGAATAAAATTTGATTTCGGTATTTTTCAACAAATGAGATACATAGGTATTATGAGTTTGTCACATTTTAGACTCTCACTGTTTCGGCTATATCTTGTCGCAAAACGTACCGATTTCTATCTTTTTTTTTGTAATTGATTTAGAAATATTCGATCTAATTTATAAAGCAATGACATTATTTATGTTTTGTCAGTATTTAGCCCTGCCGCACCATCACTTCTTGGTCAATAGGTGCCTATTCGATGAATATTTAAATATATGGATAGTAAGAATTTTCGTTGTTTTGCGTGGAGCTAGATTGCTAAATTCGATGAACGACATATTTTGTAGGAGTATTGCGCAAGTTTATTTATCTTTAATCAACATGTGAAATTGTTGGTATATAATTTAAAGACCATGTACCTTTTTGATGAAGCATTGAGGAAGGTCACTTGTTGGCATTTTTTGCTTGGTGGAGGCTGCTTGCTTGTTTCTCTTTTGCATTAAACATGTTCTGACATTTGATATACTTCGAGGCATTAACAACGTCACTACAAAGATTATGCTGGCTAACTCTAGAGCTTTTAGCTAGGCTCCAGCAATTGCAGAGTTTTCTATTGTGCCTCTTGGCGGTTCAACTTGAGTATGACTTTCATTAGTATAGTCCTGGTATATTCATAGTTTTAATTGTAATCCGCGTTGCGACTTTGGATATCAGAAAGAGTTGAACTGCTTTTTGTATTCATATTGGTCTAATTTTATTCGTGAAATGATAAGTTGTGCATATGAATATCTTTATAATAATATATAAATCCTAATTCTTTTATAGTATAGTCTGGTAGTTATTACACTGAACTATGTTGCTACTATGTTACCTATAGTTGCCAAATATATCCAGTCTTGTTCGTATTGTGTGCATTGATTTGCACAGTCCGTCTGTTCACCAAGATAGATATCTTGCTCTTAAGCATATTGTATTTAATCTTATCAAATTTAATATCGAATTTAGCACCGACCTCGCTGACCCCAAATTATGCATGTATTAATTTTTTTTTAATAAAGATTTATTAAAAGATATTGAAAGTTAAAATCTTTTGAAGTTTTATTTAACCCTATTACTGCCATGTCATTTGACTAATGTTAGCTGCCAGGGAGTGACTTGGAGATACTAATATAAAATAGAGAATTCATTTATTTTATTGGAAAAAAAGGAAATTAAATACAAATAATTTAGGGATTTATTATTTAACTTAGGTATTTAACTATTTATTTTGATATGTAAGACAAACAAAAGTTTTCTGTGAATGCTCATTACACACGAGTTTTGACAAATACCACAGTATTGTTTAGAAGATCGGCCTTTTTTATAAGGGCAGCAGTAACAGTTACATACAAGCAAGATAAATTGGACTTCCGAATAAAGGATCCCAAACTTCTTCATAGGACGTGCCACCTTGCCTGCGTAATCCAGCACCGATCAATAGTCCTATGAAAGCTCGAATTTCCACCATATCGGTCATCTTGAATTTGTTGCTTACTGTGTTAATTCAGTCTAAGTTAGTGTATTTCACAATAAGTTCTACTACGACAGTAAAAAATAGCGTAAATGCATCCACAGAATGATCGATGTGTTTTAAAGAGGCCAACACAATTTCATTTACTTTGCCTCGGATGATGTTACGAGCTGAAGGTCGGCGTTGCTAGTTTGGTGGTATTGAAGTTCCATCTTATCCTATGAATAATTCAGCAGTATTGTTACAACTTTCACGACCTTCACTTTCTTCTTACAGTAAATATTCTGTTTTGCAAGAGATCAAGTTCTTACACGAATAAACAATATACAGTTCCATTTATTGAGCTGTAAGTGAACTATAAATTTAAAGTCGTTGTAATGTCTTAGAGTCACTACGTAACATTTTATGTTATTTTTAAATATTTTATGTAATAAGTAAACAATATCGAAACGTAAAAAAACAAAAATTGTATATAACAGTAACGTAGTGACCAATAATAAAATACATTACATTGATTTTGCGTTGAAATTTAAAAAAAAAAATGTATATTTAAAATAAAATAGTGACTTACAGTCACAGCGTGGCATGGATAGGGTTAAAAGTCCGAAATTTCCTATAATGGATAATAGAGTACCAAATACACGTTCTAGAGGAAGACCAAGTAATTTGAGAAATTCGTCAACTTTTCGAAATATAACTCCCAGTTCAGGAGCAATGGAATCCAGGCCAATAGTTAGTGGTACTCCACCTGGGGCTAGTGTAGGCTTAAGCCAGGATAAGATTTTGCCACAACTGGTAGATAACCCTCCTGCAGCAATGCAATCCGATCAGGCAAGTAACCACAATAGTGATGGCAATAATGAGCGACGAGATATTAATGAACATCCTCCACCTGTTCAAGAAGAGGCCACAGACATTAGAGCTATTACGTCAGCATTTCAACGAATACTCGAGGCAAACCAACGAGTTTTCATTCGTAAGATGCAGTCTATTAGAGATACCTTAGTTGGAAGATTGGTTAATTGAATTTAAATATTCCCAATGTGAATCCTGCGAGACCTTCGAACGCTCGTTCTGACTTCGAAAATTTTTTAAATAACGCTTCGTTTTCGATCCAACGCAGACAAGCACCAAGCTTCTTCAGTAAGTTCAGTTTGTAAAATGGCGGCTTCGGAAATATTCACGATTTTCTTTTTAAAGTAGAAACCCATAAGGATCATGCGCAATGTAGCTAAATTTGCATGTCCTTTTACAAGGCCAATAAATAAACCAATTTCAGTTGCTCATGAATACCCGCAGCTATTATGACAAGTTGAGCATTTGCTCGTATACACACTATAACTTGTCTTATCTTTTTTTATCTCTGCCTCAATTAATATTTTTTTTCACATGCAAATATGGTTTATAAAAAATTTGGGAATCCTCATTGCTGAAATGCGAATCAGCTTCACCGATGTGAACACAGACACCAATTGTATTGAATACAAAGAAACAAGTTACAGGTGACTGTGATGGTCTAATTGCAATATGCCATAACCTACCCCAAACTTTCATCGAAGCCAACAAATAATATACCAACAATCTACTCGATGACAATTCTCCCACCTTTCTTTATCCACCATCGCCCCTGCCTTTGAATATGAATATCCATTTTTCACTTGCAAATATGAATTATAAAGAAAATCATTTGAGAATCCTCACCGCTGAAATGCGATTCTCCCTTAACGATCATACACACACATATCAATTGTATTAAATACCAGAAAACATAACCTACCCCAAACTTCCATCAGAGCAAACAAATATAATGGCATAAGTCTACCCGATAATAATTCTTTCAACTTTCCGCCCTACCATCAACCTCCAACGCTACCTGTATCATCCTCTTTCTCATATACCCAGTCACGAGCATGAAGGAGGACAAAAAATCAGCTGTTTGCGCAAAACCAAATAAAAAATAATATTCTGCTGATACCTCCATCAGAGCCAACAAATAAAATAAAATAAAATACGATAAATCTACCCGATGAGAATGTCCGCTACGTCAATCATCAGCCACCCCCACCATCAGCATCGGTAGTCGCTACCTGTAACCTGAATGATCTTCATTCTCAATTATCCATTCAGGAGATTGGACGAAAACAAAAATAAACCCACATAATGTGCATAAACTATCACCATTTGTTTTGGCCCGGAGCGTATTGGTGGCGTATCGTCGTATACACGAAGTGAGAATACTATAGAGTCGGTATACAATGATACAATGATAGAGTGTATATATACAAAGGTGATAATACCATTGTATACAGACTCTATAGTATTCTCACTTTCTGTATACGACGATACGCCACCTGTAGGCTGTGGGCCAAAACAAATGGCGATAGTTTATGCACATTATGTGGGTTTATTTTTGTTTACCCCCAATCTCCTGAATGGGAATATGTGAATGAAATGAATATCATTCAGGTAGCGACTACCGACTACCGACTACCGCTGCCGATGGTGGCTGATGTTTGATGTGCGGACATTCTCATCGGGTAGATTTATCGTATTTTATTTGTTGGCTCTGATGGAAGTATCAGCAGAATATTTTTATTTGGTTTTGCGCAAACAGCTGATTTTTTGTTCTCCTTCATGGCGAGGTATATGAGAAGGAAGATGACACAGGTAGCGTTGATGGTTGACGGTAGGGCGGAAAGGTGAAGGAATTATTCTCGGGTAGACTTATAGGTCCGTTCGCGTACTTTATGTGTAGGAAAATGAAAAGTGTCAAATCTCCAAAATCGAGAGAGAATCCTCTCATTTCTAAGAAAAGTACGCGAACGCTTTTGTGTAAAAAGTTGAAAAAACATCGTAGTTTGGCTTGAAAAGAAGCAACAGCTGTTTACTTTTGCTGGCAAACTCATAGGATTTCATCATTTGACAGTTTTCATTTTCTTGCCAGCTGAAATTCTGTGTGAAGAAAAATGAACGAAAGTACATTTTTCTTTCGTTCATCTTTTTACTATTTTCCCAGTACGCGAACGCGTTTTATGCCATATTATTTGTTTACACTGAACTCTGATGGAAGTTTGGGGTAGGAGGTTATGTTTTCTGGTATTTAATACGATTGGTATGTATGTGTATGATCATTGAAGGATATTCGCATTTCAGCGGTGAGGATTCTCAAATGAATTTTTTTATAATTCATATTTGCAAGTGAAAAATGGATATTCATATTGAAGGTAGGGTCATCGAGTAATGATGGTATATTATTTGTTGGCTTAGATGAAAGTTTGGGGTAGGTTATGGCATATTGCAATTAAACCATCACAGTCACCTGTAACTTGTTTCTTTGTATTCAATACAATTGGTGTCGGTGTTCACATCGGTGAAGGAGATTCGCATTTCAGCAATGAGGATTCCTAAATGGTTTATAAACCATATTTGCATGTGAAAAAATATTAATTGAAACGTAGATAAAAAAAGTGTTATAGTATGGTATACAAATACATACACATTCACATCATATATTCAGCTCAGGCCATTTTTATAAAAAAGTTAACCAGTTGCTAATAAATACTTACTGAAAACGGACGTCTTTTACAACGAAACACAACATAGTGTCAGATGTTCAATTAAATTAATTAACACCGTGTATTTCGACAAGTACGTATGTATCACTCAGACAGCGACTCAGAAGAAAGTAAGGTAGTGCAACAGAAAGTTAAGCAGGATTTGGAAGCGCTAGAAAAGAAAGAGGAAGCGACAATGAATGCCGTCATGAGCATACCACCGCCCCGGGCTATGAACATAAAGGAGAATCAGGTGGAAAATTAGAAAATTTTTAGAGAGCAGTGCGAAAATTTCAAGGGAGCTGCAGATTTGACAAGCAAAACAGATCCACAACGGGTAGTGATTTTAAAAGCATGCATGGGCGATGAGTGCTTCAGAGTATTATCTCAATTGAAAATTTCTGATACAAACAAGGGAACGGTAAGAGGTATTCTTGATTCGTTGGAGGTACCTATACTTTAAACCGAAAGTAAATACAAGGTACGAGTGACTTTTATTTAATACAGCAAAACAGGAGGAATATGAAAGCGTTGAAGCGTATGTATGCCGCTTGAGAGAGCTGATAAGAGTTGCTCATATACAGAAAATCATTGAGCAGACAACGGAAAGGATGAAAAACATATCAAGCGCTAAAAAAGAAATCGATCACGAAACGCATGCAGCCAATAGAATACATAAGACAAATCAACAGTCGCCTAATTACACACCAACATACGCGCAAAAACAAGTGTGCAGTTACTGTGGTTACTCTCATCAGAGCGGCAAATGTGGCGCATATGGAAAACTATGTAGAAATTGCAACGGAAAAAATCATTTTAGTTCAGTTTGCTCAGCTAATCGTAAAACATATGATGACAGACGAAACAACAAAACCGGTAAAATGGTTGGTAGAAAGGGGAGCATATGCAGTTGAAGACGTCAGTGGCACAACAGACCATGAAATTTTGCTAGTACAATCAGTTGGCAGTGTGAGTGTAGATAAAAAGAGTATAGTCAAGAAATACGGTGCAGGGAAATAACTTCACGGGCAATAACTTCACATGGGCAATAACTTCACCTCGAGTGGGTAATAATTTCACTTTTTTTTGTGAACTTATTGCCCACCATAGGTGAGCAATATCTTCACTTTTTTGTGGGAAATAAATTCTCTTAACATTTTATTATAATTCAAGAACCGTACCTCGCACCCACTCCAAATCAAACAGTGACCCCAAGCAGGGGGGTTGCATACCCCATAGGTATTGAACTGTTTATGCAATCTACTAATCCCATTAACAGTGCAATGCATATATTAAAACTGCAACCCCCCTGCTTGGGGTCACTATTTGATTTGGAGTGGGTGCAAGGGTCTTTAGTTATAATAGACAAACTCGAATTATAGGTGGGAAATAACTTCACAAAATTTGCGGTGAAGTTATTGCTCACCATCAGTGGGCAATAACTTCACAAAAAAAAGTGAAGTTATTGCCCGTGAAGTTATTTCCCTGCACCAAGAAATACATAGAGTTCGCCAAAATAACAGGAAAACGACAGGAATTCGTACGAGTAAAGTGCGTAATTGATACAGGGGCATCATGTAATATTATGAGGTACCGATTGTTTTCGAAGTTAAAGGGGCATTTATTAAATGAGAGTACTGCAAAATTAAAAAGTTTCAGTGGGCATATATTAAAACCAGTCGGCGAAGGGAGATTGACTTGTGTTTTCAACGGCGTGATGCATAACCTTCTTTTCCAATGGCTAAACTCTGAGTGTGAAGTTATAGTTGCTGCTAAAGATTCTATTGCGATGAACATCATTCAAGTTAATAGACTCAAATATGCAAATCTTACGGCATCCGACATTCTAAGAGAATATCAGGAAGTTTTTGACGGCGATGGAGAAATAAAAGCACCTCTAAAGTTGGAAATTGATGAAAGTATTCAGCCAAAACAGCAACAACCCAGACGAATACCCGTGACAATACGAAATGAATTCAAACGGAACTTAGATGAATTGGAGAGCCGCAAAATTATAAGCAAGGTAGACCATCACACGCCTTGGATCAGCAATTTAGTTTTGGTAAGGCGAAACAACAAAATTCGTATATGCCTTGATCCAACTGAAGTGAATAAAGCTCTTAAACGTATTAACTATCAAATACCAACAATTGACGAAATGCTCCCAAACTTATCAAAAGCTAAAATTGTCAGCACTTTAAATGCGAAAAACGGGTTTTGGCAGGTACCCTTAGATGAGTCGAGCAGGGCACTGACTACGTTTTGGACTCCATTTGGCAGGTACTGGTGGAATCGAATGCCATTTGGTATTTCTCCAGCACCTGAATATTGGCAAAAGATTTTACATGAGATTGTTAATGGATTAGTAGGAATAGATGTTATCGCAGACGACATCCTGGTATTTCGGAAAGGCGATACTATCGAAGAAGCAACCAAAGACCACAATAAGAATCTTTCAAGTTTACTTTCAAGATTAAGAAAACACAACATCAAATTGAATCCGGACAAAACGAGGCTTCTGGTGGAACAGGTACCTTTTTATGGGCATTTGCTGACAAACGAAGGTCTAAAAATTGATAGCAGCAAAGTTGAAGCAATTATGAACATGCCGGCACCGAGGAACAAAGCAGAAACTCAAACATTTGCTGGTCTATGGACGTATCTGTCACGATTTTTACCTAATCTCTCTTCCATTGCAGCTCCAATACGTAAAATCTGTAAAGTCAATCAAATATGGCAATGGGGCCCCGATGAAGAGAAAGCGTTCCGATCTTTAAAGCAAATGATAGTTAAAGCACCAATTTTACAATACTACAACGTCGATGAAAACGTGACTCTGCAATGTGACGCAAGTCAAAAGGGATTAGGAGCTGTGCTGATGCAGAAAGCTCACCCAGTAGCTTATGCATCTCGGACGCTTAAAAAAACGGAGCAACAATATGCACAGATAGAAAAGGAGTGCCTGGCAGTTCTATTTGGCTGCAAACGTTTTGATCAGTATCTTTGCGGAAGGCGCAATATTACAGTAAATAGCGATCAATTACCCCTGCAAACAATTTTCAAGAAATCGATACTCGAAACTCCCAGGCGCTTGCAGAGAATGAGGCTTAGCCTGCAGAGATATAACTTTAATCTCATATACAAAAAATGTAAATTCATGTACATTGCGGATGCATTATCTAGAGCGGCACTTCAATTAAACAATGCTGAGTGTACTAAAAGAGAAGAGATCTATCGGATGGACGACCTGAGAGCTTGATGACCGAGATTAAAGAGATAAGTATAATAGAAGAAATGAAGAACGTCAGTATCACAGAACAACGCATCGAAGAAATTAAATCCGAAACACTGAAAGATCCAAATCTTCAACAATTAATGCTGATTGTGAGTGAGGGTTGGCCAATGGACGCCAGAAAATTTGACTTGGAAATCAGGAGCTACCGGACGTATCGAGACGAAATAACAATTCAAAATGGACTTCTTCTCAAAGGAGACAGGGTGATCATTCCAAAAAGTTTACGGCAATCAATCCTGAAGCGACTGCACTATAGCCATCAGGGAATGGAAGCATGCATGAAGAAAGCTAGAGATACAGTATTCTGGCCTAACATCAATTGTCATATAAAACATATGTGCTCTGTATGTGAAATATGTTTTGCAAACAGACCGAACCAGCCGAACCTTACCCTGCAATGCCCAACTTTACCTGACGTACCCTTTCAACGAGTTGGCCTCGACATATTCGAATATCCTAAAGGTAACAACAGAAAATACTTCTTAGTAACTATAGATTTCTTTTCAGATTTCTTTGAAATCGATAAGCTAACCTCGATCAAGACATCCTCTATCATAGATACCTGCAAGAAAAACTTCAGCAGACATGGTGTCCCACAAGTTGTCGCGACAGATGGAGGTGGAGGTACCCCATTTATTAATGCAAGCTTCGAACATTTTTCCAAGCAGTGGGTGTTCAAGCATACCAGAAGTTCGCCACACCATCAGCAAGGAAATGGCAAGTCGGAATCTGCTGTAAAAATAGCCAAAAAATCTAATGAAACGCAGTCTGGAAACTGTTTCTGGAAGATGTTACTAGATCAAAGCAACACCTCGAACCATATTGGGTCTAGTCCGGTGCAGCGATTGATGTCAAGGAGAACTAGATGCTCAGTTCCAGTTATAACAGCAAAACTGCAACCGGAAGTTCAAAGTAATGTTAAGGAGAACATTGTACACCGACGGCGGGTTATTAAGAAGTGCTTTGACAGGAAAAGTGCTGATTTGCTGGAACTAGAACAGGATGTAATGGTACAACTCAAGAAATCTAGAGATAGTAGGTGGTCAAAGAGCAGAGTGACGGAAAGAGCAGCTATTGTACGAGTAGGCGATACTGATTATCTACGTAATCGCCAACATATACATAGTATTCCAATCAATTCCGAACCACAAGTAGAAGAAGCTGCACCCACCGGACTGTCAGACGAATCGCAGGAGCTCCCTATACCCCAAAGAAAGACAAAAAGAAACGTTAAGATGCGGGAACGCTATCCGGAGTAAAACACAAATCATAAGCTTCTTATCATTATCACAGTACATATACATACATAGTCATATACAAGTTAAACAAAATTAGTCATTTCATTTATTTATAATTTGAATTTCGTTAGTTTACTATAATGAAGTACCTATTTTATTTTTTTTGGTAACCGACACACTTATTATTAACAGAAATCTCCTTATTTTTATATAATTTTTTTTTTGAATTTACCATCACTCAAGAGTTATCAAATTTAGTACTAATGTTATAAAGAAGGGGAGATGTTATAGTATGGTATACAAATACATACACATTCACATCATATATTCAGCTCAGGCCATTTTTATAAAAAGTTAACCATAGTTGCTATTAAATACTTACTGAAAACGCACGTCATTTACAACGAAACACAACAAAAAGATAAGACATGTTATAGTGTGTGTACGAGCAAGTGCTCAGCTTTTCATAATAGCTGCGGGTATTCATGAACAACTGAAATCGGTTTATTTATTGGCCTTGTAAAAGGACATGCAAATTTAGCTACATACAAACGACCATACCACGTCGAGTTAATCGGTTCTCGTTAGATCACCGCAATTAAACGACGTTGGGCGCGGTTAGTACGTAGATGGGGGACCGTTTGAGAACAACCGCGTGTCGTTGGCCAGTCCCATCTACGAAGTTGAGGTAGATAAATACATACGTGGTATCACAATGGACCTAAATTGGTCTAAGTGTGTCGGCTTCTGCCGACAGCCACCTAAAACTAACCTAACCTAGCTACATTGCGAATGATCCTTAAAGGTTTCCACTTTAAAAAGAAAATCGTGTGTATTTTCGGACCCGTCAAATGAAATTTGCCACTTTTCAATTTTACAAACTGAACTTACTGAAGAAGTTTGTTGACTTATTGGTAGTGCTTGTCTGCGTTGGGTCGAAAACGAAGCGTTATTTAAAAAATGTTCGAAGTCAGAAAGAGCGTTCGAAGGTCTCGTAGGATTCGCATTGGGAGTATTTAAATTTAAATTGTCCAATATTCCAACTAAGGTATCTCTAATAGACTGCATTTCACGGATGAAAACTCGTTGGTTTGCCTCGAGTATTCGTTGAAATGCTAACGTAATAGCTCTAATGTCTGAGGCCTCTTCTTGAACAGGTGGACGATATTCATTAATATCTCGTCGCTCATTATTATCTTCACTATTGTGGTTACTTGCCTGACCGGATTACATTGCTGCAGGAGGGTAATCTACCAGTTGTGGTGAAATCTTATCCTGGCTTAAGCCTACACTAGCCCCAGGTGGAGTGCGACTAACTATTGGTCTGGCATCCATTGGTCCTGAGCGGGGACTTGCATTTCTAAAACTAGAAGAATTTCTCATATTACTTACTCTTCCTCTAGAACGTGTATTCGGAACTCTATTATCCATAATATGAAATTTCGGATTTGTAAATATAACTTCAAAACTTTTAACTTTCAATATCTTTAAATCTGAATTGAAAGAAATTAATACATGCATAATTTGGGGTCAGCGGAGTCGGTGCTAAATTAGATATTTAATTAGATATTAAATTTGATAAGATTACATACAATATGCTTAAGAGCAAGATATCTATCTTGGTAAACAGACTGACTGTGCAAATCAATGCACATAATACGAACAAGACTGTATATAATTGGCAACTATAGGTAACATAGTAGTAACATAATCCTGTGTAATAACTACCAGACAATGGACTATACTATAAAAGAATAAGGTTTTATATATTATAAAAATATTTATATGCACAACTTATCCTTTCACGAGTAAAATTAGACCAATATGAATACAAAAAGCAGTTCAACTCTTTCTGATATCCAATAGTCGCAACGCGAATTACAATTAAAACTATGAATATACCGGGACTATACTAATGAAAGGCATACTCAACTTGAATTGCCAAGAGACACAATAGAACACTCTACAATTGCTGGAGCTTACCTAAAAGCTCTAAATTTAGCCCGCATAATCTTTGTAGTGACGTTCTTAATGCCTCGAAGTATGTATATCAAATGTTAGAACATGTTTAATGCGAAAGAGAAACAATCAAGCAGCCTCCATTAAGCAAAATATACCAACAAGTGACTTTGCTCAATGCTTCATTGAAAAGGTACATGGACTTTAAAATATATACCACCCAATTTCACACGTTGATTAAAGATAAATAAACTTGCGCAAAACTCCTATAAAATATGTCGTTCATCGCAGTTTAACCGGAGCTTTCGACTGTGTATGACTGATGAAGAACCTCAACGTAGGTATCCAACTATTCAATTAAAAAACTAACAATATTAATATAAATTGTGTTAGAATCCATAGATTCGCTAAATATTGTTTTAGAAAAACTAAATAAGGAAAGTTGTCAATATTTTTCTCATGACTATGATATCCTCAGCGAATATCGTTTATAATTAAAACACCACGTTATCTTAACTTAAACGCTTTATTCCAACTCCGCTTACATACTAAAACATCAATCGAAATCATCTCATCACGCGATCGATCTTCACTCGTCTTTTAGGTAATTCCATTGTCTTAGGTAATTTCATGTACATTGCATACATAATAATTGTACATAATTAATACAATATGTAAGGTCCGAGACAAATGTACGTTGTACTGTTAATCACAACTCTAAGCGTGGTGAATATAAATTAATATTATAATATTTATATTAAATATACATAACAATGACCTTAAAAGTGCGAAAACTTTCAAAGTTGTTCTGTATGGTCTGGGTGACACCAATACTAATGAACTTAAAGCTGAACTCATTTCTGTGTGTCGAAATACGAAAAATCGA
This sequence comes from Portevinia maculata, assembly GCA_949715645.1. Lineage (NCBI taxonomy): Eukaryota > Metazoa > Arthropoda > Insecta > Diptera > Syrphidae > Portevinia > Portevinia maculata. The sequence continues at coordinate 38,669,655 of OX454528.1, forward strand.
AAAAAATACGATCAATTTACTGACTTCTTGTACATCGTCTCCCTTGAAAATGGAACGATAAAATTAAATTAAATGAAATAAAATTCCAAGTGAATGTTCCAATTCCAACGAAAAATCAAAGGTAAGGTGACACAATGCTTTAACTGTCAAATGTTTGGACATGGTGAGAGAAATTGCCACATAAAAACATATTGTGCCGTCTGCGCTGGATCTCGCAAAACAAGCGAATGCAATAGGCCTCCTACGTTTAAATGTGCTAACTGCAACGGCAATCACAAAACTACTGACATAACATGCACTAGCAGATCTAAATATTTGGAAATCAAAGAAAGATCATCTGGAAGAAAAGCTCATCCAAGAACACCCAAGAGCTCATTTCACTGCAACCGAACAAATTTCTGCTCAGCAAGCTTACCAAAAACCGGTTTCGTTTGCTTCTTTGAGTGACTTTCCTACGCTCCTCCGTGTCGGCAGGTACATGCACCAAGCAAAAGCCGTCCAAATTCAAGTTCGCTACTTCAAAGAACACCAACAATTAATTATTGGCAAAATGGCTCACACGTCCGCTTGGGCGAACTGTTGGATACCCTATTCTTATTCCTATCCCTCATAAGTGGGCGTGACAAAAGTCTAAGTATGGTTGAATTGTTAAGAACGCTCTACATATTTTGTTATATAACATTTAAAGGATTTTATCAAAAAAAAAAAAACGCTCCCTAGCTCAAACTTGGGTGTTTCAATAAAATTGTTTTATTTAATTGTGGGCGTGTCAGTAGGCGGATTAAAAAAAATATTAACACATGAGCATAAAGAGCCCCTAGAGAGTATATATTATAGATTTCCGCTCCCTAGCTCAAACTTTGAATTTTCAAAAAAAGTTTTTTTTTTTAATTGTGGGCGTGTCAGTGGGCGGATTTTGAAAATATTTATACATGAGCAGAAAGGGCCCCTAGAGAGAATATATTACAAATTTCAGCTCCCTAGCACAAAATTTGGATTTTCAAAAAAGTTTTTTTTTAAATTGTGGGCGTGTCAGTAGGCGGATTTTGAAAATATTTACACATGAGCTTAAAGGGCCCTAGAGAGTATATATTATAAATTTCAGCTCCCTAGCTCAAATTTTGGTTTTTCAATAAAATTGCTTTATTTATTTGTGGGCGTGTCAGTGGGCGGATTTTGAAAATTTCTTATCCCGAGCAGTTTTAGGAGTCATAGATCATATATAAAAAATTTCAGCTTTCTAGCTCAAAATTCGATTTTTTCCAAAATTTGGTTTTTTTTGAGTTTGTGGGCGTGTCTGTGGGCGGATTTCAAAAATTCGTAAACTTGATTATTTCGGGACCCTAGAGAGTATATGGTTAAAATTTCAGCTCTCTAGGTCCAGTTTAAAGGCCTAATTTTTGCCGACGGACGGACCGACGGACGGACATGGCTAGATCGACATTACTATCGATGCTGATCATAAATATAGTAACTTTTAGGGGTCTACGGGCAATATTAAGGTATGTTACAAACTATGCGTCAATATGTTACAAACTATGCGTCAAAATTAATATACCCCTAGAGTTTATACCCTATAAAAATAGAACAATTTAATGTGATCGCACATGTAGCCACTAAGTTTTTATACTCTAATGATAAGTTAAATGGCTAACACACTAATAAAAATAATAACTTGGAATGCTAGAGGCATACGTAATAAATTTCTTGAGTTTTTAGACTTTTTGAATAGCTACAAATTGGACGTCGCTTTAGTAACGCAAACTTGGCTCGATTGTAACGTAAGACTACCTTCATCTGATTTCAAATGCTATCGCTTGGATAGAATAGAACAAAGAGGTGGGGAGTTGCGATTCTTATTAGAAGGTCAATTCAACATTCGCTTTTACCTGTAGTCCCAACACGCTTGGTGGAGTATAAAGGGATAGAGATTAAATTAAGAAACCAGAAGACAGTGAAAATCTTTTCAGTTTATTTTCCTGGTGGATCGGCGTCGGATATAAAAAGGAAATCGCTCAAACAGGATTTCAGAAACTTATTTACAATGAGTGGAGATTTTCTATTAGGTGGCGATTTTAACTGCCGGCATAGAGATTGCGGGTGTGCAAGAGCGAATGCCTGGGGCAACATACTGTCTGACTTTCCATTGACTGTACAAATTAATATCTTTTATCCTCCTTGTTCAACTTATTTTCCTGCAGGTTCTCGTGGTCCGTCCTTCTGTTCTTGATCTTTTTGTGTCCAATGTCCCTTATCTAATAACAGAACCCAATTCGTTTAGTGCCCTCAGTTCTGACCATAATCCTGATTCTTGTAACCTTTCTTGGCTGGGGGAAAAGAAGGTTCATTATTTCCTAGATTTGAAAAATGCTAATTGGAAAATGTTCAAATCAAAGATTAAAAGGAACCTTCAAAATAGCTCCACATATCTTGAAAGAGGTCTTGTAAGGATTTTTTTTTTTTTGAGAAAAAAGGAAATCCAAATCCCAGAGCACTCAGACTCGTTAACGGTCCATTGTACTACCAGGCAGAAATCCTCCTTTTGGTGTAGAGGGATGCGAATGGGTGGCGTATGTTGTTGTTCCCCATGGGGATTGAACCTGCACCGCACGTGTCACAAGTCAACACACTAACCTCTACACCGTCGCCACCCTTTGTCTTGTAAGGATGATGTTGACTCCATTGTTCAAAATTTTACGCAAGCTGTTCTTTCTTCAGTTGATGAAAGCATTCCCAAACGAGAAAAAAGGGACTTATAAAAAACTTCCAGTTCATATTCTAGAACTTATAAAATTAAGAAACATTCATCGAAAAAAATGGCAAAAGTATCGCCAACCTTTTTCTCGAGCAATGTTATCGCATTTTAATAAACTGATTACTGACCAAATACTGGTGCATCGGAACGAGGAATGGAACAGAAAATTGAGCGTTCTGAGCGTTGCAAACTTACTTGGCACAAATTTTTCAAAAAATCACCTGGTCTCTCAACATTTGGGTGAGTTTGTAACAAATGAACTTGTTGGGGACACAATCGAAAGATTTAACATGTCAAATGACTTAACTCCTTCTAATGCATTAGTAGCTGAAGAAAATGTTAGTGATGTATTCAGCAGCCTGCAAACCCGAAAAGTAGGAGGACTAGACAAAGTTCATAATGCATACCTAAAACAACTTCCTCAGGTTGCAATTAAATATCTAACATTCGTTATTAATGCATGTTTAAAATGCCAATACATACCTCAATGTTGGAAAAAAAGCCTTGTTTGTCCCTGTTCTTAAGGCTGGAAAAGCCCCAGATATCTCTGAATGTTATAGGCCTGTTCCTTCGACTCTGGCGAGCGTACCTTGGAGTGCCGATTCTGTGGACTAAGTTAACACAGTAACTGCTTGAGTGGATGCTTGCAATGCGGGTTTCTGGCCATAGATGTTGATGATGTGTGCGCTGTAGCGGCGTTTTGCTGGATACACGTTGTTTTTCGAGCGAGTGAAGATGAACTCCTCAGGAGTTGGTTCACAGTTATTTTATTATTTCGATTTAGTTTCAACTTAATACAATGCTTAATGAAGTAAAAGGTTATTCCTTTTCAGCTACCAGAGACAGAATCAACCACAAAATGGTCGTCATCGGCTTATATACAAAAAGTACTCAATATAGCGGGTGTGTTCACTAATAAAAGAAGAATACCAGAATTCAAACCACCAGAAATTGAGGAAATACCCTTGAAGGTGATGGAGAGTGCGAAATATCTAGGAATTATCCTCGATAAAAAGCTGAGTTGGAAGCCAAACGTCGATGACAGAGTTAGGAAAGCGGCGAACGCTTTTTACGCATGCAACCGTATCTTCGGCAAAAAATGGGGTCCAAACCCAAAAATAATTCTGTGGATGTATACGGCAATTGTGCGACCAATACTCACATACGGCAGCTTAGTCTGGTGGCAAGCCACAGACAAGGCAACCAATCTCAAGGTGATGGCAAAAATACAAAGACTAGCATGTATAGGGACAACCAGTGCAATGAGAACAACCCCAACCGCTGGCTTGGAAGCCATTCTCAATCTGCCACCATTAGATCTATACATGCAGGAATCGGCTGCAAAAAGTGCCTTGAGGATCAGCCAAACAAACAGCTGGAACCCGAGTCATTTTGGACACGCACTGATTCTGAACATGTACGTAGGAAACAACGTCATATCTGACTACATGTCTCCTTATTTAGATTTCGAAAAACCATTCTCTTGTTCATTTCCGAGCAAGGAGGAATGGTACGCAAACGAACCCATGAAAAGGAAATCGATTTCCATCTTTACAGACGGATCAAAGATGGACTGTGGAACGGGTGCTGGGCTATTCTCAGAGGAACTACACATTAACAGATCGATTAGATTACCTGATCACTGTAGTGTATTCCAAGCAGAAGTCTTAGCAATCACTGAAGTCGCAAGCATGATATCAATGATGGCGATACCACACAGTGATATTACCATTTTTATTGATAGTCAGGCGGCCATTAAAGCGGTGTCAGCCACAGAAATAAAATCCTTACTTGTTCGCCGCTGCCGCGAGGAGCTCAAAACTCTTGGCACAAAGCACAAAACGAGTCTCTGCTGGGTCCCTGGACACAAGGACATATCCGGCAACGAGCGAGCTGACGAACTGGCAAGAAAGGGGTCTGCGATGGACCATGAACAGGCGCTTCAGTCGGTTAAACCACCACTCTGTAACCTCAGAGAAAGAGTGGAATACAAAACACGAATGAAATCCAACAACAGGTGGTTGTCACTAACCACTTGTGACATATCACGCAAGCTGTGGCCAAAGTATGATAAGGGCCGAACCAACAAACTTTTACGTTACGACAGGACATCGCTGTCAAAGTTGATCGGTACTCTTACTGGCCACAACCTGCTAAGGAATCACACAATGAAACTAAATCTCAAGGATGACGACATCTGTAGGGGCTGCGGTGATGAGGAAACTCATGAGGACACACCTCACTTTCTCTGTCACTGTCCAAGCCTGTGTCACCTGAGGAACAGAACACTTGGAAGATACTTCTTCCAAGACATTCAAGAACTTTCTGATGTCTCACTAACAAATCTTTTCAGGTTTATACGGACATCCAAATGGCTGGACAGACTGGAGTAAGAAGGAAACCAAGGAGGAAGGACCAAGGCCAGAACAGCGAGGCCAACACTCCCAACAAAGGGTATCACAATGGGACCACATGGACCTAAGTGTGATGTAGCAGATTTGCTCTGTTCCATCAGCCCGTTAACCTAACCTAACCTAGCGGGTGTGTTCGGACTATTTTGTGGTGACCGTACTAGATTTTGTAAAGATCGTTCCTTTGCACTAGATGGCGTGAATGCGAATATGAAAATTACTGGCAAATCCAAATGAGGCGGACTTTAAGCTATCAAGCAAGGTTAAGTATCTGGGTATTGTGTTAGATCCAAAGCTTAACTTTTCTGAACATTTGGTTGCTAGAATTTCGAAGGCAACTAACATTCTCTGGCAGTGCCGTACGATGTTCAGCAGAACCAGAAAGGCTGGTTCACTGGATTTACACGTGCATTGTTAGGCCATACCTTATGTATGGTGCGATTGTATGGTGGGCTAGAGCTCACATCCTCAAACGTCAACTGTCGAAGCTACAGCACCTTGCGTGCTTATGCATTACAGGTGCGATGAGAGGAACTCCCACTGCTGCTATGGAAGTGTTGCTCTGTTTACCTCCCTTGCAGTTCCTTGCTGAGAGTGAGGCCAGAAAATCACTATACCGTATGTGTGTAGTACTTGGACGGCAGGTCAATCTCGGCGATGGGGCCAGAGGTGCTAGGTACAGAGCTCTCTATAACAGTCTACCTGGCCATCGTGGAGGAGTACTTGACACTGTGTGCATGAAGCAAGTCTTTGAGCGCCGTTTTCAGGTCATCCTTCCTGAACGGCAGGAATGAAACAGTGAGGGGTGGAATGGCTTTAAGCCGGGTGATGTCATCGTCTACACCGATGGCTCACTCATTGACGGTATCTCCGGAACCGGGGTCTACTCTAGAGACTGTCGGATAAATCTATCTGCAGCCTTGGGTAGACAAACAACAGTTTTTCAGGCAGAAATCTTTGCGATTGCTACTGCCGCAAATATCCTGTTAAGGAGAACGATTAAGGGTAAAAACTTATACATCTGCTCAGATAGCCAAGCCGCTATCAAAGCCTGTTCGGCTGGTTCTCTCAAGTCAAAAATAGTTGAGGAAACCATGGTTATGCTTAACCGTCTGGGTAGATGTAACTCGGTATCGCTTGCCTGGGTTCCTGATCACACAGGTATCGAGGGAAATGAAAGAGCGGATGCTCTGGCCAGGAAGGGCTCTTGAACAGCCTTCATTGGCCCACAACCATCTATAGGATGCTGCTCATCCGTCCACGAACGTGAAATGGATTCGGCTCTACGCCAACAACATTCTGAATACTGGCATGACCTGGTCTCATGCAGGTATTCGAGAAGCTAGTGGACGGTCCGAAAATCAGCAGAGCTAAGTTTTTGCTTGGACTAAACAGGAAAGACTTGAGACCCTTGATTGGTCTCGTCACCGGTTTCAGTCCTCTTAACGAGCACCTCAAAACCATCCACATTAGGAGCTCGGGATTATGTGAGTGCTGCCTGGAGGCGGATGAATCGGTATCTCACTTCATCTGTGAATGTCCGGCTTTCGCCAGGCTCACCACTATGGGCAAACAATTCGTCAACGAAGATGAGATGGGGGACATTGAACTTGCTAATATTCTTCGCTTTGCCAAGGCTACTGGTAGGTTCTCCCTCACTGTATCTTACTAATCGCCAATAACCAGCGAGCGGGCAGCTATGCTTAGACCAATAGGTCTAAGTGCTTGTCATCTACTGATGACCCCACTGCACATACAATACAATACAATACAATACAATACAATAAATAAATTGTATTTCATTCGTTCTTCGTTTGGTTATATTTCATTTGGTGTATCAATCCTGAGAATTCGTTTCTTGCTGTTTCAGAATGCCCTCATATATTCCTTAACATAAATTAATGGTAATTTTAAACCGAAATAAAAAAGTGAATCGCGTATAGACTTCCACTTGTGAATTTGTGCATTCGTTTTGAACTATCGTGTTGCATATTCCCTTTAATTTATATAGTGTTCCGTGTAGCTACTAAAGGGAGCAATAACTCGCACTTATATGATTTTTTTGTCATATTTTGTGTGTTGTGCAAATAGTTTCGCTACAAGATGAGTGCGCTTAAATTAAATTTGCAGCGGGAAAATGCACAAGCTCGATTAAATCGCGCATCTGCATTCGCGGGAACGATTGATGAATCCACCAATCTTGAATTATTAGAGATTCGATTAAATAAATTAGACAAAACATGGTTAGAGTTTTCGTCGTTTCACAATGATTATCTTTCGCATGTGAAGGGAAATGATCTTCTCGTAAGCTCAACTTGTTTATTATATCGATGCTTTTTACCAACCCACTCTTTCGATGATTCTCTGTGGTCGCGCATACAGAAGTTAGATCTGGCAGACCCTCTCTTTCATGTGTCTTCTCCAGTTGACGTCCTACTAGGTGCCGATAAGCTTTGGAACATTTTGAAGGGAGAGCAAATCAATGGCCGTAAGGGTCTTTCACTTGCCCAAAGTATATCGTTTAGTTGGGTTATTACTGTACTGTAGAACTCTTCGATAAAACACCATCTGAAAACGGTATATCCTCACTACATTCTACAGTCAACGTGGTCGTGCTACTTCAGCGATTTTGGGAGTTAGATGGAGTTGCACCTCCTAAGAACTATTTGGTCATCAACGATCCAGCTGAGCAGCACTTTTGAAAAAGTTTCGGTCGTTCATCAGATGGAAAATATGTTGTTTCATTACATTTTAAATCGCCGCATCACTCTTTCGGAAACACATTGCCGTCTGCAATATCTATCGCGCTTGCACTCAATGGAACGCAGGTTTCGTTACAATCCCCCACTGTATCGGTTATATTCCGACTTCATGAAGGAATACTTGGAACTCGGTCACACGAAGCGAATTCCCTCGGATGAGATAAATTCAGACCAGGTAAACAATTCTACTTACCACATCACGCAGTTTTAAAGCCCAATAGTTCGTCTACAAAACGATGGATCGTCAAAGGATTCCAATCCTCAGTCCCTTAACAGTGTGGTGATTGTCGGTCCTCCTATTCAGAGGGATTTGATAGGCGTATGTCAGTTTCTGACAGCTGCGGTATGTCTTTACAGCCGATGTTGTAAGGATGCTTCGTCAGATTTGGGTGGAAGATTCCCATACCGATTTTCAGGGCATTGTTTAGCGCGAAAACCCTGAAGTTGCAAAAGTTCAACGTTTTCGACTTTGTACTGTTACATACGGTAACGCTCCGTTCTTATCTGTTCGGGAACTGAAGCAGGTAGCAGTTGACTACATACGTTGATGATGTCATGACGGGATCGAACTCCATTGGGGAACTTATTATGCTGCCCCCTGCAACCCCCCTGCTTCGGGTCACTGTTTGATATGGAGTAGGTGCAAGGGCGAATTGTTGAAATTAGCACCAAAAATTCTATTTGAGAGTTATGTCCCACTTAAGTGAGACATAAGTCCCAAATCGATTCTGGGAGTTATGTCCCACTCAAGTGGGTGATGAAAAAAAATACAACTCTTTAATTTTTTTTTTGTTCTTAGTGAAAGTTTACTTCACATTAAAAGGGAACTAAAACCACTCAGAGTTTTCGGAATTTATTTCCCACTTTACATGGGAACTAATTCCACTTCGCGAAAGTGGTTTTATTTCCCACCTTGTGGGAATTAATTCCCTTAGTGGACTTAGTTCCCGTCGACTTATTTCCGTGCACCAAAAATTCTTTATCTTCATCCTCGGCAAAACGAACATTACTTTCTGAAGTTTCGCGCATTTTCGACCCATTTGGATTTCTAGCTCCATCGGTTGTCTTATTTAAACTGCTCTTTCGAGAACTCTGGTCGTCTGAACTAAACCTTGGCTGGGACGATCCACTACCCACTCTTTTTGCTCATCGATGGAACACTTACAGGCAGGAACTCTAGTACTTCGAACAACTGCGGGTTCTTAGAAATGTTGTTATATCTACGAAAGCGGTCGAGTTACACGGATTCTCGGACTCGCTGTCGTTGGCCTACTCCGACGTGGTTATTAACGATGCAGAATGGAAGATGGATCATTTAAAATCACAATAATCGCAGCAAAAACCAAAGTAGCTCCACTCAAACCAGTTCCGATCCTACAATTGGAACTATTTGGAGCATTACTGTTGGTTGTTAAACTAAATCAAGTCGTCGATAACAACCAAAATCTCAACAACATTTGCATGGTGCGATTCGGAGATCGTTCTACATTGGCTGTCTTTACCACCTCGTAGTTGGACAACGTTTGTGGCTAACCGCTATCCTCGCTATCCTCGAAAAGATTACACGACACTCTTGGAATCATATCGCGTCGGAATAGGATCCAGCAATCTTCCTTCAATTTTCCTTCAATTCGTCGCATGAGAATTGTTTTGTTCCATACGCCACTTTTGTCGTTTTTGAGTTAGGAACGGATTCTATGGTAATTTTGTATGCTCTTTTTAAACCTGTGATTCGATTTGCTCTTAGTCTTTCCAATCTCGAGATATCGAACATCGATTTTGTCCCATATCCACCAAAATCAACAGTTTGTAGAATTGTTTTGTGCCATAAACAATTTTTTGGCGTTTGGGACAAATGTTTTATATAATTTATGGCAATTTTTTTGTGAGAATTGTTTTGTTCCACGTGCATATCACTGCGACAAGAGATACAGAAAATATTAACAAAGTTGAGAATTGGTTTGTCCTACGTGCACTCGTGTTAAAGAAAAGCTATGTATGTGGAACACTGATCGCAAACAAAATTTTAGTATTGGTTTGTTCAACCTCCATTACAGTTGTGTAGATAATATTCGATATTATGAAGATATGAATTCGGTGCGGTGATGAATATTAGGTCCGCTCGCGTACTTTATGTGTAGAAAAATGAAAACTGTCAAATCTCCAAAATCGAGAGAGAATCCTCTCATTTCAAAGAAAAGTACGCGAACGGGTTTGTGTAAAACGATGAAAAACTTCAAAGTTTGGCTTGAAAAGAAGCAACCGCAGTTTTTTTTTTTGCTGCAAACTCATAGGATTTCATCATTTGACAGTTTTCATATTTTTACGAGCTGAAATTCTGTGTGAAGAAAAATTAACGAATGTACATTTTTCTTTCGTTTATCTTTTCACCATTTTCTCAGTACGCGAACGCGTTTGTGTAGTTTTGCACGAAAGTTTATATAAATTTATGTTTGCATATTATGTAGTTCGCGAACAGACCTTGTGCTGCAAACGCAAAACCTAGTTGCAGACGTACGAGCAGTCAATCATTGAATACATATGGTTTCAATAGATGTGTTTAATGAACCTTAGCTGCACAGGTACAGAAAAAATCAGAAAAGTACAAGATTTGGTGTTCCATGAGTAAAAAACTTGCCGCAAAGTGTTCTACATTCTGTGAATTTGTGTTCCATGAAGCTGTGCAGATCAGTTTAGCACAACTTTTTCTGTACCTAGTTTTGAGGTAGAGTGAGTGAGTTAAATGTGTCAAATTCGAAAATTCAAATTGTACTGATGCCAATTGATTTATTTGTTTGGCATGAGATATCATATTTCTTAGTTCAATGTGACAAATATTCGCATATATATGAAAAAAAAATTTAAAGAATAACATGTTCAAATTGTGATCAAATCGACATCAGGCCAAACATTGACAGTACAATGCTCACTCAAAAGCCGAAATTCACTAGAAAACAAAGAGGATTATCTATTTGAAATTTCGCAGCCGAGAGGAGAACGTTATGACTCGAAGCTGTACTTTTCTGATCTGATTTGATCTGACATTTTTCACTTACTGGATTTTTTGAATAAAAACTTTGTTAACAAAAAAGATGAAATCGATTGTCCTTATCAAATTTTAGCATCCAACTCCACGCTTTTTGCCTTTCAGATATTTTGGATGAGAATTGCTTTGTGCCATATCCATTTTTTTGTGTTCCACGTGTATGAACAAAAAAATCAGTATCAAAATGTACGAGGGGCGTTCAATATATTCTCGGTATCGATATGAAGGAAAATGCGAATTCAATTTAAATTGTCTTTATTTTTCAATATAATTTCACCTAACATCAATACATTTGTTACATCTTGAGATAAGCTTTTTTAAACCCTCAAAAAAATAAATTTCCTCTTTCTCTGCAAAATACCCATTTATTGCCGACTTGAGTTCTTCATCATATGAAAATCTTTTTCCACGAAGACATTTTTTCAAATCCGGAAACAGGAAATAATCACTAGGGGCAAGGTCTGGACTATAGGGTGGGTGTTGGATTTCTTCGAAACCACAATCTCGCGCAGCAGCCTTGGAAACTCGCGCCGTGTGAACAGGAGCGTTGTCATGAAGAAGCAACACATTAGACAACATTTTGTCTCTTGACTTACAGCAAACAAGCTGTATAAAAAATTTCAAAAATCGAACTCTCGATCTTGTTTTCTCTTCTGACTCTGTTAGTACTGTGGTTCTGGAATCCAACTTCAGTTTAACTAACATAGATGACAATCATCCACCCTTGGATGTATTTATTGAACTGGGCGCACATCTGTACGAAAACAGTAATTCGTATGACCGTTCGCAATCTTTTGAGTTTCGGAAAGCAAATTTTCAAAGGCTTTCTGATGAAATTAATAGCCTTAATTTTAATCTTACTGCGTTATCTAATATTGAAGATGCAGTCGGTGCTTTTTATTCTTTGATGGATAACTGCATGAAAAAAGTGATTCCTGTCAAATCCTCTAGGAATATGAAAACGTCCCATCCCTGGTATACTAAAGAGCTGAAATCGATACGAAACAGACGTAATAGGGCTTGGAAGAACTATTTAAAAAGTCTCTGCCATTCAGATCTTGAACTCTATCTCACATTATTCAATGAGTTCAAATCTTTATCCTGCAACTATATATTGACTACATAAGTAAAATGGAATGCTCTCTAAAATTGGACCCCAAACTTTTTTGGGGATTTGTTAATTCTAAGAAAAAAACCGATGGTTATCCATCGAAACTTACTTACAATAGCTCTACAACTGCTGATTCGCTAGATGCAAGCAATATGTTTGCAGATTATTTCAGTAAGTCTTTTAGGGTGGCCCCTTTTCACATAGATGAGCAATATTTTAGTTATCTAACTAGCTGTTCCCAAATAAGTCTTAATAGCTTCTCATTTGACTTGGAAACAATTTTAAAATTTATTTCTTCTCTGAAGAATGATTATTCATCAGGTCCTGATGGCATTGCACCGATTGTTCTTAAAAAATGTAGTCATGAAATTGCTCCATATCTTAAATATCTGTTTGAATTGTCCATTAGTAGTGGAAAATTCCCTTATGTACGGAAAAGTACTTTTATCACACCTGTATTGAAAAAAGGCGATCGTGGTGATATCACTAATTATAGGCCTATTTCAAAGCTTTCGTGTATCCCTAAGCTTTTTGAACAAATTGTTTGCGAAAAGTTAATATTTCTTTGTCGCAATTTAATTTGCAATGAACAGCATGGATTTGTAAGAAACAGATCCACTGTCACTAATCTGTTAAGTTTCTTGCATGATTGTTCTAATGCCTTAGAGAATAAGTATGAAATGGATTGCATATACACTGACTTCTCTAAAGCTTTCGACCAGCTGTCCCATGAAATAATCGAGTTTAAGCTCAGGGCTTTTGGTTTCCCACGAAGTTTCATAAAATGGGTTAATTCATACCTTAGATCAAGGGTTTATCAAGTCAAATTTAGAGGATCGCTATCTGTATCTTTTACAGCTGAGTCTGGAGTTCCCTAAGGTAGTCACCTCGGACCAATTCTATTTATACTAGCCATTAATGATGTTAAAGCATGTATAAATCACAGTAATATCCTGATCTACGCTGATGATATGAAAATATTTAAATCTATCACTAGTCAGCAAGATAGAATTTTTCTTCAATCTCTTGACTTACAGCAAACAAGCTGTATAAAAAATTTCAAAAATCGAACTCTCGATCTTGTTTTCTCTTCTGACTCTGTTAGTACTGTGGTTCTGGAATCCAACTTCAGTTTAACTAACATAGATGACAATCATCCACCCTTGGATGTATTTATTGAACTGGGCGCACATCTGTACGAAAACAGTAATTCGTATGACCGTTCGCAATCTTTTGAGTTTCGGAAAGCAAATTTTCAAAGGCTTTCTGATGAAATTAATAGCCTTAATTTTAATCTTACTGCGTTATCTAATATTGAAGATGCAGTCGGTGCTTTTTATTCTTTGATGGATAACTGCATGAAAAAAGTGATTCCTGTCAAATCCTCTAGGAATATGAAAACGTCCCATCCCTGGTATACTAAAGAGCTGAAATCGATACGAAACAGACGTAATAGGGCTTGGAAGAACTATTTAAAAAGTCTCTGCCATTCAGATCTTGAACTCTATCTCACATTATTCAATGAGTTCAAATCTTTATCCTGCAACTATATATTGACTATATAAGTAAAATGGAATGCTCTCTAAAATTGGACCCCAAACTTTTTTGGGGATTTGTTAATTCTAAGAAAAAAACCGATGGTTATCCATCGAAACTTACTTACAATAGCTCTACAACTGCTGATTCGCCAGATGCAAGCAATATGTTTGCAGATTATTTCAGTAAGTCTTTTAGGGTGGCCCCTTTTCACATAGATGAGCAATATTTTAGTTATCTAACTAGCTGTTCCCAAATAAGTCTTAATAGCTTCTCATTTGACTTGGAAACAATTTTAAAATTTATTTCTTCTCTGAAGAATGATTATTCATCAGGTCCTGATGGCATTGCACCGATTGTTCTTAAAAAATGTAGTCATGAAATTGCTCCATATCTTAAATATCTGTTTGAATTGTCCATTAGTAGTGGAAAATTCCCTTATGTACGGAAAAGTACTTTTATCACACCTGTATTGAAAAAAGGCGATCGTGGTGATATCACTAATTATAGGCCTATTTCAAAGCTTTCGTGTATCCCTAAGCTTTTTGAACAAATTGTTTGCGAAAAGTTAATATTTCTTTGTCGCAATTTAATTTGCAATGAACAGCATGGATTTGTAAGAAACAGATCCACTGTCACTAATCTGTTAAGTTTCTTGCATGATTGTTCTAATGCCTTAGAGAATAAGTATGAAATGGATTGCATATACACTGACTTCTCTAAAGCTTTCGACCAGCTGTCCCATGAAATAATCGAGTTTAAGCTCAGGGCTTTTGGTTTCCCACGAAGTTTCATAAAATGGGTTAATTCATACCTTAGTTCAAGGGTTTATCAAGTCAAATTTAGAGGATCGCTATCTGTATCTTTTACAGCTGAGTCTGGAGTTCCCTAAGGTAGTCACCTCGGACCAATTCTATTTATACTAGCCATTAATGATGTTAAAGCATGTATAAATCACAGTAATATCCTGATCTACGCTGATGATATGAAAATATTTAAATCTATCACTAGTCAGCAAGATAGAATTTTTCTTCAATCTGACATTAATAGCTTCGCCAATTGGTGTGATAAAAACGGTTCATCCCTGAACCCTACTGTTAAGTAACACATCGAGTGCAACAAACTCCGCGCCTTGTGACCTACTCAGTCACAAACAGAAACAACCAACAAAAAATAAACCTCAGCAAACCAGAAACAACAATCACGTGCTGTGCTGACGCACCATATATAGTTAAGCAAGTAGCATTAAGAACTATGTCGTCTAGGTTAGCACTTTTCAATTATAACATTAAGCAATATGTCACTAAGAACTATGTCACTAAGTTAGCAGTTAAGCAATTAATTTTAAGTATAAAAAGAGGCGCTTGGCCCACCAATAAACACAATCAATCACCACTCATTGATCGTCGCTTTTCTTTGTACTTCATACACTTCAATTTCAGCGTGAACAAGTTCAAGTGCTTGGCTCACAATTATCAACAAAGACTAACAAGTGCAATCGCTTGTTATCTACCCTTACCATCAAGTGCAATCGCTTGGTATCCGCCTTCGCAATCAAGTGCAATCTCTTGTTATTGTCCCAATAAAGGCACATTTAACTCAACATTTTTTGGTGACCCCGACGTGATCTTCAGCGTGGAACTTCTACACATCGTTTGAGGACCCGACAAGGAAGATATACACAACATGGAGCAATTGACTTCGAGTCAAAGGGGACTGGGTGAAGAGATCCAGCAGATCATCCGGAACTTCACGAAGGATTCCCCTACCCGATAAACCACGGAAGAATATTTCACCTCCAGACTAAACCGACTGGATGCCATATGGGAAACATTCGAAACCACTGACACCAGTATTCGTTCTCTCACGACGGCTCCACTAGAGGATGAATATTTCTCCTCCGATTACTACACCAAGATCAAGCAGCTATACACCAAGTATAGACAGATCTTGAGTGATTCTCTGGCACAGATTAGGTCCAGCACCAACGAAAAGGCTGTGCTCGGACAAAAACCGACAGTAAGGCCAGACGAGACACAATCGTCAACCAGCAACCCACGATCATCATCTCCTATCATCAAGAAACTTCCTCTAGTCCCTAATCAAGAGGACAATAAAGACTGGGAGGTTCTTCAAAGACGACAGAAGACAATGATGAGTTCTTTGGCCCGTATCATCCACGGAACGGCCAAGGAAGAAGCACCATCCCAATGCCTACAGGCCATGAATAAACTGTGGAGTCAAATTGAAGAGATCCACTACTCAATTTGTGAAACAGATGACGATCCAGTAGCCAAGGGGTATAATATCGATTTATACATCGAATTAGAAGCCGAGGTTCTAAGGAATCAAGCTCTATTAAGAAGAGCAACGGCAAACAATCAAAACGAAAAGACGTCAAGACAAGCAGCGGACCATCCGGCAATTCAACTGCCCAAGATGACGATACCCAAATTTGACGGAGATCATTTGAAATGGCAGACATTTTCTGACATCTTCCAGAAAATGATTCATGATCAGCCATTACCACCAATCCAAAAAATGTGGTATCTGAAGGCAAACGTATCAGGTGATGCAGAGCGGTTATTGCGACACCTTGAGTTAACCGAGGATAATTACCAGATAGCTTGGAAAACGCTACAGGACCGATTCAGCAACAAAAGGGCCCTCACATCAGCACTGATCCAACGACTTACCGGTTTACCAAATATAAACTCAGAGATGAAGGCAATCCGAGAGTTTCATGACGCCATTCATGAATGCCTAGCAGCACTCAAAACGCTGGGCACCGAGACAGACTCCTGGGACCCACTCCTCATACACCTACTAATCAAAAAATTAGATCGATCTACCCATCTTCTATACGAACAAGCTCTGCGAAACCCACGAGAACTGCAAACAATAGATGAGTTCTTAAGGTTTTTGAAATCCCGGTTCGAAGCCTTAGAAGCGGTGGGAGGAAAGGACAAGGCCAGAGCAATAACAACCGTAGCCACCTCCAATATCGAAGGATGCAAGGTATGTGGAACCAAGGGCCACCCTATGTACTACTGCGAAAAATTCCTCAGGATGTCAGCAGCAGAACGGCTCAAATGGACCCAAAAACGACGTCGTTGCGTCAACTGCTTCAAAACCGACCACACAGCTAAAACATGCTCTGCACGATGTTGCACCAAATGCTCAGGGAAGCACAATACCCTGTTGCATCTTGAACGGGCAACCACAACACCTCCTAACGAAGGGCTACCTCCGACAACTGTAGCCACGATCCAGCAAATAAATAACAAACAAGGTTACGTACTTCTAGCCACTGCAAGGGTGGCCATCATCGCAAACAACGGACAACGATGTGAGGTACGAGCTATGCTGGATTCCGGCTCACAGATAAATCTAATAACGGAGAGACTCATCAAACGTCTCTCTCTATCACCAACACCATCTTCACTCTGCATCGAAGGCATTGGCAGGAGAACACGAAGCTCAAATCAGCGAGTAAATATTGGACTACGATCAACAAGCGGAAACTTTGAATGCAGGGTAGAAGCATTCATACTTCCAAGCATTGTTTCACCTCAACCCACTCAAAATCTGGATACTACCACCTGGAGCCTACCGGATAATATCAAGCTAGCTGATCCAAACTTCCACCGATCGGATAAGATCGATATTCTACTGGGAGCAGAATTTTACCATCAGCTGATGCGACCAGAGAGGATACAAATTGGAGACAGGATGCCTATCCTCCAAAACACCGTTTTAGGTTGGATCGTAGCTGGGAAAATTGGAGACGTCACACCCAACACAGCAACATGTGGGATATTCTGCGAAGACGACTCTACAAATGAATTAATCGAAAAATTCTGGAGGATCGACGATTTCGAAACCACTTCGCGACCATTGACGGCAACAGAAAGGTACTGCGAAACACACTTCACCCAAACTGTGTCGAAATCTGAAACCAACCGTTTCATCGTACGGCTACCCTTTCGAGAAAATGGAACAACGTTGGGTGACTCCAAAAGGACAGCCTTCAATCGATTCCTAGCACTTTAAAGACGACTCAGCAAAAACCAAAAATTAAAGGAGGAGTACGTTAAGTTTATGGATGAATATGAACCCCTGAAGCATATGGAAGAGGTCAAGCAGGAAGTCATCCAAGGATCCCACTTCTTCATACCACACCATTGCGTCTTGAAACCAGACAGCAGCACAACCAAACTACGGGTGGTGTTCGACGCATCCGCAAAAACGTCATCTGGGTTATCGCTTAATGACATTCTTCATACAGGGCCCACAATACAAATTGAACTATTCTCCATACTCCTTCGATTCCGACTCCACAAGTACGTTTTTACAGCCGACATCGAGAAGATGTACAGGCAGATCCTCATCCAGGAAGATGATCAAATGTACCAGTTCATTATTTGGAGAAGGCAACCAACTGATGAGATCAAGTATTACAAACTAAAAACCGTAACATACGGAACATCATCAGCACCCTACCTGGCCACCAAATGCTTACAATATCTAGCATTCCAAAATAAGATTACACATCCAGCTGGAGCACGACTACTTCAAGATGATTTTTATGTCGACGACTGCATCAGCGGAGCAGATAGTATCCCACTGGCAAAGGAAGCCCAAGCTCAAGTCACTGCACTACTTCACAGCGCCGGATTCAAACTACGCAAATGGTGTGCAAACCATCCAGCATTACTTCAGGATCTCCCAGCGGAGGACCACGAAATCAGCCTTGACTTCAGCGAATCAATTCACTGCGCAATAAAAACACTGGGTCTAATTTGGCAGCCAAAGTCGGACCAATTGTGCGGAAGAGCCCAGTTATCCGACATTTCCATACTCACGAAGCGATCAGTCAGCTCCGACATTGCACGCATCTTCGATCCACTAGGACTCTTTGGCCCTGTGGTTGTTAAAGCAAAAATATTTATGCAGCAACTGTGGCACTTGAAACTGTCGTGGGACGACGAGTTGCCCGAACACCTAAGACAAGAATGGATAGCGTTTAGAAACAACCTTTCAACACTCAATCAGGTCAAGGTTTCAAGACACATGTTTAATCAAGGGACTCCAACATCCGTACAAATACATACATTTGTGGATGCATCAGAGCAAGCCTATGGAGCAGCAGTTTATTTGCGGTCAACCTATAAAGATCGAACAAGTCTCGTTAGACTACTCTGCGCAAAATCACGTATAGCTCCGGTAAAACAACAAACCCTACCCCGACTTGAATTGTGTGCTGCGGTACTAGGGGCTGAACTCACAAATAGAGTCCGAGAAGACTTAAGATTCCAAGACACTCCAATTGTCTTCTGGACCGATTCACAAATTGTATTATCGTGGATTAATTCAACTTCCTCATCGCTCCACACCTTTGTGGCAAATCGAGTGGCAAAAATTCAGGAATTATCCGTTCCACCCCAATGGCGCCACGTGCCATCAAAGGAAAATCCAGCAGATCTACTATCTCGCGGAATATCAGCAGCCAGCTTTATGTCATGCAGTATGTGGCTTTACGGACCAATCTTCTTGCACGGAAACGAATCAACATGGCCCCAAACTTTCGTAAAGGAACAAGACCCACATTCCGACCTGGAAAGAAAGAGAAAGCATACAGTTGCGGTAGCATTGACACAAAACAGCACAGATCAAATGATTTACCACATCAATCATCGAAATTCCTTCAAGTTCCTTCAGCACACTATTGGCTACGTTCTTCGGTTCATCAAGAGATCCAGAAAAATAGACGCAAATAAGGTAACCCATACAGCACTATCACCTATGGAACTCACCGAAGCTCTCACGGCTATCATAAGGCAAGTACAAGGATCTGAATTCGGGAAGGAAATCCAAGACCTCAAGAGCCACAAGGGATTATGCAGATCTAATACATTAATCACCCTAGCACCAATTTTAGACGAAAGGGGTATTTTACGAGTCGGAGGTCGACTAGAAGCCGCTCCCATTTCCTTCGATGCCAAACATCCCATACTGATGCCATACAATGAATCAGTAACAAAAATGCTGTTCAAAATGAAACATGACGAGCACAACCATTGTGGACCACAGACGCTCCTGTCGATCCTGAGACAACAATTCTGGCCTATCAAGGGAAAGATCATGGCTCGTCACACAGTTCACAACTGCGTTAAGTGCACCAAAACTAAACCACAACTAATGAATCAAGTAATGGGAAACCTCCCAGCGGATCGCGTCTCACCAAACAGACCATTCATGATTTCCGGTGTTGACTTTTGTGGACCGCTGTGGGTGCACTACAAAATCCGAGGGAAAAAGCCGCACAAGGTGTACCTAGCAGTCTTTTGTTGCTTTACAACCAAGGCCGTACAGTTAGAGATTGTCACTGACCTAACAACAGAAGCCTTTATTGGAGCCCTTCGAAGGTTTATTAGCCGACGCGGACGCATTCAAACACTTTACTGTGACAATGCAACCAACTTTGTGGGAGCAAGAAATCAGCTGCTCGACGTTCTCCATGTCCCAGAAGCAAAAGAGGCCATAATCAAGGCCAGCAGCGACAAAGGCATAACATTCAAGTTCATCCCACCTCGAGCTCCTCATTTTGGCGGCCTATGGGAAGCGGCAGTGAAATCCGCAAAACACCTCCTGGTAAAAACAGTTTCACCGGCCTCATTGACACACGAAGAATTGGAAACAATAGTCGTCGAAATTGAAGGCATTTTGAATTCAAGACCACTCACCCCACTGTCATCAAATCCAAACGACCTATCTGCACTAACACCTGGGCACTTTCTTATTGGCGAGCCTTTGGTTGCTCAAGTCGATAGTGATACCGCACCAGCAAAGGCATCTCTGCTAACCCACTGGAAGGCGATTAGTCATTTAAAATACGAATTCTGGAAACGATGGTCAACGGAGTACTTGAATGAACTACAATATAGGCACAAATGGAATCAGGAAAAGAACAATATCAAGGTTGGCGACATGGTCATAATCAAGGAAGACAACACGCCAACCCTGCAATGGCCGCTCGGAAGAGTGATTCAAATCTTCAAGGGGGATGACAGTATGGTACGAGTAGTCAACGTCAGAACCAAATCTGGAATATGGAAGTGACCAATCCACCGTCTAGCCCCACTATTTAATGAACCAGATGATAGCAACACGAGTACAGCTGAAGCGCCAGGGACATCCACACAAACCACGTCAACGACAACTGACTCAACGGAAACGCCCACAAAACGAAGCAAAACATCATACAGCTCTCTAATGACCACCATAATGTTGTCCTTATTACTATTGCCGATAGTTTGCGCTTCACCAGTACACATCACAAGATTCGCTAACAATCCAGGAATCTATTTCGAAACTCTTGGATCTACCAATCTCGTTGCAACTGAATGGAAAATCATTGTCTACTATGACTTAGCACCCATTCAGTCGGAATTAGAAGCATTTGACAATGGAACAATGGCACTTCAACACCTATGCAAGCAGTTACAACAAAAGGCAGCATGCTCTTCACTAGTAACTGACTTCATCATCATCAGAAATAGGTTACAAGCAGATACCAACATAATTTCAAAACGCCGAAAACCTCGGGCAGCCATCAACATAGTCGGCAACATGGCACATACGTTGTTTGGACTTCTTGATTCCGACTACGCAGAAGAGATATCCCAAACCATCAACCAAGTAAAGGGCAATGAAGCACGTTTATGGACAATGTTAAAGAACCAGACATCTATCATAGATTCCACAATTAACATCGTGAAACAAGATCAAATCGAGGTCAGAGAACGCATGAACTCCCTTCAAAATCAAACCAAACAGATCATCGCTCGGATTGGAGAGGCCTCTGAACAAACCAAAATCTTCCAAATTTTCACGTCATTAACAATACAACTAATGCTTATGGCTACCAACCTGCAACGAATTGAAACAGCAATCATAAATACGTTAACAGACGCCCACTATGGGACCATCAGCCCACTTCTGCTGACCCCAACTCAACTACGAGCCGAAATCAACAATATCAAAAATCATCTGCCTCTGTCGGAAAAACTACCGTTTGATCAAGAAGATTTGATTCACTTCTACAAGATCCTAACAACTCAAGGAGGAGCCACTGACAATCATCTGGTGTTTGTCATTAAAATTCCACTAGTCGAACAAGAACCCTTTAATCTGTTCCTACTAATACCATTCCCGGCCACAGTCAATAACACACTCCTCATCATCAATCCATCGATGGAAATTCTGGCAATAAACCGCCACCGGGATCAGTATTTCGAGATGACAACAGCCGAACTTAAGGAGTGCGACAAGGGAAAGGGCACTCACTTAATTTGCGTCAACAAAAAAGCAAAACACCACGCTGGTTCCCAAGCATATACTTGTGAATTCAATCTCTTCAACAACAATACAGTACCATCATGCAACCTGATGCAACCAACCAACAACATGATATGGACACAGTTGAGCAACAGTAACCAGTGGATTTTCGGCACGCTCCAAGACGTTCAACTCACTGCCGTATGTAAAACAGAAGCCAATCAATTCAAACTTAGTGGCTCTGGACTACTCTCACTCGAAGACAACTGCGTAATGAGGAACAATCTAATCACCATCCAAGGCCGTCAGATGAAGACCAACACTCTACATTCCTCCTACATCAGTTCTGGAAACCTCTCTTCAATTGCCAAACGGAACGAGGTGCATGCCGCACTGAAATTCTCCTCTCCAGCAGCTACCAACACCACGTCAGAAGCCTTGAACAATCTTCAAGAGCAACTCGCAGACTTAAAAACCCAAGAATTCCCAGACCTACACGACACCGTACTCTCAAACAGTATTCATCACCATGTAATTAGTTACTTGGCCTTGCTACTGTCAGTTTCCGTCGGATTCTTAATCATCTACAACCTGCGCAGCCGAATGACGTCAGCTACAGGATACACACCTGTTCCCAAAACTCGAACGCAATACAACGTCAGCGAAACATGAGAGTTTAATTGAATGCACCGCAGTTCAACGCGGGGAGAATGTTAAGTAACACATCGAGTGCAACAAACTCCGCACCTTGTGACCTACTCAGTCACAAACAGAAACAACCAACAAAAAATAAACCTCAGCAAACCAGAAACAACAATCGCGTGCTGTGCTGACGCACCATATATAGTTAAGCAAGTAGCATTAAGAACTATGTCGTCTAGGTTAGCACTTTTCAATTATAACATTAAGCAATATGTCACTAAGTCACTAAGTTAGCAGTTAAGCAATTAATTTTAAGTATAAAAAAAGAGGCGCTTGGCCCACCAATAAACACAATCAATCACCACTCATTGATCGTCGCTTTTCTTTGTACTTCATACACTTCAATTTCAGCGTGAACAAGTTCAAGTGCTTGGCTCACAATTATCAACAAAGACTAACAAGTGCAATCGCTTGTTATCTACCCTTACCATCAAGTGCAATCGCTTGGTATCCGCACATTTAACTCAACACCTACTAAATGTCAACATATGACATTCTCTAGAAAGAATATACCTTCCACCTTTCAATATTCTTTGTCTCAACATATTCTTTGTAATGTTGATAATTTTAAGGATCTTGGGCTTTATTTCGATCCCAAACTGGTTTTTGCCAAGCATATCAATTTTATTGTTAATAAATCTAATTCTATGCTGGGCTTCGTAAAAAGGTGGGCGAAAGAATTTAATGACCCATACGTTACTATGTCATTGTACAATTGTTTTGTCCGTCCGATTCTAGAGTATGCTTCACAAGTTTGGACGCCGTTCTACAACATACATTCAAATCGAATAGAGGCCATTCAACGTAAATTTATTCGATTTGCACTTAGACGACTTCCATGGGATGATCCTTTTAACCTTCCTCCTCACAGTCAGCGTATTAAGCTTCTTCAAATTTTACCCCTTTCTCAACGAAGGCTTAATAGCGATATCATTTTTTTACAGCAGCTTATATACGGTCAAATAGATGCACCTGACCTGCTGTCGTCTATTGGCTTTAATTTTCGTGGTGGTGCCCATAATTTGCGCAGTGCTGAATTATTGTTTAGCCCCCATCATAGAACGAATTATGGGAAGCATGAGCCTATTAGTCGCATGAGTAGAATCTATAATCTAAATGAGCATGTGATTGACTTGCATGTTAGTAAAATTAAGCTAAAAAATATTTTGGGTAATAATGCTTTAATGCCTTAAATTGTTTGCATTATTTTGTGTCTGTGTTAGTATTTTGTAGGTACATAATTATTGTATTTTTAATTGTTTTGTCCTTACTAACACCTGCACTAAATGATGAGCCTGTGAGAGCACTTTTTGTGCCGGCAATTTCTGCTCGTGATAGTTGCTTGCTTTAAGCACTCCACGACACAGAGCTGATAGTGTATTTAAAAAAAAAAAAAAAACACCCGCTGCGAGTTTACCCCGTCTTTTCTTTTTAATTTCCTTCCGCAAATTATGCAAAGTGGAAGCGTAGGATGTGGCGTTGACGGTTTCACCTTTTTTTGTACTTAATGAGCAAGATTCCCTTTGAGTCCCAAAAAACTGTGGCCATGAGCTTCCCGGCAGACGGACTGACTTTGAACTTCTTCGGGTGGTCTGTTCCTTTTGTATGCCACTGCATGGACTCTTGTTTGCTTTCAGGGTCATAGTGGTGGACCCATGTTTCGTCCCCAGTAACAATTCGATCCATAACACCGTCCGCGTTCTCACTACACATCTCCAAAAGCTCTCTACAGCATCCATTCGGGCATCCTCAAGAACAAGTTTTTCGACTTCTTTCATGCTTTCTCCCGTACAAGCAGTAGCCGGGGCGCCGGAGCGGGAGTCGTCTTCAATGCTCTCTCTGCCTCTCTTGAACTCACTTGACCACTTTTGCACAGTTGATAATGAGGGTGCGGAACCCTGGTAAACAGCCACCATCTCTTCATGAATAGTTTTTTGACTTTTTCTTTGCTTAGTGAGAAATTTAATTACAGCGCGATGCTCAATTTTCACCATCATCGTCTCAGTTGCCATTATGATTCTGTTTAACTAGAGATAAAACGCGAATTAATAATCACATTTATATGAAATTTTACATGAATGCACTAAAATAACAGTATTACTTGATAAACAAGTCAATTTATATATACAATCACAGCTTCACCCCGATACCGAGAATATATTGAACGCCCCCCGTAGGAGGTGGGACACAAGTCAAAAATGGAGACTTTTACGTTAATTAACGTGGTTTGTTAACGGTTTGGCAAAATACTTTGAAAATTGGTAGATGAACTCTTTATAAGACTAACTTCAAATAAAAAAAATAAAAAAAATCGTATCACATAGTTTCGGAGTACCAAGTACGCAAACCTTTAAATGCGTTTTTCTCGAAAAAGTGCCAATGGCATAGGTTAGGTTAGGTTAGGTTAGGTTTATGTGGCTGTCGGCAGAAGCCGACACACTTAGACCAATTTAGGTCCATTGTGATACCACGTATATTATCTACCTCAACTCTGTAGATGGGACTGGCCAACGACACGCGGTTGTTCTCAAACGGTCCCCCATCTACGTACTAACCGCGCCCAACGTCGTTTAATTACGGTGATCTGACGAGAACCGATTAACTCGACGTGGTATGGTCGTTGGCAATGGCATATGGAACAAAACAATTCTCAGGCGACGAATTGTCGTTTAACCATAATGAATCGTCGCCGTACGTCTGGCCTTAGTTTAAATGAGATACAAACGGAAAAAACTGTATGCTCAAAGCAATGCAGCTAAATTCTTTCAGTGCGGATATTCGGTCTCTAAATAATACACATCAATTACCTGTCAAGTCAAAGCTCCTTAAATACTCCCCATTTACGGACATTTACGGACCTGCTTCGAGTGGGAGGAAGGCTCAAGCACGCAACTATTTCCTTTTCGCTAAAACATCCCATTATTCTTCCCAATAATAATAAAAAATGTTCTCTCATTATAGCAGATATACACAATAACCACTTGCATACAGGAGTCTCTGAGACATTCTCTATAATCCGGCAGCCGAACCTGATCCGGAAGATTCTCCATAATTGCTAGAAATGCTTCATGCAGAGGAAAAATACAAGCCGACAGCTGATGGGTGACTAAACAATTCAGCGAATTCAAGCAAGTCGCCGATTTACCAACACTGGGTGCGGCTACGCCGGACCTTTGCCGATCAAGCTATCCCGAGGTCATAACCCGAAAACATCCAAAGCATACATAGCCCTGTTCGGATCGTATGTCTATCTACCAAGGCTATTAGTGAGTGACCTCACTACTGATGCGTTTCTTACTGTCTTGCGTAGATTTATTTCTCGTCGAGGTCTATGTTCCCATATTTATAGCGACAATGGAACCAAGTTCCAAGGTGAACGGCGTTACTTGACCGAAATGCACAATTTGGTAATATCAGAGGCCTACAACGACTCGATTCTTACATCGTTGGCCAAGGACAACATCGCCTAGCATTTCATCCCTCCTTCTGCGCCACACTTTGGTGGCTTATGAAAAGTTAGAGTCAAATCGTTCAAGTTGCACTTACGTCGAGTTGTTCTCAACCTTGAGTCCGTATTGAATTCTAGTCCTTTGTGTTATATATCTGATGATGTGCTGAATCCATTAACATCATTTTCTCACAGGTGAACCTTGTACGGCTATTCCAGAATCAATAAGATTAAACATTCCCTCCATCCGATTACAACAATGGAACCATCTCCAAAGTATGGTTGCAGGATTTTGGAAGAGATGGCACAATGAGTACCTCACCACATTTCAGACGCGGTCGAAGTGAAACCAGGCGACGTAGTAGTGCTAAAGGAACCAAATCATCATCCTGCAAAGTGACTTCTAGGCAAGATTGAAGCAGTAACACCATGTGCGGATTTCCATGTGCTTGTGGCTACACTCAAAACAATTCGGGAATCATTTTTACGGCCAATTACTAAATCACCATGTTCCTGAAACTCGTTCCCGGGGGGCCGGGATGTTTGGGAAAATACAAATGTTATTTTATTTACGATTAAATAATCGTTATTTTAAATTAGTTAAGTCATTTTGCTGTTTATAATTTGTTATAAATTTTGCATCAATATTTGTTTGGCTCACTGGTCTTCAGAATTTAAAAACTATGTGTACATATTTTCGGCAATAGCATCACAACAACAATAACATAAGTGCGCTATAAAAATACCACATGCATAACTGAGGTATGCGTGTCGTGCGAATTGTTCTCATTGCTTTCCTCTTTGTAAATACATGCATTCGCTGTGCTGCTGCCGCGCTTTAGCTCAGAGAAAATCTTCACTTGGATTTCAGCAGCTCTCGTCAATACATCTAAATTGCTATTTTATCAATCTCTAATCAATTGAATCATTCGTTCTTCGTTGGGTTATATTTCATTTGGTGTGTCAATCCTGAGAATTCGTTTCTTGCTGTTGACCTCATCTATTCCCTAACACTGACCGTCAATTTAAAAAAAAAACGAAAATTAATAGTATATAGGCATTAATAATAAGGCAATAACCTAAGAAGCTAGGTTTTGAGCCTTAGAGGGCCTAAAAGCTAACTTTTCCAACGACTTGTGTGTGCCAAATTAAATTGTTTGCACCAATGGAAGGGACCTATAATTTTACGTCGACTGCGAACGGCCTTAAGAAGCTTCCTATTACAATCGATACTCTTGAATGTTTGTCAGACTTTTGTTAAAGGTGGGACAGTGGACAAACATTTAGATTTTGCTGGGCCCCAGCATATTTTGAAACTGAGATACCTCGCTCAGAATTCAATGCCCAACCACTGAGCCACTGCGCAAAAACAGTGGGAGGCCCTAGCTAGAACAACCGCCACAGTCCTTGTCACTGGAACAATCACAACTCGAAACTTGTTATCTCTCATTTTCTGTGTTCTTCTTCTTTTAAATTAAAATTAGTAAAAATACTATCGATATCTTTTATAGTAGGCAATACCTTGCAAATGAACTAGACTCGAAATTACAAAAAAAAAAACTCCAACACAACTGAAATGCCAGTCGAGTCAGCCATTTAAATGAAGTTATTATGTGTCACATAACTAATCGGAAGATTTACTCTTTTCTATTGTCTTCTTCCTGTCCTATACAACGAGTTTATGATCAGAATTAAAAGAATCGTAAGCCTCCGACTTCATATCATCCCTTCTGGAACCTACAGAGAGGTTCGAATAACTTTTTTACTGAGGGCAATCAAATGGTGGCATCAAACATTTGTATGATCCCGGCCTGTTTATACCCTATTCTAGGTGTATATTCATTTTGACTCATAGTTTGTAACATACCTTAATATTGCCCGTAGACCCCTAAAAGTTACTATATTTATGATCAGCATACATAGATAGTAATGTCGGCAAAAATTAGGAATTTAAACTGGACCTAGAGACCTGAAATTTTAACCATATACTCTCTAGGGACCCGAAATAATCAAGTTTAAGAATTTTTGAAATCCGCCCACAGGCACACAAACTCAAAATAACATAGAAAGCTGAAATTTTTAAAATACTCCTAAAACTGCTCGGGAGATAACATTTCTAAAATCCGCCCACTGACACGCCCACAATTAAATAAAATAGAAAAGTCAAACTTCGAGCTAGGAAACTGAAATTTATAATTTGTATTTGTACTCTCTAGGGGCCCTTTATGCATAAATGTGAAAATATTTTCAAAATCCGCAAGCTGAGTCGCCCACCATTAAATTTTTTTTTTTGAAAAACCAAAGTTGAGCTAGGGAGCTGAAATTTATAATATAGACTCTCTAGGTGTCTGATAGGAATAAGAATAGGGTATCCAACAGTTCGCCCAAGCGGACTGTAGCCCGCTACCTACCCTATGTATTTTTTAACAATTTTGACGCGAAATGTGCCTGTTGTCCCGTGCAGGAACGGGCTAGGAGGGCTTGCAGCGCCCAATGCACATGCACACTTGCGGGACAGTTTCAAGATGTTAGGTGTGGCGCTAGGCTCAAATGATCGGTTAAAGTTCCTAAAATTGATTTCCCCCTAAGTCGATTTGAAAACATGGGTTGTTTCTTTGGGCGTGCTGTGTGATATTCTTAGCCCGTCCATGCACGGGGAACTGATTATGTATCCACACTAAAATAAAATGGAGTTTCTAATAAAAAACTCACTTCCGTAGTACAAATGCTTAGCATTGGATCAACGACTAGAACCAAAAACGATTTATGACTATACATTATACATATATGCACAGATACCTGCAGAAACAATCTTTTCATATCAATTCCACCAAGCATTTACAACCAGAAAAAAAATTAGTTAAAAGTCAATTTAAAAATATCTAATTGATAACCCCGGTTATGGCAATTAATTTCCCATATATGAACATAAATATGCGGTGGACAAGCGGTTCTTCGAGCCGTATACAAACCAGTAGCCAAATTTAATTTAAATTCAAAATCAAATTATTTTCCCATAATAACTGCATTTTTACAAATTTCCATAACAATTCAAGTCCATTATCATTTCAATAAACCTCACGATATGATTACTTACTCGGTATGTAGCTCTCTCATCACTTTGTAACATACCTTAATATTGCCCGTAGACCCCTAAAAGTTACTATATTTATGATCAGCATACATAGATAGTAATGTCGGCAAAAATTAGGAATTTAAACTGGACCTAGAGACCTGAAATTTTAACCATATACTCTCTAGGGACCCGAAATAATCAAGTTTAAGAATTTTTGAAATCCGCCCAGAGGCACACAAACTCAAAATAACATATTTATCGAAAAAATCGAATTTTGAGCTAGAAAGCTGAAATTTTTAAAATACTCCTAAAACTGCTCGGGAGATAACATTTCTAAAATCCGCCCACTGACACGCCCACAATTAAATAAAATAGAAAAGTCAAACTTCGAGCTAGGAAACTGAAATTTATAATTTGTATTTGTACTCTCTAGGGGCCCTTTATGCATAAATGTGAAAATATTTTCAAAATCCGCAAGCTGAGTCGCCCACCATTAAATTTTTTTTTTTGAAAAACCAAAGTTGAGCTAGGGAGCTGAAATTTATAATATAGACTCTCTAGGTGTCTGATAGGAATAAGAATAGGGTATCCAACAGTTCGCCCAAGCGGACTGTAGCCCGCTACCTACCCTATGTATTTTTTAACAATTTTGACGCGAACTGTGCCTGTTGTCCCGTGCAGGAACGGGCTAGGAGGGCTTGCAGCGCCCAATGCACATGCACACTTGCGGGACAGTTTCAAGATGTTAGGTGTGGCGCTAGGCTCAAATGATCGGTTAAAGTTCCTAAAATTGATTTCCCCCTAAGTCGATTTGAAAACATGGGTTGTTTCTTTGGGCGTGCTGTGTGATATTCTTAGCCCGTCCATGCACGGGGAACTGATTATGTATCCACACTAAAATAAAATGGAGTTTCTAATAAAAAACTCACTTCCGTAGTACAAATGCTTAGCATTGGATCAACGACTAGAACCAAAAACGATTTATGACTATACATTATACATATATGCACAGATACCTGCAGAAACAATCTTTTCATATTAATTCCACCAAGCATTTACAACCAGAAAAAAAATTAGTTAAAAGTCAATTTAAAAATATCTAATTGATAACCCCGGTTATGGCAATTAATTTCCCATATATGAACATAAATATGCGGTGGACAAGCGGTTCTTCGAGCCGTATACAAACCAGTAGCCAAATTTAATTTAAATTCAAAATCAAATTATTTTCCCATAATAACTGCATTTTTACAAATTTCCATAACAATTCAAGTCCATTATCATTTCAATAAACCTCACGATATGATTACTTACTCGGTATGTAGCTCTCTCATCACTCCCAGTAGGGGGCTAAAATTAGGAAAATTCCATTTTGCACCCATTGCATGCCTAAATTTTGTCATCCTGTGGAATGGGCTTCGTTGGAATGAATGAGTCACTCACACCACCCGTCACTGGGTGCCTCCATGGCATGTGCGAACATTTGACTTCTGATTCGACAAGCAATTGATTTTTTGTTTCTCGCCATTGCTTGGTGAACGTGACCGAGAATGAGTCATACATTAGGCGCCAGTCTGATTCGAAAAAAAATCATTGTATGGGGCAAACATAAGGCAAGTTATGGCATCGTAGGCAAGCGAATAGGTATAAGCCTCGCGTGTGGAAAGTTTCAAATCGTCGGGTAATTTAAAAATATTTTTTTTAAATGGATAAGGAAAAGGATAATGAAAAATTCAAAAGATTTTTGCTTACCAGCTGGTAGAATTGGTGCCCGGCACGTATGACAGAAGCACTGCATTACTGAATCTCTTACTAATCCAATAATCATCTTGTATTGATTTTCTTCGCTTTGTTAATGAAATCCACACACACTCTTTATTGATAGAGCTTTTTCTATCTTTGTTTGCTGTGCTGAGTGTTAGCCGGCTAACAGACACTACACCCACTGAGGAAATGAAAACAAAAATTCACGTGGTACGGTGATAGAGATATTTTTTTTCCGGGAGAGAATTCGCTTCGGTCGAGGATATGATCCTTGTGATGGGAAAGATGATAACTATGTGCTGCGGAAGACTATTGTCATAAAAAATTACAAATAGCATGTATGCCACAGAAACACACGCTTCTAAGATAATCACACACAAATTCGAGACAAAAATTGGCAGATAATATAAAAATATCGAATTAAATCCTTAATTTCTTTTTTATTTTTCTTCGACAACACACTGAGCGGAATCTAGAGAAAGCGGCACGTTTTTTTTTGATGGAATTGATTTAATATTGGCAAAGAATATTCTTTTTTCCTTGGTGAGGAGGCAATTTTGCTAGCTTCACTAGGCGTGATAATGATACGACTACTGAATGGTCATAGAGCGTTGTAAAAATCGAGTATCCTGCCATAGAAGGAAGGAAATAATCTGCTGTAAATTTTTTGTTGGGGGACATAGTTGCAACAAACCTCGTCATGCGCTCTGGAGGGTGGTGGTTTTGACGACGGGCAGGTCATTTTCACCAACGAGGTCGTGTGCTGGTGGTTGGAATCGAAACACCGAAGGGTGAGAGAGAATTTTAAACTGCGTCGGGGACAGGATATGCCAAAGAGAGAGTACATGAAAACCCGGAGAAATAGTCTTGGCATCGAGATATTGAAGACGGATATTAAGGTTCGTTTGCCAATTTTTTTGTTTTTATTTGGTACCGACCGGCGCGGCGCCGGTTTTTGAGGGATGATTCACCATATTGGGGTAGTTTTTTTACCCTCCCTTGGTTATTCATATTTTTCCTCCTAAAGGAATGTAATCAGAATAGCAATTCAAGAGACAAAAAGTCAAAGAGATACGGTACGAGTACGAGCCAGCGTTGCCGATGTGGCACGATAATGCTTTTTGACAGGTAAATTTCTTCATTGCAGGGTGGCATGAAAAATTGAAATATGGAATGTTTTTTTAGTTTCATTAGTTGATGCTTTGATGTTATATAAAGCAAATATAAAGCCCGACAACAGTCAAAATTTCAAACCTGAACCTAATTTGTTTATTTAAATTTTATTACGAAAACTTTATTATGTCATTACCCATAGAAATGGAGCAAGCAGTAATAGTGATTATATTGAATTAAAGTACATTTTTAAATAATAACATGCGTTTTTTTTTTTTTTTTTTTGACAAACATAGACCAATACACGCGGAACTGTTTACGTGCGTTTGAGTACGATAGTGACCACTACGGACTCGCCGCCGCAATACGGATCCCGAACGAGCAAACGCTGCTGGAGGAGTACGAAGCAGTGTGTTCATTCGATTATCGGAGGGCACAATGGTCGCGCTTCTCCAGATTTTTAAAGCGAGATTTACGTTCGAGTGGGATCGACCCAACGACAAACAGTAACATGACAAATGATGACATTGATCGGCATTTATTGCAAATGAACGACGCCATCAAACGAACTATGGAACGAACTATTCCTCGGGTAGGACGTTCCGACGACGACCAGACAGAAAAGTACAGAAACCCTACAATCGACGCACTATACCGACAGAAAAGTAGACTGCTCTCGAGGCTTAAACGGCTGTACAGGCAATTTACTGATCGCGACGACCCGGAGGTAAGGATGCTGAAGTCAGAGATCCGAATCCTGAAACAGCTGATAAAAGAAAATTACAGAAAATCTGTAAGTCTGTATTGGGGCAATAAAATTCGGGCTATTAAAACCTGTAGTCCGAATATGTTCCCACATATAAATAAGTTGTTCAGGAGGAAAGATCACAATGATATTCCTTGTGTTCGAATCTCCCAGACAGCAGAGAACAGACAGACAGTACTGACTGCTGGAATAAGTCCAGAAAGTGTCGCTTCAAACGACGATTTTTTCGTGGTCGAGGACCCACAGGAGAAAGTGGATTTGCTGGGCGCTTGTTTCGAGGCCGTGTATACGGTGAACAATCCTGTTCGCCGTAACCACGACATTGAGAATAGGGCTCTGGTGAGCCATTTCTATCTGCGCACCGAACTTGAGAATTGGCGATTTGAGAATAACGGTTTCACCGTGTTCACTGATGAAAACCATGCTAATGCAGTTGTCGCCAATGGCCGAGATGCATCGCACTTGTTCGTGTCGAAGAATGATCTTCTGTGCATCTTCGAGTCACTAAAGAATAAAAAGTCGGCGGGGATGGATGGTGTCCCAAACGTCGTATTGAGACACCTGCCTTTGGAGGCTGTAGATATTTTCACCACGCTGTTTAACAATGCGCTGAATAATGCACATTATCCGGCGCATTGGAAGGTAGCTGTGGTACACCCTATCCCGAAAAAATGTAAAGATAGGACGAACCCTGCCAATCTCCGGTCAATTAGCTTACTTCCGAATATTAGCAAGGTCTTTGAAAAGGTTGTCAATAGAGCCCTGTTAAAGTGGGTCGAGGACAATAACATAATCCCGGACAACCAGTTTGGTTTCAGGGCGAGGCATGACACTATTCATGCCGCGGCGAAACTGGTTTCCGACATTCAGTGGAATAAATGCAAGAACCAATGCACGGGTGCTTGTCTGGTTGATTTTGAGAAGGCTTTCGACACCGTATGGTTAGAGGGACTTTTCTACAAGTTGACCAGGCGGGGGATGCACAAACCTTTGCTATATGTAATTAATAATATGCTTATGGGAAAGAAGTTCGTAGTCAAATGTGGCAACGTGACTTCGAGCAGAGTCTTTCAAATTAAAAACGGTTTACAGCAGGGGGCGGTCAATTCTCCGATCCTGTTTAACATTTACACGAGTGATCTGGTGGGTTCACTCAGACATGCTATAGCGTATGCCGACGATTTGGTGGCATACAGATCAGGTTCTAAAATCGAGGTCATTAATATCCTTTTGCAGCGTGACTTCGATCAAATTAAGCGATATTGCGACGACTGGAAGTTGAAAATCAACTTTCAGAAGACGGAAACAATCTTGTTCAGAACTCCATTGGCTGGGGCCTCTAGGGATACCAGAAAAAACTGAAAGAAATTGGCCATTATTGGACAGGATGGGCAGCCATTGGCGGTGAGAAGCGTAGTTAGATATCTAGGTATCTGGCTTGACCAGTATCTATATTTCGATAGACATATAGTTGCTTGTCTTGCTGGGGCCAAGAGGGCTTATGCTCTGACAAGGAGACTGTTTCATAGCAGTCAACTTGACTCCAGAGTGAAGGTCATTTGCTACGTGGCCCTTATAAGGCCGATCATCGCTTATGGCTGTCCATTGTGGTTTAATATAGCGCCTAGTTATATGGAAAAGATTCGGGTTTTGGAGAGACAATGTCTTAGGACCTGTCTCCGATTGTTCCGAACGCCTGAATCCAACTATATAAAATACTATCCCAACAAGGTCCTATACGATGGGGCTCAGTTGAATAGGATTGACAATTTCCTCATTAAGGTCACTCGAAGGCACGTTGCAAGGGCGATGGCCAGCGACAATAGTCTGATATTTGGGGCTTACTACCCCAATGAAATGTACATTGAGAGTACGCTCCGGTCTGGCTTTATCCCGCCAGAGGCATTTATCCATATTGATGCAAAAGGGCTGGTACAGACGAGGGATGGTATTCCGGTCTTATACCATCGCTACCGCAGCGCGAGAGATAAGCGGCTCCTCCATGACGGGGACGTCGCCAATGCTCATGAGCTCCTCCGTTTTAGTACCGCAATATCGGAGAGGGATAGATTCGACACGGAAAAGCAATTCGCCGAATTTTGGTGGCTTGTTGAGGGGGGAGGGGTCAACATGCCCTCCCAGGACGGTGCGTTACTCTAGGTAACTTCCTCTTAGCTTATAAGTTAGATTAAGTCAGCTAGGGCGTTTTTGGGAGAGGCCGGGCTCGCCAACGTGTGGTGGTGCTTCTGGGAGTTGACTGACGCTGCAAGGCTTCAGTCGGCTCACGGCGGCGCGTGTGCACGTTGACGACTGCCAGGCGCTCGGAAAGCAATTGGGATTTTTGACCACTTGTTGCGCAAGGCAACGAGTGCTCAGAATCCTAATTATAGTTAGAATACGTTAAGTAGTTTAAGTAAGTAGAATAGGTAGTTTGTAATTTGTTTTATATAAAATCTCAATAATGAAACCGAGTTTTAATAAATTTTCTCGAGGAATATATATGTAAGATTAGTTCGTAAAATAGTTCGTAGGCCGAAAGGCAATAATTCTAAGATATAGTTAAGTTTAGAGCGTTCGCATAAGGACCAATAAATAAGAATAAGTATCCTGTTAATTTTAAGTTAGGTTTAATCATTTTTGTCTAGTATGTAAGTAGATATTTATCAATGAATAAAAAAATGAATTTCAAAGTCAAAAGACATGCGTTTTTTTATATGACACTTTTTTCATTCATGACACTTTTTTTGGGAAATGTGGCACATTTTTTTTGCGGTAATGCTGGTTCGAGCTATAAAAATCGCACAAAAAAGAGGAGACAAAAGAAGTACGCAAGGCAAGGTCGTTGGGTTTGTAGATGATGTTGTTAAACTTTAAAGGACATGCTCAGCGTCCTGTTCCCTCTTACATTTCAGTGAACAATTTATACATCCTGCCTTTGGAAGACAATAGAGATGAAGATACTGGCAATACGTATGACATTTTTTCTTGCAGTTGTTAAAGTGTATTTATAAGTGAATGTGATGTTCAGGTACCTACTAGGTTAGGTTAGGTTTGAAGGGAAGTGCACAGCCATTGCTGTGCTTGCACGGGGGCCCATTGGTCCATTGTGATCCCTTTTTGTTTATCGTGGTAAAAACTTCACTTACAATAAAAACACTTACCATGCTTCGTTTAAATTTTTCTTGCTGGTCGGCCTATTGGAACCAACCTGTTTTCTTGACAAACCTGATTATGTCCGTCAGTGGTACCTGCGCTACGTCCTCTAAGTCTTCGAAAAATCTGTTACCCAGATAACGAAGTCGAGATGTCTGGAGTTTGGACACTCGCAGAGCAGGTGTTTGATGGTCTCGGTTTCTTCTGTATCCTGACAGCTCCTGCAGTAGTCTGGTGAGCTAATGCCCAGCCTGTTTGCCATTACTCCTATGGTGCAGTGGCCGGTCAGTACGCCGGTTAGGATACGTATTTCTTATTTATTCATTCCCAGAATGTGCTTTGTTCTTTTCTCGTCGATTCTTGGCCATAGGCTGCGAGATATAACACAGTCGTTCCTTTGGGACCAGGTAGTGTTAATTTGTTCCCTCAGTTTTTGGTCAATGTTTCTTTTTGCTGCACTAATTGGGATGTCTATTGACGTAATGGCGTCCATTGCGTCAAGTTCTGACCCTGTTCTTGCTAGCTCGTCTGCCTTTTCATTCCCCACGATGTCGCTATGACCGGGGACCCAGCAGAGGGTGATCCTGTGTCGTTCGCCTATTTCGTTAAGGGATTTTAGGCAGTTCCTGACTGTTTTTGACTTTGTGTTGATCGCCGCCTGACTGTCTACGAAGATTGTAATCTTGGAAGGATCCAGATTTTTCGCGGAGATTGTTTCTGCTGCCTTGTCTATGGCGACTATTTCGGCTTGAAAGACGCTGCATTCGTTGGGGAGTCTGTACGAGTCCTTTATGTCTAGGGGCTCGCAGAAAACTCCTGCTCCTGTACCTACATCCATTTTTGACCCGTCCGTATAGATATGGATTTCTTGTGCGCTGGCGTGCGCGTTCCAGTTCTCTCTTTGGGGTATATATGTAGAGTAGTTTTTCTCGAAGTTTCGATTGGGGATTATGTAGTCCGTTTTCCTGGATAGATCGATACCCAAGTAATTGTGAATTATGGAGCCGTGCCCATAGGAGCTGTGTCTCCACATGTTAGCCTTATATGACTCCTAAAACTGCTCGGGATCAACAATTTTCAAAATCCGCCCACTGACACGCCCACAAATAAATAAAATATTTTTTTATACCCTATTCTAAGGGTATATTAGTTTTTGAAAATCCAAAGTTTGAGCTAGGGAGCTGAAATTTATAATATATACTCTCTATGGGCCCTTTATAACCAACGACCAATCACAATGGACCTAAATTGGTCTAAGTGTTTCGGCCACATAAAGCTAAGCTAACCATGGGCCCTTTATGCTCATGTGTAAATATTTTCAAAATCCGCCCACGACACGCCCACAATTAATTTTTTTTTTTTTGAAAATTCAAAGTTTGAGATAGGGAGCTGAAATTTATAATATATACTCTCTAGGGGCTCTTTATTCTCATGTGTTAATTTTTTTTAAATCCGCCTACTGACACGCCCACAATTAAATAAAACAATTTTATTGAAACACCCAAGTTTGAGCTAGGGAGCGTTTTTTTTTTTGATAAAATCCTTTAAATGTTATATTACAAAATATGTAGAGCGTTCTTAAAAATTCAACCATACTTAGACTTTTGCCACGCCCACTTATGAGGGATAGGAATAAGAATAGGGTATCCAACAGATCGCCCAAGCGGACTGTAGCCCGTTCCTATGTTTTATTTTGTTTTTCTAATTTTATTTGGTTGTGTGGATCTTGCTCACGTCAAGGTCAGGCCCACTCATCGTTGATTAAGACCCGAATCTATGGGATAAGAACATATCAAGGGAGGGTCGCGGAGATTAGGTGAAAGTTCGTCTCGCGTATTTACGTATCTTTTTGTGGAATTATCGGTAGTATAATCGAACCGTCCGCGTAGCTTTTAGTAATCTGAGACTTCGTATCTACCAGGGCAATGTATATGCCTTCATCTGCTAGGATATTTCGGTTGTTTTTTTTTAGTGTTCGGATGTCGTCGTGTTGCGTCTACAGTTTAACTTTTACCCAATCTGACGTAAGGTACTTTAATATAGAACCCTGCGTCCTAACTTAGTAAGTAAGAATATTAGTCTTTAAGTAATCCGCGCTCCGAGCGCCGGAAGTTCTCCGGATTTCGAACCTTTCCCGGTTCCAAGCTGGATTTAATATAGGCGATAGGCCTAGCGGCATAACCATACCAAATGGTGGACGTTTATATACGGTCGCAACTGCTTATCAGCGATCGTAGCGTTAAGTACCTATAGTACATAAGAAACTTTATAGACTAGGTTTAGTTTCTTTTATTTTATAAGTTTGGAATAAAGACACGATGAAATTTGAAACGGAGTTAGTTGAATTTGACGTTCCAGTATCGGCTATTGATCCGACAATGGAGGTTTGATTTTTTTTCCTGGAAGGAGGGAGGTCGAGTGTTACCCGATGTAAATGAGCAAGGGAAGGCAAGGGGAGTAAAAGTCACCTGATGTAAGGGGTCACTACTCCCGTTTCGGAGTTGGGGCCGTCGCTAACAGTGCGGCGCGGCGGCCATGGAGTCTGCGCCTATGCGCAGTGGGGAGGGCCAGCACAGGGGGAAATCTTTTCATCTCGCTTCTTCCCCCCCTCCCTTGTTTTTCAGGGTTGTATTACCTGTTCGGAAGTTCCGCTTAGCTGGAATTCCAATGCTGTTTCTCAAATTAGATCTGTCAAGGGTCTGCCCTCATCGGGCCAAATGAATTCGGTGGTTACCACACCACCTCCGCTTCTTATCTCGGTTAGCGGTGGCGTACCATCGAGCCACCGTATATAAGAAGTGAGGATTGTACGGTACATTAGTAGATTAGAGGACAGGCATGTAAAAGTAAATCTGACCCCAGTCTGGGGCTCGCTGCAAGTTCCCACACCCGCCGGCGAGCTAGCGCGTGGTGGAGGTCATGCCTGGCAGAGAGTGGCCGGACACCCCTTCCTTGTTTTCAGGAGATTCACTGGACCCTAGTCGCCTGTAAGCGGGGGCCAGTGAATTCGGGTCCGGCAGCCTTGGTAAGGATATCTGCCGTGGTCATTTATAATCCTTTCGTTCGAACATCGGAGGAACGAGGAAGGGTACGGTGCAAGACGCAAGGGCACGCGACGTAGAGGCAGGAAGTAGCCGGAAGCTGGAGGCATCGAGGATTATCCAGGCATATACCTGGTGGTGACTTAAGACGAGGGATAAGAGGCGGGTTCTCCCGCGTGTGCGAATATCCTCCGCTGTTAGTCACGGACGACTCGGATTGGAAGGGGTCTGAAGTCTTTCAAGGAGGGTCTCTGGGGTTGCGGAGGTTTCTCTTCTCTCTTGTTCCCTACTCTTACATTTCGCTTCCACCATCGTCCTCCCAGCGGCTTCTATACCAACGACTTCGGGGAGCTGTCACTCATACAGGCTACTAAGATCAGCGTGCTCCATAGAGGGCGCGAATTGCTGGTCGAGGTTGACCGGGTGATACCGCCTTTTTAAGTGGGGTACAGGTGGCACCAACGTGGTGAGATGAAGAAGTAAGTTGGTTTAAGGGACTTCCACAATTCTTCCGCAGTCGAGTGCGCGACCGCTGTTACCGTGCACGTTACAGGTGGCGCCCAACGTGGGGCCCTGTTAAGAGGCCTCGGGAAAACGTGGGGCCCGATGAGAAGCACGCTAAGGCACTAGTTGCCCGTAGCACCCTAAGTAAATGTTTTTTTTTGATAGTATTCATTTTCCCTAGGAACTCTAGTTTCGGCATGGGGCTTATTATTTTATCTGTGAATAGTTTTGCTGGTTTTGTAGTTGCAGAGATATCCTGCTACAAGTGAACACAGGTAGTTGAGCCTGTGGCGCGAGTTTTGCTCCGCAGTGCGGAGTAAGTCCATCTTCTCACGCAAATCCAACTTTGACCGGGACGTGGATTGAAGTGTTCTCCGCGTTCGTCAGCCGCAAGGTTTGGAGGAGTGTCAGTATTCTCATGCAATCCTTGAAGAGGAGTGGTGGAGTCATAGTCCAGCTTCGGGCATGATAAATTCGCCTGAACCTCGTGTGCGTGGACGCCACTCAATCCCAGCGGGCGAGGTAGAGCCTCGGCGCGAAAGGGATCACGAAAGGATGGAGGTAACGAAGCTCCGGCATGCGAGCTTAGCAAGTGGGGTGAAGTAGTTCCCTACGCGCGCATCTGTTGCCGCAGCCAGAGAAGTTTCGTTATACCTCACCGCAACTCAACCAAACCCAAAGTGTATAATACTAAAGAAAGCATTCCGAAGCAGCATTGGTAGAACAGAAGAGTAATTCCCTTGCTCACTCCCTGGAGTTATTGTAGACTTCAGGACTCACCCTCAGAAATTCGACCTCTCCTTCCACAGTAGTAAGACAGTGGCAATCTTTAGTAAAAAGCTCTTGTTTTAAGATATTAGTATTAATTAAGGTACATAAGAAGATTAAGTATTTCATTTCCATAGTACTAAGCTGACAGCAGCTAAATAGATCTAGTGTATACCTTTTTTTTGCTAGAGATAAGTAGTAGTAGTATTTAGTTTCTCTTGCTATAGATATAAATTATAAACATTATTCCTAAACAATTTATTCATTCTTATAAGTACGATTTTCGAATATTTCTTTTATTGGAATAAGAAGGAAATTCGGAGAAAACCCCAATCCATACCAAGCATCTGCGGTCCCCTGAATTACGGACCACAGCTGCTACCACAGGGAAGAAATCCCCTTAAAGTATTCACTATCCATTTTTAGATTTAAGTAACACTTATCCCTTTTGGTCCGCCTCGGGTCGTGTATATATATAGATACTAACCGGAGCGGGCATACAGACCCTATAGTCCTGAGTAAAGTCAGAATGTCTAACCCGTCCTGGAAGCCAACACGCCGCT
Source organism: Portevinia maculata (assembly GCA_949715645.1). Lineage (NCBI taxonomy): Eukaryota > Metazoa > Arthropoda > Insecta > Diptera > Syrphidae > Portevinia > Portevinia maculata. The sequence continues at coordinate 38,710,514 of OX454528.1, forward strand.
CAACCAGAGGGTTGGGACAGGGAGGAACCCCGTCAAGCCATGGAGCTATCCCTAAACAAATGGGACCGCTCAACGAGACTTGATAACCCAGACAACCCGGGTGTATCCTCAGATACTCCGGGTCCCCAGACGTACAGTAGTTTTCGGCCAGCCAGGGAATCTGATCCAGTACCCCACCTCGGGATACTCCAGAACCAGACGGTTCCGGCGTAGGCGACGCAAACGACAGTGCTCAGTTCGAGCACTACATACAACAAGTCGTTATGGCTACCGTAGGGTTGAGGCGCGCCGAAGAACTGAAGCACTTCAGAGAAGAACTAGACCGCAGTCGAGCCGTCATGCGGCAAGACATGGCAGTCATCTTGCGGGAAGCAGTCATGGGGCCTAATCTCATGTTCAGTCAAGGTCCTACGGGAATCGGCGCTGTGCAAGCGCGGGAAAAAACAGAACCCCCCCGAACAGCTCCCCAGCAATACCCCCCAACCAATCACGACGGCGGCCTACTCACCACAGGCCAACGCAAGTGAGCCGGTGAACCGCTCCATTTTGAGCGCCATTCGGGCATACATCGGCTCAGACCACACAACCTGGGACGCGCATCTCCTACCCATAGGAAGGGCACTAAGGACCTCGATCCACGCCGCGACCAAGATGTCGCCCTACGAAGTCGTGTTCGGAAAGCGGATGATGGAGCATGGTAGCGACTACCAGCTGCTACGACAGCCCGACGGTCTGAATAACTCAGAGATCGACCTTCTCCCGAAGCCTTGCCGGATGAATATCCTTCACGCTCACATCAAAGACGCGCTCGAGAAAGCGCATGCCAAATACGAGAGACAATACAACCTTCGATGCAACCCGGTGAAATACCAAGTGGGAGACGACGTGTATAAGCGAAACCACGTCCTCAGCAATTTCCCCAAGGGAATTAATTCTAAATTCTGTCGCAAATTCACCAATTCAAGAGTTGTTCAAGTTGTCGGAAACCTTTACCAATTGGAAGATCAACAAGGTAACGACCTGTGACTTGTGCATTCCAAGGACATACGGAGATGATGGCATCCGCCTCCTCCCATGACGACTCAATCGAGCACCGATTCCAGATACCCCCCCCCCCCCCCCCCTTTATCCCATCCTAAACCCTTAAGGGCAAACCAATTTCATCAAATATCCCAGATAAGAAACCAAATATGACATAATACTCAGAGCGACCACCTATGGTTTGAAATAGGAACCGAAAACAAGAACAAAACACAAAACAAAAAAACAAAAAAAACCCAAAGCGATTAAAAGATAGTTCACGAAATGACGCGGCGCAGGAATGCAGGTGACCCGACAGCTCAGCCTGTGCACGAGTCTCGTTCGATAAAGAAGTGGGCAGCTCACGGGTTCCTTGACGGTTTCACTCGCGAGACGCGGAAAACCTTAATGTGTGTAACGAACCCTGCCACTTCGCAGAAAGCAAACCACCTACGGCTCCAGAAATCGGAAACAGAACTTAAAAGTTACCAAATGTAACCATGCCCAAATGTCGTATACTCTCGCGGTAAGAAAGTGAAACGATGACTTTGGAGATTGAACGCCACCATCGCCTTCTCTGCTCGTTTTAAAAAAAGGAAATGTCAAACGGCGGCATTGCTTTTTTGTTATAACCTTCGTGCAACTCTTTCACGAGGACAAACACTTCCAGGAGAATCCCAACTCAATCGGGATCCATCCACCACAGGACAACCGAAGCACTAGTCTCCCCGGTCGATTAAGGCCCAGGAAAGGAAGGTTCGGCATCGGCCAGATACATTTTACCCATTTCACCAACTGAGTGCGACAACGAGAACCCAGCCTGTCAGCACGAACAACGACACGCCGCCTACATCCATGATTTTGGCACGCATTCCGCTAAGCGGAGAGCCAAATCCTCGGATGCAACACGGGCGCATCATTAACAAGCACGTCGCCTAGCGCAATAGGTGGAATTCGTACCCAAAACGGTAGAGGAAGGGCACCAAACAACTCCAGGCGCATTCCAGAACCACTGGGTAGGTGTCGTTTGCTCGTGATCGGAATTGTACGCATGACCGTTCACGGATATTGTATCCTCAAGCAGGATTCATAGGAGGCGACCACCGTTCGGAGCCTAGGCTACTACATCACGTGGCGAAGCCCCAGAAGTACGCCAACGACCGACAGGGCAGCACGTCCCTATCCAGGTGGAGAAATCCGCGCAAGCACGTGAGCCCACAAGTCAGATCCAGGTAAGACATGGTCGAAACTCGACCGTAGTATTTTTCTCGAACATCTGGTGGAAAACCATTTACTGACGCACGTCTCTTTTCCCCGGCGAATAGATTTTTCCGGGCAGCTAAGCAGCAACCATCAAGTCAGCGGCAACCATCAAGTCACCAGCAAGCATCAGGCAACAGCGAAAAGCAAGATACCAGCGGCAGAATCAGCGAGAGATAACCACCGACGAAGCTTCGGCAGCGACAGCAGCAGCATTCCTCCGCACCTTGGTGTAGAATATTTAAGCAGGATAGCGGGGGCGCTGCTTATCAGCCCCGAGTGTTTTTTTATTGTTATTTTTCCTATAATAAGATATATATACGTAAATTTTACTTAAGTTCGCGTATCTAGCTATCGGGTCCTGTTGAAACCTACAGTAAATTAAATCTACCGACTCAGCTGTTCCTACCACAACAACACCTGGGCAAGTCAACGCACGCAACATGCTGAGACGGAAGCAACCCACATCTGGGTCATACAGGCATAACAACAAACTAAGGTGCTGACAATGCATAGCATGCATTTATTGTTATTCTTGTCCTATTTTTAAGTCATAGAGTAAGCTAATTATAAGTATAAAAAGACTCAATAAATTTATATTTAATCAGTGTTTTATTGGAATTCACTCTTTTATTATTAACAAACAATTCAGTTTTCAGCCTCCAACAGTGAACAAGTTTAAGTGCTTGTTTCACTACAACAAAGAGATTCAGTGAACAGGTTGAAGTGCTTGTTTCACTACAATACAGAAGTATCAAGTTAATGTGCTTGATAAATTCATTAGACAAACGAGTCTAAACATTTGGTGACCCCGACGTGATAAACCATCACACCCCGACGATTAATCATCTGACACTGCTGATCAACCATGGATAAGATGGCCGCAGCTCAAAAGGAGACTGGAGATGAGATCCAGCGCCTCATCACCAACTACAAAAAGGATGGGCCCGCCAGGAAGACACTCCCGTACTACCAGAACCTGATGGTTAAGTTAGATGGACTCTGGGAAGGCTTCGAAACCAAGGATTCCGCGATTCGGGATGAGTACCCGGGGCAGTTGGCACATCCATATTATGCCAATCGGTACTACGATTCAATTAAGAGCCTTTTCAATACGTATAGAGAAGAATTTATCATACAAATTGATAAGCTAGAGCACAAAGGAAGTGATGTCACCAGAACTTCGCAACACGAAGAGGGCAAGAATACTGAAGATCAGGCTAGCTCTTTAAACCACGAGAGGGATGACATCCAAAGGCTCATCCGAAGACAGAAAGTAATTATATCTTCGCTGGAAAGAGCGTTATATAAGGCAAATTACACCGGAGAGTCACGCCAATTCTATGAGTTCCAGGAAAAAACAATACAACGGCATTGGAAGCAAATTGAGGACATGCACAATGCGATTTGGGAACTCTGTGACGAACCAATAATAATTGGTTACAATCAAGTCGAATTCATCGACATAGAGAGAAGGGTTCAGGAAGGCCTTATTGCCCTGTCACTCTACAATCAGCCCCAAAACAATGAAAACAGGGAATCCGGCATATCCAATGGCACTGCAAGGCAGAACTCCCTTGACTTACCGAGGGTCACAATTCCAAAATTCGATGGGGATTATATGAAATGGAGACAATTTTTTGATTTGTTCTCACAAATGGTGGACAACAGCCAATACCCAACATACAAAAGATGTGGTATCTGAAGACCCATCTCAGTGGCGAAGCGGAAAATCTCATCCGTCACCTATCATTGACGGAAGATAATTACAACACCGCATGGACGAGCCTCCAAGGAAGATACAACAATGTCCGAGTTCTCACATATACCCTATTGACCAAGATAACTGGACAACCAAATTTATCACATTCCCAACCATCAGCAACAGCCATCAACGGACTTCATGACACCACTCAAGAATGCTTGATGGCACTAGGCAACATCGGTGTAGACACCACTACTTGGGACCCCATCCTGTTACACCTAGTAGGTGTCACCTACTAGTACAAAAGTTAGATCAGGGTACACGAATGTTGTATGAACAATCGCTAAAGAAGCCGAAGGAGTTACAGTCGATAAAGGAATTTTTAAGCTTTCTGGAAATTCAATTCCACTCGCTGGAATCATTAGGACCCAGAAAGAAGGATACATCATTCCGTGCTTGTGCATCATTAACATCAAGTCAACACGATAAAGGGTCGTGCAAGGTTTGTGGAGCTGGTATACATCCGTTATTCGCCTGCAAACACTTTCTTCAACTACGGCCAGAAGAACGAAAACAACTTGTCAAAAAACATAACCTGTGCTTTAATTGCTTAAGGACTGGGCATGGTGCAAGCAAATGCCTGTTAAGAGGCTGTTCAAGGTGCAAATGCAAACACAATACGTTGCTACATCTTGAGGGCGATAGCAGAAGCTCAACCACCAATAAGCATCCAATCAGCAGGGAATGAGAGAAACCATCAAGTTCTCAAATTAATACCAGCACATCAGTGACACTAGCAGCATCCAAGGAACCAGAGAGACAACAGTACGTACTCCTCAGCACAGCAATCGTCGAATTAATTGCTAGCTATGGAAGGAAGATAGAATGTAGAGCCGTTTTGCATTCTGGTTCTCAAGTCAATATCATTACAGAACGCATCATGAAGAGGTTAGACCTTCAGACAAAACATACAGCCATGAGTATTCAAGGCATTGGCAATGGAAGGAGAGAATCTCACCATCGGGTTAATGTCAAGTTACAGTCAAGAACAAGTGGTTTTAATACCCAGTTAGACGTCTTTGTTCTACCTAACATCATAGCACCACAGCCCTCTCAACATTTCAACATATTATCATGGCCAATACCGAAGAATATCCCATTAGCTGACCCTCATTTCAATCGACCAGAAAAAATTGATGTACTCATCGGTGCGGAATTCTACCATCAACTACTTTCAATTGGGCAAATACGTCTAGCAGATAATTTACCTACCCTACAAAACACCGTTTTTGGATGGATACTGTCTGGAAGAATAACTGAGATCAAGGCATTTACACCAACATGTGGAATTTCCACGTATGATGACAATGAGCTCCATCAAATGATTGAACGATTATGGAGCCTCGAAGAAGTAGAACCAACGCGTAGCAACTTATCAAGAGATGAAGAGATGTGCGAAGCCCATTTTGCACAAAACACACACAAGACCAAGGAAGGACGTTTCGTTGTCAAGTTACCATTTCATGAGTGCACAAGCACTCTAGGTAACTCCAAGGACCTAGCAGTCAACAGATTTTTTGCTCTTGAACGGAGGTTAGCTAAAAACATGGAAGTCAAGGCCCAATACATTCAATTCATGGAGGAATATGAAGCATTAGGTCACATGACACAGATCGACCTTAATGACTCGGAAGCATCAAGCTACGTCATTCCTCATCATTGCGTATTCAAGACGGACAGCAGCACCACCAAACTTCGAGTTGTATTTGATGCGTCATCAAAAACATCGTCAGGACTATCATTAAATGACATCATGTATACAGGCCCAACGGTGCAGGGTGAATTGTTTTCATTACTACTACGGTTCCGTCTACCAAGATTTGTCTTTTGCACTGATATTCAAAAAATGTACCGCAAATTATTATGCATCCCGACGATAGAAAATACCAAACAATTGTATGGAGAACTGACGAAAACAAACCCCTCCGCTGCTATCAACTGAACACAGTAACATATGGGACAAGAGCAGCACCATATTTAGCTACGAAGTGTTTGCAACAGCTAGCCAAGGAGAATAGCGACCGATTTCCATTAGGTGCTCATGCTATACAAAACAACTTCTATGTAGATGACTGCCTGACTGGAGACAACAGTTTATCAGTTGCCTTGGAAATGCAAAACCAACTCACACGAATATTACAAGGCGCAGGATTCAAGTTACGAAAATGGTGTGCCGGAAAATATGGAGAAAAAAGGAAACTGCCAACTGTAGCAACAGCAACTTATGCCTGGGATCAGGTTATGATCTATAAAATCAACCATCGTAATTCCTTCACAACGCTTCAGAGAATAACTGGTTACATCCTTCGTTCTCGCAATCATGCCAGAAATTCCAAGGCTCCACGGCATGAGGGAATGCAGGAAGTTCATGAAAGGCATTAGCACTGCGGTCCTCAGACATTGTTAGCCCACATGAGGCAACGATTTTGGCCTATTAAGGACAAAATAATGGCACGATCCGTAGTACACCACTGCGTGAAATGCAAAAGAGCCAGGCCGCAATTACTTCAACAAGTAATGGGGAATCTACCAGCATCAAGAATAACACCATCTAGACCCTTTATTCATTCTGGAGTCGATTATTGCGGGCCATTTTGGATTCATTACAAGATTCGAGGTAAACGACCCCAAAAGGCATATGTTGCAATTTTCTGTTGCTTCACCACGAAGGCGGTACATATCGAACTCGTAAGCGATCTAAGCACCAATTCATTCCTCGGTGCACTTAGAAGATTCGTTGGACGCAGAGGACACTGTCAGCACCTATTTTGCGACAATGCAACAAACTTTGTGGGTGCAAATAATCAATTATCTGAGTTAGAGGACACGATTTATTCAGAAACTGCACGCTCATCAATAATAAAGGAATGTAGTGACAATGCTATACAATTTAACTTCATTCCTCCAAGAGCACCTCACTTTGGAGGGCTCTGGGAAGCAGCTGTGAAATCAGCAAAACATCTTCTAAATAGGAGTGTGTGCCTCCCTGACGTATGAAGAATTAAAAACAGTATTAGTTGGAATTGAAGCAATCCTAAATTCAAGGCCACTTACACCCCTATCAAGCGATCCAAACGATCTAACAGCACTAACCCCGGGGCATTTTCTTATCGGTAAACCACTCACTGCACATACCGATGTAAACGCACTTCCGACAAGGCAGACCATGTTGACACGATGGAACTTAGTCTCACATCTCAAACACGAATTTTGGAAGCGATGGTCACAAGAATACCTTAATGAACTGCAATATCGCCACAAATGGAAGGAATGCTGCAAGAACATTAAGTTGGGAGACATGGTCATCATAAAGGAAGACAACGTTCCGGCACTTCACTGGCCGTTGGGAAGAATCATCAATACATTCAAGGGTAACGACGGCGCAATACGAGTAGTCGAAGTCAAAACAGCATCCGGAATCTGGAAGCGTCCAATTCATAGATTAGCACCACTACCAATCGACAATGAGATAAGCCATTATATACCGCTTGGGAGCGAGGTGGAACATCTAGTGACTATCTCCCAATCATCAGCCCCAGTAGACATCATACCAAAGAAAAAACAAAAATGCAGTAGCTGCTAACAGCCCACGGGCAAAATCCCGTCAAACACCAACAAATTCCGAATTTGCTGTCACACTTGCTTAGAGTGTTGAATTACCATTCAACGCGGGGGAGAATGTTGAAACCTACAGTAAATTAAATCTACCGACTCAGCTGTTCCTACCACAACAACACCTGGGCAAGTCAACGCACGCAACATGCTGAGACGGAAGCAACCCACATCTGGGTCATACAGGCATAACAACAAACTAAGGTGCTGACAATGCATAGCATGCATTTATTGTTATTCTTGTCCTATTTTTAAGTCATAGAGTAAGCTAATTATAAGTATAAACATAGGGACGCTTGGGCGAACTGTTGGATACCTTATTCTTATTCCTATCCCTCATAAGTGGGCGTGACAAAAGTCTAAGTATGGTTGAATTGTAAAGAACGCTCTACATATTTTGTTATATAACATTTAAAGGATTTTATCAAAAAAAAAAAACGCTCCCTAGCTCAAACTTGGGTGTTTCAATAAAATTGTTCTATTTAATTGTGGGCGTGTCAGTAGGCGGATTTACAAAAAAATTAACACATGAGAATAAAGGGCCCCTAGAGAGTACATATTATAAATTTCAGCTCCCTAGCTCAAACTTTGAATTTTCAAAAAAAAAAACAAATTGATTGTGGGCGTGTCAGTGGGCGGATTTTGAAAATATTTACACATGAGCATAAAGGGCCCATAGAGAGTATATATTATAAATTTCAGCTCCCTAGCTCAAACTTTGGATTTTCAAAAATTAATATAGGTACCCTTAGAATAGGGTACCTATAAAAAAATTATTTTATTTATTTGTGGGCGTGTCAGTGGGCGGATTTTGAAATTTTTTTATCCCGAGCAGTTTTAGGAGTCATAGATCATATATAAAAATTTCAGCTTTCTAGCCCAAAATTCGAATTTTTCCAAAATTTTCTTTTTTTGAGTTTGTGGGCGTGTCTGTGGGCGGATTTCAAAAATTCGTAAACTTGATTATTTCGGAACCCTAGAGAGTATATGGTTAAAATTTCAGCTCTCTAGGTCCAGTTTAAAGGCCTAATTTTTGCCGACAGACGGACAGACATGGCTAGATCGACATTACTATCGATGCTGATCATAAATATAGTAACTTTTAGGGGTCTACGGGCAATATTAAGGTATGTTACAAACTATGCGTCAAAATTAATATACCCTTAGAATAGGGTATAAAAAGACGCAATAAATTGATATTTAATCAGTGTTTTATTGGAATTCACTCTTTTATTATTAACAAACAATTCAGTTTTCAGCCTCCAACAGTGAACAAGTTTAAGTGCTTGTTTCACTACAACAAAGAGATTCAGTGAACAGGTTTAAGTGCTTGTTTCACTACAATACAGAAGTATCACGTTAATGTGCTTGATACATTCATTAGACAAACGAGTCTAAACAGGTCCCTTATGGAAGTAGATTTTCGGGCATCACAAAGTATCTAGGCGTCTCATTCGGTTCGCGGACGTGACGTTCCATTTTGGAAGCACAGTCAGTTACACACACGAGCAATTCGTAAATTAATTTTCGGATATTAGTCGGGTATAAGACATAGTTTTTTTTTTGTTGTTCCTTTTATTATATTGGCGTTGGTTGCGCAAATCAAAGCAATCTTTTAATCGAGGTCGTGCTAATACCCTTGACTAAGGAGTTAGCCTTCCGACTTTATTTTTTGGCTTCGGCGTTTCGGTCGGTCAACGTAAATTAAGATGTCAGTCTCGATTTCACACTTGGCATCTCATCGTTTTATTCATTAGTCGTCGACTTGCTACGGCCTATATGTCGGCTTCTCCGATCGGCCTCTGATAGTATCGTGAACGCATGAACAATCGGGTTGTAGTGTTAAGGAAAGTAACGTAGTGCCATTATATTCCAACCATAAATTATTCAGGACCAAGAACCACGTAAGTCTTTTGCAACACTTGTCACTTTAATATAGTATGATAGCACTACATAAACATAACACTTGTATATACTTCTATACGCGAATTATATAAACCCTGAGCGTTCGCCACGGGCGGATTAAATCTACGACGCGCGTTATTCGTTATCTTTTATCGAGTATCTTGTATCTTTTATTTTGTTATTCTAATTTTATTTGGTTGTGTGGATCTTGCTCACGTCAAGGTCAGGCCCACTCTTCGTTGATTAAGACCCGAGTCTATGGGATAAGAACATATCAAGGGAGGGTCGCGGAGATTAGGTGAAAGTTCGTCTCGCGTATTTACGTATCTTTTTGTGGAATTATCGGTAGTATAATCGAACCGTCCGCGTAGCTTTAAGTAATCTGAGACTTCGCTAACAGTGCGGCGCGGCGGCCATGGAGTCTGCGCCTATGAGCAGTGGGGAGGGCCAGCACAGGGGGAAATCTTTTCATCTCGCTTCTTCCCCCCCTCCCTTGTTTTTCAGGGTTGTATTACCTGTTCGGAAGTTCCGCTTAGCTGGAATTCCAATGCTGTTTCTCAAATTAGATCTGTCCAGGGTCTGCCCTCATCGGGCCAAATGAATTCGGTGGTTACCACACCACCTCCGCTTCTTATCTCGGTTAGCGGTGGCGTACCATCGAGCCACCGTATATAAGAAGTGAGGATTGTACGGTACATCAGTAGATTAGAGGACAGGCATGTAAAACTAAATGTGACCCCAGTCTGGGGCTCGCTGCAAGTTCCCACACCCGCCGGCGAGCTAGCGCGTGGTCGAGGTCATGCCTGGCAGCGAGTGCCCGGACACCCCTTCCTTGTTTTCAGGAGATTCACTGGACCCTAGTTGCCTGTAAGCGGGGGCCAGTGGATTCGGGTCCGGCAGCCTTGGTAAGGATATCTGCCGTGGTCATTTATAATCCTTTCGTTCGAACATCGGAGGAACAAGGAAGAGTACGGTGCAAGTCGCAAGGGCACGCGACGTAGAGGCAGGAAGTAGCCGAAAGCCGGAGGCATCGAGGATTATCCAGGCATAGACCTGGTGGCGACTCAAGACGAGGGATAAGAGGCGGGTTCTCCCGCGTGTGCGAATATCCTCCGCTGTTAGTCACAGACGACTCGGGATGGAAGGGGTCTGAAGTCTTTCAAGGAGATCGAACGGTCTCTGGGGTTGCGGAGGTTTCTCTTCTCTCTTGTTCCCTACTCTTACATTTCGCTTCCACCATCGTCCTCCCAGCGGCTTCTATACCAACGACTTCGGGGAGCTGTCACTCATACAGGCTACTAAGATCAGCGTGCTCCATAGAGGGCGCTGTTCTGACAGCGAATTGCTGGCCGAGGCTGACCGTTTGTTACCGCCTTTTTAAGTGGGGTACAGGTGGCACCAACGTGGTGAGATGAAGAAGTAAGTTGGTTTAAGGGACTTCCACAATGCTTCCGCAGTCGAGTGCGCGACCGCTGTTACCGTGCACGTTACAAGGGGACAATACATAGAAGTGCACAATACAAAAATTATCCACATTTATAACACACATTATGAATTGCATCTATATACGAGTATTAATACGGAGTTGCCTATAACGTGTTTCGACCCATTTTTGCTATTATACGTCACATAGATATGCTAACACTATATTTATTTGGGTAGGGGACAATACATAGAAGTGCACAATACAAAAATTATCCACATATATAACACACATTATGAATTACAGCAGGTAAAATGAAGCGAATTGGATGAAATTACAACAACAACAACATTGCTGTGTGGTTACTTGATTATGCTTGAACATACTTGAAGTTACTTGGTCATGTTTGAAGTTACTTGAAAAAGCTTGAAGTTACTTGAAAATGCCTGAAAATACTTGAAGTTACCAACAACAACATTGCTGTGCATGTTAATCATTTATACGTCGCATAGATATGCCAACACTATATATATTTGGGTAGGGGACAATACATAGAAGTGCACAATACAACAATTATCCTCATATCTATATATTAATACGGAGTTGACTATAGCGTGTTTCCACCCATTTTTGCTATTATACGTCACATATGCCAACACTATATATATTTGGGTAGTGGACAATACATAGAAGTGCACAATACAAAAATTATCCACATATATAACACACATTATGAATTACAGCAGGTAAAATGAAGCGAATTGGATGAAATTACATCTATATATTAATACGGAGTTGCGTATAACGTGTTTCCACCCATTTTTGCTATTACACGTCACATAGATATGCTAACACTATATATATTCGGGTAGGGGACAATACATAGAAGTGCACAACACAAAAATTATCCACATATATAACACACATTATGAATTACAGCAGGTAAAATTAAGCGAATTGGATGAAATTACAACAGCAACAACATTGCTGTGTGGTTACTTGATAATGCTTGAACATACCTGAAGTTACTTGGACATGCGTGAAATTACTTGAAAATGCTTGAAGTTACTTGAAAATGATTGAAGTTACTTGAAAATGCTTGAAGTTACTTGAAAATGCTTGAAAATACTTGAAGTTACTTGAACTTACCAACAACAACATTGCTGTGCATGTTATATGCATTTGATAATGCTTGAAAATACTGAAGCTACTTGGACATGCTTGAAGTTACTTGAAAATGCTTGAAGTTACTTGAAAATGCTTGAAGTTACTTGAAAATGCTTGAAAATACTTGAAATTACTTGAAGTTACCAACAACAATATTGCTGTGCATGTTAATCTTTTATACGACATATAGATATACATAGAAGTGCACAATACAAAAATTATCCACATACATATATAACACACATTATGAATTACAGCAGTTAAAATGAAGCGAATTGGATGAAATTACAACAACCACAACATTGATGTATGGTTACTTGATAATGCTTGAAAATACTTGAATACTTGAAGTTAGTTAAAAGTTACTTGAAAATGCCGGAAAATTTTATATCATGTGAAATCAGAGAATGCAATGTCGAAAAACTTGATTTTCCGATTAATATGTATAACAGTCGACTTTGTTTTTTTTTCAACTTATAGAATAAATTGGTCGAATTTCGACCATGGGACGACCCCTATTTTTTTTATATTACATCTTGCAGAGTCGCCCCACATCTGAAACCCGTATATTATAGCAAGATTGCGTGGAAATTAGGTAGGTAGGTAAGGTGGCTGCAAGGGCGTGAGCCCAGGCACACTTAGGCCGCAATTTCGGCCCGTTGGGATACCACAAAGAGGGGGGGGGGGGGTGTTCTGCCGGTCGTCGCTCGGCCTACTGGGTTCCCTGTAATTGCCTCCTGTGAGGTAGTGGTTTTTAGGGGGGGAACATTCTCCTGAAGGGGACAGGGGCTGTGTTTCGCATAGGTTGCGATGTGTTAGAGTGACTAGTGCAGAGGCGACTTTCGCCCGACATCCGAACCAAGGGTTGCGATCGAGATGAGGCGATTGATTCAATCAAACCCCAGGTCGATCTCAAATTCTGCGGCGCGGAGGGAAGCTATTGCCTCCTGATCACCGGGGGAGGGAAGAGTCTTTTGAGATGACTGTTACAATCGAACCTCAAACTGCTCTTCCCTCTCTTTGCAGGCAATACCGTGCCAGGGAGACCGATACAGTCAATCCCGAGCAAGCTATTACATTTCTTGGAGGGGGGGGTCGGGGTGTACCGGCTGCACAGTCAAGTAGTTGGTTACAAAACTGTGCTAGAGGGCGTGACTAAAAGGTGGTCCAACCCCGCTACACGCATCACGGGGGGGGGGGGGGGGTGCGGCTTGTGGCGACTGTTGCAGTACGAGCCTCAAGTTACACCATTCCGCGGAAAGGGAGCATGGAGGGGCGGCCTTGATAGTCGATTTGGAATTATGATGACTGAGTTCGGAGGTTTGTGGTGCAGGTTTTGAGGCATGGGAGAGAGGAAGAGTGTGGTGACTGTTACAATCTAACCTCAACTCTGTTCCCATTTTGTCTGCATAGCGGGGAGGCAGCAAGGCCGGTGGATTCAGTCGATCCGCCGGGTTACTGTCTCGCCCTCGGAGTGGAGTTCTGACTGAAGTGACTGATACAATGTAACTACAGTGAGATCTCTTTTCCTTTGCAGGGGAATAGGTTTGGGGTGATCTGCGGGAGGGGAGCGGGAGGGGCTCAAGTCATCGACCAAACCGTCCTCTAGTTCAGTTTAACCATTTGGATTTAGTGACGAATTTGCTGATACAGCCAATGTCTGTCTCACTGAGATCACTTAGATCATCGAGGAAATAGTTGCCGAGGATTTGTTTCCTTGAATTGGCTAGTGCGGGGCAGTTGCACAGGAGATGAGTGGTGGTTTCTTTTCTTCCTCTTCGACGTCTCTACAGCTTCTGCAGAAGTCGTTTGAGGGAGCTCCCAATCTGATAGCAAGTCTGCCTAAAAGGCAGTGGCCGGTGATTGCTCCGAAAACCGAGCTGATATTTTTCCTGCTGATGGAGAGAAGTTTGGATGTTCTCTTCGCATCGTATTTGGTCCAAATTTGCTTTGAGGACACACATGTACTGATGCTATTCCACCTATTGTTTGCTTCTATTAACGCGTTATCTAGAAGTTTGCGTTTCAGTGTCTGAATGGGTACCGCCGGTGTCTCTCTGTTGTCAGAGAGTTCTTGTGCGGAACCCCGTCTGACTAACTCGTCCGCCTTGCAGTTGCCTGGAATATCACTGTGACCGGGTACCCAACACAGGGAAGTGTTACATCTGACCGCGATCTCGTTAAGAGATTCGCGGCATTGTTTTACCAAGCTTCGCGGATAGCTGTGACTTCTGCCTGAAATACACTGCAGTGGTCAGGCAGTCGTAGTACGACATTAAGCGCAGGGTTCTCTGAAAACACGCCCGCCCCTGTGCCGTCGGCTGTCTTTGACCCGTCGATGTATATTTCTATGGCTTCATTGTTTACGATACGACCGTCTTCCCAGCTGGCTCGGTCTGGGATGGCCGTCGTGTATTTGTTACTGAAATCCAGTGTTGGGATTAGGTAATCCGTATTGTTGGGAATCTTGTAAGCAGTTAAGATGTTGCTGTGCCCAATGTGTGAGCTTTTCCACGAATTGGATTCTCTTAATCTCAAGGCCGCCTTAGTGGCCACCAGCTTCCCATAGATATCAATGGGGAGGAGGTTTAAAAAAGTCGTTAAAGCTGCCGTTGGTATGGATCTCAAGGCTCCTGTAATGCATATGCAGGCTGCCCTCTGGATTCGTTCCAGGGCGCTTGCGTGGCATTGCTTCGATATTGCAGGCCACCATGCTATAATACCGTATGTGAGGATAGGCCTGACGACCGCCATGTACAACCAGTGTGTTATCTTAGGCTGTAGACCCCATTTGGAGCCTACGGCCTTTTTACAGGTGTAAACGGCAATCGTAGCCTTCCTTATGCGGTCTTGGATGTTTGGTTTCCAACTGAGTTTGCTATCTAGGATCGTTCCCAGATATTTAGCTTGGCTGGAAAATTTGAGTGGTTCGTTGTTGAGCGTAGGTGGCGTTATCTCCTGAACCTTAATTTTCCTTGTAAATAAAACCAGTACGGTTTTGGATGGGTTAACATTGAGCCCGACCTTAATGGACCAGGAGGATAGTTTCCTGAGAGCCGATTCCATTAGGTCTCTGATCGTGTGGGGGAATTTCCCCGTTATGGCAATGGCAATGTCGTCCGCGTAGGCTGTCACTTTACATCCATCCTCCTCCAGGTTGGAGATGATCTCATTTACTGCTAAGATCCATAGTAGCGGTGAGAGCACTCCTCCTTGTGGTGTGCCCCTGTACACTGACCTCCTGGTCAGACAGCTGCCAAGCTCCGCCTGGATCAGCCTGCTTCCTAGCATGTTCTTTATCCAGGTGCAGAGGCAGTTGTCCACGTTTAGTCTGATGAGTGCATTCGTGACGGCTTCTGTATTGACATTGTTGAAAGCCCCTTCTATATCCAGAAAGGATACCATCGTGTATTCTTTGTGATACAACGATTTTTCGATAGTGCTGACTAGCGAATGAAGTGCTGTTTCTACTGAAAAGCCTTTTCGGTAGGCGTGTTGACACCTCGAAAGCGAATTGTTTTCCAGGTTTGAGCGTATGTAGTAATCTACAAGTCTTTCCAGCGTTTTCAGGAGGAATGAAGTTAGACTGATAGGTCTGAAGTCTTTTGGAGAACAGTGTGAAGCTTTACCGCATTTTGGTATAAACACCACTTTTACCATTTTCCAAACTGTGGGTGTAAAGCTGAGTTTTAGGCAGCTATTGAAAATCACCAGTAGCCAGGGTGTGAGAGTCTCGATACTCTTCTGTAGCTCTATGGGTATAATTCCATCTAGTCCAGGTGATTTGTATGGGAGAAAGCTATTAATCGCCCACGCCAGTTTGCGATTGTCAGCAATATTCTCCGGAACCATTTGGATCCTGTGGTTGTGCTGTGTAGGGTGGTTTACCTCTACTTTGTTGCCTGGGAAGTGGGTATCCAGCAGTAGGCCTAAGGTCTCCTCGCTGGTTGAGGTCCACACTCCTGCTTGGCTTTGTATGACGCTAGGTATTTGTGGAGATTTTGAGAGCATCTTACGCAGCCGACTGGAGTCGCTTGTTTTTTCTATGTTCTCACAGAAAGATTTCCACGACTCTCGCTGTGCTCTCTTTACTACCTTTTTGTAGTTTTTAAGGCTGTCTTTATAACTATCCCAGTCAGCTGGGTTTCTTGAAGACTTGGCCTTGTTAAACTTACTCCTGCTGTCTCTGCGCAGAGAAGCTACCGTTGAGGTCCACCACTGGGGTTTACCTCCTTCTTTGTGTCTGCTGGTGGGGCAGGCCTTATTAAAGGCCTTGTTCATGGCAGACGTTACTGCGTTCACCATTTCATCTAATTCTTCCGGTGAATTAGGCTGTCTGATTTGGAAGCTGTCTAGTTTCTTTTTGAGTAAAGAATTATAGACCTGCCAGTTTGTGTTTTTTGGGTTCTTAAACACTTTCGTTGGGGGGGTCTCGAATTTTAGATTGAAAAGTATGTAGCGGTGGTCCGAGAATGAGACTTCACTAGATACTTTCCAATTTTCTATAACTATATCAGGTGAACAGGTGGTCAGGTGGTCAGTGTCAGGTCAATGACCTCCTGCCTGATTCTGTTTATAAAGGTGGGTTCAGACCCTATGTTACTCACTACGAGGTTAGTTTCAATAATATATTCAAAGAGTAACTCACCCCTTTTATTGATGTCACTGCTGCCCCATATGGTGTGGTGCGCGTTTGCGTCAGCACCTACCACCAGTGGGGTGTTACTAGCAGCCGCTGCCTGTGCCGTCATGCGTATCATGTTTGATGGAACTTCTCCCGTGTCGTCATATGGGAGATACGCTGACGATATCCACAACGGTCCCTTTCCGGCTCGATCTAACCCCACGCAAGTGAAGTCAGGGCCGCTGTAATTCGGAAGAAGGAAAGCTTTAATATTATTCTTTGCAGTATGCAAGTTCTGGGTTTACCTGATTTTCTTGCATAGAACAAGGAATAGTTTTTTGCCCTGAGTCCAGATATGCGGTCGTTGTTTGTGACCCATGGCTCCTGGATGAGGGCGATGTCTTCCCCACCTTTTTCCAGGCGGAGAAGTAAATTAGCCGAAGCTATTTTGGAATGGTGGAGGTTAATCTGTACTAGTCGGAGCATCATTGCTGACTAGTACCGGCATCTCTATGACTGTGGTGTCCCCGTCCTCTGATTCAGAGGACAGTTCTCCACTATTTTGCTCCTTAGGGAGCGGTTCTTGCGGAGGAGCAACGATATTAGTCTTCCCCTCTCTTCCGGTTCATCGGCCTTTATGATCCTCCAATTCTCGGTTGGAAGATCCCGGTTTTGTCTCTTAATAAGCCGGAGGATCTCATCCGGCTTATTAGGTCCTGGGGGTACCCAAGTGCGAGCTCTTGGGCGGACCGGAATGTCGATCCAGTGAGCGACACTTAGCTTGGCATAGACCCAGAGATTCGTTAGTCTCGGGATCGCTGCCTTTAAATAGTCTACCGACGTCTGATCGGAGCACCTCACTAATTTGGCGCCGTTGAGGTACCACCCGTTGTCTGTGAAGGTGGGAAGTAGTGCCGAGGGGTCTCTGTTGCTAAAGGCGAGAATGTCAATAGTCAGTCTCGTCTTCAGCGTTCGCCAGTTCTCGCCACTAATTCTCCCCTCATCATTGCTCCAGTCGCAGATGCCGAAGACCAGACTATCCTTCGCTACCTCGTTGAAGGGTCTGTGCACTGATTCAGCGCTCTTTGCCTTCTTCGGGGTTTTGGAGGTATCGTCCTGTGATCTAGGACGTTTAGACGCAAAGTCCTTTTTATTAGCAGATGAGCTGCTCAGTTTTTTGTTGTTGTTGTTGTTTGGTGCGGATTGGGGGGGTCCTCCTGTTACAGAAAGGGCCTTCCCCATTCTATTAGTTTGTGCACCGTGTTTGAGGGTAGGTCTCCCGTGCTCAGGAGTCGCTTCCCTTTTTGCGGCGCACAACGCTAACGTGGTTTCGCCTGAGCCATGTGTGGCTGGAGGAGGACGACCCCCTGTCTCAGGATGATCGGACTTCTCCGCCAGCATGTCTCTAGCCCACCGTACCGTGTCCCAATCTTTATGGTCCCATGTATCCTCTGGTTTTTCGAGGATAGGGTTCAGCTGGAACTTAGCTAAGCGGGCCATTTTGTGTTTATTGGAACTGGGTCCACCTCTTTTACGTGCAGGCTTGCGACTGCAGCTGGCCGTTTCGGCGCTTGTCGGACCCTCCGCTTCAGAGTTCATTGTTTTGACTGATGCAGTCTCGGAATCCGAGTAATTCACGGATTCTGAGCTGTCATTGACTCTGTATTTAAATCGGTCGTCAGTCCCGTCCTGTATCTCTACGTCTTGTGTTTGTAAGCCAGCTCTTGAAGTTTCTGCTGAGCTTTGTTGTTCTGTTTTTTCGTTTTGTAGTTTTGTTTTTGTTTGGTTTTTGTTCATTTTAAAAGATTCTGAGTCCCACGAGTAAGCCGGTGAGAAAACGTCCACCCCAGCATTGCCGGTTCTACTGGGGTAAGGCTGGATACGACAGGCCCTGCCAGGGCACCTGAAGGAGCTCGTTATCGGTTGAATATACCCTCAACCTTTCGTCCCTGGGCACGGTTTACGTTGCGCTCGCACTACCACTGGAATTGGGTTAACTACTCTTTAGCTTCGGAGCCCTCCTCCGGAGACCTTACAGCTTAGGAAGCCCTGCTGCAATCGCTCCCCGGTATCATCGGTTTCTTACAAAGCATCTCCACCACGACAAGGTAAGTAGTCGAAGAAGATGTTGCATGGAAATTACTTTGTGCAAGATAATTTTGTTGTTTGTGAATGGGTACAACATTTTTATTGTTATGCCTAGTTTTTTTTTTGTTGTCTTTTTTATGTGGTCCTTAAAATGTGAGTTTAGACTTAGAGTTCAAATAAATAGCAAGATATTTTCCAGAGGGCTCTATATAACGTCCATTCTGTATCTGCAACGGGCTGCTGGGGAGAAAGCAAAAACTTTCCTTTTGACGTGAAAAAAATGACTTGCGTTTTCCCTTCATCTAGTTTTATTTTCCATCTGCGATAAAATTTAATCAACACTTGCACTTGAATTTTGAAGATTCCTCTCAATATTGAGAGCGAATTCATGCGATGAAAATATTGCGGTGCCATCCGAAAATGCATCCAGATAACAGTTGTTTTTTTTGACAGGTCAGATATGTAAATATTAAAACTCAGCCTTATGGAACACCTGAACGGAAAAAATATTAAATCTGAAACACCACTGTTGACATAGACTTTAAATCTGCGGCTGGGCAAAAAAAACTTTTGGCAACTTTACAGACATACGGTGGGAAGTTTAGATTTATTTTTTTGTATAGTAGGCCTCATGGCGAACAGAGTCCAATGCATTTTCAATATCATGTAAAAGTGGATTTTCCTTGTGTGCGATTTAATTTAACGGAACTGCATATTCTAAGCACGTGGGAAGTACTATGATGCCACCTAAGCCCAAATTGTACATTAGGATAGATATTGTGAGTATCTATGACCTTTAAGATTATTCTTTTAAAACTTTTTCATTTGTATTACTTGCTTAGCAGGCTGATTGGCCTATAATTTTCCGATCTTACCCATTTTTAATATTGGCACCACTTTGACCATTTTCCAAGCATCAGGAATGTATTGTACTTTTAGACATGCGTCTCTTATGAATGCAATAAATTTAATACCTGTTTTAGGTAATTGCTTTAGATTAACGTTTCTAATCATGTCCAGGCCTCCAGTTTTCCTAATTAGCGGGATGTTTATTATAAATTCTATATCTTCCCCGGTAATATAAATGGTAGAGGATGAAAGACTATCACTGTCTACCATTAATGCCTGGATTGTGTTATTTACCAAAGTGTTTGTATAAGTATCAACTAGATGTTTACACAGTATAATTGTTTAAGAAGTTTCCAGCAAGTGCATTAGCTTTGTCGGTATCGGTATAGCATTTGCCTGAAGAGTTTGTTAGAAACGGCAACTGTCTGTTTTTACTATTTACTTATTTTACTATATTCCACAATGGTTTCCGTTTTTGTCAAGTATATTAAGTTTGTTGTACCATTCATTATTGCGGTGTTCTGAAATGAGTTTGCTTATCTGTTTGTTAAGGAACGCCATTTGGAGCAGTAATATACTCGTAGGATTGCGATATTAGCCAATTTCTTCTGTAAACGTTTCTTAGTAAGCAAAGTTTAAAAATTTAAAAAGGCAGCTTTGAAAACCAAATTGTTTTTGGTACCTTCGGAATACTCGCATCGACCGAACTTCATATGTGTTCTGAGATGTCATTTACTAGGTGGTCGACGTCTTTCTTTTAATTATGATCCCGTCGATATTCAAAGCAACGCTTTGCAGTTTTGACTTAATTTCCGAACGAAAGCATTCTTTAAGTCTGAAATGTATTGCACTTTTTCCCCTGACCGTTATAGAGTGCAATATACCAGATTGTGGTCAGAGCTAGGTTCGTTTAAATATATTGGATTCATAACAAGCGAAATTCGTAAAAATGATTACTACGAGAACTAACTGGGACGCAAGTTGGACTAGCAGGAAACAATACAGTCATTGGCAACATAACACGGATATCTCAAAGGAGATTTCCCCATGCATTCCCTGTTACACATCCCGAATTCCTATGTCGGGAATTAAGATCTCCTCCAATAACAAAATTCCCATTTATTGAAAAGATACGTTTAAGGAATTTTATCGAAAATACAAAGTTTTTGAAAAAACAACGCTCCTTAAAAGTGGGCGTGGCAAACAACTTTTTATAAAGGAATTGTTTAAAATGATTTTATCTACATATAGTTTGCAGAGAATAGGAGTTTCATTTGAAATGATTTCTTCAATAAAACGGTCAATAGGCGGATCTTGAAAATATTTAAACATGAGCATTATGGCCCCTTGAAACTTTATATGTATTCCAAATTAAAGCTTCCTAGTTCTTTGATTTTACGATAAAGCGGTTTTTAGGGTTCCGTAGCCAAATGGCAAAAAAGGTACCCTTATGGATTCGTCATGTCTGTCTGTCCGTCCGTATGTTACAGCCACTTTTTTCCGAAACTATGTATAAGAACTATACTGTTGAAACTTGGTAAGTAGATGTATTCTGTTAACCGCATTAAGATTTTCACACAAAAATAGAAAAAAAAACAATAAATTTTGGGGGTTCCCCATACTTAGAACTGAAACTTTTTCTAAACTGAATAGTTTGCGCGAGAGACACTTCCAAAGTGGTAAAATGTGATTTAGTTTCATTGTGTGGTTAGTTAGCAGGTTGTGGCCAGTAAGAGTACCGATCAACTTTGACAGTGATGTCCTGTCGTAACGTAAAAGTTTGTTGGTTCGGCCCTTATCATATTTTGGCCACAGCTTGCGTGATATGTCACAAGTGGTTAGTGACAACCAACTGTTGTTGGCTTTCATTCGTGTTTTGTATTCCACTCTTTCTCTGAGGTTACAGAGTGGTGGTTTAACCGACTGAAGTGCCTGTTCATGGTCCATCGCAGACCCCTTTCTTGCCAGTTTGTCAGCTCGCTCGTTACCGGATATGTCCTTGTGTCCAGGGACCCAGCAGAGACTCGTCTTATGCTTCATGCCAAGAGCTTTGAGCTCCTCGCGGCAACGGCGAACAAGCAGGGACTTTATTTCGATAGCTGACACCGCTTTAATGGCCGCCTGAATATCAATAAAAATGGTGATATCACTGTGTGGTATCGCCATCATTGATACCATGCTTGCGACCTCAGTGATTGCTAGGACTTCTGATTGGAATACACTACAGTGATCAGGTAATTTAATCGATCTGTTAATGTGTAGTTCTTCTGAGAATAGTCCAGCGCCCGTTCCACAGTCCATCTTTGATCCGTCTGTAAAGATCGATATCGATTTCCTTTTCACGGGTTCGTTTGCGTACCATTCCTCCTTGCTCGGAAATGAACAAGAGAATGGTTTTTAGAAATCTAAGTAAGGAGGCATGTAGTCAGATATGACGTTGTCCCCTATGTACATGTTCAGAATCAGTGCATGTCCAAAATGACTCGGGTTCCAGCTGTTTGTTTGGCTGATCCTCAAGGCACTTTTGGCAGCCGATTCCTGCATGTATAGATCCAGTGGTGGCAGATTAAGATACCAAGCCAGCGGTTGGGGTTGTTCTCATCGCACTGGTTGTCCCCATACATGCTAGTCTTTGTATTTTTGCCATCACCTTGAGATTGGTTGCCTTGTCTGTGGCTTGCCTCCAGACTAAGTTGCCGTATGTGAGTATTGGTCGCACAATTGCCGTGTACATCCACAGAATTATTTTTGTGTTTGAACCCCATTTTTTGCCGAAAATACGGTTGCGTAGAAAGCGTTGGCCACTTTCCTAACTCTGTCATCGACATTTGGCTTCCAACTCAGCTTCCTGTCAAGGATAATTCCTAGATATTTCGCACTCTCCTCCACCTTCAAGGGTATTCCCTCAATTTCTGTTGGTTTGAATTCTGGTATTCTTCTTTTATTAGTGAAAAACACCATTTCAGTCTTTTGTGGATTGATCCCAATACCGCATTGTTGTCCATGTAGGGAGTGTCCGCAGGGAGTTTTCTAACAGATCGCTCAGAGTTGATAGGAATTTTCCTCTCGCAAGCAATACTCCTGTCATCCGCGTATGCAATTGCTTTGACCCCTCTGCTTTTGAACTTTAGGAGTATTTCGTTGACGACAAGGACCTAGAGTAAGGGGGATATGACTCCACCTTGTGGTGTGCCTCCGGACGCCACGACTCGTAGGTCGTTATCGCCTAGTGTTGCATTGATGTACCTTCCATTGAGCAGGCTCATAATCACCTTAGTGAGAGACTAATCGACGTTGGAGTTCTGCAATGTTCTTTCCACTGCTCACGTTTCCACATTGTTGAATGCTGTAGCGGTTGGCAACACCGGCCATACGTAATTCCTTATCGCTGAGCACACCCACCAAGTTTCCTTTCCTTAATCAGTCAAGCTGGGTTTTCTGAATGAAGTTTCCTAGCATACTTTTCCTAGCATTTAAGTCAGTAGAATTAAGTCGATAGAAAGTGTAAGAACAATAAAGTCCTTATTCTAGAACATGTACTTCTGTTCTTTTAATTAAAGTAATAAAAAGTGTTTTTGCATTGATAATTATGTGGTACAATAAGAATACCACAATTGGTGTTGGTGCCCAACACAAAACTAAACAAACAACCAAAACACAACCGAAGAACCTCACAAAAATTGGACACAGAGTAATATTCGAGCCGATTAAACAAACAACCAAAACACAACCGAAGAACCTCACACAAATCGACCACAGAGTAATATTCTTAATATCAAACTAAATTTAATATTGATCACAATGTAAATATGTAAAAAAAACTTCTGTCAATTGCGCACTCGACATTGTTGCATGCAAAATCGGCATATTAAACTATTCATCTGGATACTGCTTGAATATACAATATCCAGATGATTAATATAAATATGCGATTTAATCAATCACTCGCGGTAACACGTTCATGCATTTTATGGAAGTAAAATGCAGAGAAACAACAACCGATCACGCGACGAGGTAAACAAAAAAACTAAAACTAAATGTCAAATGTGCAATAAGAAGGCAAAGGCAACATACAAAGCATTCGCTCTCTCTCTAGCACAATGTTAACGTAAGAGGAGCATAGTGATTATATGCCAATTTTCCCAAATAGAGAAAGATAGAGAATGCATTGTATGATCATCACCTCTACCTCTAACCAATAAGGTCCAAAGTGTTATACTTGAATGTAACACTAACACACATGTAATCACACAGTTCCCATGATACAAATCCGCAAAGGTAAATAGAAAATTTCAAGTTCAAGCAAGGTTCAATGACCACTTATGTTAATAACGTCTGTAATAGGCATGTAAATGGACAGTAGAGATTAACTGCGAGGTATCATGGGGACTACTGTGAACAATTACGATCACTTGTCCAGTTTCACCCCAACGACTAAGTTCAAATAAAGAAGTATAATTTATAACGTACCATAGCATTTTCACTATCGGTTTTCAGACATCTTTCTGGAAAATAATTTACTTCTATTGTGTCGAGACATCCTTCTCGTGAAAACTTATTTCAATTGTTCAAGACATCTTTTTGAACAATATAATTCTGAGGTACATCCCACCTCAGAACATGGTCCTTCGATCCTTAAATAGGAAACCGCGCAAAATTAGTTTAAATTAATTTGTAAATTAAAAGTTTTGTCAAATCACGTGGAAAAAAGTTAAAGTGAACAAAGAATTTGAGAGTACTGTGGAGCACCCCGATCGAGAACAAAGAAGCGTGAAGAAACCAGATCCAACATTTTTTCCTGGTCATTAATCACAGCAAGGATCTGTGCATCACAAAGCCTTCTGCAACTGTAGCGGAAGTCGACGATACTGAAGTTACAGTTGCAAAAGCAAGTCAAGGTAGGAATATCATTCCTTTATTAAACCTTTTTGCTAGCAGTATATAAAATATTTCAAATTAAAGCCTTCTGCAACTGCCACTTATAATTCAATTTATTTAAGTTGCAGTTGCAAAAGCATATCAAGGTACGAATTTCGTTCCTAGCCTTTTTTCTTGTGTTTTATTCAAACCATCAATATTAATATTCATATTAATTTCGCAATAATCAAACCCGGACGAGTCAACGAATCCAGGATCCAACGGATTCATCATCTAACAGTAACCCACAAGCAGTTGAACGGTATACAAGCGGCACAACGGTTCGCTAGTGGCATCACAACGTTGCAGTTACAAAAGCCCATCAACTATCCAACGGATTCATCATCTTACAGCAATCCACAAGCAGTTCAACGGCTTAAAGCGGCATAACGGTCAGCAAACACAGCAAGGAACTGTGCAACACGCAAAGCCTTCTGCAACTGTAACCGAAAGTCGACGATACTGAAGTTACAGTTGCAAAAGCAAGTTAAGGTAGGAATTTTATTTCCTTTTTAAAACCTTTTGCTATCTATATACAATATACATTAAATAAACATCGCATATAAACACCAACATTAATACAACATAAACCTAAAATAATTAAATAAAATAAGTGATAGTGCAACTTCTTTATTATGTCGAAACTCTGTAAGACTGTCGAACGACAAAAACGCATTCTTGAAGAATTGTCGGCAGACTTTCTGGAATATCAACAGCAAACCGAAGCTCGCAAATCAAGGGGCTACGTCAATGCATGTTTAGTGGACGTTGAAGAAACTTTTAAAGGTGCTAAGGGTTTACATGCCACAATTGTCAGTAGTGCGGCGGATCCGCAAAAAGACAAATATTTGACGGATGAAACATATGCAAAAATTAAGCGTATGTTTTTTCAATATAGTGGCATGATAAACGATGATATGGACAAATTTTCGCACGAGAATAATGCACAGTTCGAAAACTCGCGTCTGAATATGACAAAATCGGTGGTGTCTGACATTCGTCTACCACGAATCAACATCAAGCCATTTTCTGGCAAATCGGAAGACTGGATTGAATTTCATAATGTCTTCGAAAATTTAATAGATCAAAATCCAGATTTATCCGAAATTCAAAAACTGCAGTTTCTCAAGTCCTCATTATGTGAAAAACCTGCAGAGTTAATCTCACACCTTCCAATCGATGCCAAAAGCTATGCATCGGCGTGGGAAATTATCACTGATAGGTTCCAAAACAAAAGAAAATTAGTAAACACGCAATTGAAGATTTTACTAGATCAGCAAAAAATAAATTATGAATCAGCTGACAGTTTAAAATCATTGCACGATACAAGCAATCAGTGCATTCATGCACTTTCCAACCTGGGAATTAATATGGATGCATGGGATCCTATTCTGATATACATCACGTATCAGAAGCTCCCAAAAATAACCCAGAAAGATTGGGAAACACAATTAGGCACTTCAAGGAGCCTTCCTAATTGGAAAACCTTTTTGGCCTTCATTGAAGGCAGATTCAGTTCTCTTGAGAATTTCATGGAATCAAACACGATTTCCAAACAACCATTGGTATCGACATCATTTCGAAAAACAATGCATAATAGCTACCACATAAAAGAAAAAGGCGACAAACAACAATTTCGTTGTAGGTTGTGTAGGGGGGCACACAGTCTACGCCATTGCAAACAATTTTTAAGAATGAGCGTAAAATTGCGAAAGGATGTAATAACACAAAATGCAATTTGCAACAATTGTTTAGGTTATGACCATCAAGTAAATAATTGCGCTAGCATCAAGCGCTGTTTTAAATGCAAGTTAAAACATCACACCTTGCTGCACATAGATGGGTATCAACAAAATACTCAGACAAACTCTCAACAACATGCGCAGCAAAATGTACAAAATCACTGTTGCCAACACTCTTATCCCACCAACTTCAATTTGAAAACTAACGAGACTAAATTAAATCATAATGCGAATTCTTATATTCAAAAGCCACAACATGAGGGCATGAATTGTGAACCTTCCACATCCAAGAATATTATTTGCACTCCACCTTTCGGGCAACATCAAAGCCAACAAGGTAACATAAACACCCACCCAAAATAGGAATACCCAAAATTCCACAAATACTTCAAATATAGTCTGTACACAGCAAAATCAACCGTCCTGCTCGCTTTTCAATCAAACCCATTCAAGGGCATTGCTAGCGACTGCATTGGTCAAGGTCATAGCAACCAACGGCAATCAGTATGTGTTAAGGGCATTAATTGACCCTGGCTCTGAAGCGACATTTGTCACTGAAAATGTCGTTCAAATGCTACAACTAAAAAAGAAGAAGACTTCAGCACAAGTCACAGGCTTAGGGCAGACTTCTACTGGCATTTCAAACCATCAAGTCAAATTTACAATGCATTCTCTGACTAAGCCATCATTCGCGCTCTGCGTCGAAGCATTTGTATTCAAACAACTGACGTCAATATTACCGGCACACCAATTGAAAACGAGTGGGTGGACTCATTTGAGTAACCTCAAACTTGCCGATCCCTCATTCAACGCGCCCGGAAAGATAGACCTTCTTCTTGGGGCTGATGTATACGCTGCTATCATTTTGGAGGGCCTTGTTAAAGGCGAAATAGGGTCTCCGGTGGCGCAGTGTACAGAATTAGGGTGGATTCTGACTGGAAACACCAACAATTCTGATCAATCTACAGGCATAACAATCCAAAATCATTTCAACTCGTTGGATTCTCAATTAAAAAGATTCTGGGAGCTGGAAGAAGATCTAGAAGAGCGAAAATTAACGGAGGAAGAAACAAAATGTGAACAACACTTCCAAAGAACCTGCAGAAGAAAAGACGACGGAAGGTATGAAGTTCAATTACCATTCAAGAACGATCGTCGCCCAAAACTCGGCAATTCAAAGAAACCAGCATTAGCCAGATTCTTTCAAGTTGAAAAACGACTGGCTTCAAATAAAAAACTCCAGGATGCCTATAATGCCTGCATTGAAGAATATCTCGACAAAGGTCACATGGAAGAAGTGACCACCGATGTGCAAAGTCCGACTGATGAGCACTATTTTCTTCCACATCACGCAGTCTTCAAGGAGTCGAGCACCACTACAAAACTGCGTGTAGTGTACGACGCATCGTGCAAAACATCAAATGGCCAATCCCTGAATGACAATTTAATGGTTGGACCACGTTTACAAGCAGACATCATAGAGCTGATTGCAAAGTGGAGGAAGTTTAAGGTGGCATTGGTTGCAGACATCAGTATGATGTACAGGCAGATTTGGATAACGCCAGCCGATACTCCCTACCAGTTAATCTTGTGGAGATCAAATAATTCAGCGCCAATAAAGACATTTTCTCTAAAAACAGTCACTTTCGGCACTGCATCCGCACCATTCCTAGCAGTGCGCACATTACATCAACTAGCGGCTGATGTCAAGAGTTCGCATCCCCACGTAAATAAAGCACTTACCGAAGGTTTCTACGTGGATGACTTCATTTACGGATCTAACACTGAGTCCGATGCTATTAAACTTCAGGGAGACGTTCTTCATATTTTGAAGTTAGCTGGATTTCCGCTTAGAAAATGGGCAAGTAATTCAGTCAGAGTTTTAGAGCAAATACCTAAAAATGAAAGAGAAATAGAGCTTCCACTAAACTTCGATTCATCAGATGCCATCAAAACCCTCGGGATTCGATGGCACCCAGCACAAGATGTGTTTACATTTAAAATTAGCTTACCTGTAGTAAAGTCACACACTAAACGATCCGTTCTAGCAGATATCGCCCGTCTGTTTGACCCTCTCGGGTGGATCTCGCCTTGCATCATCAAGGCGAAATTGATCATGCAACAGCTTTGGCTCCAAGAGTTGGCCTGGGACACTCCAATCTCCAAAGAGACGGAAGACCTATGGGTACAACTCCGAAATGGATTGATGATTCTTGAGGACATCCAAATTCCGCGTTGGATTCATTATGAAGATTCCGATCGAGTGCAACTGCACGGCTTCAGCGACGCCTCCGAGAAGGCATATGCAGCTGTAGTTTACGCTCGAGTCATCAAAAATGACGAGGAACATATACACATGTTAGCGTCAAAAACAAGAGTGGCACCAGTAAAGTGTGTCTCTCTGCCACGATTAGAACTATGTGCAGCGCTTCTCTTAGCAAAGCTGTTCCGCCTCATATCACGTGCAATGAAGTTCAATAATCCAGAAGTCTTTGCGTGGTGTGACTCAATGATTACATTAGCGTGGATCAAGGGAAGTCCGTTAACACGAACAACCTTTGTAGCTAATCGAGTATCTGAGATACAGACTCTCACCAGCCCCTCAATTTGGAGACATGTAGCATCAAAAGATAATCCTGCCGATATGGGGTCACGAGGACTTTTACCGGAGGAGCTCATCAACAACCAGTTGTGGTGGTTCGGTTCCAAGTTTCTACAAAACTTTTCTCTTAATGAATTACCAACAGCGATTCCATTCAACACTAATCTGGAATCAAAGAGTACAAATAAACAAATAGATCATCAATCATGCTTCTATCATACGAAGTTAATCACTATGAAGCCTCAGCTTACACTTCTAGTAGCTCACTGCACAAGGCTTGATAGAACATTTTTTGAACATTATTCAACACTACGACGACTTGTTCGCAACGTCGCTGTATGGCGAAGATATTTCTTCAATCTGAAAAACACAAAAGAAAAAAAACCAATCGATAATTATCCAATTACCCCTAATGAACTGACCGCAGCTCACGATCAGCTCGTCAGAATAGTGCAGGAGGAGCTGTTTTATGAAGACATTAAATCCCTGGAATCAAACAAAACGTTGTCTAAAGCTAGCCAAATTCGTAGCTTAAATCCGTTTTTAGATTCTGAAGGATTATTGCGGGTAGGAGGTCGATTAACAAATTCGCCACTCCCGTTTCATCAACGACATCCCTTAGTACTTGTTGAGTCACATCAGCTATATTATAAAATAAAATAAATCATATTGTAAATTAAATGAAATGTAAGCCACTGTAACTAGTATTAACTAATGTAAAAATATCCCTCTTTTGAATTGGGCGCCTTTATTACCAAGGGTCGCCATATTATCGGCTCTCCTTTTTGTATTGAAACCTTTGTAATTGTATTTGAATTTTGAATATACGCTCTCCTATATAAGAGGGCGACAATAAAGTACTCATTATAACGTTGTAACACCGCCTAGCATTCATTTCGTAGACTCGATAGAGGTTCGCATTTTTAGTCGTCCGAAGAATTCGCTGGAGTAATTTAGAAATATATGCAAGTTGGGAAAGTGAAGTTTCATTCTCGTTGAAATTGTCGGCGGTATCGTAAAAACGAAAGAAAAGTTAATCTTCCCTCTTGCCGGTCGCAATTTTACCGTACATTTTGGCGCACCAACATTGGGCATGTAAAAACTCACAAATAGTAAAGTTAAATTAAAATTGTTATTTAACAAAGACATTGAACAGTACAAAAAGAGTGAGTCGCGTTACGGTGTCGGTTTCGGTTCGTGTTAATAGTGCAAGACAAAATAAAGCTGTGGAGAAGGGTCCAGAAGGAGCAGCCAGGAGAAAGCAGAGCAGCACTCCCCAAGAAGCCGAAGCAAAACAAAAAAAAAAACAAAAAAAAGGAAGGGGAAGATAAGTATACATCTCCCACGAGGTACGTCAATCAATTTATATCTAATTAAGCGAATGTGCGTATATCATCTCATATCAAACGAAATTAGCTACACAAAAAAAAAAAAAAAAAAACTACATTTCCAAGGAAAAACGCACCTTCGACTTAAACCTGGAATGCATGCATTTAATCGTGTATCTTACTGAATATAAATAAAATACAAAATTTTGATAAATTATCATATAAAATCATTTGAGAGTACCGCTTAATTATTCGCAAAAATTCACATAAAAGCTAAAGCTTTCGTATGAAAAAAAAAAAAAATTGGATTCCACACTGGTGTTACATGTATTCCTCTATCGCTCAGTATTCGCTTTGATCGTTCTCTCTTGCACTTTCTGTTTGCGCTCATTCGTTCGATCCCATCGCCAATATTAACTCACTCTCGCTAACAAATTGCTAATTCCAACCACAATCGCTGTTCATCAAGGCAGATCAACGATCACCCGCTTAGTAAAAGAGTCATCTTTTTGGATTATCGCCTTATTGCCTCACACACTCGTTCGGTTGAGTCAAATCATCACCAAGTTGGTTTGAATTTATAGTTGTTGCCCACGCTCTTTCGTTGCAATTTTGTCTATTCATCGAATTCTCCGAAAAGCTCTTGCTTTGATCATTCTAGTCGTCGATGTTACATACCCGATCAATCGAGTTATAGAAAAAAAAAAAAAAAATCAGTTATTATCGTCGTCATATGTTTCGGTTCGTATTGCAAATAACGAACAATTCATTGGAATCGATTCATTACCACATTCATACCGTCTGCTGAAAGGATCATCATAATTAGCAGAACATTGGAAATTTTCAAAGTCATCGTTTGAACAACATTTTATCGAAAACGCGATTCAAAGACACAGGTTGTTTGCATACTTACAAGTAGCTTGGTAGCCGAAGCATCTAAACTTAAATCCATAGGGCTGTTGTAGTAGTTGTTGCTGACACACTTGGTGCAGGTCAACTATAATTCTGTCGTGGCCGAGATAATTTGGGTTGATTCGACTGTCGTTGATTAGAAGAAGATATTCTACGCGGGATTTCGAATTTTTTCGCTGTTTTTGCTATTACTGTTGCTGTTGTTGTTTGGGTTGCGGTTTCTGTTGCTTGTGGGGGGTTGTAGTTCAATTCTATAGGAGAAATCATCATGGCAGGTGATTCTTTAGTCCCACTTACCGTTGATGAGTTGAAACAGCAACGCGCTTCAACAAAAGGAAGCATAACTAGGATCAAGACTCTAGTTGAATCAAAGTCAAGAGATCTAACGTCAACAGAGTTGGAGTGTCGGCTGGGTATTTTAGAGTCGTACTTTAAGCAAGCCCTTCCGTACCAGACACAAATCGAGCGCCTACAACCTACTGACACGGGAAGAAGTGAGCTTGAAGAACTTTATGTAACAACAAAAACTAAAATAATTTCTCTAATGGGACCAGGTAGGCGAAATAGTACACTAGAAGGATCATTTACAGTTCCAACTCCAGTCAGCCGGTTACCCTCTCGTCTGCCCAAGTTCAATGGGAAATATTCGGAGTTCAAGAATTTTATTAACTGTTTTAATAATCTGGTCGATAATGATCATTCTTTGAGCAAAATTGAGAAATTTAACCACTTGCTCTCTTGTATAAGTGGCCCAGCATTGGGAACAGTTCGCGCCTTCCAGGTTACGGAAGAAAACTATTCCAAAGCAAAGGAAGCCCTCAACACTCGTTACGACAATAACTGTTTGATCTTCCTCGAAAACATATCCGATTTATTTGAACTCGCTAAGGTGCAAAAAGCATCGGCATCACACTTAAGAAATCTGGTTGATACGATCTCAGCCCTGTATAGTTCACTGTCATCATTGGGAACTGATACTGATATCACCAATGCTATAATAATTTATATAGCGATGTCAAAGGTAGATGGGGATACTCAAGCAAAGTGGGATGAACAGCTCAATTATAGTAAGCTGCCGACTTGGGCAGAATGCGCTGCAGTGCTGAGCAGACGCTGTCAGTTTCTCGAGGCCAGAGAAACAAAACAGGTTCACTCTGAACCTACTTCGAAGTGGTCAAACAAATCAAAGCCACAACCCAATAATTATCGATCTCAAACATCGTTGACAGCAACTCAAAAGACTTGTACCCTCTGCAAAGATGGCAGTCACTCAATAGCCAACTGTTCCAGTTTTACAAAACTGCCAGTCAACGAGCGTTTTTCTTGCATAAAACAACTTGGTTTATGCATAAATTGTTTAGCTAAAGGGCATACTGTCTCAAAGTGTCCTTCGTCTTACAGGTGCAAAACTTGCAAACAGTCGCACCATACATTGCTTCATAAGATACAACAAAGAAACTCATCTTGTGAAGGGGAACCATCTTCGTCAGCGCACGTTCACACTGTTTTGGGAAAGGAGGACTCCAAATTAGAAGCCCAAGTTATTCTGGCAACGGCAATGGTGTTGGTGAAAGATTCCACTGGTGGTTTTCAGTTGGGAAGAGCCCTTCTTGATTCTGGTTCCCAGGTTAACTTCATCAAGGACAGCTTCGCTCAGTCACTTCACCTCCATAGGCAAAGAAAGGTTGTAGATATCTCTGGAATAGGTATATCACAGACGAAAATGAATCACCAAACTCACACTACAATAAGATCGCGTTTTAACAATTTCGAGATGTCATTGGAATTGTTGATAGCCCCATCGATTACCGGGTATCAGCCAGAAGTAGCTCTGAACGTCGCGGACTGGAATCTTCCCAAAAACATCGAGCTCGCTGACGAGCATTTTAATACACCGTCGCAGATCGATCTTCTTGTAGGAGCAGAGGCGTTCTTCGACCTTCTTTCGGTAGGGCAAATTAGGTTAGGACAAGATCTACCGACTTTGCAAATGACATCGTTGGGATGGATTGTTTCGGGAAGATACACCGCACTAGCAAACTCAAAAAAGATGTGTTTGTTAAACTCGACTGAAGAGTCGCTGAATCAGTACGTGGAAAAATTCTGGCAATTGGAGGAGGTAGGCAGTCGCAAGGCAAAATGGACAGAAGAACAAACCGCATGTGAAGAATCATTCAACAAGACAATAAAAATTCTCCCAAGCGGTCGGTTAATGGTTAACCTTCCATTTAAGAGGGATCCGGGTTGTCTCGGATCATCGTATGAAGTTGCATTCAGGAGGTTTTTATCACTAGAACGCAGGCTTTCCAAAAAACTGTCCCTGAGGTCCCAGTATGTCGAATTTCTAAGGGAATATGAGTCCTTAGGGCATATGTCAGTAGTACAAAAGCCCAACCTCGCCGAGCCTCACTACTATCTGCCACATCAAGGGGTGGTAAAACCTGATAGCACCTCGACCAAGCTTAGAGTCGTATTTGACGCCTCGTGCTGTACTTCGTCTCAAATATCTCTAAATGGGATACTGATGGTTGGTCCTACAATCCAGGATGACTTGTACATAATTCTACTTCGGTTTCGATTACACAGATATGCACTCACGGGGGACATTGTTAAGATGTATAGACAAGTTCTGATACATCCAGGGGATCGGAAGTATCAATACATTTTGTGGAGAGAAAGTGAGCAGACACCAATAAAGACTTATCAGCTAAACACAATCACATACGGTACCTCTTCAGCTCCTTTCTTGGCCATTCGATGTCTCCAATTTCTAAGCGAGCGTTTCGCAGACAGCCACCCATTAGGTGCAGCTGCGCTACGTTCTGATTTTTACGTCGATGACTTGTTGACGGGTGCAGATAACCTTGAAACTCTCACACAAATGCAGGAAGAGTTAATCGCGATACTACAATCAGCAGGTTTTGAGTTGGCTAAGTGGCACAGCAACTTTTGGTCGACACCAGACGATAAATCGGTTAGTCCGAAAGTCAAAAATATAAAGCTGCGCGATTCAGAACTCACGAGCACCCTGGGAATTGTTTGGGACGCGTACAACGACAACTTTAGTTTTTCATACAAGCCGAACAGGACATTCACCAGACTTACGAAAAGATCGATACTCTCGTTATCGTCATCTCTCTTTGATCCAATGGGACTTTTAAGTCCAATTATAATAAAAGCCAAAATTATTCTACAGAAACTATGGATGGAAAAAATTGATTGGGATGCGCCCATCCCCCAGTGTATTGACGCTGAATGGAGGCAGTTCATGGCGGATTTGAATTCGTTACAGAACCTTTCAGTTCCAAGGTTTGCCTTAGCAGCGGATTATCAGGCTATCCAGGTCCACGGGTTTTGCGACGCATCCATGGATGCTTATGGTTGCTGCGTCTATCTTCGATCGAGAGACAGACTCGGGCAAGTATCCGTGAAGCTGCTTACGGCAAAATCAAGAGTTTCGCCTGCAAAAAGGAAGCAATTGCCGCGCCTGGAATTGTGCGGTGCTCACCTTCTGACCAAGTTGTGGTCAAAAATAAAAATCAGTTTAAAGATTTCCTTTTCACACATATATTTCTGGACGGATTCAGAAATTGTTTTGCACTGGATTGGTACCCACTCATCAAAGTTGAATATCTTTGTGGGAAATCGCATCGCGGAAATACAGGAAAAGGCACCGGAAGTCAGTTGGAGATATATTTCGACACATGATAATCCAGCTGATATTGTCTCAAGAGGTTGCACGGTAGACGCACTGAAGAGTTCAATCTGGTTTTCAGGTCCTGCTTTCCTTCGAAGTGAGCTAGAGGAGTTTCCATCCAACGTTGCCAACCAGTTGTCTCCTGAGAAGCTTGCATTGGAAAAGAGAAAAACTGTTCTTACGTGTAAGAAGCAGGATCCAAACGAACTACTGAAGGTTATAGACAAATTCAGTTCGCATACGAAACTTCTGCGTGTATTCGCATACATACTTCGATTTATAAATCGACTCAGAAATCGCGATCCAAGGAGCTCTATGGATCTGAATGC
The DNA here is from genome assembly GCA_949715645.1 of Portevinia maculata. Taxonomy (NCBI): domain Eukaryota; kingdom Metazoa; phylum Arthropoda; class Insecta; order Diptera; family Syrphidae; genus Portevinia; species Portevinia maculata. Next base: position 38,745,754 of record OX454528.1, read on the forward strand.
GGACGAAATAGAATCTGCCTTAGAGCGCATTGTGTGGGTAATACAGTCTCATTTCTTTAGAGAAGAAATAGACGCGGTAGCCAAACAACAAAACGTGAAAGGAGCACTGAAATGGTTAAGTCCGTTCATTGTGAACAAAAGTGGATTTCAATTTCTTAAAGTTGGAGGACGATTGAAAAACGCCAACATACCGGAAAATCGTAAGCATCCGTTGCTACTGCCCAAGGACAGCGATTTCGTACGACATATGGTCAGGCATCTACATATCTCCAATTACCATGCTGGACCAAAGTCGTTGGTAGCATTGATAAGACAGCAGTTTTGGGTGGTAAATGCTCGGGATTTAGCGCGACACACAGTCAAGAAATGTATCCACTGTGTGAAATATCGACCAAAACTTCTGGAACAAGTCATGGGAGACCTACCAGTCCATAGAGTAACCGCTTCTCGTCCTTTTTTAAGCTGTGGTGTAGATTTTTGTGGCCCGATCTATACGTACTACAAAATTCGTGGGAAGGTGCCATATAAAACGTATATTGCAGTTTTTGTGTGTTTTGCATCGAAAGCCGTACATCTCGAGGCCGTATCAGATCTCTCTTCTGATGCTTTTATCGCCGCATTAAAGAGAATGATAGGCCGCAGAGGACTTCCTCGTGACATATTTTGCGACAATGCGACAAACTTTGTCGGAGCACAAACCAAACTCGTAGAACTTAGAAAATTTTTCTTTCAAAAAACTACTCAAACCATTATAAACAACTTTTGTATTAATCAAAGTATAAATTTTAACTTTATTCCTCCCAGGGCTCCCCATTTTGGTGGTATATGGGAAGCGGCTGTGAAAGTAGCAAAGGGACATTTGTATCGCAGCCTGTGCAATGCCAAGATGAACTTCGAAGAGCTTACGACGTCACTAGTGGAGATTGAAGCGATAATGAACTCTCGCCCAATAACACCAGTATCAGCCGATCCGAACGACTTCGAAGCGCTTACGCCAGCTCATCTCCTCATTGGGTCGTCGTTAAAATCAATTCCCGAAGCAGCTGACGACTCGCCAAACATTGGATTTCTACAGAGATGGCGTCGAATAAATGTGGCTAAAACGCACTTCTGGCAGCGATGGAGCGAAGAGTACATCCACGAACTCCAAGGGCGAACCAAATGGTGTTCAGCTAAGCCCAATCTTCACGTCGGAAATATGGTCATCATACACGAAGACAACGTCCCTCCACAACGATGGCTGTTAGGAAGAGTTTCACAAGTCGTGCCGGGTCGAGACGGAAAGGTCAGAGTAGCAGAAGTTCGAACTCCAAAGGGTTCACTACGCCGCCCCATCCGCAAATTAGCGATTCTTCCTGTTTGAAAGGCGATCCTTTCAAAAGCGCCGGAATGTTGAGTCACATCAGCTATATTATAAAATAAAATAAATCATATTGTAAATTAAATGAAATGTAAGCCACTGTAACTAGTATTAACTAATGTAAAAATATCCCTCTTTTGAATTGGGCGCCTTTATTACCAAGGGTCGCCATATTATCGGCTCTCCTTTTTGTATTGAAACCTTTGTAATTGTATTTGAATTTTGAATATACGCTCTCCTATAAAAGAGGGCGACAATAAAGTACTCATTATAACGTTGTAACACCGCCTAGCATTCATTTCGTAGACTCGATAGAGGTTCGCATTTTTAGTCGTCCGAAGAATTCGCTGGAGTAATTTAGAAATATATGCAAGTTGGGAAAGTGAAGTTTCATTCTCGTTGAAATTGTCGGCGGTATCGTAAAAACGAAAGAAAAGTTAAACTTCCCTCTTGCCGGTCGCAATTCGACCGTACAGTACTGAAGGATTCGCACCATTTTTCCAAACTGATACTGAGCGATATCCATCAGAGGACCCTGCATGGGGGCCTACAATTGATGATGGCAGAGACAAGGAATGCATATTGGATAACGAACATAAAAAGACTAATCAAAACAACCATTCATCGCTGCGTTAGATGTCACCGTCATAGGGCAAAAATGCAGCATCAACTCATGGGTAGCCTACCCGTCGAACGAGTCCAACGCTGCAGGCCATTCCTTAACACAGGAGTAGATTATGCCGGGCCCATAGAAATAAAATTATGGAAAGGTCGTTGCAATAAAATCACGAAAGGGTATATTGCTGTCTTTGTATGTCTGTCAACGAAGGCAATGCATATTGAACTGGTATCCGACCAAAGCACACCTGCCTTCATAGCAGCCTTTAGACGATTTGTCGCCAGAAGAGGGACATGCGCCAATCTGTATAGCGATTGCGGTACGAATTTTAAGGGTGCTGATAACGATATGAGAAGAGACAGTCATTTCCTTACGTCCGAATGGTCATTAGAAGTGACCAGAGAACTCGCGTCTAGGAACACCACATGGCATTTCAACCCACCGTCGTCACCACATTTCGGCGGGCTCTGGGAGGCGGGAGTCAAATCCATCAAGCACCACATCAAGAGAACTATTGGGAATTCCAAATTTACGTTTGAGGAATATTCGACATTACTCACGCAAATCGAGGCATGCCTTAATTCAAGGCCACTATGTCCAATGTCATCAGATCCGGACGACTTGACAGTCCTAACGCCTGGACACTTTCTTATTGGAGAAGCAATGCACACGGTCCCCGAAAGAAACCTGTGTGACACAAACATCAACAGACTGGAAAAATGGAGATACATCCAGCGGCTTTTGCAAGATTTCTGGAAGCAATGGAGTGTATCATACATACATCTTCTACAGCAACGACCGAAATGGCTGCAAAGACAACCAAACATCAACATTGGAGACATCGTGATTGTCAAGGAGGACAATCTACCACCATCAGCGTGGGCACTCGCTCGAGTTTTAGACCTACATCCCGGTTCCGACGGCCTTACGCGCGTCGCAACAATCAAAACTAAAACATCGACACTTAAACGACCAATCGTAAAATTATCCCCCTTGCCAGTGTCTGAACCCACGAACACCTCACAAAAATCTTTATAAAACGAAAACAAGACATTCTTACATTTGCGAACATTTAAAATAGTCAAACATAAATTCCAAAACCTAAACCATACGAACAGGAACTGTAATATCTATACAAAAATAACGAAACCAAAAAATAAAGTCACTCACCCCATGCAAATACCACATCCCTTCTAACCAGAAGCGCACAAATAATATTATTTAACACTTTATGAATTTTCATTTTTTTTTTTTTTTCTCAAACTCATAACAAATTTCACTAATGCAAATATTATTATTTTTCTATCATTTGCAACACGAAACAATGGGTACATCGCAATGAGAGGCATCAGCAATCCGGCCAAAGAACACAACAACAAGCTACCCAGTTCCAGCAAACATAACCTCAATTGAATAAAGGGTCACCTGGAATTTCGTCGCCGAAGGCGGGGAGCATGTTGGTGCCCAACACAAAACTAAACAAACAACCAAAACACAACCGAAGAACCTCACAAAAATTGGACACAGAGTAATATTCGAGCCGATTAAACAAACAACCAAAACACAACCGAAGAACCTCACACAAATCGACCACAGAGTAATATTCTTAATATCAAACTAAATTTAATATTGATCACAATGTAAATATGTAAAAAAAACTTCTGTCAATTGCGCACTCGACATTGTTGCATGCAAAATCGGCATATTAAACTATTCATCTGGATACTGCTTGAATATACAATATCCAGATGATTAATATAAATATGCGATTTAATCAATCACTCGCGGTAACACGTTCATGCATTTTATGGAAGTAAAATGCAGAGAAACAACAACCGAACACGCGACGAGGTAAACAAAAAAACTAAAACTAAATGTCAAATGTGCAATAAGAAGGCAAAGGCAACATACAAAGCATTCGCTCTCTCTCTAGCACAATGTTAACGTAAGAGGAGCATAGTGATTATATGCCAATTTTCCCAAATAGAGAAAGATAGAGAATGCATTGTATGATCATCACCTCTACCTCTAACCAATAAGGTCCAAAGTGTTATACTTGAATGTAACACTAACACACATGTAATCACACAGTTCCCATGATACAAATCCGCAAAGGTAAATAGAAAATTTCAAGTTCAAGCAAGGTTCAATGACCACTTATGTTAATAACGTCTGTAATAGGCATGTAAATGGACAGTAGAGATTAACTGCGAGGTATCATGGGGACTACTGTGAACAATTACGATCACTTGTCCAGTTTCACCCCAACGACTAAGTTCAAATAAAGAAGTATAATTTATAACGTACCATAGCATTTTCACTATCGGTTTTCAGACATCTTTCTGGAAAATAATTTACTTCTATTGTGTCGAGACATCCTTCTCGTGAAAACTTATTTCAATTGTTCAAGACATCTTTTTGAACAATATAATTCTGAGGTACATCCCACCTCAGAACAATTGGTGACCCCGAATATTAAAAATCCATATCTGAATCGCGACAATTTGCAATTGATAATCCCGAAAAAAATCAAATACGTTTGCCAAAGCGGATTACGCAAAATTGCTCCAACTACCAACTCCAACAATTGCTCCAAGTACATAGGCACAAGCGAGCTGAACATTGAGAAGGAGAAACACCACCTTCGCGTCAGCCAACAAATCATCGCCTTAAAAATCACCATCAGCTGGACATCGAGAAGGAGCCATACCGCCTTCACTTCAACTATACCACCACGTCGATTTCTTTACCGGCTTATCCACTAGCAGCATACATCAGCCGATATTCCGTGGTTTGAGCTGGAATACCATCAAAAGAACAAGATCATCACGCCACATAAAAACGGTGCGTTTTGCGGTCCACGAGGGTTGACCGTCCAGTTACTAACGGCACACAACAGTCGCCCCACCAGCGAACGGTAGCTACAGCAACCGCAACGAAGACCACGAGGGACGACGGACACGTACGAGAAATCATTTGAGTATTACACATTTCAATAATTTTCGTAGAATTGTTTTGGAAGTAGTTTACGTTTTCTTTTTATATTCACTTTATAATTAAAATAACATACTTGTATATTTCCGTATGCACATTTTGTAATCGTTCAAAAAACCCAAGGTCGCGTGGTAGATTCAGATAATAGTGATAATGGTGGGATCCGATGGGGAAAAAGACGTGGTAAACGACGTTAGAGAAAATCTTCATCCTAGTGGGTCGAATTTTTCGGAAGAACGCGAAGTTGCAAATATTTCTTTACCCCCTTTCTGGGAAAGAGCCCCCGGCTCGTGGTTTCTTATGATCGAAGCTCAGTTCACGGTCAGAAAAATTACGAAAGACGAAACAAAATTCGCGCATACGGTTTCTGCGTTGCCAGTGGATTCAATTAACAGTGTTTTAGACATTTTGAGTAATCCACCTGCAACTGAAAAATACAAAGCCTTGCGAGACGCGTTCATTAAACGTCATTCATTGTCAGAACAACGACGACTTGAACGATTGTTGGCCGCGGAGGATTTGGGTGATAGGAAGCCGTCGGATTTATATCGACATATGTTGTCGCTCGCGGGTACGATGTCTAACGTCAGCGTTGAGTTAATTCAGTCTCTGTGGGTGCGAAAGCTACCGCCTTCGGTATCGATTCCATTAGCAGTTACTGAAGAGCAGCCATTAGAAAGGCGGTTAGAGTTGGCAGATAAGATTTTTGAGTGCTCACAACAGAGTTCGTCCATCTGTTCAGTGCAGGCGAGAAACAACGCGACCACGTATGGTAGGAATATTGAGGCAGAATTAGACCAGGCTCGTTTGGAAATAGAAGAGTTAAGAAATACATTAAGAACTTTTCGTATACGAGACCGTAGTAGAGAAAGGGGACGCGGTCAAAATCTTCGAAGTTTTTCGCGAGGGCGGCGATCTAACAGTTCAGGGCCACAGAATATCTGTCGATTTCACCGACAATTTGGCGATAAGGCGAGAAGATGCACACGACCTTGCGCTTACCAAAATAACAACGTGCAAGGCAGACCATCGGAAAACTAACTCGTCCGGTGGCCATGACGACGAGCAACCGGCGTAGTATCATTTCAAGTCGTCTTTTTGTTTCGTGCAGAAATAACAAACTGCGGTTCCTGGTAGATACAGGCGCGGACATTTCCGTTATACCAAATGTTCTCTTTCCAACGCTACCCAGAGTTTCAACCGATGTTAATCTGACAGCCGCAAACGGAACACCAATTAAGACTTTCGGTACAAAACTTTTAGAACTAGATTTAGGCCTGCGCCGCTCTTTCGCATACCCGTTTACATTGGCAACAGTCAGCAAGCCAATTATAGGTGCAGATTTTTTGAATAAATTTGGCCTACTAGTCGATTTAAAAAAGAAAAAGCTCATTGATGATGCTACGAAGTTGTCTTCTACTGGCGAAGTTTTTTGTGTCAACACTCCTTCACCTCGAGTTTTATCAGTGAGTGGCGATTACGGTCGCATCCTCAGTCGTTTTCCTTCTCTGGTTAGTCAACCAGACTACTCTTTCCCAGTTAAACATAGCGTCAGACATTACATATCTACAAAGGGCCCGCTACCTTTTGCGCATCCTCGGAAATTAGACAACCAAAAATACAAGGCCGCGTATACAGAATTTCAACATATGTTGCATCTAGGTATATGCCGACCTTCATCTTCACCAGCATGCTCTCCATTGCATATGGTTCCCAAAAAGGAGCTCAGCGATTGGCGTCCATGTGGGGATTACCGCCGATTAAACGCTGCCACACTACCCGACCGTTACCCCATTCCACATATTCATGGATTTTCGTCAGGTTTACAGGGATGCACCATATTTAGTAAAATTGATCTCGTCAGAGCATACCACAATATTCCGGTGGCCCACGAAGATATACACAAAACAGCAATCACGACGCCTTTCGGCATGTTCGAATTCGAGCGGATGCCTTTTGGTCTTCGGAACGCAGCTCAAACCTTTCAGCGTTTTATGAATGAAATAACTCGAGGCCTAGAATTCGTTTTCGTATATATAGACGACATTTTAATAGCTAGTAAAAATGCCGACGAGCACAAAAGTCATTTAGAACAGGTTTTTCAACGTTTGTCAGATTTCGATCTCAAGATCCAGGTGCATAAATGTGTTTTTGGTGTAGGTGAGCTAAACTTTTTGGGGCATATGATAAACCAACATGGTATTTTACCAGCAGAGGATAGAGTGGAAGCAATTCGAAAATTTCCATCTCCTACATCCATTCGGCAGATACAGAGGTTTATCGGCATGGTTAATTTTTACCATAGGTTTGTAAAAAACCTTGCAGAGTTATTGACGCCATTGTACAGTCACCTTAACGAGCTTTTGAGGAAAAAACCGAAGATCTTTTCCTGGCCTGAAAATTGTGAGGAACACTTTAATAAAATAAAGGAAGCTTTAGCAGCTGCAACGCTACTGACATTTCCTTTAGAAAACCCTCAACTACAACTAACAGTGGATGCTTCAAGTGTTGCTGTAGGAGCAGTTTTAGAGCAGTGCGCAAAGAGTACACCGTGGCTACCCGTAGCATTCTTTTCCAAAAAACTTAGTCCTACGGAAACCCGCTACTCAGATTTCGATAGAGAATTGTTAGCTATCTACATTTCCATCAAACATTTCAGACATTTTCTTGAAGGTCGAGGGTTTGTAGTTTTCACAGACCATAAGCCACTAACGACAGCTTTACATACGAAAACGGAGCGCAGCCCTCGCCAAGCCAGGCATTTAGATTTTATTTCACAATTCACCACCTGTATTAAGCATTTGAAAGGGAAGGACAATGTCGTGGCAGATGCCTTGTCTCGCGTGGGTGCCGTCGACGGGCTGGAAGTGCACTTCGATTTACCTGCATTAGTTCGCTTACAAAGCAGCGATTCTGAACTACAGGAGCTGCGAACTAAACAAGATAAATCGAAGTTCAAATTAGAAAAACGTTTCTTTCCGACGATTAAAGAACCTATTTGGTGTGACGTATCAACAAATGAAGTTAGGCCTTTTATACCTAAGGTTTTTAGGGAAGAAGTTTTTAGTTCAATGCACAATCTCGCTCACCCTGGGGTACGATCCTCTCGTAAGTTAATTACCGAGAGATATTTTTGGCCTAAGATGAACTCGGATATAAAGAATTGGGTAAAAACCTGTATCTCGTGCCAGAAATCAAAGATACAGCGTCATACAAAAAGCGGGCATTGCGAATTTCCTCTTCCTTCTGCACGTTTCGAGCATGTGCACATGGATTTGGTCGGTCCGCTACCAATTTCGAATGGTCACACGCATATCCTCACGGTAGTCGATCGATATACACGATGGCCAGAGGCATATCCGTTGAAGGACACTCTTACGTCTACCATCGCTACAACATTTGTAAAGGAGTTCGTATGTAGATTCGGTGTACCACTCCGATTGACGTCAGACCAAGGCAGCCAATTTGAGTCGCGGATGTTTAAACAATTAAATCAATTATTAGGGACTCATAGAATTCGCACGACGGCCTATCATCCACAGGCTAACGGCATGGTTGAACGGTTCCATAGGCAATTGAAGGCAGCCTTGATGTGTCGCGAGAGTGGCGACACCTGGAGTGACGATTTACCTATTATCCTACTGGGAGTACGTTGTGCGTTTAAACCAGACCTGGGATACTCACCTGCCGAGCTAGTGTACGGCCAACCTTTGAAGCTCCCTGCCGAATTCTGTGTTGCTGATAATCGCGCTGAGGGAATCGATCCGCAAGACATGATCGCGTTTTTAAGAGAAAAAATTAATCGTTTCCGTCCAACTCCTACGCGGCCAACAAATTCAGTTTCGTATATACCACAACCCTTAAGTAATAGCGAATGGGTTTTCGTGCGCGTAGATGCGGTCCGTGTCGGTTTACGACAATAAAGTCCTTATTCTAGAACATGTACTTCTGTTCTTTTAATTAAAGTAATAAAAAGTGTTTTTGCATTGATAATTATGTGGTACAATAAGAATACCACAATGCTCCTTCAATGTCTAAGAACGCTGCAAGTGTGTATTCTTTGTCTTTGAGAGACTATTCTATAGTGCTTACGACGTCGTGTAGCGCAGTTTCCACTCCTTTGCCTTCACTTCCCGCCAGGCTTTTGGAATGTAGCCGCACTCCAGACTTCGTGTAAAAAGTCGTTTGAGAACTGGAATGATGACGGTCTTTGTCTTCTGGAGCATAATAGGAAAAATCCCATCTCTCCCAGGTGATTTGAAGGGAAATAGTGTATCAATTGCCCAGTTAAGCTTTTCTTGGGTTATTACTCCTTCTGGAACCACTGATACAGTTGTAGGAGTAATATCCGCCTCTATGTTATTACCTAGACTTGGGGTGCACCCTGGAAAGTGAGTCTGTAATAAGAGCTCGAGGATTTCTGTGCAGGACTGTGTCCAGTTTCCGCAACTGTCCTGATTAAAACCTGTAACACAGGGTTGTTTGGACAGAATTTTCCTAAGCCTGGAAGATTCCGTTGTGCTCTCAATGTTACTACAGAATGTCTGCCAAGCCGTGCGTTTAGCACTTACTATGGAGCTCTTGAATTTCCTGTGACTGGCCTTGTACAGGTCAAAGTACATTGGGGAATTGGAGGCTCTCGCCGCATTAAATAGAGCTCTAGTTTTTGTCCTAATTTTAGACAAGTCCACCATGGTGGATGCTTTGTGTTCTTTATTGTCCGTAAAGGACAGGCTTTATCGTACGCATTTGTCAGAATTTTGTTTATTCTGTACCTGCGTCGATTTCATCTGGTGTGACCAGAGTTTGTCGTTGAAGTTTCCTACTATTCTTTTCTACTTCTTTGAGGAATGTATCCCAGTTTGTCAATCTGGTATTCCTAAATTTGTTTATCGGGTCTCCTTTCTCGTCAGTTAGGAACTCTATAATCCTGTGGTCTGAAAAGGATGCTTTTATTGAAGCTTTCCATTCTCGCACATTCAGAGTTTGTGAGTTGTTACAGAGTGTAACATCTAGAACCTCACGTCTATTCCTAGTTACGAGGGTTGGTTCATTGCCACTATTGGCTATCAATATAATATGTTCAATAATAAATTCAAAAAGGTACTCACCTCTCACATTTGTGTCGGTGTTACCCCATTGAGCATGATGGGAGTTGGCGTCGCATCCTAGGATGAAATCCCATTTTTCACGCTCAGATTTCTCAACTAGCAGCCTGGTTAGATCGGACGGTGGACTTCCTGGAGAGTAGTGTGGCATGTATATCGACGCAAGTATCAGCGGGCTTCTACCTGCTCGCTCCCATATGACTGCTGTCTGGTCTGTATTGCTGTAGCTAGATTAGGGAAATAGATAAATCTGTTTTCTAGCGACTCTCTCCTTCTTATGAGCTGCCGCCAGAAGCCGTAGTTTACAGCGCGTTATGCCTACGCGAACCTTGAACTGTTGGTTACGTAGCAGCGGCATCGCTTTGTGTCTGAGGAGTACTTCCATACAATTCTCAGTGTGTTCCCCCGTTTCCAGAACTTTCCACTCCTTGCTTTGCAATTCCGGTTTAAGGAACTGCAGGTTGCGTTCGATTCTTTCCACGGGCAAGTACGGTCCTCGAATAAGAATGCGTCCTTTTGATCTTGTTATGTTGAGAATTTCCTTCCTGTCAACGGACGTGTAGGTCACCGTTTGACCACGGTGTCTGTGTTGACGACGAAATTCTTCAACCAGTCTAGGGTGTTTTTATTGTCGCATTCCATGTTCTTAAATCCCTTGAAGGTAGTTAGCTGTCCAAAGAGAGGGACTGTGCCATCAGCCTTCAGAATAGCGTCGTTGACACCATCTAGGATTCGAATCTCGATCAGTTTCCATTGGTCTTCGGTAAGTCTTCGCTCTGGAATTCCAAGGTCGATAATTGCGACACGAAGACCTTCCTTGACCTTTTCAGCGTATTTTGGGTTTTTAGCCTGCCTGCCTACAGCCGTATTGTCGTGCCGACCTCTTTTTGAGCAACCAGGAGCCCCCTCAGATTCGGACGAATCCTTGCCTGGGGCAGCTACCCAGCGCTTTGGACCAGCTGCAGTCGAGGTGAAAGGCGTTTGGCTTTTCGTCCTTGCTGCAGTCAGTATCACGCTAACCCCTCCAGAGGTCTGCGCCCTAGTTGAGCTAGGCCCTGACCTACCTTTGGGCAGAACCTTCTTGGTGTCGACAGGTTCCTTTCCAGTTTGGGACATATCCTTTGCTGGATCAGCACGTGGCTTTTCGGGTTCTGATCTACTCAAGGTGAAAGGCGTGTGACATTTCTCCCTTGGTCCAGTCAGACTCCCTTTACCTGTCCGGTTCTGCGTCCTATCTATTAGGCTGCTGCGCCACGCTGCCTCGGTCGACTTTATAGTCTCCCGAGCACTAGCTAGCTATTCCGTTTCCCTTTCCGTGAACGAGCTAGGGTCTCGGTTTTTGAACCTATTAAGCAGTCGGCGCGCGTTCTTGCGCTGCTTTGCTGGGTCCGACTGCTTTTTGTCAATCGCCGGGCTTACCTCCGTAACAGGTATGTTTGGCTTATTGACAACCGTGCGCAAACTGTCAAGCGTCGAGCTGCCCTCTCCCGGTTAAACGTTTTTGACCTCGTCTGCTTCCTTGGCGGGTTCAGATGCGACAGCCCCTTCCCCGATAGGCTATGGTATATCACAGGCCATGGTGGTCGCATGAGTGAACCCTCACTCAAAGCACCGGGGAAGGCTGTCTTCGGTGGCGAGTCAGCACGGGGCTTGTCGCAGTCCAAAGACTGGCCTTCCAGAAAGTCAAGAGCGTTTTGATGTCGTCGTTTCTCTCTATCCTCTAGGGTATGCTTTTTCCTCAGCTTACTGATCGTTCCATTTTTGTTATTTATGTTCGTCTCCGGTTGTGTGTTATTTTTTGAATAAAAGATTAACTTTATTTGTTTATAATGTTTATCTTTATTTATTTTTCTTTGTTAATGTCACAACTTTTTTTCTTTTTTCAATTTTTCCTTCCACTCGCGACGCGTTTCAAAGCTTCAGCTTCATCTTCGGGCAGTACTGATCGTGTTTTTACAGTTGAGGAGTTTTTTCCTCAACGATGCAGTAGACGATATTAAAATTTGGATGAGCTGGCGATGGAACGATTGTCATCCTCTTTAAGGAAGAGTTTCTCAAGATTGAGATCGACCGTTCCTACGCTTCCCCCAGCCGAAACTGCCCTACTAGTTGACGGTTCCTGAAGTAGAAAATGTTCTTCCTCCTCCGTGATTTTTTGTCAATGGTGTTGTCGTTGTTTGAGAGTCGGTTTTTTTGAAGTTCATGGTGCCCGATTCATTTGCACCAGTCCCTTTGTTTGTTTTTTGTTTGTTATTGTTAATTTTGGACCCACGAGTAAGGGGAAAGAAGATGTCGCTCTGTACTCACCCCCTGTATAGAGAGAAGGGGAATTGAATTGAAACTAGAGATCCCCAGGTATCTAGAGTCCACCGGTAAAAGACACCATAACATTGTGCGATACATCCCATGGGCACGGTCGTTCTTACCCGGGATTACGGGTTTTTATAGAGTTATTCCGCTCTACATCCGTCATATTTAGTCGAATGCAGTGGAACCTCGTGCACGATGTGGTTCTTCACCACGTATGACAGCGGTCTTAGCCAGAACCATCTGTTGCTCTGGGGATTCTGGGATGTGACAACTCCCTTAATGGAAGGGGCAGTTTCCTTTCCTCCTTGGTCAGTCTTCTACCAGTCCGACAGAAACCTTCGCTACCCAGCCCCCCCTCCCCCCCCCCCACAATTTACCTTTCATTCAATCAACTTAAATATATAAAAAAAACATTTAATTTCATAAACATAAACCTCATGCGTAAACCGTGAACCATTATTTTCTAATAATAAATCTATAAAAAGTGCCTAAGTAAATAATAATTATAATTTGCGCGGAACCCTTCATGGGCGAGTCCGACTCGCACTTGGCCGCTTTTTCTAAATTGTATGCGGATTTTAAAAATCTTTAAGCATGAGCATTAAGAGTCCCCAAGGAGTATATATTATAAATTTCAGCTTCCTAATCCAAACTTTGACTTTTACTGTTTTTTTTAAGCGTGGACGCGCGCCCACCGGATTTTAAAAATTTTTACGCTTGATTATTTCTAGCTGCAGTTTAGAGTTATGAATACCGACGGATGGACGGACATGGATAGATCGCCAGTACTATCGATGTTAATCACGAACATGATAACTTTTAGGGGTCTGGGGCCATATTAAGGTATGTTACAAACTATGAGTCAAAATTAATATGCCCTTCATAGGTATAAAAACTAGAAAAAAAAATAATTTTGAGTTTTGAGAACAAAACTTTCGAATTAGAGATCACTCACTTTGATGGACTATAACTTGAAATGGAGTGAAAATACACCCCCCCCCCCCCCCCCCACCTTTTGCCATAAAATATTTTGTTCGGCGGATATAATCAGTTTTATTTTAACTTTGCGGGCAATGAACAATAATGAAGTTATTTATATATAAATGGATCATTATCGCTGGCATAAAACAAAGGCTTGTGGGTTATTTATTGATTTTAGGTATGAACCTATGAACACTCATTTACCTGTTATGCACAAGTTGTATTATATAGCAACAAAATTGAGTAAATTCGTGTTTGTATTTATTGTTTATACCCTATTCTAAGGGTATATTAATTTTGACGCATAGTTTGTAACATACCTTAATATTGCCCGTAGACCCCTAAAAGTTACTATATTTATGATCAGCATCAATAGTAATGTCGATCTAGCCATGTCCGTACGTCCGTCTGTCCGTCTGTCGGCAAAAATTGGGCCTTTAAACTGGATCTAGAGAGCTGAAATTTTAACCATATACTCTCTAGGGTCCCGAAATAATCAAGTTTACGAATTTTTGAAATCCGCCCACATTGACGTTTCAACTGTCATTGGTAGAAGTGCGAAAAAAATAGCGTCATTTAAAAGTTCAAAATTAAAAGCGTTTTACTGCGTAATATATATTCCTTTTTATTTAAAACATCAGTTAATTGAACACGGAACGTTCTAAAAACCAAAAAGTTATATAAACACAACTGAAAATAGTTTAATTTAAATATTTAAAATCCACGGCCGTCAAACGGGACAACTCTTTATGTTCAACAAACGCAAAGCATCCGAAATTTCACCGCAATCAGTTCAAAGTCATAAAAAATATTCGAGCACAATAAATCCAACAATGGAAGTTGCAAAATGGACAGTTCCTGAGCTAAAATGTATGCTAAACGAGATTCTATCCGACCAATTAAAAGATCTTGCAACAAAAGCAGACGTTAGTTCACTTTCGGTTGAAATTGCATCTTTAAAAACAACGAATATACGCCTAAACGAAAAACTAGTCAAATTGACTAACAGATGTGAGCTTTTGGAGTCCCAATTTGAAGTACTGTCGCGCAAAGCCAACGAGAATACCATTGTCGTGCACCTCCTTTTAGACAAGAAGACAGATGCAGTCAACGCAGCTAAAAAGACGTGCAAAGGCCTTCTTAATTTAAAAGGTAGTGAGGATATTCTTGTTAAGAAGACACGGGAAATCCGGAACACTAATCTAAAAAGATGTACGGTGTTATTGGAACTTGACTCCGCTGAGTCTATTGAAAAAATTATTTCCACTTCAAAACAACTAAAAGGCACTGGGATAAGTGTACACCGCGAACAATCACTCTTATACAGGAAGAAAAGGCAAAATCTATTCGAGGTAAAAAATAAATTGCTCGCACTAAACCCAGCGGCTAAAATCGCTATAAGAGGCGATAAATTACAAATCGATGACCGGCTGTTTGTTTACAAATTTGCTCGCGGATTGATTATCAAGTCAACAAGTGAGGCGACGTTTATAAAACAACGTTTCGGAATGGGAGCACTCGAATATTTTGACAGCGGCGAGGGACAAATCCAGACTGACCCTTTATTATCTACAGCGCCCCCAATATACATGAATTCGCATTAGGAAGACAGTAGCGTCTGCCAAACTACAAGTAAAAAAAATAATTTTATTAAATTACATATTTTTAGCTACAATATAGCTGGTATTAAAAGTAATCTAATGCTAGTTGATTTTTTTAAGTTAATTCAAAAATACAATATAATTATATTAATTGAAACTTTTTTAGAAGAAGAACAGCAAAACGTTATTAACAAACATTTTAAAGATTTTAGTATCAGTTATATTCCTGCAATAAGAAGTAATATTCATGGTAGAGCTAGTGGAGGTATCATTTGTGGTATTAAAAAAAGTAAAATTAGTAAATTTGTTAAATTTAGACAAATTAATAGAAAATTAGTTATCCAAATAGATGGTAATGGTAATCGCAAAAGCCACTTCATTGTACCCTTATATTAAATTGTAATAACTGGTTGAATGATTTTAATGAGCTGCACGATTTTTTGAATAATTTTGACTCAACAAATATCATGCTGATCGGTGACTTGAATGCCAGAATTGGGCTTTTTCAAAACACTAATTTTGAAGGGTTAAATACGCAATCGAATCTGCTATCACATAGAAAGTCTAAAGATGACACTTTTAATAGGAAGAGGTAGAGTCTTAACGGATTTGTTTGAAAGTTTTGGTTTTTGGGTGCTAAATGGTGCATCAAGAGCTGATATCGATGGTGAACTTACGTTTGTAAGTGGACAGGGAAGTTCGGTAATAGACATTTGTGCAATCTCGGGAGGATGGCTTCAGGCTATAGAAGATTTTGAGGTCTTGATAGCAAATTTTTCGGCTCATTTTCCAATACTGGCCTCTGCAAGCTTTAATCAAGAAATTCCTCTTGGAAGGATAAACACGCTACCTAGACTCAGATGGATAGCTCATGAGGTTGATACTTATCAATGTAGCCTAACTCGTAGCATTGGATCGCTCACCTCTCCTAACTCGGCCCCAATAGAGCATGTTGTGTAAAGAACCTTGGAAGTTATAAGGTCCTCCACTTCCCAAAATCGATACTCTAATCAGTCAATACCGCGGTGCAGATGGTTTGATTCTGAGTGCATCAAACTCCGAAAAATAGCATTTGCTTTTCTTAACTTGTTTAGGAAATCGAATTCTGACTACTTTAAAAGTGCATATATACAAGCAAACAAACTTTATAAGCAAACTTGTAAAAATAAACAGCTACACTTCGCAAAAAACCTAGATAGAAATTTGGAAAATTGTAAGGACTCTAAGACATTCTGGTGCAATGTTAGAGTGTTGGGTGGAAGCAATACCCTATGGGGGAGCTCATTACAAGCCGAACTTTTAGCTTCTCATTTTCGAGCTTTGTTGACAGGAAGTGTTGATTTGCATATATTTCACTACGCCTTGCCGAATGTAATGGCTGACGAGCTTGACTCGCCTATAGCTCTAACTGAACTGTAAACGGCTCTTCTAAAAATGAAGAACAGCAAAGCCCCGGGGATTGATGGCATTCCTGTTGAGTTTTTTTAAAAACTCTACATTGGAATTCAAACACTATCAGGTGTCGTTATATAATTATATATACGAATATGCCTGTGTTCCTGAAAGCTTTAACAAAGCTATTATATTTCCAATTTTTAAAAAAGGAGATGCAAACTTGCCCGAAAACTATAGAGGCATATCAATACTTAATTCATGTAGGAAGGTGTTTGCTACAATTTTGTATACCAGACTCTCAAATTGGATAGAATCAAACCAACGTTTAAGTATATTTCAAGCCGGCTTCCGAGCGGGATTCTCAACTGTTGACCACATTTTCGCCTTGTCAAGCATTGCCACTAAATACACCCAAAAGAAAAAAAAGCTTTATGCCTGTTTTGTTGATTTTAAAGCAGCCTTTGACACTGTTAACCGCCAAGCTCTGATCTACAAAATGGCTTCCCGTTTCTAATCATGTATGAAAAATTTCTATGTGGAACTAAGGCGGTGGTATGGGATGGATCAGAGACGTCAACCTGTTTTGAAACGACGGCAGGTGTTCCTCAAGGGTGTATCTTGAGTCCGATCTTCTTTGCTCTTTTTATTGACGATATTTGTGAGAGCATGTCTGGGGGCGTCAGTATTGCGGACACGGTTATCAAAGTACTTCTATACGCGGACGACCTTGTCATGATGGCAGATAACCCCTCTTCTCTTCAACTTCAAATCAACAAGCTTCAGAGGTATTGCAGCTCCTGGGACCTTAGGATAAATGCTCTTAAAACAAAGATAATGGTGTTTGAAGCTCGGAAATGTAAAAGATCTAGAGAAGAAAATTGGTTTCTGGGCAGTGAATGCATAGAGGTTGTGCAGGAGTTCAAATACCTGGGAGTCCTGTTATCGGCAAATGCCAGTTTTACGAAGCACGTACAATTAAAGAGCAAGGAAGCGAAAACTGCTCTTAGCGTTATGTGGCCGAATTTCTTCGCCAACCAGAATATAGACCTGGGATCAAAATATCGTGTTTTTGAAGCAACTGTCAACACCTGTATGTGCTACGGTGTTCAAACTTTCAGCCATATATACTTCGACGATTTTGAACAAGTTCAAAGATCCTTTTTCAAACGTCTATTTCGTTTACCGAATTCAACTCCAACATATGCGATCCACGTAGAGTCTGGTATTTCCCCCGTTTATATCAAAAACCTAAAGGCTAATTCCGATTTTTTGCTAAAAACTATGAAAAAACCCGGGGTTAGTCTCCACAAGTCTATCATGACTAACCTTTTGCGCACACAAGCGCCACCGTTTAAAGAATGGGTTGCACTTGCACGCTCTCATGGCCTCCCTCTCAATCTTTCCGAATCCAATCTAGATAATTGGCAGGAGCTGTTCTCAAATGTAATTTCAAAAGTTGACGAACAAATTTATCTTCAACATTTGAATCGTGCATCGGCATCCACAACAAGGGTTACATATAGAGAATTAAACCATCGCCTTCAAGCCGATAACTATTTTAAATTCGATCTCCCTGTGAAAGCTATAAGCACTATTTTTAGAGCAAGAGTGGAAATTCTTAGCTTAAATTATTTGCCTCATCGGTCAGACCTACCAACCTTGTGCGACCTCTGCAACAGATCCGAGCGAGATGATGTTTTCCATTTAATAGCTATATACCCAATCTTGCAGGAGATCCGAAGGCTTTACTTCCAACATAGTGTCCTTTCTAGAGCACAAGCGATACAAATATTAAATGGATCGGCAGGGTGGATAAACCTCTCAAAATTTTGTGACCATGCTCTTACCTATCGAAATAGTTTTTGAAGTATTGGAATCTCAGTTGTTTAAGTTATTCAACCTTTTACTTAATTTAAGTACTATAATTTGTGAAATTTGTTAAATCATGAACTACCAATCAAATATTTTAAGCTTTATTTTATATTAAATAAAATGTCATTATCTGGCAGACGGCAACATGCCATGTCCATAGATTCTTTGTAAACCTCTGTAAACAAAACTGTTTGAAATAAAGAATATTTAATTAATAATTTAAAAATTAAATCCGCCCACAGACACGCCCACAATCTCAAAAAAACAAAATTTTGCAAAAAATCGAATTTTGAGCTAGAAAGCTGAATTTTTTTATATATGATCTGTGACTCCTAAAACTGCTCGGGATAAAAAATTTTCAAAATCCGCCCACTGACACGCCCACAAATAAATAAAACAATTTTTTTGAAAATCCAAAGTTTGAGCTAGGGAGCTGAAATTTATAATATATACTCTCAATGGGCCCTTTATACTCATGTGTAAATATTTTCAAAATCCGCCCACAATTTTTTTTTTTTTTTTTTTGAAAATTCAAAGTTTGAGCTAGGGAGCTGAAATTTATAATATATACTCTCTAGGGGCCCTTTATTCTCATGTGTTAATTTTTTTTAAATCCGATTATTGACACGCCCACAATTAAATAAAACAATTTTATTGAAACACCCAAGTTTGAGCTAGGGAGCGTTTTTTTTGATAAAATCCTTTAAATGTTATATAACAAAAAAGCCAACGACCATACCACGTCGAGTTAATCGGTTCTCGTCAGATCACCGTAATTAAACGACGTTGGGCGCGGTTAGTACGTAGATGGGGGACCGTTTGAGAACAATCGCGTGTCGTTGGCCAGTCCCATCTACAGAGTTGAGGTAGATAATACATACGTGGTATCACAATGAACCTAAGTTGGTCTAAGTGTGTCACATAAAACCTAACCTAACCTATATAACAAAATATGTAGAGCGTTCTTAACAATTCAACCATACTTAAACTTTTGTCACGCCCACTTATGAGGGATAGGAATAAGAATAGGGTATCCAACAGTTCGCTCAAGCGAACTGTAGCCCGTCCCTATGTTTTAATATAGCTAACGATTTAAAATAGTCCGTTAAAGGGGGAATGAAATAAGCAACATTGTATATCCTCCTTGGCATGCTGTCTCATAAGAAGCTCATTGGAGAAGGTCAACGCTTTCATATAGAAATAAAATAATGAATACTTCAAACATCCGATACAAATAACAACGAACCATAATTAAGGCTTACCTGCAAAGAAATTGAAATAAAAAAAATAAATAAAAACTTTAATTTAAGCACTTAATCCTAGAGTGCCTGGTCAGAAATACAAACTTTTTCGAATGCCATAAAGTAACAGAGTTTTTGAAAAATTACTGCATTTAGCCTGAAAAACTGTCTTTGTTGGTATAACGAACATTCAACAACCAAATTTTCGTTCGTTTGCTCAATAAAATGTCTCTTTTCACCAACAATCCGACTTCCCAGGGGAACGTTAGCAGCAGAGTACCTAAGAATTGCGTTCCATACCTAGCAAAATTCTCCAAGGGGAAAATTCCTAATTGAAATTCACCACATTAAAACAAAAAACTGAAGTCAACTACTATAAAATCGATTCCAACATTCACCTCGCATTTGGGGTTGGGTGTAGTTTTCAACAAAACGACGACGATGACAGGTTGGGGGATATCGTATAGTAGCGTTTGTAGCTGTATACTCAAAATATCGTATGACTCACTGTAATGGCGGCGACACAGTGACGTTGCTGCATGCACGAAAACTTAAATCGAAAATCATGTCGCCAGAATTTTTTCTTCTTGCAGCCCAACTATTTGTATGACTGGGGGATCAGAAGGCCCTCTGCCTCCTGTTCCATTCAATCAATCGCACAGTGAAAAAACAATGAGTAAAAATAAAAAAAAAGTTAAAGGCAACGGGTCCTCTTCTGTTATGCCGCTTGTTACCTAGGGGATTCAAACGAACCATCAACCACCATAGAGCCATACGCCGCCGCCTTAAGGGGTGGATTTCATTGGACGTTCGTATAAGCGGAAAATTATGAACAAGAATGCACTCATAAAACCCCAAAAGATGGCAACATAGAGACTGATAACTGCTGGCTGTATGGAAATAAATCTACATCTGCTCACACATTTTGCACATTTCCATTTGCATTCGCAAATTTTGTGGTCGTGCAGGATTTTGCGATGACAACATAGGTATGCTCAGCAATATCAAATTCACGCAATCGACGCGTAAGCACATGGTATGCTAGAGGTGGTGTAAAATTACAATTTCGGTGCAGATAGAGGAAGGAGGACTTGTGTCTCACCTAAGCCCACTCGAACCAACCAAACCAATTAAAGCCGAAAGCAATTGGAAACTTTAAGGCATCATCCATTCGAGTAAGGAAGGATAGGTGTATGACTGTTTTATTATGATTATGCGAGAACGCACTTCCGTTCCAGCAACCTTTTGTGTGGCTTCTTTTTGATGTCAAAATTACCTGAAATGGTCGCTTTGTTATGACGACTAAAGGATTTATTAGGGTAGATAATTCCCAATGGATGAATTGCTTTTACTTTTCTGTCAGCGTTGGGATTAATTAACGTAATTTATTGATTTTGCAGATATAAAGGTTCGTTGCCCGCTTTATGAGTGCTAACATACAGTTTTTTGATTATTTACAATTTTCAGATGGCTTAATTGTGGGTCAAGCCAGTGCCGTATTGTGGAGGGGGGCTCAGGGGGCTCAAGCCCCCTAAGTGTTGGATTCACTTATTTTATTAACTTAAAAGGACTACAAAAAATTAAAAGGGACAAAAAACGATTGAATACTCCACTGGGTCAAGCTTATGTTTAAAGACATTTTATTTAATTTTAATTTTGTTTGAGGGTAAGAACCGCCATTTATTTAGCTAAACTCTCTGAAAAATTGAGACTTAAATACTAACAGCCGTATTTACTAGATTTCCTTAACGCACTTCTTAGAGGTTGTTTAGTTACAAAAGTAAGCACTTACACAACATGTAGAAATATAGAAATAGTATTTTACAAATCATTTGAATCTCCAACATGAGATTCTACTACATTTCGCTATATTTTATATTTTTGATGAGTGGTTCCCGGAATAGAGAGAGAGGGAGAAGGAGGAAAAAGACTTAGGGTCAGCCACAATGTAAAATTAAAGTCAAAGCTATGTTTCTTGCAACTTAATCAGCATATAACATCCTCAGGTCGGTTTCACAATATCCAAATAAGAGTGCCTGTTACGAGAAAACATAATTTTCGTTTTGGCTTTTCATGTTATTTTTTTTTCTTTTTAAATAATAATATTTATACTGGAAACAAAAAAAAAACATTTAATTGCACTTTTGAGAGAATTGAAATTCGTATCAAAGAATATATATATGTATATATCATCGCTGTCGGCCAACCCATTTCGCAGAAGACGTAGAATATATGTATCAACTTTTTTGCTAAAGGTATTCGTCGGGCGCTGCCGAAGGAACTCTTGTCTTGGTCAATATTCAAATTTGTATTTCTTCCTAAAACAAAAAAGCGGCCAAGTGCGAGTCGGACTCGCCAATGAAGGGTTCCGCGCGAATGATAATTATTATTTACTTAGGCACCTATTACAGATTTATTATTAGAAAATAATGGTGATAACCCACTTAAGTGGACATACGTCCCGAATTTTAATCGTTGAAAATGGGACGTAAGTCCCGAATGAAACAAACAGTTGGAAATATTTTATATTTTATTAACGTTCATAAATTGATAGGTAAAATATAATTTTGTCACTTTCACTGTCACTGTATTATGTCACTTTCACAAAGCGTCATAAGGCCAAATCCGGAAAGTGACATAAAGCCAAATTTTCGAAACCGTACCTCGCACCTACTCCAAATCAACCAGTGACCCCAAGCAGGGGGTAGCGTGCCCCCCCCCCCCCCCCCCCCCCCATAGACATTGTACTCTTTATGCAATCTACTTTCGATTTCGCAACTAATCCCATAAACAGTGCAATGTATATCAATTAGAAAAATGAATTCGGGACTTATGTCTTCGGGACTTATGTCCCTGCGCCGTTTAGAGATAGAGCAAGTGAGTAAAATGTATCAAATTTGAAAATTCAAATTGTACTGATGCCAACTGATTTATTTGTTTGGCATGAGATATCGTATTTCTTAGTTTAATGTTACAAATATTTGCATATATATGCAGCAAAAATCGAAAGAATAACACGAAACGAGTTCAAATTGCGATCAAATCGACATCAGGCCAAACAATGCCGGTACAATGCTCACTCAAAACCCGACATTCACTAGAAAACAAACAGGATTATCTATTTAAAATTTCGCAGCTGAGAGGAGAACATAGGACTCGAAGCTGTACTTTTCTGATCTGACATTTTTCACTCACTTTGAATAATTTTCTTATTTTATTGTATTTTTTGAATAAAAACTTTGTTAATAAAAAAGATGAAATCGATTTTTCTTTTAAATTTTTAGCATCCAACTCAATGCTTTCTTGCCTTTCAGATATTTTGGATGAGAATTGCATTGTGCCATATCCATTTTTTTGTGTTCCATGTGTATGGACCACAAAAATCAGTTTCAAAATGTAGGAGGTGGGACACAAGTCAAAACATAGGAACGGGCTACAGTCCGCTTAGGCGAACTGTTGGATACCCTATTCTTATTCCTATCCCTCATAAGTGGGCGTGACAAAAGTGTAAGTATGGTTGAATTGTTAAGAACGCTCTACATATTTTGTTATAGGATTTTATCAAAAAAAAACGCTCCCTAGCTCAAACTTAGGTGTTTCAATAAAATTGTTTTATTTAATTGTGGGCGTGTCAGTAGGCGGATTTAAAAAAAAAATAACACATGAGAATAAAGGTCCCCTAGAGAGTATATATTATAAATTTCAGTTCCCGAGCTCAAACTTTGAATTTTCAAAAAAAAAAATTGTGGGCGTGTCAGTGGGCGGATTTTAAAAATATTTACACATGAGCATAAAGGGCCCATAGAGAGTATATATTATAAATTTCAGCTCCCTAGCTCAAACTTTGGATTTTCAAAAATTAATATACCCTTAGAATAGGGTATAAAAAAATTGTTTTATTTATTTGTGGGCGTGTCAGTGGGCGGATTTTGAAAATTTGTTATCCCGAGCAGTTTTAGGAGTCATAGATCATATTTACAAAATTTCAGCTTTCTAGCTCAAAATTCGATTTTTTCCAAAATTTTGTTTTTTTGAGTTTGTGGGCGTGTCTGTGGGCGGATTTCAAAAATTCGTAAACTTGATTATTTCGGGACCCTAGAGAGTATATGGTTAAAATTTCAGCTCTCTAGGTCCAGTTTAAAGGCCTAATTTTTGGCTACAGACGGACGGACGGACGGACGGACATGGCTAGATCGACATTACTATCGATGCTGATCATAAATATAGTAACTTTTAGGGGTCTACGGGCAATATTAAGGTATGTTACAAACAATATACCCTTAGAATAGGGTATAAAAAGGAGAGTTTTACGTTAATTAACGTAGCTTGTTCAAGGTTTGGCCAAACACTTTGAAAATTGGTAGGTGAACTCTTTATAAAACTAACTTCAAGTTTCGGAGTACCAAGTACGTAAACCTTTAAATGGGTTTTTATATAAAAAGTGCCAATGGCATATAGAACAAAACAATTCTCAGGCGACGTTATATTGAAACAGCCGCATTGAAAGACGCATCAAGAGTAATAATAGGAAATCAGTAAAACCTATAACAAAGCTGCGTTCTACTTCAATTTTCAAATGCTATTCGTAAAACCAAAACCTTTTTATACCCTATTCTAGGGGTATATTAATTTTGACGCATAGTTTGTAACATACCTTAATATTGCCCGTAGACCCCTAAAAGTTACTATATTTATGATCAGCATCGATAGTAATGTCGATCTAGCCATGTCCGTCCGTCCGTCCGTCCGTCCGTCCGTCCGTCCGTCGGCAAAAATTAGGCCTTTAAACTGGACCTAGAGAGCTGAAATTTTAACCATATACTCTCTAGGGTCCCGAAATAATCAAGTTTACGAATTTTTGAAATCCGCCCACAGACACGCCCACAAACTCAAAAAAACAAAATTTTGGAAAAAATCGAATTTTGAGCTAGGAAGCTGAAATTTTTTATATATAATCTATGACTCCTAAAACTGCTCGGGATATAAAATTTTCAAAATCCGCCCACTGCCACGCCCACAAAAAAATAAAACAATTTTATTGAAAATCCAAAGTTTGAGCTAGGGAGCTGAAATTTATAATATATACTCTCTAGGGGCCCTTTATGCTCATGTGTTAATTTTTTTTTAAATCCGCCTACTGACACGCCCACAATTAAATAAAACAACTTTATTGAAACACCCAAGTTTGAGCTAGGGAGCGTTTTTTTTGATAAAATCCTTTAAATGTTATATAACAAAATATGTAGAGCGTTCTTAACAATTTAACCATACTTAGACTTTTGTCACGCCCACTTATGAGGGATAGGAATAAGAATAGGGTATCCAACAGTTCGCCCAAGCGGACTGTAGCCCGTCCCTTTGTTTTTTTAATGTTGCTGTCAAGTGTTTTATGTCAACGCGGAAGCAGAGAATAGTATTGACTGTCAAACTTTTTCATGGATTAGGATTTGTGTGTTTTGTAATATTTCGACATAGGTTGTTTTTCACTCTGTTATGAATGATCATTAATTGTGTCACACTCATATGTTTCAACAAAATCATAAACAAAATAAAAAGGGTCCGAAATGTTTTCATTACCGATTTTTTTCACTTTTATATATACGAACGTCAATCAACACACAATAACTATCCAATTATTGCAAGCCATAAATTCAAAATCATTTTCACCGATGATATGACCTGCATTTATAATGTCATTGATATTTATAGTGTTGGTGTAACGAAAAGATTAGTAATGACAAACTTATTTCAGATGTTCGGACACATAACACTCATTTCGTACGAATTACTGAAAATAATAATTTTGTTAGTAAGTATTCAGGCGTTAGTAATGACCGTGGTGAGTGGAGAGTTTCATCATTACTAGTAACAACAATATTTTTGACCATGTAGGAGCAACCAGTACAAATTTTTATATATATTCGACCTATATACGACAAACGATCCTACTTGCTACTGATTTAGGGGGTACATAGCGGACAAAATTAAACTATCACTCTTATACAGGAAGAAAAGGCAAAATCTATTCGAGGTAAAAAATAAATTGCTCGCACTAAACCCAGCGGCTAAAATCGCTATAAGAGGCGATAAATTACAAATCGGTGACCGGCTGTTTGTTTACAAATTTGCTCGCGGATTGATTATCATGTCAACAAGTGAGGTGACGTTTAGAAAACAACGTTTCGGATTGGGAGCACTCGAATATTTTGACAGCGGCGAGGGACAAATCCAGACAGACCCTTTATTATCTACAGCGCCCCCAATATACATGAATTCGCATTAGGAAGACAGTAGCGTCTGCCAAACTACAAGTAAAAAAAATAATTTTATTAAATTACATATTTTTAACTGGTATTAAAAGTAAACTAATGCTAGTTGATTTTTTTAAGTTAATTCAAAAATACGATATAATTATATTAATTGAAACTTTTTTAGAAGAAGAACAGCAAAACGTTATTAACAAACATTTTAAAGATTTTAGTATCAGTTATATTCCTGCAAGATCTTGACGTTCACAAATCCGCTGGTCCAGATGGTATTTCCCCTATCGTTCTGAAGAGGTGTTCTTCTTCGCTGGCAAAACCATTGCGTAAGCTTTTCCATCTGTCCTATTCTTCAGGACTCTTTCCGGGAAGATGGAAAACAGCATTTGTCCAGCCTGTACCAAAAAAAGGCGAATCTTCTTCTCCCTCCTCCTACCGACCAATTGCACTTACGTCCCTTTTTTCTAAGGTCATGGAAACGCTGATAAACCGTCAGTTAATGAAATATCTTGAATCGCGAAAACTTCTTAATGACCGGCAGTATGGTTTTCGTAGCAACAGGTCCACTGGTGATTTGATGACATATCTAACCGAAAAGTGGAACCAATCTCTTCATCAAGGTGGTGAAAGTAAGATCGTTGCGCTTGATATTTCAAAGGCATTTGACAGAGTTTGGCATCAAGCTCTCTTGTCGAAAATGCGTGCATTTGGAATCGATGATACTCTTCTTCAATGGATTAGAAATTACCTTTCGGACCGTTCAATTCAAGTTGTTTTAGACGGTTTCAAGTCTGCAACTCACCAAATAAATGCTGGTGTCCCCCAAGGCTCTGTTCTGTCCCCGACTCTCTTTCTCATTTTTATAAATGATCTCCTGTCTGTTACTTCTAATCCAATCCATTCCTTTGCTGATGACAGTACCCTCAGCTTCTCATATTCGTTTCTTGGGTCACGCCCCTCATCTTCGGGTGTGGAACTGGAACGGCAACGTATGTTAAGCTCATTAAATTCCGATCTTAACAGCATAACTCAGTGGGGTAAAACCAATAGAGTGGAATTTAATGCTTCCAAAACTCAATGCTGTCTCCTGTCATTAAAGCAAAACCCACACACACTGCCATTATCTATGAATGGCACTTACATCGCTGAAACCGAAAGACTTTCCATTCTCGGTATGTGTGTTAATGACAACCTTCGTTGGAATGACCACATATTCGATGTCGCCAAGAACGCCGCGAAATGTCTAGGCTTCCTTAAGCGTTGTAAGAAATATTTCACCCCTTCTGATCTGGCTACAATTTATAAGGCGTTTATTCGCCCGAAACTCGAGTACAACGCTCATATCTGGTCCGGGGCACCAATAACTTATTTGGAGCTACTTGACAGGATCCAAAAACGCGCGATAAAACTCATTGGCGACCGAGACATCGCGAGATCAATTGACTCTCTTAGTCATCGTCGTAATGTCTCCTGCCTGTCGTTATTTTATCGTTATTTCCACCATAAGTGCTCAAACGAAATAGCCAGTTGCATTCCTCCCCTTGAACATTTCAACCGCAATACCCGCCATGCAAGGAATGCTCATCAGTTCACCCTCAAGCCTGTGTTCGGACGTACAGTGAAGTTCAAAGAATCTTTCCTCAGCCGTACAACACGAATGTGGAATGCTCTTCCCCGCTCCATTTTTCCTACACATTATAACCTACAGACATTCAAAACCAATGTGCATCGGCATCTCTCCTTTTCTTCTCACCCTAATTTCCTTAACGCCCGCGCTGTGTAGCTAATACATTATAAGGGTCCCAACCAATCCCTTTAGTGCGCGCTTATTATAAAAAAAAAAAAAAAAAAAATAAGAAGTAATATTCATGGTAGAGCTAGTGGAGGTATCATTTGTGGTATTAAAAAAAGTAAAATTAGTAAATTTGTTAAATTTAGACAAATTAATAGAAAATTAGTTATCCAAATAGATGGTAATGGTAATCGCAAAAGCCACTTCATTGTACCCTTATATTAAATTGTAATAACTGGTTGAATGATTTTAATGAGCTGCACGATTTTTTGAATAATTTTGACTCAACAAATATCATGCTGATCGGTGACTTGAATGCCAGAATTGGGCTTTTTCAAAACACTAATTTTGAAGGGTTAAATACGCAATCGAATCTGCTATCACATAGAAAGTCTAAAGATGACACTTTTAATAGGAAGAGGTAGAGTCTTAACGGATTTGTTTGAAAGTTTTGGTTTTTGGGTGCTAAATGGTGCATCAAGAGCTGATATCGATGGTGAACTTACGTTTGTAAGTGGACAGGGAAGTTCGGTAATAGACATTTGTGCAATCTCGGGAGGATGGCTTCAGGCTATAGAAGATTTTGAGGTCTTGATAGCAAATTTTTCGGCTCATTTTTCAATACTGGCCTCTGCAAGCTTTAATCAAGAAATTCCTCTTGGAAGGATAAACACGCTACCTAGACTCAGATGGATAGCTCATGAGGTTGATACTTATCAATGTAGCCTAACTCGTAGCATTGGATCGCTCACCTCTCCTAACTCGGCCCCAATAGAGCATGTTGTGTAAAGAACCTTGGAAGTTATAAGGTCCTCCACTTCCCAAAATCGATACTCTAATCAGTCAATACCGCGGTGCAGATGGTTTGATTCTGAGTGCATCAAACTCCGAAAAATAGCATTTGCTTTTCTTAACTTGTTTA
This sequence comes from Portevinia maculata, assembly GCA_949715645.1. Lineage (NCBI taxonomy): Eukaryota > Metazoa > Arthropoda > Insecta > Diptera > Syrphidae > Portevinia > Portevinia maculata. Next base: position 38,774,212 of record OX454528.1, read on the forward strand.
GGAAATCGAATTCTGACTACTTTAAAAGTGCAAACAAACTTTATAAGCAAACTTGTAAAAATAAACAGCTACACTTCGCAAAAAACCTAGATAGAAATTTGGAAAATTGTAAGGACTCTAAGACATTCTGGTGCAATGTTAGAGTGTTGGGTGGAAGCAATACCCTATCGGGGAGCTCATTACAAGCCGAACTTTTAGCTTCTCATTTTCGAGCTTTGTTGACAGGAAGTGTTGATTTGCATATATTTCACTACGCCTTGCCGAATGTAATGGCTGACGAGCTTGACTCGCCTATAGCTCTAACTGAACTGTAAACGGCTCTTCTAAAAATGAAGAACAGCAAAGCCCCGGGGATTGATGGCATTCCTGTTGAGTTTTTTAAAAACTCTACATTGGAATTCAAACACTATCAGGTGTCGTTATATAATTATATATACGAATATGCCTGTGTTCCTGAAAGCTTTAACAAAGCTATTATATTTCCAATTTTTAAAAAAGGAGATGCAAACTTGCCCGAAAACTATAGAGGCATATCAATACTTAATTCATGTAGGAAGGTGTTTGCTACAATTTTGTATACCAGACTCTCAAATTGGATAGAATCAAACCAACGTTTAAGTATATTTCAAGCCGGCTTCCGAGCGGGATTCTCAACTGTTGACCACATTTTCGCCTTGTCAAGCATTGCCACTAAATACACCCAAAAAAAAAAAAAAGCTTTATGCCTGTTTTGTTGATTTTAAAGCAGCCTTTGACACTGTTAACCGCCAAGCTCTGATCTACAAAATGGCTTCCCGTTTCTAATCATGTATGAAAAATTTCTATGTGGAACTAAGGCGGTGGTATGGGATGGATCAGAGACGTCAACCTGTTTTGAAACGACGGCAGGTGTTCCTCAAGGGTGTATCTTGAGTCCGATCTTCTTTGCTCTTTTTATTGACGATATTTGTGAGAGCATGTCTGGGGGCGTCAGTATTGCGGACACGGTTATCAAAGTACTTCTATACGCGGACGACCTTGTCATGATGGCAGATAACCCCTCTTCTCTTCAACTTCAAATCAACAAGCTTCAGAGGTGTTGCAGCTCCTAGGACCTTAGGATAAATGCTCTTAAAACAAAGATAATGGTGTTTGAAGCTCGGAAATATAAAAGATCTAGAGAAGAAAATTGGTTTCTGGGCAGTGAATGCATAGAGGTTGTGCAGGAGTTCAAATACCTGGGAGTCCTGTTATCGGCAAATGCCAGTTTTACGAAGCACGTACAATTAAAGAGCAAGGAAGCGAAAACTGCTCTTAGCGTTATGTGGCCGAATTTCTTCGCCAACCAGAATATAGACCTGGGATCAAAATATCGTGTTTTTGAAGCAACTGTCAACACCTGTATGTGCTACGGTGTTCAAACTTTCGGCCATATATACTTCGACGATTTTGAACAAGTTCAAAGATCCTTTTTCAAACGTCTATTTCGTTTACCGAATTCAACTCCAACATATGCGATCTAGAGTCTGGTATTTCCCCCGTGTATATCAAAAACCTAAAGGCTAATTCCGATTTTTTGCTAAAAACTATGAAAAAACTGGGGGTTAGTCTCCACAAGTCTATCATGACTAACCTTTTGCGCACACAAGCGCCACCGTTTAAAGAATGGGTTGCACTTGCACGCTCTCATGGCCTCCCTCTCAATCTTTCCGAATCCAATCTAGATAATTGGCATGAGCTGTTCTCAAATGTAATTTCAAAAGTTGACGAACAAATTTATCTTCAACATTTGAATCGTGCATCGGCATCCACAAAAAGGGTTACATATAGAGAATTAAACCATCGCCTTCAAGCTGATAACTATTTTAAATTCGATCTCCCTGTGAAAGCTATAAGCACTATTTTTAGAGCAAGAGTGGAAATTCTTAGCTTAAATTATTTGCCTCATCGGTCAGACCTACCAACCTTGTGCGACCTCTGCAACAGATCCGAGCGAGATGATGTTTTCCATTTAATAGCTATATGCCCAATCTTGCAGGAGATCCGAAGGCTTTACTTCCAACATAGTGTCCTTTCTAGAGCACAAGCGATACAAATATTAAATGGATCGGCAGGGTGGATAAACCTCTCAAAATTTTGTGACCATGCTCTTACCTATCGAAATAGTTTTTGAAGTATTGGAATCTCAGTTGTTTAAGTTATTCAACCTTTTACTTAATTTAAGTACTATAATTTGTGAAATTTGTTAAATCATGAACTACCAATCAAATATTTTAAGCTTTATTTTATATTAAATGAAATGTCATTATCTGGCAGACGGCAACATGCCATGTCCATAGATTCTTTGTAAACCTCTGTAAACAAAACTGTTTGAAATAAAGAATATTTAATTAATAATTTAAAAATTGAATCCGCCCACAGACACGGACACAATCTCAAAAAAACAAAATTTTGCAAAAAATCGAATTTTGAGCTAGAAAGCTGAATTTTTTTTTTATATATGATCTGTGACTCCTAAAACTGCTCGGGATAAAAAATTTTCAAAATCCGCCCACTGACACGCCCACAAATAAATAAAACAATTTTTTTGAAAATCCAAAGTTTGAGCTAGGGAGCTGAAATTTATAATATATACTCTCAATGGGCCCTTTATACTCATGTGTAAATATTTTCAAAATCCGCCCACAATTTTTTTTTTTTTTTTTTAAATTCAAAGTTTGAGCTAGGGAGCTGAAATTTATAATATGTACTCTCTAGGGGCCCTTTATTCTCATGTGTTAATTTTTTTTAAATCCGATTATTGACACGCCCACAATTAAATAAAACAATTTTATTGAAACACCCAAGTTTGAGCTAGGGAGCGTTTTTTTTGATAAAATCCTTTAAATGTTATATAACAAGAAAACCAACGACCATACCACGTCGAGTTAATCGGTTCTCGTCAGATCACCGTAATTAAACGACGTTGGGCGCGGTTAGTACGTAGATGGGGGACCGTTTGAGAACAACCGCGTGTCGTTGGCCAGTCCCATCTACAGAGTTGAGGTAGATAATACATACGTGGTATCACAATGGACCTAAGTTGGTCTAAGTGTGTCGGCTTCTGCCGACAGCCACATAAAACCTAACCTAACCTAACCTTTATAACAAAATATGTAGAGCGTTCTTAACAATTCAACCATACTTAAACTTTTGTCACGCCCACTTATGAGGTGTCCCTATGTTTTAATATAGCTAACGATTTAAAATAGTCCATTAAAGGGGAAATGAAATAAGCAACATTGTATATCCTCCTTGGCATGCTGTCTCATAAGAAGCTCATTGGAGAAGGTCAACGCTTTCATATAGAAATAAAATAATGAATACTTCAAACATCCGATACAAATAACAACGAACCATAATTAAGGCTTACCTGCAAAGAAATTGAAAAAAAAAATAAATAAAAACTTTAATTTAAGCACTTAATCCTAGAGTGCCTGGTCAGAAATACAAACTTTTTCGAATGCCATAAAGTAACAGAGTTTTTGAAAAATTACTGCATTTAGCCTGAAAAACTGTCTTTGTTGGTATAACGAACATTCAACAACCAAATTTTCGTTCGTTTGCTCAATAAAATGTCTCTTTTCACCAACAATCCGACTTCCCAGGGGAACGTTAGCAGCAGAGTACCTAAGAATTGCGTTCCATACCTAGCAAAATTCTCCAAGGGGAAAATTCCTAATTGAAATTCACCACATGAAATACGCATTAAAACAAAAAACTGAAGTCAACTACTATAAAATCGATTCCAACATTCACCTCGCATTTGGGGTTGGGTGTAGTTTTCAACAAAACGACGACGATGACAGGTTGGGGGATATCGTATAGTAGCGTTTGTAGCTGTATACTCAAAATATCGTATGACTCACTGTAATGGCGGCGACACAGTGACGTTGCTGCATGCACGAAAACTTAAATCGAAAATCATGTCGCCAGAATTTTTTCTTCTTGCAGCCCAACTATTTGTATGACTGGGGGATCAGAAGGCCCTCTGCCTCCTGTTCCATTCAATCAATCGCACAGTGAAAAAACAATGAGTAAAAATAAAAAAAAAAGTTAAAGGCAACGGGTCCTCTTCTGTTATGCCGCTTGTTACCTAGGGGATTCAAACGAACCATCAACCACCATAGAGCCATACGCCGCCGCCTTAAGGGGTGGATTTCATTGGACGTTCGTATAAGCGGAAAATTATGAACAAGAATGCACTCATAAAACCCCAAAAGATGGCAACATAGAGACTGATAACTGCTGGCTGTATGGAAATAAATCTACATCTGCTCACACATTTTGCACATTTCCATTTGCATTCGCAAATTTTGTGGTCGTGCAGGATTTTGCGATGACAACATAGGTATGCTCAGCAATATCAAATTCACGCAATCGACGCGTAAGCACATGGTATGCTAGAGGTGGTGTAAAATTACAATTTCGGTGCAGATAGAGGAAGGAGGACTTGTGTCTCACCTAAGCCCACTCGAACCAACCAAACCAATTAAAGCCGAAAGCAATTGGAAACTTTAAGGCATCATCCATTCGAGTAAGGAAGGATAGGTGTATGACTGTTTTATTATGATTATGCGAGAACGCACTTCCGTTCCAGCAACCCTTTGTGTGGCTTCTTTTTGATGTCAAAATTACCTGAAATGGTCGCTTTGTTATGACGACTAAAGGATTTATTAGGGTAGATAATTCCCAATGGATGAATTGCTTTTACTTTTCTGTCAGCGTTGGGATTAATTAACGTAATTTATTGATTTTGCAGATATAAAGGTTCGTTGCCCGCTTTATGAGTGCTAACATACAGTTTTTTGATTATTTACAATTTTCAGATGGCTTAATTGTGGGTCAAGCCAGTGGCGTATTGTGGAGGGGGGCTCAGGGGGCTCAAGCCCCCTAAGTGTTGGATTCACTTATTTTATTAACTTAAAAGGACTACAAAAAATTAAAAGGGACAAAAAACGATTGAATACTCCACTGGGTCAAGCTTATGTTTAAAGACATTTTATTTAATTTTAATTTTGTTTGAGGGTAAGAACCGCCATTTATTTAGCTAAACTCTCTGAAAAATTGAGACTTAAATACTAACAGCCGTATTTACTAGATTTCCTTAACGCACTTCTTAGAGGTTGTTTAGTTACAAAAGTAAGCACTTACACAACATGTAGAAATATAGAAATAGTATTTTACAAATCATTTGAATCTCCAACATGAGATTCTACTACATTTCGCTATATTTTATATTTTTGATGAGTGGTTCCCGGAATAGAGAGAGAGGGAGAAGGAGGAAAAAGACTTAGGGTCAGCCACAATGTAAAATTAAAGTCAAAGCTATGTTTCTTGCAACTTAATCAGCATATAACATCCTCAGGTCGGTTTCACAATATCCAAATAAGAGTGCCTGTTACGAGAAAACATAATTTTCGTTTTGGCTTTTCATGTTATTTTTTTTTTCTTTTTAAATAATAATATTTATACTGGAAACAAAAAAAAAACATTTAATTGCACTTTTGAGAGAATTGAAATTCGTATCAAAGAATATATATATGTATATATCATCGCTGTCGGCCAACCCATTTCGCAGAAGACGTAGAATATATGTATCAACTTTTTTGCTAAAGGTATTCGTCGGGCGCTGCCGAAGGAACTCTTGTCTTGGTCAATATTCAAATTTGTATTTCTTCCTAAAACAAAAAAGCGGCCAAGTGCGAGTCGGACTCGCCAATGAAGGGTTCCGCGCGAATGATAATTATTATTTACTTAGGCACCTATTACAGATTTATTATTAGAAAATAATGGTGATAACCCACTTAAGTGGACATACGTCCCGAATTTTAATCGTTGAAAATGGGACGTAAGTCCCGAATGAAACAAACAGTTGGAAATATTTTATATTTTATTAACGTTCATAAATTGATAGGTAAAATATAATTTTGTCATTTTCACTGTCACTGTATTATGTCACTTTCACAAAGCGTCATAAGGCCAAATCCGGAAAGTGACATAAAGCCAAATTTTCGAAACCGTACCTCGCACCTACTCCAAATCAACCAGTGACCCCAAGCAGGGGGTAGCGTGCCCCCCCCCCCCCCCCCCCCCCCATAGACATTGTACTGTTTATGCAATCTACTTTCGATTTCGCAACTAATCCCATAAACAGTGCAATGTATATCAATTAGAAAAATGAATTCGGGACTTATGTCTTCGGGACTTATGTCCCTGCGCCGTTTAGAGATAGAGCAAGTGAGTAAAATGTATCAAATTTGAAAATTCAAATTGTACTGATGCCAACTGATTTATTTGTTTGGCATGAGATATCGTATTTCTTAGTTTAATGTTACAAATATTTGCATATATATGCAGCAAAAATCGAAAGAATAACACGAAACGAGTTCAAATTGCGCTCAAATCGACATCAGGCCAAACAATGCCGGTACAATGCTCACTCAAAACCCGACATTCACTAGAAAACAAACAGGATTATCTATTTAAAATTTCGCAGCTGAGAGGAGAACATAGGACTCGAAGCTGTACTTTTCTGATCTGACATTTTTCACTCACTTTGAATAATTTTCTTATTTTATTGTATTTTTTGAATAAAAACTTTGTTAATAAAAAAGATGAAATCGATTTTTCTTTTAAATTTTTAGCATCCAACTCAATGCTTTCTTGCCTTTCAGATATTTTGGATGAGAATTGCATTGTGCCATATCCATTTTTTTGTGTTCCATGTGTATGGACCACAAAAATCAGTTTCAAAATGTAGGAGGTGGGACACAAGTCAAAACATAGGAACGGGCTACAGTCCGCTTAGGCGAACTGTTGGATACCCTATTCTTATTCCTATCCCTCATAAGTGGGCGTGACAAAAGTGTAAGTATGGTTGAATTGTTAAGAACGCTCTACATATTTTGTTATAGGATTTTATCAAAAAAAAACGCTCCCTAGCTCAAACTTAGGTGTTTCAATAAAATTGTTTTATTTAATTGTGGGCGTGTCAGTAGGCGGATTTAAAAAAAAAATAACACATGAGAATAAAGGTCCCCTAGAGAGTATATATTATAAATTTCAGTTCCCGAGCTCAAACTTTGAATTTTCAAAAAAAAAAATTGTGGGCGTGTCAGTGGGCGGATTTTAAAAATATTTACACATGAGCATAAAGGGCCCATAGAGAGTATATATTATAAATTTCAGCTCCCTAGCTCAAACTTTGGATTTTCAAAAATTAATATACCCTTAGAATAGGGTATAAAAAAATTGTTTTATTTATTTGTGGGCGTGTCAGTGGGCGGATTTTGAAAATTTGTTATCCCGAGCAGTTTTAGGAGTCATAGATCATATTTACAAAATTTCAGCTTTCTAGCTCAAAATTCGATTTTTTCCAAAATTTTGTTTTTTTGAGTTTGTGGGCGTGTCTGTGGGCGGATTTCAAAAATTCGTAAACTTGATTATTTCGGGACCCTAGAGAGTATATGGTTAAAATTTCAGCTCTCTAGGTCCAGTTTAAAGGCCTAATTTTTGGCTACAGACGGACGGACGGACGGACGGACATGGCTAGATCGACATTACTATCGATGCTGATCATAAATATAGTAACTTTTAGGGGTCTACGGGCAATATTAAGGTATGTTACAAACTATGCGTCAAAATTAATATACCCTTAGAATAGGGTATAAAAAGGAGAGTTTTACGTTAATTAACGTAGCTTGTTCAAGGTTTGGCCAAACACTTTGAAAATTGGTAGGTGAACTCTTTATAAAACTAACTTCATGTTTCGGAGTACCAAGTACGTAAACCTTTAAATGGGTTTTTATATAAAAAGTGCCAATGGCATATAGAACAAAACAATTCTCAGGCGACGTTATATTGAAACAGCCGCATTGAAAGACGCATCAAGAGTAATAATAGGAAATCAGTAAAACCATAACAAAGCTGCGTTCTACTTCAATTTTCAAATGCTATTCGTAAAACCAAAACCTTGTTTTTTAATGTTGCTGTCAAGTGTTTTATGTCAACGCGGAAGCAGAGAATAGTATTGACTGTCAAACTTTTTCATGGATTAGGACTTGTGTGTTGTGTAATATTTCGACATAGGTTGTTTTTCACTCTGTTATGAATGATCATTAATTGTGTCACACTCATATGTTTCAACAAAATCATAAACAAAATAAAAAGGGTTCGAAATGTTTTCATTACCGATTTTTTTCACTTTTATATATACGAACGTCAATCAACACACAATAACTATCCAATTATTGAAAGCCATAAATTCAAAATCATTTTCACCGATGATATGACCTGCATTTATAATGTCATTGATATTTATAGTGTTGGTGTAACGAAAAGATTAGTAATGACAAACTTATTTCAGATGTTCGGACACATAACACTCATTTCGTACGAATTATTGAAAATAATAATTTTGTTAGTAAGTATTCAGGCGTTAGTAATGACCGTGGTGAGTGGAGAGTTTCATCATTACTAGTAACAACAATATTTTTGACCATGTAGGAGCAGCCAGTACAAATTTTTATATATATTCGACCTATATACGACAAACGATCCTACTTGCTACTGATTTAGGGGGTACATAGCGGACAAAATTAAACTATTTTCGTTTATGCTGTGATTTATATTTAAGTTTTTTAATTAGTATTTCTCTAAAAAAAGTATTATAAATGATTTAAAACATTTGTATGTACAATTTATACTATATTTTACACTTATTACTAATTCACCACGGAACGAAGAAGTTTGCAGGTACTTTATTAAAATTCTACAAATCCACCTCGAAACGAAGTCTGTTTGTTAACACAGCGCACCTGTCCCCACTAAATATCCTATCTGTATGCAAGCTTCCCATTTGATTTGCATGCAAACACTAATACAGATAAGCGTTTATCGGGGTTTTTCAGCTGTTTTCAGCTTGTAGGCAATCAGTTGACTGTCTAGTATAGGTAGTCTGTGCTTTAGACTGTCTCAGACCAGGGGCGCTTTCCCAATGTTTAAGACGAGTCTGTTCCTCCCAATCTTTGATAAGCCCTAGAGCAGTAGTCCAGTTGACACTGCAGTACGGTTCGGGACCGATGAAAGCGGCTTCAGAACCAGCTCTGGCGAGGTCATCTGCAGATTCATTCCCTACAAAACCTTGGTGGCCTGGCACCCATCCGAGTTTAACTTTGTTGGTTTTAGCTAGCTTTTGTAAGGTGCAGCAGCAGTTTCTTACAGTCAGAGGTTCTATTGTGTTAGACGACAGTGCCTGAAGTGCCGCCTGACTGTCTGAAAAGATATGTATCTTTGCGCCCTTAATTCCTTTGTTGGAGTTTAAGATAGATCTCAATGGCATGGATTTCCGCCTGGAACACTGTGGGGCACATCCCCATAGGTATCGAGACCCTGGTGTTGGGTCCGAAGACACCAGCACCAACTCCAGAATCCATTTTTGATCCGTCGGTGTACCATACCAGACTTTTTGGGTCCACAGCTGGAACTCCCGAGACCCATTTAGAACGGTCTAGTATTTCTACCTCAAATAGTTTGTCGAAACTATATTCCTTTACCATTAAGTCAGGGGTGGTGTAAAACATGTCCAAATTTTGGATTGAGTTGAGTATTTTCAGGTGACCCACATGGTCATTTGCGTTATACTTGTATTGAAGCTGAAGCTTGATAGCGCTTCTAGCAGCCGTCTTCTGAATGAATACTTGTAACGGTGACAGTCCAATAATGGCTTCAAATGCTACCGTAGGACATGTGCGCATGGCACCAGTTATTCCCAGACAGGCAACACGTTGTAGCTTTTGGAGTCTGTTAGCCGTAGTACGTTCAAGTACTTTTGGCCACCACACGATGGAGGCGTACGTGATGATGGGTCTTACCATCATGGTGTACAGCCAGTGTATCATTCTGGGGTTAAGACCGCAAGTTCTGCCGTCTAGGCGTCTACAGGCCCACATAGCTCTTGTGGCACGCTCAGTGGCGGCCTTTACGTGTGAGTTCCAATCACACTACATCCTTCCCCCACAAAAAAAATGATATTTGTTTTCATTTCTTAAAATTTAAATAAATGTCATTTGAATGAGTACATGTTAAGTTAGGGTCATTGTTTTCTTACTTTATACATATAATGTCAAATGATAATCTTAAGTGTGCACACATATATTCTTATCTTCTTACTTTTATTCTTACTTCTGTCTAGATCTAATTAAATTGTTATTGTGTATCTCATATTCCTTATTTTCTATTATATAATACAGCTATTAGGACCATTTTGTGATATTATTTTATATGGACCTTTAAATGGTTTATCAATTTTTTTCTTATTCTGAGTTCTTAAATATACCATATCACCTACTTTAAAATTTAATTTATGTACATTGTCTTGTGTATTAATTCTTTTATTTTTATCGTCTAATAGATTGTTTTTAGCTTGTTCATGTGAATACCTTAATTTACATTTTAGTTCATTTAAATAGTTATCCATGTTATAAATTGTTTCTTTATTCGTTAATATCTCACATGGTAATGTGCTTATTTTACCAAAAACTAGTTCAAATGGTGAATATTGAGTATTACTATGTGGTGTTGAATTGTAACAGTATGTGTAGTATGGTAACCATTCATCCCAGCTATCTTTATCTCCTATAGTCATCAAGTAATCATTTAAAACTCTATGATTTCTTTCTAGAGATCCTAGTGTCTCATGGTGGTATGGTGTTGATACTAATTATTCTATGCCTAATGCTTTGCAAATGTTTGTTAATAGTTCGTTCGTAAATTCTGTTCCTCTGTCTGTCTTTAATTTTCTAAAGATCCATACTTCAGTATGAATTTCTCTACTATCGTTTTGGCAATGGTGACTGCATCTTTAGTTTCTACTGGGAATGCCTCCACAAATTTTGTCAGTTCACATTGTATGGTTAAAATGTATCTAAATCCTTTTGAAGGTCTCAAAGGGCATACGGTATCTATTGAGATAATATCAAAAGAGGTACTTGGCGTGTCTGTTATGAAGAAATTTTCTTTGGTGTATCTTGTTATTTTGACTTTATTGCATGTTTCACAATTGTTTAATGAATGCTTTTACCATTCGGTTCATATTTTTCCAAACGTATTTCTGCTTTAGTTTACTGATGCATCTTCTGATTCCACAATGTCCTCCTATTTTCGAATCATGATGTTCTTTGATTAGTCTGTGCTTTTCTTCTTCATTTATGACCTTCTTCGGAGGTTCATATATCAATATGTCTAAACAATCATTCATGTTTCTATTCTTTTGCAGCTTATTAAATGTCTCTTTAAATTCTTGGACGTCCATATTTCTAAATATCAAGCCATTACTTGCTAGCGCTAGTTTATTTACACCTGCATTGCTCATCAAGAATATTAGCTTCTTCAAGATCAATTTTACCTCTGATAGAGAATTATCGCTAACTTCTACAATTACAGTGTTTGTTGCTATTATTATATTCTTTCTTTGGGCTTCCATTTTATTTCTTTCTATCTCTCTGAATTCAATTCTCCTCATCCGCCTTATGTCCGATATTGATGTACAGTCCCATATGTGAAGGTGATCAATCCCCAGATTTGAGTCTAAGGCTTTCGCACAGTTTTCGGTTATTATTGTTGTTTCATTCTTTCTTTTCATCGCTCTTGTTACTACATCGACATTGTATTTAGGTATCATTTGTTTCAGTTTCTCTGAGTTCATTTTTAATCTCGAGAGTGCATCTGCATTCGTATTAATTTTTCCTTGTTTGAATACTATTTCGTAGTCATAGTCCATCCGGTCCACGCGTATTCTCGTTAGTTTTGATGAAGGGTTTTTGTGTGTGAATAAGCTCACTAATGGCCTGTGGTCTGTGTACACTATAAATTTTCTTCCAAACAAGTATGGTCTAAAGTGGTTTATTCCCCAATGAATTGCTAGTAATTCCTTTTCTATTATGGGTTTGTTTACCTCGTGTTTGTTCAATGATTTGCTCGCATATGCTATTGGTCTATCTTTTCCAATTTCTCCTTGCGACAAAACGGCTCCTAGCGCAAAGTTAGATGCGTCTGTTGTCAGAATGAAGGGTTTCGAGAAATCTGGATAACTTAACACTGGTGGTGACATTAGTTTTTGCTTTAGTGTCTTAAATGCATTCGCGCAATCTTCAGTCCAGCTGAATAGTTGTTTCTTTTTCAGTAATTGTTTTAGAGGTCTGGCTATGTTTGCAAAATCTTGAATAAACCGTCGGTAGTAGTTGCAAAATGGTACAAATCGTCTTACGTCATCAGCGTCTTTGGTCTGTATAGGTTGGTTAGGGTTGCCTTTAGTGCTTCTAGTGTTTCAGGTTTCGTCTCTGCTAGCAGCTTGTGTTTTACTTTGTCAGCTAGTTTGGTCGTTAGTATAAAAGTTATTAGTTTTTTCTTTTCGTTTTCGTCAGTCAGTGTGTCACTGTACATTTCAATTAAGCCTAAGAAGTTCGATAGCTTCTTTTGGTCCCCATCGAATTCCTGCACCAGCTTTACAGCTGTTAAGATGTCGAACCTCGTCATTTCTAATGTCTCTATTCTAATCTTTTTAGCTTTTTTTGGTTTTAGTAATTTTTATATCTCCTCAACTATTCCGAGGAAGTATTTTCTTGTTTCTTCCACTTCTTCTTCATCTAGTTCTACCCTGATTTCATCCCAAATTTTTTCAATTTCTAGCTTTGTTCTAGTGATGTAATCTCCTGAATATTCCCTGTTCGGATTTTTCTGTAGATTCGTACGTATATCTAAAATAGGTTTGAATTGTTCCATACTTTATCGTACATTTTTTCTTTATTTAAATTATTATTTGCTTATACATTATTAATTCTACCGCGTACTACTTGTTTTTTGACATATTTTTTGTAGTAGCTGTTCATCTTAAATAAAATCAAAATTACTAACAATAGTATAACTATGTTGTCCTGTCGGTCGTCATGGGGATACCCCTGTCCAGCTCTGCTCGTTGCTGCCGGCGTTGTACATGTTTCCCTGCTCTGCTCCTTCGTTTTTTTCTCCTCGGGTTTGGGGGTTACTATCGCTGCGTGGCTTTTCTTCTTTTTAATTCCAGACGTCGGCGAGGCAAAATGCCCAGACGATTTTCCGAAGAAATTGTTGCATACATAAATATGCATACCTTTCATCCTACAAGCATTTTAAATAACCGAATTGTATTTCAGACGATACAATCGTGTTATCTGGCAAATGCATCCGCAGTCCCCAGATCCCATCATTTCCTATGTTTCATGTTTGGTCGCTCGCTTCTTCGCTGGCATCTAATTTTTTTTTATTGTAGCGAAGATGGCAGGATCGTTATGTGGTGTTCTTCTGATTCCTCTTACTTTCTTTATTTTTAAGCTAACAAAATATGTGAAGTTATTCCCTCTATCAATGTTTAAAACCTTCTACTTCTTGAGCAACTTGTATGGCTTCACTAAGCTTTGCTACCCTAGCCGCCTGGACTACTGCTTTTACGGCTTCATTTAGCCCATTCTTAAAGGCGTTTAGCCCCAACTGGTCATTTAGTGCGACTATCATTTCCTTGTTTGCTTCGCCTTGAGTTGATATCTGAACGTCGTTTAGCTGTGCCACCAAGGCTTCTATTTTTTCTGCATATGTGCTTATGCTTGCGTTGCCCTGATATGTCCTAGCTAGTTCATTATGAATTTTCAGTGGGCAGGATCGCCAAGTGGTGTTCTTCTATTCTCTGATTTTGTGCCACTTCACCATGGAGCCTACCGCCCTCAGCCGTATAAAGCGCGGCCCGCTCTATCGTGCTGTATAAAGCGCAGCTCGCTGAAATGAAGGCAAATTACTGCCACAATAATAATAAGAGTCAAGAAGTGTGTTCAAGACTAATTTTATTCACCAAAATCCGGTATATTTATACTACAATTCTTAATGCTAAATTATGCTATTCTAAGCAACAATCATTCTAATGTTTGATTCATAACATACTGTACAACGTATGAATCTGACCCAGTTGACCCATATAATACGTGGTGGGTGCAATGAATGAAAATGTAAACAATAGCAAACACATGAACTTACGCGAACCCATTTGTAGCATGAATCACTGTCGATACCGATTGAATGCCATGTGACACCTCTCGGGTATGTGGAGCGATACAATGTTACATAATGTTTTCTCGCATTCTGTGTGCTTGCATTGCGTCACACTACATGATGTTGTGTGTGCCTCTAGGTGTAGGTACTCTCTGCTGATGAATTCTGGAATGGGAAGACAGTTGCTATTTATATCGATTAAGCAGACCGCCCTCGGCACTTGCTCACCGCACTTGTAAATTAACTTACCTGCCCTATTCCCAAGACCTTTAATGAGTCCGCTGATAACCCAAGGCTCCTGGATGAGGCCTAGGGTTATCTTTTCCTCGGCGAATCGCTTGCTAAAAGTGGCGGACGCACCCTTAGCGTGATAGAGGTTCGCCTGAAGCACCTTGATGGTGTTCATAGATCCTCCTCTAAGGATCTAGCTTGCCTGAGTAATTGGGCTTTTTTTTGGGCCCTCACCTTTTCGGCAAGCAGCCAGTCCGGGGCGACCTGTTGTTAACTGCCTGGCTGACTCATCTTTTTTCCAACCCTGTTTGACCGCCCAGTGGCGGCGTTGGCCGGGTTGGAGGTGTTCTCGGCCGAATTGCCGGTTCTCCTAGGGAAAGTAATCTTTCCTTGCAGGAAGGAACGATTGGACGACGCGGTGGGCATTTTTACTACCTTTGCTGGTTGTTTGGGGGGGGGGGGGATCCTCAGGAACTGAGATCACTGTCGTCTGACCGCTGCCTAGGCTGCTAGTAGGATCTGGTCCTGTCGAAGTGGACTGCATTGTTGTACTACCTGCAGACACATTTCCGATAGGTTGTACAAAGGTTTTTGGCCCTGTGGCACAGCTAGTCTAAGTGGACTGCAATGGTACACTACCTTCAGACACATTTCCGATAGGTTGTACAGTGGTTTCTGGTCCGGTGACACAGCTAGTCGTGATTGACTTGTGAGGTACCGTACCTTCAGACACATTTCCGATAGGTGGTACAAAATTAGCTGACTCGTTAGTAATAGGGTTTGCAGATTTAGAAGTTCTATCGGTGCTCTTAAGAATCATTCTGATCATGCCAAATCGGTATGCGATCTTCCCCATAAGTTTATTGAGCTCAGTCAAGGAAGCGTTATCGATTGAGATTACGAGGTGAAGGAATGCACCTACCTTACCTCGCTGTAACACCCTCCATGATTTGGTGCTGATGTTGACATTTTGCGCCCCAATGGTCGCCAGCACTTTTTCATTTGAGAGTTCGAGGCTCTCTGGAAAGAGTCCGCGGACGATGTGTGATTTCGGGAAATATCCTTCTTCCATAAGCATCAGGTCGAGACCACATTTCTCTCTGATTTTCTCGAAATTCGAGCGCATCCACCCAGCAGTTTTTTTTTTTTTTATAATTTGCTTACGCTAAAGGGATTTTTTTTCTGTTGTTACAGTACCCTTATAATGCAATAATCCAGTCAAAATAGACAAAAAAAGTCATAACCCACTGAAAATTCGCATAGAGCTGAAAATTGGTAGAGACGTTAAATACATCATTATAAATAGAATGTCTAAAGTCCCCATCGATCCGACTACTGCAAAAAAAATTATTCAAGGTCAAAGGTACCAAATTAAGGTTTTTTCCATTTTTCTCGAAAACGGTAAGTTTTATTGTGAAAATATGTCAGACAAAAGTGTAGATCATACAATTCTCTACAAAAATGGTCTCACTCACCATTCATGAGATATCGCGGTTTTAATAATTAGAAAATTCATATTTTACATTTTTTTTTTTTATATATTAAAAAAGGAAATCTAAATCTCAGAGCACTCAGACTCGGTAACGGTCCATTGTACTACCAGGCAGAAATCCTCCTTTTGGTGTAGAGGCGGCCTGTGAATGGCTGGTGTATGTTGTTGTTCCCCATAGGGATTGATTGAACCTGCACCGCACGGGTCACAAGCCAACACACTAACCTCTACACCGTCGCCACCCTTATTTGGCTTACTACAAGCTAAAACTAACATCTTATGAATAACTTAAAAACTAAAACTTAATAACAAGTCTTAAAAACTAAAGCTTAAGGATTAGGGGAATGGTGAAGGAGATCGATTTTAAGGCGGGCAGGGTTACGGTTGAAATCAAAGACGGAAAGTTTTGAGTTAACCTTCTGCAGCATACGGGAGATTGGATCGTTGGAGCCATATGAGCTTCGATGGGTTGGATGGTAAAAGAGGCGAGGGCAGCGTAAATTACGAGGATTAGTGTTAAAGAAAATAGAAATATTAAGAGAGGCGCAGTCGACGGAGTCCGAGAGAAGGCGATAAATGAAAAGAATGTCCGCAGCGTGGAGAAGGTAGTGACGGGGAGGGGATTTGTTGCGCTTGCGCGATAGGGTAATAGATTGGCATTTGGGAATGTTAAGCTCTAAGCAATTTTTGGCTGTGCTGGGCAAAATCCTCACACTTTAGTCCTTCACGTGGGCGCCCGCCTGAAAATGGCTAACCGGTCAAACGGTTAGTGTCAGCCAAGGATTTACGCTAATCGTCTCAATCGTTTGTCGTGATCCATTAGTGTGAGGTAGGAGTAAACCTTTAAATCCAACCTAATTCCAGTGGTGGAGCGAGCATATAGCAAACCGTACCCAAGGATGAAAGGCTGGGGGTAAAACCAGTCGCGCACGAGCTCCCTCCGACGCCCAGGCAAGGTCGGTTGTATTAAGTGCCTTATCTCGGTAAGTCGGCTCTGCCGGGATGGACTCTCTTTTCCGGACGTACTCGTGGGACCCTTAACAAAATGAACAAAAACCAAAACATAAAAGAAACAGAAACAGAAAATATAAAAAAATATAAAAAAAATAATAAAAAAAAATACAAAAAAAAAACAAAAAAGGAAGAATCCCTCTTAGGGACCTCTTCCGAGGAGGAGCTATTAGCCTCCAGCCAGGAGACAGTAGTTGACCCCTCAAGCCTAAGGAGCACCAGCCATAGTATTCCTTCAGGCGATCAACCTACCACTTCCAACTCTACAGTTATGGCCGAGGATACCAGCCATAGTATCCAAAAGCCACTCAATATAACTGAAAAACCCACAACTGGGAGCACCAGCCATAGTGCACCCAAACCCAAGAAGTCCTCTGGCTCTCTCTTGAAGTCACGTTACAACAGGGCTGTCTACATTCTTGCAAAGATTGCGAAGAATGAAGAGACTGGCGCGACTCTAGAGAGGGATATAGAGGACAAAATAAAGTACCAAAAGGTGGTGGACGAGTACGTCAACTACCAAAATAACCCTAGGCAAAATCGACAAAAGAAAGAGAGTGTGAAGAGAAACAGGTCCCAAGATGAGACCTCTCACACCTCTAAAAGATCCAAGATCGCCCCTAGATTAAATAACTTCCAGGGGCCATCCACTTCACAGGCTACCAGAACCTTCACCGAGGTGGTGAGGGACCATCTTCAGGTCGCCATTATAGACGAGTTGTCAAAAAACGGCAAAACAGTGTCGGACCGTTGGTGTAGCATCGAAGCCAAACTATCAGAGATGGTTGTGGAACACGTGCTCTCCGGAGTTGACAACCAATTACCCAGTTTCGACTGCGCGGAAATGGTACGAGGATATCGGGTGATTAAATGCGTGGACCAGTACTCTAAAGATTTTCTTGGCTCATGCATCGACAAGATCGCCGAAGCTTGGGAGGGCTTAAAGCTTAAGCTCATCCCTGCCAAGGATATCCCCACGAGACCTAGGGCCCGTATTTGGCTACCGGTTATGAAGATAGACTCTGAGAGTCTGCTTAAGTGCCTCAAGCTTCAAAATCCGACCATTCCTATGGACGATTGGGCTGTCATAAAGGCAGAAGAACCCAAGAAAAACAGCTTATCCTACCTGCTGCTAATCAACGATGAGTGCCTAGGGGCACTAGAAGCAGCTGATTACAAGCTGAGTTTTGGCATACGGCTCGCCAAACTCAAGATCTTCCGATCGACAGTACCCGAGGATGACATAGACGATGTCGCCGCTGCCAATATGGTGGTGGAGGAACTGGCGATCGCTTCCAACACCCAATCTTAACATGTTGAAAGTCATCCAGTCGAATCTCCAGCACTCGAAATGTGCATCGGAGAATCGGCATCATTCAAGAGCCCTGGGTCAGGAACTACAACCTTTTTTTACAAAAAAGACGTCGGTAAGCCAAGAACATGCATTTTAGCTAAAAAATACATTAACGCTTTCTTATGTCCCAACTTCAGCTCGGGTGATCTAACCGGCGTTAAGCTTGAACTCACCCAGTGCCAAACCACATTCATATCATCCGCTTATATGGCGCACGATAAACCATCCCCGCCAGAAGAAGTGCAGCAACTCACAGCAGAGATACAAGCGAGACAAGGCAGTCTGCTCATAGGCTGTGACGCTAACGCTCGACATCATCTTTGGGGCAGCAAAGAAATAAATGAACGAGGTGAGTCTTTATTTGATTTTCTTTTAACTACAGATCTATGTGTATGTAATATAGGTAACACCCCTACCTTTATATTTCCAAGTACGGAAACTCATAACGGCTGGGAAGAAGTGTTAGACATTACACTCAAAACAAACAATGACATCTTCAGGGTTGAGAATTGGAGAGTCTCCAACCTAAAGTCCTTCTCGGACCACGAGTGGATACTCTTCAATCTGAGTATCAAGATAGATACTCCTACTCCGTACAGAAATCCAAAAAGAATTGACTGGAAGAAATTCGGTCAAATATTGAATTCTAAACTCCCTAATCTACCACACCTGAAAATTGAATCAGGTGCAGAACTGGACTCAATTGCGTTTGCACTAGGCAAAGCTATGAACACAGCTTTTAAGGCATCGTGTCCCGTTAAATATAGCAAAAAAACCTTACCGCCGTGGTGGAATGACGACCTAACCATCCTCAGAAGGCTGACTAGGGACATTTTCAACATCTGCTATAGGCATAAGTTTTGGCAACCCTACAAGGATTGCCTAAAGTTCTATAAAAAATCTATCAGATCAGCTAAGACACAAGCATGGTTTGAATACTGCCAATCCATCGATTCTCTTAAGGAATCTGCAAGACTCAGTAAGATTCTATCCAAAGGACACTCCAGTCCATCTTTTATCAAGAGAACGGACGGAACCTGGACGGAATCCACTGACGAATCCTTGGAGCTTCTACTTAACACACACTTTCCTGGTTGCACTGACTACTGCGCACTTCCGCCCCAAATGAGGGGAGAGCTCCCCTCTCAACAGGAGGAGATTGAGCGCATTATAACTAAGGAAAAGATTCTCTGGGCCATTCACAGCTTTGCTCCGTATAAATCACCAGGGCAGGATGGCATTCTCCCCATCATGCTTCAAAAACATGACGAGATAGTTGTGCCCCTACTAGTTGAAATTTACAGAAGCAGTATCCTACTAAATCACATACCTCAGTCGTGGAAGTATGTCCGAGTAGTTTTCATACCGAAAGTTGGTAAAAGAGGTCACGGATCCGCGAAGGACTTCCGTCCTATTAGCCTAACCTCTTTCATACTCAAAACTCTAGAACGCGTACTTGACCTTCACATAAGAACAGGCCTTGAAAGATCTCCCTTATGCAACTCACAGCACGCATACCTCAAGGGCAGGTCGACGGAGACCGCTCTTCATGAAGTAGTACAGTCGAAAGGTCACTCTTCCATCACCAATACACCTTAGCCACCTTCTTAGATATAGAGGGCGCGTTTAACAACGTCCACACTGAATCGATCCAGGAATCTCTCCTAGAACTAGGCGTGGAGGACTTTGTCACTTCTTGGATCATTTCC
Source organism: Portevinia maculata (assembly GCA_949715645.1). Lineage (NCBI taxonomy): Eukaryota > Metazoa > Arthropoda > Insecta > Diptera > Syrphidae > Portevinia > Portevinia maculata. The sequence goes on from OX454528.1 coordinate 38,794,103, forward strand.
ATGCTCAAAACGAGGATCATTCAAGCAAAACTAGGCAATACCCTTCTAACCAAATCAGTAAGTAGAAGAACACCTCAAGGTGGGGTGATCTCGCCTCTCTTATGGATTATAGTTCTCAACAAAATCCTGTCAAGTCTCGACAGGGAGGGTATCAAAGTCGTTGCGTATGCGGATGACGTGGTTGTTCTAGTATCAGGAATGTTTCCGACCGTGATAAGTGAAATCATGGAAAGAGCACTGGGTAAGATTAGCGGGTGGGCTACAAGTTGTGGCCTAAGCGTTAACCCAAGCAAAACTGAACTGATGCTTTTCACCACCAAAACCAAAATACCAACCTTCTCACTTCCCCGCTTAAATAACCAAAATCTTCCTTTATCCACCAGCGCAAAATACCTTGGAGTCACGCTTGACCCCAAACTCAACTGGAAGTCCAACATCGAACACCGAGTGCGGAAGGCAAGCGTTGCTTTCTACGCCTGTAGCAAAACTTTCGGCAAGAAGTGGGGGCTTCAACCAAAGATGGTTCGTTGGATGTACACAGCGGTGGTACGTCCCATCCTCACCTACGGATCCCTGGTATGGTGGCCCGCTTTAAGTAAAGCCTACAACGTCACTAAATTAAGCAGAATTCAAAGAACAGCTGGAATTGGAATCACTGGAGCCCTTCGATCAAGCCCGACCGAGGCGCTCAATGTGATTCTCAACTTTCTGCCAGTGGATCTGTATATCAAACATAGGGACGGGCTACAGTCCGCTTGGGCGAACTGTTGGATACCCTATTCTTATTCCTATCCCTCATAAGTGGGCGTGACAAAATTCTAAGTATGGTAGAATTGTTAAGAACGCTCTACATATTTTGTTATATAACATTTAAAGGATTTTATAAAAAAAACGCTCCCTAGCTCAAACTTGGGTGTTTCAATAAAATTGTTTTATTTAATTGTGGGCGTGTCAGTAGGCGGATTTAAAAAAATTAACACATGAGCATAAAGCGCCCCTAGAGAGTATATACGAGTATTATAAATTTCAGCTCCCTAGCTTACTTTGAATTTTCAAAAAAAAAATAATAATAATTGTGGGCGTGCCAGTGGGCGGGTTTTGAAAATATTTACACATAAGCATAAAGGGCCCATAGAGAGTATATATTATAAATTTCAGCTCCCTAGCTCAAACTTTGGATTTTCAAAAAAATTGTTTTATTTATTTGTGGGGGTGTCAGTGGGCGGATTTTGAAAATATTTATACATGAGCTTAAAGGGCCCATAGAGAGTATATATTAAAAATTTCAGCTCCCTAGCTCAAATTTTGGTTTTTCAATAAAATTGTTTTATTTTTTTGTGGGCGTGGCAGTGGGCGGATTTTGAAAATTTTATATCCCGAGCAGTTTTAGGAGTCATAGATCATATATAAAAAATTTCAGCTTCCTAGCTCAAAATTCGATTTTTTCCAAAATTTTGTTTTTTTGAGTTTGTGGGCGTGTCTGTGGGCGGATTTCAAAAATTCGTAAACTTGATTATTTCGGGACCCTAGAGAGTATATGGTTAAAATTTCAGCTCTCTAGGTCCAGTTTAAAGGCCTAATTTTTGCCGACGGACGGACGGACGGACGGACGGACGGACATGGCTAGATCGAAATTACTATCGATGCTGATCATAAATATAGTAACTTTTAGGGGTCTACGGGCAATATTAAGGTATGTTACAAACTATGCGTCAAAATTAATATACCCCTAGAATAGGGTATAAAAACATTGCAGCGTGTAGTGCTGTTAGATTGAAGGAATCTAAATGTTGGTCGGAAAGGCCATATGGCCATACCAGCATCCTTCTTTCACTTCCCGAAGGCATAGGTCTAATAGGTACAGACTACATTACACCCAAACTCAACTTCCATAAAAGATTCTCTGTGAGATTCCCCTCTAGATCAGAATGGAAAGAAAATGCGGTCGTAAATGAATTCGACATACCTATCTTCACAGATGGTTCCAAGATGAACTGTGGAGTAGGAGCTGGCATTTTCTCTACAGAGCTAGATATTTCTAAAAAACTTCGCCTTCCCAACGCAGCCAGCGTCTTTCAAGCAGAAGTATTTGCAATTAAGGAGGCGTGTAGACTGCTTCTCAACATATTGACACACAGAAAAAAAATAGGCATCTTCGTCGACAGTCAGGCCGCGATTAATGCTGTTAGTTCAACTAAGTCTACGTCCAAGCTTGTGGTGGAATGCAGGGATACGCTGAATAAGGCTTGTCATCGGCTAGATATCTCTCTCGTCTGGGTTCCCGGCCATAGGAACATTGATGGAAATGAGAGATCCGATGAACTCGCCAGACGTGGCTCTGCTCTGTGCGTATCACATGCGGAGGAAGTCTTCCCTCCGCTGGGATATGTAAAGAAAGAAATCCTCCTGCACTTCATCTCAGGGGCCGAGACTAGATGGACGAATCGTTCGGACTGTGTCATTTCAAGAAAGATTTGGCCAACCTACGATGATGCCAGAACAAACAACCTCTTAGCCAGAACGCGTGTTGATGTCGCCAGACTAACGGCAATCAGTACGGGCCATTGGCCTTTAGGCACTCACGCAGCCAAGCTTGGCATCCCTCACAACACCCACTGCCGCAGCTGCTCTGACACAGAAAAGAGTGAAACAGTGTTCCATCTTCTCTGTGAGTGTCCGGCTTTAGCCAAAACCAGACGCAGCGCACTAGGTCATCCGTTTTACAATGACCTCTCGGCCATTCATACCATCCACTTCAACAACATCATCAAATTCCTCAACTCCACAGGATGGTTTTGAGCCCCCTTAATAATATCCATCTCGCCCTTTAATTTTAGGTTCCGTTAGTTGTGGTATCAAAACGGCGCTCATTGCGCTACTTGTGTTTTCCCTCGTCAGATGACGGGAATTACAGCCACTTAAACCAACCAACCAACCAAGCAATTTTTGAGGCACCAGGTTGAAAACCGATCAAGGTCTTATTAAAGGAGAGATGAGTCATGAGGTAAGGCAACGAGTTTGAAGAGTTTGGTATCGTAGACGTATAGAGAAAGGGAGGAGTGATTAATGACCTTTTCAAGGTCGTTTATAGTGAGGATACAGAGAAGTTGACCCAAATGACTGCCTTGCGGGACACCAGAGATTGCCAAGAAATTGGTCGATAGGACGGATCTGAAGCGAACACTATAAAGCCGGTTTTCCAGGTAGGAAGATATCCATTTTAATAAAATGGGTTCAAACCCAAGAGCAGACAATTTAAAGTAAATTAATTGATGAGGTATCTTATCAAAGGTCTTGCTAAAGTCAGTTGCAATAACGTCAAATTCGTTGCCGTTCTCTAATGCTGACAGGGCCAATGACACGAATTCGACAAGATTTTTAGTGGTTGATCTACCTTTCAGAAAGCCATGTTGGTAATGGGAAATAAGAGACTTCCATCAAAAGCTTAAGGCTTCGTATATTATACTTTCGAAGATTTTGGGAATATGCGAGAGTGGCAATAAGGCGATAATTAGTGATATCACTTTTCAATCCTTTTTTGTGTATCGGGGTTATGAAAGCGGTCTTCCAAATCTGGGGAAATGCTCCTTGGGAAAGAGATAGATGAAAGAGGAAAGAAAAAGGGACCGACAAATTGGAAGAACACTTCTTGAGAAAAATTCCGGAGAGGCCATCTGGGCCGGATGAAAATTCATCCATTAGCTTTTGTAACTTATTTTCGATGAGAGTATGGTCAATAGTTTGAGAGAGAAAGGGGCCAATAGATAAGTTAGGTAGGTAGCTGAAGTATGTGGAGTCCGGTACAAATAAGTTGTCAGAGAAAGATTGCTTGAATGCGGAAAATGAGTTTGCAATGGTATGTGGGTCCGTGAATGATACGTTTTCATAAGAGAGAGAAGGAGGGTAGCCGTCAGATTTTTTTGTAGTTGACGAATCGGAAAAAGGACTTAAGGAAGTTTTATTGGAGTGTTTTCTAACTTCCCATTGGAAGTTCTTGTTTTATTTGCTACTTGGTTTACTGATAAATGATATTTTGACAAGTGTTATTTCTGATTGCGCTACCATTGCGCTACCTAGGTAGAACTGATTGGCAGGTCGTGCGTTCCGGCCAGGGCCATGATTTTTAATTGAAGTCACATAAATAGAGATCTCCCTAATCTCCCTTCTTCACCGCAAAATAAACAATATCTTTTAAAATTAAAATCTGGCTCACTTACCCGTGCTCTAGTATAAGGTGGACTTATCGTGGATGTACTACCTTGTTCTGTCTCGCGCTGTCTTTTAACTGCAACAATACTACTCTTTCGAGTGTACATTCTACGACACTCCACGTGGACTGTCACAGATTGCTTGTCTTTCAAGTATTCAAAAAACTTATCATTTCTTTTAGCACTTGCATCAATCAAAGTCTTCATTCCACGATCAACAACAACAACTTCACTTTCTTTCAAAGGTTTATCACAAATGAAACAAACTTCTGACATTTTGTTAAAATTATTTAACAGCACAAATTAAATTTGAAAATATTACCAATAAGCACGTCTCGTCTGCTCACTGCAAAGGAATTTTCAAAACTAACAGTATATATTTCGTTTACTTCCTTCAAAAATAGGCAGGTGTGCCACCCTCCACAATCGAACAATGACGTAGCTAGCAGATGTTACTCAAGGTTACCGACGAAGGGAATTAGGGACTGACAGTATAGTGCATATGATGTAAAATATGAATTTTCTAATTATTAAAACCGCGATATCTCACGAATGGTGGGTCGTAAGTGATAAAGTGACCAGACCATTTTTGTAGAGAATTGTATGATCTACACTTTTGTCTGACATATTTTCACGATAAAACTTACCGTTTTCGAGAAAAATGGAAAAAACCTCAATTTGGTACCTTTGACCTTGAATAAATTTTTTTGCAGAAGTCGGATCGATGGGGACTTTTGACATTTTATTTATAATGGTGTATTTAACGTCTCTACCAATTTTCAGCTCTATGCGAATTTTCAAAGGGTCAAATGTCTATTTTGACTGGACTATAAGAACACAGTTTAAGCTACTTGGTATTAGAAAGAATAGAGAGATAGGAAATGGGTGCAGTTGTAGGGTTTTTCTCCACGGGTGGTGTCTAAGTTACTTAGGGAGATTACGATTTCATGTATTCGGTATAAAGTAATGGACTTGGCCGGGATTCGAACGCACGACCTTCAATTCCGTAAGCGAATACACTACTACTGCACCATTGCCACCCGCCGCTGTTAGAGCAGACAAAGACTATCCATCCTGTCTTAAGGTGCGAGCCAGAGAAGACGGGCCACACGCCACGGTCGCTCAGCTCAATAATTGAGTTCGTTACTAGACGAAGTAAAGGGTATATTAGAGAAAACGAATCTGAATACGTATCGCCGATAGTATTGGTGAAAAAGAAAACAGGGGATCTTAGAATGTGTATCGATTTTCGTACGTTAAATAAAGCGACTGCAAAATATAGTTACCCGATACCGGTGATCGACGATTTACTAGACAAACTGGTAGATAAGGCAATTTTTTCTAAACTAGACCTCAAGAACGGTTTTTTTCATGTATACATGCATGAAGACGCGGTAAAATATACGTCGTTCGTTACGCCGTTGGGGCAATACGAATTATTGCCAATGCCGTTTGGTTTGAAAAACGCGCCGTCAACGTTTCAAAGACACATTAACAAGATATTTGCAGATATGATTAGGAAAGATGAAGTTATAGTATACCTAGACGATATAATGATAGCTACGACGACATACGAAGACCATTTTAGGATACTCTCTGAAGTTTGGAAGAGGATGGTAGAAAATAAATTGGAACTAAGGATAGATAAGTGCAAATTTTTACAAAAGAAGATAAAATATTTAGGTTTTACGATTACGGTGGAGGGTATACAAGCAGATGATAGGGGTATCGAAGCTATAAAAAAAATTCCGATTCCACAAAAAACCCATGCAGTACAAAGTTTTCTGGGATTGTGTTCTTATTTCCGTAGATTCGTTACAGATTTTTCAACCATAGCAAAACCAGTGTACGACCAAATAAGACAGAGAATTCAAGTTTGGTGACGAACAATTAAAGGCCTTTGAAAGCTTGAAAAACAAATTGATAGAAGCTCCGGTCTTGGCACTGTATAGTCCAAAGGACGAAACAGAACTTCATTGCGACGCAAGTGCACACGGATTTGAAGCGATTCTGCTACAAGAACGACAGATTACGAAGCAAAATTGCATAGTTTTGAGTTAGAGGCGCTGGCAATAATAAGTGCTTTAAAACGTTTTAGGGCATATTTACAGGGTAAACAGTTCAAAATCGTAACTGATTGTAATTCGTTGACCCTAACGCTAAACAAGATAAAACTTAACCCTAGAATAGCCAGATGGGCGTTAGAGCTACAAAATTTTGATTACACTCTAGCACACAGGGTAGATCGACAAATATTCTGACGATCGAATCGAGTACTTTCGAAGAAAATCTGATAGTATGCCAAGGAAAAGACGGAAATATAGTTAAGATTAAAGAGTTGTTAGAACGATCGAACCATAATTTATACGAGATGAGAAACGGAGTGGTATATAGAAAGAAAAATGATGGCAGTGTCGTGTTTTGTGTACCGGAAGCGATGGAAAGTCATGTTTTATATAAATATCATGACGAAGTATGTCATGTAGGTACAGATAAGGTGTTAGAGTTAGTGTCGAAAAGTTACTGGTTTCCCAAAATGAGAGAGAAAATAGGATTGCACATAAAAAAACTGTTTGAAATGTATTGCTTTTTCGGCTAAACAAGGCCGTGAAAAATGTTTCATTCACAACATCCCTAAAGAAGAAAAACCGTTCGTTGTGGTACATGTATATCATTATGGTCCAATAGACAATTCGAGAACGGTCAAAAAATATATACTAGTGGTAATAGATGCTTTTACAAAGTTCGTGAGACTCTACCCGACGAAAACTACAAATACAAAGGAAGTAAATCGAGCGTTAACGGACTATTTTACAGCGTATAGTAGACCGAAGTATATTATATCAGATAGGGGTAGTTGTTTTACCTCTGCAGAGTTCAAGGACTTTTTGTCCAAAGAAGGTATTCAACACATAAAGATTGCGACAGGTTCACCCCAAAAAACGGACAAGTAGAGAGAGTAAACAGGAGCTTGGGACCAATGATAGCAAAATTAGTTAAACCAGAAGAAGGGGTATTTTAGGACCACGTTTTCGAGGTAGTCGAACATACACTCAATAACACGGTGGGTAGGACTACAAAAGAACATCCTAGTGTAATGTTGTTTCGAGTAAATCAGAAAGGCAAATGGTCGGATGAACTTAAAGAAAATTTGACAGAACTAGAGTCAGGAGACGTACGCGACCTGGCAAAGACACGTAGCAAAGCAGCTCTAGAACAGAAGAAGTCACAGGCATACAACAAACGATACGTAGATAAAAAACGGTGCAAGCCCACGAAATATAATGTAGGAGACTAAGCTATGATAACAAATTTTGATTCGCACCCGGGGCGTCTAAAAAACTGATACCGACATTTAGAGGACCCTACCAGATCGAAAAAGTACTACGAAACGACAGATATCTGCTTAAAGATGTTGACGGTTTTCAACAGTCGCGACTACCTTACCAAGGAGTATGGGCGGTCGGCAATATGAAACCATGGTTGAACAAGAGTAATGCGAATGATTGATTGTAAATTTACAAGATCAGGTGATCTTAATGGTCAGGATGGCCGAATCGTAGTAATTATTGTAAGAGTTAAGAATGCAACACACACTGTCAGACCATATTTATATTTATTAACCTACATTCATAACCTGTGATTTATATTTACACATACAGTCATACACATGTAAGATTAGAAATAAGAATAAAGAGAGCGTCAGTGTTATGATCGCATTCGAAGTAAATGGACGTGTTGTTATTTAATCCCGCATCGTCTCTAGTGAAACAGTACCTACTACAGTATTAATACTTGCTATTAATGCGGGGTAGGTGGGAAATAAAATACCACCCGTGGACCAACAAAAACAACTATGTGAAGGAACACAGAATCTAAACCAAAACATGGAAAGTAAAGAGACAAGGATAAATCTTACGGTGCAGGGAGTCGGATCCCCAGTACCAGCGTCTGTCAGGGGAGAGCAAGCGGGCCCCGGGACGTCGTCATCCAGCGACCGCAAAACCAAAAAAAAAAAGAGATTGTAACCCCGGGAGTGGAACACTTGGCCCCCGCGGAACAGAAACCTACAAGTGAACCCAGAAGTGATCCCTTTAAGAGTGGTGCACTGGTGAAACGCACACCACCGCCGGCGTCGGCAGTGAACACCCATGAGCCGGCTGCAGAAAAACCTCCAGCAGGAAAGTCTTCAACTGCACGGGATATATTCCTCCAAGAATTTCGACTGAAGAGAAATGGAGCAGACTAGTTGAAGCCCAAAAATCTACCTAAGATCTTGTAGAATTGAGTTATAAAGAAACGCAGCCTCCCTCCTCGGTCCCCGAAGAACAAAAACCCGAAGACAAAATGTCAAAAGAAGTACAGAAATGCTGCGACATTTTAAAAATGATGAAAAAAAAATGTCAGCATGCACATCAGAAACGGAATTGCAGCATCAGAGGAATCGTTGGACAAAATGAAGTGGGACGCAAAAGTCCGGACTGCTCTGAAGCCAACCCTGAAGATACCGCCAACAAACGGGAATGAAAAACCAGGAGAAGAGACAACTCCAACTCAAAAAATAAATTATCTCGAAAAGCCAGTCGAAAACAAGAGACCTCCATCTAGCCCTCTTGTAAAACAAACGGACAAGAAAACTAGAATTTCTCCAATTCCAGTAAACAAATCAAAGCAGGAGAAAATGCTGGAGACGCAAGGTGTAGACACTGAAGCAACAAACATAGAACAGGACAGTTTTGCAAAAGTTTTCAAGAAGAAGACAGGGAAAACACTAGTTACACCCAAACCTACTAGTCAGAAACGCGAGAAATCCTCAGAAATAAAACAAGACGAATTGAAAGTAGACATCGGAAATTTAGACACGAGGCAATCCTTATCAAACCAATAGGCAAGGAAAAATACAGTGATATCCTGCGGAAAATCCGGAAAAAAGCCAATCCCGACGAAACGCAAACTGTCATCGAATCTGTGCGACAAACAAAACAAGGGGAAATCCTTTTAGATCTGGGACTAGGGACAAAGGGCAAAGAGGCTTTTGGGAAATCGCTCAGAGACATTCTATGAGGAACAGCTACGGTTGACAAACTTGAAGATAAAGTTGCACTCGAAATCAGGGACCTGGATGAAATGACCACAGCAGAAGCGGTTGAGGAAGCCATCAAAAAAAAAACATCACACAAAAATCTGGAAATACATGTGGTAGTGACTGGGATAAACAGAAGCTCGCTGAAAATGGCTATAGTCCATATGAATGCTCGAGTAGCTCATGCGATGCTAAAGATTCCTCGAACTAGGATGGGTTCAGTGCAGAATGCGCCGCAGAGTATCCTAGATGCGTCAAGTGTTTTGGATACGGACACCATCAGGCAACCTGTAAAGGCACGGACAGAAAAGGACAAGGGCTTTGTTTCAACTGTGGAGAAGAGGGCCATAAAAAGAGCGACTGCAGAAAACCACCAAAGTGCTGTCTATGTGCAGATCTGCAAACTCCAGCGTGTGCCATAGATCACATGGCGTGGTCTGGTAAGTGTCAAGTTTTCCGAGACGCACTTGAAAACGCGAAGAAAGAGGCTCTACAATGACCAGAATCTTTCAGGGAAATATCCACAGGAGTCGAACAACTGAGAACCTACTGACTAAATTACTGAGGGAATTACAGATTGATGTCGCCATCATCAGCGAACAGTACACAGACAAAGAGACAAACTGGATAGGGGACACGTTAGGAACCGCTAGGAAATCCGAGCTCAAGAGGGCCATCAATCTGAGCAAAAGACGGAAGTGGGAGGATCTCCGCCGAGACATAAACAGCGACCCCTGGGGGCTAGGCTACAACGTAGTAATGCGGAAACTGGGAGCCTAATCGGCACCTCCCATTCTAAACGAAGATAAGATGGAGCGCATTGTAAACACTCTTTTTCCAACTCATCCGCACAGTCCTTCCGACAACACACCAGCCCGACGACAGGAAACTCCAGGTTTTAGTGAAGAAGAGCTAGGATTAGCCGTGCAGATAATGCAAAACAGAAGAGCACCCGCCCCAGACGGAATTCCAGCGGAAGTAATAAAAGTGACTGCCCAAACATGCCCTAACCTGCTGCTCAACATGTACAACAACTGTCTAGAAGAAGGAGCCTTCCCAAAGAACTGGAAAAAACAACGACTGGTACTAATCAGCAAAGGAAAAGAAGATCCAGACTCCCCATCTGCGTACAGGCCCTTATGTATGCTCTACACTGCGGGGAAGCTCATGGAAAAATTGCTGAAATCACGACTCACAGATGCAGTGCACAGATCAGGAGACTTGGCAGGACGGCAGTATGGGTTCAGGAAAGGACGGTCTACGGTTGGAGCTATTGAAGAAGTGGTAAAGGCTGCCCAAACCGCCCAACAGAGAAGCCTCCGGTCTAAGGAGATGGTTTTGCTGGCAACCCTGGACGTAAGAAATGCATTCAATTCAGCTAGGTGGAGCGATATACTAAATGCGCTAGAAAATAAATTCAACATACCAGCTTATCTATTAAATATGTTGAAGGACTACCTCAGGAATCGGGAACTGAAGGCCCACGAAGGAAAGAAGTAACATCTGGAGCAGCACAGGGATCAATTTTGGGACCAGACCTCTGGAATATCTCCTATGACGACATACAGCTGATGTAAATGCCCAAAGACACCTTCCTCGTTGGGTACGCGGACGACATCGCGGCAGTGATAACGGCAAGAGACTCTGATAACGCGCAAAGAAAGTTGCACCAAGTCATGCGACGAACAACCTTTTGGGTGGATGAGCACGGTCTTAGTTTGGCAACTGAGAAAACTGAGATGGTCCTTCTGACGAAGAAGAGAATCCCCACGCAAGTCGTCTTCCAAATTGGCTTTAAAGTCATTAAGAGCAAGGACGCGGTGAGGTATCTGGGATTGAGTCTCGACACAAATTTTACTTTCTGGCAACAGATAAAGTTCGCAACGGAACGAGCCTCTAGAGTTACAGCATCACTCAGCAGATTAATGGCGAACATAGGCGGCCCAACTCCAAGCAAGCGCAGTACAATATATGCTTAAGAGCAAGATATCTATCTTGGTAAACCGACGGACTGTGGAAATCAGTGCACATAATACGAACAAGACTGTATATAGTTGGCAACTATAGGTAACATAGTAGCAATAGTGTAATAACTACAAGACAATGGACTATACTATAAAAGAATTGGGATTTATACCTATATGATCCTGTCACGAATAAAATTAGACCAATATATATATACAAAAAAAAACAGTTCAACTCTTTCTGATATTCAATAGTCGCAACGTGGATTACAATGAAAACCATGTATATACCGGGACTAAACTAATAAAATGCATACTCACCTTAAACTGCCAAAAAACACAATGGAACACTCTACAATTGCTGGAGTGACGTTCTTAATGCCTCGAAGTATATCTTATGTTAGAACATGTTTAATGCAAAAGAGAAACAATCAAGCAAGCTCCATAAAGCACAACATACCAACAAGTTAGTGACCTTCCTCAATGCTTCATTGAAAAGGTACATGGACCTTAAAATATATGCCAACAATTTCACATGTTGATTAAAGATAAATAAACTTGCGCAATACTCCTATAAAATATGTCGTTCATCGAATTTAGCAATCTAGCTCCACGCAAAACAACGAAAATTCTTATTATCCATATAAATATTCATCGTATAGTTACCTTTTGACCAAGAACTGGTGGTGCAGCATGACACAATACTGAGACAAAATAAATTAGGTCATGGGTTTATAAATTAGATCGAATATTTCTAAATCAATTACAAAAAAATTATAGAGATCGGTACCTTTTCCGACAAGACGTAGCCAAAACAGTGACAGCCTAAAATGCGATAAACTCATAATACCTATCATTTGATGAAAAATATCGAAATCAAATTTTATTCCATTTTTCATTTCAAACGAATCGCCTCATCCATTATACATTCTACTCGCAGATGAAGAAGCCAGATTTCTTATTTTTCCATCATCTCCTCCTTATCAAACATACTACTTGCCGAAGCGCAGGCAACAATGCAAATCGTCAAAAGTACATATTCGGCTGTTACACATAAAAATAAATACATACTATAGTAGCGTAATAAAAACGACTTGCTCCGGTGAGTGTCAGGTATAAGACTGACTCACTTCTTTATTCTCTTCTCTTATATACGACTAGTATACAATGTTTCTTACAGCTAGGGAACTTATATTATGTGTGTGTATGACAAAGCCAAACGTAAAGTAATATGTAATGACGACGACAATGTGTGTTAGTGACAATCTTAAATCTATGTATTAGCCTATTATAATAAGCGCGCACTAAAGGGATTTGTTAGGACCCTTATAATGTATTAGCTACACAGCGCGGGTATTAAGGAAATTAGGGTGAGAAGAAAAGGAGAGATGCCGAAGCACGTTGGTGTTGAATGTTTGGTGGTTGTAATGTGCAGGAAAAATTGAGCGGGGAAGAGCATTCCACATGCGTGTTGTACGGCTGAGGAAAGATTCTTTGAACTTCACTGTACGTCCAAACACAGGCTTGAGGGTGAACTGATGAGCATTCCTTGCATGGCGGGTATTGCGGTTGAAATGTTCAAGGGAAGGAATGCAACTGGCTATTTCGTTTGAGCACTTATGGTGGAAATAGCAATAAAATAACGAAAGTCAGGAGACATTACGACGATGACTAAGAGAGTCAATCGATCTCGCGATGTCTCGGTCGTCAATGAGTTTTATCGCGCGATTTTGGATCCTGTCTAGTAGCTCCAAATAAATATTGGTGCACCTGACCAGAAGTGGGCGTTGTACTCGAGTTTCGGGCGAATAAACGCCTTATAAATTGCAGCCAGATCAGAAGGGGTGAAATAGTTCTTACAACGCTTAAGGAAGACTTGACATTTCGCGGCGTTCTTGGCGACATCGAATATGTGGTCATTCCAACGAAGGTTGTCATTAACACACATACCGAGAATGGAAAGTCTTTCGGTTTCAGCGATGCAAGTGCCATTCATAGATAATGGCAGTGTGTGTGGGTTTTGCTTTAATGACAGGAGACAGCATTGTGTTTTGGAAGCATTAAATTCCACTCTATTGGTTTTACAGCTCTGAGTTATGCTGTTAAGATCGGAATTTAATGAGCTTAGCATACGTTGCCGTTCCAGTTCCACACCAGAAGTTGAGTGGCGTGACCCAAGAAACGAATATGAGAAGCTGAGGGTACTGTCATCAGCAAAGGAATGGAGATCATTTATAAAAATGAGAAAGAGAGTCGGGGACAGAATAGAGCCTTGGGGGACACCAGCATTTAATAGGTGAGTTGCAGACTTGAAACCGTCCAAAACAACTTGAATTGAACGGTCCGAAAGGTAATTTCTAATCCATTGAAGAAGAGTATCATCGATTCCAAATGCACGCATTTTCGACAAGAAAGCTTGATGCCAAACTCTGTCAAATAACTTTGAAATATCAAGCGCAACAATCTTACTTTCACCACCTTGATGAAGAGATTGGTTCCACTTTTCGGTTAGATATGTCATCAAATCACCAGTGGACCTGTTGCTACGAAAACCATACTGCCGGTCATTAAGAAGTTTTCGCGATTCAAGATATTTCATGAGCTGACGGTTTATCAGCGTTTCCATGAACTAAGGAAGAAGGGACGTAAGTGCAATTGGTCGGTAGGAGGAGGGAGAAGAAGATTCGCATTTTTTTTACACAGGCTGGACAAATGCTATTTTCCATCTTCTCGGAAAGAGTCCTGAAGAATAGGACAGATGGAAAAGCTTACGCAATGGTTTTGCCAGCGAAGAAGAACACCTCTTCAGAACGATAGGGGAAATACCATCTGGACCAGCGGATTTGTGAACGTCAAGATCTTGAAGTAATCTAGCCACTGTACGAGTGCGAAAGTGGACTGGTCCCATGGAGAATTCTACGCGCTCGAGTACAGGGGGAGACAAAGCACAATCTGGGAGCGTAGAGCTGACTGCAAAGTGAGCAGCAAGCAGATTGGCCTTATCTATAGAGCTGACAGCTGGAATTTCATTGTAAATGATTGTCGGGATAGATGATGAGGTCGAATTCTTGATGTTTTTAACAAATGACTAACAAATGAGTTTTTACTACCAGTGGGACTTTGTAGTATTTTTTGCCTCAACTTTTGGTCATAGGAGAATTTGACACGATTAATGTGGGCATTGCAGTCATTTCTGGCTCGTTTAAACTTTTTACGGCTTTTTACCTCTTTTAACCTGATAGCCTCTTTACAGCTCGAGTCACACCACGCGTTAAACTTGGGTTTGATACTTTTTATCCTGTTAGGGATAAAAGACTTCATGCCCAGGTGAATTATGATTGTGATCATATCAGCAGCAGCATCCACGTCGCTGTCGAAGAAGTACAGTGAAAGTGATCACGAGATGATGCAAGGCTTTATGTATACCTACTGCCGACATGTATATGATTACTATAATTTGGCCGTCCTGACTATCAAGATCCACTGATCTTGGAAATATTTTTGTTTACGTTAGTCTTGTTAAGCCAAGGCCGCATGTTCCCGACCGCCCACACGCCTTGGTATGGTAACCGAGTCTGTTGAAACCCTTCCACGTCTTCTAGTACATATCGATCGTTTCGCAGAATCTTAGTTACTTTATACGGTCCACGGAACTTCGGAATCAACTTTTTGGACGCACCAGGGTGCGAGTCGAAATTTTTCTTGTCTACGTACTTTTTATTATAGGCCTGAGACTGCTCCTGTCTTATCATAGCTTTCTGTCGTACTTTTTTTAGATTCCGATTCTCTTTCACCTATCTCAGTTCTGTTAAGTTATCTCTAAGCGCATCCGCATCCTTTCGCCTTTGGTCTGTACCAAACAGCATGACGCTAGGATGTTCCATTATTGTGCGATGTACTGTATTGTTTAATGTATGTTCTACCTTCTCTAACACACTATCCCAATATATTCCCTCTTCTAGTTTGACAAGCTTTGCTAACATAGGGCCTATACTCCTGTTTACTCTCTCCACCTGACCATTAGCTTGGGGAGAGCCCGTAGCGATCTTAACATGTTGCACATTTTGCCCTGTTAAGAAATCTTTAAACTCGGCAGAAGTGAAACAGCTTCCTCTGTCAGACACAACGTTCTTCGGTCGACTGTAAGCTCTGAAATAGTCTACTAATGCTCGAACAACCTCTTTCGTACTAGTGGTCTTCGTCGGGTATAGTCTTACAAACTTCGTAAATGCGTCTATCACTATTTCGTCACAGCTCTGGAATTATCTACTGGTCCATAATGATCTATGTGGACGACTTCAAACGGTGTCTGTCCTTTCGGTATATTGTGAAGAAAACCTTCTTCTCTTCCTATTTTTGACGAATAAACTATTACTTGAGGCAATTCCCTATATGTGTTTTTATTTTCTCTTTCATTTTCGGAAACCAGTAATTTTTTGATATAAGCTCAAACATCTTATTCTTGCTTATGTCCTATCTCGTCGTGGTATTTATATAGGACATGCGACCACTCCCGTAACTGTACGGCTGAGAACTCCTTAGCATCGACAAAACTGTCCATTTTTGTTGCCGACTTCTGTTCTTGTTTATCGGTTTTTTTTTTTTTCAAACGCACGTTGCACTCAATTTCACAGCGCGAATGACTTTCTGTTTTCTTTTCTGTCGTGACTATCTTTTTTATTTCGATCTATATTATTTTTTTAACGTGATTTGGACTGTTTTTTTTTTTTTTTTTTTTTTATAAAGAATCCCACTTCTGAAGATTTATAGTAGTGTAATAAAAACGACCTGCTGTGATGAGTGTCAGGTATAAGACTGACTCACTTCTTTATTCTCTTCTCTTATATACGACTAGTACAGCTAAGGAACTTATACTATGTGTGTGTCTGACAAAGACAAAAGTAAAGTAGTATGTAATGACGACGACAATGTGTGTTAGTGACAATCTTAAATCTATGTATTAGCCTACTGAGAGTGCAGTTTATTTGGTTTTCTTTCTTCGTTATCAAAGTATGCAAAAAAATGGTGACAGCAACATTTAAGACACAAGCCTTTAAACGGCCATCTGACAATTTGAGAGCAAAATAAAAAAACTCGCTGTTATGATAATACTAAAAAGTCTATATACAAAGGTCTCGGCTACCTCTTTGATGATGTCGCGATATCGGTTCCACATTTTGTTGGTTCTTGTGGCTGGTGAACTAACAGAGAAGAGTCTCTCGCTCATCCACTCTCTGTAGACGCGGCTACTCCAGGTGTGCTAAAGCGTCCACCGTCAAGTTTCTTCTTTTGGGCAATTCGCAGCTTCTCCTGTTGGACAGTTGAGCTTTCAATTTAGCCGTAACCAGAAAATTGATTATCATATATCGATTAGCATATAGTTATATAGTTGGTTCGTTAAAATGAAAACCACATTTTTTTTAAAGTTTAAATATTACTTTTATTTTAAGGACACGTTAACAAAAAGAACATCTAGAAGCGACGGACTAAAAATGCTTATGGACTAACATACAAAACTGGGCTTACGATATAAGCTTACGATATTACTCGATCTCTCCAACGTTATCTTCGTTGGCGATAATGTTGGAAAGAGAAATTAGCTTTTGTGAAACTGTCTGCACACTTGATGTTTGCTCTGCAAACGACAAGTGTGGTAAGTAAGTGATATTCAGCGTCACGGTTGGTTGTCACGCACTTAGGAGAAAATATCAATATGTGACACCTCCCCGCTAAGTATTTTTGGTCTCCAAAAACTGAATTATTTTCATAAGTGGAAAAACAATAACTTTAACAAAGAAGTCTTACATTTTAAATTAAGAGAAATGTGTAATACATTCAGGAATAATTCAAAAAAATATAATTCAACAAGTTTAATTCTTAATTTTTATTTCTGATCGAAATGCGTGATATATTTATTATTTTGTGTAAACTAAAATTAAAAATAATAAATTGTCTTAACTTATTTACTAAAATTTTTGTTCATAATATCTACATTTTCAACAACACCTTTTTTATTTTCCTATTCTTATAGTTTTAAACTATTATTTAATTTTTTTCAAACCATCAATTACATACTAACATATTAAAGCAAAAGTTTTTTAATGTTTTAACATTTTTGCTCTCGTTGATGTGTAAATATACTTTTTCTCGGTAGGGGCTAGTTGGAAATATCTAGCTCACCATCAGCGTCAGATTTTCCAGTTAATTTTCATTACCACTTGAGCGCTGCTCGACAGATCACCGCAATTAAACGACGTTTGGCGCGGTTAGTACGTAGATGGTTGACCGTTTGAGAACAACCGCGTGTCGTTGTTTTTTTTTATTAATTATGTATGTTCAATTTTAGAGATTATTATGTCCTTACGAAACACCGGAAAGTTGTGTGGAAGTAGATTTGTTTTGAATAATTGAGGTTGTATAGCTTGTAGTTTGTTGTACATCAGTTGAAGGTAAGAGGAAAAATATCGATTTGTACTTCGGTAACCGATGGCCGATTTAAGAATGTCACTTAAACGACAATCGATGCTATATTTTCCCGGTACATCGACACACTTGAGTCGACGGTGTACGTCTCCTACTTCAGCTTCCACAAACCAATTATTTGTTCGGTCAAACATTAAATAAATTTTGTCGTTGACATTAAATATATATCATGGTTTTATTTCAATACCCAAATCTCTTGTTTATCAAAACCACAACCTCTGTGATATTTCCACATGCAACACTGACGAGCCTACATGTTTACACATAAACTATACCGTGAGTGCAGCGTGGCTCACACTTTTTTTTTTTTATTGCAGCAATGTGTAAAAAAAATATAATTTTTCTTCTAATTTTATTAACTTCTATTTTTTTCTGAACAAGGGTACCCTATCAGCAACCATTTATTAAAAAAACAACTGTTTTATAGCAAAACAACTTTTAAATAATCCCTTTAGAAACATTTTATTATATTACTTTAATTTGACCAAATTATCTAAATTGTCTTCGAATTTGCAAAACAATTGTTCCGAATAACATTGCATAAACCAGAATTTTTGTTTAGAACTATAAATGCACCCTTAATTCTGAACAAATTTATGACACAAGTACATTTTATGCAACACAACCAACAGATGATCGAATTGACATTTCTGTAAACGCTGTCAAAACAATAATAACAAATTCGAAAGAGAAAATAGATATTTGAACAATAACGAAATAGATAGAACGTTAGATTTTCAAACGTAACAGGAATAGGATTTTTTAAAAAGCAAGTTACTATAATTGAATTCGAAAGATAAAGATTAAAAATTTGGAAGATGGAAGAAGGAGGAATGAACAAGTAAAGAAAGTAGGTATCAAAAAATTCGCAAAATTTAGTTTGAAAAACATTGCAAATAATTTATAAAGAAAAGGCTTACTGCGTTTGAATGAAAGAAAGATAACAGTTAGGTATGTAGTGAGTAATTTTATGAATCTCGATATTTATCTTTTCGCTTAATGTTTTCTGTGATACTTTATGTTTCGTTTCGTAGATTTATCAATGGTATAATTTCCCTCTGCCATGAATTGGTTTAGTTTTTTGTATATCGGTTTAATTTTGACCACTGTCCTATTCTTAACAATGTCAACACATTGGCCCAAGCGAGTTCCTACAGCTTTATTTCTTTTATTTATTCTAGTATCTTTATCTTTTTGAAATTTATCTGCAAGGGATTGAATGTCTTTCTGTTTAGGTTTTTAGAAATAAAATCTAAAGGGGTTAATCTGGTGGTCGAATGGATTGTGGAATTATAAATAGAAATTGTTTTAAACAACTTTTCATCTAACTCCGAATTATCTTTGTTAGCATTCATAATTCTTAGATGCTCGTTTAAAGTACCATGCAGCCTTTCGACATCAGCATTGCCAGTTTTAAGTGATGCTGTTGTTTTATGGAAAACGATTTTGTTTTCTTTTAGAAATTGTTCCACAGCTGAGTGCTATATGCAAGTATCGTCATCGGAAACAATTTTGTTTGGCTTACCGAGAAATCCAATTTCTGTCTTCCAAATGGTGAATGGTCGCCTATTTGGAAAATTTGTCTATAGTAGTTAGATACATTTTTCCACGTTCGGGGAACCAAATATCCATGCGGATTATATCGTTGAAATGCTGGGGTGTTTCTGTTATTTCCATTTGCACTTGTAGTGGTTGTCGATCGTGTTTTGCGAGATTACAAATTTCACAATTGTTGTTGAACTTTTGTATTTCAACTTGCAAATTTGGAAGAAAGTATAACGCTTTCAATTCCAAAAACATTTCATTTATACCCCGGTGATTTTTACTTAAGTGTTCTTGTTTTATTATTGTTATTATTTCATTTTTATCTATAATGTCTTTCAATTTGATGTTGGATTTTAATAGTTTTAGATTTTTATTTATAGAAAAATATTTTACTTAAAGATCTTGAAATCTAAGATACAACGATAGATCATCGCAATGTATGCAGATGAGTCTCTTAGGAATTAATAGACGCTTCATTATACTAAGAAGGTCACTGCTACCGTCCCTTATTTGGATAAGGTTTTGAACTTTCTTATGAACTATTTTGATTGAAATTTTTTCCTTAGGACCATAAAACAGTTGAATTTGATTTTTATAAAGGTTGATAGGGTTTTCTGTGATATATATGTGTCGGATTTCGTCCTCCATCGCACTGTGGACATAACTTCGTTGTTATTACTTCTGTCACTTACAGATATCTCGTTATTAAATATGGTTAGTAAACTAACTTCATCGTTAGCCTTCGACATATCTTCAGTGTCACATTTATCAACATACCTACTCCGCCCATCTGCTACGCAATTCTCTTTCCCGGGTACCCGATATCGAAATCATATTCGTTGAGCATGATTTTCCAACGTTGGAGTTTCATGTTGGGCTCTTTTATGCGATTAAGTAATACGAGAGGCTTGTGGTCGGTTCGAAATACCAATCTTCTGCCAAACAAATAAGTCCTTAAATACTTCACAGACCACACTGCCGCAAGGAGCTTTTTCTCTATGGTAGAATAATTTAGCTCGTGCTTGTTAAGCGTTGGAGAAGCATAACAAATAGGGTGGTTTTCTTGGCTTAACACGGCTCCTTAAGCATAACCGGATGCGTCTGTTGTGAGGACAAATCTTTTACTGAAATCGGGACTTTTATAGATCGGAACGGGTCAGAAGTAAGTTACGTTTTCAGAGTGTTAAACGCTTTAGAATATAGAGGGTCAAACATTTTTAAATTTTCAGATTTTTTTAAAATATTTTATCATAATGATACGCTACCTTGGCATAGTCCTTGATGAATTTTCGGTAGTAACCGGTTATAACAAGAAATTGTTTTATGCCCTTAACGGTAGTTGGCAATTTCATTTCAGTGATTGTTTTAACTTTGTTTTCGTCCGGTTTTATTCGATTATTTACAATTACGTGACCTAGGTAATTGGTAGATAAATCGGCAAAAAGGAATTTGTTAATTTGGATTTTAAGGTTGCTCTCTTTAAGTTTTAGAAAAATTTTCTTAATGGATTGTAAATGTTCCTCAAAACTGGTCGAAAAAACAAGAATATCGTCCAAGTAGACTACACAAATTTTATTTATGTAGTCTCTCAGTACGTGATTCATTAGTCTCTGGAATGTCGCTGGGGCATTCTTTAATCCAAACGGCATTCTCAGAAACTCATAATGACCATGCTTTGTTGAAACCGCAGTTTTAGCTCTGTCTCGAGGTTTTTGGATGGAACCTGCCACTTTGGATTGCTTACATTTTTGTTAATTATGCTGTACTCCGCACCGCTGTCAATGATAAATCTAAGTGGTCTAATATGATTTTGTATGACTATATAGGGTAGTTGTTTTGGAGGCCTACCGGCAAAATTTGATGGTTTTGGTTAGGGTGTTGGTTGTATCCGTTCCTGCTTCATTAAGGGTTGCATCCATGGGTTCAGTATTACTATTTCGTGGTCCATACCTATTTGACCTTCGTGATTGACCACTTTATATGTTATTATTGTTTTGCATAGATTGGTTAAGTTAACACGATCCAACACGCGCATGTCCAATCCAATCCATCTACACACGAAAACAATAATAGCTGCGTCAGCACTTTCCCACCCTTGTACACACGACAACAGTAATAGCTGCGTCAGCGCTTTCCCACGGTATGCAGCAGATCCAGTGCAATGACTGAATACCCGAAATAAGCCAAAAAATATAGAGATAACATTTTTGCCAGGTTTTGAAAAGTAGATTAGATAGTGATGATGATTACATTCATAGATATTCTTTTCAACAAGTGTGAGGGAGCATTGATTCAAACAACAATTAATGATTATTTTTGAAGACCTAAAAACTTAACTAAGAAAATTTAATCTTATTTATTCGTTTGTATGAACACTGAAGTACATACAAATAATACCTTTAATTAACGAGCTGTAAATTTTGTTTTATCGTTTTTTTTCTGTTAAACAAAATATATTTATTTATTTATTTTTGTTTCCGTACAAGAGACTTGTTTCTTATATCCGTTCTGAGGATATAAGAAAAACTCGGTTATAAGAAACAAGTATCGTGCAATTTCTGAGTTTCTTATAAGCGTTATGTACTGTACGACAAATATAACACATAATTTTTAAAGCAATCAACAGGAGAGGATAAAAATTTTAGTAATGATAAGAATTGGTTTTTGTGAATTTGGGTAACGTCCTTCTTTGATTTTTTTAAAATAAAGTTCAAATTAATTTAAATTACGAAAACTGGATAATGCACAAAGCAAAATAATATGATAGACGAGGGTAAAGACCCGTTAATGTGTTTTGTCAATGTAGGGAACGGCCTACTATGATATTTTTCTTTTTTAATAGAGTTCAATTATTAATGAAATGGAGAAAAAAGTCAAAGTCACCTAATTTGAACATTTGAAAAAGAAATTAAAAAAGGAGAAAAAGAAATTCAATCAAGCTAAAAAAATTTAAAACGCCAATACTTTAAGGATAAATTGGAGGCAGATAATGTCAACCGATTTCAAAACTATTTTGCATATGTGCTATGGGCACCAAATAGCCACTTTTTATTACTATTAGAACTAAAAAAATTTAAATTTTTTTTTGACCCACCCTAGTACGCATCCGATATTGTAACAAGATTTAGGCGTTTGAAGTCAATCACCATCCTGTACTGAAGCTCGCCTATAGGCTTAGGTTTGGGGAGAGCCCGTAGCGATCTTAACATGTTGCATATTTTGCCCTGTTAAGAAATCTTTAAACTCGGCAGAAGTGAAACAGCTTCCTCTGTCAGACACAACGTTCTTCGGTCGACTGTAAGCTCTGAAATAGTCTACTAATGCTCGAACAACCTCTTTCGTACTAGTGGTCTTCGTCGGGTATAGTCTTACAAACTTCGTAAATGCGTGTATCACTATTTCGTCACAGCTCTGGAATTATCTACTGGTCCATAATGATCTATGTGGACGACTTCAAACGGTGTCTGTCCTTTCGGTATATTGTGAAGAAAACCTTCTTCTCTTCCTTTTTTTGACGAATAAACTATACACTTGAGGCAATTCCCTATATGTGTTTTTATTTTCTCTTTCATTTTCGGAAACCAGTAATTTTTTGATATAAGCTCAACCATCTTATTCTTGCTTATGTCCTATCTCGTCGTGGTATTTATATAGGACATGCGACCACTCCCGTAACTGTGCGGCTGAGAACTCCTTAGCATCGACAAAACTGTCCATTTTTGTTGCCGACTTCTGTTCTTGTTTATCGGGTTTTTTTTTTTTTTTCAAAAGCACGTTGCACTCAATTTCACAGCGCGAATGACTTTCTGTTTTCTTTTCTGTCGTGACTATCTTTTTTATTTCGATCTATATTATTTTTTTAACGTGATTTGGACTGTTTTTTTTTTTTTTTTTTTTTATAAAGAATCCCACTTCTGAAGATTTATAGTAGTGTAATAAAAACGACCTGCTGTGGTGAGTGTCAGGTATAAGACTGACTCACTTCTTTATTCTCTTCTCTTATATACGACTAGTACAGCTAAGGAACTTATACTATGTGTGTGTCTGACAAAGACAAAAGTAAAGTAGTATGTAATGACGACGACAATGTGTGTTAGTGACAATCTTAAATCTATGTATTAGCCTACTGAGAGTGCAGTTTATTTGGTTTTCTTTCTTCGTTATCAAAGTATGCCAAAAAATGGTGACAGCAACATTTAAGACACAAGCCTTTAAACGGCCATCTGACAATTTGAGAGCAAAATAAAAAAACTCGCTGTTATGATAATACTAAAAAGTCTATATACAAAGGTCTCGGCTACCTCTTTGATGATGTCGCGATATCGGTTCCACATTTTGTTGGTTCTTGTGGCTGGTGAACTAACAGAGAAGAGTCTCTCGCTCATCCACTCTCTGTAGACGCGGCTACTCCAGGTGTGCTAAAGCGTCCACCGTCAAGTTTCTTCTTTTGGGCAATTCGCAGCTTCTCCTGTTGGACAGTTGAGCTTTCAATTTAGCCGTAACCAGAAAATTGATTATCATATATCGATTAGCATATAGTTATATAGTTGGTTCGTTAAAATGAAAACCACATTTTTTTTAAAGTTTAAATATTACTTTTATTTTAAGGACACGTTAACAAAAAGAACATCTAGAGGCGACGGACTAAAAATGCTTATGGACTAACATACAAAACTGGGCTTACGATATAAGCTTACGATATTACTCGATCTCTCCAACGTTATCTTCGTTGGCGATAATGTTGGAAAGAGAAATTAGCTTTTGTGAAACTGTCTGCACACTTGATGTTTGCTCTGCAAACGACAAGTGTGGTAAGTAAGTGATATTCAGCTTCACGGTTGGTTGTCACGCACTTAGGAGAAAATATCAATATGTGACACCTCCCCGCTAAGCATTTTTGGTCTCCAAAAACTGAATTATTTTCATAAGTGGAAAAACAATAACTTTAACAAAGAAGTCTTACATTTTAAATTAAGAGAAATGTGTAATACATTCAGGAATAATTAAAAAAAAAAATATAATTCAACAAGTTTTATTCTTAATTTTTATTTCTGATCGAAATGCGTGATATATTTATTATTTTGTGTAAACTAAAATTAAAAATAATAAATTGTCTTAACTTATTTACTAGAATTTTTGTTCATAATATCTACATTTTCAACAACACCTTTTTTATTTTCCTATTCTTATAGTTTTAAACTATTATTTTATTTTTTTCAAACCATCAATTACATACTAACATATTAAAGCAAAAGTTTTTTAATGTTTTAACATTTTTGCTCTCGTTGATGTGTAAATATACTTTTTCTCGGTAGGGGCTAGTTGGAAATATCTAGCTCACCATCAGCGTCAGATTTTCCAGTTAATTTTCATTACCACTTGAGTTAATCGCTGCTCGACAGATCACCGCAATTAAACGACGTTTGGCGCGGTTAGTACGTAGATGGTTGACCGTTTGAGAACAACCGCGTGTCGTTGTTTTTTTTTATTAATTATGTATGTTCAATTTTAGAAATTATTATGTCCTTACGAAACACCGGAAAGTTGTGTGGAAGTAGATTTGTTTTGAATAATTGAGGTTGTATAGCTTGTAGTTTGTTGTACATCAGTTGAAGGTAAGAGGAAAAATATCGATTTGTACTTCGGTAACCGATGGCCGATTTAAGAATGTCACTTAAACGACAATCGATGCTATATTTTCCCGGTACATCGACACACTTGAGTCGACGGTGTACGTCTCCTACTTCAGCTTCCACAAACCAATTATTTGTTCGGTCAAACATTAAATAAATTTTGTCGTTGACATTAAATATATATCATGGTTTTATTTCAATACCCAAATCTCTTGTTTATCAAAACCACAACCTCTGTGATATTTCCACATGCAACACTGACGAGCCTACATGTTTACACATAAACTATACCGCGAGTGCAGCGTGGCTCACACTTTTTTTTTTTTTATTGCAGCAATGTGTAAAAAAAATATAATTTTTCTTCTAATTTTATTAACTTCTATTTTTTTCTGAACAAGGGTACCCTATCAGCAACCATTTATTAAAAAAACAACTGTTTTATAGCAAAACAACTTTTAAATAATCCCTTTAAAAACATTTTATTATATTACTTTAATTTGACCAAATTATCTAAATTGTCTTCGAATTTGCAAAACAATTGTTCCGAATAACATTGCATAAACCAGAATTTTTGTTTAGAACTATAAACGCACCCTTAATTCTGAACAAATTTATGACACAAGTACATTTTATGCAACACAACCAACAGATGATCGAATTGACATTTCTGTAAACGCTGTCAAAACAATAATAACAAATTCGAAAGAGAAAATAGATATTTGAACAATAACGAAATAGATAGAACGTTAGATTTTCAAACGTAACAGGAATAGGATTTTTTAAAAAGCAAGTTACTATAATTGAATTCGAAAGATAAAGATTAAAAAATTGGAAGATGGAAGAAGGAGGAATGAACAAGTAAAGAAAGTAGGTATCAAAAAATTCGCAAAATTTAGTTTGAAAAACATTGCAAATAATTTATAAAGAAAAGGCTTACTGCGTTTGAATGAAAGAAAGATAACAGTTAGGTATGTAGTGAGTAATTTTATGAATCTCGATATTTATCTTTTCGCTTAATGTTTTCTGTGATACTTTATGTTTCGTTTCGTAGATTTATCAATAGTATAATTTCCCTCTGCCATGAATTGGTTTAGTTTTTTGTATATCGGTTTAATTTTGACCACTGTCCTATTCTTAACAATGTCAACACATTGGCCCAAGCGAGTTCCTACAGCTTTATTTCTTTTATTTATTCTGGTATCTTTATCTTTTTGAAATTTATCTGCAAGGGATTGAATGTCTTTCTGTTTAGGTTTTTAGAAATAAAATCTAAAGGGGTTAATCTGGTGGTCGAATGGATTGTGGAATTATAAATAGAAATTGTTTTAAACAACTTTTCATCTAACTCCGAATTATCTTTGTTAGCATTCATAATTCTTAGATGCTCGTTTAAAGTACCATGCAGCCTTTCGACATCCACATCAGCATTGCCAGTTTTAAGTGATGCTGTTGTTTTATGGAAAACGATTTTGTTTTCTTTTAGAAATTGTTCCACAGCTGAGTGCTATATGCAAGTATCGTCATCGGAAACAATTTTGTTTGGCTTACCGAGAAATCCAATTTCTGTCTTCCAAATGGTGAATGGTCGCCTATTTGGAAAATTTGTCTATAGTAGTTAGATACATTTTTCCACGTTCGGGGAACCAAATATCCATGCGGATTATATCGTTGAAATGCTGGGGTGTTTCTGTTATTTCCATTTGCACTTGTAGTGGTTGTCGATCGTGTTTTGCGAGATTACAAATTTCACAATTGTTGTTGAACTTTTGTATTTCAACTTGCAAATTTGGAAGAAAGTATAACGCTTTCAATTCCAAAAACATTTCATTTATACCCCGGTGATTTTTACTTAAGTGTTCTTGTTTTATTATTGTTATTATTTCATTTTTATCTATAATGTCTTTCAATTTGATGTTGGATTTTAATAGTTTTAGATTTTTATTTATAGCAAAATATTTTACTTAAAGATCTTGAAATCTAAGATACAACGATAGATCATCGCAATGTATGCAGATGAGTCTCTTAGGAATTAATAGACGCTTCATTATACTAAGAAGGTCACTGCTACCGTCCCTTATTTGGATAAGGTTTTGAACTTTCTTATGAACTATTTTGATTGAAATTTTTTCCTTAGGACCATAAAACAGTTGAATTTGATTTTTATAAAGGTTGATAGGGTTTTCTGTGATATATATGTGTCGGATTTCGTCCTCCATCGCACTGTGGACATAACTTCGTTGTTATTACTTCTGTCACTTACAGATATCTCGTTATTAAATATGGTTAGTAAACTAACTTCATCGTTAGCCTTCGACATATCTTCAGTGTCACATTTATCAACATACCTACTCCGCCCATCTGCTACGCAATTCTCTTTCCCGGGTACCCGATATCGAAATCATATTCGTTGAGCATGATTTTCCAAATAAGTCCTTAAATACTTCACAGACCACACTGCCGCAAGGAGCTTTTTCTCTATGGTAGAATAATTTAGCTCGTGCTTGTTAAGCGTTGGAGAAGCATAACAAATAGGGTGGTTTTCTTGGCTTAACACGGCTCCTTAAGCATAACCGGATGCGTCTGTTGTGAGGACAAATCTTTTACTGAAATCGGGACTTTTATAGATCGGAACGGGTCAGAAGTAAGTTACGTTTTCAGAGTGTTAAACGCTTTAGAATATAGAGGGTCAAACATTTTTAAATTTTCAGATTTTTTTTAAATATTTTATCATAATGATACGCTACCTTGGCATAGTCCTTGATGAATTTTCGGTAGTAACCGGTTATACCAAGAAATTGTTTTATGCCCTTAACGGTAGTTGGCAATTTCATTTCAGTGATTGTTTAACTTTGTTTTCGTCCGGTTTTATTCGATTATTTACAATTACGTGACCTAGGTAATTGGTAGATAAATCGGCAAAAAGGAATTTGTTAATTTGGATTTTAAGGTTGCTCTCTTTAAGTTTTAGAAAAATTTTCTTAATGGATTGTAAATGTTCCTCAAAACTGGTCGAAAAAACAAGAATATCGTCCAAGTAGACTACACAAATTTTATTTATGTAGTCTCTCAGTACGTGATTCATTAGTCTCTGGAATGTCGCTGGGGCATTCTTTAATCCAAACGGCATTCTCAGAAACTCATAATGACCATGCTTTGTTGAAACCGCAGTTTTAGCTCTGTCTCGAGGTTTTTGGATGGAACCTGCCACTTTGGATTGCTTACATTTTTGTTAATTATGCTGTACTCCGCACCGCTGTCAATGATAAATCTAAGTGGTCTAATATGATTTTGTATGACTATATAGGGTAGTTGTTTTGGAGGCCTACCGGCAAAATTTGATGGTTTTGGTTAGGGTGTTGGTTGTATCCGTTCCTGCTTCATTAAGGGTTGCATCCATGGGTTCAGTATTACTATTTCGTGGTCCATACCTATTTGACCTTCGTGATTGACCACTTTATATGTTATTATTGTTTTGCATAGATTGGTTAAGTTAACACGATCCAACACGCGCATGTCCAATCCAATCCATCTACACACGAAAACAATAATAGCTGCGTCAGCACTTTCCCACCCTTGTACACACGACAACAGTAATAGCTGCGTCAGCGCTTTCCCACGGTATGCAGCAGATCCAGTGCAATGACTGAATACCCGAAATAAGCCGAAAAATATAGAGATAACATTTTTGCCAGGTTTTGAAAAGTAGATTAGATAGTGATGATGATTACATTCATATTCTATTCTTTTCAACAAGTGTGAGGGAGCATTGATTCAAACAACAATTAATGATTATTTTTGAAGACCTAAAAACTTAACTAAGAAAATTTAATCTTATTTATTCGTTTGTATGAACACTGAAGTACATACAAATAATACCTTTAATTAACGAGCTGTAAATTTTGTTTTATCGTTTTTTTTTCTGTTAAACAAAATATATTTATTTATTTATTTTTGTTTCCGTACAAGAGACTTGTTTCTTATATCCGTTCTGAGGATATAAGAAAAACTCGGTTATAAGAAACAAGTATGGTGCAATTTCTGAGTTTCTTATAAGCGTTATGTACTGTACGACAAATATAACACATAATTTTTAAAGCAATCAACAGGAGAGGATAAAAATTTTAGTAATGATAAGAATTGGTTTTTGTGAATTTGGGTAACGTCCTTCTTTGATTTTTTTAAAATAAAGTTCAAATTAATTTAAATTACGAAAACTGGATAATGCACAAAGCAAAATAATATGATAGACGAGGGTAAAGACCCGTTAATGTGTTTTGTCAATGTAGGGAACGGCCTACTATGATATTTTTCTTTTTTAATAGAGTTCAATTATTAATGAAATGGAGAAAAAAGTCAAAGTCACCTAATTTGAACATTTGAAAAAGAAATTAAAAAAGGAGAAAAAGAAATTCAATCAAGCTAAAAAAATTTAAAACGCCAATACTTTAAGGATAAATTGGAGGCAGATAATGTCAACCGATTTCAAAACTATTTTGCATATGTGCTATGGGCACCAAATAGCCACTTTTTATTACTATTAGAACTAAAAAAATTTAAATTTTTTTTTGACCCACCCTAGTACGCATCCGATATTGTAACAAGATTTAGGCGTTTGAAGTCAATCACCATCCTGTACTGAAGCTCGCCTATAGGCTTAGGTTTTTTAGGCACGACCCAGATGGATGAGTTATAAGGGCTTTTAGAAGGGCGAATGATGGCTTCTGCAAGCAAGTCCTCAATCTCTTTCTCGACTATTTTCCTCATACTCCCAGGGTATGGGTAACTCTTAGTGTAGACAGGTTCGTCTGTACTAGTCCTAATCTCGGCCTTCACCGACGTCTTGATTGGTTCTCTTGCGTTAAGAGCGCCGAAATCGTCTTTATATTTCTCTATCAGCATGGAAAGTCTGTGCCGTATGTCGCCGGGGAGATTTTTATCACAAAGGGCATTGACTTCTGACGACAACTTATTCTTGAGTGGAATTTGCACTCTCTTTGATAATATAAGGGTGTCCTCTTTGCGATCAATGATCGCTTCTAAATGCTTCAGAGTGTCGTCGCCAATGATGCCGTCGAAAGACTTGAGGCCAGGGAGAACATAAAAGGTTATAAGAGAGTCGTTTCCGACTTCCTTGAAGAACTGTCCAGTGACTTTATGTGAGATCTTTACATTGCCGGCCGCCGAATTTACTATGAATGGTTGAGCTAGGCGGCTTGCCCCGTGCGACACATTTTTATTAGCTCCAGTGTCCACGAGAAAGCTCAACGTCGTACCGTTCTTGAGGGTATATTCTATGTATGGTACGCTGGATAAGCGCCCGTCATAAAATTTATCTCCTCATCCCAAGCCTCCTCCGCTGTCTGGCGGTATTCTTCGGGGCAGATTTCATCGCTTGTTTGCAGATTGTAAACCCTCTGCTGTTTACGGGGAAGGTTATAAGAGTACGCTCTCCTCTTGAAAGGATTGTTGCGTGGGTGATTCATATAATTGACTTGTTTAGTTTGCACAGACCGATCTACATCCATTTTGTCATGGGGTTTTGGACCATTTGGTCGTGGGGGTGCTTCGAGATTAGTGGGATAATAATATTGATTATTTGAAAAGTGCGGGTTGGGAAGAAATCTCTGTGGAGGAAACGAAGGTCTGTTATCCCTCCTAAAAGATTGGTTAATCGGAGCTGTTACGGTATTTCTCGTGCTTGGCACATGAATCACGTGATTTCTGCAATTCAAGTTTTGCATTTCGAGGCAAGAACCGTACGCTTCCGGGAGCGTTTTTGGTTTTTGCATAATCAGCATTCGAGACAAGTCCCCGTTGAGGCCCCGTATAAATACGCGATTGCGGTATGTCTCGACTAGTGCACCCACCGTTTCCGGCGAGTAAGATTCTGTTTTTATTTTATTGATTATCAGAGAAAATTGATGGTTGACATTGGCATAGAATTCGTCCAACCTCGACCCCCTCTGCGCGAGTTGGTTGAGTTGGTGCTCCAGCGTCCTTATATCACGCTTATCTGCGTAATGTAAGGACAGAATCCTCTTGATCTCCAGCCAATCGTCGTCGAATATGTTATAGGAGATCAGTGCCGAGTAGGCCTGTCCCCTAATTTTCTGTCTAATGTGCCGCAATATGGCTCTATACATTGGTTTATCTTTAATGATACTGAAATCCCTCAGTATTCCTTCTACATTATGTACCCACGATATGTATTGCGTAGGCTCACCCTCAACGATTTGCAGCTCTTTGACACAATCGGGAAGACGACTTATTTCCTTCAGGTCGGCTTCCGTCTTGGGCTCGCAAAAGGGTGCTTCTTCGCGGTTGGTTCCCAATTCAGGGTGGTTAACTGCCTCTACTGATCTAAGACGCCCGTCAAGATCCTTTAACTGGGCCAGTATATGATTTATTGCCCCGGTTAACTCAGTTACTGATTTAGCGAACGCGTCCATTGTTTGAACAATGATTAATTTTACGTTACTTAAATATAAGAGACCAATCCGCGTGAAAAAAAGGGAGCGTGTAAATGCACTTTTTTTTCGGGGTGTGTGAGACTTTCTGCACTGGAGCACTCAGACACAATACTGGTCCATTGTATTACCAGGCAGACACACCACATTTTACTGTGGGAATTTACTCGTTTTTCTAAGAAAAACGAGAAGGCGCTTCAATGATGAGGAGCTTAGGTTTACAGGACTCACCATATCCGCACCAAATACCTGCCACCTGATACGAGCAAAAGCAGGACAATCACAGAGGAAATGTTCCGCAGTGTCGTCGCTTTCTCCACAGGCTTCGCAGTTGGTAGTGTCGCTTAGCCCTAGCACCTTAAGGTGTTTGGCAAAAGCGTAGTGTCCCGTAAGAACGCCAGTAGTCTGTCTGCAGTCTTTTCTGTTGAGAGACAACAAGAATGCCGCGGATTTCACACAGACGTCGGGCAGAATTTGCTTAGTCTGTCTGCACCCTGGAGAGTCATGCCAACGGCGATTGTATTCATAGGAAACCCAACCGTCAATGAAAGCCCTGACCGAGGACGCAGGCAGAAAGATCGCTGGTTCAGGTCCTGAGAAGTCCCCCTCTGAGCCTTGTCTAGCAAGTTCATCGGAGATCTCATTTCCCGTGATCCCGTTATGACCCGGGACCCAGACAAGTTTAAGTGAATTCAGCCTTCCGACCGAATGCACTACTTATGTATTTATATTTTATATGGTTAACAATGCACCTTACCTTTACTACGGCTACTTATTTCCTCCTAATCTGGTTTCTCACAAATGTTCTCTTTTAAGCCTTATTTATTTTATTTAAAATTAGCTATTTCACTATTATTTAAATCTGAATTCCACCATTTATCGGATTAATTCTTTTTTTGCTTTAATTACTTTCACTTCGATTGCTTTACTACAACTTTTCTTTTTTATTTTTGAAATTTTTTTCTCTTTGTGCTTTAATTAAATTAATTCTCTTTTTATACCCTATACTAAGGGTATATTAATTTTGACGCATAGTTTGTAACATACCTTAATATTGCCCGTAGACCCCTAAAAGTTACTATATTTATGATCAGCATCGATAGTAATGCCGATCTAGCCATGTCCGTCCGTCCGTCCGTCGGCAAAAATTAGGCCTTTAAACTGGGCCTAGAGAGCTGAAATTTTTACCATATACTCTCTAGGGTCCCGAAATAATCAAGTTTACGAATTTTTGAAATCCGCCCACAGACACGCCCACAAACTCAAAAAAAACAAAATTTTGAAAAAAATCGAATTTTGAGCTAGGAAGCTGAAATTTTTTATATATGATCTATGACTCCTAAAACTGCTCGGGAGATAATTAAATAAAATAATTTTATTGAAAAACCAAAGTTTGAGCTAGGGAGCGTTTTTTTTACAAAAGCTTTGTTTTTGTTTGATAAAATCCTTTAAATATTATATAACAAAATATGTAGAGCGTTCTTAACAATTCAACCATAGTTAGACTTTTGTCACGCCCACTTATGAGGGATAGGAATAAGAATAGGGTATCCAACAGTTCGCCCAAGCGGACTGTAGCCCGCCCCTATGTTTGTTTAATTACTTTCACTTCAATTGCTTTAATACAACTCTTCTTTTTTATTTTTTGGAAATTTTTCTCTTTGTGCTTCAATTAATTTACTCCAATTAATTTAACACAATTTCTTTATGGAATTACTTTAGACTTCTCCTTAATTACAGGTTGTTTATTATTTTTCCCTCTTTCCGGGTTGCAGAACTAAGAAATCTAGAAATCTTTATTACATCTGGTTGTAGTCACTTAAAAAAAAAATCCAATTCTCCCTCTTTTTGGGGTGTAAATTGTGGAACTTTTTACTAATTTTCACTCACAATATCGAGAGGCTGTTCATTGTACACTTATGTAGTGATTCTTTCCTTGCGTCGTATGCTCTGTGGAAAGCAATAAAAAAAAATTATAAAACCGATTCGATTTTGTTCTAGGAACTGGATCCCGAAGTGTCGTGTTAGTCCCTTTTAGTCGCAAGCGTTTATTCTTGCAAGCGACCTACTCGCGGCACAATCAATCTTGACTCTCGTATCCGTCCTTAGACGATGACTATCATGTTCCCATGGGTATGATAGTGTTTGTTGTTGGAGGGTTAGTGCCGTTACTGTGTTCCCATGGTTACAGCTGTATGCACTCGATAGAGTGTACTAACCTCCTGTCCTGTCTGAAAGGACACAACAATTCGCACTGAAGAAAGGATACGAATTTTAAGCAAGTCCCTTTCCGAGGACACTAAAAAAAACCGAACACCAACCTTAGGCTGGTCCAACTTGTTCGTACTATTTAATAAAACTCCGGTATAACACGTCATAAAATATTTATTTTGTACTGCTTTGATTCGCGTCCAGTTTTACATTAAACATCTAATGCCTAGTACTTCCACAGGTAGCCTCCTCTTCCAATGCCCAATCCGCTGAATCGTCAGGTTTATCTGTCGCGCGTGCATCCGCTCGTTTCGGGTATTCAGTCATTGCACTGGATCTGCTGCATACCGTGGGAAAGCGCTGACGCAGCTATTACTGTTGTCGTGTGTACAAGGGTGGGAAAGTGCTGACGCAGCTATTATTGTTTTCGTGTGTAGATGGATTGGATTGGACATGCGCGTGTTGGATCGTGTTAACTTAACCAATCTATGCAAAACAATAATAACATATAAAGTGGTCAATCACGAAGGTCAAATAGGTATGGACCACGAAATAGTAATACTGAACCCATGGATGCAACCCTTAATGAAGCAGGAACGGATACAACCAACACCCTAACCAAAACCATCAAATTTTGCCGGTAGGCCTCCAAAACAACTACCCTATATAGTCATACAAAATCATATTAGACCACTTAGATTTATCATTGACAGCGGTGCGGAGTACAGCATAATTAACAAAAATGTAAGCAATCCAAAGTGGCAGGTTCCATCCAAAAACCTCGAGACAGAGCTAAAACTGCGGTTTCAACAAAGCATGGTCATTATGAGTTTCTGAGAATGCCGTTTGGATTAAAGAATGCCCCAGCGACATTCCAGAGACTAATGAATCACGTACTGAGAAACTACATAAATAAAATTTGTGTAGTCTACTTGGACGATATTCTTGTTTTTTCGACCAGTTTTGAGGAACATTTACAATCCATTAAGAAAATTTTTCTAAAACTTAAAGAGAGCAACCTTAAAATCCAAATTAACAAATTCCTTTTTGCCGATTTATCTACCAATTACCTAGGTCACGTAATTGTAAATAATCGAATTAAACCGGACGAAAACAAAGTTAAAACAATCAATGAAATGAAATTGCCAACTACCGTTAAGGGCATAAAACAATTTCTTGGTATAACCGGTTACTACCGAAAATTCATCAAGGACTATGCCAAGGTAGCGTATCATTATGATAAAATATTTAAAAAAAATCTGAAAATTTAAAAATGTTTGACCCTCTATATTCTAAAGCGTTTAACACTCTGAAAACGTAACTTACTTCTGACCCGTTCCGATCTATAAAAGTCCCGATTTCAGTAAAAGATTTGTCCTCACAATAGACGCATCCGGTTATGCTTAAGGAGCCGTGTTAAGCCAAGAAAACCACCCTATTTGTTATGCTTCTCCAACGCTTAACAAGCACGAGCTAAATTATTCTACCATAGAGAAAAAGCTCCTTGCGGCAGTGTGGTCTGTGAAGTATTTAAGGACTTATTTGTTTGGCAGAAGATTGGTATTTCGAACCGACCACAAGCCTCTCGTATTACTTAATCGCATAAAAGAGCCCAACATGAAACTCCAACGTTGGAAAATCATGCTCAACGAATATGATTTCGATATCGGGTACCCGGGAAAGAGAATTGCGTAGCAGATGGGCGGAGTAGGTATGTTGATAAATGTGACACTGAAGATATGTCGAAGGCTAACGATGAAGTTAGTTTACTAACCATATTTAATAACGAGATATCTGTAAGTGACAGAAGTAATAACAACGAAGTTATGTCCACAGTGCGATGGAGGACGAAATCCGACACATATATATATATCACAGAAAACCCTATCAACCTTTATAAAAATCAAATTCAACTGTTTTATGGTCCTAAGGAAAAAATTTCAATCAAAATAGTTCATAAGAAAGTTCAAAACCTTATCCAAATAAGGGACGGTAGCAGTGACCTTCTTAGTATAATGAAGCGTCTATTAATTCCTAAGAGACTCATCTGCATACATTGCGATGATCTATCGTTGTATCTTAGATTTCAAGATCTTTAAGTAAAATATTTTGCTATAAATAAAAATCTAAAACTATTAAAATCCAACATCAAATTGAAAGACATTATAGATAAAAATGAAATAATAACAATAATAAAACAAGAACACTTAAGTAAAAATCACCGGGGTATAAATGAAATGTTTTTGGAATTGAAAGCGTTATACTTTCTTCCAAATTTGCAAGTTGAAATACAAAAGTTCAACAACAATTGTGAAATTTGTAATCTCGCAAAACACGATCGACAACCACTACAAGTGCAAATGGAAATAACAGAAACACCCCAGCATTTCAACGATATAATCCGCATGGATATTTGGTTCCCCGAACGTGGAAAAATGTATCTAACTACTATAGACAAATTTTCCAAATAGGCGACCATTCACCATTTGGAAGACAGAAATTGGATTTCTCGGTAAGCCAAACAAAATTGTTTCCGATGACGATACTTGCATATAGCACTCAGCTGTGGAACAATTTCTAAAAGAAAACAAAATCGTTTTCCATAAAACAACAGCATCACTTAAAACTGGCAATGCTGATGTGGATGTCGAAAGGCTGCATGGTACTTTAAACGAGCATCTAAGAATTATGAATGCTAACAAAGATAATTCGGAGTTAGATGAAAAGTTGTTTAAAACAATTTCTATTTATAATTCCACAATCCATTCGACCACCAGATTAACCCCTTTAGATTTTATTTCTAAAAACCTAAACAGAAAGACATTCAATCCCTTGCAGATAAATTTCAAAAAGATAAAGATACCAGAATAAATAAAAGAAATAAAGCTGTAGGAACTCGCTTGGGCCAATGTGTTGACATTGTTAAGAATAGGACAGTGGTCAAAATTAAACCGATATACAAAAAACTAAACCAATTCATGGCAGAGGGAAATTATACCATTGATAAATCTACGAAACGAAACATAAAGTATCACAGAAAACATTAAGCGAAAAGATAAATATCGAGATTCATAAAATTACTCACTACATACCTAACTGTTATCTTTCTTTCATTCAAACGCAGTAAGCCTTTTCTTTATAAATTATTTGCAATGTTTTTCAAACTAAATTTTGCGAATTTTTTGATACCTACTTTCTTTACTTGTTCATTCCTCCTTCTTCCATCTTCCAAATTTTTAATCTTTATCTTTCGAATTCAATTATAGTAACTTGCTTTTTAAAAAATCCTATTCCTGTTACGTTTGAAAATCTAACGTTCTATCTATTTCGTTATTGTTCAAATATCTATTTTCTCTTTCGAATTTGTTATTATTGTTTTGACAGCGTTTACAGAAATGTCAATTCGATCATCTGTTGGTTGTGTTGCATAAAATGTACTTGTGTCATAAATTTGTTCAGAATTAAGGGTGCGTTTATAGTTCTAAACAAAAATTCTGGTTTATGCAATGTTATTCGGAACAATTGTTTTGCAAATTCGAAGACAATTTAGATAATTTGGTCAAATTAAAGTAATATAATAAAATGTTTCTAAAGGGATTATTTAAAAGTTGTTTTGCTATAAAACAGTTGTTTTTTTAATAAATGGTTGCTGATAGGGTACCCTTGTTCAGAAAAAAATAGAAGTTAATAAAATTAGAAGAAAAATTATATTTTTTTTACACATTGCTGCAATAAAAAAAAAAAGTGTGAGCCACGCTGCACTCACGGTATAGTTTATGTGTAAACATGTAGGCTCGTCAGTGTTGCATGTGGAAATATCACAGAGGTTGTGGTTTTGATAAACAAGAGATTTGGGTATTGAAATAAAACCATGATATATATTTAATGTCAACGACAAAATTTATTTAATGTTTGACCGAACAAATAATTGGTTTGTGGAAGCTGAAGTAGGAGACGTACACTGTCGACTCAAATGTGTCGATGTACCGGGAAAATATAGCATCGATTGTCGTTTAAGTGACATTCTTAAATCGGCCATCGGTTACCGAAGTACAAATCGATATTTTTCCTCTTACCTTCAACTGATGTACAACAAACTACAAGCTATACAACCTCAATTATTCAAAACAAATCTACTTCCACACAACTTTCCGGTGTTTCGTAAGGACATAATAATCTCTAAAATTGAACATACATAATTAATAAAAAAAAACAACGACACGCGGTTGTTCTCAAACGGTCAACCATCTACGTACTAACCGCGCCAAACGTCGTTTAATTGCGGTGATCTGTCGAGCAGCGATTAACTCAAGTGGTAATGAAAATTAACTGGAAAATCTGACGCTGATGGTGAGCTAGATATTTCCAACTAGCCCCTACCGAGAAAAAGTATATTTACACATCAACGAGAGCAAAAATGTTAAAACATTAAAAAACTTTTGCTTTAATAT
Organism: Portevinia maculata; assembly: GCA_949715645.1. Taxonomy (NCBI): domain Eukaryota; kingdom Metazoa; phylum Arthropoda; class Insecta; order Diptera; family Syrphidae; genus Portevinia; species Portevinia maculata. The sequence goes on from OX454528.1 coordinate 38,832,148, forward strand.
GTTAGTATGTAATTGATGGTTTGAAAAAAATAAAATAATAGTTTAAAACTATAAGAATAGGAAAATAAAAAAGGTGTTGTTGAAAATGTAGATATTATGAACAAAAATTCTAGTAAATAAGTTAAGACAATTTATTATTTTTAATTTTAGTTTACACAAAATAATAAATATATCACGCATTTCGATCAGAAATAAAAATTAAGAATAAAACTTGTTGAATTATATTTTTTTTTTAATTATTCCTGAATGTATTACACATTTCTCTTAATTTAAAATGTAAGACTTCTTTGTTAAAGTTATTGTTTTTCCACTTATGAAAATAATTCAGTTTTTGGAGACCAAAAATACTTAGCGGGGAGGTGTCACATATTGATATTTTCTCCTAAGTGCGTGACAACCAACCGTGAAGCTGAATATCACTTACTTACCACACTTGTCGTTTGCAGAGCAAACATCAAGTGTGCAGACAGTTTCACAAAAGCTAATTTCTCTTTCCAACATTTGTAACGTGCACGGTAAACAGCGGTCGCGCACTCGACTGCGGAAGCATTGTGGAAGTCCCTTAAGCCAACTTACTTCTTCATCTCACCACGTTGGTGCCACCTGTAACCCACTTAACAAGGCAGTAACACCCGGTCAAACTCCGCCAGCAATTCGCTGTCAGAACAGCGCCCTCTATTGAGCACGCTGATCTTCGTTACCTATATGAGTGACAGCTCCCCGAAGTCGTTGGTATAGAAGCCGCTGGGAGGACGATGGTGAAAGCGAAATGTAAGAGTAGGGAACAAGAGGGAAGAGAAACCTCCGCAACCCCAGAGACCATTCGATCTCCTTGAAAGACTTCAGACCCCTTCCATCCCGAGTCGTCCGTGACTAACAGCGGAGGATATTCGCACACGCGGGAGAACCCGCCTCTTATCCCTCGTCTTGGGTCGCCACCAGGTCTATGCCTGCATAATCCTCGATGCCTCCGGCTTCCGGCTACTTCCTGCCTCTACGTCGCGTGCTCTTGCGACTTGCACCGTACCCTTCCTTGTTCCTCCGATGTTCATACGGAAAGGATTATAAATGACCCCGGCAGATATCCTTACCAAGGCTGCCGGACCCGAATCCAGTGGCCCCCGCTTACAGGCGACTAGGGTCCAGTGAATCTCCTGAAAACAAGGAAGGGGTGTCCGGCCACTCGCTGCCAGGCATGACCTCCACCACGCGCTAGCTCGCCGGCGGGTGTGGGAGCTTGCAGCGAGCCCCAGACTGGGGTCACATTTAGTTTTACATGCCTGTCCTCTAATCTACTGATGTGCCGTACAATCCTCACTCCTTATATACGGTGGCTCGATGGTACGCCGCCGCTAACCGCGATAAGAAGCGGAGGTGGTGTGGTAACCACCGAATTTCCTTCGGCCCGATGAGGGCAGACCCCGAACAGATCTAATTTGAGAAACAGCATTGAAGTTCCAGCCAAGCTGAACTTACGAACAGGTAATACACCCCTGAAAAACAAGGGAGGGGGGAAGAAGCGAGATGAAAAGATTTCCCCCTGTGCTGGCCCTCCCCGCTGCGCATAGGCGCAGACTCCATGGCCGCCGCGCCGCACTGTTAGCGACGGCCCCAACTCCGAAACGGGAGTAGAGACCCCTTACGTCAGGTGACTTTTACTCCCCTTGCCTTCCCTTGCTCCTTTACCTCGGGTAACACTCGACCTCCCTCTTTCCAAAAAGAAATTTAAACTCCATAATCGGTTCACTATCCGATCCGGAAACGAAAGAATTTAACGAACGTCATTTCAAATTCCATTGGGTCTTTATTACGAAAGTATAAAAATAAAAATAATAATAAAAGGGAAAGAGAAAACAGAAGTTAATCCTAGTCTACACCGTTCCTTATGAACTATTCTTAAATTTACGAACGCTGATTCGCGCTGCGGCGGGATATCCTCCTCCACCGATAAGCATGATTATGCTTCTAGGCCTACGGTCCAAGAAAATCCACTGCGTACAGGGACAGAACCTCCGGTTCGACATCCGGAGAAATTTCGGAACTTGGAACGTGAAATACTTACAGACTAAAATCCTTAATGCTAAGTTCGAACGCTTGGTTCTATATTAAAATTAACTTACGTCAGATGTTCAAAAGATAATCTGAAAACGAAACACGACGACATCCGAATACACAATAAAAAACAACAAAATAACCGAGATATCCTAGCAGATGAAGGCATATACGTTGCCCTGATAGACACGAAGTCTCAGATTCCTATACGCTACGCGGATAGTTCGATTATACTACCGATAATTCCGCAACGAAAAAAAACTTTACGTAAATACGCGAAACGAACTTTCACCTAATCTCATTGACCCTCCTTTGATATGTTCTTATCCCACAATTTCGGGACTTAATCGACGGTGAGTGGGCTTGACCTTGTCGTGAGCAAGATCCACACAACCCAAATAAAATTAGCAACCAAAATAAAAGAAACACGATACTCGGTAAAAGATACCGATTAGCGCGTCGTTAATATGCACTCTCGATGCCCCGTTTATGGGTTATATTATATAGCAAACATAAATGGAGTGTAAATATAGTGTAGTGATATTATATTATAGTGACAAATGTAGTAAAAGACTTACGTGGATTTCCTCTCGTCGGTGTGCGCACAGCGATGATGAACCCTTAATCCTGTTGAATCGTTATTTAAATATAATGCCACTACTTTGCTTTACCTACCCCCGCTATCAGATCGAATGCGTACTCGTGATGATATTAAAGGCCGTTCGGAGAAGCCGATATACAGGCCGTTGCAAGTCAACGACCCCAACACAACGTAGAAGAAACAAAAAAAAATCGTATGATACCGAAACTTACCTCCCCAGTGGGTGGTGGAGGTCACAACTGTTGGTGCCGAAACAAAACAAAACGCGGAGGGTTTATAACCTTAGCCGTGGGTAATAACAAACCCTCGAGAGGGGTATATGCTACTACGCAAGTGGGACGTACCGCGAAAAAGATTTGCGTTGCTTTGCACTAGCGACGGAATTAATTTCGAAGGTCTTATTCCCGAACGTGGACCGAATGTACTGCATATAAACGTTATCCGAATGTAATGCGTATGTATTACTCGGGTGAAATTAATTAAAAACCTAATCGGACTGAAGATCCTCAAAAAGCCGACGCGAATCGCGAACTAACCGAACCGCTGAGGTTACTCTATGTGCACTGATTGCCGAAACCATAAACTTGCCTCCTTAGGGGATGCTACTGCGACTACCGCGAATTAAAATTCACTTACATACGGTATCTAGCATATTTATAATTATGTATATATATAATCTTTTTTTTTTTTTTTTTTTTTTTTTTTTTTTTTTACGCTGGGAGGTGGTAATCTTCCAAAGACGAAACCGAGCCCGTACTCAGTAACAGTGTGGTGATTTCTACCCACTAACCCCTTCTCCCGTCTTCCCGTTTTCCCTGCGATACAACCTTCTTGGTATTTCATTGCCGCAGGGCGGGGATTAGCCAGCTTTCCAATTATTGCACCTAGTAGTTAAACCAATCAGCAATTTGTCTTTCTAATTTTACAATTCATATTCTAAGTATTTGTCCATAGAGGATTTAATACTGTTTTTGTTTTATTTTTCGAGCTATGTAGCTAGTTCAAAAGGTTTAATTCTTCTTAACCTCCTAGTCATATTGCTAGTATTTAATAGTTCCTTCATTTCTGAGCTGACGTGATTGAGAAGCCTAAGTTTATGTCTATTAGCTACTTTTTTGACTTCATCTTCAATCATTTCTATTTCTAGATCTCTATGCAGATCAGCGTTTCTTATGTACCATGGTGCATTTACTATATTCCGTAGAACTTTGTTTTGAAATGTTTGAATTTTCTGTAGATTTGTTTTGCATGTGCATGCCCATAGCTGGAGCCCGTAGGTCCATACTGGCTTTAGAATTTGCTTATAAAGCAGTAATTTATTGTAATTTGACAAACAAGAGTATTTCCCTATAAGCCAATACATTTTACTGTAGCGCATATTTAGTTCTTCTCTTTTTTTCTTTACATGTGCTTTCCAGCGCAGTTTTGCGTCTAGTGTCATGCCTAGATATTTGGCTGTGTTTGCGTAATCTACTTCTTTATCATTTATGAACACTGGTATGTGCTGAACATTTTTATTTGTAAAATTTATATGGACCGATTTTAGGTCATTTAGTTTAATTTGCCAATTTTTTGTCCATTTTGTTATATTGTTCACTGCCTTCTGTAGTTTTTTTGTCGCTACTTCAACTGTTTCTCCCACAGCAAGTACAGCAGTATCATCTGCAAATGTTGCCACAGTTGTTTCATCACTGTTCGGCAAGTCGCTAGTAAATAAGAGATATAATACAGGACCTAACACACTTCCTTGTGGTACACCAGCTTTTATTTCTCTTAATGTGGAGTAGTCATTTCCTTGCTTAATTCTAAAGAATCTCTCTAATATATAGGACTCTAAAATTTCTGAAAATTGTTTTGGCAGATGCTTTTGCAATTTGTAGATCAGTCCTTTGTGCCATACTTTGTCGAAAGCTTGTGCTACATCGAGAAATATAGTAGAGCATATCTTTTTTTCTTCAAATGCTTTTTCGATTTTATCTGTTATTCTATGCACCTGATCGATCGTGGAGTGTTCATTTCTAAAACCAAATTGATGGTTTGGGATTAGCGATTTTTCTTCGATTATTTTGTTCAGACGTTTAATCAACATCTTTTCAAATAACTTGGACAACATAGGTAGTATAGATATGGGGCGATAGGAGGTGACTTCACTAGGCGGTTTGCCTGGTTTTGGTATCATAATCACCTCCGCGACTTTCCACATGCTAGGTACATACCTTATCCTGAATACAGCATTTATGATCTGTGCTAGTTTCTTTAGGCCTTTTTTTGGGAATTGTTTAAGGATTTCCCCTGATATTAAATCAAATCCCGGGGCTTTTTTAGTACTGATGCCTTTTTTTATTTCATTGGCAATTTCTTTAGCCGTTACCGGTTGGATGTGACTTTCCTCTTCGCACAATTCTACGCTTTCTTGACAGTCTTTATCTTCATATGGTTGAAAGACGCCTTCAAGATATTCAGCAAAGAAATTAGCTTTTTCTTGGTTGTTTTTTGCCCAGTTACCTTCACTGTTTTTAACTGGTGGAATGTGAGCAATTGGCCTTTTCATTTTCTTTGTTGCCTTCCAGAGTGAGTACTCGGTATTAGCATCATTTGTAAGATTGGTAAGGTATTTTTTAAGAGACTCATTTTTAAATTCTCTTATCGATCTTTTAAGCTGGCTGTTTAGATTATTTAGTATTGTTTTGTCTCTGGGCGCTCTTGTTTGTTGCCAACGTTTTCTAGCTCGTCTCTTTTCCGTAATTATATCACATATTACTTTTGGATACGAGTTTTGTTGGATTTTAGTTTTCATTTTAGGTGTTGCAGCCCATGTAGCTCTTTGGATATTGACAGTCAATATTTGAACAGCATCTTCTAATTGATCTTCTGTTTCTATTGTTTCTAAGAGCTGAATACTATCCTCTAGATGCTGTCTGAAGTAGCTCCAATCAGTCAGCTTATTTCCTAGCCTTGCGCTATTTTCTTTAACAGTGATTTTATCGCCAAGTGTTAAAAGTATTGTGGAGTGATCTGAGTCAAGATCTGGTCCTTCTTCTACCTTCATATTGTTAGTCGAGATATTCTTTGTTACGAAGAAGTCGACAAGATCAGGGATTTTGTTTCTATCTGTTGGCCAATACGTAGGTTTTCCCGTTGAGTGATACTTGCCGTTAATTTCGTTTATTGCTTCATAAAGTTCTCTTCCTCTTGTATTTGTCAATCTAGATCCCCAATACTTGTTTTTGGCATTAAAATCTCCCCCTGCAATAAATCTATTGTTAAATATTCGGAAGAGGCCTAAAAAGTCATTTTTCTTTAGATTGTAACTGGGAGAACAGTAAATTGATGCAACTGATATAGTTTGTCCACTTTTCGTTCGAATGTTAATAGAAATTCCTTGCATCGCGCATGATTGGAACTTGGCTTCTATATGGTGATCGATCGTATTCTTTACTATAACTGCAGCCCCGCATTTTGCTGAATTATGGGGATGTGGGGAGTGATATAATTCGTACCCTTGCAGTTTAAAGTTATATATATATAATCTAATAAAAAAAACTCTCGGGGCTGATAGTCAGCGCCCGCACTACATCACTTAATCGCACTACACTAAACTGTCAGCGTCGGTAGGTTCGTGGCGGCGGCTGTCGCTGCTGCTGGTGAGCCGGTGCTGGAGTCCCAATGCGGCTGTCGCTGGTGACGGGGCCGATGCTGCTGCGATACCAGGACTGGTATCTGTACCGATGCTGCGGTACCTGGTCTGGTAATTGTGATGCTGGGTCGTTACTGCTGCTCGACTGACGTTCTATACCAAGGAAAAAGGAAAATGAGCATGTTAGCGAGTGATAGACCATACGAGTCTCGCTCTAACACCTTCGTCGCGATCCGACTAAGTCTTACCTTCAGGAGCTTCGGGGATGCGCGTGGTTGAGCAGGTTTCCCCGTGTGGGTAGGATCGCCCCGCCGTGGCGGTCGTCCGGAGTGTCCCTGGGGAATTCACTGCGTGTCGTTGTCGTCGACTCCAGTCGGGTACCGACGGCGTTGAATTCTGCTTCTGGACGAATATTCGGAAGTCAGTTATGAGTGGAATATGAGGGCGACGAGCCAATAGCACTTACCCAGGTGATGCTGGTCGTAGAATCGCCTTGTTGGGCGCTCCTCTTCCGTTGTTTCGTTTAGTTTTCCGCCCCAATCTACTCTTGCGAGGCGCTTCTTAGCGCGTTTGGGGTCGTCTTCGACGAACTGCACTGCGTTTCGTGAACTGCACTGCGTTTCGTGAACTGCACTGCGTTTCGTGGACTGCACTTCGTTTCGTGGACTGCCCGCTGCGATCCTTGGGGATTTCGCCGCGATAATTTGCCCGGCGGTTGGTTGCCTAGGCCAGATCCATGCGCACGATTCCCCTTTTCAATTCCACTTTTTAAGGAAAATGCGTTCGCGCGAGGCGAGACTTCCACTTCCTGGGCCTGTACCCGCTGGGAGTATAGGTGCTTCGGTCGTCCCGTGGACGATGCGTACCGATTGATTCGGGGTGTGCCTCAGGATCAAAATTCCTTCAGGTCGAGGCCCGCCGAAATCAGTCAGGTCGTGTTGGATATCAGAAATCAAAAGAAAGCCCGTCGTTTGACATTTCGTTTTCAGTTCTATTATTCGGGCGATGGCTGGCGATAGTGGCGTTCAGACTCACAAAGTCCTCGTTTCACTTTCTTGCCGCGAGAGTGTCCGACATTTGGGCCTGGTTACATTTGGTAATTGTACGTTCTGTTGCCGTATTCTGGAGCCGTAGGTGATTTGCCGGTCGGCAAGTGGCAGGGTTCGTTACACACCTTAAGGTTTGCCGCGTTTCGCGAGTGAAACCGTCAAGGAAACCGTGAGCTGCCCACTTCTTCATCGAACGAGACTCATGCACAGGCTGAGCTGTCGGGCCACCTGCATCCCTTCGCCGCGTCGTTTCGTGAACTATCTTTTGATCGCTTCGGGGTTGTTTCTCTTTCTTTCTCTTTTTTTTTTGTACTTTTTTTTTGTATTTTTTTTCCTTCTTTTTTTTTTTATTTTATTTTTTTTTCTTGTTATCGGTTCCTATTTCGAACCATAGGTGGTCGCTCTGAGTATTATGTCATATTTGGTTTCTTATCTGGGATATGGGATGAAATTTGTTTGCCCTTCCGGGGTTAGGATGGGATAGGGGGGGGGGGGGGGGGGATATCTCGAATCGGTGCTCGAATGAGTCGTCATGGGAGGAGGCGGATGCCATCATCTCCGTATGTCCTTGGAATGCACAAGTCCCAGGTCGTTACCTTGGTCATCTTCCAATTGGTATAGGTTCCCTACAACTTGAACAACTCGTGCCTTGGTGAATTTGCGACAGAATTTCGAATTGATTCCCTTGGGGAAATTGCTGAGGACGTGGTTTCGCTTATACACGTCGTCTCCCACTTGGTATTTTACCGGGTTGCATCGCAGGTTGTATTGTCTCTCGTATTTGGCATGCGCTTTCTCGAGCGCGTCTTTGATGTGAGCGTGAAGGATATTCATCCGGCAAGGCTTCGGGAGAAGGTCGATCTCTGAGTTATTCAGACCGTCGAGCTGTCGTAACAGCTGGTAGTCGCTACCATGCTCCATCATCCGTTGTCCGAACACGACTTCGTAGGGCGACATCTTGGTCGCAGCGTGAATCGAGGTCCTTAGCGCCCTTCCTATGGGTAGGAGATGCGCGTCCCAGGTTGTGTGGTCGGAGCCGACGTATGCCCGAATGGCGCTCAAAATGGAGCGGTTCACCCGCTCACTTGCGTTGGCCTGCGGTGAGTAGGCCGCCGTTTTCAAATGTTTTATGCCGTGGGCGCTTGTGAACTTATCGAACTCTTTACTCGTGAATTGCTTGCCGTTGTCGGAGAGTATCGTCTCTGGTACTCCAAAGATGGAGAAGACCTCCTCGAGGAGGAATCGGGTCGCCACTTCTGTCGTCGCTCGACGTATCGCTTTTATTAAAATAAACTTGGAGAGTTGGTCCAAAACGATGATGACGTGGGTATTCCCCCGTCTCGACCGAGGGTATGGACCAAGAAAGTCGGTGTACAAATGTTGAAACGGTCTGTCCACCACAAATGCTTTACCCATCTCCGCCCGTAGGGTGTAATTGGGGGCTTTGGTGGTCTTGCAAATTTCGCACTGGCGTACGAATTCCTTCACGTGCGTGGCCATGTTGGGCCAGTAACATTGCTGGCGCAACCGGTATAATGTTTTGACTAGGCCTCCGTGGGAGGCTTCTGGTGGGCAGTGAGCAAGGCGGATCAGATGGTTCGTTAGCGCGGCGGGAATCCAGAGCTTCCAAGAGTGCTCTTCATGGATGGGGTTGTCTGTGCTAGATTGAATCTTCTTGTACACCAAATTATTGGCGACCCGAAGATCCGGTAGCTGGTGTTTGTTATCCCCGACGCTGTCGATGATCTGGCGGTATTGTTCCGAGCTGAAGCTGGGATCCGTCAGATCTATGTGCAGCACTTCGGCGAGCTCGCTTAGCATAGAGTCGCCGGTTCGGAGAGCCTCCACGTCGTGAACGCGTGATAGCGCGTCGGGTACGACGTGCAAACTTCCCTTCCGGTGCTCTATGTCGAACGTGTAACCTTGCAGCTCTAGACTCCATCGCGCTAATCTCCCTTTCAGTTCCCGTCGGCTCATTAGCCATTGCAGACTCGCGTGGTCTGTTATAACTTTAAAGTGGTAGCCTTCAATATATGGCCGAAATTTCGCTATCCCCAAGACTGCTGCTAAGCATTCCCTTTCGGTGACTGTATAATTCCGTTGGGCGGAGTTCAACTTGTGAGAATAAAAGAATATTGGTCGTTCGTTTTCCTCATCGTCTAGTTGACTCAATACCGCTCCGACGCCGGTGTCGCTGGCATCGCACGAAATTATAAATTGGCGCTTGAAATCGGGGTTGGCCAAGACGGGCGCGCAAGCTAACTTTTCCTTGATAGCTTGAAATGAGGCGATCGCTTTTTCTCCAAATTGAAACTTACTGCCTTTTCTCAGCGTGTCCGATAGGTCTCCTGACGACGTTGAGAAGTCTTGGACGAATCGCCGATACCATCCTGCCATACCCAGGAAGCTGCGCACTTGGCGAGCCGTTTGCGGGATCGGAAACTCCCGGATGGCTTGGACCTTGCAGGGGTCCACTTTCAGCACTCCGTTTCCAACAATGAAACCGAGGTACTTTAATTCTTGATGACAGAACTTGGATTTCTCCAAGTTAATCGTCAGGCCTGCTTCACCTAACTTACGTGCTACCCCGGACAATAGCTCGAGGTGCTCCTCGAACGTGCTTGAAATGATAAGCAGGTCGTCCAGGTAGACGAACACTTTGTGTCTCCACTCCGCGGGGATGACTTGATCCATGAGGCGGCATAAGCGCTGGGGCGCGTTGCACAGCCCGAATGGCATCACTTTGAAGTGATAAAGAGGTCTCCCGGGAACGGTGAATGCAGTCTTTTCCCTGCTCTTCTCGTCCAGTGGGATCTGCCAGAATGCGTCTTTTAAGTCTACGCTAGACATGAAGTAAGTGTCTGGCAGACGAGCGAGTAGCCCCTCTATGTTTTTCAGCGGGTACGCATCTTTCTTTGTGACGCGATTGAGGTCGCGCACGTCTAAGCACATCCGGTGCTTATCTCCTCTCCGTACTAGCACTACGGGAGAGCTCCACGCGCTTGGACTGACCTCAATCACGTCCATGGCGAGCATGCGGTCCAGCTGCGCATAGAGGAGTTCCTCCACCGCTGGGGATACCGAATAGTGACGCCGTTTAATGGGAGCGGCGTCTCCAGTGTCTATCTCGTGGGACATGAGATGGGTGCGTCCTAGGCCTAAGGTGGCGTAGGACGGAAACTTCTGCAGGGTCTCGTTGAGGAGCTGGTTCTCCTCGGAAGTAAGGATGTGCGCATGAGATAAGATCTCCGCTTTGGGAATGGAGTCCCCGTTCATGTCAATGCCTACTTTAATGCTGCTGGCATTGAAGAGTTTACCCGCCGAATTCGGTATGACTCGCGGGGCTAGGTCGTACTTCTTCTAGAAGTCAACTCCTAGAATTAGTTCCTGGGATATGGAAGGGACAACGTATAGAGTGATGTCTTCTTCCCGGTCGGCGAATAAGATCTTAGAGTGTAAGATCCCGACGATACTCTGCGCTCGGCCATCGGCAGTAGTTACTACCGAGGAAAATGCTTTCCACCGAATGTGGTTGGCCTTTAAGAAATCCACTCCTGCTCCGCCTATCACGCTGATGCAAGCGCCTGTGTCCAGGAGGCCGGTCCAGGACCGGTTGAAAAGTTTCACATCCGCATACGGACGCGGGTCTCCATCAGCACGTGGCGAAACCTGCAGGGTTGTAGCTGCGATAGCGGCGGTGCACTTACGTTTCAGTTGAAACCGTTTACGAACTCTACGAATACGGGCGGAAGGCATAGCCTTCCCAAATATGCGAGCTCTGGCTATTTGATATTCTGACCATCGTTGGTCAAAAGGCTTATAATGACGACAAGATTTGTTCGAGAAGCTAGAGTCAGCGATGAAGGTCCCGGCTGGAGCTGTCTCGGGTTCCGGATGACGTTCCGAAATACTTTGTGACGTATCCCCGGTTGGATCGCCTGGTCGTTTAAGTATGGTGATGTTGGTTGGTAAGTCTGGGGTGTTTAAGGTTCTATGGCCGGTTGGTGGTTCTTCGAACTGCCCTCTCCGGCGTGAGGGAAGTCCGATCTCGGGTTTTCCCGACATCTTTGGCAATTTGCAGTAAAAACGTTTTCGAGACCACATCGGAAGCAAAAGGGTTTCTGCGGCAGCTTCAAGCATTCGAACATAGTATGTCCGGGCTCTCGGCAAATCCAGCAAATAAGCTTGCTGCGGTCGCGTTGCCTCAAGGCTACTGCGTCCACTCCGGTTCCTGACGAGGAGGGATCGTTAAGGTCTTCCTCCGATAGTTCACAGACGTTTCTCCGTACTAGAGCTCCCATCGTGAACTTCGGCTTCCTCGTAAAATCTTCTCTCGCTTCGCCCAAAAACCGCTCGATACTTCGACAAACATACACGAGTTCCGCCATGTCGGAGGTGTTGAATGTAAGAAGGTACTGTCCTATCTGCCGTTTGACGTTTCTTTTGACAATTTCGATGAGGTCTCGATTCGCTTTTGGGAACTTCATCTTAGCGTTGAGCCTTAGAAGGATCCCGTAATAGGCGTCGAACGTCTCCTGGTCGCCCTGAAGTCGCGACGACATTTGCCGAAATATGTCAAAGTCTGTCTCGAGGCTGCGGTACTGCTCGAGTAGGGCTAGACGTAGCGCCTCCCAGGTGGCTTGAGGGTTCTTTTTGATCCACCCCCAAAACCAAAGCTTGGGCTGCCCTTTCACCAAGTGGTGGAAGTTCAGCACTACGTCCGCCCACGAAGCGTTACATGCCTCGCGCTGTCTACTGACTTGCAATAGGAAATCATCGATGTTTAGGTCTTCGTTATCGAAGTGTATGTCCCATTTGGGGATGTTGTGGTATTTAGGAAACGAACTCGCCTGCGACGGCCCTCGCGAAGGTGCTTGCCTCTCGCCGGTGGGATGTGGCGACGAATCGTCTAGGTTAAAATAACTGAGTTGCGTCAAGAAGTTATCGACATTGGCGCTCCTCGCCATGTGTACGGGGTACACCTGGGGGTTGCGCGTCGGAGCTCCTCTCGGAGGCGAACTCGTACTCAGTATATATTCTGGCCGGCTGTTGGTAAACGCGGCCGCTGTCGTGATTGGTTGGGGGTATTGCTGGGGAGCTGTTCGGGGTGGTTCCGTTCTTTCCCGCGCTTGCACAGCGCCGATTCCCGTAGGACCTTGGCTGAACATGGGATTAGGCCCCATGACTACTTCCCGCAAGATGACTGCCATGTCTTGCCGCATGACGGCTCGACTGCGGTCTAGTTCTTCTCTGAAGTGCTTCAATTCTTCGGCGCGCCTCAACCCTACGGTAGCCATAACTACTTGTTGGATGTAGTGCTCGAACTGGGCACTATCGTTTGCGTCGCCTACGCCGGAACCGTCTGGTTCTGGTGCACTTTCCGCTCCGGATTGTCGAATGACCTCCGAAATGGGTATGAATCTCGTTAGGCTCGTGTGGCTGCTCGTCAATGGGAAACGGTCCCAGTATCCCGAGAGGGGGTACTGGATCTGATTCCCTGGCAGGCCGAAAACTACTGTACGTCTGGGGACCCGGAGTATCTGAGGATACACCCGGGTTGTCTGGGTTATCAAGTCTTGGAATCCCCTGCTCGTTGAGCGGTCCCGATTGTTTAGGGATTGCTCCATGGCTTGACGGGGTTCCTTCCCGTCCAAACCCTCTGGTTGAGCGGCGTGTTGGCTTCCAGGACGTTAGACATTCTGACTTTACTCAGGACTATATGGTCTTAATGCCCGCTCCGGTTAGTATTTATATATATACCGACCCGAGGCGGACCAAAAAGGAAAAGCTTTACTTAAATCTAAAAATCGACAGTGAATACTTTAAGGGGATTTCTTCCCTCTGGTAGCAGCTGGGGTCAGTAATTCAGGTGACCACAGATGCTGGTATAGATTGGGGGGGTTTTCGACGAATTTCCTTCTAATTGAATCAAAAGAAATGTTCGAAAATCGTACGCTAAGTCTTATAAGAATGAATAAATTGTTTAGGAATAATGTTTATAATCTATATCTATAGCAAAAGAAGCTGAATACTACTATTTAGCTGCTGTCAGCTTAGTACTATGAAATGAAATACTTAATCTACTTATGTACATCACTTAATAATAATATCTTACCACAAGAGCTTTTTACTATAGGTTGCTACTGTCTTACTACTGTGGAAGGAGAGGTCGAATCTCTGAGGGTGAGTCCTGAAGTCTACAATAACTTCAGGGAGTGAGCAAGGGAATTACTTTTCTGTTCTATCAATGCTGCTTCGGAATGTTTTCTTTAGTATTATACACTTTGGGGTTTGGTTGGGTTGCGGTGAGGTATAACGAAACTTCTCTGGCTGCGGCAACAGATGCGCGCGTAGGGAACTACTTCACCCCACTTGCCGAGCTCGCATGCCGGAGCTTCGTTACCTCCATCCTTTCGTGATCCCTTTCGCGCCGAGGCTCTACCTCGCCCGCTGGGATTAAGTGGCGTCCACGCACACGAGGTTCAGGCGAATTTCACATGCCCGAAGCTGGACTATGACTCCACCACTCCTCTTCAAGGATTGCATGAGAATACTGACACTCCTCCAAACCTTGCGGCTGACGAACGCGGAGAACAACTTCAATCCACGTCCCGGTCAAAGTTGGATTTGCGTGAGAAGATGGACTTACTCCGCATTGCGGAGCAAAACTCGCGCCACAGGCTCAACTACCTGTGTGCACTTGAAGGAGGATGTCTCTGCAACTACAAAACCACACAAACTATTCACAGATAAAGGGATATGCCCCATGCCGAAACTAGAGTTCCGAGGGAAAATGAATACTATCAAAAAAAAACATTTACTTAGGGTGCTACGGGCAACTAGTGCCTTAGCGTGCTTCTCATCGGGCCCCACGTTTTCCCGAGGCCTCATAAAATGGCCCCACGTTGGGCGCCACCTGTAACGTGCACGGTAAACAGCGGTCGCGCACTCGACTGCGGAAGCATTGTGGAAGTCCCTTAAGCCAACTTACTTCTTCATCTCACCACGTTGGTGCCACCTGTAACCCACTTAACAAGGCAGTAACACCCGGTCAAACTCCGCCAGCAATTCGCTGTCAGAACAGCGCCCTCTATTGAGCACGCTGATCTTCGTTACCTATATGAGTGACAGCTCCCCGAAGTCGTTGGTATAGAAGCCGCTGGGAGGACGATGGTGAAAGCGAAATGTAAGAGTAGGGAACAAGAGGGAAGAGAAACCTCCGCAACCCCAGAGACCATTCGATCTCCTTGAAAGACTTCAGACCCCTTCCATCCCGAGTCGTCCGTGACTAACAGCGGAGGATATTCGCACACGCGGGAGAACCCGCCTCTTATCCCTCGTCTTGGGTCGCCACCAGGTCTATGCCTGCATAATCCTCGATGCCTCCGGCTTCCGGCTACTTCCTGCCTCTACGTCGCGTGCTCTTGCGACTTGCACCGTACCCTTCCTTGTTCCTCCGATGTTCATACGAAAAGGATTATAAATGACCCCGGCAGATATCCTTACCAAGGCTGCCGGACCCGAATCCAGTGGCCCCCGCTTACAGGCGACTAGGGTCCAGTGAATCTCCTGAAAACAAGGAAGGGGTGTCCGGCCACTCGCTGCCAGGCATGACCTCCACCACGCGCTAGCTCGCCGGCGGGTGTGGGAGCTTGCAGCGAGCCCCAGACTGGGGTCACATTTAGTTTTACATGCCTGTCCTCTAATCTACTGATGTGCCGTACAATCCTCACTCCTTATATACGGTGGCTCGATGGTACGCCGCCGCTAACCGCGATAAGAAGCGGAGGTGGTGTGGTAACCACCGAATTTCCTTCGGCCCGATGAGGGCAGACCCCGAACAGATCTAATTTGAGAAACAGCATTGAAGTTCCAGCCAAGCTGAACTTCCGAACAGGTAATACACCCCTGAAAAACAAGGGAGGGGGGAAGAAGCGAGATGAAAAGATTTCCCCCTGTGCTGGCCCTCCCCGCTGCGCATAGGCGCAGACTCCATGGCCGCCGCGCCGCACTGTTAGCGACGGCCCCAACTCCGAAACGGGAGTAGAGACCTCTTACGTCAGGTGACTTTTACTCCCCTTGCCTTCCCTTGCTACTTTACCTCGGGTAACACTCGACCTCCCTCTTTCCAAAAAGAAATTTAAACTTCCATAATCGGTTCACTATCCGATCCGGAAACGAAAGAATTTAACGAACGTCATTTCAAATTCCATTGGGTATTTATTACGAAAGTATAAAAATAAAAATAATAATAAAAGGGAAAGAGAAAACAGAACTTAATCCTAGTCTACACCGTTCCTTATGAACTATTCTTAAATTTACGAACGCTGATTCGCGCTGCGGCGGGATATCCTCCTCCACCGATAAGCATGATTATGCTTCTAGGCCTACGGTCCAAGAAAATCCACTGCGTACAGGGACAATACCTCCGGTTCGACATCCGGAGAAATTTCGGAACTTGGAACGTGAAATACTTACAGACTAAAATCCTTAATGCTAAGTTCGAACGCTTGGTTCTATATTAAAATTAACTTACGTCAGATGTTCAAAAGATAATCTGAAAACGAAACACGACGACATCCGAATACACAATAAAAAACAACAAAATAACCGAGATATCCTAGCAGATGAAGGCATATACGTTGCCCTGATAGACACGAAGTCTCAGATTCCTATACGCTACGCGGATAGTTCGATTATACTACCGATAATTCCACAACGAAAAAAAACTTTACGTAAATACGCGAAACGAACTTTCACCTAATCTCATTGACCCTCCTTTGATATGTTCTTATCCCACAATTTCGGGACTTAATCGACGGTGAGTGGGCTTGACCTTGTCGTGAGCAAGATCCACACAACCCAAATAAAATTAGCAACCAAAATAAAAGAAACACGATACTCGGTAAAAGATACCGATTAGCGCGTCGTTAATATGCACTCTCGATGCCCCGTTTATGGGTTATATTATATAGCAAACATAAATGGAGTGTAAATATAGTGTAGTGATATTATATTATAGTGACAAATGTAGTAAAAGACTTACGTGGATTTCCTCTCGTCGGTGTGCGCACAGCGATGATGAACCCTTAATCCTGTTGAATCGTTATTTAAATATAATGCCACTACTTTGCTTTACCTACCCCCGCTATCAGATCGAATGCGTACTCGTGATGATATTAAAGGCCGTTCGGAGAAGCCGATATACAGGCCGTTGCAAGTCAACGACCCCAACACAACGTAGAAGAAACAAAAAAAAATCGTATGATATCGAAACTTAGCTCCCCAGTGGGTGGTGGAGGTCACAACTGTTGGTGCCGAAACAAAACAAAACGCGGAGGGTTTATAACCTTAGCCGTGGGTAATAACAAACCCTCGAGAGGGGTATATGCTACTACGCAAGTGGGACGTACCGCGAAAAAGATTTGCGTTGCTTTGCACTAGCGACGGAATTAATTTCGAAGGTCTTATTCCCGAACGTGGACCGAATGTACTGCATATAAACGTTATCCGAATGTAATGCGTATGTATTACTCGGGTGAAATTAATTAAAAACCTAATCGGACTGAAGGTCCTCAAAAAGCCGACGCGAATCGCGAACTAACCGAACCGCTGAGGTTACTCTATGTGCACTGATTGCCGAAACCATAAACTTGCCTCCTTAGGGGATGCTACTGCGACTACCGCGAATTAAAATTCACCTACATACGGTATCTAGCATATTTATAATTATGTATATATATAATCTAATAAAAAAAACTCTCGGGTCTGATAGTCAGCGCCCGCACTACATCACTTAATCGCACTACACTAAACTGTTGGTAGGTTCGTGGCGGCGGCTGTCGCTGCTGCTGGTGAGCCGGTGCTGGAGTCCCAATGCGGCTGTCGCTGGTGACGGGGCCGATGCTGCTGCGATACCAGGACTGGTATCTGTACCGATGCTGCGGTACCTGGTCTGGTAATTGTGATGCTGGGTCGTTACTGCTGCTCGACTGACGTTCTATACCAAGGAAAAAGGAAAATGAGCATGTTAGCGAGTGATAGACCATACGAGTCTCGCTCTAACACCTTCGTCGCGATCCGACTAAGTCTTACCTTCAGGAGCTTCGGGGATGCGCGTGGTTGAGCAGGTTTCCCCGTGTGGGTAGGATCGCCCCGCCGTGGCGGTCGTCCGGAGTGTCCCTGGGGAATTCACTGCGTGTCGTTGTCGTCGACTCCAGTCGGGTACCGACGGCGTTGAATTCTGCTTCTGGACGAATATTCGGAAGTCAGTTATGAGTGGAATATGAGGGCGACGAGCCAATAGCACTTACCCAGGTGATGCTGGTCGTAGAATCGCCTTGTTGGGCGCTCCTCTTCCGTTGTTTCGTTTAGTTTTCCGCCCCAATCTACTCTTGCGAGGCGCTTCTTAGCGCGTTTGGGGTCGTCTTCGACGAACTGCACTGCGTTTCGTGAACTGCACTGCGTTTCGTGGACTGCCCGCTGCGATCCTTGGGGATTTCGCCGCGATTATTTGCCCGGCGGTTGGTTGCCTAGGCGAGATCCATGCGAACGATTCCCCTTTTCAATTCCACTTTTTAGGGAAAATGCGTTCGCGCGAGGCGAGACTTCCACTTCCTGGGCCTGTACCCGCTGGGAGTATAGGTGCTTCGGTCGTCCCGTGGACGATGCGTACCGATTGATTCGGGGTGTGCCTCAGGATCAAAATTCCTTCAGGTCGAGGCCCGCCGAAATCAGTCAGGTCGCGTTGGATATCAGAAATCAAAAGAAAGCCCGTCGTTTGACATTTCGTTTTCAGTTCTATTATTCGGGCGATGGCTGGCGATGGTGGCGTTCAGACTCACAAAGTCCTCGTTTCACTTTCTTGCCGCGAGAGTGTCCGACATTTGGGCCTGGTTACATTTGGTAATTGTACGTTCTGTTGCCGTATTCTGGAGCCGTAGGTGATTTGCCGGTCGGCAAGTGGCGGGCTTCGTTACACATTATCGCCAACGAAGATAACGTTGGAGAGATCGAGTAATATCGTAAGCTTATATCGTAAGCCCAGTTTTGTATGTTAGTGCATAAGCATTTTTAGTCCGTCGCCTCTAGATGTTCTTTTTGTTAACGTGTCCTTAAAATAAAAGTAATATTTAAACTTTAAAAAAAATGTGGTTTTCATTTTAACGAACCAACTATATAACTATATGCTAATCGATATATGATAATCAATTTTCTGGTTACGGCTAAATTGAAAGCTCAACTGTCCAACAGGAGAAGCTGCGAATTGCCCAAAAGAAGAAACTTGACGGTGGACGCTTTAGCACACCTGGAGTAGCCGCGTCTACAGAGAGTGGATGAGCGAGAGACTCTTCTCTGTTAGTTCACCAGCCACAAGAACCAACAAAATGTGGAACCGATATCGCGACATCATCAAAGAGGTAGCCGAGACCTTTGTATATAGACTTTTTAGTATTATCATAACAGCGAGTTTTTTTATTTTGCTCTCAAATTGTCAGATGGCCGTTTAAAGGCTTGTGTCTTAAATGTTGCTGTCACCATTTTTTTGCATACTTTGATAACGAAGAAAGAAAACCAAATAAACTACACTCTCAGTAGGCTAATACATAGATTTAAGATTGTCACTAACACACATTGTCGTCGTCATTACATACTACTTTACTTTTGTCTTTGTCAGACACACACATAGTATAAGTTCCTTAGCTGTACTAGTCGTATATAAGAGAAGAGAATAAAGAAGTGAGTCAGTCTTATACCTGACACTCACCACAGCAGGTCGTTTTTATTACACTACTATAAATCTTCAGAAGCGGGATTCTTTATAAAAAAAAAAAAAAAAAACAGTCCAAATCACGTTAAAAAAATAATATAGATCGAAATAAAAAAGATAGTCACGACAGAAAAGAAAACAGAAAGTCATTCGCGCTGTGAAATTGAGTGCAACGTGCGTTTGAAAAAAAAAAACCCGATAAACAAGAACAGAAGTCGGCAACAAAAATGGACAGTTTTGTCGATGCTAAGGAGTTCTCAGCCGTACAGTTACGGGAGTGGTCGCATGTCCTATATAAATACCACGACGAGATAGGACATAAGCAAGAATAAGATGGTTGAGCTTATATCAAAAAATTACTGGTTTCCGAAAATGAAAGAGAAAATAAAAACACATATAGGGAATTGCCTCAAGTGTATAGTTTATTCGTCAAAAAAGGAAGAGAAGAAGGTTTTCTTCACAATATACCGAAAGGACAGACACCGTTTGAAGTCGTGCACATAGATCATTATGGACCAGTAGATAATTCCAGAGCTGTGACGAAATAGTGATAGACGCATTTACGAAGTTTGTAAGACTATACCCGACGAAGACCACTAGTACGAAAGAGGTTTTATATTTTTCGCAGATTGCTTTTCGACTTCTTCCCGATTTAATTTCCAAGATTATCAATTTAATTTTCAGTGAAATATTATTTCGCGACATTTCCAGCAAAGGTAAGCACAACAGATTAGAACACAACAAAAACAAATTCAAATGTCAGATGGAACACTGAACTTAATTTCTCTACAATAATGTGAAATGTGAAATTGCCCATAAATAACATTTGCAATTTTCGCTTTGAATTTTTCTTAAGGGTCTCTAATTTTATGAGGTTCGTAAGTTTTGTTTTATTAAAAAAAAGCCTAAATCCAACCAACTTTATATGGAAAATGGTTAGTTCGTGGTTGGAGAAATGTTTCTTTTATCAGCGTTTTTCTTGTAAACGTGTTTCCTATAAACACACAATTTAACATTAAAATATATGGGAAAGTACACAGCGCTTTTGATCAGGTTTCTTTTAAGCGAGGTTTTCTTATAAGCGTTAAATACTGTAATGGAACGTACCAGAAACGCTTTCAAATGTATTATATGTATTTGGACATACTTGTGATTTTAAGAATAATGAATTTAAGAAAAATGTACTCCCCACATATGAAGAGGTTATGAGTGAGTCTACTACGAGATCATTGCAAATGATAAAATCTTATCATGGTAAGTGCAAACAACTTCTTAAATTCCATCCCAACATTCCAAAAAAAAAGCTAGAGGAATTTGTGTCTGATAGTAAAGTTTTATTTGACATTTCATCGTATAAATGCTGTGATCTTTCGAAATGCAACTGTTTAAAAGATAGGAAGGTACCGCCGAATGAAAGAAATTTTCTTAATGATCAAAGAACGAAGAGGAAAATGATTATTGGGAACACAGATGTACTCGCTACAAAAAATAATCGGAAAAGTCTGAAAAGAAAACTGGAAAGGGAAACATCGGCATTTTGCCTTGCGGAAACGTCGACAAGTGTTTCGGCTTATGTTGTTAACAACAGTCCAACAACTGTACCACCTGATTCATGCGAAGATACAGACAGCGAAGATGTTTTTACAGTGTACGATGGCGATTCGAAGGAAAAGAAACAAAAAGAAAGAAAAACAATTATTTCAAACTTGCGATCGATATTGAGTATCAGACAGAGCGGCAGCCGCCATTGCCTCTGTAATCTTACAGGAATCTAAATTACGCATTATTGATAAGAGTAAACTTAGAAGAGAACGAAAACGGCCAGGGAAAGTGTTCAAAAGAAAGAGTCTGTTTCTGAGGTCAGTGCTTTATATTACGACGGTCGAAAAGTCAAAACTTTGGTCAACCAAAAAAAAAGGTAAATATTACCGCGAACAAGTGGTTGAAGAACATATTTCACTAATAAGCGAACCAGACTCAAAATACTTAGGTTACATTGCTCCAACATCAGGTACTGCTAAATGCGTTGAACAAGAGTTGTATAACTATTTCCGAACAGAAAACAAAACACTCGAAAATTTAGTAGCTATTGGATGTGATGGCAGTAATGTCAATGTTGGAAAATTTGGAGGGATCATCCGTCTGTTTGAAAAAAGATTGAATAGACCATTACAATGGATAGTTTGCATGTTACATATGAATGAGCTGCCATTCCGTCACTTATTTGGTCATATTGACGGCGTAACTTCGGGGCCAATAACCTTTGTGGGAGTAATTGGAAAGGATCTGGAAAATTGTGAAGAAACTCCGTTGCTCCGCTAAGGGTATATGCCTTATGCCTGGCAGGCGCCATAAGCACTATGATATTAGCGCCCAAGTCCAAAGATAATGTCCATATATTCGCATCATTTTCATCTTTTACTGTGAGGAATAGTGTCAATCTTCTTTTGAATAGACAACTATTGCACTCATGTACTTACGCACACTTGAGATCAGATTATTTCCAAGATAAATGCGTCTTAACGTCGAAGAAATATTAAGCAGGCGCCATAAACACTGAAATTAGCGCCAAATTCTAAAGATTATAACCATATATTCGCATAATGTACGTTCTGGGTGGCCCGCTTCGCGGGATCTTAGGGTTTCACCTATCTTTCCGCAGGGTTTAGCACGCTCACGCAACTTCGTTGCTCCGCTAAGGGTATATGCCTTATGCCTGGCAGGCGCCATAAGCACTATGATATTAGCGCCCAAGTCGAAAGATACTGTCCATATATTCGCATCATTTTCATCTTTTACTGTGAGGAATAGTGTCAATCTTCTTTTGAATAGACAACTATTGCACTCATGTACTCGTACTTACGCACACTTGAGATCAAATTATTTCCAAGATAATTGCGTCTTAACGTTGAAGAAATATTAAGCAGGCGCTATAAACACTGAAATTAGCGCCAAATTCTAAAGATTATAACCATATATTCGCATAATGTACGTTCTGGGTGGCCCGCTTCGCGGGATCTTAGGGTTTCACCTATCTTTCCGCAGGGTTTAGCACGCTCACGCAACTTCGTTGCTTCGCTAAGGGTATATGCCTTATGCCTGGCAGGCGCCATAAGCACTATGATATTAGCGCCCAAGTCGAAAGATACTGTCCATATATTCGCATCATTTTCATCTTTTACTGTGAGGAATAGTGTCAATCTTCTTTTGAATAGACAACTATTGCACTCATGTACTCGTACTTACGCACACTTGAGATCAAATTATTTCCAAGATAATTGCGTCTTAACGTTGAAGAAATGTTAAGCAGGCGCTATAAACACTGAAATTAGCGCCAAATTCTAAAGATTATAACCATATATTCGCATAATGTACGTTCTGGGTGGCCCGCTTCGCGGGATCTTAGGGTTTCACCTATCTTTCCGCAGGGTTTAGCACGCTCACGCAACTTCGTTGCTCCGCTAAGGGTATATGCCTTATGCCTGGCAGGCGCCATAAGCACTATGATATTAGCGCCCAAGTCGAAAGATACTGTCCATATATTCGCATCATTTTCATCTTTTACTGTGAGGAATAGTGTCAATCTTCCTTTGAATAGACAACTATTGCACTCATGTACTTACGCATTACATTACGCATTCACAGAGACATCAGTCGACAACCGAAGTGTGCGGTAGTGCTCTTGCAAAACGTACATACTTCCAAAACCACCAACTTTTATTACCCAATAAAAACAACAGTGTTAGGTTTTACCTACCTGTTCGAATCCGAAAAGGTGCTACCTGTGCTGAAGTGATTATTATCATATCAGTGAAAGTGATTAAGTGCCAACGAAAAATAAAACAAGAAACAATTGAAAAAGAGACAGTAAGTGATACCCAACACCAAATGGGGAAAAAAGAAAAGAGGAAGGATGACGTCAACTTGGCGCTGTCCAGCCTCGTAGAAAAAATCAAGTCAGGAGTAGCACAGCATGGAAATGCGTTCCTTGCGTCGCTACACGAGAAACTCACCATTGTTGATGAGCTCTACATCGACCAGCCCGCAGCCGAAGAAGACGAGGACGAAGAGGAATCAATGGAGGTCGCCGATCTTCCAGATGAGGATTGAGAATCTGAATCAGATTCTCCAGCAGAGTCGGAGACAGAGATTTCTTCCAGCGAGGACGAAGAAATTCCCCCATTACAGGAAGATGAATTTCGGAATGTACCAGCTAAAAAGCGGAAAAAATCCGATAGCCCTCCACCAACACCCGTTCCAGCAGCAGCTGCTACAACAACAACAAAACCAACCATATCCAAACCACCAACAACAAAACAACAACCAACTATTCTCCCAACAACACCTTCATCAGCTACACCTTCCACCTCAGCAAATGTGCAACAACAACAGCCAAAACAAACAATAATGCCGCCGATTATCTGCTACAAATTAAATGTAGCGGAGCTTAGTAAACACCTGAAGGGATTACAGGTAGAATACAAAATCCACAACATAAATATAAGCAAGACGATAATTACCACAAGGACAAAAAAGGATCACCAACAAATCCGGGATTTTCTCAAAAACATAAAAACGGAATACAACACGTATACCTGCAAGGAAGACAAGAAGACCCTTTTGGTTCTTAAGGGCATCCATCACAGCTATCTGGTAGACGACATAAAAGATGAGTTAATCAGCGCCGGTATACAGGTAATTGAGGTGACCCCTTATAAAACAACAAGGACTGACCGCAAGTTTAATAGCTTCGTCGTCCAAGTTGAAAAAAATAGCGACATTTCTTTTATTTTCAGCAAAAATTTATTGTTAAACCAAAAAGTTTATTGGGAGAAATTCCAAACCAGTGGCATTACGCAGTGCAAAAACTGTCAGAAGTTCGGTCACGTTGCCAGCAACTGTGGTATGAAGTACAGGTGTGTCAAGTGCAAGGTCGAGCACCTACCTGGAAACTGCCCACGTAGTATCGACAACAAGAAGGACGACGCAGTATTTTGTGCTAACTGCCAGAAGAATGGACATCCAGCGAACTACAAGGGATGCCCCAAATATAAGGAGAAAGTTGCCGAGAGGCTCAAAAACTCGCAAAAGAAGAAGGAACAACGTCAGTTCGCCGTCAACTCAGCCTCGAAAGCGATTAAAGCTGGTCTGAGTTTTGCAGATGTCGCAGCTTTAGGGAGGACAGTGAAACCACAAGGCAATCCAACAACGAAACCAGTGGTCACCAAGCCAGCAGCAAAACCAAGTTTCACCGGCAAGGCTACCAATAAGCCCGCACCATCATCAACATCAAGGAACACTGTTCCTTCCGGTAAGACTTCGTCTAACATCTTTGAGGATACTGAAAGATTGTTCGGCACTGACCTTTTAACCCTTCTCCAGAAGGCAAGAAAGGTTGTGCCTAGCAACTACGGCATCCTCGACGATAGGGCGAAGACAATTATACTGGGCAAACTTATTTGTGAATTATGTTCCCAATAAATTCGCTCAGTATCTTAACATATAATGTAAATTCTATCTATTCCACAGCCAAACGAAGTTCCTTAAGCTTATTTATTAAGTCTAAGAAACCCGACATTCTTCTCTTACAGGAAACAAGATTGAGCCCAAACAACCCATACAAGCCGGATGGATACAAGACATATCGGGAAGTTAAGTCAAGTGACCGAAGTGGGACAGCGATCATCGTCAGAAACACCCTTAAGTGCCAAAAGATACAAATACCAGGACTGACAAGCATGGAAACAACAGCCGCTACCATCAAGTTGTCTGAGGTGGAAAATCTGCTGGTTATTTCGGTCTACAACCAATGCCAGGCGCCAAGAGGAAACATCATGCACGATTTAACTGTTATCCACAACATGTGCAGCACACACACCTATTGTGTGATTGGAGGGGATTTCAACGCCAGACACCAGCTTTGGGGAGACGATGAAATATCACCACAAGGGACGGCAATAGTGGAGTGGCTGCATGGTAATGCACATCAACACTCCCTAGTGGTGATTTCACAACCACTAAACACCTTTCCAAGAACACCATCGATGCTGGACTTTTTCTTGGCTTCATCGAACTTCGTCAACATCCTACCGGACTTTCGGAATTACTCCTGCCTTGCGCACGTAAGTGATTCTGATCATTTGGCTGTAGAACTTCGGATTCGACTGAACCATAGAATAATGGTGGAAAATCCTGCACCAGAGCTGCACATCAAATTCAACCGGATCAACTGGATCCAATACGAGTCGGACATCGAAGCAAATGTGATACTGCCAGCAATGGACGAAAACCTCGGCAACAACGAGATTGGCGGAGTCATCAATCACTTTGAAGCCGTAGTTAACGCAGCTGTAGACCGACAGAAGACAACCCGAACCAGCAAAGACAGATATGGGCACCTACCTCAACACATCCAAGCAATTCATGCACACAGACAACGGCTGCGAAAAAGGCTACAGAGGATTCTCCACAGAACTTGGAACACCCACAATGACGAGTATAGAAGTGTACATTCCCAGCTGGAATGCACCAACGTCATGTTTCGTCGTGCTGTGAAACACTTCAGGGACAACGAATTCAGGCAGAGGCTGGAAGACATAAAACCAGGCCCCGACGCCTTCAAGAAAATCAAGTCGCTGGTTGGAAAATCGAGGTCAATGCCTGAAACCATTGAACACGGACAAGATACTGCCACCACCGCAATTGAAAAAGCCGAAGCATTTGCCACCCACTTCGAGAATAATTTCACGGATCGACCACCAACGCACCTTCCAGAATTCCTAGAAGTAGTGGAAGCACAAGTTCACGAGGCCACAATGTCAACCGATGTCATCACGACTTTCAACACCAGGAATCCAGCAGATGACCCAAATAGCGACGAAGTCTTCACCAACACAGAAGAGGTTGGTAACATTATCCATAGCGGCAACTCAAAGAAGTCATCCGGAACTGACCAAATTTCGAACTTTTTGCTCAAAAAGTTACCAAGCGTGGCCATCCTTCTACTGACCATCATATTCAACAACTGCATTAACAACAGCTATTTTCCGAAATCATGGAAAGTAGCGAAAGTTGTGCCAGTGCCCAAGAAGACAGATCGAACAAATGTCAATGGATACCGACCAATAGCTCTCCTGTGTTGCGTGAGTAAAATTCTGGAGTCATTGATGCTGCGAAAGATCAACCAACTGTGTGCGGAGAGAGGCATAATCCCGACGTATCAATTTGGATTCAGAGCTAGACACTCTACGATACATCCCCTACTGAAGCTTCATAGCGACGTCACCACGGGACTCAACAAAAAGGAGACAATTGTAGCCTGCTTGCTGGACATCGAGAAGGCCTTTGACAGCGTCTGGATTAAAGGACTGATCTTCAAACTAATGGAATATGGTTTTCCGCTCAATATGGTGAGACTTATTAATAATTTCCTAACAAATAGAATTTTCTTCGTACAGGTACAGAATGAGAAGTCGTCAGTCAGAAGCATCAACGCAGGTGTACCCCAAGGATCAAGACTCGGTCCGATCCTCTTTAACATCTTCACAGCTGACCAGCCAATGAATGAAGGCCGAAGCAAAACGCTTCTGTACGCAGACGACTCAGTGACCTACGCCACCTCCCTGTCTCCAGAGATAGCTGCACGAAGAGTTGAGACCCACATCAGGAATCTTTGGGACTACTATCTTAAGTGGGGACTGAAGATAAATAGCAACAAAACGGATCTTATCTGCTTCCGCAATCCTGTAACAGCGACCGGAGGACGCCGAGCATTTGCAACCCGCTGCCGTAATATTAAACTGAATCTTCCAGATGATACAGTGGTTCATACCAGAACATCAACGAAATATCTGGGAATCAACTTCAGCGAAAGATTTAAATTCAACCAGCATGCTGACATTACCCTCAAAAGGGCAAATTTTGCATTGCATCTAGTGCACCCGCTTCTCAAGAAGCGCAACGGGCTTAGCAGAAAAACCAAGCTGCTCATATACAAGCAGCTCATCAGACCAGTGATAACTTATGGTTGTCCCATCTGGTTGACAATTTCACCATCAACAATGAAGAAGATCCAGCTTTTCGAAAGGAGAATACTTCGGACCTGCACAGGACTTTGGCGAAACCCGACAACTCTGAAGTACTACTCAACGAGAAGACTCTACGAGGAGGCAGGAATCGCACAGCCGATCAACAAATTTATGATGGAACTATCAGGAAGACTCATCCGAAACCTTGCAGACCACCCAAACACAGAAGTCCGGGAATTAACCCAGCAACAAATGGAACCAAGCCATCGGTATCTAAATCCTCGCGCCATCACGGATGCTAGATTTGACGACATCATCCACAACGAAGATACTCCGTTCTACGAAAAATCGGTAAGACATTACAGGGGGTGACTTACTCCCTGTAATCAACGCTAATACTATATTTTCTTTTCTTCCCAACAGGAACAATTAGCTAAATATCATAATATAAATAGATTAAGAGTAGTCATAAATATAGTTTTGTAAAACTTTTGTAAACCTAGCCATAAGAAATTCGTCGGGCCCCTTTTGTTGAGCCGACATTTTTAATTTTAGTTATAAGTCTAGATATAAGTCAATTTTACATATTAGATTGAATAAAAATAATTTCCTAATCGTAAATCATGTACTTACGCACACTTGGATCAGATTATTTCCAAGATAATTGCGTCTTAACGTCGAAGAAATATTAAGCAGGCGCCATAAACACTGAAATTAGCGCCAAATTCTAAAAATTATAACCATTTATTCGCATAATGTTCGATCGGGGTGGCCCGCTTCGCGGGATCTTAGGATTTCACCTATCTTTCCGCAGGGTTTAGCACGCTCACGCAACTTCGTTGCTCCGCTAAGGGTATATGCTGGTTGTCTGGCAGGCGCCATAAACACAAGCAAATAAGCGCCGAATTGAAAAGATAAGGCGAATTTATGCGCATCATGTCGGGTCTATGTACCGCTCGCGGAATCTTAGGATTTAAACTGGTTTTTCCACTAAATAAGCGAATAATTCCAAATATGAACTCCATTTACTCGCATGATTTGCGGTCTGCTTTAATCAAATGTATACAAATTCTGTCCATTTTATGAACTTTTTTCTCCTTTATTTGGAGGAATGCTATTATTTTCCAATGGTAAGAGCATCTATTCAACAAATGTACTATCCGCACTTGGGCTATGGTTATTTCCTAAACAATTGCGTGTTAAAATAGAAGTAATGTACATTTAAAATCCATTGAATTCACACAGAAATCCATCTGTAAGATGCAAGAAATCATGAGAATCACGGAGAGGGAAGTTGTGTAGAATATATCCTGCAAGAGTTTTGATTGGTTGTCAAAAATATTATCAATTCGAAATGTCTTCGACAAAGTGTATATAAGAAGTGGTATTTTTCTGAATTGTCGCATTCTTCGTCGATGCCTGGAGCAGTGCGGTTGCTCCCAAAATAGTGAACAAGTGAAGTGATTTGGTGTATTGGTTACTATTAACCAAAATCGTTCTTTTTAGGACGACTAAATATTCAATGAGAGATATTGACCAATTTCAATTGAGGAAGGGTAATGAGGGGAATAGGTGGATATGGTGAATAAATCCGTTCTTTTTAGGACGAGCAACAATTTTTTAAGAGATTTTACACGTTTTTTTAAAAAAAAAAGAGGGGAAGAGGTGAGTGTGGTGAATAACTACATCCCCCTCCATATTACTGGGAACAAATATTTCTTTCAAGTGATTTGATTGGCTTTAAAATTTTATAAATTAAAGTGATGAGATGAATAACAAAACAATAAGCCCGCATCATATGCGGGCTAAATCTGAAAATAAATTGTGCGGGCTTATGGCATGCGGGCTTTTGTGCTGCGGGCTTTTTCATAATTTGGCGTGCGGGCTTTTGTTACGCGGGCTTTTCATATGCGGGCTTATAGGGGTTTCCCTCGTATCAAACCCTACAGAAAGTTTAATAATGTTAGCAACTTACGTCGTAAAAGTGTATGCTCCAACCTGGTTCAATATTAAAAGCCAACATACCTGCAAAGATGGACCAGGCATTTATGGGATTTAATCTCGAAAACTCGCTATCTCTCAGTGGAATTTCAGACTGTTATTGATCCTGTAATCAAACGTAATAGCTTCTTTGCGCATTCAGAAAACTTATTGCTAGCAATGTTAACTGATCCGAAAAAACACATCAGAGAGTTGACTCTGCGCCGTATTTTAAAAGCTCGTGCTGGAAAATCTAATCGACTACGAGTTTTTGAAGTCCCAAATATAAAATTAGATGCAAAAGTGTATGACCTTATCGATTGGTGAAAGGATCTTTTTGAACCACCCATGTTAAAACATATTTCGGACGCTGAACTTAAATGCTTTATTGCTCAGGAAGAAAACAACCAAACTGAATTTTTGGGGCTACCATGTCACACCCAAGCTGTTGAGAGGACAGTTAAGACCGTAACAGAAGCCTCAGCAACCTTATGTACAAAACAAGCACGCGAAGGATTTATAAAATCTAAGATTGGTTCTCGTAAATTGATAGCAAAATTTGACAGCAGAAAAGATTTTTGTATAAACTAATGTCAATTTAAAATCATTCATGAAAAAAGTTTCTTTTAATAAATCCAGTGTAATAAAAAAAATAATTTTTGTTGTATTTTTAAATAAAAAAAAAGTTCATAAGTGGATTTTCTTTGCATTGAAAATATATTATTTAATGCTCTTTTTTATTAAGAAGTGGAGGCAGAAGATGATGTCCGATTGCGGTAATATTTTGGGAGTTTATTTACAACATCAATTCGCAATGTTTTTTCACTATTAGAATCGATGACTAAGAAATTTTTTTTTTCATACAAATGTGACCCACCCTAATGCGTACCCCGGACATTAACTCCACATTAGCTAAACTGGGTAAAGCAAAATGGTTTGCTACATTGGATCTGACATATGCATGTCCGATATACCAAAAACAGCGTTCTGTACCATGAACGGGAAGTACGAATGGCTTCGGCTACAATTCGGCTTAAAAAACGCACCAGCCATCTTCCAAAGGACGATAGATGACGTACTGAAAGAGTTCATCGGTAGAATATGCTATGTATATATTGATGACATTGTCATTTTTGGTAAAAGTATGAACGAGACTCTCGACAACATAGATACAATCCTTTCAAGATTGCGGGCGGTAAATCTCAAGGTTAACTTGGAAAAAACCACTTCTTAAAAACCGAGGTTGAATTTCTCGGGTATGTTATTATTCCTGATGGCATACGTGCAGATTCGAGCAAGGTGGCTTGTAACATCAATTTATTCGTAGTCTCTTGTTAGCTTTGTGTTTTGACCTTAAATAAAAATGACTGGACATGATCGATGCTCACGAGCAGATGTCAATGTTACCGAGCTTGTCTTCGAAAGGAGTCTGGCAAAAGAGATTTCCGGCTACAAGCTTTCTTTTGCTCATAAGCCACCGAACGATTATGTTCGCTTCCTAATAAGAGCTTCATTACATTTTATACTTTTCATTAAAATAAGAGTGTTATTATATATCGATAAATTATAGAATTGCCTATACTATTTGAAATATAAATAATAAAACAAGTAGTGAATTAAAAATAGGGAAGGTGTTGATAAGGGTAAGAATGTTGAACTTAAACAAACATGTGTGCTATTGAACTAACACCATTTTTCATAATTATGCATTCGGTAGGATTCAGTTGGTGTTCTTGGTCCCAAAAATCAAGGTAGAGCGTGTTGTTCAGTAAGGCTGAAGAGAGAATCGTTCGAGATTCTCATCGATGTGGCAATTACAACGAAAGTCTACCTAACCTCACTGAAACCACAACCAAATGCAGCTAAATCTGTTCAACACGTGGAAATCCGCCAGACCCGTACGGCGTTACGACACTAAGATTGCACGTGCACATGCACAAATCCACGCATGACAGCCAAGATCAAGCCAATCCAGCCAGTAAAATCTCCATCGTCAACTGCATCAGACCGAGTTAGACCCTGCCCCACGAATCCAGAAGACCGCGCCTTGTTCCAGTTTGTTATGCACAATTAGTGAAATATATATATTATATATATTGTAAAAAAAAAAAACAGTGAATTGCTTAAAAAAAAAAAAAACCTAACTGCTATTCCTATAATTAAAACTACAATTAAGATACCTACATAAATGTCCTATAAAAATCTACTAAAATTTAAATAATTGCCTACCTACATCTATACATATATATTTGCTACCTAAACTTGTCATATAACATATTTCACCACTATAACATTTTTCGTATGACAAAAATTTCCTTGCTTAAACTTCTTATAATATTCTAAATAATTCGTTTTCTTCATGCATACATATTTGCACGCAAACTCAACATGACTTGCATTAAATAATTTCATTCACTCGCTTTATAATTGCAATATATTCTCGAAAGGTTGTATTAAAACCCATAAAAAGTATATTTATGTATCTAGTAGATTTATATGATCCATTTGAATTCGTCGGTTGTCATAACTTTTGATCAATAAATTTCATTTTCATTTCGATTATGTATAACATAAAACATGCATTTTTGTTTGTGGTATACATTGAATTAGTCATGTCTAGCTAATTTCCCCCTTCATCGGTCATCTTCATCACCAACATCGTCGCCGTCCACTCTTTCGGCACACATATGTGTTTCCGCATGCGATGACACCTAGCATGCAAAGAACCGGTACTACACACACCCCCACACACAGTTTGAGCCAGCTCTGGTAATCAGTGCTCAAATACAACAGTCATCATTATATGTAGCTGTTCCTTGTGAGAAATCCCCCGTTCAGATCTATGAAGATCTAGGGTCTACTCTGACGTATGTTAGCAACGGTTCGGTCTTCTCTTAATAACATTTCCGTCATTCATTCTCAATCGTCACCTCTCCCCACGACCCAACCCTGAGCAGCCGGAAGAAAACGTTAGAAAGGGAGCATTGGAGGTGAATTGAATGGAATGTATTGCGTATAACACTTATGATATGAAATGTAATGTCATCTTGCTTCCTTCAAATAAATAGCAGTAGACGCATGGACGCTTTGACTTTGACTTTGAAATTCATTTTTTTATTCATTGATAAATATCTACTTACATACTAGACAAAAATGATTAAACCTAACTTAAAATTAACAGGATACTTATTCTTATTTATTGGTCCTTATGCGAACGCTCTAAACTTAACTATATCTTAGAATTATTGCCTTTCGGCCTACGAACTATTTTACGAACTAATCTTACATATATATTCCTCGAGAAAATTTATTAAAACTCGGTTTCATTATTGGGATTTTATATAAAACAAATTACAAACTACCTATTCTACTTACTTAAACTACTTAACGTATTCTAACTATAATTAGGATTCTGAGCACTCGTTGCCTTGCGCAACAAGTGGTCAAAATCCCAATTGCTTTCCGAGCGCCTGGCAGTCGTCAACGTGCACACGCGCCGCCGTGAGCCAACTGAAGCCTTACAGCGTCAGTCAACTCCCGGAAGCACCACCACACGTTGGCGAGCCCGGCCTCTCCCAAAAACGCCCTAGCTGACTTAATCTAACTTATAAGCTAAGAGGAAGTTACCTAGAGTAACGCACCGTCCTGGGAGGGCATGTTGACCCCTCCCCCCTCAACAAGCCACCAAAATTCGGCGAATTGCTTAGACGCATGGACGCAGTCGCAGTAATATGTACTGCCGACATATGCTACAGTTAAAATGGCGCCCAAATTTCACAAGGGGCTATTCCAGCCCAAACACAAAACATAAGGAACTTTACAATTTTATATTTGATTCTGTTTATTCAATTTAAAGAATCGTTCACATACATACGTCATGATCTGATTGGGTCACAATGTACGCAACATTGAGCTTCGACCTGTTTAGCGAAATTGATAGGATTTGTATTGGAAGGTGTTGTGTTTAGCACTGCATAGTGGGTTAGAAGGCAATGAAAAAGAAATTTGTTTTTTTTGCTATCGTCACTAATGCAATTAAATGATAGTTAGAAGTGTTTCAAGAAGCTTAGGTTTCTCAACATTCCTATCACTCCTTTAGGTGGAAATTAGAGTTTTACGAACAGGGCTGTCCATTTCGTATTTCTTTTCACATTTTTCCAATAATCCGATTCAATTAAAGGTTCAGTGCGTGTTAATTTTTGATTTTCAGTGTGCAAGAAGAGGTTTTGAGAAATCGGAGTTGATACGAGGATGAAGAGTGATGGAGATGACCGAAATTATGTATATGAAAAATTCTAATACAATCACACATTTGTTGATGTTTTAGTTGAGAACAAATTCAAGATTTTTTTTGTGTTATATTCCGCATTGTGAAAAATTTTTTTTTGTATAATTTTTAACCACTTAAGTATTATTACATACTATATTTTTTTAAATGGAGCGTTTGGATTTTGCGTGTCTGGATCCAGACGAGATTAGGTTTGAATGTCAGTTGAGAGGTCTTCCGCTGGTAGGCACAGTTAGGCAATTGGCTACAGAGCTAAAGAAAATTACTGACGACGAACAAAGAGGCATTAAGACTTTTAGACCCGTTGCCGTAAATAGTTCAAATTTAGAAATGGAAGCATGTCAAGAGAAGTTTGATCGATTAGAGTCGTTGGTAACAGAATGCATAAAATCTGCAAATCAAGAAAGTGAGAAGCAAGCTGTTTCGAAAGCAATCCATTTAAGAAATAGACTTAATTTGTTGGCAGAAAGAGAACCAAACTTTAAACTATCGATTGAAAATCTCAAGGCAAAGTTAAAACGTTTAATTGACCATATGCTAAGCGTGGATAATGGTGCTGGTCCAAGTTCACCGTTGCATTTTGTCGAAGTACAAGGCGGCGAAGATCAACAGTCAGTCGAACAACAGCAGGTGATATCAGTAGGTACCAGTGGCGTGGCGTCCATATAACACGATTCCTACCGTCTTCCCTTTTAAAAATCCACCAAAAGTAAGCACTATCTGCCAAATAAATATATGAAAAATGAAACCCGTCCCGTATTTTAATTATAAAATAAAATCTACACACACACTCACACATAAGCTATCGAATAAGTTTAATATTTTCATTCTACCTCTCGTCTGTATCTTCATACTTCATTCAAGAATCAAGATTCAACCACATTCCACAATCCACAAATCACAAACAACAAACCAACGAAGAGTCACAAAAATACTCTTAGTAAAAAGTTTTCAACTACCGCTGCTCTCTATAATAGAATAAAAAATATTTTTCCGTCTTATTTACTTGTTTTATATCCCTTTCTTCTACAAGCATTGCGGTTCCGATCCTCTTTGTTCAACACCCGCTTTTATATTCAAAGAAAAATACGCTACATTTCGTCTTATAAACCAAATCTCACGCTGAATACTTGGAATTGTTTCATTTCATTCTCCCTTTTGCGATTAGCATTGCGTTTCAATCGGAAGATATCAACATGTTGCAGGAATGCAGGTGCTACGTTTGACTCGTTTTTTTGCAACATTGTGTCTAATAACACGGTGTTCTTTGACTTATTTCTTTTTTCTTATGACATAATATCTGAATGTGTTATGTGGGTTGATTCTTGATTTTGAATTTGATGTCGATATTGATATGCGTGTTGATGTAAGAAGTTGAGCTTTCATTTTTCTCTCTTGTGATAGTTAATGCTTCGATGTTTTT
The DNA here is from genome assembly GCA_949715645.1 of Portevinia maculata. Taxonomy (NCBI): domain Eukaryota; kingdom Metazoa; phylum Arthropoda; class Insecta; order Diptera; family Syrphidae; genus Portevinia; species Portevinia maculata. The sequence goes on from OX454528.1 coordinate 38,866,975, forward strand.
ACAAATTTATTGTTATACTTTTGTCTTATGCAATAAAATATGTCAGAATATTATGGCAATTTGTCAGCAGAGTAAATTCAGCATATCGCTTAAGAGAAGTTCATGTCAAATAAAATACCGACACTTGTTTTTTTTTTAAGCAGGAATTCAAATTTTAATTTAGAATCAGTTGGAATTTATTGACAGACTGCGTTGCACAAGTGCAATAACTTGAAAAAATCTAGTGTTTTGTAAAGCCAATTTGATAAAATCTTAAATTAAAATAGTGAAAAGTTAGATGTGAAAGTGAAAGTGAAGGTTAATGTGTAATTTTTTAGTTTCTTTTATTACCAACTTACTGATAAAAACATTTTAGCTTCTTAATTTTAGTGCAGTTTTAGATTTTTTTTTGGAAATGTCTTTGATTAGTGTAGATTGCTGTTTAACTGATTTCCTCCTGGAGGATTCAAATAGTTTTAGTAAGCTATCTTTTCTTGATAAAAAAAAGTTATAGACGTAGGGCGCTCTATGCCTTTTATAAATATTAATTACCAAAGGAGAGATGGTTTTGTGACACATTTTAATGTTTCCTTATACCAAAAATATAAGTGGCTAACTGGGAGTTGCAAGCTTAATAAAATGTTTTGTTTTCCTTGTCTTCTTTTTTCAAACTCCGCCAGTGTTTGGAGCCGAACGGGTTTCACTGATATAAATAATTTAGTTAATTCTTCGAAAAAACATATTAAGACAGAAAAACATATTCGTTGTTGTTTATCCCTACACGAATTCGGCACGAATCGCATTGAAACTTCTTTAGGAAATTCTTTCGTTGTTCATAATAAAAAAGTAGATAAAAATCGGAAACTAATGGAACGTTTTATTGACACGGTCATTTTATTAGGCAGACAGGAGTTAGCATTTCGCGGTCATGATGAAAGGTCTAGTTCAGATAATCGTGGCAATTATGTCGAAGGGGTTTATTTTTTATCTAAATATGACACTTTATTGGAATCCCATTTAGAGCAGTGTTCAAGTACACACAATCCAATTTTTTCAGGTTTATCCAACGATATTCAAAACGATTTGATACATAGTATCGCGGCGGTTATTAAATCCGAAATTAAAACGGAAATCAAGGATGCTCGGTTCGTGTCGATTATGATCGACGAAACATCAGATTTGAGTCATAGGGAACAACTGAGTGCCATATTTCGGTACTTGTCAGAGGATGGTATACAAGAAAGATTTCTTGGATTTTTTGACGTTAGCGCAAGTCGTAATGCAAATGAGTTATCCAATCAATCCAAACTGCAAGGAAAAGTTAATAGGACAATCCTACGATGGTGCCGCAGTTATGTCCGGCGAGGGGGGTGGTGTTCAAAAGAAGGTCCTTGATGAATGCCCGATGGCAAATTTTATTCCTTGTTATGCACATGTTTTAAATTTAGTACTATCCCGATCTCTAGAAAACATAGCAGAACTTAAACTATTTTTTGGCTATACTAATAGCATCGTTCGATTTTTTAATAAATCCACAAAGCGGTCCAATCTTTTAAAACAAATTTCCAATCGACGCATGCCAGGAGTATCGGAAACTCGATGGCATTATCATTCAAGAATAATAAACGTAATCTTTAACTGTAGAATAGATATAATTGAAACTTTTAGTAAAATAATTAATGACTCTAGGGAATGGGATACTGACACACTTTCGATGGCAGAAAGTTTATTAAATAAATTAGAGAGCAAGGAATTCTGTTTTTTGCTTCATACCCTTTCTGAAATATTTGCAAAGACCGATGTATTATTTAATTTAATTCAAAAAAAACAAACAGACGTTAGTTATGCCAAGCAAGAAATCGAACGTTTTGAGTCATGGATAAGCTCTGACTTTTTAAATATGTTTGAAGTTATTTATGACAGCGTAAATGATTGCATCGAACCTCCACGTAAACGCAGGTTGCTTGACTTCGATTTGAAGACGAATTATAAGCGCCTTTTTGTTGAAATTAAAGACAATATAGTTAGCCAAATAAATGCCAGATATAAATCATTTAGTAATCTTACATTTTTGGATTTACTAAATAATTTGAAGTATGACACTTTTTCTCGTTCCAGTCCAGATGTAAAAATATCTTCCCTAATTAAGTTTTTTCCTAGAATTTTTGACTTCACGGCATTAAAAAATGAACTTAATGTTTTATATTCTTCGTCGTCACTTCGGCAGTTTGAGGTTCTCGACCTTCACAACCATTTGAATAGTGAAGCATTGAAAGAAGTGTTCCCTCAAGTCTTAAAATTAAGTAGTTTACTTTTAACACTTCCCATTTCCGTCGCCTCCGTTGAGAGGTATTTTTCTGCTTTAAAAAGAATTCATACTTATTTAAGAAACTCACAGGGCGAGGATAGGCTCTCTGATTTAGCCCTCATATCGATAGAAAGAAGACTTCTTCTTAAAATTAAAAATAGACCAAACTTCTATGAAAGGGTATTGGCAGAGTTTATCAAAAAAGATCGTCGAATAGCATTAGAATACAAATAATTATAAAGAACTAATATTTTAACAAAACTTTTCACTTTTTTTTTTTTAAGTGTGTGAATTTTAGCTGTTTTTAATTTTGATTTATTTATATTGCTGACATTATTATTTGTATCGTTTTTATATTTTAACAAATATAAAGAATTATCCATATAATTCTTCTGAATTTTCTTATTTTAAAATTACTATCCACATTATGCTGAATTTTTTTAAGTTATTGTATCATGCGTCTGTCAAGACCGGCTTCTTTTGAAGCCACTTTTGTTATGCTTTAAGCTCATTGTCGATTGAAATATTAATGTCTTGAAGTAAAAAAAATGTGGCTAGAATATTTTTGCTAAGTCAATGTGGAATGCATATTATGTAGATACAATATCCCCATTAAAAATTATTTTATTTCAGGTTTTAAAGATTTTTATTTTTATAGGTGACTAAATTTTTCAACGTCTTCCCTTTTAAAATTATCCACGCCACGCCACTGGTAGGTACTCCTATGCAGGCTGAGAAGAGTAAGACTAGTTCTCTTTCTTCAATGCATCAATCTTCGAGTTGCGCTGGACAAGCCATCGGAAACCAAAACTGTGGTACCATTCCAAAACGTACTTCGGGTGTTCGAAATTCAAAGTTCGATCATCTTAGCACGAATTATCAAACGAATGGTAACATTATTGCAAAGCAAAGGTCGCATAATCAGAGTTTCGCTATGAATGACATGAGTTATACTTTGCAAAAAGCAATACCTCCAATGCAAACACAGCAAAAACCACCACAGCCTAATACGTATAGAACTCAAACTTCTCACCATGTTCACATCCAAGACCAGAACTCTTTCAATCAGGATCAGCGAATAGGTAGAGCTGAACCTTATCAATACGTAAATGAATTTTCAAGTGATAGCTCAGGTAGATTACGCAACATTTGCAATTGGAAACTTCGTTATGATGGTGCGCATAGTGTCATTTCTATTGAGCAATTTGTGATGCGAGTTGAAATTTTAGCCAGAGGTGAAGGAATTCCGTTAGATCAGCTCTGTTTGTCCATGCATTTACTGTTGTCAGGGAATGCAAATAACTGGTTCTGGATATATATTCAGAGAAATAGAACACCAGTGTGGCAACACTTTCGTAGAGCTACCATCAGCGAGTTTCAAACCTACACCACAGATCAGGAAGATCAGACGGCAGATTGAGAATAGGAAACAGAAGCATAGGGAGGCTTTCGCAGAGTTTAAACTAGCAATAGAAACACTTGATGCAATGCTTCGTGTTCCTTATTCAGCAGCTGAAAAGATCAGCATTCTGAAGTCAAACATGCATCCTGCCTTACGCAAACGACTGGTGCTCGAGCACATTGTGTCCGTAAGCGATTTGAAGGAAAAGTGTATGCTAATTGAGAAGGGCTTAAACGATATAGGCGAAACTCTCGATGACCAAGTATTCACCAAGAAAAGATACGTGAATGAGTTTTCTTATGTTTCAAATTCTGATGATCTGACATACTCTCCTGAACAAACAACTTATTACTCGGTCAATCAAACTAATCAAAATACCTTTGAAGTAGAAGAAAGTAACTTCATCATATGTTGGAATTGTGAAGATATAGGACATAGTTTCACTGACTGTCCGAAAGACCATCGAAATTTGTTCTGTTACTCATGTGGAGCTAAAGGCGTCACCAAACCGAATTGCTTCCGGTGTAACAATTTAAACCGCAAGTCGGATGTCCGCAAGGAAAGGGGAGTACGACATCCGAATGTAGCTCAGTCATATCCCCAAAACAATGTTCGTTTTCTACACAAACCGACATCAATAAGAAATTGTACCACCCAGACAGAACATTAACGTACTTTGGAGCACGTAAAAAAAATATCAGACAAGTCAAACATGCCAAACTCTTATCAGATGTTAGTGGTCGCCCTCTTGCCAATATTCAGCTCAAGAACAAGTCAGTAACTGGGTTGTTAGACAGCGGAGCCACTATTTCAGTCTTAGGAGAAGGAGCCATTGAACTTCTGAAGGAGCTTGGAATCCCACATTTATCGTTAAAATCAGATCTTTGTACAGCCGATGGGTCATCTCATAGTGTGATCGGATATGTGTACATACCGGTAGCTTTTAACAACACTTCAAAAACCATCAAATTTTTCATTTCACCTTCACTTAAGAGACTTGTGACTTTAGGTATAGACTTTTGGTTTGCATTTGGATTACAACCCACATTTTTGGAAGAAATATCCACCCGTAATCCAGATGCAAATTCCCATTCTTTGTCTGTCGAGCAACAAAAGATACTGGCTAAATGCATTGCCGCGATTCCATCGTTTGAAAAACTTGGCTTGGGACGAACATCTATAGTAGAGCACGACATAAATGTAGGGGATGTGAAGCCCATCAAACAACGTCATTTTGCGATTTCACCAGCTATGCAAAAACTACTGTATGCTGAAATCGATAGAATGCTCGATCTGGATGTCATCGAAAAAAGTAAGAGCAGTTGGTCGTCACCAGTAGTTATCGTGAAGAAATCAAACGGAAAAACGAGGCTTTGCTTAGACGCTAGGAAGGTGCACGAGCACACCATAAAAGATGCGTATCCACTCCCTATTATAGACGGAATTTTAGCGAGACTGAAGAAAGCCAAATTCATCACTGCACTTGACCTGAAAGACAGTTTCTGGCAAATTCCATTAAGTTCATCTGCAAAGGAGAAAACAGCTTTTCCGGTGCCTGGTCGTGGGTTATTTCAGTTCAAGGTCATGCCCTTTGACCTGAAAAATGCTACACAGTCAATGTGTAAGCTGATCGACCATGTGATACCTTACGAACTGCATCAAGATGTTTTCACCTATGTAGATGATCTTCTGATAATTTCTGAAACGTTCGACGAACACGCAGAGCTTTTGAGAAAAGTAGGTTCATATTTAAAGCAAGCCAACCTAACTATCAATCTGGAAAAGAGTAAATTCTGTCAACGTGAGATACGTTACTGAGGATACATAGTTGGTGAGGACGGATTGAAACCCGATCCCAAAAAGGTATCAGCAATAGCTGAATTTCCGCAACCAAAGACTATCAAGCAATTGAGACGTTTTCTTGGTATGTGCCAGTGGTACATGCTGCTGTTGCTGCACCTCTTACCTCACTCACTGGCAAAAATGCTTTCCAGAAGGATTGGGCTAAAGAGGCTTTATCTTCTTTTGACAGTTTAAAGACAATGCTTACGACAGCTCCAATTTTGGCTGCGCCGGACTTTGATAAATCATTTCAGATACATTGCGATGCCTCTACGGCAGGTGTTGGAGGTGCATTGATGCAGTTGGATGACAGTGGGACTGACCGGCCAGTAGCTTTTATGTCGAAGAAACTGAATACTGCTCAGAGCAACTACAGTATTACAGAACTGGAATGCTTAGCTGCTGTGCTCAGCGTTCAAAAGTTTCGGCCGTACATAGAAAGTACTCGGTTTGTCATTGTCACTGATCATGATAGTTTAAAATGGCTGATGTCGCAAAAAGATCTCAACGGTAAATTGGCTAGATGGTCACTCAAGCTACAGCCATTTGATTTTGAGATTGTGCATCGAAAAGGTAAAGACAATATTGTAGCTGATGCCTTATCGCGTGGTATGGTAGAAGAAATTGTTGGAAATGGATCAGGTTACTTAGACTCAGATTTTTCTGTTGACGAGGAGTATCAGTCTCTGTTGAAATCTATCGAAAAGACACCAGATCGATATCCTGATTTGAAAATCAACAAAAATAAAATTTTCAAAAGCGTTAAGTTTCGTGATTTTGCTGTTTCAGACGAGTCGGACTGTTGGCGCTTATGGTTACCAAAACCAATCCGTCATGAACTGATAAAGAGCGAACATGAACCACCAAATTGTGCACATCCAGGCGTTAAAAAGCTAATGGAGAAGTTGAAACGTTTGTATTATTGGCCAAAGATGGTAGTGGATGTTACAAACTATGTCAACTCTTGTGAGAAATGCAAAGTTTCTAAGATTCCTAATATGATTTTGAGGCCACCAATGAAACCACGAGAGCCACCATTGCGTCCTTGGCAAGAATTGCACATAGACTTTGTCGGTCCATTCCCGAGATAGAAAAAAGATAACACACAGGCACTTGTTATTCTCGACAACTTTTCGAAATATCTTGTTGTGAAACCACTTCGAAATGCCACTTCCAAGCTTGCAATGCAAACGCTTGTAGAAAAGGTATTTGATTTTTTTGGAATTCCTGAAAAGGTTGTCTCTGATAATGGTTCTCAGTTCGTTTCGCACGAATTCAAAAATTTCTTAGAACAACACGGTATCAAACACGTATGTACCGGTATATATTCTCCACAAGCGAACGCTGCAGAGCGATCGAACAGGACCATTTTCCCAGCAGTTCGTTTATATATAGAGAAAGATCACCGCGATTGGGACTCTCATCTCGGATCAATATCATGTGCGTTAAGAAATGTTGTGCATGAATCCACAGGATTTAGTCCATTTTATTTATTATTTGGATTTCAAATGATCACCCATGGAAGCACATACGCGCTATTAAGGGAGTTGGAATCCTTGTCCGGTGAATCGCCTGAGATCGGTGAGAGGCATGACAAACTGATAAAGATTAGGGAAGAAGCGTACAAATGTTTAAACCTTGCACAGATTAAACATGCGAAAGCTTATAATCTACGATCTAGGCCCATAAATTTCAAGACTGGACAAATAGTATATCGACGTAATTTTGTCAAGAGTAGCGCACCTAATAAGTACAATGCCAAGCTCGCACCTAAGTTCAGGAAGTGTCGCATCAAACGTAGAATTGGAAACTGTTTATATGATTTAGAAGACCTTAATGGAAAATATATTTGCAGGGCACATGCAAAGGCCATTGTTCCGTGAGCTAAGGTTTGCCCGGTTTCTCAGTTGGTAGAGCATGAGACGTTCAGGGTGTGAGTCTGCCCCGCGTTGATTCATAATACTTTCCTGATAGCTACGCAAATTGATTTGTATTTTTCTTTTCAAACATAACGCCTGACAGTGCATTCGTTCTGCTTGCTTTGTAACATCAATTTATTCGTAGTCTCTTGTTAGCTTTGTGTTTTGACCTTAAATAAAAATGACTGGACATAATCGATGCTCACGAGCAGATGTCACTGTTACCGAGCTTGTCCTCGAAAATCGAAACTTCGAAAGGAGTCTGGCAAAAGAGATTTCCGGCTACAAGCTTTCTTTTGCTCATAAGCCACCGAACGATTATGTTCGCTTCCTAATAAGAGCTTCATTACATTTTATACTTTTCATTAAAATAAGAGTGTTATTTTATATCGATAAATTATAGAATTGCCTATACTATTTGAAATATAAATAATAAAACAAGTAGTGAATTAAAAATAGGGAAGGCGTTGATAAGGTTAAGAATGTTGAACTTAAACAAACATGTGTGCTATTGAACTAACACCATTTTTCATAATCATGCATTCGGTAGGATTCAGTTGGTGTTCTTGTTCCCAAAAATCAAGGTAGAGCGTGTTGTTCAGTAAGGCTGAAGAGAGAATCGTTCGAGATTCTCATCGATGTGGCAATTACAACGAAAGTCTACCTAACCTCACTGAAACCACAACCAAATGCAGCTAAATCTGTTCAACACGTGGAAATCCGCCAGACCCGTACGGCGTTACGACATCAAGATTGCACGTGCACATGCACAAATCCACGCATGACAGCCAAGATCAAGCCAATCCAGCCAGTAAAATCTCCATCGTCAACTGCATCAGACCGAGTTAGACCCTGCCCCACGAATCCAGAAGACCGCGCCTTGTTCCAGTTTGTTATGCACAATTAGTGAAATATATATATTATATATATTGTAAAAAAAAAAAAACAGTGAATTGCTTAAAAAAAAAAAAAAACCTAACTGCTATTCCTATAATTAAAACTACAATTAAGATACCTACATAAATGTCCTATAAAAATCTACTAAAATTTAAATAATTGCCTACCTACATCTATACATATATATTTGCTACCTAAACTACAATTTAATTTTACCTATAAATTAGCTATTTGCCTAATCGTACTTACCTTGAATTAATTTCGAGTATTTTGTCATTCATCTAAAGAGTGTTAAATTCAGTGTGATAGTGGTTAGAGTCATTTACTTAATTTGATAACAGCGTCAACAAGCCAGCCTCAAGATGTTCCTGACATGTCATGAAAATCAACGAGAGCAGAAATCACAGGTAACAAGTAATCTTGTCATATAACATATTTCACCACTATAACATTTTTCGTATAACAAAAATTTCCTTGCTTAAACTTCTTATAATATTCTAAATAATTCGTTTTCTTCATGCATACATATTTGCACGCAAACTCAACATGACTTGCATTAAATAATTTCATTCACTCGCTTTATAATTGCAATACTGTAACGTTCACGGTAACACTGTCGCATGATCGGAAGTAAAGGCAATGTGGCAGCACCTTAAACCAACTAGCTTGACCGGTGACAGCTCACCGAAGCTGTCAGTTTAGAAGCCGTGCAGAGGCCGAGGTTAAATGCGAATAGAAAGAGACGAAAACAAGAGTTGAAGAGAAACCCCCACAACCCCAAAGACCATACGATCTTCTTGATAGACTTCGGACCCATTCAATCCCGAGCCGTCCGTACTAACAGTGAGGGACATTCGCAAGCGCAGGTGAACCTGCCTCTTGTCTTTTGTCTTGGCGCCAGGACCTGCGTCCGGAGAATCCTCGAAGCCTCCAAGCTTCCGACTACTGCCTGCCTCTACGCCGCGCGCTACTCGCGACAAGTACCGTCCCCTTCCCTGATCCGCCGCTGTCCGCATGAAATAAAATTATAGCAGCAGCCTCCCTATCGGGAACTGCCGGGCCGTCAACGATGGGCCCCCGCTTACAGGCGACCAGGGCTCCATCGTTGACTTGGGAACGGAGAAGGGGTGTCTGGCCACTCGTTGCCAGGCATGACCTCCACCACACGCTAGCTCGCCGGCGGGTGTGAGAACTTGCAACGAGGCCCAGACGGGGGTCACATTATTTTTACATGCCTGATCTGCTGAACTTTTAGATGTCGTAAGTTCGTCTAAACTCACCTCTTATCTCCGATGGCTAGCTGATATGCCACCGTCAACCGTACTAAGAGGCGGGAGCGGTGTGGTAACCGCTCGAAATTTAATGGCCCGATTTGAGCTATCCCGTGCAGAGATGATGTAATTGCGAAGCGGCTGTAGGAAAAATTCGACAATTGGGGAGGTATGAGATGTTGGATCTCCCCCTATGTGCTGACCCACCCCGCCATGCCTAAGCATGGGCACCATGGCCGCCGCGCCGCACTATTTACGACGGCCCCTAAGTTGAACAGGGAGTAAAGTCCCTTTACCTTGTGAGGACACCTACTCCCATGATCTGCCCGTACACACCTTCCCTCAGAGAACCTCCGACCCTTACCTTACCGTGGAAACTTACACTGCCATGCTTGTCTCTAAACCAGAGAAATAATTCCACAAAACCACGAAAATCTCCGATCCATTACGGTTATTCTTTATTCAAACAATCTTAGAAATACTATAATCTAATCCTATGAAATTCATCAATTATTTTTTTTTTTTTTTTTTTTTTTTTTTAAATATAGTGGGCTTATGACACTAAACTTAATCTAGATTTGAGGAACTAAATGTTCCGAACAATATCGAATGTCGATACTCGTCTTCCGAAACATAACAATAAAATAACGTAACACTAACATGAATGGGTAGTGAACCGAGAAAAAAAACGTTCAAATACGCGCTGAACACAAAATCAGAATACGGAAAGCAAAAATCCTGAAGAGTCAATTGATTCGAAACTCCAAAAGAAAATCTAAAACTGTATCCTCGTACACGAGGTAATACTAGAGAATCTAATCTGACGGACTCGAGTCTTGTTGGACAACAATGGAACAACCGCGGTGACTATACGTCGTACAATTACTATTCACCTCCTTGAACTGGAACCGAAGTTCGAGTCTTGGGGGAAAAATCCCAGCACGGGACCCTATCGTTCCCGAGAGGCGGGTATACTTCACGACGAACTACGTAAACGATGCTAACGACGACCGATGTGTACTCGAGAAGATAAATTAACTAACGCGGACCCTGCTATTCGACGAAAAGTTTATACAGAATACTCAAGGTGTGGCCACAATTCGGGCTCTTACAGGCATATAGGTATATAGTCAATATAGTAAATAAATATATGAGTGAACAAGTAAAAGAAAACTTACTGCGGATACTCCCAGCCGATGTGCGCACATAGACGTGTGATCCTGTTCCTGTTAAAGTTAGATTTATAATGATCATATACTGTATGCCCTACTTCCATTCAGGTACTCTAAACAAATTGTTAACGATTATCGCGAAGGTCACGAGTACAAATATGTACTCACATATATACGCCCGCGGTCTGAGGTCAATACTAATACGGTTTCAGATTTCTTCTGTAATTATTAATTCCTTGCAGGACTACAACGACGTTCCACGCAATGTACTGTAAGGATGTACAGATATTATGCCGGGTAAATCATCCGGCTTAGTATCTTCGCTTTCTATTTTAGATAACAAAAAAAACAACACACTTAAACATGACCTAATTTAAAGTAATTATCCGCTTTCTCCAACACCGATCTTTACGACTAATCGTACTCACTTCTTTTTTTGTTTTAAATTTACGTTACTTTAGATGATTGTTATTTTAGATGATTTCATATAAGAATGGAAAAAAAAGAAAGAGAAAAAAAAAGGAAATTATCCCTCGATCCAAACTACCGACGATATACTTTAGGCCTCCGGTGGCTGACTAAATGATTTTGATATGAAATTAATCTTCAATCTAAGAGCACTGATCGATTCAATCCGATAGATAAATAAAATTTAAATAAAAGAATTTAAGGTTCTGCATTGATGGGGTATATAATGCCTACAATATCTAACAAAATAAGTAGCACTTGGTTTAATTTGTTGTTCCAACACACACTCTATGCGCGGCTGCTTTGAGCGGCTGCTGCAGGATGCTGGAAGTTGCGGTCGCTTGTGACCGTGATGATGATGAGTGTCGCTGGTGACTGAAGGTGGGATGCTGTTGATGCAGAGGTGTTGTTGCGCTGATTTCTTTGTTGAGCAAGTCACGTGGACTGCGATACGTGGCTTGGATCTCGAAGACTTTGATCGCCCACCCCCTCTCGCTTGGGTATTGGGATGTGTAGCTGCACCTGGGCTGATGATGAAGTACTTTAAACTCGTGACTTGGGGTACGAGGTACTCTGTCCTTCTTTTCCTCTTGGAGGAGGGTGGTTTGCTGCTCCGCTCGATACTGGGTCGAGGGGATGGCGAAGTATTCAATTTCCACGCGTGGCATGCGGTGTAAAAGCTAAATTGATGGAGAAAATTAGCGGCTTTCTTTCAATTTTGTGGGACTTACCTCTGCAATGCACGTGTGGGAATTAGCTTGGCCCACTGTACTTGATGGGCGTCGAACAGAAGGATTCTCCTGCGCCGCCTTTGTCCTGTGAACGTGCTGATCCAAATTCTTATGGACGCTTGGCGCAAATCCTGGGAACTTGCTTCCTTTTTTCTGTCTTTTAATGTGTTTAAACTTTTATTTGCTGTAACTTTTTATTACTTCGCCTATTCTTTTGGTAACTTTTTATTATTTCGTCTGTTCTTTTGTAACTTTCTTTTTATTCTTTGTTAAAAATTCAGTCAAGCCGAAACAGGTCTAGACGATTGGATGATTGGACGAATAAGGCCGCCGAATTGCGTTTTCTTGTAATTCGTGAAGATGGCTGCCGGATGGTTTCGTTCACTTTGTCATTGGTAATTAGATTTTTGGGCACAGCGGTGTGTTTCGCCTAAGGTGGTGACACATTCGCAGCTGACGTTCGCTGTTGCTGTGTATGCGGTGATGTTTGAGGACTTTAACTTTCCTAATGGATAATTTCGTGGCATGGGTTCGTTACACACCTTAAGGTTTCCTTCGCTTGCGGTGGAAACCGTCAAGGAAACACGTAACCTGCCCTGCTGCCTTTTCCTAAGTCCGAACCGTTCGCTCTTCGTCTCATGCACAGGCTGAGTTAACCGGGCCACCCGTTCGTTCCTTGTGTCATCATCGTGGACATTCACAGATTTTGGGTTTTTTTTTTTTTTTTTTTTTTTTTTTTTTTGATTCCTATTTCAAACCATAGGTGGTCGCTCTTGTACTATGTATTGTTCGGTTTCTTATGAGGGACGTTGGGAAAAAAAATTGTGTTTTACTCCGGGGATAGGATTGGGGATAAGGGGTGGTGTTGATCGGTCCATGATCGGTTGGAGGCGGCTGATTAGCCTTCATCTCCGTATGTCCTTGGAATGCACCATTCCCAAGTCGTGTCCTTGTTCGTCTTCGAGTTGGTACAGGTTCCCTATGACTTTAACAACTCTGGCCTTTACGAATTTGCGGCAAAATTTAGCGTTGATCCCTTTCCCAAAATTGCTTAGTACATGGTTTCGTCGGTACACGCTGTCGCCTACCTTGTATTTAACTGGATTGCTTCGGAGGTTATATTGCTTAGCGTATTTCTTGTGGGCTTTCTCCAGCGAGTTCCTCACGTATGAGTGGAGAATGTTCATCTTGCTGGTTTTGGGAAGAATCTCCAGCTCGGAGTTATTTAGACCTTCGAGCTGGCGTAACAATTCGTAGTCGCCTCCATGCTCTATCATTCTCTGGCCAAATACTATTTCGTGCGGTGACATTCCGGTGGCTGCGTGCACCGTTGTTCTCAGTGCCCTCCCTATGGGCTGTAGCTGGGCGTCCCAGTTGGAATGGTCCGGGCCGATGTACGCCCGTATGGCGCTCAGGATGGAGCGGTTTACCCGCTCGCTCGCATTAGCCTGCGGTGAGTAGGTCGCCGTTTTTATGTGCTTTATCCCGTGTGCTAGGGTGAACTTACTGAACTCTTTGCTGAGGAATTGCTTCCCGTTGTCCGAGAGCAATGTTTCTGGTACGCCGAATAACGCGAATACTTCGTCACGAAGGAATTGGATGGTCGTTTCCGTCGAAGCTCGCCGTAAGGCTTTTAACATAATGAATTTGGAAAATCGATCCAGCACGACTAGGATGTGGGTGTTGCCCCGTTTCGAACGCGGGTACGGACCTAAAAAGTCCGTGTAGACGTGCTGGAACGGGCGGTCTACTACGAAGGCCTTGCCCATCTCCGCTCGCAGGGTGGTGTTGGGAGCTTTCGTCGTCTTGCAGGTATCGCAGTTCTTAATGTATTCCTTGACTTGCGTGGCCATGTTTGGCCAATATGTTTGCGCTCGCAGACGGTACAGGGTTTTAGCTATTCCTCCGTGCGAGGCTTCGGGCGGACAGTGAGCCAGTTGGATTAGATGGTTCGTCAGCGCGTTTGGAATCCAGAGCTTCCAAGGTTGCTCTTCATGGATGGGGTTATCTGTGCTGGTTTGGATCTTCTTGTACACAAAATTGTTTGTGACCCGAAGATCCGGCAGCTGGTTTTTATTATTCTCGACGCTGTCGATGATATGACGGTATTGGTCCGAGTTGAAACTGGGATCCGTCATATCTATGTGCAACACGTCGGAAGGTCCGCTCGACGTCAGGTCGCCGGTTCGGAGAGCCTCCACCTCGTGTACTCTGGACAGTGCGTCCGGTACGACGTGTAAGCTTCCCTTCCGGTGCTCGACGTCAAACGTGTACCCCTGAAGCTCCAAACTCCATCGCGCTAACCTTCCCTTCAATTCCTTCCTGGTCATGAGCCATTGCAGGCTCGCGTGGTCCGTGATGACTTTAAATTTGTAGCCTTCTACATACGGTCGAAACTTTGCAATCCCTAGGATCGCTGCTAAGCATTCCCTTTCGGTTACGGTATAATTCCGTTGGGCGGAATTCAGCTTATGCGAGTAGTAATAAACCGGGCGTTCATTCCCTTGGTCGTCGAGTTGGCTCAATACTGCCCCGACGCCTGTTGAACTCGCGTCGCATGAAATTATGAACTGTCGGCGGAAATCTGGTATTCGGACCGTCGTTGGTCGTAGGACTTATAGTGGCGACAGGGTTCTTGCGAGACACTGATACCTGTGACGAGAGTCTGGGTAGGTGCTGTCTCGGGTTCCGGTTTGCGTGTTGAATTCTTTGCCGACGTATCCCCGGTTGGACCGTCTGGGCGTTTAAGGATCGTGGTGTTGGTCAGTATATCTGGGTTTACTTCTCTATGGCCGGTCGGTTGTTCTTCGAACTGCTCTCCCCGGTGCGAGGGTAGTTCGTCCTTGGGTTTTCCCGACACCGTGCGCAGTTGATAGTGAAGACGTTTTCGGCGCCGCATCTGAAACAGAAAGGTTTCTGCGGCAGCTTCAGGCACTCGAACATGGTATGTCCGGGCTCTCGGCAGATCCAGCAGATCAAGGTGCTGCGATCGCGCTGCCTGAAAGCTACCGCATCCACTGCGACTTCCGAGTTAGCGGGATCGTTAAAATCGTCCTCCAAGAGTTCACACACGTTCCTCCGTACTGGAGCTCCCGTGGTGAATCTGGGCTTACTCGACGGGTCGCCTCTCGTTTCTCCTAAAAAGCGCTCGATGCTCCTGCATACGTACACAAGCTCGGCTATGTCGGATGTGTTGAAAGTGAGCAGATGCTGCCCTACTTGACGCTTGACGTTTCTTTTGATAATTTCGATTAGGTCACGATTTGCTTTTGGGAACTTCAGCCTGGCGTTGAGCCGAAGAAGGGTTCCATAATAGGCGTCGAAAGATTCTTGATCGCCCTGATGACGCGACGACATTTGTCGAAATATATCAAAATCTGTCTCGAGGCTTCGATACTGCTCGAGTAGAGCCAGACGTAGCGCTTCCCATGAGGCTTGCGGATTCTTTTTGATCCAGCCCCAAAACCATAGCTTAGGCTGCCCTTTCACCAAGTGGTGAAAGTTCAGCACTACGTCTGCCCAGGTAGCGTTACATGCTTCACGTTGCCTGCTTACTTGCAGCAAGAAATCATCTATATTTAAATCTTCATTATCGAAATGGATATCCCACTTTTGGATATTGTGGTATCTCGGGTACGAGCTCGCCTGCGACGGCCCTTGCGATGGAGCTTGTCTCTCGCCGGTGGGTCGAGGTGACGAGTCGTCAAGGTTACAATTACTGAGCTGCGCCAAAAAATTGTCAACGTTGGCGCTCCTGGCCATGTGTACTGGATACACCTGAGGATTTCTAGTCTGAGCTACTCCCGGTGGAGGACTCGAACTGAGAATGTATTCGGCCCGGCTGTTGACGTGGCCGGCCGCTGTCATATTCGGTTGTGGATATTGCTGGGATGTGGAGACTGACGGGCCCATACCTCCCTGCGCTTGCGCGTTACCACGTCCCGTAGGGCCTTGGATAAGGGGGTTGGGTCCTAAGACAACTTATCGCAATATAATGGCAATGTCTTGCCGCATAACGGCTCGACTGCGGTCTAGTTCTTCTCGGATGTGTTTTAATTCTTCGGCGCGCCTCAACCCTACCGTTGCCGTAACGACTTGTTGAATATAGCGCTCGAAATGAGCGCTATCGTTCGCCTCGCCTACGCCTGATCCGTTTGGATCTGGAGCGCTTACCGCTTCGGGAGGTCGTTGGACTTCCTGATCTGGGATTGCTGCTGACGCAGTTGCTGCGCCCGAGTGCGGAATATCGCTGGGCTCTAGTGGCTGCTCGTCGATGGGAAAGGGTCCAAGCAACTCGGGGAGAGGTGCTGGTTCCGTTTCCCGGGGTTGCCGAAAATTGTTGGATGTCTGGTATCCCCGGGTATCCGAAGACACTCCCGGGTTGTCTAAGTTGTCGAGTCTATGGTTCCCCTGCTCGTGGGACGGTCCCGAATGTTTGGGTATCGCTCCGCGGCTTGAAGGGGTGCCTTCCCGCCCTGAACCTCTGGTGAGTCGGCGTGATGGCTTGAATGAGCTATCCATCCGGCTTGTGTCGGACGGGTTAGACGTACTGGCTGATTCTCAAGACAAAAAGGAAAGACTGTATGATCGCTTCGCTTGGGGTATATGCACAAACGGAAGCGACCCAAAAGAAAAAAAAAAGAAATGCTTATTTATACTTCTAAAGGTTGAAATTCTTTCCGGGTATTTCTTCCCTGGGGTGGAAGCTGAGGTCCTTAATCAAGGTGACCTTAGTTCCTAGATAAAGGTTATGGTTGTTCAATCCTATCAAAATCAACAAAACTTAAAAAAAAAAATTACGAACTTACTCGGTTCTGGTGTCTAGAAAAATTCTTGGATAGTACGTTATCTACTATCGAAAGAAAATAAGGAGCGTTTAGGAAAAAAAAACTCTTAAGTATCATGCGCTTATTGCTTCCGGATATGTACAATACTGGTTGATAATCTTATAGATAATCTTAAATCAAGGGCTTCTTACTAAAGGTTGCTACTACTGCTATCTTTGGTCGAAGGTAAGGTCGGAGATCTGAGGGTGTGTCCTGGAGCTCGAGAGAAACTCCAGCAAGTGCGTACGAGGGAATAAAATCGAATCTCTCATACTACTTCGGGCTGCTTCGTAATGCTCTGATTGGTATCTTAGGAAATGTGAATGAATAGAGTAGCTGTGAGGATCAGCGGAACTTCTTTGACATGCGGCAACTGACGCACGCGGGGAATGACTTCATCCACGTCCAGGACTCGCACGCGCAAAAGCACTACGTCCTCCATTCGTGCTGTGATCCCTAATGCGCCGAGGCAATACCTCGCCCGCTGGGATAGAGTGACGTCCGCGCACACTAGCTTTCGGCGAATATCCACTGCCAAAAGCTGGACTGCGGATCTATCGCTCCTCTTCAAGGGTTGCATGAGAGTGTTCTCACTAATTCCGAAACCCGCAGCTAACGAACGCGGTGAATGTTTCGAACCACGCTTAGGACTGGGCTGGACTAGTGAGTAACAGATGACTTCGCTCCGCAAGGCGGATCTCGCGCCACTGGCAAACCTACCAGAGTTCATCTTGAAGGAGAATGTCTTGCCACTACTATAACACACTAAAACTTTTCAACAGAGAACCCCATACCGAAACTGACGCTTCGAGGGCAAGATTAGAAATTCAATCAAAAACATTTAAATCGGATTGCTATGGGCACTAGTGTCATAGCGTGATAAAATCGGGCCCCACGTTGGGCGCCACCTGTAACGTTCACGGTAACACTGTCGCACGATCGGAAGTAAAGGCAATGTGGCAGCACCTTAAACCAACTAGCTTGACCGGTGACAGCTCACCGAAGCTGTCAGTTTAGAAGCCGTGCAGAGGCCGAGGTTAAATGCGAATAGAAAGAGACGAAAACAAGAGTTGAAGAGAAACCCCCACAACCCCAAAGACCATACGATCTTCTTGATAGACTTCGGACCCATTCAATCCCGAGCCGTCCGTACTAACAGTGAGGGACATTCGCAAGCGCAGGTGAACCTGCCTCTTGTCTTTTGTCTTGGCGCCAGGACCTGCGTCCGGAGAATCCTCGAAGCCTCCAAGCTTCCGACTACTGCCTGCCTCTACGCCGCGCGCTACTCGCGACAAGTACCGTCCCCTTCCCTGATCCGCCGCTGTCCGCATGAAATAAAATTATAGCAGCAGCCTCCCTATCGGGAACTGCCGGGCCGTCAACGATGGGCCCCCGCTTACAGGCGACCAGGGCTCCATCGTCCACTTGGGAACGGAGAAGGGGTGTCTGGCCACTCGTTGCCAGGCATGACCTCCACCACACGCTAGCTCGCCGGCGGGTGTGAGAACTTGCAACGAGGCCCAGACGGGGGTCACATTATTTTTACATGCCTGATCTGCTGAACTTTTAGATGTCGTAAGTTCGTCTAAACTCACCTCTTATCTCCGATGGCTAGCTGATATGCCACCGTCAACCGTACTAAGAGGCGGGAGCGGTGTGGTAACCGCTCGAAATTTAATGGCCCGATTTGAGCTATCCCGTGCAGAGATGATGTAATTGCGAAGCGGCTGTAGGAAAAATTCGACAATTGGGGAGGTATGAGATGTTGGATCTCCCCCTATGTGCTGGCCCACCCCGCCATGCCTAAGCATGGGCACCATGGCCGCCGCGCCGCACTATTTACGACGGCCCCTAAGTTGAACAGGGAGTAAAGTCCCTTTACCTTGTGAGGACACCTACTCCCATGATCTGCCCGTACACACCTTCCCTCAGAGAACCTCCGACCCTTACCTTACCGTGGAAACTTACACTGCCATGCTTGTCTCTAAACCAGAGAAATAATTCCACAAAACCACGAAAATCTCCGATCCATTACGGTTATTCTTTATTCAAACAATCTTAGAAATACTATAATCTAATCCTATGAAATTCATCAATTATTTTTTTTTTTTTTTTTTTTTTTTTTTAAATATAGTGGGCTTATGACACTAAACTTAATCTAGATTTGAGGAACTAAATGTTCCGAACAATATCGAATGTCGATACTCGTCTTCCGAAACATAACAATAAAATAACGTAACACTAACATGAATGGGTAGTGAACCGAGAAAAAAAACGTTCAAATACGCGCTGAACACAAAATCAGAATACGGAAAGCAAAAATCCTGAAGAGTCAATTGATTCGAAACTCCAAAAGAAAATCTAAAACTGTATCCTCGTACACGAGGTAATACTAGAGAATCTAATCTGACGGACTCGAGTCTTGTTGGACAACAATGGAACAACCGCGGTGACTATACGTCGTACAATTACTATTCACCTCCTTGAACTGGAACCGAAGTTCGAGTCTTGGGGGAAAAATCCCAGCACGGGACCCTATCGTTCCCGAGAGGCGGGTATACTTCACGACGAACTACGTAAACGATGCTAACGACGACCGATGTGTACTCGAGAAGATAAATTAACTAACGCGGACCCTGCTATTCGACGAAAAGTTTATACAGAATACTCAAGGTGTGGCCACAATTCGGGCTCTTACAGGCATATAGGTATATAGTCAATATAGTAAATAAATATATGAGTGAACAAGTAAAAGAAAACTTACTGCGGATACTCCCAGCCGATGTGCGCACATAGACGTGTGATCCTGTTCCTGTTAAAGTTAGATTTATAATGATCATATACTGTATGCCCTACTTCCATTCAGGTACTCTAAACAAATTGTTAACGATTATCGCGAAGGTCACGAGTACAAATATGTACTCACATATATACGCCCGCGGTCTGAGGTCACTACTAATACGGTTTCAGATTTCTTCTGTAATTATTAATTCCTTGCAGGACTACAACGACGTTCCACGCAATGTACTGTAAGGATGTACAGATATTATGCCGGGTAAATCATCCGGCTTAGTATCTTCGCTTTCTATTTTAGATAACAAAAAAAACAACACACTTAAACATGACCTAATTTAAAGTAATTATCCGCTTTCTCCAACACCGATCTTTACGACTAATCGTACTCACTTCTTTTTTTGTTTTAAATTTACGTTACTTTAGATGATTGTTATTTTAGATGATTTCATATAAGAATGGAAAAAAAAGAAAGAGAAAAAAAAAAGGAAATTATCCCTCGATCCAAACTACCGACGATATACTTTAGGCCTCCGGTGGCTGACTAAATGATTTTGATATGAAATTAATCTTCAATCTAAGAGCACTGATCGATTCAATCCGATAGATAAATAAAATTTAAATAAAAGAATTTAAGGTTCTGCATTGATGGGGTATATAATGCCTACAATATCTAACAAAATAAGTAGCACTTGGTTTAATTTGTTGTTCCAACACACACTCTATGCGCGGCTGCTTTGAGCGGCTGCTGCAGGATGCTGGAAGTTGCGGTCGCTTGTGACCGTGATGATGATGAGTGTCGCTGGTGACTGAAGGTGGGATGCTGTTGATGCAGAGGTGTTGTTGCGCTGATTTCTTTGTTGAGCAAGTCACGTGGACTGCGATACGTGGCTTGGATCTCGAAGACTTTGATCGCCCACCCCCTCTCGCTTGGGTATTGGGATGTGTAGCTGCACCTGGGCTGATGATGAAGTACTTTAAACTCGTGACTTGGGCTACGAGGTACTCTGTCCTTCTTTTCCTCTTGGAGGAGGGTGGTTTGCTGCTCCGCTCGATACTGGGTCGAGGGGATGGCGAAGTATTCAATTTCCACGCGTGGCATGCGGTGTAAAAGCTAAATTGATGGAGAAAATTAGCGGCTTTCTTTCAATTTTGTGGGACTTACCTCTGCAATGCACGTGTGGGAATTAGCTTGGCCCACTGTACTTGATGGGCGTCGAACAGAAGGATTCTCCTGCGCCGCCTTTGTCCTGTGAACGTGCTGATCCAAATTCTTATGGACGCTTGGCGCAAATCCTGGGAACTTGCTTCCTTTTTTCTGTCTTTTAATGTGTTTAAACTTTTATTTGCTGTAACTTTTTATTACTTCGTCTATTCTTTTGGTAACTTTTTATTATTTCGTCTGTTCTTTTGTAACTTTCTTTTTATTCTTTGTTAAAAATTCAGTCAAGCCGAAACAGGTCTAGACGATTGGATGATTGGACGAATAAGGCCGCCGAATTGCGTTTTCTTGTAATTCGTGAAGATGGCTGCCGGATGGTTTCGTTCACTTTGTCATTGGCAATTAGATTTTTGGGCACAGCGGTGTGTTTCGCCTAAAGGTGGTGACACATTCGCAGCTGACGTTCGCTGTTGCTGTGTATGCGGTGATGTTTGAGGACTTTAACTTTCCTAATGGATAATTTCGTGGCATGGGTTCGTTACAATACATTCTCGAAAGGTTGTATTAAAACCCATAAAAAGTATATTTATGTATTTAGTAGATTTATATGGTCCATTTGAATTCGTCGGTTGTCATAACTTTTGATCAATAAATTTCATTTTCATTTCGATTATGTATAACATAAAACATGCATTTTTGTTTGTGGTATACATTGAATTAGTCATGTCTTGCTAATTTCCCCCTTCATCGGTCATCTTCATCACCAACATCGTCACCGTCCACTCTTTCGGCACACATATGTGTTTCCGCATGCGATGACACCTAGCATGCAAAGAACCGGTACTACACACACCCCCACACACAGTTTGAGCCAGCTCTGGTAAACAGTGCTCAAATAGAACAGTCATCATTATATGTAGCTGTTCCTTGTGAGAAATCCCCCGTTCAGATTTATGAAGATCTAGGGTCTACTCTGACGTATGTTAGCAACGGTTCGGTCTTCTCTTAATAACATTTCCGTCATTCATTCTCAATCGTCACCTCTCCCCACGACCCAACCCTGAGCAGCCGGAAGAAAACGTTAGAAAGGGAGCATTGGAGGTGAATTGAATGGAATGTATTGCGTATAACACTTATGATATGAAATGTAATGTCATCTTGCTTCCTTCAAATAAATAGCAGTAGACGTATGGACGCAGTCGCAGTAATATGTACTGCCGACATTATGCTACAGGCTGCTATCCAGAAATTATTGCCACCGGAAAACCTTAAGGAGCTGAAGAGCTTCTTGGGTCTCACTTCCTATTACAGGAAGTTTATTCGTGACTATGCCAAGGTGGCGAAACCTTTAACCAACCTGACAAGGGGAGAGAATGCCCAGATTAAGGCAAGTCAGTCGAAACGCATTCCAGTCAGGTTGGATGAGGGGGCATTGCGAGCATTTGAGGATCTTAAAATTCTGCTTACGTCATCTGAGGTTCTCGCTTTTCCTGATTTTGAAAAGCCATTCAATTTGACCACAGACGCTTCAAACTACGCGATTGGGGCGGTGCTTTCATAGGACATATCTGGTAGGGATAGGCCGATTGCGTACATATCGCGGTCACTTAACAAGACCGAAGAAAACTACGCGACCAATGGAAAGGAAATGCTGGCAATCGTATGGGCCCTCGACAACCTTCGGTCCTACGTCTACGGAGCTAGGAAGATACGCATCCTCACGGACCATCAACCCCTTACATTTGCGTTAGGTAACCGAAATTTCAATGCGAAATTAAAAAGATGGAAAGCTCGTATAGAGGACTACAACTATGAATTGATTTACAAACCTGGTAAATCGAACATAGTTGCTGATGCTCTATCGAGACTTAAAACCCAAGTCAATCACTTATCCGACTCGGCGGGCACTCAGGCAGCACACAACTCTAGGGCTTGCGAACAAGGTTCGGTAACGAACAATGCCAGCGAGGGTCGCGAGAGTGAAAAAAATAGTTCAATGACCGAAACAGGGAGTGAGTTACGTTCGTCTATAGGTACAATGCACAGCGCTGATCAGGACAGCACTGACCTCATTCCCCATGTCGAAGTGCCGCTGAACGTATTTCGCAACCAAATTGTCATAAAAATCGGAAAAGGATTTGAAGCTCATGAAGAACCTCATCCTGGTTACCTTTGCCACTATGTGGTAATAGAGAACCCAAGCAAAGAGATCCTTTCACGAATCCTTAAAACCAAATTGAGGCCTAATATACTGAATGGCATCAAAATTCCGGAGTCAAATCTGGCTCTGCTTCAGGAAACATACTTAGAAAACTTTGTAAATTATAAGCTCCGAATCACGCATTTGCGGCATTGACCTATTGAAAGCGAAGTCCCCACGGAAGACTAGGTCCATCGATTGGATTGGTTCTGCCTGGAAATGGTTTGCAGGCAGCCCATACGCAACTCATTGGAACAACATTCTCCAAAGCCAGGAGGACATAATCGAAGGAAACAACCACCAATACAAAATCAACGACGAACTCTTCAGAAGTATGGAAGAGTTCACGCAAAGAATGAATCAAGTAATCGAGAGGGTTAACACTGGAATCCGAGAAGGACGATTCGCCCAAGGCATATTGAATGAGGTTATGGTCATGAAAGGAGAAGTCGATGAAATCGTGTGAGCTGCCAAAAGGCTAAATATGGCATTATCAACACCAACATTCTGGATAGAGAGGAAATAAATCGAATAGTTAGTGAACTCGAAACATTGCCATACGAGAACGAAATCGAGGCCATAGAACACGGCACGCCCTCGATTTACACAAACAATTCAATCATACTATACATCATCTCAATACCAAAAGTTAGGACAGAGGATTACAACCTTTTGCTGACAAGATCATCGATAATCGAATTAAGACAAGTCAACCTGGAATTCGTCAGGATGTTGATCAACCATATAGAGACATATGGGGTTATCGGCAGATGCTTATCCTTACGTAACACTACGGTATGTAAGGAGGAAGCGCTAAGGAAGATTTCAGAAGACGACTGCGTATCAAGGCTACTGAAGGGAGGACAAGCAGCCTGTGTCGAATGTCTTATGTAATATAAACAATACCTTACTGTAAACATCATGCAATTTATATAAATCGATGCATCAGACGATAGCTTTTCTTATGTACTCAAAACAGTTACCGCTAAACGTCAATTGTAATCTCCTTAAGAGAACCCATATAAGAGTTCAGTTGTAAAGTGACTTCCACCGCGAACGCATCATAAATAAAATAAAAAGGAAATTGAAACAAAAAAGTATCGTTTTTTTTTCATTGAACATTTTTGGTCCTAATCGCGCCGGATGGGAATTGGTATACGGTATACAGTCCATGGTTCTTAGTTATAGAATTAAATCAAATCATTGATCGGAAAAACTAATCGGTAAATTAGTAAAAAATAAAGTGTGAAATCGTTTATACACAGCAACTGGACTTTTGTGTGAGCATCGGACGACGGGAAACAAGAACAAAAAGTGCTGTGTCAATCGTGCGGTAATTTATTCAGCACATAAAGACAGTTTCGGGTCTGTGCTCTCTACGTGAAGAAAAAAAAAGAATTTTCGTAGTACATAGGAGCACATGCATACTGTACTGTATTCTGTACTTTTGGACATTGGTTGTTGGATAATTACTGCCGTTAAAGGAAATTATTAAGTATTCTGGAAGTCAGGTAAAAATATTTCCTTTATATTTAATTATATTAACATATATTATAAACAATGTCGTTGGAAGAATTAAAACGAAAAAGGGCTACGATAAAAGGGCAGTTAACACGTGGTTGTAATTTTATAAACGATGCGGTTGGAGACGACACGTGCTTTAAAGAGCTTATTGAAGAGAGGTTAGACAAATTGTCAGATTATTTTCAAGAATTCAATGACGTTCAGTTTTGGATAGAAGGGTTAACTACTGATGACGATGAACTTAAGACTGAAAACGATGGTCAGAGGGTTGATATAGAGGAAAAATATTATCAAGCTAGAGCTAAGATATGTTAAAGGGATTAACTGTTCATCAAGGGATAGATTTAAATAACGATGCTAACGAAATTCCAAATGCATATCCCCATTCGGAAATAAAGCTTACTCCGATTAAATTGCAAACCTTCGATGGTAAATTTAAAAATTGGCCTAGTTTTCATGATATGTATGTATCACTTATTCATAATAACCCCAAGTTAAGTAATACACAGAAATTTTACTATTTGAAGAGCTCGTTGTCTCATGATGCAGCAACGATCATTAACAGTTTTGATATTACGGAAGTAAATTACATACCAGCATATGAACAGTTAGTAGCAACATATAGCAAAGAAAATCTTATTGTTGAGGAACACTTGAAAACTATAATCGATCAACCGGGATTAAATCATGTGACAGAGGATGGACTTAGGGCTTTGAAGTCATCTGTTAGTGATTCCGTAGGGGCCTTGAGGGCCTTGAAAGTTCCAACGGATTGTTGGGATTGCTGGTTGGTGTTTGTGGTCTCATCGAAGTTAGACAAATCGTCTCAACAACTTTGGAGGCGTGAAAGTGCTCAAAAGAAGAGTCCAACATTCAAAGAGCTTCTTGAATTTATTGATAGGCGAATCTATGAAGTACTCGTATGTACGATTGCACCTGTTCGGGTGCGTGTGGATGACCCGGGATAATTGTTGGTTGGAGGTGATCCTCGATCACGTATTATTACGATAGAAAATAAAACAAGCTAATTTTAAAGTCCAAATTAGGGTGGTTGGTACTTTATTTGTGAAGAAGGTCTTACCTCGTTGAGAGTTGTTACAAAAGAGAAATTGCAAAAGCTTCTATGTCTTAAAATACCTTATTGGCTCGAACAGTTCTGCCAGTCAAATATTTAATTATGCTGACCTCTTTCTGTGAAATATGGTATTCATTGGATGTTCTATTACAATTATTTAATGCGTGTTTTCACTTGAACATTACCGGCCACCTTGCATCGACCGATGCAAAATTTTAAATTCATGATCTTAACATAACTAACAATTATTGAATTTCATTTACGGGAGGTGGGAACCTTTTTTTATCGGAGGGGAACCACTCACTCCGTTTCCTTAAAAACTAGTATCTAACTTTAGCAAAATAAAGTTTTAGGCAAATTCTAATATATACTTATTGAATGAACGATTAATAATTGCAAACATATACCATGTATCTCTTCCCTGTTATAATGAAACCAGAAATACATGAACTTTTTCTTTGATCAAAATTTAAGATATCTAAGTTTATATAAAAAAAATTAAATACAAAAAAAAACACCGAGCGACTCCAAGATATTCCCATGTATACAGGTCTGTACCGATTCAAGTTTGCGAACGAATCCAGGTCGCAAATTATGACTTTAATAACCCTACGAGGTTGGCAGAACACAAAGTTTTACTATGGGCCGGGTAAGAACCCCATTTTGAGTTTTTATATCTACAACGCGGACTCTACTATCCAGACCTGGATAAACCTTGATTACACGTCCACACCGCCATTCAATGGGCGGCAAATGTTCCTGTTTTACAATAACCACATCGTCGACCGCAATACCTTTTTGGGGATGTTTCCATTTGTACCGCTTCTGCAACTCAAGAAGATATTCTCCTTCGACAGAACTGTTGATGCAGTAACTTTATTCTTTCCCACCGCTTCATATAGTTCAATGACTTATCAGCTAGTTCCGGCTCGGGTAGCGAGAGCAGAGGCCCACCTCGAAGAAAATGCCATGGCGTTAATGGGGGGAGGTCGCTCGCGTTTCCTGATATCGGAGATATCGGACGGGAATTTAAACAGGCCTCTATTCTCACTAGCAGAGTTGAAAATTCCTCGAATGTAAATTTCTGGTCCTTTGTAATCTTTCGGAAATGCATTTTTAAGCTCTTTACGGCAGCTTCCCACAGCAAACCCATGTGAGGTGCGCCAGGAGGAATAAATTTCCATTCAAGATTCCTATCATTGTAATTTTTAGCCACTGTTGAGGCAAAGGATTTTAAGAACGACTTAAAATCTTGATTGATGATTCGACTCGCGCCAACCAAGTTGGTCCCGTTGTCAGAATATAGAGTTTTGGGGAGCCCACGTCTAGCAATGAATCGATTCAAAGCAGCGATAAATGATTGCGTAGTAAGGTCACTAGTTGCTTCTAAATGTATGGCCCTAGTTGCAAAGCACACAAAGACGCAAACGTATCCCTTAGATGTTCTGCAACCCCGTCCAGAAAAGTTTGTTAGGGCAAATGGCCCTGCAAAATCAAGGCCCGTAAAAGTAAATGGTACAGAAATAGTTGTACGTTCCGGGGGCAGAGCTGCCATAATTTGAGTCCGAAGCTGCTTTTTGTGGATGGTGCATTCTTTGCATAATCGAATACATTTCTTCACCAAATTCTTACAGCGTGGTATCCAAAACTCACTTCGAATCAAGCGGGTTACGAGCTGAATTCCTCCATGCAACGTTAGAGAGTGATGAAATTTCACCAGAAGTTCCGATATATGAGCCTGAGGTGGCAAAATGATGGGAAACTTCTCATTATAAGACAACGTAGAACACGCTAATCTTCCATTAGACCGCATGATTCCCTCAGAATCCAGCATTGGATTGAGGGTGAGCAAAGAACGTTTCTTCGCAACCGGCTCGTGATGAGTCAGCGCTATATATTCCTTTTGAAAATAAAAGATCTGAGTTTGCCGAATTATGAACTTCTGGGCCCGAGATACTTCCGCTTGCGATGTAAGTGTCGGTAAAAGGTCAAGTGTGTCTGTATGCCCGGGACTGGCCCTATTAACGAAGCGTAATACGTAACACATGACATGCAGCATTTTCGACCACGAGGAAAACCGTTGCAATATAAGCTCAATATTCGGACCAACTGACGTAACATTGGCCTTAATAGGCCTTTGCTCAAGTTCGTCTTCTTGATGACTCTGAAATAGTTCTCGAGGCCAGGACGATTGAAGTTGTCGAAGCCAATGCGGACCATTCCACCATAAGCTGTTATTTTGAAGGTCCACAGGAGACACACCTCTGGTTGCTAGATCGGCTGGATTGTCTGCGGAGCGTATATGGTGCCATGTTGCCCTTGGAAAAACTGTTTGAATTTTTGCCACCCGATTTCCTACGAAAGTTTTCCACGTATGCGGCGGTTTTCCGAGCCATGCCAAAACAATTGTGCTGTCCGTCCAGAGATAAATCTCGTATTCAGCTATCTTTAAGTTCGAAAGGACGTAATTAGTAAGCTTCGAAAGAAGAACTGCTCCACAGAGTTCAAGTCTCGGCAAAGGGATCTGTTTAACGGGCGCCACTTTGCTTTTTGCACATAACAAATGGGAGGAACAGCTATATGCGCTTTGCTGAGCTCGGAAATACAAAGTAGCTGCGTAGGCCTTTTCTGAGGCGTCGCAAAAGCCATGTATTTGGATGGATGCCTTGGGTGTAAAGTCGATCCACCGAGGTACTTGGATGGTATGAATAGCCGAGAGAGAGGCGAGGAATAGGTTCCAGCGATGACACGTTAGGGGCATGAGTGGCATGTCCCAAGACGTCCCATCCTGCCAGATTTGTTGCATTATTATCTTAGCAGTGACTATAATTGGTGCGAGCCATACTGCTGGATCGAATAAACGTGCGACGACTGATAAAACAGCCCTTTTCGTTACTTGATGATCTCGCTGTTCGATTTTCGAGAAGAAATTAAACGCATCTCGCTTGGCGTTCCATTGAATGCCTAGTGTTTTTGTGACGCTTGTGCTGTCAAACTTAAGAAAGTCCTTGTCATAGAGAAAGGACTGCGGAACTCTCTCAAGCAGTTCGATAGAGTTTGATGTCCATTTCTTAAAACTTAACCCTGCAGAGCTAAGTGCAAGCATAAGTTCCTCTTGCGTTTGTAACGCCAACTCTAAATAATGTGCACCGGCAAAAACATCATCCATATAAACATCCTCTTCTAAGACGCTAGCTGCAATGGGAAACTCGGTTTCCACATCCTTTGCGAGTTGTTTTAAAGTTCGAATGGCAAGGTAGGGTGAGCAGTTAATACCAAAGACAAGTACCACTATCTCCTCATCCTGACACCTGCCGTTTGGTAACCTTCGCACGATTCGTTGGTAAGGAGTGTGATCCGGATGGACCCGTAATTGTCGATACATTTTTTCGACATCCGCACTAAAAACAAATTTATAGAGGCGCCACTTCAAAATAAGGGTCATTAGGTCGGCCTGTAAGACAGGCCCCGTGTGTAGCATGTCGTTCAAACTAGTGCCATTATTAGATGGACTTGAGGCATTAAATACCACTCGGACCTTTGTTGTTGTGCTTTCTGGCTTAGTAACTGCGCGATGGGGCAAGTAATAAGAAGCTATTTGTTGATTGCTGATAACTTCATCTGCTGAAACAGTTTTCATGTGCTTGAGTGTTGCATAATCCTCCAGCACTTCATGGTATTTTGAGTGCAGATCTGGATCTTTCGATAAAGATATCTCTCTTCGTAAAAGTTGTTTGACTGCTATTGCTCTTGAGTTGCCAAGTATCGGTAAGGGATCTTCAAATGGAAGGCGTACAATGTACCGGCCTGTTTCATCCCGAGTTGTTGTTTCGGAATATAGGTTTTCACAGAACTTATCTTCCTGGGTAACCTGTTTCAACTCAGTCAACTCCTCAACCT
This sequence comes from Portevinia maculata, assembly GCA_949715645.1. Lineage (NCBI taxonomy): Eukaryota > Metazoa > Arthropoda > Insecta > Diptera > Syrphidae > Portevinia > Portevinia maculata. The sequence goes on from OX454528.1 coordinate 38,896,444, forward strand.
CCCAGAAGTTGGCGATTTGATCATCCAATGAAACTTCACTGAAGTAGGTCAGACTGGTCGAAAAGGAATTAACAGTGCTTCGCTGTAAAGGCCCTGACAGAACCCAACCGAAAACAGTGTTTTGCGCAACTAAAGATTTAAAAATGTTAGATTTAACACCCTCCAAAAGCACTGAGGGGTAAATATCCGCGCCTAACACGAAATCGATTTTTGAACTTTCCTGAAAGTATGGATCGGCTAGTTTAAAATCTAGTTCCTTGGCTAGTTCCTCCGAACCTATCGTATAAGAAGGCAAGTATCCGGTAAGACGTTTAAGTACGATTGCATTGGCAATCATAGAGTAAGAGCTCATATGTTTTGATCCCAAAACTAACGAACAAAGCTTTGATGATGTGGCTGTTATGACCGCACTTATGCCTGAGATATCCGCTTGTATCGATTTCACCGGAAGGCGTAATCTTCGCTGTGCCTCTTCCGAGATAAAACTAGCTTCCGATCCAGGATCAAGCAGGGCCCGTAACGTGAACTTATTGCCCAAATGATGCACATCTATCAGTGCTGTGGCGAGAATTATGCATTTGTGATTTTGGGAGAAATATGATTGAACTTGGAGTGGGGTTGTTGGTTCAGGCGTCTCTAAATGTTGGTTTGAAGTTTGTCCTGATGATGTTTCTTGATTCGAGCGATCAGTCGAAGACGGAAAATGCGTTCTTCGACCTTGACCAGGGAGGTGCAGGAGTGTATGGTGCCTTTGCTTACAATGCTGGCACGTATGCGCACTCTGGCATTCCCCTTTTAAATGCGTTGACGACAGACAATTTTTGCAATGTGCGAACTGGTTAACTGTCAAAATCCTGTCAGGAATCGAGAGTTGTAGGAACTTAGAACAAAATCGGAGGACATGAGGACCTTTACACAGCTTGCAATGAAAACTACTAGCTTGTGCGTGGAAAGAATGATGTGGTGGTTTCATCCTTGTAGATTGAGCGGGTCTAGTCTTCAGCCCCATTAAATTGGATTCTCTTATATCGAATACTGATTCCAGGATTTTATATTGGTTTGTTAAAAATGAATCCATTTCTAGCCAGTTGGGAAGCTCTCGCGGTGTCTGAACGGATTGCTCCCATAAGGAAAGAGTCTTTTCTGGTAGACGACTTGAGCACAAAAATGCAAGGATCGGATCCCACGACTTCGTTTCTACTTGATGCGCTTTAAGGATTGATAAGCAATCATTAATTCCACTTTGAAGCTGTTTTATGCCTTTTCCACATTCAACACTGATTACCGGTATACTAAATAGAACTTTAAGTTGGTTATTGATCAGAAGACGCTTATTGTCATACTGCTCAGACAAGGCTGTCCAGGCTAAATCAAAATGATCATCAGTAAGTGGAAATTTGCAGACAATATTGTGTGCCTCTCCCTTTGTTTTGGCGCGTAGATGGAACAATTTTTGCACTGGACACAAGTTTGGGTGATTTATATATATTGCTGTAAATAAATCTCGAAATGAAGGCCAGAACAAATAGTCCCCATGAAACGTTTCACTATCTAATGGAGGAAGATTTATGCACCGTTGGAAATTAGAACTAGCCCCTACCTTATCGACAATTTTATCTTGAGCACTTTCTGCTTCCGACTTTATAATTTCCAGCTTTCGAATTGAATCAATTATTTCACTCAAACATGTTATATAAATACTCGAGGATGATCTATATTTGCCTTTGATAGCGTCTAAACCCTCTTTGGAAGCGGCGTTGTTAGAAACCAGAGAAAAGGAGTGCGACTTCTTAATCTCGGACCATAATTCTTTCAACTCGGTTTTGAATGTCTCCAATGTTCTTGGAGTTTGATCCACTATGGGTATTTCCTGCAGGTTCGTCCGAAACTCACTCAATTGATCGGTTGCAATTAAGAAATCGTCTAACCCGATCATATTTATATCAATTAAAGGAGAAAATTCAGCGAATATTCCGACAAACTCACCCAAAAAAAGCGCACACGTGTCCCCAAGTAAATAAATATGTATTCCTTATGGCCAATATTCGCAAATCTATCAGAGTTATCAGAACGCAGTATACACTTTAGGATTATCTAAGTCAATCGGACTCGAGATTACAACCACTAAACACGCGTCAACAATTTTTTTTTTTTTTTTTTAATTTAAGCAAAACTAGCAAAAAAAACTATGATCAAAGAAGTAGTTCACGTACCTGATATACACTTGCGGCTAAATTCCTACTTCTGGCTTGCGGGTTCTCTGAATAGCGGGTTTCCTTTCCTTCGGTTTTTTTTTTTGTTGGTTTTTTTTTTTTGCAAATGCTGCAGCGCTGTAGATCGATGCAAGTTCAGTTTTCAATGTGGGTGAAGTTTCTCGTGTAAAGAGATTATCCAAGTTGGTTTTGTTGAAATTGACCAAATTTGTACGATCTCTTGATGATTCCGTCGATGATATGGGCAAGATGAAATGCAGCGAACTTGTAGTCCTTTGAGACGATTAATTTGACTGGTTGATGAGTTGATGAATGGTCTCTGGAGCGAGTTCACTTGATTTGTTGTTCGTGGACTGTATAAATAGATGCTGTTCAGCAATTCTGAAGCGAAGATATCTGGAGTTGGTAATGGCGGACGTTGTACATGAACTGTCCTGTTTCATCCAAGCAAGATATAGGAATCTTGTCATAGATATGCGGTGAAATTATCGAGATATCCGGCTCGAAGGACCAAATGTTCGGGTGCGTGTGGATGACCCGGGATAATTGTTGGTTGGAGGTGATCCTCGATCACGTATTATTACGATAGAAAATAAAACAAGATAATTTTAAAGTCCAAATTAGGGTGGTTGGTACTTTATTTGTGAAGAAGGTCTTACCTCGTTGAGAGTTGTTACAAAAGAGAAATTGCAAAAGCTTCTATGTCTTAAAATACCTTATTGGCTCGAACAGTTCTGCCAGTCAAATATTTAATTATGCTGACCTCTTTCTGTGAAATATGGTATTCAATGGATGTTCTATTACAATTATTTAAGGCGTGTTTTCACTTGAACAGCACCACATGCTCAGAAACCTTCGGTGCAAAGGGTTAATCCACTTAACAAATTAAGATGTGCAGCGGTTTCGTCTTCTTCTGCTTACAGTTTTTGTCAAGAAAATCATCAGGTAGAGAAGTGCCCAGGGTTTGGAAGGCTAAATGTAAAAGGGAAAAGGGATTTCGTACGAGATAAAAATCTATGTTTCAATTGCTTGAAACTGGGTCACTTGAGCAAATTGTGTAAATCGTACTGTTGCCAAGTATGTAATAGGAAGCATCACACACTGCTTCACGAGGCTTCAGGTGGTGTGAATCCAGGAAGTTCAGCATATTCACCTGCAAAATTATCTGATACTCAAGGGCCAGGGTCATCTAGCGCCGAGGGCATGGATGCGCTGTCAACAACACACACATTTTCATCGTTTGGACTCAGGGTCACAAGTTTCGTTGATCAGTGAGGCATGCGCTCAGAGGTTGAATCTGTCTCGATCAAACGCACGGATTGCAATCAATGGAGTGGGTGCAGGGAGCTCAACATTCACTAAGGGAGGAGTTAATCTACAAATTAAATCGCGGATACAAAATGAACAACTTCTTGTACCAGCTTATGTTCTTAGTGAAATCACTTCCAACTTATCATCGTTGGCAGTCGAAGATGATTGGAGGCGGATGATTCAGGGTTTCACATTAGCTGATCCTTCATTCGAGGCGCCAGGACGGATCGACATACTGCTTGGGTGTGATGTTTTCTTTAGAATTATAGGCAACCAAAAAAGGGAATCAGAGACTAAATTTTCAATTGCAAAATGTTGGCTGGGTTGTTTCGGGAAAAGCACAATCTAATCAAGGGAGTCTAACAAGGGGATTAAAAATTACTTTGACAACTTGATAGGACTCTAAGACAATTTTGGGAAGTTGAAAGTATAAGGAATAGGAATCTGTATACAGATGAGGAAACGAGTTGCGAGAATCATTTTGCTGCAACTCACACCCGTCTACCTAACGGTCGTTACATGGTAAGGTTGCATATTAAAAACTCAATTGGGAAGTTAGGGAATTCAAAAAATATGGCAGCTCGCAGATTTGATATGTTGGAAAGGCGCTTCAAAAATAACAACTCATTAAAGGTCGAGTATTCCAAGTTTATGGGAGAGTATCTCTCGTTAGGCCAAATGGTAGAAGCAAATGAAAGAGACATGGAAGTAACGCAGGAAAAATCATTTTACATGCCACACCACGCTGTATTCAAATTAGATAGCTCAGCTACTAAAGTCAGAGTGGTATTTGATGCATCTGCTGCAAGCTCAACTGGAGAGTCGCTCAATAGTCTTCTTCTAAATGGACCTAAAATACAAGCAGAACTTGTGGATATTCTGGGTCGGTTTCGAATGCATCGATTTGCCTATACTGCCGACATTGCAAAAATGTATCGACAGGTTGTAGTCCATCCTGAAGATTTTTGATCCATTTGGATGGGTGAGTCCTTCGATAATTCTGGCGAAGGTTCTAATACAAGATTTGTGGATAGCTGGGATTTCCTGGGATGATCAGCTTCCACCTTCACTGATGCAGCAATGGTTTACCATACGGACGAATCTAAGACGCCTGGAAAACATTTCTATTCGTCGATGGATAACAGCTCAAACGGAAGGGTGTCGAATGCAGTTACATGGTTTCTCAGACACGTCCGAACGTGCGTACGCGGCATGCGTTTATGTGTCTGTGCACTACAAGGGAAAATGTGTTGTATCCTTACTAGCATCAAAAACCAAGGTTGCACCGGTGAATCAAAACAATTGTGCTGTCCGTCCAGAGATAAATCTCGTATTCAGCTATCTTTAAGTTCGAAAGGACGTAATTAGTAAGCTTCGAAAGAAGAACTGCTCCACAGAGTTCAAGTCTCGGCAAAGGGATCTGTTTAACGGGCGCCACTTTGCTTTTTGCACATAACAAATGGGAGGAACAGCTATATGCGCTTTGCTGAGCTCGGAAATACAAAGTAGCTGCGTAGGCCTTTTCTGAGGCGTCGCAAAAGCCATGTATTTGGATGGATGCCTTGGGTGTAAAGTCGATCCACCGAGGTACTTGGATGGTATGAATAGCCGAGAGAGAGGCGAGGAATAGGTTCCAGCGATGACACGTTAGGGGCATGAGTGGCATGTCCCAAGACGTCCCATCCTGCCAGATTTGTTGCATTATTATCTTAGCAGTGACTATAATTGGTGCGAGCCATACTGCTGGATCGAATAAACGTGCGACGACTGATAAAACAGCCCTTTTCGTTACTTGATGATCTCGCTGTTCGATTTTCGAGAAGAAATTAAACGCATCTCGCTTGGCGTTCCATTGAATGCCTAGTGTTTTTGTGACGCTTGTGCTGTCAAACTTAAGAAAGTCCTTGTCATAGAGAAAGGACTGCGGAACTCTCTCAAGCAGTTCGATAGAGTTTGATGTCCATTTCTTAAAACTTAACCCTGCAGAGCTAAGTGCAAGCATAAGTTCCTCTTGCGTTTGTAACGCCAACTCTAAATAATGTGCACCGGCAAAAACATCATCCATATAAACATCCTCTTCTAAGACGCTAGCTGCAATGGGAAACTCGGTTTCCACATCCTTTGCGAGTTGTTTTAAAGTTCGAATGGCAAGGTAGGGTGAGCAGTTAATACCAAAGACAAGTACCACTATCTCCTCATCCTGACACCTGCCGTTTGGTAACCTTCGCACGATTCGTTGGTAAGGAGTGTGATCCGGATGGACCCGTAATTGTCGATACATTTTTTCGACATCCGCACTAAAAACAAATTTATAGAGGCGCCACTTCAAAATAAGGGTCATTAGGTCGGCCTGTAAGACAGGCCCCGTGTGTAGCATGTCGTTCAAACTAGTGCCATTATTAGATGGACTTGAGGCATTAAATACCACTCGGACCTTTGTTGTTGTGCTTTCTGGCTTAGTAACTGCGCGATGGGGCAAGTAATAAGAAGCTATTTGTTGATTGCTGATAACTTCATCTGCTGAAACAGTTTTCATGTGCTTGAGTGTTGCATAATCCTCCAGCACTTCATGGTATTTTGAGTGCAGATCTGGATCTTTCGATAAAGATATCTCTCTTCGTAAAAGTTGTTTGACTGCTATTGCTCTTGAGTTGCCAAGTATCGGTAAGGGATCTTCAAATGGAAGGCGTACAATGTACCGGCCTGTTTCATCCCGAGTTGTTGTTTCGGAATATAGGTTTTCACAGAACTTATCTTCCTGGGTAACCTGTTTCAACTCAGTCAACTCCTCAACCTCCCAGAAGTTGGCGATTTGATCATCCAATGAAACTTCACTGAAGTAGGTCAGACTGGTCGAAAAGGAATTAACAGTGCTTCGCTGTAAAGGCCCTGACAGAACCCAACCGAAAACAGTGTTTTGCGCAACTAAAGATTTAAAAATGTTAGATTTAACACCCTCCAAAAGCACTGAGGGGTAAATATCCGCGCCTAACACGAAATCGATTTTTGAACTTTCCTGAAAGTATGGATCGGCTAGTTTAAAATCTAGTTCCTCGGCTAGTTCCTCCGAACCTATCGTATAAGAAGGCAAGTATCCGGTAAGACGTTTAAGTACGATTGCATTGGCAATCATAGAGTAAGAGCTCATATGTTTTGATCCCAAAACTAACGAACAAAGCTTTGATGATGTGGCTGTTATGACCGCACTTATGCCTGAGATATCCGCTTGTATCGATTTCACCGGAAGGCGTAATCTTCGCTGTGCCTCTTCCGAGATAAAACTAGCTTCCGATCCAGGATCAAGCAGGGCCCGTAACGTGAACTTATTGCCCAAATGATGCACATCTATCAGTGCTGTGGCGAGAATTATGCATTTGTGATTTTGGGAGAAATATGATTGAACTTGGAGTGGGGTTGTTGGTTCAGGCGTCTCTAAATGTTGGTTTGAAGTTTGTCCTGATGATGTTTCTTGATTCGAGCGATCAGTCGAAGACGGAAAATGCGTTCTTCGACCTTGACCAGGGAGGTGCAGGAGTGTATGGTGCCTTTGCTTACAATGCTGGCACGTATGCGCACTCCGGCATTCCCCTTTTAAATGCGTTGACGACAGACAATTTTTGCAATGTGCGAACTGGTTAACTGTCAAAATCCTGTCAGGAATCGAGAGTTGTAGGAACTTAGAACAAAATCGGAGGACATGAGGACCTTTACACAGCTTGCAATGAAAACTACTAGCTTGTGCGTGGAAAGAATGATGTGGTGGTTTCATCCTTGTAGATTGAGCGGGTCTAGTCTTCAGCCCCATTAAATTGGATTCTCTTATATCGAATACTGATTCCAGGATTTTATATTGGTTTGTTAAAAATGAATCCATTTCTAGCCAGTTGGGAAGCTCTCGCGGTGTCTGAACGGATTGCTCCCATAAGGAAAGAGTCTTTTCTGGTAGACGACTTGAGCACAAAAATGCAAGGATCGGATCCCACGACTTCGTTTCTACTTGATGCGCTTTAAGGATTGATAAGCAATCATTAATTCCACTTTGAAGCTGTTTTATGCCTTTTCCACATTCAACACTGATTACCGGTATACTAAATAGAACTTTAAGTTGGTTATTGATCAGAAGACGCTTATTGTCATACTGCTCAGACAAGGCTGTCCAGGCTAAATCAAAATGATCATCAGTAAGTGGAAATTTGCAGACAATATTGTGTGCCTCTCCCTTTGTTTTGGCGCGTAGATGGAACAATTTTTGCACTGGACACAAGTTTGGGTGATTTATATATATTGCTGTAAATAAATCTCGAAATGAAGGCCAGAACAAATAGTCCCCATGAAACGTTTCACTATCTAATGGAGGAAGATTTATGCACCGTTGGAAATTAGAACTAGCCCCTACCTTATCGACAATTTTATCTTGAGCACTTTCTGCTTCCGACTTTATAATTTCCAGCTTTCGAATTGAATCAATTATTTCACTCAAACATGTTATATAAATACTCGAGGATGATCTATATTTGCCTTTGATAGCGTCTAAACCCTCTTTGGAAGCGGCGTTGTTAGAAACCAGAGAAAAGGAGTGCGACTTCTTAATCTCGGACCATAATTCTTTCAACTCGGTTTTGAATGTCTCCAATGTTCTTGGAGTTTGATCCACTATGGGTATTTCCTGCAGGTTCGTCCGAAACTCACTCAATTGATCGGTTGCAATTAAGAAATCGTCTAACCCGATCATATTTATATCAATTAAAGGAGAAAATTCAGCGAATATTCCGACAAACTCACCCAAAAAAAGCGCACACGTGTCCCCAAGTAAATAAATATGTATTCCTTATGGCCAATATTCGCAAATCTATCAGAGTTATCAGAACGCAGTATACACTTTAGGATTATCTAAGTCAATCGGACTCGAGATTACAACCACTAAACACGCGTCAACAATTTTTTTTTTTTTTTTTTAATTTAAGCAAAACTAGCAAAAAAAACTATGATCAAAGAAGTAGTTCACGTACCTGATATACACTTGCGGCTAAATTCCTACTTCTGGCTTGCGGGTTCTCTGAATAGCGGGTTTCCTTTCCTTCGGTTTTTTTTTTGTTGGTTTTTTTTTTTTGCAAATGCTGCAGCGCTGTAGATCGATGCAAGTTCAGTTTTCAATGTGGGTGAAGTTTCTCGTGTAAAGAGATTATCCAAGTTGGTTTTGTTGAAATTGACCAAATTTGTACGATCTCTTGATGATTCCGTCGATGATATGGGCAAGATGAAATGCAGCGAACTTGTAGTCCTTTGAGACGATTAATTTGACTGGTTGATGAGTTGATGAATGGTCTCTGGAGCGAGTTCACTTGATTTGTTGTTCGTGGACTGTATAAATAGATGCTGTTCAGCAATTCTGAAGCGAAGATATCTGGAGTTGGTAATGGCGGACGTTGTACATGAACTGTCCTGTTTCATCCAAGCAAGATATAGGAATCTTGTCATAGATATGCGGTGAAATTATCGAGATATCCGGCTCGAAGGACCAAATGTTCGGGTGCGTGTGGATGACCCGGGATAATTGTTGGTTGGAGGTGATCCTCGATCACGTATTATTACGATAGAAAATAAAACAAGATAATTTTAAAGTCCAAATTAGGGTGGTTGGTACTTTATTTGTGAAGAAGGTCTTACCTCGTTGAGAGTTGTTACAAAAGAGAAATTGCAAAAGCTTCTATGTCTTAAAATACCTTATTGGCTCGAACAGTTCTGCCAGTCAAATATTTAATTATGCTGACCTCTTTCTGTGAAATATGGTATTCAATGGATGTTCTATTACAATTATTTAAGGCGTGTTTTCACTTGAACAGCACCACATGCTCAGAAACCTTCGGTGCAAAGGGTTAATCCACTTAACAAATTAAGATGTGCAGCGGTTTCGTCTTCTTCTGCTTACAGTTTTTGTCAAGAAAATCATCAGGTAGAGAAGTGCCCAGGGTTTGGAAGGCTAAATGTAAAAGGGAAAAGGGATTTCGTACGAGATAAAAATCTATGTTTCAATTGCTTGAAACTGGGTCACTTGAGCAAATTGTGTAAATCGTACTGTTGCCAAGTATGTAATAGGAAGCATCACACACTGCTTCACGAGGCTTCAGGTGGTGTGAATCCAGGAAGTTCAGCATATTCACCTGCAAAATTATCTGATACTCAAGGGCCAGGGTCATCTAGCGCCGAGGGCATGGATGCGCTGTCAACAACACACACATTTTCATCGTTTGGACTCAGGGTCACAAGTTTCGTTGATCAGTGAGGCATGCGCTCAGAGGTTGAATCTGTCTCGATCAAACGCACGGATTGCAATCAATGGAGTGGGTGCAGGGAGCTCAACATTCACTAAGGGAGGAGTTAATCTACAAATTAAATCGCGGATACAAAATGAACAACTTCTTGTACCAGCTTATGTTCTTAGTGAAATCACTTCCAACTTATCATCGTTGGCAGTCGAAGATGATTGGAGGCGGATGATTCAGGGTTTCACATTAGCTGATCCTTCATTCGAGGCGCCAGGACGGATCGACATACTGCTTGGGTGTGATGTTTTCTTTAGAATTATAGGCAACCAAAAAAGGGAATCAGAGACTAAATTTTCAATTGCAAAATGTTGGCTGGGTTGTTTCGGGAAAAGCACAATCTAATCAAGGGAGTCTAACAAGGGGATTAAAAATTACTTTGACAACTTGATAGGACTCTAAGACAATTTTGGGAAGTTGAAAGTATAAGGAATAGGAATCTGTATACAGATGAGGAAACGAGTTGCGAGAATCATTTTGCTGCAACTCACACCCGTCTACCTAACGGTCGTTACATGGTAAGGTTGCATATTAAAAACTCAATTGGGAAGTTAGGGAATTCAAAAAATATGGCAGCTCGCAGATTTGATATGTTGGAAAGGCGCTTCAAAAATAACAACTCATTAAAGGTCGAGTATTCCAAGTTTATGGGAGAGTATCTCTCGTTAGGCCAAATGGTAGAAGCAAATGAAAGAGACATGGAAGTAACGCAGGAAAAATCATTTTACATGCCACACCACGCTGTATTCAAATTAGATAGCTCAGCTACTAAAGTCAGAGTGGTATTTGATGCATCTGCTGCAAGCTCAACTGGAGAGTCGCTCAATAGTCTTCTTCTAAATGGACCTAAAATACAAGCAGAACTTGTGGATATTCTGGGTCGGTTTCGAATGCATCGATTTGCCTATACTGCCGACATTGCAAAAATGTATCGACAGGTTGTAGTCCATCCTGAAGATTTTTGATCCATTTGGATGGGTGAGTCCTTCGATAATTCTGGCGAAGGTTCTAATACAAGATTTGTGGATAGCTGGGATTTCCTGGGATGATCAGCTTCCACCTTCACTGATGCAGCAATGGTTTACCATACGGACGAATCTAAGACGCCTGGAAAACATTTCTATTCGTCGATGGATAACAGCTCAAACGGAAGGGTGTCGAATGCAGTTACATGGTTTCTCAGACGCGTCCGAACGTGCGTACGCGGCATGCGTTTATGTGTCTGTGCACTACAAGGGAAAATGTGTTGTATCCTTACTAGCATCAAAAACCAAGGTTGCACCGGTGAATCGAATCAGTATACCCAAATTGAAGTTGTGTGGGGCCCACCTCTTGGCGAAGCTGATTGTATCTGTTAAGAAAAGTATGGGTTTGGACGATGTGGAATGCTATACATGGACAGATTCGCAAGTAGTTTTGGCGTGGCTTTCTCAATATCCTTGTAAGTGGACAACCTTTGTGGGAAATCGGACATCGGAGATTTTAGAATTGGTTCCTAAAAGTCAATGGAGGCATGTCCCTTCTAAGCTCAACCCTGCGGATTGTGCATCGAGAGGACTTCAACCAAACCTGCTACCCTCATTCGACTTGTGGTGGAAGGGACCTGCGTTTTTACAGGCCATGGATGCTATTGAAACCAAATTCATTTTGAAAAATCCAGAAACTGATCTTGAGAAAAGGAACATCACACTTTCTTTAACAACTACAGTACCGCATGAGAATGAATTTCTTCTTCGTTTTTCTTCACTGACACGACTAAAACGGATAATGGCATGGTGTCGAAGATTCATTCACAATGCAAAATTAAAGGGAAAAGATCAGACAGAAAGGGAGTTGGGACCACTGTCAACAAGTGAGCTGGCAACTGAGTTATGTTTTTGGATAAGGGAAACACAAAATTCTGCATTTTCATTGGAATTGAATCGACTTAAGTTGGCAAAATCCATACGTAGGGATAGTAATCTAAAATCTTTGGATCCATTTATTGGAAATGATGGTTTACTAAGGGTTGGGGGACGACTTCAAAGGGGAGAGTTTGGGTTTCAACAAAAACATCCGCCAATTTTGCCGAAGAACTCTCATTTAACAACTTTTTTTTTTTTTTTTTTTTTTTTTTTTTTTTTTATAATTTGCATGCGCTAAAGGGATTTCTTTTTTCTGTAGTGACACATTACCCTTATAATGGTAAAACCACAGCGCAGGCATTTAGTTTGTTGCGCAAGTAGCTCCCAGCAATTCATTGCCTATTTTTGGGTGCTACTTACTGAAAGAATAGAAGGATAGGAAAGAAGTTTGGTGCGATGGGATTTTTTTTTTCTCAACAGGTGGCGCCTAAATTGCTTTAGAGAGATCAGTTTTTGTTGTGTGTATTCAATTTATAAAAATCATGCCCTTGTTTGGATTCGAACACACGACCTGCCAATCACATTAGTGAATACACTACCATCGCACCATTGCCACCTGCAAATTAATTATTGCTCATTATCATCATAAGTACTTACACGGTGGACCACATCTTATGCTTGGAGTTATAAGGCCTAATTATTGGATCTTGCATCTAAAGGGAAAGGTTTCCAAGTACGTTCGAGGGTGTGTTACGTGTCAGCGGTATTCGGCTCGTCCATTAGAGCAACAAATGGGTAATTTGCCCAAGGTTCGACTAGAAATGTGTAAGCCATTTACGAACACGGGTGTGGATTATGCGGGGCCTTTAAACATATAAAGTTGGAAAAGTCGTGGGGCAAAACATCAAAAATACTATGTGGCACATTTCATTTGTTTATCAACACGAGCAATTCATTTGGAACTCGTCTCGGATCTTACATCGGATGCTGCGATTGCTGCTTTAAAAAGATTTTTATCGAGAAGAGGAGCAGTTAAAAGAATTTTGAGTGACAACGAGTCAAAATTTCCTGGGGCGTCTCGTGAACTTAAGGGAATTTATAAATTATTTAACTCCAATGAAAAAATCCATAAATATGTAGCTGAAGAAGAAATTTCTTGGGAATTTATACCTCCACATGCGCCTCATTTTGGAGGTATTTGGGAGGCCGGCGTAAAGTCGACCAAATTTCACCTGCGTCGAGTGATGGGACAGACATCGCTAACTTTCGAAGAACTAAGCACTCTACTTTGTCAAATCGAGATCTGTCTAAATTCTCGTCCATTGACTGCCTTTATAGATGACAAACATAGTTTAAAACCATTAACTCTAAATTTTCTTCTTACAGGTGGTCCAACAATGACATTACCTGAGCAGAACTTGTGCGATGCCAAGATACATACACTTTCTCGTTGGCAGTACACCCGATGTCTTCAGCAAGAATTTTGGCGATGGTGGCAACGTGAATACTTACATCAACTGCAACCAAGAACAAAATGGACTTTGAAGAAACGTAACATAGAACTCAACGATTTAGTCTTAGTTTTGGACAACAATCTTCCACCAAGCAAATGGCTGATGGGTCGAGTGATAACTCTTTTTCCTGGTGTAGATGGCCTCATTCGAGTTGTTGAAGTACGAACGAAATCTGGTGTTATGAGACGTGACATCACTAAACTTTTACCTAATGAAAATTTAACATGATCCCGATCACAAGTTTATCTATTTGTTGTTGTACTACAAACTAGTATAAGTTTAAAGTAACGTACATTATGTTATATCCTGAATTGAATTTTTGTTGTTCATTTCTTTATTTTTTTGATAAATCATTTTATAAAATTGCATTTCAAGAAGATATCACTAATTTGATGTATTTAAAACTGGAGTTTTAAGGTGGGCGGAGTGTCGAATGTCTTATGTAATATAAACAATACCTTACTGTAAACATCATGCAATCTACTATTTATATAAACCGATGCATCAGACGATAGCTTTTCTTATGTACTCAAAACAGTTACCGCTAAACGTCAATTGTAATCTCCTTAAGAGAACCCATATAAGAGTTCAGTTGTAAAGTGACCTCCACCGCGAACACATCATAAATAAAATAAAAAGGAAATTGAAACAAAAAAGTATCGTTTTTTTTCATTGAACAGCCTGTACTTTTCGCTCAAAAAGCGAGGAGGTCATCGAATTAATTAAAGATGGCACCATTTACCTTTCTAATTTTAATGGCTCTTTAACTTACAGCAATATTTCAAGATTTTTAACAGGAACCTACGTCATTCAGTTGAACAATGAAACGATGCGGCTCAAGAACAGGACATTCTCAAGCTCAATATTCAGTCATGTCCAGGCCCTTCCTCCAGCGATGTCAAACATCAGCACCAAAGGACATGTGATCGATCTGGGCTATGTGCATGATCCAAGCGTAAAAAATATACGACGACTAGATAATTTGGCCCATAAAATGAACATTTCTGTAATTACAGACACTGGCATGTTCCTTCTGATCCTAATCCTTGCTTGGGTAGCATTACGAAATTTCAACGCAGGATCCAAGATCCCCAGACTTAACCTTCAACTGGAGGGACCCCATCCGGCCAGGAACCAACAGTCGGTCACTGACCTGTCATAACTTACCAGATCTACGGGACGTAGATTTTCGAAGGGGGAGGAGTTAACACGATCCAACACGCGCATGTCCAATCCAATCCATCTACACACGATAACAATAATAGCTGCGGCAGCACTTTCCCACCCATGTACACACGACAACAGTAATAGCTGCGTCAGCGCTTTCCCACGGTATGCAGCAGATCCAGTGCAATGACTGGATACCCGAAACGAGCGGATGCACGCGCGACAGATAAACCTGACGACTCAGCGGATTATGCATTGGAAGACGAGGCTACCTGTGGAAGTACTAGGCATTAGATGTTTAATGTATATCTGGACTCGAATCAAAGCAGTACAAAATAAATATTTTATAACGTGTTAAACCGGAGTTTTATTAAATAGTACGAACAAGTTGGACCAGCCTAAGGTTGGTGTTCGGTTTTTTTTAGTATCCTCGGAAAGGACATCCGTAACTGTAACTTCTATTGTGATTTTGATTTGGTTGTGGATTGTTAATGCTATTTCATCTTATATGGTTACTTTGTGTGTAAGAGGTATATGAATTGTTATTGTTTCTAGAGTATGAATTGTGTTTATTATTATTGTTTATCGGATACGGATTGTTTTGGTTATTGTTTCTGTAGGGTGAAGTATAATTTTCTTGGCTAGTATAATTATTCTGATAACGATTTTCCTGTCTAAAATTATGGAAATACTCATTGGGTCTCTTGGATTGGTGATTTATTTCACGAATTACCTTAAATGCTTCATTAAGAGGCCTCTACCCAAAATGTTCTACAAAAATTGGAACTTGAAGCGCCATCTGTCTTTGACTTGCAACCTAGCATCCACTTGCAATCCAATCGCAATCCACTTGCAAAAGTACTTTAGTGGGCGTACCCTTAGTGATGTGAGGCATGACAAACGGGTTTCGTAGATTGTATGTATCGTATGTTGATCGTGTGTGTAGGGTTGTTTTTCGTAAGATATGTGGATATCAATACAATTTTGTTCTATTTTTTTCGTCGTAGAAACAAGAATCAAATGAATGTTGGAGTGAGAAGAAAAAAATTAGGTAGGTATCCGTCAGCTAAGCGATGTTTGATGGTATTGTTTTGAGTTGTGAACAATGCACATTCTGCAATACATTTATACTTCGGGATAGGTCATTTTCAGGCATGTTACAATTGTATAATATTTTCTATATTTCTATCGCTACGGCTGGATTTTTGCCTTATAATTTTCTTTTTCCTCAAATTGTAGTATGGATAAAAGAAGTTAGTGAATGTTGGGGGGAGGGGATGGAGCGCAAAATATGTTGGTTTCATTGCTTTAGGTTTCGCTCCAGACTCCTGGATTTGACATATAAAACATGAATTTGGTATTACTCAGAGATTTTGCAGATAAAATGGTATAGGTTATAAGTTTGTAACTTATAGACGGAAATAAATAAATAAACGTATGGCTGAAAGCTTTATCTAATTTATTTTATTTAGGAACTTAATAAGAAAATAATATACATAGGTATCTGCTAATGTAGTGTCTGCTACTCTGCTCCACCTAATTAGTGATTGTGGTTTTCGCACTTCCATTCCCCGAGTAATACGAGGATCCGCTAGATCTGGTAAAAACCAGTTTTCGTAAAATGTGCTTAACTGTCCGATCATTTTTGTTTTCCAAAAATCGTGATCGACATCTATTACTTCTATATAAATGTCAAAAGCACTACCACCCCAAATTGCCAATATACACTTTTCTCGCTTACATAATATGCAATTGGCCTTGAATTTGGTAGTAATAGTTGTGTCTTTTATTAAGACCTTTTATGATACCATCATCAGAAACCGTTATGTATTTGATTTTTTGGTTTTTGATAGCATCCGTAGGATCGCATCCAGCTATGCTTGATGGACATTTTATTTCTACCAAGGAATCGTCGTCGATAAGTCCATCTGGAGAAGCACCAAGAAAGTAATACTCCTCATCGATAAAAATTCCTGAGTTCGATATACTTCTGCCCAATTGCTGTTCCAGTTGCAGCCTCGCAGTATCTTCGTTAATTTTTCCATACATGACGGAACCTGTTAATAAGGTCGTGGGATGTGCAAGTCTTTTAACATAACCTTCGAATTTTGTTTGCTTTGCATATTTGTCCGAAATATGAGGCTGTCAACATTTTCTTTCTGATATTCAACCATTTTTCATTACTGGACTGTCCCAATGTTTGTTTTTCTAAAAGCTGGCGATTGTTTTGATTTTGCTTTAGTTGTTCTATTAGACAGTTTTTCTCTGCAATGAATTTGTCTTCATCCATGTCTGGTTGGTGGCAACTGGTACCATACCCAACATCTTTGACAACACCTGTCCGGTTTATGCGATACAGTTTGCTCTTACGATAAACCTTTCTCGCATTGCGTCTGTGGGATTGTAATACGCTTTTCCGGAGTCGCCGAATTTCCGTTTGTTTTGCCAGGGAATTTGAGCTATGTCCATATAAATGTTTAAACAGTTCAGAGATTTGCCCTTTAGAGTTAAACTTTACAGCTGCTGCAGTACACCTGGCGGAATATCCTTGCCCAAGTAAAAAGTTGATTCTTTTTCCTCCTACTAGTTTGGCTACAATAGAGTTGTAGTGCTCGGCAAGATTGTTAGTGAATCCGAGATATAGACTCTTGGCGTTCATAATAAGTCTTCTTGTAGGAATCATCACTGTATCATAAAGACCATCTGATTTCATCATGGGAATTAGATTCACCTCATTCTCTTTACATTTTTCTTTTATGTAGAGTGAGCATTCGTTGTGATCTCCAAAAACATGATGAATAACATTGCTGATATCTGCTTTAATTAAAGATATTGCTTCTTGCTCGGATTGGCTTTGCTGTCGTCTGAACTTAATGGCACTCAAAATAACCTTCCGTATTCTTTCAAGTCTTATATTTAAGGCTCCTTTTAATCCTGTTTTACAACCTCTTGATATGTTCTCTAATTTATTTCTAAAATTTCGAATTAAATGGTTGCAGCATTCAATTTTGGAGATTCTTCTTCCGCCGTAATGATCGGTTTGAATAATTTTTTGAAATGAACTGCTGTCTCCATCTGAAAGCATTGTCATATATCGTAGGCCGTTTTCAGCTACACTGGATTTAAATGCTTGTAGCAGTATTTCTGACTTTATCAGCGTTGAAGGCCCTTTGTGGTTAATATTGCACGCGTGGTCCTGTTGTTGTTCCGTATCACTTCTAACGCTTGTAACGCAGTACTTATTTCTTATTCCTAAAGAAATTACTTTACCGGTATGCAACCCCACCACAACAGCAGCACCTGACAGAGCAGA
Organism: Portevinia maculata; assembly: GCA_949715645.1. Taxonomy (NCBI): domain Eukaryota; kingdom Metazoa; phylum Arthropoda; class Insecta; order Diptera; family Syrphidae; genus Portevinia; species Portevinia maculata. The sequence continues at coordinate 38,914,129 of OX454528.1, forward strand.
AAAATTGTTCGTGTAAGATCGTTTGCTCCAGCAAGCATCTGTCACCACAGTTATAAACGGAATTTCATCTAAAGGATCAATATCACCACGCTGTCTGGCGGCCTCAGCCTCTTCGTTAGCAGCCTCCAACATATTTTTTGCTGCCACGGCTTTCCACATATCCCCAGTTTGTTTTTCAATCTCACTATATATTTTAAATGATGGGCATGGAATATCTAATATAGATACGATTTCCTCTAACTGTGAGTATCCGCAACCTACACTGGTAATGGCCAAAATAGCAGCAGTGTTAACATCCATTGCATCTGGATTTTTCTTATTTAGGAACACTCGACTCTCATAATTGCACATTTCACATCTTAAAAAGATCGAACTTGCAAAACCCACTCGGACTTCTTTAACAATTTTTATATTGTTTAAACTGCAAACCGAGTGCTGGGCGATGTTGGTCTATTGCTTTCAACTCATTAAAAAAGTATTGAAGGTCAATTATCCTTCTTCCTTCTATGAGGGCAATGGAATCGATCGCAGATGTCTCTCTTTCCATTATCAGACTTTCCAGGCTTTCCGATTCTGATATTAGGCCTTTCAACTCAAAATTTTCATTAGTTTTAAGACCACCTTCACCTTCTAAAACTTGATGCTGGCTTCCATTGACAATCTGAGTATTTTCAGGATTTTGTCTTGACTTCGTTAAACTAAATAAATAAAAAAAAAAACATACAATCGAATCATAAATCAAATTCCTTTGCGAACTTTTCATGAGAGAACGAATCATATTTTATTGTTCTGCGAACCTTGTAATAAAGCCAAAGGCAACGGCAACAGTGCAAACAAATAATAATTGCCCACAAACAGCAACAGCGCAGTGCTACATTATCCCCTTTAGCCTAAACCACCATTCACCAATCTTCCAATCCACCCAGACTCAATAATATTCACGGAGTGAAGGGTACCTATCTATGCACTTTTCAATAATCAACTTTTCTACAATGATTTAGCAATGACACTTTAGCGTATCTATCTGAAAATCCTGAGTAATATCATGATTTTGTTTTTGTAGTATTCTTTATTAGTTTAAATAACTTTCTGTAAACAAATTTTAAACTGAAAGTATAAGCTAGATCCACATCTTGAAAAGTGCCTTTATCAACCCCTCACTCATTTTTACTTTCAGTCAGCGAAACAAAAATGCAAAATCACTTCGAATCGCCACAGAATTAGATCTGCTTACACATACCCACATACACACATGATTTCTTTTATTGAAATCGCACTTCAGACTTCCCACCAAATCGGTTTCATTTAGAACACACGTCCGAGAGCAGTAAAACACAAGATAATCACTTTATGGTTGATTGCGTGCTGTTCTGATTGGCTGTTCAGATCAGGCCACACAACTACCGCCACCTTCACGGGAAATCCGGAATTATTTCTTGCTAAAGTTGATAAACTAAGCAACGTACAAAATAATTTTTTGAAAAAATATGTAATTTAAACTCGGTATTTTGTATGTATGTATGTATATGTTTATTTAGTTAATATAAAATATTAATTTACAATAGTAATTATAGAACTTACACTATTCAATAACAATTATATACAAAATTTATGAAATCTGATATCTAATGTGTTGAATCAACAACATTTTAAACGTTCGGAAAACTCTTTCATTTTTTATTGTATTTGGAAGCTCATTAAATAATTTCAACCCCGGTACAACAACATATTTTTTGTTCTTTCATCTCTGTAGAAGCGTAAACGAAAATTCGAATTTGATCTTAAACTGTAGGGTTGGACATCTTGAATAAACTGCAAATTCGCTGATAGGTAGTTCGGTAATAAATTGTACTTCATTTTGAATACAAACACTATTGCATTAAAGTGTATTCGATGGTTAATATTCATCCAACGAAGACAGGATAACATCCATTCAATTGGCGTGTAAAAACTGCATCTCAGAATAATTCGCATAGCTCTGTTTTGCAGAACTTGGAGTCGTCTTATGTTTTCGACATTTCCCATAAACAAGATTGTGGAGCAGAACTCAAAGTGCGGTTTTATTAATGTATTATAGACATTTATTGCACACATTGTAGTGATGTTCTTACGTATTCGCTTCAGGAAACCGATTTTTTTGGAATTTTTTTTAGTTACATAATTAAAATGTTTTTTAAATTTGAGTTCACTATCCAATATTATACCTAGATACTTAATTTCTTGGACCTGTTCAATAATTTCACCATATACACTTAGATTCACGTTACAGTCACTGTTAAACACCATACATTTCGTTTTATTAACATTTAGTTTAAGCTTGTTCATTTCAAGCCACTGCCGTAAATTATTTAAGTCAAGCGAAATCTTTTCTCTAAGCACATTTATGTCTTTATCACATACAAACATTAAGGCGTCGTCTGCAAATAAGGAGATCTTGCAATATTTCAATATTTCACTGATTTCATTTATGTATACCAGGAACAACAAAGGGCCAAATATAGTACCCTGCGGTACTCCAAATGTCGTTTGTGCAGTTGATGATACAGCACTACCTATTTTTGTTCTTTGAGTTCTATTGCTTAGATACGATTTAAACCATTTTAGTTCATTGTCATTAACACCATATTTGAATAATTTTTTTACTAGAATATCGCTATCAATAGTTTCGAAAGCTCTTTGAAAATCGAGGCAAATTGATACAATTATATTACCTTCATGTCTTTGTTCCATAAAATTCATGATAAGCCAATTTAACGATGTCTCACATGAATGACCAGGCCTAAAACCAGACTGATTTTCCATTAAAATGTTATGTTCCACTACGTAATTAAAGAACTGGTCATAAGCTGTCTTTTCAATAACTTTTTTCACAGTAGGCATCATGTTTATCGGCCTAAATTTATCACAGTTAATTGAATTGTTTTCTTTGGGTATCGGAATAACCATTGTTTCTTTAAAATTACGCGGAAATTCACCACGACTAAACGATTCATTGATAATTCTCAACATAATTGGGCCTATGATTTCAAAACAATCTAATAAAATTTTAATATTTAGGTTTGTATGATCTTTCAATCAGGAATCCCTTGCTCATCTGGCAGCGACCGCAGGCATGATTCGGTTCGGGTGGAACGACATCACGCTGAAGGTCTACAAGAAGGATGATTTGGACGCTGATAAGCGACCCCATCATCCCTCCGAATCTGTTGTGTCGGATGCAAGCGCATCAGTCCCCTTCCCCTCCCTAGAGGATGACATTTCAGAGCCCTCCAAGGAACCAACCATGTCTATACCCCCTGTGATCGACTCCCAGTCGGTTATAGACACACACGACACCAATGACAATGACCTTCTGAGGGAAGACGAGCTCCTTAGCTCATCCTCTGTATTGGAAGGCTTGTCCAACAAGGATCCTCTGAGTGAGGATGAACTTCTCAGTTCGTCCTCTGATTTGGAGGACCTCAATAAAACAGTGATGGAGGCTTCTCCACAAGATCGTAGCAACAATGCTGCAGATCATTCAGATTAACCTCCAACACTCGATTAAGGCCTCGGCCGCCCTTATTCTCCGTCTAGCAAAAACCGGAGAAGACGTAGTCTTGGTCCAGGAGCCCTGGGTCGTCAATAACCTGGTTCGTGGACTGAAGACCCCTGGATACTACCCACTATATGTGTCCGACAAAGGTAAACCTAGATCGTGCATACTAGTGAAGAGTAGCCTTAATGCTTATTTACTCCCTAATTTCAGCGATCGAGATACGACGGCTGCCAAACTGGAGACTGCTGGTAGCACATACTGGTTGGCATCAGCGTATCTTGCCCATGACAACCTGGGACCTCTTCCTGGTGTTAACCTGGAGAGTTTTATTGCGGAAGTAGAGAGGCGGAAAGCTGCACTCATCATCGGATGCGACGCTAATGCGCATCACACCGTATGGGGCAGCACTGATATCAACAGCAGAGGTGAGTCACTTTTCGATTATATTTTAAGTACTAACCTCATTGTGTGCAACATGGGTAATGAGCCCACCTTCATCACCAAGAATCGACAAGAAGTCTTAGACATTACTCTTGTCTCCAATAACATCCACAAATTGATATCGAGTTGGAGGGTTTCGTCTGACCATTCCTTCTCCGACCACCGATATCTTACCTTCAACCTAAACGTTGACATCCCCTGCCAATCCACATTCCGTAACCCTCGGAAAACAGACTGGCCCAAATACAGAGATACTATGCGCAGACATATAACCTCTGAACTCTTAAGTCCCCCACGCAATCCTAGCGAGCTTGACAGCAAAGTCAACAAGCTCACGATGGCTTTTAAGGAAGCGATGGCTGTTTCCTGCCCACTCGTTCGTCCCAGGGGGAAAAAGAAGCCACATTGGTGGATACCTGAATTAGGACCACTGAGAAATGATTGCAGGAGACTCTTCAATCGAGCTAAAAGCTCAAGATCCAATACTGACTGGGACTCCTACAAAGTATCCCTCAAATCATACAAAAAAGAATTAAGGAATGCCAAAAGATCTTCGTGGAGACTCTTCTGTGGCAAAATAGAAGAAACCTCAGAGGCATCAAGGCTAAGAAAAATCCTTGCTTCAAATCCAACTATGCCTAGCTGCCTAAAGAAAGCAGATGGCTCGTGGACTACATCCAGCGAGGAATCGCTCAATCTGCTACTTGACACACACTTCCCTGGTAGCTCCAACATTACCGGCCATAGTAACCCAAACAGGTCACCTATGGATTTACAGGTAACAAATTCTCAAAATCTGATTACTAGGGACAAGCTTCTTTGGGCACTACAAAGCTTCAAGCCCTTCAAGTCTGCAGGACCTGACGGCATAATACCTGCCGAACTTCAGAGGACTTCTGACATCATTCTTCCAACACTGGAGATGATTATGAATAGCTGTTTAAGGCTGACTCACATTCCTCAGGCTTGGAGGGAAGTTAAAGTAGTCTTCATACCCAAGGCTGGCAAATACTCCCATGTTAGTCCAAAAGACCTCAGACCCATCAGTCTATCATCATTCCTCCTCAAAACGCTGGAGCGTCTGATTGATATCCATCTTCGCATGAATATAAGCCCGCAACTGCTGTCTGCGGCACAACATGCGTACATTAAGGGTAAATCAGTGGAAACTGCCCTTCACTCCTTGGTACGCACCATAGAATACTCCCTTCACCACAAGGAATACACTATGGTTGCCTTCCTAGACATAGAGGGCGCTTTTAACAACGTCGACACATCTGCAATCGCAAATGCACTAACAGAACTAAATGTGGATGGATCGCTTGGTGCATTGATCAGTCTTTTGCTCACAAGCAGGATTATCAATTCAAAACTGGGCGTTTCATCCGCTAGAAGGTCTGTCAGTAGAGGCACGCCACAAGGTGGTGTCCTCTCCCCCCTTCTGTGGAACTTGGTGGTGAATAAACTACTGACATGCCTGGAAGGGGAGGGTTGCACGGTGATTGCCTATGCGGATGACATTGCTATTGCCGTCTCAGGGAAATACCTCAACACTCTAAAGGAACTCCTTCAAAACGCTCTCAACAAGCTTTCAATTTGGGTAAGAAGCTGTGGGCTGGGGGTTAACCCTCACAAAACCGAGCTTGTCCTCTTCTCCAGGAAATATAAAGTCCCTCATATCGACCCTCCCTCTATCAACGGTACAAGCTTAACCTTTTCCGACGAAGCTAAATTTCTGGGTCTAATATTCGATAAGAAGTTAAGTTGGAAACCCAATGTACAAGAAAGAGTAAGGAAAGCTACAGTAGCACTTTTCTCTTGCAAAAAAGCCATCGGAAATAAGTGGGGCCTACAGCCCCGCATATCACACTGGCTATACGTATCGGTAGTTAGACCGATCCTGACATACGGGGTGGTTGTCTGGTGGACTGCTCTAGACAAAGCGGTAAACCGTGATAAGCTGAGCAAGGTGCAACGCACAGCTTGTCTGTGTATCTGCGGAGCACTCCGTACGACCCCCTCCGCTGCACTGGACATTTTACTGCATCTAACACCCCTGGATATTTTCAGCAGGCAATCAGCTGCCTGCTCCGCTGTCCGTTTAAAAGCCACATCACAGTGGATCAATACGAATATTGGCCACTCTATCATTCTGGACTCCCATGGGTCCCTACCAAGAAACATCGACTACACTATACCCCAGCTACAGTTCGAAAAGAACTTCCAAATCACTATCCCCTCCAGATCATTCTGGGAGGAGGCTGATTGCACGGAAGATAATTCGATCCACTTTTACACCGACGGATCAAAAACTAGTGATGGGGTCGGAGGTGGTGTTTTCTCAGAAAGACTTAATATCAGTCTCTCTTTCCGTCTTCCTGATCATTGTAGCGTGTTCCAGGCGGAAATCATGGCGATTAAGGAAGTCTTGTCGTGGCTAAAGAGAAACGTGATATCCGCTAAGGACATCCGCATATTCTCGGATAGTCAAGCCGCGCTGAAATCCTTGGATTCAGTCTCTTCAAACTCCATCGTAGCCATAGACTACCGCTCGTCTCTTGAGGAGATGGCAGAGCAGTTCAACTTTCACCTCTTTTGGGTGCCAGGGCACAGAGACATCCCAGGGAACTGTAGGGCAGACGAACTCGCCAAAAAAGGAACAGCATTACCTCTTCTACCTGATAAAGGTTTCTTAGGTATGCCCATCGCTACTTGTAAACTCATGCTTAAGCTAGCCGCAGTCGAGAGTACAAACCTCAGGTGGACAGGTAGTGATACGTGTCTAGCGACCAAGCATATCTGGCCAAAGCTGGACCTGCGACGCTCTCTGAGTTTGATCTCACTTAACCGACTGCATATTAGCTCTGTCATAGGTGCCATCACAGGGCACTGTCTAATAAGCAAGCACGCATCAAGGCTTGGCGTCTATTCTAACGACTTCTGCAGAAGTTGCAGGGATGAGGAGGAGGAGGAGACTACACTTCATCTCCTCTGCACATGTCCTGCACTCTCCCATAAAAGAAATCTCTATTTGGGAGCCTTCTTCCTTAATGAACTCAGTGACTTGGCTAACTCAGATGTTAGAAGTCTATCACGCTTCATTAGAAGCTCCAAATGGTTTTAGCGGGTAGTGGTAGATACTCCCGATCCTAGTGGCATCACAATGGACCTCTTTGGTCTAAGTGTGTTAGCTTTCGGCTAACAGCCACCTCAACCTAACCTAACCTAACCTTGTATGATCTTTTTTGTTTTTAATTTTTTTACAAAGTTTATAAAGTTCATGGGCATTAATATTACAAAATTTAAAATGTCGGTAACTTTCTTGGAGAAAACTATAATCCATATTTATTGACGGAATCGAATTACTAATACTGTTTATACTTTCAATAAAGTATGAATTAAATTTATTCGCGATTGTATTTTTATCGTTCCCTTTTTTATCTTCAAACTGAATTTCATTTATCTCATATCTTTTTTTTTTAAAACTAAGTTTTTTATGGTTGCCCACATTCCTTTCTGACTTGTACTATTTTCAATTTTATTGCAAATATATCTCCGTTTAGCTTCTTGGAGTTTATTTTTATAAACGTTTCTAAGCCTATGATATTCGTACCAATCATCTGCTGAGTTAAAGATACTTGCTCGTTGATAAGATATGACTTTTTGAGACCTAATTTCGTTTAAATTCGATGTGAACCATTCATTATTGCACTCACTGATATATTTTTTAATTGATTGATTTTCTACACATTCTACAAGCGAGTTTTGCAAGCTTTCTGCAAGAACATGGAAATCACATGATTGAATTCCAACACATTTATCTCTTAACATGGACTTAAATTCAGAACATTTATATTTGAAAACATTAATCACTTTACGTTCACCATTCCGCAAATTTCTTTCCACAGGTATATTAACAACTAAGGATTCATGGTCACTGACTTTAAGATTAGGCTCAATTATCGCAGTTACGTTTATTTCAGTTGGCACTAATACAAAGTCAATAAGTGAATTAGATGATGAGGTTATCCTTGTGGATTTATTTACTAATTGTTTAATATTATTCATTAAAAACATATCATTTAAAGATCTAGTGTACGTTGTATTTTCATATAAGTTTATATTGAAGTCACCCATCAACACCAAATTATTGCACAAAAGAAACTTTTCATCTAACCACTTCGAAAAAAAATCACAAAAATCGCGAGCAGAACTGCTAGGCGATCTATATAATACAGTTATCGTTACTGCAAAATCATTTGAATACAATTCCGCGCTGAGCAACCATATTTTCATTGGAACAATCGTTTCTTCTACATTTCTATACTTGAGATGGTTTTTAACGTAAAGCACAACACCGCCCGTATGCCTACTAGTACTGTGCCATCTTATCGGCAACAAATAATTTAATATGCTAATTTCCTAGTCTTTTACGTCTTTGATTAAATGCGTTTCAGATAAAGCTAAAATATCAAAGTCATTATTTATTACAATTGATTCAATTTCATTAAAATTCGATGTAGTACCTTGTGCATTTAAGTACGGACATGATACGTATTTTGGTTGCTAGTATTCGGTTTTTTCTTTACGAACTTTTATTTATCTTACAAAGACTGGACACTCTTTGTCATTCGCACTATGGTTGCAATCATTATCCATTCCCAAAGAAACGTTAAGCTTAGAACAATTAACACATTTATTTTCATTACTTTCACAGTTCCTCACGTGCGTCGTGTTCACCTCCACATTTGATGCACGCCAGTTAATTTTTACAGGCACTTGCGTTATGGTTATATCCTTGGCAATTAAAATATCTCCTCACGTTAATGAATTCTCTGGTATAACATTTCACCCATCCTATTTTAATTACCTATGACCATTTCACAAATTTTTTTGAAACTCTCACTATCTACTTCCATCACGATATTAAGATTTCTCCACTTGCTTTTATTTTTAAACGATTTTACCACTTTTAACTCGGAGTTACTTAAATCAGGGTTTTGTTTTTTTATTTTTGATACAACACTATCTATATTTTCATCATTTTCTAATCTCATAACACATATTTTTGGTTTGATCATTTTGGGAACCTCAACTTTATAGCATTCATTTAATTTATTTTCGATTTCCTTCTTTAGTTTCTCTGATGATTCTTTATCGTCACATTTAATAACAATACTACCATTGTTTTTATTTACTACCTTATTGATGTTGAGATAGGTCGGATCAATGTTGGTTCTTAATTCTTTTCTTGTTTCTTCCTATTGTTGCTTTTTCTTAGGGTACACAATAACAGCTGGTTCATTTTTATTTATGTTCTCTGAAGGTTGTTTTAGCATTGACGCATACGAAACCGTTTTTTTTACTTATTTTTCATTTCTCTCACTATATCATTTTTTATGTCGCGCACACTCTCTAACACAACTTGATTATTTTTAGTGATTTTACCCACATCGTTAGACAACTTTTCACTCTGTTCTTTCAAACACTCAGTATATGTATTAATTCTTTCCATTTCTTTTACACTCTTCTCATATGACTCTTGTGCATTTCTCATTGACTTTAGTCGAGCATTACACGTTGACTCAATTGCTTGCATTAAGCTTTTAACTTCTTCTTCATTCCTTTTTAGAGCTTTACCGAACTCACACTTATATTCTTCTAAGTATGTACTATTTTTGTTTACCGCTTCTTGCATGTCTCTCAACACCATGTCAACCTTTGATATATACAGCATGCAATCATCACACATAAACCTCACCATCTGGGAAGTGTCAAACACATTGCTACCGAATCGATCGAGACCACTACATGCAACAGTGAGATGGTAACTTTTGCCACATACACCCATGCAGTCTATTCCCGATTCACCACTAATATTTTTTTTGCATTTACTGCAACTCTTCATCTTAAACCAATAAATTAATAAATTAAAAGGTTTATGATTTCCGTCACAACTTTTTTGCGAACTCCGCTCACAAAGGATACCGGTACCGGCACAGTACGATGCGCGCACAAGTTATCCGTATTTTAGCTTTAGAATCGTTCTGGATGTTTTCAAAAACACCCTTCCTGGGCCCACAAAATCCATTGTGCTCAGCCGAAATCCACAATTACTTAAGAGGCCTCTACCCAGAAATCGAGCAAAAGTGGAAAAAGTGGCATTCTGTTTCTCAAACTGATAAATTATTACTGGAGCTATTGAATTGAAACTTAATGCACTTGAAAGAACATAATTTCTTCTTGAAAATGATCGGAATAGTTTTTTAAAAAAACATCTCAGTTATATTTTATTTAAAGAATTCCCAAAGGTGTTTGGGAAAATTTGCATAAAATCGATTTACTATTTTCCAAACCATTATAAGACAGAGTACTATACATCTGAGATCTGTTGTTTGAAAGAAAATAATTATTTATCCTACTTAATAAATAACTAATATTATTGTAAAAGTCCGCTATATTTGTTGTTACCCTTGCTGTTCGTATTTGGTCTAATAATTCATCCGCAGAAAGCATTTCAGCAAAATAATTTTTTAAGAATTCTCTAACTTGTGCCCAATCTCCCATTCTTCCATGATTTTGAAGCTCACACCTAGATTTTGCAACAAATTTATCCCTAATATATCCTGAAAAAATTGTTACAGCTGCTTCATTATAGGTTGCTAAAATATGTGACAATGAATCAACCCTGTCCAGAAAGTCAATTAAACAACTTGAATTTCCATTAAAGTCAGGAATTTTATTAATTAAATCTAAAACTATTCTAAGCTTATCTGCAGCATTAAGGGCTTCCATATTTGTTGGTTTGTTGGGTACTCACTTAAACAGGATGATGAGTTTTCTTGTCTTCCTTTTCTCGATTTATTGCTTTTATTGTTTGTTGTTTATGATTCTCTTTTAGTTTAAAGTTTTTTTTTTTTTGTATAGAAGTTTATATTCTTTAATAGGTAATGAGCTTGGTAAAAATATTTTCTTTAATTCTGTGTTTCAATTCGAGCTTCTTTTTTTGTGAAGGTATGAGCTTGGTTTAGTTTGGTCCAATAGTGAACACAATATTCTTTTTATTTTTTAAAGCTTTTGGCTTGGTTTGATAGAGCTGTTTTCGAACAAAAAATCGTATGTTGCAAAAGCAAGCTTTGCGGTAGAGAGCTGTTTTCGAACTAATAAAGATGCTTGCGTTTTTTTTCATAACTGTTAGAAAGGCTGTTATGTATTGCTTTTTTTATGTAGAAGCTTATGTTGCGGGAAGTCTTTTGCACTTTTTCTTCTCTTTTTTTTCACTTAAACTTTTTCTGTATGACAATTTATTGAACACTAGCACCAATTTCTTTTTTTTATATAAACTAAGTTCAATTATTATATTTTTTTTTTGTTTAAACTGTTCGTAAACCGACTGCGCCAGTTATGCGGTTAAAAAATAAATAAATAAATATTAGGAACGGCCCATAGAGGGCCTAAAACCTAGCTTCTCCAACCACTTTCTTTGCGAAGTGGAAGGGACCTACAATTTTACGCCGAATCCGAACGGCAAATTTGAGAAGCTTCTCATGACAATTGATACTCTTGGATGATTGTCAGACGTTCGCAAGAGGTGGGGCAGTGGAAAAAACTCAAGATGTTACTTGGCCCCGGCGGGTATTGAACCGGGACCTTTCGATTAGTAGTCCGACACACTAACCATTGAGCCACTGCGCCCGACAAGTTATGTGGTTGGTTTGTTAAAATGAAAACCACGTTTTTTTAAAGTTTAAATATTACTTTTATTTTAAGGACACGGTAACAACAAGAACATATAGAGTCGACTGACTAAAAGTGCTTATGGACTAACATACAAAACTGGGCTTGCGATATAAGCTTACGATATTACTCGATCTCTCCAACGTTATCTTCGTAGGCGATAATGTTGGAAAGAGAAACTAGCTTTAGTGAAACTGTCTGCACACTTGATGTTTGCTCTGCAAACGACAAGTGTGGTAAGTAAGTGATATTCGGCTTCATGGTTGGATGTCACGCACTTAGGAAAAAATAAGTGTTATATCAATATGTGACAATATAGTCAATTTGGTTGGCGGTTCGACCATCTGGTGACCGCTAGGTTCATGTGTGGATCCGGAGCCTTGGAGACTTATTGCAACTTATAACCGTATTACGAGCTGCTGCAAAATCGATTAGTCGGTTGCCATTATCTACTGTCGTGTCGTGAAGGCTGAGCTAACCAACTAATCCGCCGAAGATGTTTTCCTTGCCGTCTTTTGTATTAAAATCCTCGAGCACAACTTTGACATCGCACTCCGGATAGGCACCGTAGGCTCCGTCAAGGACGTCATAGAACTCCTCCTTGATGGGATCTTCAGCCTGGTCGGTAGTGGCGTGTGCACATATTAGGCCAATGTGTTGGAATGTAGCTTTGATGCGATCACTTATCGGCTTGAATTCTATAATTTTTGTCCTAAGCCGATTTCCCACGACGAATCCGCACCCTAACATATGCAATCTTTTATGGCAGCGGTAATAATTGTCGCAATTTTTTATTTTCATCATACCCGATCCTATCCATCATATCTCCTGGATCGCGGTAATATCTGCTTTGTACGCACGTTCCAAGTGCATACTCTCAGATCGGACAGTCTGAGGAAGTTACCCCGACGGCACAACCCCCAACCTATAAAGCCTAAAAACTTTGGTTGTGGTAGATGTTAATTTTAGCTTGTCAAACATGGATCTACTAGCTAGCATTGAATATACATATTTATCTAAGTGTTGTTCCTTAAGCAGAGGCAACCTTTTAAATGGTTGTCGAAAGTCTCTGGGGTGTTAACGAAGAAACAGAGAACATTTTCTTTTGACTCAAATGATCTTCCAATCTTCGTGGCTAGATAATGTGAACTACTGCAATCGTGGACTTGCCAACTGATTAGATAGATAGATAGATAAATTTATTTGGATTGAATCATTTATATTATATTTGTTACAGCACATTTTACAGATACATTGTGTCTGTTTAGGATTCGATTTAGGGACACCATAAATCGAGTGAATAATTCCAAAACAAGTCAGCGATTCCGAATATAAATTATATTTACAATTTACCGATAGGATACCAATTACCAAAGTGTTGTTACAGCAAGGTCTTCTTTCAAAGTGAAAGAGAGTTTAAGTTTTAATTCCCAATGTATCTACCAAAATATGCTAATCACATCACAACAACAAAATAGACGATGGTCATTTATAAGACTTTGGCATAACACGATGTCAGTTGGATGGTTTGTTGTGATAACCTTGCGCAAACACATTCCCTGTGGGCCAGTACAGTGGGTCACAGAATTGCAATTCGATTAGCTTAATAAACTGTGAAGGGATCGCACCAGCGACCACTTAACTAATTGCACCAAAGCAATTAAATCATTAAACCTGCTTCGATACTTGATACCCATAACTCAAACCCATTGCGACATGTGTCGTTGTTTCAGAGTGATATGCATCGCATACCGGCACTCGATGAATGCCCCACAATAGAAGAGTCATATTACTCTGATGGCACACTCGGCACCTGACGCCAATGGGTATAAACATATTTTTATTTATGCTTCGTACAAGCGATGATAGATCGAGGGCACGACCAGGGTACATTTGTGTATGACAATAAATATGTCAACTAAGCATCGTACGCAAATGAACCCAAAACACTTGAAGTGTTTGGTCGTTTACCCTCGCCGCGTTATAATGCTGATAAGGCAAAATATGGGATATTGGTATATCAATATCGCTCGATCGAAGTAGGTATATCGATTGTATTCATAGTTTGTATAAAAGGAGAAGCATTTTAAATAAAGAATCACTTCTAGTCCGAAGTGCTACCACGAACTAAGCAACTTGTTTTATTTTTGGCTTGCGAGCCGCGAAACTAATTGTCACGTTTAGGTAATTGGGACCCCGCCTTTGAGTGCATACTCTACCGTAAGGTTTTAGCTCAAGGCGCAATAGCCAGAGCTAGTGGGCACCAACTCGAGGTACGTTGGCCATAGGACCAGCCAACGTTACATCCTGCCAGGAGTACAAGTTTAACTAAGACAGGTCTTAATAACTAGAGCTCCCCGCTATATCAAGGTATAATCCAAGCTCTATGACAAATAAAGAGCGTTTGGCACTCGCAGCCACCTATATTAAAAAGGCGGAGGCCATTTTAAACCGGACGTCCCAGACGGCACCCGCCTTGAGGGTTGGACCAAAGCCTCTCACGTTAGAAGAATACCAGCGCCGAACAAAGCCCAGAACCAGGGAGGAACCCCTCAAGCCGGTTGAACAGAAATCAAAATCAACCCGGGGAGGTCGACAAGTTCAGTTGTGGAAGACAGTTGCCGAATTAAAGAGGCTAGCGAACATCCCTGTCTAGCCCCGCGCTATTCGGGATGAATTCTTGCGACAAATCAGCGAGACGAGGAAGGAGCAGCGAACCACAGAGCAGCGGAACTGGAAGGAAGCCGCCGAGTTCCAACAACTCTTTGACAACACTGCCGCCCGATTAAAAACCTGGTCCGATGGGAGGGAAAGAAAGCAAGGAGGTCATTAATACGGGTCCCCGGCAAATCACTGCACCCAACATCCAAACGGAAAAATCACCGGATATGACAGCGGCGGTACTACTGCTTATATTCGTAACCGCCCTAATCATAGATCTTGCCTATCTAGGTATACAACATTATCGCCGCAAGTTAATAACAGACACGGTCAGGCATTTAGAACGACGACCTGCCCAGGTAGTAGTCTAAGATTATACACCTAAGCAAAACAATAAATAAACAAAAAAAAAAACGTTTCTTTCTATATACATTTGTCTCTAAAGTTAATGGTGTTTCTGACATTTTTTTTTGATATCATAGGATCAGGATCTACTTCCAGTATATGCTAGCCATCCTCTCTCATTTTAGCAGTTCCACTCAATCAGTTTCACTCCACTTCTGAACACCCTAAAAGCACTGAAAACCTGTTTCGAAAGCCTAAAAAAATCGCCCAATAGGACGACAGGAAGGCGTTAAAACAAAACTAGAACAGATCGAGGGACTTTAGGTTTCGTTCTGCAGGGAACTTCGATAATTAGACAGACAACCCCTCTCGGAGTTAGAAAGAGCCAACCTTAAGAGCATAATAGCTACGGCAACCAACCTTAAAGAAGAATCAGACAAAATTGTCAAAAGTAGCTTAGAAATAAAAATTCCTTTAAAGACAACAAACATTCCAGAAACTACGAGTAGCACCATGACAGAATCATTCAACTTCAGTTTGGCCCAAAAGTTACCAATCCTTATCCTTAGGTGTGACGAAGATGAGAAAAGAACAGAAGACATTAGGGATTTTGTAAGCAACATCGAGTTTTATCATGACACCCTAGATGAAACCTCGAAATCAACGATAGTCAAGTTTTTATTACAATGCAAAATTCAAGGCAAGGCACTTACGGCATTAGGTCACCATAAACCGGCAAACTTCATAGAATTAAAAAAAGCGTTACTGGAAAAATGTGGTCCGAAAGAAACTATCGAGACCATACAAACTAAACTCAGTAGAACTTACCAGGGAAACCGACCCATACGAGAATTCGTAACGGATATCGAATCCCTGATAACGAAAATGACTGAACTTGAAGTTACATGCCATGGTGAACCGACAAGAGAAATAATAACTAAGGCAAACGACAGACGAGGTGTAGCGTTTCTAAAAAAGGGAGTAAACGATAGATTTAAAATCATTCTGGATAGCGCCAGTTATAAACCCTCAACTGTACTTAAAACAGTAGGAGGAAATAAACCCTGAAGATAAAAAGAACAACTCATCAGGAGACCTGCAAACATCCAAATAAAAGTAACAGATTTTATGATCAACCCTACACAAACACCCTACACAAACAAGATAAGGAAAGTAACCAACCAACATGACGATAAACCCTGAAGATAAGGAAAAACGACTCATCGGGATAATGAATATAAAATAGACACAACATAGAAGCAGGGGGACAGTAGTTGTTAGAAAACGGACTTAAACGTTTGTCTTTTTATAATTTAATGATTGTCATTTGATTCGTGAAAGAATAAAGTAAATTTTTTAAAAACATATTTTTTTATTTTACAAAAATTCTAACGAACAAATATAATTGGGGGCTCAACCGGGATAGCTCATTATTAACGTAAAAAGTGAAAGTGAATAAAATAGTCAAATCTGCATAAGCACTTGTAGATACGATAAAGATTAAACAAAAAAAACCTTTCAAAGTGAAATTGAAGCTACCAGCCAAATCTGTTAATTAATAAGAGAAAAACAAAGTATCCTGAAAAAGTTAACAACTGTGAACTAAAAGGAAGAAACCAGCAAAGTGATTCCAGTTCGCTCTATAAAGCCAGTATCCAGCAATAGATTCGAGAACAGCATTCTGAGAAGTCAAGCAGAGAAAATTATCGTAAGCATTTATTTTTTTTAGTGAAACTAAAAGTGTTAAAATGACCACAATAGATATTAAGCAAATAATTGAATTAGCTGTTGAACAGGCTACTGCTCAGCAGCAGAATCAAATAGATGAATTGACAAAAAAATTAGAAAGTTTAACAGTTCCAAATAATGTAACAGATTATAAAAAACAAACGATAGATCCACAAATACTAGATAATGAAAATCTTGACATTATTAAAAGTCTACCAACTTTCGAAGGTAGCAATGAGGGATATGTGAGTTGGCGAGAAGCCTGTCAAAATAGTATGAGTCTCTACACCCCTGGTAGTAGACGATATTTTGCTGCATTAAGTATAATGAGAAATAAAATAGTTGGTCATGCGAATTCCGTTCTTACCAGTCATGGTACGGTACTAAACCTCGAAGTCATTTTAAGTAGATTAGACTTCGCCTACGCGGATAAAAGACCAATACACGTTTTAAATCATGAATTAAGTATGATAACACAGGGCAAAAAAACATTATTAGAATTTTATAATGAAGTTACAGAAAAATTGACATTATTAATAAATAAAGTTATAATGACATATGGTACTTATAGTGAAACCACCGAGAAATTCAATGAATCATATAGGAATAATGCATTAATAGCATTTATAAATGGCCTTCATCAGCCGATGTCTGATACAGTATTTAGTATGAAACCTGAAGATTTGCCCAATGCATTAGCCCAAGCACAAGAGTTAGAAAGCAACAAAACTAGAAGTAGATTTTTGAATCAATATAATCAAAGAAGTAATGTTAGAGACGAAACACACGGTAACACATTAAGATACCAACAAAAACCCCAACATAATCATCAACAAATAAATAGGGCTAATCAGTAGAGAGCAGATCTAATGGAATTAGGATCTTCAGCTTACAGAAAAATAACTCCACAAGAAATGCAAAGGTTTAGACAAGTACATTATAATCAGAGTAATCAATTTAGGAATACTAACAATCAATTTAATCACAATAGGAATTTTAATAGGAATTTCAATCAGAATTATAATCAGAATGATAATTTTAAAAGAGAAAGAGAACAAAGTGGTCAATCAAGCTCCCAACCACCAAACAAAGTAAGGGTAAACAACATCCAAGAGAATCATTTTTTAGACGAAACGTGGGATTACCCCACATATACAGAAGAATAAATAACAAATGGTTGAAAATATTAATAGATACCGGAGCAACATCTTGTTACACGTCTCCAAAAATATTTAGTTATAGGAAAACATTGGAAATTAATAAAAGAGTAAAAACCGTAAATGGCTTTACAATTATTAAATATTATTATGAAATATACATTTTTGATAGAATGGTTCGATTTTACGAAATTGAGAACCTAGAGGCAAATTGCTTGATAGGTTACAATCTTTTGCGAAGTGCAAATATAAATTTAAATTTAGAAAGAAATTTATTGATATACAAGAATAAGGCAGAAAGGATGTTCATGGATGGCGAATCATTACCATGGAAGAGTAATAGAACACAAACAGGAATTGAAAATAAAGTTTCCTTAGAATCATCAAGTACGACTGACTCACGTTCTATTTACAGTCTCGAACCACGTCTCAATAACCAAGTGATTGAAAAAGTACAATCAGATCAAAACGTTGATATTCTGAATGAACAAGTTCGTTCCCTTATCGAAGCAATACATTCAAAAATAAATATAACATTGCCATTCCGTACAGATGTGTTGGCAGAAATAAATACTAATATAGAATCACCAATATGGACAAGACAGTACCCATATCCGTTGAGTTCTTCAGAATTTATAAATAAAGAAATAAGTAAGATGCTTAAAGATAATATAATTAGGCCAAGTAAAAGTCCATACTCAAGTCCGGTATGGGTAGTCCCAAAGAAAGGGTTCAACGAAGATGGAACACCTAAGAGCAGGTTAGTCATCGACTTTAAGAAACTCAATGAACACACTATCAGTGATAAATATCCGATCCCAGACACAAATGTGATCTTAAGCAATTTAGGTAAATCTAAATACTTTTCAACGATAGATTTGGAAAGTGGATTCCATCAGATATTAATGAAAGAATCTGATATTCAAAAGACATCATTCTCCGTGAATAATGGTAAATACGAATACATACGCATGCCTTTTGGTCTAAAGAACGCACCTTCTATATTCCAAAGAGCCATGGATGATATTCTTAAGCCATATATCGGAAAATTCTGTCATGTATACATTGATGACATTATAGTTTTTTCAAAAAATGTCGAAGAACACACTCATCACTTGAAGGAAATAATAAAAATATTGAAAGAAGCAAATATGAAAATATCATTAGAAAAATCTAAATTCTATCAAACAGAAGTGGAATTTCTGGGATATGTTATCAGTGAAAATATAATTACTACCGATCCCAAGAAAATCAACACAATTAAAGAATATCCAGAACCAGAAACTCTTAGACAATTAAGAAGCTTCTTAGGTATGACAGGGTATTATCGTAAATTTATACAAAACTATGCTCAGATAACTAAACCCTTAACAATTCATTTAAATGGTGAAAATGGGAGGATATCAAAGAATCAGAGCAAGAAACGTAATATAAACATAGGCGAGGAAGGTAGAAAAGCGTTTAATAAATTTAAAGAATATTTAATCGAAAATGTAAGGTTGACACAACCAGATTTAAAAAAAAAAATTATATTAACTACTGATGCTAGTAATGATGCAATCGGAGGAGTATTGTCACAGGACGACAAACCAATTATATTCATTTCGAAAACGCTGAATAAAACAGAGAAAAATTACGCAACAAACGAAAAAGAACTTTTCGCTATAGTATACGCTTTAAAGAATTTAAGGAATTATTTGTACTGAGTTGCAAACCTAGAAATACATACTGATAATCAACCACTTACATACTCAGTATCAAAAAGAAATCCAAATATAAAAATGAAGCGCTGGCATGCTATAATTGAAGAGTATGCACCGAAAATAATGTACAAACCAGGTAAAGATAACGTTGTCGCGGATGCGCTAAGCCGACAAAATCTAAATAATCTTACGAATTCAAGTCAAACTATTCATTCCGCTGAAAGCAGCGATAACACCAAAATAGAGACGACATCCTTGCCTATTAATTGTTTTAAGCAACAGATAATATTAAATAAAGGGAATATAAGTTCAGACATTATAGAGACTTGTTTCGATAAACTAAAGAGGTATACAATAACATATACAAACACTGATAAGGTCATCACCCTAGTTAAAAAATATATAGTTCCAGGTACAGTCTGCATCTATGCTTCAGACGAAGACCTACACGAAGTTAAAAGTAAACTTCTCGACACATTTAGTAATAAGTTTTTACGATCTCAAATATATGCACAGGATATACCGAACAAAGAAGACCAGTTGAACATGATCACTGATACACACAAAAGAGCACACAGGTGAACTCTTGAAAATTATAATCAAATAAAAACAATATACTACTGGCCAAACATGAAGAAACAAATTTCTTCCTATACAAATACCTGTGTTATTTGCAACGAAAACAAATACGATCGTAAACCAATAAAAGTGCCTATAGGACCCAAACCCATACCAGAAAAAGAAGGCGAACAGCTGCATATTGATATTTTTTATGCAAGCAAAGAAATATATCTTACTGTCATAGACAGTTATTCAAAGTTCTTAGTCGTGCATCCCCTTGAATCTAAAGTGGGTATTGAACTCGAATTATTAAAAATTTTAAATATTTTCCCTTACGCGAAAAACGTTATTTGCGATAACGATTCCGTATTCAAATCAGTGTTCTTTAAAAATACTTTAGAAAGAAAGAAAATTGAAATATACTATGTACCAGTTAGTCATTCAACAACAAACGGACAAGTAGAACGTGCTCATAGTACATTAATCGAAATAACACGCTGTATTAAAGCAGAATACAAAATAATAGACGATAAACAGGCAGTACTAGAAGCAGCACATAAATATAATGAAACCGTTCACTCTGTGATAGGCCTGAAACCCCAGGAAGTGTTATTCAACAAGGTAAAACACAATCTTAGAGAAATTTTGAAAGAAAACCAATTTAAAATGTTAGAGACACATAATAAAAATCGTGAAAATAGAGAATTTCAAAACAACCAAATAGTTTATGTGAAAAATCACGGAACTGGAAGGAATAAGTTAAAAAAGAGATTTAATCGTACTAAAGTAATTGATGATAAAAAAGATGAAATATTAACTAACAAAGGTAAAATACATAAAGATAATATTAAGTCCTAGATTTTTATTCTTTTCAGGAAATGGACTTCATAAAACTTATTATTTTTATTACAATAAGCAATACAATTTGAATAAGGTCAGAAATAATAGATTATTCTAGAAGTGAATATTTACTTATAGAAAATGGTAATACAGCAGTTTATAAGGAATATGGAACGTTATTCCACATGACAAACATTAGTTATATTAATGAAATCATAGCGGAATTAGAAAGAGAAAAAAACGTAGAAGACTTAAAATACGGTTTTAATTAAATTTAGACGAAAACACAGAAATCATGTCAGAAATAACCTTAATGAGGACACTAATAGATGCAGTTAGAATTACCAAGTTCAAAAGATCAATCAATACTATAGGTAGCATACTTAAATGGATATCAGGAGTACCTGACCATGATGATCATTTATTAGTAGAAAACAAATTAAATGAATTAATCTATAATAATAATAAACAAGCAACTACCAATTCCCAGATCTTTGAAGCTATTCAAGAAATTACTAAAGTTTTAAATACTGAAAAAATACCTTAAAAACAAGAAGACTACAAGAAAGAAATAAATTAATTATATTAGAGTTACAAAACCTTATTCAAACTATTGCCTTAAGCAAAGCTAAAGTTTTAAACCCAATCATATTGAATAAAAAAGATATTCAACAAATAACAAATAATGAACATGGAACTATGTCAATATCCGATCTATTAGATGTCAGTAATTTTAAGATTGTTCAAACTAAAGATGTCGTAATAATATTAATAAAATACCCAATCATATATAAAAATTGTAAAATATTTGAAACAAGAGCAATTGAACAAAATAATGAAAAAATAATAATTAATAAGAATATAGCAAAATGCAATGAAACATTTTACAATATTAAAGATTGTAAGAAAGAAACAAATCTATACTTTTGTAAAATAAATTATGAAAAATCATGTCTTTCAGATTTATTAAATAAGCTTCCTACAAAATGTAATAAAACAAAAGAAATACAAAAAGAATTTGAAATAATAAAAGATGGAGCAATTTTAATAAAAAATAATCATACTGTTAATAATGATAAAATAAATGGAATTTACTTAATCACATTTAACGAAACTATTAATATAGATAATAAGAATTATACGAATCCTACTCAGAAAATACTTAGTTATATAAAAACACATACCATAAATGATTATGTTGTTGACTCATACATAATAGACACAAACACTGAACTAAAATTTGAATTCGAGAATATTAACACATTAAATTACTTAAATATAACAAAATCAGAGTCAGTAATTGGAATTAGTACCATAAGTATAATTATTGTTATTATTATTATATTAGCCTTATTTTTTAAGAAAAAACAAATAAAAATCAACAATCATATACCGATGCAACATATAGTCGAACCAACAGCTCCACAAAAAGAGATGACATTAGAAGAAGGACTTGCCTTACTTCAAAAACATATTGATGAATCGGGGCGATTCATTTTGAGCGATGGGGGGGAGTTATAAACCCTCAACTGTACTTAAAACAGTAAGAGGAAATAAACCCTGAAGATAAAAAGAACAACTCATCAGGAGACCTACAAACATCCAAATAAAAATAACAGATTTTATGATCAACCCTACACAAACAAGATAAGGAAAGTAACCAACCAACATGACCATAAACCCTGAAGATAAGGAAAAACGACTCATCGGGATAATGAACATAAAATAGACACAACATAGAAGCAGGAGGACAGTAGTTGTTAGAAAACGGACTTAAACGTTTGTCTTTTTATAATTTAATGATTGTCATTTGATTCGTGAAAGAATAAAGTAAATTTTTTAAAAACATATTTTTTTATTTTACAAAAATTCTAACGAACAAATATAATTCGCCCGCCACACACACAAAACTTCAAGACGCTATCGACCATCTTTTAGAACTAGATCAGGGATCCACCTCTACGACAGATACTGTTAGATATATGCATAGCAGAAATAGAAATCGTAATAGGCCAGCTTACACTAACCAACCAACCAACTATGGACAACGTCCCCAAAACAGAAACAATAACAGGAATAGGTATTCTGATAACAGACCCAGGTATATAAACTAGAACACACAAAACTACACTCCAAACAGTTACAGATCCAATAATTACATACCAAATAATTACACTCCACACACTTACACACAACATCGCGTACCAAATAGTAGTCACCACACATACATGCAAAGAAATTCCAATCGCAACACTAACACCAACTCGAATAACAGAAACCCACCTAACAGTAATACCCAGAGAAATAACACTACCAATGATCATAGGGTACTAGCACTGGGAAACGAGCAACCCACCGAGGGAGTAGCCGGCCCATCGGGGGGAAATCAATAAATCCACCAAATGCTATTTGCACTGGTGGAATCGCTAACGGCATTTATATACAATTATGGTTGAGCCACAATCAAAATATACGTTTTCTTTTAGATACCGGAGCTTCGCTCTGTGTAATCAAAATTAGCGCTTTAAATAAAAAGATTCCCATATTCAAGAACAATAGCACCAAGATTCTCGGTGTATCAGGAGATTTAGAAACCCTAGGAACGTGTAATATAGACATCCATTTTGGGCAAATTATCATACCATACGAATTTCACGTAGTATCAGACACATTCCCAATTCCAGTTGAAGGCATAGTAGGTGCAAATTTTCTTACGGAGTTCTGTGCGAAGATTGATTTGAAATCATTCCTACTAAAGATCAAAGCAGACCAGCAGACGGTTTCACTACCCCTACATACCCAGCTCAACCCAAACTCTGTTTTACTAGCTCCCAGATGCGAAGCAACTTATTGGCTAAACACACAACACACAGGAGTAAGGGTATTTCATCCACAGAGCTATGCGAGAACGTATTTATGGCAGGCTCTCTATCCACCATTAGTTAAAATATTAAATGCGCGAGAAATGGCAGTAACTTTTAAATGGGTTGAACCTATATCTTAACCCGCCTCAGAACATTACATTCTACGTTACAACCAAACAGATAAATCAGTAAACACACGAGTAAAGAACATATTAAGCGAAATCAATTTTGATACACTGAATAACGAAGAACTTTCAGAAATTGAAGCAATATGTTCCAAGTACCAGGACATCTTTTACGTAGATGATGACAAAGTAACGTACACCCATATTGGAACCGCAGATATCACGCTTAAAGAAGGATCAACACCGAAATATACAAAGCCGTATCGTCTACCCCATACGCAAAACAAGACGTGAATGAGGAAATACGAAAAATGATAGCGGACGATATCATAGAACCATCCATTTCCACTCGGAATTCCCCGATACTAATCGTACCCAAAAAGAAAGACCCTGTTACCGGTCTACAGAAATTCTGAATGGTAATTGATTATCGTCACGTTAACGAACGAATCGAGGATGACAAGTTCCCCCTTCCAAACATAACCGACATTTATGATATGTGTTGTGATCCGCACAACCCGCCCTACTCATCACCTTCTCATATTTTCCCAATCAATAGAAATCTATACACCAAATACACTACCAGAGCGCGCGGCTATTAATAGGTCATTCGCTTTGTTTTTCGTTTACTAAAATGCCACCCAAGCGCAATGAGTCAAGTGTATCTACCCAAAACGATACACACGTAACCCAATTCCGATTTCCCAGCGGCACGCCAATATACATATGGCAAAACTGCAATGGTTGCATATCAGCTACTAGGTTGTGTTATTGGGAACATAAATAACAATTTATGAATGGATGACACCGGACACTGGTTGCATATCAGAGGTTTACTACGTTGTGTTATCGGGAACATAAATAACATTTTATGAATGGATGACACCGGACACCGGCGAAAGGCAAATGACACCCAAGATGTCATTTGGGCACTTTTAATGGGAACGAAAAACAATTAGGCAATACTTAAAATCGCGCATAGCTATGCAAATATAGAATCGATTAAGTAGACTGGGAAGATAGGACAAGGGTCATGAAAATAAAACTGTATAAAAGGCAAAGGTTGTGAACAGGAAAGACAGAGATAATTAAATAACGAAGCGAAAAGGTTGCAGTCCAGCTATAGACAACGGACCTTTGTCTTAATAAATACAATAAATACTCAGAGTCGCAGCCCAGCTATAGACAGCGGACTCTGTAGTAATATTAACCCAAAACAATTGTTAATAAATAATAAAATACAATAAATACTCAGAGTCGCAGCACAGCTATAGACAGCGGGCTCTGCAGTAAAAATAACTCAAACAACTGTTTTTTCATTCATTTTTGGCTCTCCGCTCAGTACTCTTCCCTCGAAACTCGAGGAAGCACGGGCTGAGGCGTAACATTGGTGGCAGCGGTGGGATCCCATTTAGTGATCTCCTACCAGTACAAATATAATATTTGCTTGCCAATACAGAAGGCTTCTGATGCGTTCTGGGGCTATACACCAGTAGTAGTAAACAAGTGAAAAAAAAGTGAACCAAAAGTGTGTTAGAAGTCCCAAGACTGTAAGACCTTGCCAGCTCTAGAGCGAAGGTATTTGGCCAACTTTGCGCACTGAAAAGACCAGGTTGTAACTTACAACTTTAGGGCGTGGAGCCTGCCTGGCGTCAAGCAAACAACAGCAGCAGCAGCAGCAGCAATAACACCAACAGCAGTAGCAGCAATAACACCAACAGCAGCAGCAGGAACAACACCAACAACAGCAGCAGCATAAGATTAACTAAGGTATTTGCGATAAGATATTTTTTTTACACTTAAATAAATCTAATATACACTAAACATACCCAATTCCCTCATTACCATTTCGTGCTAAGTTCGGTATTCTTTTAGAACAATTTTTAAATTTTTTTTGGCCAAAATTCTTACGCGTCGAAATAAACGAGTAGCGGAATTATTTGAATTCCTTCCTCTGTATTCAGTAGAAAAACCTAAGATGGAATTCAAAGTGAGCATAAACGATATATTCAATATCGTGCCAACTTTCGACGGAAGTCCAGGCGATCTTAACAAATTTATCGTTTGCGGTAATATATTGTTTTCCTCTGTCGATACTGACAACCACAACACTTACTTACTTACTTAAGTGGCGCTACAGTCCGGAATGAACCTGGGCCTCAACCAACATGCCTCTCCAATTAGCCCGGTCCTTAGCTAACTGCCTCCAGTTGCGCACTCCAAGTTGGTTGAGGTCGGTTTCCACTTGTGCGCGCCACTTAAGGCGAGGTCTTCCTCTACTGCGTCCGACGTCTGGCTGGGAATCGAAGACTCTGCGGGCCGGAGTATTGGTGTCCATTCGTTCTACATGTCCTAGCCATCTTAAACGTCCAATGCGGAGTTTTTTGACCAGGGGCATGTCGCTGTACAGCTCGTATAGTTCTTGGTTGAATCTTCGTCTCCATAGCCCGTCAACGCAAACGGGACCGAAGATTTTTCGAAGAATTTTCCTCTCGAATCTACCAAGGATTTCTTCATCCGCTTTTGATACGGTCCATGCTTCAGCGCCGTAGAGCAGGACTGGGATGATCAGGGTCTTATATAGGATCTCCTTAGTAGTTCGAGTGAGGGCTTTACTACTAAATTGCCTTCTTAGCCCGAAGAAACAGCGGTTGGCAAGAGTAATTCTTCGTTTAATTTCTGACGAGATGTTGTTGTCAGAGTTAATAGCGGAGCCGAGGTAGACAAAGTCCCGTACTACCTCAAAGTTATATCTGTCAATTGTGACGTTCTGTCCAATTCGTCGATGTTGTGAGTCCTTTCGTGATGACAGCATATACTTAGTCTTACCCTCATTTACTGCTAGACCCATTTTCGCCGCTTCCTTCTCTATACTAGCAAACGTGGCTATGACATTACGTTGAGTCCTACCAATGATGTCAATATCGTCAGCGTATGCTAGTAGTTGCACCGACTTTTGGAAAATTGTGCCTCTGGTGTTGGCTTTGGAGTTTTGCACAATCCTCTCAAGAATCAGATTAAAGAAGTCACATGACAGCGCATCGCCTTGCCTAAATCCTTTTTTGGTATCGAATGTGTCGGTGAGGTCGTTTCCGATCCTGATAGAGCAGCGAGAATTCTCAATCGTCATCCTACACAAACGGACGAGTTTGGGCGGTATACCAAAACTAGACATGGCTCTGTACAGTTCGTCTCTATAAATGCTGTCATATGCGGCTTTGAAATCGATGAATAGGTGGTGGGTATCGATTTGGACATCTTGAGTTTTTTCCAGGATCTGCCGAAGTGTGAAAATTTTATCGGTTGTGGACTTTCCTGGCCTAAAACCACACTGATAAGGGCCAATCAGGTTGTTGGTAAACGGTTTCAGGCGTTCACATATTACGGCAGATAGGATCTTGTAGGCGATGTTGAGGAGACTTATGCCTCTGTAGTTGGCGCAGTTCAGAGGGTCTCCTTTTTTGTGGATCGGGCAAACGATGCTGAGGTTCCACTCTTCAGGCATATTTTCATCCGACCAGATTTGGCTTATGAGTTGGTGGATGTTACTTACCTAGTCATCTCCGCCGTCCTTATAGAGCTCAGCGGGAAGGCCGTCATTTCCGGCAGCCTTATTAAGCTTGAGTTTAGATATTGCTATCCTCACTTCACTCAGGTCGGGTGGTTGGCAGTTTTCGCTGTCGTTACCAATATTGAATGGTTCGTTCTGCCTGACAGCGGAATGTTGTTCGTCATCGCCGTTTAACAGTCTGCAGAAGTGGTTCTTCCATATCCTCAGCATCGACTGTGTCTCAACTACAATATTTCCTTGTTCATCTCGACAGGATTCTGTTCGAGCCTTGTATCCTTGGCTTTGACGTTTTACACTTTGGTAAAACTTGCGAACATCGTTCCTGGAGTGGCACCTCTCTATATCCTCGATCGCGCGCTTTTCTTGCTCTTTTTTCTTCTTGCTGAAAAGCCGATGTTCTTCCCTTCTTCTTTGCCTATAGAGCTCAATGGCAGCTCTCGTCTTCACCTGCAGCTTAGCCTTATAGGCCTCGTTCTTGGCTGCGAGCATCTGTCGGCATTCCTCATCAAACCAGGGGTTTCTTGCTGGTGGGCGCGAGAAACCTAGCACATCAGTTGCGGCTGATCTAATGGCCTGTTGGCATCGTTGCCATTGCTCTTCGACATTCGATGCTGGTGGTATGGTGTTAATCGAGAGGTTAAGGGATACGCGTTGTGCGAAGGTCTTGGCGGTCTCTTGCGATTGCAGTCTTCCGACATTAAATTTTTTCACAGTATTTCTGGATTGTTGTGGCGTGGTGGATATCCGCATTCTTACCTTGGCTGCTACAAGGTAGTGATCCGAGTCGATGTTAGCTCCTCGGAATGTTCGGACATCCAAAATACTGGATGCGTGCCTCTTATCTATCGCAATGTGATCAATTTGGTTGACCGTTCGTTGATCTGGAGACCGCCATGTCCCCTTATGGATATCGAGGTGAGGAAACCGTGTGCTGGCTATAGTGGCATTTCGTTCCGTATCGAAATCAATTAGCCTAAGTCCGTTACCAGACGTGTTGTCGTGTAGGCTATGTTTTCCGACAATACTTCTAAAGATGTTTTCTCTTCCTACCTTTGCGTTAAAATCTCCCAGCACGATTTTAACATCGTACTTCGGTAGTCGCTCATAGGTTTTGTCAAGGAGCTCGTAGAAGCAATCCTTAGCTATATCATCTTTTTCTTCCGTCGGAGCGTGAGCGCATATAAGGCTTATGTTGGCGAATTTGGCCTTGATGCGGATTGTTACTATGCGTTCGCTAATGTCTTGGAAACATAAGACTTCTTGCCTAAGTCTGGCACTTATAACAAATCCGCATCCGAATAGTCGCTGTTTCTGCTCACTATAACACGGTCCGTAGTAGATGTCACAGTTTTTCATCCTCTTTTTGCCCGGCCCATCCCATCGTATTTCCTGGATGGCAGTAATGTCTGCTTTGTAGCAGTTTAGGGCTTCCGCTAGTTGTTCGCCTGCACCTCTCCTGTTTAATGTTCTCACATTCCAGGTGCAGATACGAACGTCGTTGTCCTTTTTTCGTTTAGCAGGGTCGTCAACAATAAAATCAGTCCTTTCCGAGGCTATTGGTTGTTTCGTAACAATCTTTTTTTGTCTGTGGGTGGGTAGTTAACCCAAAGCACAACCCCCAACCTGGAGGGCCAGTTCCAATTTATTAGATACCCCTAGGACACGGGGCCATCAGTATCCACTACGGGATTGAGCGCTGCCGTTGGCCTTTCGGTTCATCCGCCACCATCTCTGTTCAAGGGGCCTGACTAACCCTTGAAATTCCTAGACAACCTGTTGTCCGAATATGTCAGAGCAGCTCATCTAGGTTCGCCTGGGACAGCAGGCCGGGTATTCATCCGTGCCATTCTCACCAGGGTGTTATAGTGTTGCTGTTTTTCACTTATCGTTTAGCAAGTCAAATCCGGTTGGATGAGACCAGTACCCGATGGTTACCACTTGGAGGTAAAAATAAGCACATTTGATGTGTAGTCAGAGTTACAACACTGGGCATTGCCAAGTTAACGCCAATCAGAGTCTACCCTCGTTCTACAGCACCCAACCATCGACAACCACAACACCTTCCTCGAAATCGTTAAGACCAGGCTACAGGGGGCGGCTTTTGAACTGATTCAGTTCAACTCTTTTAACACATGGAGCGAACTCGTAAAAGAGCTCGAAAGCCAATTCAAGCAAGAGAAGTCGCGCTCTTCCACCCAAAAAGAACTAGTGACCGCCAAACAAGGAGCCAAAGAAAGCGTCAAAGAATTCGGTGACCGGCTTATTCAATTACTCTCCGCTCTAGATTCAGCTAGTTAGGAACTGTAAGCGAAAAACCAGTCAGGGATTTCTTGACGAAAGAGAATGGCAAATTGGCGCTACAAACATTCGAAGATAACCTCAGGAATCACACTCTGAAAATGTTGGTTAAAGCTCATAGGGCGGATAACCTTAAAAGCGCGGTAGCCTACGCAGTTGAACAGTCGTTTCGATTGGACAAATCTCCTCCCCACTTTTCTTCTTCCACCGGTAGTACAGCAAACACAACCAGACCCATTTGCCAAACATGTAACAGGCTAGGGCATTCGCTACCGAAATACTTATTGAAGTTAATTTGAATTTGTACACTAATGGCAACACGCAATACAATCCTCTTAACTTTTACATGAACTCTTTTTCCTATACTAAAGCTTTATGATTTGAATTGCTATGTACTTAATTATCTTTCTTATTTTCACTTTTAATAAAGTTAGTTCTTTGTCAGACTCAATAGAGATTGAATGTGTTTCATCTAATATTGTAACAAAGGTTATGGGCCCAGTCCTATACAAAGTCTAAATTTAATTTGAGTTCACTAGTTTTTTTTGATTGGTAATATCTTGTATTAAGAATGAGTTCATTATACCAGATTGACAAATTAAATGAAGACAATTATGATGGATGGAAAGTGCAGATGAAGGCTGTATTAGTTCACAGCGATCTATGGACTTATGTATCTGGAGCTACCATTAAGCCCGAGTTATCTTCAACCAACGCATCAGATGTCGCGGCATGGGTAGGCAAGGATGATAAGGCACTTTCAACCATTTTGTTAAGTGTAAAATCATCGCAACTTATACATATCAGAAAATGTGTATCATCAAAAGACGCATGGAAAACGTTGGAGGATATTCATCAACCGAGTGGGCCAGCTCGGAAGGTAACTCTTTTCAAACAACTCTTATCTTTGAAAATGGCAGACAGTGACTCTATAAGTAATCATTTAAATAATTTCTTCGGAATCTCCGAAAAATTGCTAGAAATTAATATAAAAATGCAAGATGAATTATTAGTGATCATACTTTTATCAAGTTTGCCAAAAGAGTATTAAAACTTTATAGTTGCCATCGAGTCACGGGATTCGCTTCCCACAGTATGTTCCATAAAGACGAAGCTTCTAGAAGAGGGAAAACGGCGAGAAGGGAATAGTGTGGATGCTAACGAAGCTGCATTTTTCACACGTCACCAAAGTAAAGCTTCACAGTCAAACAATAAGACGCGAACAAAGGCGAAGTGTTACAACTGTAAGATGAGGGGTCACTTTGCTTCCGAATGCCGTTCTCCAAAAAGCTCATCGAAAAGAAACACTACGTCATCATTTGCTATGTTAAATAGTACCGCAAATACTTCGGCACTTGACAAAAATATGTGGGTACTTGAAAGCGGGGCGACCTGTCACATATGTTGCGACAAAAGCTTTTTCACCATCATGGAGCCACATGTCGAAAAGATTGAATTGGCTGCAAATCATTTCATTAGTTCTACGTGTGTCGGGACTGTCAAAATCTCTTTGCATGATAACACAATTCAGCTTCTTAATGTTTTATATGTACCAGAACTGAAAACTAATTTTATTTCAGTAAGCAAAGCCTTGGAAAATAATCATTCTGTTGTTTTTGGTGAAAAAGAGGCTAGGATTTTCGATAGTGAACACAATTTAGTTATGCATGCGATTAAATGTGGTGGATTGTTTGTGCATGAAAATAAAAGAAAACCTATTTTATGCAGTATGATAAATAAAGTTGATAATGATCAACTTCTTTGGCATGCCCGCTTAGGACACCTTAATATGAAAAGCATGAATCAATTGTTTAATAAAAACATGGTAAAAGGTGTTAACATCAAAAACATACCAAGTGTGTTGCAATGTGACATCTGTACTAAAGGCAAAATTTGTAGATCCTCTTTTCCAACAAACAAGGAAATTATGACTAAAGGATTGCTAGATGTGATTCATTCCGACGTATGTGGACCGATGAAGACCAAATCGTTGGGCGGTGCAAAGTATTTTGTTTTATTCATAGACGATTTTAGTCGCAAAATATTTGTTTATTTTTTGAAGGCCAAAAGCGAAGTATTCAGTGCATTTAAGGAGTTCGCGACTGAGGTTGAACGAGAAACTGCATGCAAGATAAAAGTTTTAAGAAGCGATAATGGTGGGGAGTACTTGAACTCAGATTTTTCGAAGTTCCTTTCTGAAAAAGGAATAAAGCGACAGCTGACTGTAGATTACACGCCTCAGCAAAATGGCGTTTCAGAACGAGCGAATAGAACATTAGTTGAAATGGCAAGGTGCCTACTATTGAGCTCTAATTTGCCTGAGTCTTTATGGGCCGAGGCCTTAAATACGGCGGTGTACATTAGGAATCGATCACCTACAAATCTTTTAAAGGATCGAACCCCATATGAAGTTTGGTATGGAAGAAAGCCCTCAGTAGGACATATGAAAGTTTTTGGTTCAAGTGCTATAATGCTCGATAAAAGGCCAAAGAGGTCGAAATTTGATGCTCGAGGCATAGATTGTGTGATGGTAGGCTATTCCAAAGAATCTAAGGCATATAGACTATATGAACCTAAGGATAGAAAAATCATGAAAAGTCGAGATGTTAAATTCAAAGAATTATTGAGTGGAAGTAATAGCATCGTTGGTTCTTATGATCTACTCAGTGAAGAGTCAAAGTCAGAAGAAATTCCCTGTGTTAAAGATGAGGAATATTCCCCACAAAAAGACTCAACAAATGAATCGATTTCTGAAATGTTGGATGACAAAGATGAAGATGACAAACCATTAGATTAGCCCTAGCTTTGGCAGTAGAGTTTGATCTCCATGTTCACCAAGTGGATGTCTCATGTGCTTACCTGAATGGTAATATAAAAGAGGAAATTTATATGCATCAACCAGAACATTTCGTGGACTCCAATAATAAAGGAAAGGTTTGCAAATTAAAAAAATCACTCTATGGTTTGAAGCAAGCAGGTAGAGAGTGGAATAGTAAGCTTGATTCAACTTTAAAGGAAATGGGTTTTTCTCGCTGCAATGCTGATACTTGCGTTTATACGAGAAACAAAAAGGATGACTTTAACATTGCCGTAGTTTATGTTGATGACATTATCATCGCATGCACAAACGAATATTCTGTTCTTCGTATAAAAGAAGCACTCGCTGACGCTTTTGATTTGGTGGACAAGGGTCCGATTGATTTTTTCCTAGGCATTAAAATGAGCCGTGACAAGGATACCGGATCAATAACACTTTCGCATGAGCAGTATATTAAGAACCTGTTATCAAAATACGGGATGGTTTCAACCAGAAAATGTAACACTCCTCTGGATCCAGGTGAAAAACTGATGAGATGTTCTAAGACTTCGTGTACCAAAGTGAATGACAAGGAATACCAATCTTTGGTTGGGTCTATGATGTATCTTGCCATAACAACTAGGCCGGACATCATGCACGCTGTTAGCAAATTGGCTCAATTTAACATAGAGCCGCACAATGCACACATGACCGCTGTTAAACATTTGTTGAGGTATTTAAATTGTACATCTAATTTTAAACTTTCTTTTAAGAAAACTGGTGAGCTACTGAGAGGGTATGCAGATGCCGACTGGGCTGGTAGTTGCGATGACCGAAAATCATATACTGGTTACGCCTTTTTCTTGGCTGGTGGTGTTGTGACTTGGGAGTCGCGTAAGCAGTCTACTGTAGCATTGAGCAGTACCGAAGCCGAGTATATGGCGCTGGTGGCTGCAACTGAAGAAACCGTTTATCTGCGAAGATTACTGACTGAAATGGGATTTGGATCTATTGTAAACGGACCAACTGAATTGTGCGGAGATAATCTGAGCGCGCAACACTTAGTAAGGAATCCGGTGTTTCATTCAAGATCGAAACATATAGATATTAAATATCATTATATTCGTGAGATATATAACAAATCTTTGATAAAACTAGAATATATACCTACATCTGAAATGATAGCTGATATATTCACTAAAATATTGAATAAATCAAAACATTTAAAGTTATTTGTTAAATTAGGATTAAGTAATTAATTAAAATTTGTTTTTAAGAGATATTGTGTTGAGGGGCAGTATTGAAGTTAATTTGAATTTGTACACTAATGGCAACACGCAATACAATACTCTTAACTTTTACATGAACTCTTTTTCCTATACTAAAGCTTTATGATTTGAATTGCTATGTACTTAATTTTCTTTCTTATTTTCACTTTTAATAAAGTTAGTTCTTTGTCAGACTCAATAGAGATTGAATGTGTTTCATCTAATATTGTAACAATACTAACAGACTTCCACAATTTCCTAATTCAGTAAAAAGGGA
The DNA here is from genome assembly GCA_949715645.1 of Portevinia maculata. NCBI lineage: Eukaryota > Metazoa > Arthropoda > Insecta > Diptera > Syrphidae > Portevinia > Portevinia maculata. The sequence goes on from OX454528.1 coordinate 38,948,040, forward strand.
AGTACAATTCCACACATGTACATTTTGCCAAAAACCTAACCATTCATTCCAGAATTGTAGGATTCGTCTAGCGCAAGCTCAACTAAATGTTATAAACAACCGAAACAGAGGAGATAGAAACAACTACCAAAATCCTAATAATCATAATCAAAATCAACATCATAATCAAAATACTTACCAAAACCACCGAACTAACAATAATCGGCAAATCAATTATCACCACATGCCGGATCACCAAAATCCGAGCACTCAAAATAACACAACAGAATCTCAGGGAAACGGACTGTCTCGGGAGGAGGGCCCCGGCGATCTTTCCCGAGTAAACATTCAAGCCGAGGTGCACCAAGCGAGGAATTAAACTCGATCTTGATCCAAATATCACTTATTCCTCAAGACAACTTAAGTATGATCTGTATCCCATTCGAAAATGGTATACACAAAACCCTTCTGATATACACCGGAGCAGAAATTAGCGTAATTAAAAATTATACTAAGCTTAAACCAATGAACGATAACGAAATGATTATAACCTCCATAGCGGGTAAAAACATCATTAGTCCTTTCACCGCAACAGAAACTTTAGTCTTCCAATCGGCTGAAGATAAAATTAAATTAAAACACATATTTCACGTGGTAAAAATAACTACATTCCGAAATTTGACGGAATCATTGGTAATGATTTTTTGCAAAAATACTCTTGTTACATTTGTCATAAAACTAGGACCTTAGGAGTTCGTCCATACGTTTCGAGCAATTCTACATGTTTAACGTACACAATTGGGGAAGATAAACTTCCATATCCAAAGAACACCAACGTAGAAACGAAGCAGAAAGAAAACGATGAATCAATCGCTGAAGTAGATACCTCCGGGGGAAAGTACAATGCTACACATCCACATACCGAGGACACTACTGCGGAATCACGTCGGGTAGAACAGCATTTCAATGAAATCTGTATTCCCCCTAGAAGCAGGCTAGTGACAGAGATCGCATTCGACTCAAAACAAGACGTAGTGTTTAGGAAGAAACAGGTTTCTCCTGGGGTCTTTTTGGCCTCTTCCATTGCAGAATCAAACAAAAATCAAGCCAAAATATTGCTCCTCAACACTAATGAAAAGGAAATAAAAATCAACGCAAAAGAGATGGGTTTAGAATGGGACAATCTAGAAGAATTTGATCTCATTGAGCCAAACCCAGAGCGGGATCCAGGATATAAAAGATTGGAAAACCTAGAAAAATTATTAAATACAGATCACTGTAACCGCGAAGAAAAAACTGCCATAATACAGATATGACGTGAGTTTAATGATCTATTTTTTTTACCGGGCGATAAATTGTCTTTTACTAAAGCAAGTACCCACAAAATAATATCGGAGGTAGGAAAACCACCAATATACGTAAGACCTTATAGGCTGCCTGAAACTAGTAGAGACGAAGTATACAAACAAGTAAACGAGATGCTAGACACCAATATAATCAGTCCAAGTTACAGTCCATGGAACTCGCCCTTGCTGCTCGTCCCCAAGAAACCAGACGCGCAAGGTAATAAAAAATGGCGGGTAGTAGTCGATTACAGGCGCTTGAACAATGTTACTGTAGGTGATGCATTTCCTCTCCCCAACATAACCGACATATTAGATCAGTTAGGCAAAGCCAAATATTTCAGCACACTCGACCTGGCGAACGGTTTTCACCAAATATTGGTAGAAGAAGAAGATCGAGAAAAAACTGCGTTCAGCACTGTTTGTGGTCACTATGAATATAACAGGATGCCATTTAGACTTAAAAACGCTCCAGCCACATTCCAACGGACAATGAACAATGTTCTTATGGGAATGATTGGCATTGAGTGCTTCGTATATGTCGACGACATCGTTATATATGGTTCCAACCTAGCAGACCACAATGAGAAATTGCGAAACGTATTGGCAAGACTACGCGAACACAATTTAAAATTACAACCGGATAAATGCCACTTTATCAAAAAGGAACTTATGTACCTCGGGCATGTCATAAGTGACGAAGGTATAAAACCAAATCCAGAGAAGATAGAAGTAGTAAAAACATATCCAAGACCAAAAAAGGCTAAAGATATAAAAGCATTTCTAGGTTTCGTTGGCTATTACCGTCGGTTTATCCCTAATTTCGCTCTTATAGCCAAACCTCTAACGAATCTTTTAAAGAAGGGTATAAATTTCAATTGGGACGCATTCTGCGAAGAAGCTTTCACAAAACTTAAAAAGAAATTAATCACTTCCCCTATATTGCTATATCCTGATTTTAAGGAAAATTTTCTAATAACCACAGATGCAAGCGATTTTGCAATCGGAGGCGTTTTGTCTCAAGGGAAGATAAGTGAAGACAAGCCTGTTTATTACATTAGTCTTACTTTAAATTCAGCCGAAACTAAATATACAACTACCGAAAAAGAACTACTTGCAATAATATTTGCAGTACGGCAATTTCGTCCTTACATTTATGGCAGAAAATTCACCATTCTAACCGACCACAGAACGCTACAATGGCTATTGAATCTGAAAGATCCCTCTTCTAGACTGGCACGTTGGCGAATAGATCTAGAAGAATATGAGTACGAAATCAAGTACAAACCTGGTAAGATCAACTCCAATGCAGACGCTCTTATTCGTATTCCTGCAAATGTCAATTGTCAAGAGAAAGAAAGCAAAGTATTAGTCATCACTAGAAGTAAAGCGAAAAGTCAAGATGTTGATGAAATAGTGGTGGTAGGTAGCGAGGAATTTTCCATTCCACCAGTAGAATGTAAGATAATCGACACTTTTAAGCCAATAACGTTTGCTAAAAAATGCTCACCCATCCAAATTGTTATCCTATCACAAGAAAAACGTCGAGAAGAAGAATTACTCAAAAATATAACTAACTACACTCGTCCAAATTCTAACGAAATGAAAACATACCCGAATGCAACAAAATCCTCTGCGTATATTGTCAGGTTATGGTTTCGCAAATAGGATCTCGAATTTCGAAAAACTAATGATTTGGAAATTTTTGTTATAATTTTAGAATATGTTCTGCATCAATTTTTACTTAAGGAAACTAATATTTGCAAATTTAAGGTTTTTCCATACAAATTTATTTAAATCATCACTGACAAATGTCAAATTGGTGGGTGGGTGAAGTTGATAACAAAATACTTGAGTGGAAGAGTTCACACCTGAGCATGAAAATGTTATGTTTATTAGGTACATTATGTACATATATTTATACATATATATATTATATCTATTATATATATATATAATATAACAAACATGTAAATAGGGTTTGTTATTGATTATTATGTTTTTAATACACATTGTTTAGTTAGTTTTTAGTTTAATTAATTCTTTATTCTCTTTGATAAATATAAATACAAACATAACAGTCTTATAGCTTACTTATAAACAATAGAGAATAGGTAGTGACATTTTTTTATTTTGCTTAAAAGCAATTAATAGTTTTAAATACCACTTCGAAAAGGGAAAAAAAATATTAATTATAAAATTGCTTATTATACCCAATTCTAAGGGTATATTAATTTTGACGCATAGTTTGTAACATACCTTAATATTGCCCGTAGACCCCTAAAAGTTACTATATTTATGATCAGCATCGATAGTAATGTCGATCTAGCCATGTCCGTCCGTCCGTCGGCAAAAATTAGGCCTTTAAACTGGACCTAGAGAGCTGAAATTTTAACCATATACTCTCTAGGATCCCGAAATAATTCGAAATAACGAATTTTCGAAATCCGCCCACAGACACGCCCACAAACTCAAAAAAAACAAAATTTTGGAAAAAGTCGAATTTTGAGCTAGAAAGCTGAAATTTTTTATATATGATCTATGACTCCTAAAACTGCCCGGGATAAAAAAAATTCAAATTTCGCCCACTGACACGCCCACAAATAAATAAAACAATTTTTTTGAAAATCCAAAGTTTGAGCTAGGGAGCTGAAATTTATAATATATACTCTCTATGGGCCCTTTATGCTCATGTGTAAATATTTTAAAAATCCGCCCACTGACACGCCCACAATTAAATTTTTGTTTTTTTAAATTCAAAGTTTGAGCTAGGGAGCTGAAATTTATAATATATACTCTCTAGGGGCCCTTTATGCTCATGTGTTAATTTTTTTTAAATCCGCCTATTGGCACGCCCACAATTAAATAAAACAATTTTATTGAAACACCCAAGTTTGAGCTAGGGAGCGTTTTTTTTTATAAAATCCTTTAAATGTTATATAACAAAATACTCGTATGTAGAGCGTTCTTAACAATTCAACTTTTGTCACGCCCACTTATGAGGGATAGGAATAAGAATAGGGTATCCAACAGTTCGCCCAAGCGGACTGTAGCCTGTCCCTATGTTTTTTATTGTGAATTGTGGGGTGACAAAATTAAGTTTTTTCTCTTGTTCTTAAGTTAACAAAATCAAATACAAAATCAAATACAAAAAAATGAAAATAGTTAAGCAATGCAGGTGAGTAAGACTTCAATTTCGTCATGATCAAAATCGAGAAGCCATGATTTCAGTTCATATAAAAATTTGTGATGAGATCTAATGAGTCTTATATCAGGAGGAAGTCGATTATAGAGCTTACAAGATATAACTTTTTTTTTTTTTTTTTATAATTTGCGTGCGCTAAAGGGATTTCTTTTTTCTGTAGTGACACAGTACCCTTATAATGGTAAAACCACAGCGCAGGCATTTAGTTTGTTGCGCAAGTAGCTCCCAGCAATTCATTGCCTATTTTTGGGTGCTACTTACTGAAAGAATAGAAGGATAGGAAAGAAGTTTGGTGCGATGGGATTTTTTTTTTCTCAACAGGTGGCGCCTAAATTGCTTTAGGGAGATCAGTTTTTGTTGTGTGTATTCAATTTATAAAAATCATGGCCCTGGTCGGGATTCGAACGCACGACCTGCCAATCACTTTAGTGAATACACTACCATCGCACCATTGCCACCTGCAGATATAACTGTATAGGAGTTTCTATAGTGAGTGGTGCGAAAAGCTGGAATTGCAACAACATGATTGGTAGCGCTTCGTAAGTTTCGATCACTAAATATTGGACTCTGCATATAGCCACCTCTTATAAAAAATATCTTAGAGACTCTAAAAAAGTATAAATGGCGCACTGGTAGTATTTGCAAAGATCTGAACAGAACCATAGAATGAGCCAGACGACGGACATTACATATTTTTCTTATGACACATTTCTGCAGGATGACAAGTGGCTTTAGATTGGCTATGTAAACACCTCCCCAACAACTTATGCCGTATTGCAATTTCGAATGAAAAATTCCATGATAGAATGTCTCAAGAGTTCTGTTAGAACAAAACTTTCTGAGGCGATAGAAGCACCGAATAGAAGAGCGTAAGTAATGCTTCAATACCGAAATGTGATGTGTTCAACTCATGTTTTGGTGAATTGTAACACCGAGGTATTTGAAATTCTTAACGACTTCAATTTGGAAGCATTTTGAGTTGCATAAGGCATTTCTATTAAATGTTTCACCAGATGTCGAAAAACAAGCACAACCAGTTAAGATATACCGCGGACAGTCAAAAGAGTGGAAATTGATATTAACGCACGGTGGCTCAGGGGAGCCCAAACTAAAAAACATTAATCTTGTTTTGTTACTTACAATTAGCCTGTGCGAAGCAAACCATATTCGCAACAAGTGAATGTCATGGTTAAGTTCAGCTACCAAATTCAAAGAGCTCGTTGAACCATATGCAATGCCAAGATCATATGCAAAAGCCGTTACTTTGCCCGCAAAGGGTAGGGAAAACAAGGAGTTGATAAATATTAAAAATAAAATGGGACCCAAGACAGACCTTTGGGGTACACCAAAGCTTAGTACCCTAGTGTTGCTAAGAAATTGTCCTATTTTAACCCTTTGTTTCCGGTCGTTTAAATACGATTTAAACCAGTTGTAAATGAATTTATTAAAGTACGCGAACAGCAGAAATCCAAACAAAATACACAGGTATTACCGTACTCTAACAATTTATTGATATTGTATGTGGAGATGTTTCCAGCGTGGTGGTCCGAAAAGAAAGAGGAAGATTTTACATCGCTAGAAATTTAGTTGTAAAATTTAGTAACGGCAAAGACAAATTAGATTTAAGAGAACATTAACAGCTAGAGAGTAATATTTGAATGTTAAACAAAATGTAAGGTAAATTTCTAATGTTCGACAAAGTGTGGAACACAATGAAATGGATTACGTTAAAACTAGGAAAGCAGAAAAAATTAATCAATTAATAAATAAACAAAAATCATAGTGAATGACACAAAAGGGGGAAAAAATAAGTAAATCGACGATTAATCCTGAACATTCAGCCCCCCCTGAAAGACTCCGGTCTTTCAGAAAAAGGAAGTGGGGCAACTTTCACAGCTGGGCGAGTGTATTCTCCATGGAGTGTCCGTACTGTGACAACTCTAACTTTGTTGTCCTTGCCTGGGTGTGTAGCAATCGTCATCAACGAGTAAGTTTGATTTGCTGGTCTGCCACTTTTTCCTTTGTTGAAGAGATGTTAAGTACTCTTGGTGCCATCTTTTCCAAAAGCCTTGTGATAGTTTCTGCAAAAGATACCAATTAGTTTGAACAGAAATGTAGGAGTTTACCACATCAGGTTGAGGAATAGAGGTGTACGAATCCCCAATCATGAAGTGAGCAGGCGAAAGAGCACTTGGCTCCATGTCCGATGTCTGCCACATTGGACGCGAGTATAGAAGTGTCTCAATTTTGGTGAGGAGTGTGTACATTTCCTCGTACGTCAAAATATGCTCTCCGATGACCCTTTTCAAGTGCTGCTTCACAGACTTGACGCCAGCCTCTCATACGCCTCCGAAGTGAGGCGCAGAAGGTGGGAGGAACTTCCAGGTTATGTTGTCCTTAGCGCAATGATCAATAACAAGACCTTGATGGTGCTGACTTAAAAGAAATTGAAACATTTCGTTCAGCAAACGTTTGGCACCATGGAAATTGGTTCCATTGTCACTCCAAATTTCCGTGGGTTTTCCGCGACACGCACAAAACCGATCTAAGGCCCGGAGAAAAGCGTTCGACGACAAGTCACCAACCAGTTCCAGGTGAATACGCTTTGTAACAAAGCAAACAAAAAGGGCAATGCATGCCTTTACAAATTTCGGGTTTCGAGCCCGCGATAGCCTTAGCGTTATGGGACCGGCGTAGTCGCATCCAACTTTACTAAACGGCCGCGAAAACCGAATTCCTTCAGCCGGAAGATTTCCCATTAGCTGTTTTGATGAATCCCGACGTTGCCGAAAACACGAAACACACTTGTGAACTACCCTGCGCACTAGATTTCTTGCGCCAAGAATGTAAAATTCTTTCTTTAATAGCGCGATCATTAGGGTAACACCGGCATGTAAATAATGTTCATGAACGTACTCGACTATAAGAATAGAAATGCGACTCGATTTACATAATATGATGGGGTGTTTTTCACTATACGAGAGTTCAGAGTTCTGCACACGCCCACCAACTCTCAGCACTTCATTCGAATCCAGAAATGGAGCAAGGTTTACGAGTTGATGCCTTTTTGCAAGTTCATTTTCCGTTTTCAACGCGACGATGTTCGATGCAAAGGAAGAGAATTGGCAAAATGTGATTAAACAGATAAGGGTCGATAATTACGTTGGCCAAGGCCATCCTTAGGAACGCGACAATTAGAGCAAAACCGAAACATTGTTGCAACCAGTCTTAGACATTTGTTCCACTTTGACGAGGTGTTTAAAATTGTCTGCAAAACATTTTCTTCGGTAACATTTGACACAAGTACCTGAATTTTTGGGTTTTTTCTCTCTTCCAACTGCTCTTCTGAAAACTGCTGCTTACATGGATTCGAATATGGCCACTGATTTTTGTCCTGCCACAGCCACGAAGGTCCCTTCCACCACAGCTCATTTGAATTCAAAAGAGATGGTGAAATTCCACGAGTTGCACAGTCTGCCGGATTGCTTGCGGATCGAACATGATTCCATACTTTGCGTGGAATCGATGAGACAATTTCCGATGTCCGATTTCCAATAAACACCGACCATTTTTTCGGAGGAGAAGAAAGCCAACGGAGCACGATTGAAGAGTCTGTCGAAGCAAAAACTTTCATTTCTTTATCCTGTGAAGAAATTTTAAGTTTATTGACTAAGCGTGTTAATAATAGGGCTCCGCAGAGTTCCAATCTAGGGAGAGACAAAACCTTAATAGGAGAAACCTTACTCTTTGCAGCTACCAATGCTACCGAGATTGTACCGTCGTCGTTCTTACTCCTGCAGTATACCACGGCTGCGTATGCATCCAGAGATGCATCACAAAATGCGTTAAACTCACAATTCCGTTTGTTAGTCGACATGATCCTGGGAATATGAACAGCTTCGACAAGAGGCAGCTCCTGTTGGATAACCGTCCACCTATCAGCCAGTTCCTTGGGAAAGACTCGAGAAACGTCTGACAAAATTCATGCATTTTGGCTGAACCTTACCTTATAAGAAAACCGATATGTGGAAGGACACCACTGCAAACCAAGAACCTTCACCGTATCACATTTCTCGAACTCTATTGGAGACATCTCACGTTGGTCCTCAGGTAACGACAGCAAAAGGGGCCAGCAGTTTGTCGTCCACTTACGCAAATTAAAACCTCCCGTTTTCAGCAGATCTACCAATTCCTTCTGAAGGGCGATGACTTCGTCAATCGTATCTGCACCAGTGATGACATCATCAACGTAGAAGTCATTTAGGCCAGTTGCAGATGCTAGTGGATATGCTTCAGCAGAGTCCCAGGCGAGCTGTTTCAACGTTCGAACTGCTAGAAAGGGAGCGCACGCAGTTCCATACGTAACTGTTAATAGACGGAAGTGTTTGATGGGATCCTCAGGAGTTTCACGCCAAACTATCCTTTGGTAATCACAATGATCACGTGAAACGTAAATTTGTCGGTACATCTTCTCGATGTCCCCCGATATCGTATACAAATGACGTCGAGAACGAAGATATACAGACAAACTTGCAATAATATTTGCAGTACGGCAATTTCGTCCTTACATTTATGGCAGAAAATTCACCATTCTAACCGACCATAGACCGCTACAATGGCTATTGAATCTGAAAGATCCCTCTTCTAGACTGGCACGTTGGCGAATAGATCTAGAAGAATATGAGTACGAAATCAAGTACAAACCTGGTAAGATCAACTCCAATGCAGACGCTCTTAGTCGTATTCCTGCAAATGTCAATTGTCAAGAGAAAGAAAGCAAAGTATTAGTCATCACTAGAAGTAAAGCGAAAAGTCAAGATGTTGATGAAATAGTGGTGGTAGGTAGCGAGGAATTTTCCATTCCACCAGTAGAATGTAAGATAATCGACACTTTTAAGCCAATAACGTTTGCTAAAAAATGCTCACCCACCCAAATTGTTATCCTATCACAAGAAAAACGTCGAGAAGAAGAATTACTCAAAAATATAACTAACTACACTCGTCCAAATTCTAACGAAATGAAAACATACCCGAATGCAACAAAATCCTCTGCGTATATTGTCAGGTTATGGTTTCGCAAATAGGATCTCGAATTTCGAAAAACTAATGATTTGGAAATGTTTGTTATAATTTTAGAATATGTTCTGCATCAATTTTTACTTAAGGAAACTAATATTTGCAAATTTAAGGTTTTTCCATACAAATTTATTTAAATCATCACTGACAAATGTCAAATTGGTGGGTGGGTGAAGTTGATAACAAAATACTTGAGTGGAAGAGTTCACACCTGAGCATGAAAATGTTATGTTTATTAGGTACATTATGTACATATATTTATACATATATATATTATATCTATTATATATATATATAATTATATAACAAACATGTAAATAGGGTTTGTTATTGATTATTATGTTTTTAATACACATTGTTTAGTTAGTTTTTAGTTTAATTAATTCTTTATTCTCTTTGATAAATATAAATACAAACATAACAGTCTTACAGCTTACTTATAAACAATAGAGAATAGCTAGTGACATTTTTTATTTTGCTTAAAAGCTATTAATAGTGTTAAATGCCACTTCGAAAAGGGAAAAAAATATTAATTATAAAATTGCTTATTATACCCTATTCTAAGGGTATATTAATTTTGAATGCTTCGTATATGTCGACGACATCGTTATATATGGTTCCAACCTAGCAGACCACAATGAGAAATTGCGAAACGTATTGGCAAGACTACGCGAACACAATTTAAAATTACAACCGGATAAATGCCACTTTATCAAAAAGGAACTTATGTACCTCGGGGCATGTCATAAGTGACGAAGGTATAAAACCAAATCCAGAGAAGATATAAGTAGTAAAAACATATCCAAGACCAAAAAAGGCTAAAGATATAAAAGCATTTCTAGGTTTCGTTGGCTATTACCGTCGGTTTATCCCTAATTTCGCTCTTATAGCCAAACCTCTAACGAATCTTTTAAAGAAGGGTATAAATTTCAATTGGGACGCATTCTGCGAAGAAGCTTTCACAAAACTTAAAAAGAAATTAATCACTTCCCCTATATTGCTATATCCTGATTTTAAGGAAAATTTTCTAATAACCACAGATGCAAGCGATTTTGCAATCGGAGGCGTTTTGTCTCAAGGGAAGATAAGTGAAGACAAGCCTGTTTATTACATTAGTCTTACTTTAAATTCAGCCGAAACTAAATATACAACTACCGAAAAAGAACTACTTGCAATAATATTTGCAGTACGGCAATTTCGTCCTTACATTTATGGCAGAAAATTCACCATTCTAACCGACCACAGAACGCTACAATGGCTATTGAATCTGAAAGATCCCTCTTCTAGACTGGCACGTTGGCGAATAGATCTAGAAGAATATGAGTACGAAATCAAGTACAAACCTGGTAAGATCAACTCCAATGCAGACGCTCTTATTCGTATTCCTGCAAATGTCAATTGTCAAGAGAAAGAAAGCAAAGTATTAGTCATCACTAGAAGTAAAGCGAAAAGTCAAGATGTTGATGAAATAGTGGTGGTAGGTAGCGAGGAATTTTCCATTCCACCAGTAGAATGTAAGATAATCGACACTTTTAAGCCAATAACGTTTGCTAAAAAATGCTCACCCATCCAAATTGTTATCCTATCACAAGAAAAATGTCGAGAAGAAGAATTACTCAAAAATATAACTAACTACACTCGTCCAAATTCTAACGAAATGAAAACATACCCGAATGCAACATTGCGTATATTGTCAGGTTATGGTTTCGCAAATAGGATCTCGAATTTCGAAAAACTAATGATGTGGAAATGTTTGTTATAATTTTAGAATATGTTCTGCATCAATTTTTACTTAAGGAAACCAATATTTGCAATTTTAAGGTTTTTCCATACAAATTTATTTAAATCATCACTGACAAATGTCAAATTGGTGGGTGGGTGAAGTTGATAACAAAATACTTGAGTGGAAGAGTTCACACATGAGCATGAAAATGTTATGTTTATTAGGTACATTATGTACATATATTTATACATATATATATTATATCTATTATATATATATATAATATAACAAACATGTAAATAGGGTTTGTTATTGATTATTATGTTTTTAATACACATTGTTTAGTTAGTTTTTAGTTTAATTAATTCTTTATTCTCTTTGATAAATATAAATACAAACATAACAGTCTTATAGCTTACTTATAAACAATAGAGAATAGGTAGTGACATTTTTTTATTTTGCTTAAAAGCTATTAATAGTTTTAAATACCACTTCGAAAAGGGAAAAAAATATTAATTATAAAATTGCTTATTATACCCTATTCTAAGGGTATATTAATTTTGACGCATAGTTTGTAACATACCTTAATATTGCCCGTAGACCCCTAAAAGTTACTATATTTATGATCAGCATCGATAGTAATGTCGATCTAGCCATGTCCGTCCGTCCGTCGGCAAAAATTAGGCCTTTAAACTGGACCTAGAGAGCTGAAATTTTAACCATATACTCTCTAGGGTCCCGAAATAATTCGAAATAACGAATTTTCGAAATCCGCCCACAGACACGCCCACAAACTAAAAAAAAACAAAATTTTGGAAAAAGTCGAATTTTGAGCTAGAAAGCTGAAATTTTTTATATATGATCTATGACTCCTAAAACTGCCCGGGATAAAAAAAATTCAAATTTCGCCCACTGACACGCCCACAAATAAATAAAACAATTTTTTTGAAAATCCAAAGTTTGAGCTAGGGAGCTGAAATTTATAATATATACTCTCTATGGGCCCTTTATGCTCATGTGTAAACATTTTAAAAATCCGCCCACTGATACGCCCACAATTAAATTTTTTTTTTTTAAATTCAAAGTTTGAGCTAGGGAGCTGAAATTTATAATATATACTCTCTAGGGGCCCTTTATGCTCATGTGTTAATTTTTTTTAAATCCGCCTATTGCCCACGCCCACAATTAAATAAAACAATTTTATTGAAACACCCAAGTTTGAGCTAGGGAGCGTTTTTTTTTATAAAATCCTTTAAATGTTATATTTTTTTTTTTTTTTTTTTTTTTTTTTTTTACGCTGGGAGGTGGTAATCTTCCAAAGACGAAACCGAGCCCGTACTCAGTAACAGTGTGGTGATTTCTACCCACTAACCCCTTCTCCCGTCTTCCCGTTTTCCCTGCGGTACAACCTTCTTGGTATTTCATTGGCGCAGGGCGGGGATTAGCCAGCTTTCCAATTATTGCACCTAGTAGTTAAACCTCAGCAATTTGTCTTTCTAATTTTACAATTCATATTCCAAGTATTTGTCCATAGAGGATTTAATACTGTTTTTGTTTTATTTTTCGAGCTATGTAGCTAGTTCAAAAGGTTTAATTCTTCTTAACCTCCTAGTCATATTGCTAGTATTTAATAGTTCCTTCATTTCTGAGCTGACGTGATTGAGAAGCCTAAGTTTATGTCTATTAGCTACTTTTTTGACTTCATCTTCAATCATTTCTATTTCTAGATCTCTATGCAGATCAGCGTTTCTTATGTACCATGGTGCATTTACTATATTCCGTAGAACTTTGTTTTGAAATGTTTGAATATTCTGTAGATTTGTTTTGCATGTGCATGCCCATAGCTGGAGCCCGTAGGTCCATACTGGCTTTAGAATTTGCTTATAAAGCAGTAATTTATTGTAATTTGACAAACAAGAGTATTTCCCTATAAGCCAATACATTTTACTGTAGCGCATATTTAGTTCTTCTCTTTTTTTCTTTACATGTGCTTTCCAGCGCAGTTTTGCGTCTAGTGTCATGCCTAGATATTTGGCTGTGTTTGCGTAATCTACTTCTTTATCATTTATGAACACTGGTATGTGCTGAACATTTTTATTTGTAAAATTTATATGGACCGATTTTAGGTCATTTAGTTTAATTTGCCAATTTTTTGTCCATTTTGTTATATTGTTCACTGCCTTCTGTAGTTTTTTTGTCGCTACTTCAACTGTTTCTCCCACAGCAAATACAGCAGTATCATCTGCAAATGTTGCCACAGTTGTTTCATCACTGTTCGGCAAGTCGCTAGTAAATAAGAGATATAATACAGGACCTAACACACTTCCTTGTGGTAAACCAGCTTTTATTTCTCTTAATGTGGAGTAGTCATTTCCTTGCTTAATTCTAAAGAATCTCTCTAATATATAGGACTCTAAAATTTCTGAAAATTGTTTTGGCAGATGCTTTTGCAATTTGTAGATCAGTCCTTTGTGCCATACTTTGTCGAAAGCTTGTGCTACATCGAGAAATATAGTAGAGCATATCTTTTTTTCTTCAAATGCTTTTTCGATTTTATCTGTTATTCTATGCACCTGATCGATCGTGGAGTGTTCATTTCTAAAACCAAATTGATGGTTTGGGATTAGCGATTTTTCTTCGATTATTTTGTTCAGACGTTTAATCAACATCTTTTCAAATAACTTGGACAACATAGGTAGTATAGATATGGGGCGATAGGAGGTGACTTCACTAGGCGGTTTGCCTGGTTTTGGTATCATAATCACCTCCGCGACTTTCCACATGCTAGGTACATACCTTATCCTGAATACAGCATTTATGATTTGTGCTAGTTTCTTTAGGCCTTTTTTTGGGAATTGTTTAAGGATTTCCCCTGATATCAAATCAAATCCCGGGGCTTTTTTAGTACTGATGCCTTTTTTTATTTCATTGGCAATTTCTTTAGCCGTTACCGGTTGGATGTGACTTTCCTCTTCGCACAATTCTACGCTTTCTTGACAGTCTTTATCTTCATATGGTTGAAAGACGCCTTCAAGATATTCAGCAAAGAAATTAGCTTTTTCTTGGTTGTTAATTGTGCTGATATTGAAACGCATCAAAAAGTGAGTGCCCTACTCAAAAATGTTCAGTGGCAGTATTTCACCCATGACCTCCCATCGGCAAAGTCATTCAAGGTCATACTATACGGTCTTGATGAACTACCAATCTCTTCACTTAAGAGTGAGCTCATAAGCCTAGGGTTAAAATGCGAAAACATTAAAATTATTAAAAAGACTCATGAACGCTATACCCATATAATGTACATTGTGTTTCTTGAAACTGGTTCCATCAGACTTCATGAACTAAAAAAGAACTTTCGTTCGATACTTAAAACCCAAGTCAAATGGGATTTTGCGCGAACACAAACCAAAAAACTGACGCAGTGTTTCAACTGTCAAATGTTCGGACATGGTGAGAAAAACTGTAGTGTAAAAACTTTCTGTGCTATCTGCTCACAAAACCACAAAACCGAAAATTGTACGGGTAAACATGCAATTACATGTGCGAACTGCAAAGGGCATCATAAATCTGATGATAGTTCTTGCAAAAGTCGTCAAACCTTTCTACAAATAAGAGAAAGTATCGCAAACAAAAACAATTCCTCGCGGCATCGCCCAATTCATAGACAAAAGCCAACATTCAACATGAATTATGAAGCTTTTCCACCGCTTAACTCGCAACGTTCGCATAAAGCTTCTCCCTTACCATCACACGGACCTGATCAGCAGCCGAGAAAAAACGTTTGGCATGTAAGCAGTGCTGAAAAAGAGAATTCCAGTCGAAACATGCTCTTTACATTCGAAGAAATCAGCGCTCTCACCTCTGAGATGACAACTTTACTCAGCCAATGCAGCAGCAGATCAGAGCAATTTAATGTTATTACTCAACTTGCAATTAAGTATATTTACTCTAATAAATAATGAATGCAAGCCTTAGAATTATTACTTGGAACGCAAGAGGCGTTCGGAATAAAAGCTTAGAATTGTTTGCTTTCTTAAGCAAAAACAATATCGATGTAGGTCTGATCTCAGAAACAATGCTTACAAGCCAAACAAAGTTATCCACTAGAGAGTACAAATGTTATCGAAGGGATAGGGAAAATAGAAGAGGTGGTGGTGTTGCCATTGTAGTGAGTAACAAAATCCGTCACTCCGTTTTGTCGTCAGTTAATACAAAGGTAGTAGAAAATGTAGGCATTGAGATTCCATTCTCTAATGGAAACTCAATTAAAATATACTCCGTCTATTTCCCTGGCGGAGCTGCAAATTCATTTAAGCGCGAAGCTCTAAGAAGTGACTTAAGAAAATTAACAAATCTCAATACCAGGTTTATAATTGGAGGAGATCTAAATTGTCGGCATCGTAACTGGAATTGTAGCCGCTCAAATTCCTACGGTAACATTTTGTCCAACCTAAATATGTCAAATAATTTCCTGATATTACATCCACCTCATCCAACTTATATTCCTTCAAATAGTAGGTTCAACCCATCTACGCTTGACCTCTTCCTAACTAATGCGGTTGGACTTATAAGTCAACCAATTGTTATAAATGACCTCAGTTCCGATCATCTACCCGTGCTTTGCAGTGTACTTAGTTCACCTGTGATAGAAAATACATTCATTTACGACCTTAAGATAGCAAACTGGAGTAGATATAAGTCAACTTTAAAAAGACTGTTAGAAAATGTGCATGTGGAAGATTTAAATGTTGTAAGCTCGTCCGATCTTGACCAATTAATTGAATATTTGAATACATCGATCCTGGAAAGTGTAAATGTGTCAGTACCTAAAAAGTCCGTTTTGTCCATTAATAATAGTCCGTTGCCGCAAACTATCCTTTACTTAATTAAGCTCCGAAATAGATTCAGAAGGAAGTGGCAACAATGCAGACATCAGTTTTATTTCGATGAGTTTAAGTTATTAAACTTAAAAATTAAAGACGAAATAGCGAACTTAAGAAATAAAAAATGGAATCAAAAAATGAGCTCCTTACGGAAAGCAAGTGCACCATTCTGGAATATTATTAAAATAATAAAAAACAAACATACTTATATTCCACCGCTTAGAAATGGGAACACCGCAGCCCTTTCAAACATTGATAAAGCAAATACGCTAGCAACATCATTCCAATCCAACTTTTTGCTGACCTTACATAAACAAAGCTCAATTGAGAACTTGGTCGATTCAACAGTAAATACCGTACGTAGCCAAGCTTTTTCTCACAACTCACTATTTGTGTCACTAGAAGATGTAAGAGATGTCATATCTAACTTAAACAACCGTAAATCTGTTGGTCCTGATAAGATTATGAATATCTACTTGAAAAATCTTCCAAAATCTGGTATTAAGCTCATCCAATTTATTTTCAACAAATGTATACAAATTGGATATTTCCCAGTTGCATGGAAGCATGCAAAAATTATTCCAATTTTAAAGCCGGTTAAAATACCTAGTGACCCCTCTAGCTACAGGCCCATAAGCCTCTTAAATGGCTTAAGTAAGTGCTTTGAAAAGGCCATTAAACAGAAACTTCTATTGCACGTAGAGGAACACAGCATCCTTCCTGCTGAACAGTTTGGTTTTCGTTCATATCACAGTACAACCCACCAGGTCCTCCGAATAAAACAGCACATTAAGGAACACTTCAATGTGGGTCAAAGCACAGGTACGGTACTCTTGGATGTGGAAAAGGCATTCGATTCAGTCTGGCACAATGGGCTGATCTACAAATTGATACAACTCGACTTCCCACTGTATCTCACAAGAATTATTGATTCCTTTCTGGATCGTAGAACATTTCAAGTCAAATTAAATATGTGCCTCTCCAATAAGTATAATATCCCTGCGGGTGTTCCACAAGGATCTGTTTTGGGTCCCATCCTGTATAATGTTTATACATCTGACATCCCACACTTATCAAATTGTCAATCTGCAATTTTCGCAGATGACACATGTGTTTATTCCTCCGATGCTTTTGGTTTAACGATTGAAACCAATTTGCAATCCGCCCTAAACACATTAAAAGTATATTTTGATAAATGGAAAATAAAAATAAATGCTCAAAAATCGCAGGCTATTTTTTTCACAAGAAAAAGAAAGCCCTGTTTTTTGCCGAGCCGCAACTTAAGCATAGATGGGCTACCTGTTGAATGGAATAACCTTGTTAAATATCTTGGTGTCATTATTGATAAAAGAGTCACTTTTGGTCCTCATATTCAGCACACTGTTGAAAAAATTAACAGAACAATTAAAGTTCTCTACCCTTTTATAAACCGAAAGTCAAATTTAAGCAAGGATAATAAATTGATTATATATAAAGCAGTCTTTCAAGCAATAATGTTTTATGCAGCTCCAGCTTGGGGTAGTTCCGCGAAAAGTCATATTTTAAAATTGCAAAGAATGCAAAATAAGATTTTGAAAATGATACTCAATCTACCATGGCACTATCCCACCAGTCTTCTCCACGACGTGGCAAATATAGAACTTGTTTCTAATCGCATTGTCAAATTAAAAAACAAATTCCGTTTATCATGCGAGTCTTCAGAAAATAATTTAATTGTAAATCTTGTACCTGATTAATCTTTTATAATTACTGTGTAATATGTTCTCTACACTAGTCTTATTAATTAAGTTAACCTACATGTTCTATGCTTATTATTATATTAAAATTATTTATTTATTTATTCCGTACTTTTTTATGTACTTATTTATTATTTATTTATTTATTTAGGTATCTAATTGTCTATTTATTTATTTGTATAATTTTGTTTATTTATTTATTAACTCTAGTTATTTATTTTATTATTTACTTAAATGTCTATTTATTCGCTTTTCTTTTTTATTGATATATATATATTTATTTCTTATTTAACTTTTGCTCTTTTGCTATTAAACTATTATTAGCTATAGAATCTTGTTAATTTATTAAATATATATTGTTCCTTTTATTGTTACATAAATGTTTTGTATATGCCAACTTGTAGTTTTTAAAACTCTGTAACTTTACATGCGTAACATGCAACACTGTGATACTTCAAATGAAGGTTTTTTAAGTAGCTTTTTCCTTCAACTATTCACTTATTTACATATAAAACTTGCATTCATTTTATATATTTTTCATAAGAAAGGTCAATAAATACCATATCTGTGTACATTAATGTTTAAGACAATATCTGTAAAACTTTTGCTACCAATAAATACATACATACATACACATTCTTGGTTGTTTTTTGCCCAGTTACCTTCACTGTTTTTAACTGGTGGAATGTGAGCAATTGGCCTTTTCATTTTCTTTGTTGCCTTCCAGAGTGAGTACTCGGTATTAGCATCATTTGTAAGTTTGGTAAGGTATTTTTTAAGAGACTCATTTTTAAGTTCTCTTATCGATCTTTTAAGCTGGCTGTTTAGATTATTTAGTATTGTTTTGTCTCTGGGCGCTCTTGTTTGTTGCCAACGTTTTCTAGCTCGTGTCTTTTCCGTAATTATATCACATATTACTTTTGGATACGAGTTTTGTTGGATTTTAGTTTTCGTTTTAGGTGTTGCAGCCCATGTAGCTCTTTGGATATTGACAGTTAATATTTGAACAGCATCTTCTAATTGATCTTCTGTTTCTATTGTTTCTAAGAGCTGAATACTATCCTCTAGATGCTGTCTGAAGTAGCTCCAATCAGTCAGCTTATTTCCTAGCCTTGCGCTATTTTCTTTAACAGTGATTTTATCGCCAAGTGTTAAAAGTATTGTGGAGTGATCTGAGTCAAGATCTGGTCCTTCTTCTACCTTCATATTGTTAGTCGAGATATTCTTTGTTACGAAGAAGTCGACAAGATCAGGGATTTTGTTTCTATCTGTTGGCCAATACGTAGGTTTTCCCGTTGAGTGATACTTGCCGTTAATTTCGTTTATTGCTTCATAAAGTTCTCTTCCTCTTGTATTTGTCAATCTAGATCCCCAATACTTGTTTTTGGCATTAAAATCTCCCCCTGCAATAAATCTATTGTTAAATATTCGGAAGAGGCCTAAAAAGTCATTTTTCTTTAGATTGTAACTGGGAGAACAGTAAATTGATGCAACTGATATAGTTTGTCCACTTTTCGTTCGAATGTTAATAGAAATTCCTTGCATCGTGCATGATTGGAACTTGGCTTCTATATGGTGATCGATCGTATTCTTTACTATAACTGCAGCCCCGCATTTTGCTGAATTATGGGGATGTGGGGAGTGATATAATTCGTACCCTTGCAGTTTAAAGTTTGTATTGAATTTTAAGTGCATCTCAGAGACAAGACATATATCTATTTGGTTCATGTCGAGGACTACTTGGATTTCATCCTTACGGTTCTCGATACCATTAGCATTCCATTCCAGGATTTTTAACCTATCCATCATGTTCTTCTTTTTTGTGCAGCCTTGTTATTGCTGCTTTTTTTCTCGAGGAGCGAGATTCTTTCTAATATAGCTTTATTGCTTTTATCCATGCTTTCTATTCTACTTAGGATTTTTTCCATGAACGTTTCCATATTATTATTTAATTTAGTTTTGGTTGTAGTTTTCGTTTTTGCGACATTATCTACTTTTTTCGATGCAGCCTGTGCATATGTCAATACTGTACCCGCTCCTGTTTTTGGTACTAATGTCTTTTTGATATTTTTATCGGCTATGGGTACTTCTTTTGGCGCTCGCATCTGCAAGTCCTTTATGTCTTTAGGTGCGTCCTTTTTTGTATTTGTCATAGCTTGTTTATGCTTTTTGCCTTTTGCTAATTGAATCTGTTTAGCAACTAAGCAGCCTCTATAGTTGGCTGGATGCTTTTCGTTGCAGTTAGCGCATTTTGTTGGTTCGTCTTTTTTCTTCATACAATCTTTAGTATGGTGGTTTCCTGCACACTTTACGCATCTTGGATTAGAGCTGCAGTATTTATTCGTATGTCCATACTTTTGACAATTCTTGCACTGTGGTACAAGTTTTGATTTCCTTACGGCATGAATCTCTACCTTCATTCCAAGGATGTCTTTAATATCGTATATCTTTTTGATATTTTCGTCGTTAAATGTTATATAACAAAATATGTAGAGCGTTCTTAACAATTCAACCATACATAGACTTTTGTCACGCCCACTTATGAGGGATAGGAATATGAATAGGGTATCCAACAGTTCGCCCAAGCGGACTGTAGCCCGTCCCTATGTTTTTTTATTGTGAATTGTGGGGTGACAAAATTAAGTTTTTTCTCTTGTTCTTAAGTTAACAAAATCAAATACAAAATCAAATACAAAAAAAATGAAAATAGTTTTGCAATGTAGGTGAGTAAGACTTCAATTTCGTCTTGATCAAAATCGAGAAGCCATGATTTCAGTTCATATAAAAAATTTGTGATGAGATCTAATGAGTCTTATATCAGGAGGAAGTCGATTATAGAGCTTACAAGATATAACTGTATAGGAGTTTCTATAGTGAGTGGTGCGAAAAGCTGGAATTGCAACAACATGATTGGTAGCGCTTCGTAAGTTTCGAGCACCAAATATTGGACTCTGCATATAGCCACCTCTTATAAAAAATATCTTAGAGACTCTAAAAAAGTATAAATGGCGCACTGGTAGTATTTGCAAAGATCTGAACAGAACCATAGAATGAGCCAGACGACGGACATTACATATTTTTCTTATGACACATTTCTGCAGGATGACAAGTGGCTTTAGATTGGCTATGTAAGCACCTCCCCAACAACTTATGCCGTATTGCAATTTCAAATGAAAAATTCCATGATAGAATGTCTCAAGAGTTCTGTTAGAACATAACTTTCTGAGGCGATAGAAGCACCGAATAGAAGAGCGTAAGTACTGCTTCAATACCGAAATGTGATGTGTCCAACTCAAGTTTTGGTCAATTGTAACACCGAGGTATTTGAAATTCTTAACGACTTCAATTTGGAAGCATTTTGAGTTGCATAAGGCAATTCTATTAAATGTTTCACCAGATGTCGAAAAACAAGCACAACCAGTTAAGATATACCGCGGACAGTCAACAGAGTGGAAATTGATATCAACGCACGGTGGCTCAGGGGAGCCCAACCTAAAAAACATTAATCTTGATTTGTTACTTACAATTAGCCTGTGCGAAGCAAACCATATTCGCAACAAGTGAATGTCATGGTTAAGTTCAGCTACCAAATTCAAAGAGCTCGTTGAACCATATGCAATGCCAAGATCATCTGCAAAAGCCGTTACTTTGCCCGCAAAGGGCAGGGAAAACAAGGAGTTGATAAATATTAAAAACAAAATGGGACCCTTGGGGTACACCAAAGCTTAGTACCCTAGTGTTGCTAAGAAATTGTCCTATTTTAACCCTTTGTTTCCGGTCGTTTAAATACGATTTAAACCAGTTGTAAATGAATTTATTAAAATACGCGAACAGCAGAAATCCAAACAAAATACACAGGTATTACCGTACTCTAACAATTTATTGATATTGTATGTGGAGATGTTTCCAGCGTGGTGGTCCGAAAAGAAAGAGGAAGATTTTACATTGCTAGAAATTTAGTTGCAAAATTTAGTAACGGCAAAGACAAATTAGATTTAAGAGAACATTAACAGCTAGAGAGTAATATTTGAATGCTAATGTTCGACAAAGTGTGGAACACATAGAATTGGATTACGTTAAAACTAGGAAAGCAGAAAAAATTAATCAATTAATAAATAAACAAAAATCATAGTGAATGACACAAAAGGGAAAAAAAAAAAGTTTAATTAGCTTTGCAAATTTCCGTAACAGATAAGGGTCGATAATTACGTTGGCCAAGGCCATCCTTAGAAACGCGACAATTAGAGCAAAACCGAAACATTGTTGCAACCAGTCTTAGACATTTGTTCCACTTTGACGAGGTGTTTAAAATTGTCGGCAAAACATTTTCTTCGGTAAAATTTGACACAAGTCTTGCATTTTTGGGTTTTTTCTCTCTTCCAACTGCTCTTCTGAAAACTGCTGCTTACATGGATTCGAATACGGCCACTGATTTTTGTCCTGCCACAGCCACGAAGGTCCCTTCCACCACAGCTCATTTGAATTCAAAAGAGATGGTGAAATTCCACGAGTTGCACAGTCTGCCGGATTGCTTGCGGATCGAACATGATTCCATACTTTGCGTGGAATCGATGAGACAATTTCCGATGTCCGATTTTCAATAAACACCGACCATTTTTTCGGAGGAGAAGAAAGCCAACGGAGCACGATTGAAGAGTCTGTCCAAGCAAAAACTTTCATTTCTTTATCCTGTGAAGAAATGTAAGTTTATTGACTAAGCGTGTTAATAATAGGGCTCCGCAGACTTCCAATCAAGGGAGAGACAAAACCTTAATAGGAGAAACCTTACTCTTTGCAGCTACCAATGCTACCGAGATTGTACCGTCGTTGTTCTTACTCCTGCAGTATACCACGGCTGCGTATGCACCCAGAGATGCATCACAAAATGCGTGAAACTCACAGTTCCGTTTGTTAGTCGACATGATCCTGGGAATATGAACAGCTTCGACAAGAGGTAGCTCCTGTTGGATAACCGTCCACCTATCAGCCAGTTCCTTGGGAATTTCTTCGTCCCAGCCCAATCTTTCCCTCCACAAGTCCTGAAGGAGGATCTTCACTGCAACAACTATAGGCGCAAGAAATCCCATTGGATCGAAGACTCGAGAAACGTCTGACAGAATTCATGCATTTTGGCTGAACCTTACCTTATAAGAAAACCAATCTGTGGAAGGACACTACTGCAAACCAAGAACCTTCACAGTATCACATTTCTCGAACTCTATTGGAGACATCTCCCGTTGGTCCTCAGGTAACGACAGCAAAAGGGGCCAGCAGTTTGTCGTCCACTTACGCAAATTAAAACCTCCCGTTTTCAGCAGATCTACCAATTCCTTCTGAAGGGCGATGACTTCGTCAATCGTATCTGCACCAGTGATGACATCATCAACGTAGAAGTCATTTAGGACAGTTGCAGATGCTAGTGGATATGCTTCAGCAGAGTCCCAGGCGAGCTGTTTCAACGTTCGAAATGCTAGAAAGGGAGCGCACGCAGTTCCATACGTAACTGTTAATAGACGGAAGTGTTTGATGGGATCCTCAGGAGTTTCACGCCAAACTATCCTTTGGTAATCACAATGATCACGTGAAACGTAAATTTGTCGGTACATCTTCTCGATGTCCCCCGATATCGTATACAAATGACGTCGAGAACGAAGACATACAAAGAAGATATCACGCTGTATAGTTGGACCAACAAGAAGTGCATCGTTCAAGGAGATGGAATGGTTTGTTTTGGCGGATCCATCAAAAACGACCCTGATTTTCGTGGTACTACTATTATCCTTAAAAACCGGATGATGAGGAAGATAATAGGATCCATTGGATGGTTGATATACATCAGCAGCGGGAACTATCTCCATATGACCCAACGATACGTACTCATCCATGAACTTTCGATATTGATGATTTAAAGAAGGATTTGAAGCGAACCTTCGTTCGATTGAGTGAAAACGTCGAAGCGAAACCGCAAAAGAATTTCCAAAATTAGTGAGTTCATCGGATCTAAAAGGTAACTTTACCATTTATCGACCATTGGAAAGCCGTTTATGAGTTGAAGCAAAAAGTTGTTCAGCACGCTGGTCATCGATCGATAGGGTGGGCTCAATAGAAATTTCCTCTAAACGCCAGAATTTCTCGATGTCAAATTCTTGCGAATGATCCAGCTGCGTGCAAAATGTCTCGATACTACAATCGAGACTAATAGAACCTTGTGTAGACTTTCCCGCAATAACCGAACCGAAAATCGTTGGAATTAAGTTAGGTATGCCATTGATTTGATTGTTAGTAGGCCCTGTAATTTTTTTTTTAATACACTATCAGCTCTGTGTCGTGGAGTGCTTAAAGCTCACTCACAGGCTCATCATTTAGTGCAGGTGTTAGTAAGGACAAAACAATTAAAAATACAATAATTATGTACCTATAAAATACTAACACAAACACAAAATAATGCAAACAATTTAAGACATTAAAGCATTAATACGCAAAATATTTTGTAGCTTAATTTTACTAGCATGCAAGTCAATCATATGATCATTTAGATTATAGATTCTACTCATGCGACTAATAGGCTCATGCCTCCCATAATTCGTTCTATGATGGGGGCTAAACAATATTTCAACACTGCGTAAATTATGGGGACCACCACGAAAATTAAAGCCAATAGAAGACAGCAAGTCAGGTGCATCTATTTGACCGGATATAAGCTGCTGTAAAAAAATGATATCGCTATTAAGCCTTCGTTGAGAAAGGGGTAACATTTGAAGAAGCTTGATACGTTGACTGTAGGGAGGAAGGTTAAATGGATCATCCCATGGAAGTCCTCTAAGTGCAAATCGAATAAATTTACGTTGAATGGCCTCTATTCGATTTGAATGAATGTTGTAGAACGGCGTCCAAACTTGTGAAGCATACTCTAGAATCGGACGGACAAAACAATTGTACAATGACATAGTAACGTATGGGTCATTAAATTCTTTCGCCCACCTTTTTACGAAGCCCAGCATAGAATTAGATTTATTAACAATAAAATTGATATGCTTGGCAAAAACCAGTTTGGGATCGAAATAAACCCCAAGATCCTTAAAATTATCAACATTACAAAGAATATTTTGAGACAGAGAATATTGAAAGGTGGAAGGGATTGTCTTTCTAGAGAATGTCATATGTTGACATTTAGTTGGGTTCAGGGATTAACCATTTTTATCACACCAATTTGCGAAGCTATTAATGTCAGATTGAAGAAACATTCTGTCTTGCTGACTAGTGATAGATTTATATATTTTCATATCATCAGCGTAGATCAGGATATTACTGTGATTTATACATGCCTTAACATCATTAATGGCAAGTATAAATAAAATTGGTCCGAGGTGACTTCCTTGGGGAACTCCAGACTGAGCTGTGAAAGATACAGATAGCGATCCTCTAAATTTCACTTGATAAACCCTTGATCTAAGGTATGAATTAACCCATTTTATGAAACATGGTGGGAAGCCAAAAGCCCTAAGCTTAAATTCGATTATTTCATTGGACAGCTGGTCGAAAGCCTTAGAGAAGTCAGTGTATATGCAATCCATTTCGCCCTTATTCTCCAAGGCATAAGAACAATCATGCAAGAAACTTAATAGATTAGTGACAGTGGATCTGTTTCTCACAAATCCATGCTGTTCATTACAAATTATATTGCGACAAAGAAATATTAGCTTTTCACAAACAATTTGTTCAAAAAGCTTAGGGATACACGAAAGCTTTGAAATGGGCCTATAATTAGTGATATCACCACGTTCGCCTTTTTTAAATACAGGTGTGATAAAAGCACTTTTCCATAGATAAGGGAATCTACCTGTACTAATGGACAATTCAAACATATACTTAAGATATGGAGCAATTGCATGACTGCATTTTTTAAGAACAATCGGTGCAATGCCATCAGGACCTGATGAATAGTCATTCTTCAGAGAAGAAATACATTTTAAAATTGTTTCCAAATCGAATGAGATACTACTAAAACTTATTTGGGAACAGCTAGTTAGATAACTAAAATATTGATCATCAATGTGAAGAGGGGTCTCCCTAAATGACTTACTGAAATGATCTGCAAACATATTGCTTGCGTCTAGCGAATCAGCAGTTGTAGAACTATTGTAAGTAAGCTTCGATGGATAACCATCGGTTTTTTTCTTGGAATTGACAAAACCCCAGAAAAGTTTGGGGTTCAATTTTAAAGAGCATTCCATTTTACTTATATAGTCAATATATAAGTTGCAGGATAAAGATTTGAATTCATTGAATAATGTGAAATAGAGTTCAAGATCTGAGTGGCAGAGACTTTTTAAATAATTCTTCCAAGCCCTATTACGTCTGTTTCGTATCGATTTGAGCTCTTTAGTGTACCAGGGATGGGACGCTTTCAGATTCCTAGAGGATTTCACAGGAATCACTTTTTTCATGCAGTTATCCATCAAAGAATAAAAAGAACCTACTGCATCTTCAATATTAGATAACGCAGTAAGATTAAAATTAAGGCTATTAATTTCATCAGAAAGCCTTTGAAAATTTGCTTTCCGAAAGTCAAAAGATTGCGAACAGTCATACGAATTACTATTTTCGTACAAATGTGCGCCTAGTTCAATAAATACATCCAAGGGTGGATGATTGTCATCCATGTTAGTTATACTGAAGTTGGATTCCAGAACCACAGTACTAACAGAGTCGGAAGAGAAAACAAGATCGAGAGTTCGATTTCTGAAATTTTTTATACAGCTTGTTTGCTGTAAGTCAAAAGACAAAATGTTGTCTAGTAAAGCGAGCTCTTGTTGGGCAGAGTCAAAGGATGGAATGAAATGAGAATCATCCTCAGAAGGTACCCATCCAATATGTGGCAGATTGAAGTCGCCTATAAGTAAGACAGTGCTGTCACAACAAGATATGTCAAAAATATGGTCTAGTGCCATAATAATGCTGAATACTTTATCTGCCCCAATCAAAATATCTATAGGACCGGGTTTGAAGAAATAAGGAACAGCTAGTTCGTAAGACACAAGATTACTAATGTCGATACTGTCCTCGGACGATGCCGGCAACAACGATGTCAGCTTTGATAGAACGTGGCAATTCACGTCAACGAGGTTTGAATTGAAGCGAGATATCAGTCTTAGTGTCACTAATCCATTAGTAACACCTGCTGATGTAGACGATACTCCAAGCACAGGAATTCGAGATTGACTACGACGAAGTCCCAAGCGTTGAACAGCCTTTTCAGTAATAAATGAAACTTGGGAACCTGTATCAAGAAGAACACGAACATTTTGGAACGACCTTTCGCTATCCTGGGGTCTAGCAATAGCAGTCGGGAGTATAGTCTGAGAACCGAAGGTGGACTCACACGAATGATTTGTAATAACCGACGACGGACTTGGATTTGACGATGATGAACCAGACGCAACTGCTGCCTGAGGGTTACTTACATTGTTGCGAACATATGAAGATGTGGGATAACCATCCTGGTGAACCAAACTATGGTGTCGAGACTTGCACATCTTACAACGTTGGTGTGAAAAACATCTATTGGCAGCATGTCCTTGTCGCAAGCAGTTGAAACATGCTGAATGTTCCTTGACAAAATTCCTACGAGTCTGAATATCAAAGGCGAGACAATTCTTACAGTTCGGCAGGTTATGGTTTCCCTTACAATGCAGATTTGAACAGATTCGACAACATGAGACCGAATCGTAGTTTGGATCTTATTTCTAGGTTTAGCAGAACGAACAGGACTTGAACAAGCTTCTAAACAAGCACAACGATTGTGAAGAAAATCAATTAAGTCTTCTATTGTAGAACCTTCCTTTGACCCAAGATTTTCCGAGCAAGCTTGCTTCGTATCTGGGTCAAGCTTTTGCACTAACAAATAGATCAACCAAGGATCACGACCAGTTGTATCCAATGCTTTCAAACCCCTAATCACCTCATCGGCACCATCTGTGATTTTTCTTAGCAGACAAACATTCGAAGAATTCGTAGTTGGTAACGACATAAATAAGTTGATGAACGATTGAACTATTAGTTGCGACCTATCGAACCGTTTCTCTAATCTTTCCCAAGCTTCGAAATAGTTATTATCGGTAAGTTTCATGTGGCTTACAAGATCCGCAGCAGTACTACTCAAGAACGTCTTGAGGTAGTAGAATTTTTGGGAAGGGGTAAGCGAGGTGTTTTGATCAACCGAACTAAGAAACATATCCTTAGGTTAGGTTAGGTTAACGGGCTGATGGAACAGAGAGAATCTGCTACACCACAATTAGGTCCATGTGGTCCCATTGTGATACCCTTTGTTGGGAGTGTTGGCCTCGCTGTTCTGGCCTTGGTCCTTCGTCCTTGGTTTCCTTCTTACTCCAGTTTGCCCAGCCATTTGGATGTCTGTATAAACCTGTAAAGATTTGATAGTGAGACATCAGAAAGTTCTTGAATGTCTTGGAAGAAGTATCTTCCAAGTGTTCTGTTCCTCAGGTGACAAAGGCTTGGACAATGACAGAGAAAGTGAGGCGTGTCCTCATAGGTTTCCTCATAACCGCAGCCTCTACAAATGTCGTCAGCCTTGAGATTTAGTTTCATTGTGTGATTCCTTAGCAGGTTGTGGCCAGTAAGAGCACCAATCAACTTTGACAGCGATGTCCTGTCGTAACGTAAAAGTTTGTTGGTTCGGCCCTTATCATATTTTGGCCACAGCTTGCGTGATGTGTCACAAGTGGTTAGTGACCACCACCTGTTGTTGGCTTTCATTCGTGTTTTGTATTCCACCCTTTCTCTGAGGTTGCAGACTGGTGGTTTCGACTGAAGTGCCTGTTCATGGTCCATCGCAGACCCCTTTCTTGCCAGTTCGTCAGCTCGCTCGTTACCGGATATGTCCTTGTGACCAGAGACCCAGCAGAGACTTGTTTTGTGCTTCGCGCCAAGAGCTTTGAGCTCCTCGCGGCAACGGCGAACAAGCAACGACTTTATTTCTGTAGCTGACACCGCTTTAATGGCCGCCTGACTATCAATAAAAATGATAATATCATTACGTGGTATCGCCATCATTGATACCATGCTTGCGACTTCAGCGATTGCTAAGACTTCTGCTTGGAATACACTACAGTGATCAGGTAATCTAATCGATCTGTTAATGTGTATTTCCTCTGAGAATAGTCCAGCACCCGTTCCACAGTCCATCTTTGATCCGTCTGTGAAGATGGAAATCGATTTCCTTTTCATGGGTTCGTTTGCGTACCATTCCTCCTTGCTCGGAAATGAACAAGAGAATGGTTTTTCGAAGTCTAAGTAAGGAGACATGAAGTCAGATATGACGTTGTTCCCTATGTACATGTTCAGAATCAGTGCATGTCCAAACTGACTCGGGTTCCAGCTGTTTGTTTGGCTGATCCTCAAGGAACTTTTTGCAGCCGATTCTTGCATGTATAGATCCAATGGTGGCAGATTGAGAATGGCTTCCAAGCCAGCGGTTGGGGTTGTTCTCTTTGCACTGGTTGTCCCTATACATGCTAGTCTTTGTATTTTTGCCATCACTTTGAGATTGGTTGCCTTGTCTGTGGCTTGCCACCAGACTAAGCTGCTTTATGTGAGTATTGGTCGCACAATTGCCGTATACATCCACAGAATTATTTTAGGGTTTGGACCCCATTTTTTTCCGAAGATACGGTTGCATGCGTAGAAAGCGTTGGCCGCTTTCCTAACTCTGTCATCGACATTTGGCTTCCAACTCAGCTTCCTATCGAGGATAATTCCTAGATATTTCGCACTCTCCGCCACATTCAAGGGTATTCCCTCAATTTCTGGTGGTTTGAATTCTGGTATTCTTCTTTTATTAGTGAACAACACCATTTCAGTCTTTTGTGGATTGATCCCAAGACCGCATTTTTTTTTGTCCACGTATTGAGTGTCCGCAAGGAGTTTTCTAACAGTTCGCTCAGAGTTGATAGGAATCTCCCTGTCCCCAGCAATACTACGTCATCCGCGTATGCAATTGCTTTGACCCCTCTGTTTTTGAACTTTAAGAGTATTTCATTGACAACAAGGACCCAGAGTAAGGGGGATATGACTCCACCTTGTGGTGTGCCTCTGGACGCCACGACTCTTAGGTCATTATCGCCTAGTGATGCATTGATGTACCTTCCATTGAGCAGGCTCATAATCACCTTAGTGAGAGACTGATCAACGTTAGAGTTATGCAATGCTCTTTCCACTGCTCGCGTTTCCACATTGTTGAATGCTCCTTCAATGTCTAAAAACGCTGCAAGTGTGTATTCTTTGTCTCTGAGAGACTTTTCTATAGTGCTGACGACGTCATGTAGCGCAGTTTCCACTCCTTTGCCTTTAATGTAAGCGTGTTGGGCCGTGGAAATCGCGCTATAGTCGAGTCGACTGCGAATATGGATGTTCATTAGCTTTTCAAACGTTTTTAGGATGAAAGAAGTCAGACTTATCGGTCTGAAGTCCTTGGCATAGATGTGACTAGGTTTTCCTGACTTGGGAATGAAAACCACCCTCACTTCCCGCCAGGCTTTAGGAATGTAGCCGCACTCCAGACTTCATATAAAAAGTCGTTTGAGAACCGGTATGATGACGGTCTTTGTCTTCTGGAGCATAATAGGAAAGATCCCATCTCTCCCAGGTGATTTGAAGGGAGATAGTGTATCAATTGCACAGTTAAGCTTTTCTTCGGTTATTACTCCTTCTGGAACCATTGAAACAGTTGTAGGAGTAATATGCGCCTCCAAGTTATTACCTAGACTCGGGGTGCACCCTGGAAAGTGAGTCTGTAATAAGAGTTCGAGGGTTTCTGTGCAGGACTGTGTCCAGTTTCCGCAACTGTCCTTAATAAAACCTGGAACACAGGGTTGTTTGGACAGTATTTTCCTAAGCCTGGAAGATTCCGTTGTGCTCTCGATATCACTACAGAATGTATGCCAAGCCGTGCGTTTAGCACTTACAATGGAGCTCTTGAATTTTCTGTGACTGGCCTTGTACAGGTCCCAGTCCGTTGGGGAATTGGAGGCTTTCGCCGCATTAAATAGAGCTCTAGTTTTTGTCCTAATTTTAGACAAGTCCTTTGTCCACCATGGTGGATACTTTGTATTCTTTATTGTCCGTAAAGGACAGGCTTTAACGTACGCATTTGTCAGAATTTTGTTAAGGTATTCTGTACCTGCGTCGATTTCATCTGGTGTGACCAGTGTTTGTCGTTGAAGTTTCCTACTATTCTTTTCTACTTCTTTGAGGAATGTATCCCAGTTTGTCAATCTGGAATTCCTAAATTTTTTTATCGGGTCTGCTCTCTCGTCCGTTAGGAACTCTATAATCCTGTGGTCTGAAAAGGAAGCTTCAGTAGAAACTTTCCTTTCTCGCACATTCACAGTTTGTGAGTTGTTACAGAGTGTAACATCTAGTACCTCACGTCTATTCCTAGTTACGAAGGTTGGTTCATTGCCACTATTGGCTATCAATATATTGTGTTCAATAATAAATTCAAAAAGGGACTCACCTCTCACATTGGTGTCGGTGCTACCCCATTGAGCATGATGGGAGTTGGCGTCGCATCCTAGGATGAAATCCCATTTTTCACGCTCAGCTTTCACAACCACCAGCCTGGTTAGATCGGACGGTGGACTTCAACATATCCTTAAAAGCAGGCCAATGTTCGTAGTCACCCGAAAAGGTTGCTACTGCAATCTCTGGGAGATTCACCGACCATTTACTTGTGCAGTCTAACTTTTCCAAAAACGCGGCTTGTTGACTTGCTAGTTTTTCAGCAGTCGATGACTTAGTAGGTTCCGATGACTGCTTAACTTTAATAAAGTTCGTGAATGTCGAACGCGCCACGAAATATTTTGCATCATATTCGAAGAACTCGGGTTCTGGGTCTACAAATTCCTGTTCGTCGATGTGCTCATACATTTCATCCTGGAGCGAAACAAAATCAGACCAGGATTCTTCAAGCTTCTCCAGTCGAATTTCCAGCATTTCAAGAGGAGTATTAATATCCACTGTAGCAGCAAAGTCAGCTGCTTTGGTCAGCCTACCCTTGGCACGTACACGTTTTGCCTTGACCACATTCATAACAAAATTGCGATATAATCAATTCGAAAATAACATGTTTCAAGCACGAAAATATTTGAAGGCTCTTTTTTAAAATTGGGAATCGATTCGTACACGACGAAAATGAATTGTTGTTCTCAAACAACAATTATTGTTAATATTCCCAGACAAATTAACACACCACAAATTTAAATTGGTTCAATTGAATTTGGCGAAGAAGGACCAGAATGTAAATGAATTTATTAAAGTACGCGAACAGCAGAAATCCAAACAAAATACACAGGTATTACCGTACTCTAACAATTTATTGATATTGTATGTGGAGATGTTTCCAGCGTGGTGGTCCGAAAAGAAAGAGGAAGATTTTACATCGGTAGAAATTTAGTTGCAAAATTTAGTAACGGCAAAGACAAATTAGATTTAAGAGAACATTAACAGCTAGAGAGTAATATTTGAATGTTAAACAAAATGTAAGGTAAATTTCTAATGTTCGACAAAATGTGGAACACAATGAAATGGATTACGTTAAAACTAGGAAAGCAGAAAAAATTAATCAATTAATAAATAAACAAAAATCATAGTGAATGACACAAAAGGGGGAAAAAATAAGTAAATCGACGATTAATCCTGAACATTCAGCCCCCCCTGAAAGACTCCGGTCTTTCAGAAAAAGGAAGTGGGGCAACTTTCACAGCTGGGCGAGTGTATTCTCCATGGAGTGTCCGTACTGTGACAACTCTAACTTTGTTGTCCTTGCCTGGGTGTGTAGCAATCGTCATCAACGAGTAAGTTTGATTTGCTGGTCTGCCACTTTTTCCTTTGTTGAAGAGATGTTAAGTACTCTTGGTGCCATCTTTTCCAAAAGCCTTGTGATAGTTTCTGCAAAAGATACCAATTAGTTTGAACAGAAATGTAGGAGTTTACCACATCAGGTTGAGGAATAGAGGTGTACGAATCCCCAATCATGAAGTGAGCAGGCGAAAGAGCACTTGGCTCCGTGTCCGATGTCTGCCACATTGGACGCGAGTATAGAAGTGTCTCAATTTTGGTGAGGAGTGTGTACATTTCCTCGTACGTCAAAATATGCTCTCCGATGACCCTTTTCAAGTGCTGCTTCACAGACTTGACGCCAGCCTCCCATACGCCTCCGAAGTGAGGCGCAGAAGGTGGGAGGAACTTCCAGGTTATGTTGTCCTTAGCGCAATGATCAATAACAAGACCTTGATGGTGCTGACTTAAAAGAAATTGAAGCATTTCGTTCAGCAAACGTTTGGCACCATGGAAATTGGTTCCATTGTCACTCCAAATTTCCGTGGGTTTTCCGCGACACGCACAAAACCGATCTAAGGCCCGGAGAAAAGCGTTCGACGACAAGTCACCAACCAGTTCCAGGTGAATACCCTTTGTAACATAGCAAACAAAAAGGGCAATGCATGCCTTTACAAATTTCGGGTTTCGAGCCCGCGATAGCCTTAGCGTTATGGGACCGGCGTAGTCGCATCCAACTTTACTAAACGGCCGCGAAAACCGAATTCTTTCAGCCGGAAGATTTCCCATTAGCTGTTTTGATGAATCCCGACGTTGCCGAAAACACGAAACACACTTGTGAACTACCCTGCGCACTAGATTTCTTGCGCCAAGAATGTAAAATTCTTTCGTTAATAGCGCGATCATTAGGGTAACACCGGCATGTAAATAATGTTCATGAACGTACTCGACTATAAGAATAGAAATGCGACTCGATTTACATAATATGATGGGGTGTTTTTCACTATACGAGAGTTCAGAGTTCTGCACACGCCCACCAACTCTCAGCACTTCATTCGAATCCAGAAATGGAGCAAGATTTACGAGTTGATGCCTTTTTGCAAGTTCATTTTCCGTTTTCAACGCGACGATGTTCGATGCAAAGGAAGAGAATTGGCAAAATTTGATTAAACAGATAAGGGTCGATAATTACGTTGGCCAAGGCCATCCTTAGGAACGCGACAATTAGAGCAAAACCGAAACATTGTTGCAACCAGTCTTAGACATTTGTTCCACTTTGACGAGGTGTTTAAAATTGTCTGCAAAACATTTTCTTCGGTAACATTTGACACAAGTACCTGAATTTTTGGGTTTTTTCTCTCTTCCAACTGCTCTTCTGAAAACTGCTGCTTACATGGATTCGAATACGGCCACTGATTTTTGTCCAGCCTGTCCTTGACGAAGGTCCCTTCCACCACAGCTCATTAGAATTCAAAAGAGATGGTGAAATTCCACGAGTTGCACAGTCTGCCGGATTGCTTGCGGATCGAACATGATTCCATACTTTGCGTGGAATCGATGAGACAATTTCCGATGTCCGATTTCCAATAAACACCGACCATTTTTTCGGAGGAGAAGAAAGCCAACGGAGCACGATTGAAGAGTCTGTCCAAGCAAAAACTTTCATTTCTTTATCCTGTGAAGAAATTTTAAGTTTATTGACTAAGCGTGTTAATAATAGGGCTCCGCAGAGTTCCAATCTAGGGAGAGACAAAACCTTAATAGGAGAAACCTTACTCTTTGCAGCTACCAATGCTACCGAGATTGTCCCGTCGTCGTTCTTACTCCTGCAGTATACCACGGCTGCGTATGCATCCAGAGATGCATCACAAAATGCGTGAAACTCACAATTCCGTTTGTTAGTCGACATGATCCTGGGAATATGAACAGCTTCGACAAGAGGCAGCTCCTGTTGGATAACCGTCCACCTATCAGCCAGTTCCTTGGGAAAGACTCGAGAAACGTCTGACAAAATTCATGCATTTTGGCTGAACCTTACCTTATAAGAAAACCGATCTGTGGAAGGACACCACTGCAAAGCAAGAACCTTCACCGTATCACATTTCTCGAACTCTATTGGAGACATCTCACGTTGGTCCTCAGGTAACGACAGCAAAAGGGGCCAGCAGTTTGTCGACCACTTACGCAAATTAAAACCTCCCGTTTTCAGCAGATCTACCAATTCCTTCTGAAGGGCGATGACTTCGTCAATCGTATCTGCACCAATGATGACATCATCAACGTAGAAGTCATTTAGGCCAGTTGCAGATGCTAGTGGATATGCTTCAGCAGAGTCCCAGGCGAGCTGTTTCAACGTTCGAACTGCTAGAAAGGGAGCGCACGCAGTTCCATACGTAACTGTTAATAGACGGAAGTGTTTGATGGGATCCTCAGGAGTTTCACGCCAAACTATCCTTTGGTAATCACAATGATCACGTGAAACGTAAATTTGTCGGTACATCTTCTCGATGTCCCCCGATATCGTATACAAATGACGTCGAGAACGAAGATATACAGACAAACTTGCAATAATATTTGCAGTACGGCAATTTCGTCCTTACATTTATGGCAGAAAATTCACCATTCTAACCGACCATAGACCGCTACAATGGCTATTGAATCTGAAAGATCCCTCTTCTAGACTGGCACGTTGGCGAATAGATCTAGAAGAATATGAGTACGAAATCAAGTACAAACCTGGTAAGATCAACTCCAATGCAGACGCTCTTAGTCGTATTCCTGCAAATGTCAATTGTCAAGAGAAAGAAAGCAAAGTATTAGTCATCACTAGAAGTAAAGCGAAAAGTCAAGATGTTGATGAAATAGTGGTGGTAGGTAGCGAGGAATTTTCCATTCCACCAGTAGAATGTAAGATAATCGACACTTTTAAGCCAATAACGTTTGCTAAAAAATGCTCACCCATCCAAATTGTTATCCTATCACAAGAAAAACGTCGAGAAGAAGAATTACTCAAAAATATAACTAACTACACTCGTCCAAATTCTAACGAAATGAAAACATACCCGAATGCAACAAAATCCTCTGCGTATATTGTCAGGTTATGGTTTCGCAAATAGGATCTCGAATTTCGAAAAACTAATGATTTGGAAATGTTTGTTATAATTTTAGAATATGTTCTGCATCAATTTTTACTTAAGGAAACTAATATTTGCAAATTTAAGGTTTTTCCATACAAATTTATTTAAATCATCACTGACAAATGTCAAATTGGTGGGTGGGTGAAGTTGATAACAAAATACTTGAGTGGAAGAGTTCACACCTGAGCATGAAAATGTTATGTTTATTAGGTACATTATGTACATATATTTATACATATATATATTATATCTATTATATATATATATAATTATATAACAAACATGTAAATAGGGTTTGTTATTGATTATTATGTTTTTAATACACATTGTTTAGTTAGTTTTTAGTTTAATTAATTCTTTATTCTCTTTGATAAATATAAATACAAACATAACGGCCTTACAGCTTACTTATAAACAATAGAGAATAGCTAGTGACATTTTTTATTTTGCTTAAAAGCTATTAATAGTGTTAAATGCCACTTCGAAAAGGGAAAAAAATATTAATTATAAAATTGCTTATTATACCCTATTCTAAGGGTATATTAATTTTGACGCATAGTTTGTAACATACCTTAATATTGCCCGTAGACCCCTAAAATTTACTATATTTATGATCAGCATCGATAGTAATGTCGATCTAGCCATGTTCGTCCGTCCGTCCGTCCGTCCGTCTGTCCGTCGGCAAAAATTAGGCCTTTAAACTGGACCTACAGAGCCGAAATTTTATCCATATACTCTCTAGGATCCCGAAATAATCAAGTTTACGAATTTTTGAAATCCGCCCACAGACACGCCCACAAACTCAAAAAAACAAAATTTTGGAAAAAATCGAATTTTGAGCTAGAAAGCTGAAATTTTTTATATATGATCTATGACTCCTTAAAATGCTCGGGATACAAAATTTTCAAAATCCGCAAACTGACACGCCCACAAATAAATAAAACAATTTTTTTGAAAATCCAAAGTTTGAGCTAGGGAGCTGAAATTTATAATATATACTCTCTATTTGCAATTTATGCTCATGTGTAGATATTTTCAAATTCCGCCCACTGACACGCCCACAATTGTTTTTTTTTTTTTTTTGACAATTCAAAGTTTGAGCTAGGGAGCTGAAATTTATAATACATATATACTCTCTAGGGGCCCTTTATGCTCATGTGTTAATTTTTTATACCCTATTCTAAGGGTATATTAGTTTTGACGCATAGTTTGTAACATACCTTAATATTGCCCGTAGACCCCTAAAAGTTACTATATTTATGATCAGCATCGATAGTAATGTCGATCTAGCCATGTCCGTCCGTCCGTCCGTCCGTCTGTAGCCAAAAATTAGGCCTTTAAACTGGACCTAGAGAGCTGAAATTTTAACCATATACTCTCTAGGGTCCCGAAATAATCAAGTTTACGAATTTTTGAAAGCCGCCCACAGACACGCCCACAAAATCAAAAAAACCAAATTTTGGAAAAAATCGAATTTTGAGCTAGAAAGCTGAAATTTTTTATATATGATCTATGACTCCTAAAACTGCTCGGGATAAAAAATTTTCAAAATCCGCCCACTGACACGCCCACAAATAAATAAAATAATTTTTTTATACCCTATTCTAAGGGTATATTAATTTTTGAAAATCCAAAGTTTCAGCTAGGGAGCTGAAATTTATAGTATATACTCTCTATGGGCCCTTTATGCTCATGTGTAAATATTTTCAAAATCCGCCCACTGACACGCCCACAATAAATTTTTTTTTTTTTTTTGAAAGTTCAAAGTTTGAGCTAGGGAGCTGAAATTTATAATATATACTCGCTAGGGGCCCTTTATTCTCATATGTTAATTTTTTTTAAATCCGCTTACTGACACGCCCACAATTAAATAAAACAATTTTATTGAAACACCCAAGTTTGAGCTAGGGAGCGTTTTTTTTTTGATAAAATCCTTTAAATGTTATATAACAAAATATGTAGAGCGTTCTTAACAATTCAACCATACTTAGACTTTTGTCACGCCCACTTATGAGGGATAGGAATAAGAATAGGGTATCCAACAGTTCGCCCAAGCGGACTGTAGCCCGTCCCTATGTTTTTAAATCCGCCTACTGACACGCCCACAATTAAATAAAACAATTTTATTGAAACACCCAAGTTTGAGCTAGGGAGCGTTTTTTTTTATAAAATCCTTTAAATGTTATATAACAAAATATGTAGAGCGTTCTTAACAATTCAACCATACATAGACTTTTGTCACGCCCACTTATGAGGGATAGGAATAAGAATAGGGTATCCAACAGTTCGCCCAAGCGGACTGTAGCCTGTCCCTATGTTTTTTTATTGTGAATTGTGGGGTGACAAAATTAAGTTTTTTCTCTTGTTCTTAAGTTAACAAAATCAAATACAAAATCAAATACAAAAAAATGAAAATAGTTAAGCAATGTAGGTGAGTAAGACTTCAATTTCGTCATGATCAAAATCGAGAAGCCATGATTTCAGTTCATATAAAAATTTGTGATGAGATCTAATGAGTCTTATATCAGGAGGAAGTCGATTATAGAGCTTACAAGATATAACTGTATAGGAGTTTCTATAGTGAGTGGTGCGAAAAGCTGGAATTGCAACAACATGATTGGTAGCGCTTCGTAAGTTTCGAGCACCAAATATTGGACTCTGCATATAGCCACCTCTTATAAAAAATATCTTAGAGACTCTAAAAAAGTATAAATGGCGCACTGGTAGTATTTGCAAAGATCTGAACAGAACCATAGAATGAGCCAGACGACGGACATTACATATTTTTCTTATGACACATTTCTGCAGGATGACAAGTGGCTTTAGATTGGCTATGTAAACACCTCCCCAACAACTTATGCCGTATTGCAATTTCGAATGAAAAATTCCATGATAGAATGTCTCAAGAGTTCTGTTAGAACAAAACTTTCTGAGGCGATAGAAGCACCGAATAGAAGAGCGTAAGTACTGCTTCAATACCGAAATGTGATGTGTTCAACTCATGTTTTGGTGAATTGTAACACCGAGGTATTTGAAATTCTTAACGACTTCAATTTGGAAGCATTTTGAGTTGCATAAGGCATTTCTATTAAATGTTTCACCAGATGTCGAAAAACAAGCACAACCAGTTAAGATATACCGCGGACAGTCAAAAGAGTGGAAATTGATATCAACGCACGGTGGCTCAGGGGAGCCCAAACTAAAAAACATTAATCTTGTTTTGTTACTTACAATTAGCCTGTGCGAAGCAAACCATATTCGCAACAAGTGAATGTCATGGTTAAGTTCAGCTACCAAATTCAAAGAGCTCATTGAACCATATGCAATGCCAAGATCATATGCAAAAGCCGTTACTTTGCCCGCAAAGGGTAGGGAAAACAAGGAGTTGATAAATATTAAAAACAAAATGGGACCCAAGACAGACCCTTGGGGTACACCAAAGCTTAGTACCCTAGTGTTGCTAAGAAATTGTCCTATTTTAACCCTTTGTTTCCGGTCGTTTAAATACGATTTAAACCAGTTGTAAATGAATTTATTAAAGTACGCGAACAGCAGAAATCCAAACAAAATACACAGGTATTACCGTACTCTAACAATTTATTGATATTGTATGTGGAGATGTTTCCAGCGTGGTGGTCCGAAAAGAAAGAGGAAGATTTTACATCGCTAGAAATTTAGTTGTAAAATTTAGTAACGGCAAAGACAAATTAGATTTAAGAGAACATTAACAGCTAGAGAGTAATATTTGAATGTTAAACAAAATGTAAGGTAAATTTCTAATGTTCGACAAAGTGTGGAACACAATGAAATGGATTACCTTAAAACTAGAAAAGTAGAAAAAATTAATCAATTAATAAATAAACAAAAATCATAGTGAATGACACAAAAGGGGAAAAAATAAGTAAATCGACGATTAATCCTGAACACCAGTTGTAAATAAAACCACGAAATCCTGCATTATACAATTTATCCAACAGGATGTCATGAACAACCGTGTCAAAGGCTTTAGTAATATCAACAAATAGGCCAGCACAAAATTTGCTACTATCCAAAGCATTATCAATAAACGAACAAAAATATAAAAGAGCATCCTCAGTGGAGCATCCTTCCCTAAACCCAAATTGTACTGAACTGAAGAATTGTATTCTTTGTAGATGCGAACACATTCGTTTCTTTACAGCTTTTTCAAAAACTTTTCCGATTGGGGAAATCAGGGAAATGGGCCTGTAATTATTCTTTTCCTTTCGGTTTCCCTTTTTAAAAAGTGGTAATACGACAGCGCATTTCAGATGATCAGGAAAAACTCCACTAAAAATGCTTAAATTGAAAAGATATGCTAGGATATCAACAAAATTAGGTGTGATTTTCTTTAGCGTTATATTAGAAATGCCATCGTTCCCCCACGATCTTGAGTTGCTTAGAGAGTAGATGGAGTGTAAGACCTCTAACCCAGTAATTTCTTCAAAGAAGAAACTATTTGCATTGGTTGCATTAACCACCATTCCAGAAGTTGGACATCGGTTGCAAGTCGACCGATGGTTAGGTTGGTTGGACACGTTCCCGACTGATGCAAAGAATTCATTCAATTCATTTGCAACTGCTATCGGCTCCACAATTTCAGCACCTTCGCCATTTAGCACAATGGAGTTTAACTGGTGAGTAGGACTCCTATTAACTATACTGTTGATGACACTCCACTCGTTTTTTGAATTTCCTTGTGCATCCCGAAATGAAGAAATATAGTAGTTGTCGCGACAGTTGGTGATTTCCTTATTTAGTTAGAGTTAAGTGGATGTCGATAGCACAATTTGCGGATTTTGTTTTTCATTTT
This sequence comes from Portevinia maculata, assembly GCA_949715645.1. Classification (NCBI taxonomy): domain Eukaryota; kingdom Metazoa; phylum Arthropoda; class Insecta; order Diptera; family Syrphidae; genus Portevinia; species Portevinia maculata. The sequence goes on from OX454528.1 coordinate 38,988,809, forward strand.
TATTTTATTGAAAATAGAAGTGTTTACCCAGGGTTTTAATCTTGTCCGCGAATTATTTTTGATAGATACGAAACTAGAATTTTTAATATAATGTTCTAGAATGTTCAAAAACGAGTCATAGGCTTTAGAACTATTATCCTCGGCATAGACCTCATCCCAGTTTTCAAAACGCAGTAGATTATTAAGTACTTCATACCTTATGGTTGTTACAGCATATGAAGAACTATGATAAGGACGTTTCATGCCAGAAAAACCTTTAAATAAAATACCTGTCATGCTATGATCAGTTATTTGCAAGTCGAAGTTGATGCCAACACAGTGACTTAATGGGGTTTTTGTAAAACGACCGAAAACATGATCAATACACTTACTTGAAACTGACCCTGTAATCTCGTTTACAAAAGATCTAAAACCATGCTCAGCTGTAAGGGCAAGATGATTATCAGACGCAGTGCTTGAAGTTAAAATGTCAATGTTAAAATTACCTAACAAGACAATATTGCCCCCTTCCTCATTACGCAAAAAATTTGAAAACTCATCCAAAAAGAATTGTGGAGTAGTGGCGTGTAAATCTATACACGCAGACAAAATCGAAATGCACTTTGTGAACACTGATAGTAATCTTAATTACATCTGCGCTAGTCATGCTGCGTCGTTCCACCTTAAAATCGTCACCTGTGTATATATCTCGCACAAAACCTCCCACACCACCGGATGGATACATACAGTATTTTGCATACAGTAGGTTTGCATACAGTTTATAACCGGGAATAGTATAATCGTCAATCTCGCAATAAAAGATCCATATCTCAGAAATAAATATCAAATCAGGCAAGTATTCAAAAGTTTCAAGATTGCAGACCAGTCGATCAAAATTTTGCCTCACACTGCGGATATTTTGATGTACAACGAAAAAGGGGTTGCTCTCATTAGCACTAAAAACGTTATCACAACTAATTTTAATTGTTACAGTGTTAGGGTTGTTGCTATATAGATCGAGGTTTTTATTAATGTTGAACATATTTAAAGTATAAATAATAAGTTAAAGCAAGACAAATTAATCTTGCAGTTTCACTAAATCATCATATGAACTAATAGCAACAACTCTACCCTTATCAATCTTACGCAAAAGAACTTGAGAATTTTGGAACCATACATATTTAAATTTTTTGGCTATTTTAACCTTTTTCGCTTCCATAAGCAAAGCACGATTAAACTTAGTTAAACAATCATTTATAAACAGATTACCCTTCTTCCCTTCTACAAATAATGCAGCATTCAGCTTCTTCGTTGCAGTCCTTTTTCCTTTCATATTTTATTTTTCACGGCTTACGATGATGTTCTGTTTATGGGATCTACTTGTGATTTCACAATGGACCTCGCACCTATCCCAAATCTGCCAGTGAACTCAAGCATACAATTGACCTCGCACCTATCCCATAGCTAATAGTGAACCCAAGCATGGGGTTGCAGGGGGCAGCATGCCCCCCATACACATTGTACTGTTTATGGGATCTACTTGTGATTTCACAATGGACCTCGCACTTATCCCAAATCTGACAGTGAACTCAAGCATACAATTGACCTCGCACCTATCCCAAAAGTGGCAGTGAACCCAAGCAGGGGGATTGCAGGGGGGCAGCATGCCCCCCCCCCCCCACACCTTACACATTGTACTGTTTATTTATGTGATCTACTAGTGATTCCACAACGTAACTAAACTCATTCTCAATCTAGAAAAGGAAAACCCAAAAGAAACACGATTGTCTCTAAAGGATAGTATTTTTAATGCGAATTCTAACGTTCACAGCATTTTTCTACTATATTTCCCAAGATTACATTAAGTCAATCCTCTTTTGACTCGATTCGCATTTTAATTCGAATTGAATCCACATTCAAACTCTCATAGTCTAGTTAATACATGAACCCACAATTAATAGCGCTGAATGCTGCTTTTTTCTGAATGTCTTTTCAATGGAATTTATTGACAGATTGAGGTTAAAAACGAATACTTTAAAAATTTTTTTTTCGGATTTTTACGCGTTTTCTTAAGCTATAATTTGTGCAAACGTTGTTTTTATGCCTTCCTCTAAATACAAAAAAAAATCGGTTAGAAAAGCGAAATCCTATTTGGGAAATCAGTTCCCTGTATAACAGAAGATATAAAACAAATAGACATTTCTATCCCATCAGGCGAACCAATAAATTGCCATCTCAAAAACATCATATTTCGAACATTTTCCCAAACAAAGAACACACAGTTCGTCTACTCAGACAATCGGATCAATCTAGAGGATCCACAAGAAATCAATAAGGTTCTATGTGATTACCACAATTCACCTCTTGGAGGCCATCAAGGTATCTCCCGAACCGTTAAAAGACTCAGAATAAAGTACTTCTGGCCAACTCTCGTAAAAGATACAAAGGAATTCATTCGCAAATGTGAATCTTGTCAAAGAAACAAATTAAGACAGAATCCGAGAATTCCTATGAAAATTACTACGACAACCACAAGGCCCTTCGAGCGAATAGCTCTGGACATTGTCGGACCCCTTCCGACCACTTACGAAAATAACAAATATATCTTAACTTTTCAAGATGATTTAAGCAAGTTCACAGAGGCAATACCACTACCTAATGCAGAGGCGTCTACAATAGCCCGAAATTATGTGGAAAAAATTATTTGTCGATTCGGTTTACCCGAAGCGATACTAATAGACCAAGGTACAAACTTCCTGAGTAACCTTTTCAAAGAAATATGTAAAATATTAAAAATTAAAAAGATACAAACAACACCGTATCACCCCCAAATGAACGGAGCTTTGGAGCGTAGCCATCGAACGCTAGCCGAATATCTAAGGCATTACGTTAACAACGACCAGTAATCATGGGATACTTGGCTACCATACGCAATGTTTGTTTATAATACAACACCCCATAACAGCACTTCATTTAGTCCATTCGAATTAATTTATGGTTTTCCTGCACGGATACCTAATTCCATTAGCAGAAAATCCCCAAACAATGTATGATAACTACGCCAGCGAGCTTAAATACCGCTTACAGCATGGTTATCAGACCGCTAAGAAAATACTGCAAGACAAAAAGCAAAAATCCAAAGTGCATTATGATAAGGGCTCATCCAATAAAACATTTAAGGTAGGTGATAAAGTGTTAATTAGGAATTATAATCGGAATAACAAACTCTCATCGCTATGGAAAGGACCATATGACGTAACGAACATAATTTCTTCAGAAAATACTGAAATTCGTATTCGGAACAAGATAAAAATAGTCCATAATAATGACCTTAAATCCTTCACGGAATAATAAAAACAATTATAAGAACTCTTGCTAGAAAAAAAAGACTCAGCAACAGTCAATAAGCCTGAGCAAAATAAAAAAGACTCAGCAATAGTCAATAAGCCTGAGCAAAATAAAAAAGACTCAACAATAGTCAATAAGCCTGAGCAAAATAAAAAAGACTCAGCAATAGTCAATAAGCCTGAGCAAAATAAAAAAAAAAAAATGTCTTATTTTTCATCCCCATAAACACTATTCTCTAGCCAAGATGGAACTCATTTCGAAACAAATAAGAGATCTCAAATCTAAAGAAAATACGCTCATTCCGTTACTAAACTCCCATGACATCCATCACTATATCTCGACCTATGTTATACTGGCAATAGTAGCTATCTTTTTTTACATCTTTAGAAGAAATTTAAAAACGCTAGTAACAAAAGATACCAACGAATTAACAGCACAATTATCCCATCCTATCCCAGCCAAACGTAAAAATCCTCCAACCCAACACATACCAGAAATAAGTAATAATAATATTGAACCACCATCTCCTAAACCAACATTTGTATTAACTACAAGAGTTAAAAAAAAAAAAAAAAAAAAAAAAAAACTATTTCTTATGAATATCGTTTTACCAATTCAAACATTTTTTTTGTAAGTCTATATTAAATAAGAAAATAATACACAAAAAAAATGTTTGTAAGAGAATTTTTAATGTTAAGTTTAAGTAACAAATTTTTATAATACCTATATCATAATTATTTAAGCATATGTACTATAAGTATAACATATCCATTTTTTTTTAATCATCATTTTGTAAGATCTTTCTTGTTCACACCCAAGCCTACTTGCAGAAAATTCAAACCCTTCAGGTAAGAATGTTCTTTTTCTAATGGGGGTGGGATGTTGTGATCCGCACAACCCGCCCTACTCATCACCTTCTCATATTTTCCCAATCAAAAGAAATCCATACACCAAATACACTACCAGAGCGCGCGGCTATTAATAGGTCATTCGCTTTGTTTTTCGTTTACTAAAATGCCACCCAAGCGCAATGAGTCAAGTGTATCTACCCAAAACGATACACACGTAACCCAATTCCGATTTCCCAGCGGCACGCCAATATACATATGGCAAAACTGCAATGGTTGCATATCAGCTACTACGTTGTGTTATCGGGAACATAAATAACAATTTATGAATGGATGACACCGCACACTGGTTGCATATCAGAGGTTTACTACGTTGTGTTATCGGGAACATAAATAACAATTTATGAATGGATGACACCGGACACCGGCGAAAGGCAAATGACACCCAAGATGTCATTTGGACACTTTTAATGGGAACGAAAAACAATTAGGCAATACTTAAAATCGCGCATAGCTATGCAAATATGGAATTGATTAAGTAGACTGGGAAGATAGGACAAGGGTCATGAAAATAAAACTGTATAAAAGGCAAAGGTTGTGAGCAGGAAAGACAGAGCTAATTAAATAACGAAGCGAAAAGGTTGCAGCCCAGCTATAGACAACGGACCTTTGTCTTAATAAATACAATAAATACTCAGAGTCGCAGCCCAGCTATAGACAGCGGACTCTGTAGTAATATTAACCCAAAACAATTGTTAATAAATAATAAAATACAATAAATACTCAGAGTCGCAGCTCAGCTATAGACAGCGGGCTCTGCAGTAAAAATAACTCAAACAACTGTTTTTTCATTTATTTTTGGTTCTCCGCTCAGTACTCTTCCCTCGAAACTCGAGGAAGCACGGGCTGAGGCGTAACATATGGTAGAAGGAGCTGTTTACTTTTCATGATTTAAGTCAGATGGAACTAGACGCCAATAGTAGGCCAATTGCAGCATTTTTAAACGGAGAATGGTCATTACCAGCTAAAACGCCTACCCATGGGTTTAAAGATTTCACCCAGTAAGCTCTCAAGAATGATGTTAATAGCTATGTCAGAACTAACATACTCACGATGTTTTGTCTATCTTGATGACCTTATCATTTTCGGTAAAAGTTTATTAGACCATAATAGAAACTTGATTCAAGTTTTTGAACGTCTCAGAGAGGTGAATCTCAAAATACAACCAGGAAAATGTTCTTTCTTGCGAAAAGAAGTATTGTACCTTGGACACGTAATCTCCAAAAATGGCATTCTACCCGATAAAACTAAATCTGATGCAATGAAAAATTACCCTATCCCAACCGGCGCGGATGAAGTAAGAAGATTCGTAGCTTTCGCAAACTACTATCGTAAGTTCATCCCTGATTTCGCAACCATTACTATCCCATTGAATAAGCTACAAAAAAAGAATGTCGAATTCAATTTTAATAGCGATTGCGAAAAATCATTCAATTTGTTAAAAGATATCCTCACCAGTCCTAAAATTTTACAATTCCAAATTTCAACGAGGAATTCATTTTACGCACGGAGGCTTCAGGTTTCGCCTTAGGAGCTGGGTAGACCAATTGCCTACGCGAGCAAAACTCTTAACAAAGCAGAGAAAAACTATAGCACTATTAAGAAAGAATTGCTTGCGATAGTGTGGGCAATTAGGCACTATCGACCATACCTGTTCAGAAGAAGATTTAAAATCTTGACAGACCACAGACATTTAGTATACTTGTTCTCTTTAAAATAACCCAGTAGTAGACTAACAAATTTAGACTATTATTGGAGGAATACAATTTTCATTTAGAATATTTTGCCGCTAAAGATAATTGTCCCGCCGATGCACTGAGTCGGATAAAATGGGACTCTGAAGAGTTAAAAAGCCTATATATCTGTGTTGTAACGAGAAATTAATCAAAAATGAATAATCAGTCAGACATCATCAAGAAGACAATAATGTAAAAAGCGACGAACAGTGTTAGTAACAGAGTTACTAAAGTTACCAGAAACAGGACTTAAACTCATAGAACTAAAAATTGTTGAATATTTTGCTTAAGATTTAGTTAATTTCAAGGATATCTGAGACGTAATAATCGGACAAAACAAAGTTTTGGCATATATTCCTAAGGGAAATTGTTTACTCCTAATAAGGCCCAAGGACAGCACTGTCACCCAATCGACATTGTTTGGCAGAACACTGTCGAGGGATGTGCAAAAACTCTGCGGACCACCATAAAAATATACGTTACTAAAAATGAATTATGGAAGCTTGCAGGCGGCCGCCAACAATGCAGCATTAATGAATTAAAAAAGGAATTAGGAGAAATGTTTAAAGAAAGTAACGTTAAAGTGCACATTATAGATAACAATATTGAGATAACCGATCCTTGTAAAAAGAAATTGATACTAAATGACTATTACATACTTCCAAAAAGCTGACATGCAGCAATAAACCGCATGATCCAAAACATAAAGAAAAAGTACTTTTGGACGGGAATGCAAAATGATGTGGCCACATTTGTAAAGCCCGATATGCCAACGAAACAAACACGTACAACCAAAAAAGCAACCAATGACCATAACATCGACAGCCGAATTAGGTTTTGACAAAATATTTTTAGATCTCGTTGGTCCTCTAGAAGAATCAGAAGATGGATCTAAATACATCCTAACATTACAAGACGAATTGACAAAATTGGTCGAAGCTATACCAATCCCAAACAAGGAGGCTAACACAGTCGCCAACGCCCTAGTAATAGGTTTTATTCTTAGATACGAAGTACCGCGAACAATAGCTTCTGATAATGGAACTGAATTTTAAAATCAGTTATTTAAGGATATATGTAAATTATTGAAGATAGAACAATTACAGTCTACAGCCTACCATCATGAAAGCATCGGAGCACTCGAAAACTCGCATAAGGTTTTAGGAGCGTATCTCAGAAGTTATGTTTCGGAAAAACATACAGATTGGAGCACCTGGTTGCCCTATTATGTTTCCTGTTACAATACCTCTGTACACTCGGAGACAGGTTATACACCCTTCGAATTAATATTCGGAAAACGGTGTAATCTGCCAACTTATTTAACAAAACATGTAGACCCCGTGTACAACTACCAGGATTACGTAATTGACCTTAAACATAGATTACAAATTGCTCATAGAGATGCTCGCGAAGCTCTAATACAGAAGAAAAATATCAGAAAAGGTAGATACGATACAAACGGACAGACAAAAAGTGCTAATTTTGAAGTAGGAAGTTTGGTATTGCTAAGAAACGAAGCTAGAAAAAAGTTAGATCCGATATTTATAGGACCATCGAAGTTTTGTCAGAAAATGGCGTAAACTGCGATATTAAATATGAAAATAAAAGAATAACTGTACATAAAAATCGTTTAAAACCATTTTACATATATTTAACATCACTACAAACATGTTAATAGCGAAATAAATTTAGACACACAACTTATTTAATTGTATATAAATCATTTTAAACAATTTTATGTAAATTTAAATTTAACTAAAGTTTTATATTAAAGAACCTTTACTCATAAGAATACCGCGAAAAGGTTAAGAAAAAAAAACTACAAATTAATTTAAAAGTAATAAACTAAGAAATAAAATAATGCAAAGAGAGAATGTGAACTAAGTAAAGAAATATATTAGATATAGATATAAAACAAAATAATACAATTATATAATGTAAAGTATAAAATAATACAAAGAGATACTGTAAGTTAAATAAAGAAATGTATAGTAAATATAAAGCTTATACGAATTATAGTATGTAAATATAAGATATACTGTAGTTAAATAAAGAAATGTACAGTAAATATAAAAATAAATTTATACGAATTTAAATAAAGAAATGTATAGTAAATAAAAAAAAAATTAATACGAATTATAGAATGCAAGTAAAGTGGTAAAATAAATTGTGAAATAAGTCATTTAAGTACAATATAATGCATAGGAAATTAACAAACTGATGTAATTTCAATAACTTCTTTAAACCTAATATGTAGATAATAAAGGAAATATTGTATAAGTAAAAGAACAAATTAATTATGTAAAGAACTTTTATAACCATTTATATCATTTTTTTCAAAAAAAAGGGGAGAGACCCTGTATTACAATAACACCAGAACACCAATAACCCATGTAAACAAAAAGCTAAATAACAAGCAATGTACACAAAAGCTTAATAATAGCCAATCGGCGCGTTCAATTTGCAAGTCAACTGCAAGTTCACTACTAATTAAATGTCTATCACTTGCCAAACGATGGTCACGTGAGTTATTTGATCAATGAGAAAAGGTAAAATAGTAGTCACTAGTAGTTGACTTGTAAATTGAACGCGCCCAATGTAAACAGAAATCCAAGCACTAAAACAAAAGAAAAACATAAGATCCCGTATTGTACAAGTGAAGCGTAAAAGAAGAAATCACGACATGTCATGATTTCTCATTTTTCCCCAGGAAAGGTGGTATGAAGGGATCGCACCAGCGACCACTTAACTAATTGCACCAAAGCAATTAAATCATTAAACCTGCTTCGTTACTTGATATCCATAACCCAAACCCATTGCGACATGTGTCGTTGTTTCAGAGTGATATGCATCGCATACCGGCACTCGGTGAATGCCCGACAATAGAAGAGTCATATTACTCTGATGGAACACTCGGCACCTGACGCCAATGGGTATAAACATATTTTTAATTTATGCTTCGTACAAGCGATGATAGATCGAGTGCTCGACCAGGGTACATTTGTGTATGACAATAAATATGTCAACTAAGCATCGTACGCAAATGAACCCAAAACACTTGAAGTGTTTGATCGTTAACCCTCGCTGCGTTATAATGCTGATAAGGCAAACTATGGGATATTGGTATATCAATATCGGTCGATCGAAGTAGGTATATCGATTGTGTTCATAGTTTGTATAAAAGAAGACGCATTTTAAATAAAGAATCACTTCTAGTCCGAAGTGCTACCACGAACTAAGCAACTTGTTTTATTTTTGACTTGCGAGCCGCGAAACTAATTGTCACGTTTAGGTAGTTGGGACCCCGCCTTTGAGTGCGTACTCTGCCATAATAGACCAAGAGCCCACAGAAAACTTTGGGCGTGAAAGTTAACCAAAAAGCTGATACAAGAACAGAAAGGTCTCCAAAAAGTAAACTCAAATGTCGAAGTCTGGCAGCGCTTAGTTGCAGCTGAGGTTAGTAATAGTAGGTTGAAAACGTGTTTTTTTTCCAAAATCTGGATTTTTTATATACGAGTAACCACTTGAATATAGTATTAAATGAAAGAACAGACTGCCCTGATCACAGAAATATAGGTGCCAGACGTCTTACGCGCAGCCATACCCTTGCCAGACGTACTAATAGTATGTTAAAAATCACATTTTGAAATAATTGGTATAACCAAATAATGGTTATATCAACAAATTTGTGAAAACGCCCAGTGGCCTATTTCACCAACTTACAACTTTGTATTTACAAGCATTTTATAACAAAATTTGTGATTTTGTTGATTTATGTCGTTTCACCAAACTGTGGGTATTACAAATTTGTAGTTGTATTCTACAAGGGGAAATTTGTGGGAATATTCCCATTTTCGTTTCACCAAAAGTTATTTATAGTTGTAATTTACAAGTTACAAATTTGTGAAAAGTTGACTTATTTGTGAGTTTACGTCTCACCAAAGAAAATTATTTTCAAATTTTTTGTAGTAGGTATGTGAGAATATTTTACAACTGAAATTTGACGTGTAATTCCTCCTACAAATTTTGTTTCATATTGAAAGTAATCGAAAAAATGTCTTTGCAACGAAGGCATAGTAGTAGCGATAGTAGCGAAAGTGACGATCATGTTTTCATTTTAAGAAAAAAATGTAATTTCGGAGTTGTTTAATTTTAATGAAAAATTTTGCCTGAATCGATGCAAGTGAGAGGAAATAATTGCAATTATCGGGCCACAAATAGCCGACACAAGTTTCTCACAAGCTTGGAAATAGAGGGCAATACCATACGGTGTAGCAGATATGCATGGGATATCTAAATCGACCGTTTGCAGATGTGTTTCTCGCGTTTGTGCAGCAAATGTTAATTTATTGTTTGAAAGTGTTGTTTGTTGGCGAAACACGAAAGTATTTGTGAAAAGTCTTACAATATTGAAGGTAAATAATGTTTAATTTCTTAAGTTTTGCAAAATATTTTCTTTCCTACAAGGAAGGTATACCATGTGTTTACGAATGTATAGACGGAACCTTAACAAACATAGATGCCCCTGGCGAGTTTGAATCTGCATATATGGGAGCCATTGACAGCACTGCATAAATTTTATGTTGGTATGTGGGCCGGACTATACCTTTTATAACGCATATGTGAATTGGCCGGGAAGTGTGCACGAATCAAGGGTGTTACAAAGAAGTCCCTTTTTTCAAAATTTGAAAGTGGATTTCGACCTTTTACTCATTCTGTTTTGCTTGGGGATACAGGATATCCTTTAAAGGATAGGTTAATTACCCCCATTTTGAGAAACCCAACTCCTAAGTTGATCGTTATATTCGTGCACATAAATCAACTCAGAGAATAATAGAAAATGCGATTGGAATTTTAAAGGAGAAATTTCCGTGTCTGACGCAATTACGATTGCAATCCATGAAAGCAGTTACTGTTATAAAATGTTGCATCATCTTAACCAACATTTCCCGACAAGCGGCAGATAGATAGTATTATTGAAATGTTCACCACCACTGAGGATTTAAATGAAGCAGATACTCAAAATGCTGAAAATTTTGTTGGCCGGGCTTCCTTAGAATATTTTTTATACCCTATTCTAAGGGTATATTAATTTTGACGCATAGTTTGTAACATACCTTAATATTGCCCGTAGACCCCTAAAAGTTACTATATTTAAGATCAGCATCGATAGTAATGTCGATCTAGCCATGTCCGTCCGTCCGTCCGTCTGTCCGTCCGTCTGTAGCCAAAAATTAGGCCTTTAAACTGGACCTAGAGAGCTGAAATTTTAACCATATACTCTCTAGGGTCCCGAAATAATCAAGTTTACGAATTTTTGAAATCCGCCCACAGACACGCCCACAAACTCAAAAAAAAAACAAATTTTGGAAAAAATCGAATTTTGAGTTAGAAAGCTGAAATTTTTTATATATGATCTATGACCCCTAAAACTGCTCGGGATAAAAAATTTTCAAAATCCGCCCACTGACACGCCCACAAATAAATAAAATAATTTTTTTTACCCTATTCTAAGGGTATATTAATTTTTGAAAATCCAAAGTTTCAGCTAGGGAGCTGAAATTTATAGTATATACTCTCTATGGGCCCTTTATGCTCATGTGTAAATGTTTTCAAAATCCGCCCACTGAAACGCCCACAATTAATTTTTTTTTGTTTTGAAAAGTTTGAGCTAGGGAGCTGAAATTTATAATATATATACTCTCTAGTAGCCCTTTATTCTCATGTGTTATTTTTTTCTTAAATCCGCCTACTGACACGCCCACAATTAAATAAAACAATTTTATTGAAACACCTAAGTTTGAGCTAGGGAGCGTTTTTTTTTGATAAAATCCTTTAAATGTTATATAACAAAATATGTAGAGCGTTCTTAACAATTCAACCATACTTAGACTTTTGTCACGCCCACTTATGAGGGATAGGAATAAGAATAGGGTATCCAACAGTTCGCCCAAGCGGACTGTAGCCCGTCCCTATGTTTATACCCTATTCTAAGGGTATATTAATTTTGACGCATAGTTTGTAGCATGCCTTAATATTGCCCGTAGACCCCTAAAAGTTACTATATTTATGATCAGCATCGATAGTAATTTCGATCTAGCCATGTCCGTCCGTCCGTCCGTCTGTTGCCTAAAATTAGGCCTTTAAACTGGGCCTAGACAGCTGGAATTTCAACCATATACTCTCTAGGGTCCCGAAATAATCAAGTTTACGAATTTTTGAAATCCGCCCACAGACACGCCCACAAACTCAAAAAAACAAAATTTTGAAAAAAATCCAATTTTGAGCTAGAGATCTGAAATTTTTTATACATGATCTATGACTCCTAAAACTGCGCGGGATATAAAATTTTCAAAATCCACAGACTGACACGCCCACAATTAAATAAAACAATTTTATTAAAAAACCAAAATTTGAGCTAGGGAGCTGAAATTTATAATATATAGGGGAAGGTCGTGTACCTCGGTCCGGATTTCAGTTTTTTGCCAATATTTTATGTGTCGTTTTTTCTTTAGTTTTTCTTTTTTTTTTGTGTTACTACCTGAAGTCTTTTCTATGATATGGCGAAACTTCCAAAAGGATATTGCTTACCATTCCTTAGAAAACTTAACTTTTATATGCTAACCTCAAACGGTCCAAGGTACAAGACGTGGTTGTACCTTAGTCCACGGAGTATTGTACCTTGAACCAAAAATATTATTAAACGTTTTTCTTTAGTTTAAAGGTGAAAACTTTAATTTATTTCAATAAAAAGTAAAAATGGTACCATTTTTAATTTTTTTCAAAAAAAAAACAGCAAAAAACAAACCATTATCTTAAAGTTTTTGGCTTGATTAAAAAAAAATTATTTCAAATAATAGTATTAAATAAAAAAAACTCTTTTACTAAAAAAAACTTAACAAAGGACTTCAATATTATTTAAAAACTTACTTTAAGGGAACATCATAAAAGAAAAACAAATTTATCACTTCAATATTATTTAAAAATTTTCATTAAAGGGCAAACCAATGGTCCAAGGTACACGCGCTATGATAGGTCCAAGGTACACTTACCACTTTAGCCAAACAAATTCGATTTTAACGTAGTATTCAAACCACATACTAACGACAATGTGTTCCTACCAAAAGATTATTAATACACTTTCCGAAATCGATTAAAGTAGCGGAAAAAAGACAGAAAACTAAGCACTACATAACTTCAGAAAAGAGATAAAAAAAATACTTTTTTCATTGAAAACTATGTTTGTTTGTTTTTCTGCCGACTCGTTGCGGCTGTGCCTTCAAAAAGAAACTGAGAAGACAAATGAACAGAAGATCAACATTTCACAGAAGGGCCGGTTTTTGCGTGCTTTGTAGTTTTCTGGATATTGGCACTCGGACCAAGGTACAATCGGACCAAGGTACACAACCTTCCCCTACTCTATGGGGCCCTCCAGAGCTCATGTGTGAATATTTTAAAAATCCGCCCACTGACACGCCCACAATTTAAGATCAACTTTTTTTGCAAATCCAAAGTTTGAGCTATGGAGCTGAAATTTATAATATGTACTCTCTAGGGGCCCTTTATGCTAATGTGTTAATTTTTTTTTAAATCCGCCTACTGACACGCCTACAATTAAATAAAACAATTTTATTGAAAAACCAAAGTTTTTTTTTTCAATAAAATCCTTTAAATGTTATATAGAGGAGACCGAGGAGTCTATGACCATCTCGAAGAGCATGATCTCTGAGGGGGAAATGGACAACACGGTCATCGACCTCTTCCAGGAAATCACCCAGGAGGAGGAAGATTCGTTTCTGAAGGAGGATGGGGCAATTGCCCCGCGCGAGCAATAGAAAAATCAAACTAGCACAGGTAAATATCCACCATGCTATAGCCGCCTCGGCGACTATATCTAGGATGTTTACCTGCCAAAGCCTAGGGCTAGTACTGATCCAGGAGCCATGGATCCTGAAAGGACAAGTCAGAGGATTGGCGAGCAAGAATGCAAAGGTATTATGGGTCACTCGGGCCGAGAAACCGAGAGCTTGCATTCTAAAAGACAATAAATATAAATTTATTCTACTTTCAGAATACGCGACACGAGATCTGGTGCCAATACAGGTACATCTGGACGTTGAAGGATGTCGGCGCACCATTGTCATCGCGTCGGCGTATTGTGCAGGGGATGAGCCGGTTGTATCATCCCAAATGCAGCGACTGGTGGAGCATTGCAACAAGTCCGCATGCCGCTCCTCATAGGGTGCGATGCAAATGCCCACAACATCATGTGGGGGAGCACCGACACCAACATCAGGGGTGAGTACCTACTAGAATTTATTATGAGTTCGTGATTTGATATTATTAACGTGGGAAATACCCCCACTTTTGTAACTAGGGTCAGGGAGGAGGTACTCGACCTCACGCTTGGTAGCCCAAGCGTAAGTAAACTAATTAGCAACTGGAGAGTATCTAGTGAGCCGTCATTGTATGACCATCGAATAATAGTGCACAAGAATCACGAGAAATCCAGTAAGGAACCCAAGGAAAACCAAGTGGCAGACTTACAGAAATGCTCTAGAGAGCAATCTGGGGCGACTTGTTTTGAGGAAGGCTCCGGGCCACCACCTAGAGCTAGAGAGCGCAGTGGAAAGCGTAACAAACACCATCATCACTGCGTCCGAAGAAAACTGTCCCCTTAGTAGAGAAAGGGACAGGAAACAGACGCCATGGTGGAGCAATAACTTGTCAAAACTGAGATCCGAGGTGCGGAAGCTATTCAACAAAGCAAAGCGCAACGGAGACTGGCAAAGCTAACAGATGGCCATTACAACATATAATAAGGAAATTAGAAAAGCTAAAAGAAATAGCTTCAGGAAATTACGTGAGACAATCAACAGCACTCCTACTGCGGCAAGGCTACATAAAGCTCTTGCGAAGTCAGGAGGAGTACCGATGTTTCTAAGGAAACTAGATGGCGAGTTCACGGAAGATGAGGATCAAAGGGAACTATTGCTACTTGAAACTCACTTTCCTGGCAGCTCGCCTAGTACTGAGCTAGGAATCAGTACCACTTCAATCAGACCTCGGAGGGAAGACTGAGAAAGAACATCAACCATCTGTTCTGAGGGGCGACTGAAATGGGCAATAAATTCCTTTCAGCCTTTTAAATCTGCCGGAGTGGACGGTATTATACCCGCCATACTACAAGAAGGGAAAAGGGTACTAATACTACACCTGCTAAAAATAACAAGGAGCAGTATTGCCTTGAGCCACATACCAATGCAATGGAGACGAGCAAAGGTTGTGTTTATACCAAAAGCAGGGAAAAAAGAACCCACACAGCCAAAATCGTACATGCCCATCAGCCTTACTTCATTTCTTCTGAAGATGACAGAAAAGGTTGTGGACAATTATTTGAGGGAAGTTGTACTGAACACATCCCCATTACATCATCGTCAGCATGCATACAGAGCGGGCAGATCAACAGACACCGCTCTATATCAGCTGACGGAGATAACTCAAAGTGCATTGGAAGCAAAAGAAATATTACTGTGCGCTTTCCTAGACATAGAGGGAGCATTTGATAACATAAACGATCACTGTATAGGAAAGGAGTTAACAGTACAGTATCCAAATGGATGTGTGAGCTGCCGAGCACTAGATCAGCAGAGACTCAAACACCATCGGGAACCATTAGAGTGAACACAACAAGATTATGTCCACAGGGAGGGGTACTATCACCCTTAATGTGGAGCCTAGTTGTAGACGAACTGCTGGAAAAATTAACCAACCTTGGCATAAACTGTCAGGCGTACGCTGATGACATTGTATTGATTGCCAGTGGCAAGTTCGAAGAAACCCTTGGGGACATTATACAAAGGGGGCTTAAAGTAACCAAGGAAAGGTGCCATACTGTCGGACTTAACATCAATCCGGCGAAAACAACGATAGTACCATTCACAAGGAAAAGACAACTTCAAAGACTTAAGGACATTAGCCTATCAGGCACGACATTAATACCAGTCAAAGAAGTAAAATATCTAGGACTCCATCTAGATAGTAAACTAATCTGGCGAAAACATACAGAGGAGATATCCAAGAAGGCCACCCGCGCTCTCATGATATGTAGGAGCCTAGCGGGGAAGGCATGGGGATGCAGCCCAAACATCCTGCGATGGATGTACACTGCAATCACATACGGAGCGGTAGCATGGGCGAAACGAACCAGTCTAGTCACAACATGAGAAACACTCGGCAAAGTGCAAAGACTGGCGTGCCTGTGCCAAAACTCGTGTGGGAATGCCTACACGGACTGAATAGACTAGGCAAGAATAACAGAATTTCCATCTGCTGGGTACCTGGCCATGTTGGCATTACAGGCAATAAGGCAGCGGACTCTCTGGCAAGAAAAGGGGCAGAGGAACCCTTCATAGGACCTGAACCATTCTGCGGGATAGGAGAACACACTATACACGAAGAGTTCAGGAGACTGGAGGAAGAAACAAGGGCAAAAGCCTTTCTCAACCTCCAAGGTCTGAGGCAAGCAAAGAAACTCTTAGGAAATTACAACCAAAAGAGATTCAAAGCTTGTATCGGCCTTAACAAAAACAACCTAAGAATCCTAACAGGCCTCCTCACGGGGCACTGCAGACTCAAGGAGCACCTGAGGAAAATGGGCATATCGGAGGACGGGCGCTGCAGATTATGCAGTGAAACCGCCGAAACTCCAGACCACATACTGGAAGCCTGTGGGGCACTGGCCCACAAAAGGATGAAATATTTGGGCAGGCACCAAATAACAGACAAGGACATACAAACCATGGACCCACAGCTCATTCTCAGATTCATCAATGAAACTGGACTGGACGCTGTGCTCTAAGGAGTGTGACCTGCCAAGGATAAGCCAGAGCAATACATCGACATGCTTCACAAAGAAGGATCTAGAAAGGCTCTGAAAGAGGGCACGAACCTCTCCGAGGCACAAGCGGGGACACAATAGACCAATAGGTCGCAGTGTAATATACCCTAACAAAATATTATTATTATTAAATGTTATATAACAAAATATGTAGAGCGTTCTTAGCAATTCAATCAAACTTAGACTTTTTCCACGCCCACTTATGAGGGATAGGAATAAGTATAGGGTATCCATCCATTAAAAAATACGTTCATATATTTTTAAAAATAATTGTGAGAAACAAGCATTGGCATTTACCTTATTTTGCCTTCAATATCCCCACGCTTGCGCATGTGCACTGGGGTGGCAGTACCTCTTCAGTAGGTACTGAAGAGGACTCATCAACTATGCCTTGAACTGTTGGCGATTCTTTACCGATACTATCAAAAATGATATTATCGAGATCGGTTAAAATGCGACTAGTGCCACCTTTAGAACCAGTCTTCTTTGAATTATATGTACCTACATATTATGTACTTACCAGAGTAGCCCGATTTTAATTTTGCCACGCAATATCTCAAAGATATTTCCAGTCCTTTCCATTTTGAATTAAGAGGATAATGAAATTAAAACATCTTTCCACGCGTTTGCTTCACCCAAATAAAACCTCCTTCCTCTAATCAAGGAGACAAAAAAAAACTTATTTTGCCCATTCATTTTAATTCCGGGATTGCACGACGATATTCCACAAATTTGTGAGAAAACACTTGTAGATTACACATTGCACAAAAACCCGGTGCAACAGGAATTTTTACACTTGTGATCAACATGTTCATTCTTAAAATTTTTTTTGTCTAATCGCAAATTTGTGGGTTCATATATTTGTATTTGGTGAATCGGAATACCAGATTACAAATTTGTAATTGTGATTCACAACTACAAATTTGTGGTTGTAATTTGTAGTTTGGTGAAATATGCCCCTGATCACAAAAATGATGGTCCCAGACGTTTTACATGCAGCCAAAACCTTGCCAGACTTCCTCAAAGTATGCTAAAAGGACATTTTTTTAACAATTCTGATAACCATATTGTCATAGCAGAAACGAACCATTGGTTACAAATGTTGCACTAAAGTGCAAGTGATTGACGTAGATCATACAGAACAAGAAACCGTTTCTAAGAAGTAGATAGTACATGTGTTCTTCATTCAAGTGATAGTCCGAAACAATGCGGAAATATAATTTTGTTTGATGACAAAACATTGGAAAAATGTACCCAAATTTTGACATGTCGGAAAATTCGAAATTTTAAATACCTACTCGGATATAGATCTTCCAATGAAGGTAAGTGGTTACCATAGCAAGTGCTATCGGCTATTTACAGCTGTTTCTAAAAAGGTTTTATCTTCGATGCAAAGAAATGAATGTAAGTTATATTTAATTATTAAATAATCTACATAGTTCCATTAACGTAATTATCTCGGTCTTTTGTGTACACAGTGCCTGAAAGCAATGAAATATCCAGTGCAAACATCGTACCTGGAAATACAACAAGGCATAACAATACAGTAGCCGTGTTTCTTTGCACGCGGATATAGGGATAATTTGAAATTTGCATGTAAAATACAACAAAAACTTATCCTATATACGTTAACTTTAGCGGGAATAAACAGTGCTTCCAAAATCCATTTTCTTCGTTTCTGATGAATTGTTGTGATGAATTTTTCAAGAAAATTCAAAGTTTGACATCCCGCCGACCACTGACACATCCCGCCGAATATTTTATTCGTGATTTTATTATTATTATTATTCAAACTTCATTATAAGGGTAATTGAATTTAGCAAATCTGTTAATGTGAAATTGTTTTTCATAATTTTAGAATATGGTTGGCATCAATTCAATTGGCGGAAGTAAATATTTTTCAATTTCAGGATTTTCAATACAAATTTCATAACTACAACTTACAGCTGTGCCACGGTGCATGTCATAGGTGCATGTGTGCTGCCAAGTTTTTTTTTTTGATGAATTCTTAACCGGCGATGGTCGTTTTTTAATGCCATGCCTATGTCGCGTATGGAAGAATGCTGTAGAAAATGAACCAATTCTGTTATCACCATCAGAGAGTGGTTGGGCATTAGATGACAACAAGTATAAAGTCAAATGGTTCGACGGAAATGTTGCCCCTGATAGACTGGAGGATATATTAATTAATGACATGGATGTTTCCGATGATGAAGATAATTTTATAAACGATTCATCGGATGAATCTGATAATGAATAACTTTTAGAACGTATTATATACAAGTATATATTATTTTTCAGTTATGTACATAAATACATATCATATAATAAACATTGAAGTTCTTAATTTACAAATAATGGTGTATAAATACTTGTATATTATCTTTAAGATAATTACACTTTTAGGGCAACATTCACTAGATATAAGTGAAGTATTTAACAGTTATCTTTTATGACCATTGACCAGTGGCTCTGACAAATTCGTTTCTGTTGTCACAATATGGTTATCAGAATTGTTAAAAAATGTTCTTTTAGCATACTTTGAGGACGTCTGGCAAGGTTTTGGCTGCACGTAAAACGTCTGGGACCATCATTTTTGTTATCTGGGCGTTTTCACAAATTTTTTGGTGTAACCATTATTTGGTTATACCAATTATTTCAAAATGTGATTTTTAATATACTATTAGTACGTCTGGCAAGGGTATGGCTGCGCGTAAGACGTCTGGCACCTATATTTCTGTGATCAGGGCAGTCCGTTCTTTCATTTAATACTATATTCAAGTGGTTATATAAAAAATCCTGATTTTGGAAAAAACACGTTTTCAACCTACTATTACTAACCTCAGCTGCAACTAAGCGCTGCCAGACTTCGACATTTGGGTTTACTTTTTGGAGACCTTTCTGTTCATGTATCAGCTTTTTGGTTATACTTTCACGCCCAAAATTTGCTGTGGGCTCTTAGACTATAAGGTTTTAGCTGAAGGCGCAATAGCCAGAGCTAGTGGGCACCAACTCGAGGTACGTTGGCCATAGGACCAGCCAACGTTACAAAACAAATGGAATGACGGTACAAAACATTAATATTAATAATCTCAAACGGTGTCTTTCTTCTGAAACATAATTTATATTTTTGTAAAGGAAATTTTTGTGAGAAGTATGTAGGTACATCAATTTGAAGGAAAATACGAACAAAAACCTTCAAAATAATTGAGGAGAGAAAAAAAATACTATAGTGTATAACTTCATACAATAAATAAGTAAATATACATAGATAAATAAATAAACAAGTAAGTAAATAAGTAATAATAAATAATGAAATAATACAAAAGTAATGAATAAAAAACAAATAAATAATAGAAGAAAAAAAGTATATAATAAATAAATAACAAATAGATAATCAATAAATAATAAATAAATAACAGCTTAGTATTAAAATAATAAAAAAAATAAATAATGAATATAATAAATAAATAAATAAATAAATGGATATTACTTAAATTTAACCTCTTACAAATAAATGACTAGATTGTGTGACCCTACGATAGAGTGAAGAGGAATAAATAGTTACAAACACAGTTATTTATTGACTATAGGTAAAAAAAATGTAGGTACCTACAAAAACCAATAAGTTAATAGACAATAAGTAAATAATTTAACATGTAAATAACACCTAACATAACATATATAAAAAGCGAAAAGAATTACATTGGAGCGACAAAATAGGTACTCAACTTGAATTATTCAAATTATCAAATTATTTACGAGGGGATTGTCAGCAAAGCTGCATCTTGTTTTGAACGCTGTATTAAGTTTATCGATTCTATTAGCAATCAACTCGACATTCGCTCTTTCAGGAATATCAAGGGTTGAGTGGTGCCTTTGTTTATAGACTTTATATTATAACGAATACTCGAGGCAAACCAACGAGTTTTCATTCGTGAAATGCAGTCTATTAGAGATACCTTAATTGGAAGATTTGACAATTTGAATTTAAATACTCCCAATGTGTATCCTTCGAGACCTTCGAACGCTCGTTTTGACTTCGAACATTTTTTAAGTAACGCTCCGTTTTTGACCCAAAACAGATAAGCACCACCAATAAGTTAACAAACTTTTTCAGTAAGTTCAATTTGTAAAATTGAAAAGTTAGTGGCAAATTTCATTTGACGGGTCCGAATATATCCACGATTTTCTTTTTAAAGTAGAAACCCTTAAGGATCGTTCGCAATGTAGCTAGGAACATGTCCTCACAAATTTGCATGTCCAATAAATAAACCAATTTCAGTTGTTCATAAATACCCGCATCTATTACGACAAGCTGAGCAATCGCTCGTACACACACTGTAACTTGTCTTATCTTATTTTATTTCTGCCTCGATTAATATTTTTTCACATGCAAATATGATTTATAAATCATTTGGGAATCCTCACTGCTGAAATGCGAATTTCCTTCACCGATCTGAACATACACACCAATTGTATTAAATATAAAGAAACAAGTTACAGGTGACTCTGATGGTCTAATTTCAATATGCCATAACCTACCCCAAACTTCCATCAAAGCCAACAAATAATATACATACCATCAATCTACTCGACGACAATTATTCTCTCACCTTTCCTTACCTACATACCATCGCCCCTACCTTTAAATATGAATATCCGTTTTTCACTTGCAAATATGAATTACTAGCAGTCCAGTGCTCGCCTTGCTTCGCCAGTCTGCCACTTCTCGAATTTAAATAAAATACTTGCTGATAAGAACTGATAAGGAAAACGTCGAGAGTGTCCCTACTCATTATATGGATATACTCTGAGTGTGACTCCCTCTCAATCTCATTTACATTTCATACCCTATCTTTCATGCGCCATAAAAAAAAACACAAACTGCAAGAGGTGCATAAAAAAAAGAAAGAAAAAGCACATTGCACAAAAGGTACAGATAGAGAAACAGATTTGTGCCGCACACACACATAAATTTTCCTCCACTCAACGCTGGGAAAATCCAACGATTTAGCTTCAATCGAACATTTTACTTTTTGGAATTGTATAAAATTTATAGTTTAATGCTTATTGTTCAACTTCAGGATAACCTACAAAGATGTTTTATATCTTAAAATCTTTGTACATAATATTTAAAATTTAAATAAACATTTATATTTAAAAAAATCCTATTTCATTTGGATGAGTCATTCCAAAGCTAGGAGCTAGAAAGCATTCGAGAGTTACAACTTTTCTTAGACATCAGCTTAGATCTCCGCTTCTGGACAGAGTATGAAGCATTTTCCCGCGGTAAAAAGTAGCCTATGTCCATTCTCAGGCTCTAGACTATCTGTGTACCAAATTTCATCTAAATCGGTTCAGTAGTTGTGGCGTTAAACCGAAACAGACAGACAGACAGACAGAGTTACTTTCGCATTTATAATATTAGTATGGATAAAAAAAATCATTTGAGAATCCTCACCGCTGAAATGAGACTCTCCTTCAACGACCATACACATACATACCAATTGTTTTAAATACCAGAAAACATAGTTCAGAGCAAACAAATAATATGGCATAAGTCTATCCGATAAAAATTCCCTCACCTTTCCGCCCTACCGTCAACCACCAACGCTACCTGTGTCATCCTCCTTCTCATATACCTACTCACGAGCACAAGGATAACAAAAAATCATAACATCATAACAAAAAATCAGCGCAAAACCAAATGAGAACATAGGGACGGGCTACAGTCCGCTTGGGCCTATTATGGTTGAATTGTTGAGAACGCTCTAAATATTTTGTTACATAATATTTAAAGGATCTTGTCAAAAAAAACGAAGCTTTTGTTAAAAACGCTCCCCAGCTCAAACTTTGGATTTTTTAAAAAGTTTTTTTTTTTTTAATTGTGGGCGTGTCAGTAGGCGGATTTTGAAAATATTTACACATGAGCATAAAGGGCCCCTAGAGAGTATATATTATAAATTTCAGCTCCCTAGCTCAAACTTTGGTTTTTCAATAAAATTGTTTAGTTAATTGTGGGCGTATCAGTGGGCGGATTTTAGAAATTTTATGTCCTGAGCAGTTTTACGAGTAATAGATAAGATAAAAAAGCTTTCTTTCAGCTTTCTAGCTCAAAATTAGATTTTTTCGATAAATTTGTTTTTTTGAGTTTGTGGGCGTGTCTGTGGGCGGATTTCAAAAAATCTTAAACTTGATTATTTCGGGTCCTTGAGAGTATACGGTTAAAATTTCAGCTCTCTAGGTCTAGTTTAAAGGCCGAATTTTTGCCGACAGACGGACGGACGGACATGGCTAGATCGACATTTCTATCAATGCTGACCATAAATATAGTAACTTTTAGGGGTCTACGGGCAATATTAAGGTATGTTACAAACTATGCGTCAACATTAATATACCCTTAGAATAGGGTATAGATATTCTGCTGATACTTGCATCAGAACCAACAAATAAAATACGAAAAATCTATTCGCTGATAATGTCCTGCTACATCAAACTTTTCGCGTAAAAAAGTTGGCTTGCGTTTTCCCTTCATTAAGTTTTATTTTCCATCTGTGATAAAATTTAATCAACACTACCATTGCATTTTGAAGATTCCTCTCAATATTGAGAGCGAATTCATGCGATGAAAATATTGCGGTGTCATCTGCATATATACCAGATCACAGTTGTTTATTTTTGGCAGGTCAGATATGTAAATATTATATAACCCTGGGCCCAAAACTGAGCCTTGTGGAACACCTGCATGGACAAATTTTCAATCTGAAACACCAATGTTGACATGGACTTTAAATCTACGACCACACGACCACACACGACTGAAGTAAAACTTCTTTTGCCTCATCTATATGTACATATACATATACATAATGGTTAGGTTAGGTTAGGTTAAAGTGGCTATCGGCGTAAGGCCGACACACTTAGACCAAAGTTGGGTCCATTGTGATGCCACACGGATCGCGGGGTTTCTCCCGCTGCTAGTTAAACCATGTAGAGCTTCTTATGAAACGCGATAGACTTCTAACGTTAGCGTTAGCCAAGTCATTAAGATCATTAAGCAAGAAATCTCCCAGATAAAGATTTCTTTTATGGGAGAGAGCATTACATGTGCAGAGAAGGTGAAGTATAGTCTCCTCCTCCTCCTCCTCGACCAAACAACTTCTGCCCTGTAATGGCACCTATAGTAGAGCTAATATGCAGTCGGTTTAGTGAGATCAGACTCTTAAAGCGTCGCAGGTCCAGCTTTGGCCAGATGTGCTTAGTCGCTAGACACGTATTACTACTTGTCCACCTAAGGTTTGTTCTTGTGAAATAAAAAAGAGGGACCCGTAGAAAATGACCAAGTAAAATAACTTTATTACAAGTGAAATTCAATATGGAAAAAATGTTAAGGTTAATGATTAAAATTGCAACTAACTCAATTCACGTGTTCAAAGCCCTTTTATGTATTGATTTATAAAAAATTAAAGAGAGAGATGAATATGAATAAAGAATAAAGCAGCTTACAGAAGTTCGAAAATACAGGGTGATCTATTATTTTTTAACATCCTCCGCTGGGCGAGATGAAAGTTCAAGCGGATACAGCAGCTGAATTGATCGCCTGAACTGTTTTCCGTCAGCTAGCCTTATCAAACAGGATCTGACCCTTTGATCTCTGCCAATGAAGACCTCATCCACTATAGCCATTTTCCAGTTGATTCGTGAAGTTGACGGATCGGAGACTAACACCACATCACCTGATTTCAACTGAACAGAAGGAGCCTGTGGACGAAAGTGAAACGAGCGCATCAGCTGAAGATACTCGGAATGCCACCAGTTTTTAAGTTTAGATAAGAATTTCATCCGTTGTTTCCAGGCATTTCGAAGCAAGTCCGAATCCGTTGATTGTCTCGGCGATGATTTAAGAATTAACGCTCGAGGCTCGATCAAAAAATGCGATGGCGTTAAAGGCGATAGGTCTAAAGGATCCGAGCTTTGATATGTTAAGGGGCGACTGTTTACGACTTCTTCAACTTCTACCAGGATGGTCCTCAATTGTTCGTAGTTTAGCCTTGCCTTACCAATTGTCACCTTCATGAGATTTTTCATAGTCCGTATCATCCTTTCCCAGAAGCCACCCCACCATGGAGCACGCTCCACAATGAAACGCCACTCGATTCTTCGCTGAGACAGAAACCCTTGGACCACTTCTTCATCCCATAAGCAATTTGGGCTCCTTAATTCCATCGCAGCTCTTCGAAATGTCTTAGCGGTGTCAGACATTATCAATGATGGTACGCCTCTTCTTCCAATGAATCTTCTCAAAGCCATTATGAAGTTCTCAGTGGAAAGACTGGTCACGGCAGCACAGGTAAAAATGGCAACGTAGACCTTCGCAGCGTTATGTTTATCGTCGTAGCAATAAAGAAGGCCAGCAAAATCTATACCTACATTGTCGAAGGGCCGTGACAAGACTATTCTCTCCCTAGGCAATGGTGCAAAAGGTTGGGAAGCGTGAGCAGTCCAAAGCTTCTTACAAATTACACACCCCTTGATGCGCCTTTTGATGATTTGACGACCTCGGATAATACACAAACGTTTTCGGAGCTCTGCCAAGACAATATTCACACCTGCATGAAGGACGCGCACATGACAGCCATCGATAATTAAGTTCACAATGTGTGAATCTGAAGGGAGTATGACCGGGTGTTTGGTGTCCATGGGTTCATCTAGTGCATGAAGGCGGCCACCTATTCTCATAATTCCATCGCCGTCTAGGAAGGGTGTGAGCTCTTTTATTTTCGACGCTTTTATTATGTAATAATGAGATTTTATTAGAAAAAATATGCCTTTGTACGTACCTGAACCAGAAATTTTCTGCAGACTGGATCTCTGCAGCTGACAAAGGTACTATCGCGATACATCCATCTTGAGAGCGCTTTGAAGTTATTCGTTTATTTTTCTTCGTGTTTTGAATAAAACGTAGTACGAATGCTGTGACCTTTAGCAAACGCTTCCAGGTGCTGTAGTCCCAGTAAGGTAGTAGTGGATCTTCTTCGTGTTTGATCGGAGGCGGTGTTTCGGCCAGAAGAGCGGTAGCGACAAACGTTGACTCGCTTTGAAAGTCAGTCTCCCAGAAGGCATCGCTATCTTGAAGCCACTGTGGTCCATGAGCCCAAAGACTAGATTTTCGAAGAACATCACCACAAACCACCCTGGTAAGAAGATCTGCCAGATTTTCTTTCCCCTTACAATGCCTCCACTGCGAAACGTTCGTATGTCGTCTAATTTCATCCACCCTATTTTGAACGTAGGGCTTCCATCTCTGCAAATCGCCTTGGATCCAATTTAACGCTATCTTGGAATCCGTCCAAAAAAAAGTACTTCACATCAGACAGCTTGCTAGACTTTTTAATGTAAGAATGGAGACGTAAAGCAACAAGAGCGGCTGTCAACTCCAGTTTGGGCAATGTTAACTCGCTGTCTCCATCTGCTTTTAGAGGTGCAATTCGGTTTTTGGCACACAGGAACCTGACTTGGATTTGGCCACATGTCGCAGAGCTTCGCAGAAACGCAACAGTACCGTAAGCCTTAATACTGGCGTCTGCGAAAACGTGAATTTGGTTCAGAACTTCGCTAGAGGGACTCGAAAAAGCAGCTCTTGGAAACATCATGTGTCTCAGCTTTACACAATCTTCCCACTCATTTAACAAATCGCTGGTAAGTACATATTTGGTCCTAAAGTACCTTCTTCTTCCATAAGATCTGAAAGAGAATCTTTAATTTAACAATGGTAGGACCAAGAATACCTAAGGGATCGAAAATCCTGGCAATCGCTTGCAAAACATTGCGTTTAGTTCCTCTTGCCACATTAGAACTGAGCATAGCTTCCAGGGAATCCATAGGCACAGATAGTTCATCGGTATGGACGAACCAAGAAAGTCCTAGCACCTTTTGCACGGCTGGCTGATCAATAGACTTCATCACATTTCGAACTCTTGCGCTGTTGGAATTCCACTTATGAAAATTCATCGATGCTCTTTTAAAAATATTAGTGGCTTCACTACAGGTCCGCAACGCTTCATCTTCTGTGTCAGTGCTGATGGCTAAATCGTCCATATAGATGTTCTTCAATGCCGCACATGTTTCAGCAAATTGATGTTTTTCATTCGCAAGATGATTTTGGATGGTAGCACACAAGAGGAAGGGGCTGCTATTTATCCCAAACGTAACCCTGGTCATCCTGAATTCAAAGCACTTTGGCATATAAGAGCCCGATGTCACTCCGTTCGCAAACCATAAGAAGCGATGGCTATCACGATCATCGACATGCAGCATAATTTGAAGGAAAGCCTTTTCTATGTCCTCAACTACACCATAGGGACCCAAGCGAAAATCGAGCAATACCATAATCACGTCCGGCAACAAATTGGCTCCAGTCCAAAGCAGATCGTTAAGAGACCGCGTATTCGCTTCATGTGCAGAGGCGTCGAACACCACGCGTAATTTTGTTGAAAGACTTTCTTCCTTGTATACTGGCCGATGTGGTAAATAAAATACCAGCTGATTGTTCTGCTTCTCTAACTTCTGTACCGGTTCCGCAAACCCCTCGTTGATTAGTTTCTGTATGGCAGTGTCGTACTCCAACCGTTTTGCAATGTCTCTAGACAAGCGACGGTAGAGCACGTCCAGTCGTTTGTATGCTTGAGCTTTATTGTTATGCAAAATTGAGTCAGGATCTTTCCAGGGCCAACTTAGCCACGTAACGTGACCCTTCCCTCGCAATGCACTTGTCAATCAAACTCCTTGTAAGTGTAGAATTCTCTTCTTCGTTGTTCAGAATGCCAATTGTTTCAAGCGACCAGAAATCGTGGGCAGCCTCCGGTATATACGCCAAACTCAGAAGGTTACTAGAAGAAAAACGAGGATTTTCATTAAACGTAGCCATGCTTTCACTTACAGATGTGTGAATTCCCTGCAGTGCCCAACCGAATACAGTCTCAATTGCTCTCAAACGCTTTGTAAGACGACGTTGCTTTCCTGTTATGACAGACCAGTAAAAATCTGAGCCGATGAGAAGGCTTAAACCGTCTTCAAACTCGATGTCCTTCGGCCGAGCGTCAGCTAATTGTATGCTTCTGAAAAGTGCACAATCTTCTTGAGGTACTTCCAACACGTCGACACAAATCTCTGGTACCGCTACAACTTCTAAAGAGACATTTTCGCCGTCGTTCAGTTCACTGCATAGATTAATTTTAACTTTATTAAATGTTTGCAAAGAATTAACCTTCTTGCTTCCAAATGGTATGACAGACAGTTTAACCTCTCCCAAACATTTTAGCTTTAATTTCTTTGCGACGCTTTGACGAATGTAGGTGTACTGACTGCCACCATCTATAATCGCGCGAATGGATAGAACACGATTATTCTCTTGCGCAGTGCACCTCACAGTTTTCAAGAAAATATTAAATTTAATATTATGTGCGCACAAATTCAGAGTATTACTTTTCGTTGCACTTGACACTTGACTGCTTTCTTCTTCATTCCTCTTCGCTTTCACTCTGGAAGAGCTTTCGAAATTCGGGTCGCACATAGAAGTCATATGCTTACCGTGACATTTGTTGCATGAGAGAAATCTTCCGCTTCTGCATTTTTTGGACGAGTGTCCGCGCTTTGCACAACAGAAACATCGACCACTTGTACGCAGTGTGTTTCTTTTCTCCGACAGAGGAATGCTGCTGTCACATTCTTTCGTCTTGTGACCTGTAGATTTGCAAAAGAGACAAGAGGTGTCGTCGTTCACCACTATTAAACTTGATGCTGATGTTAAAGTAGATGTTTTCGGCTTTGCATTTGTATGTGAAACACCGCTTCTCTCCAACGATTCAACCTCCCGTTTAAGAAACCGCAAAATATTTTTCACTTCATCGCTGCCAATTTGAGAAAGAGAAGACTCACTTCTGTTGGAAGATGGTTCTGCTTGATCCTGTTCCTCCCCCTGCTCTACTTGTCTATGATAATCGATTCGCAACTCAACTGGCAGACAACGTAAAAGAATTGACCGAAGCATGACGTAATAATGACTGCTGGGCACTTGCAATGCGGTAAGGGAACGAGTGCACGCTATGACCTTCCCATATAGATTACGAAGTCCACCAACATCGGCTCGATCTCGAACATTGCTAAGATTTATTAGCTGCTGAATATGGTTATCTATGAGCTTATCGGTATTTCCATACTGCTCCTGCAGCAAGGAAACGGCGGCTTCATAGCACTTCTCAGAAGGCTTAAAACCAGCAATAGTTTTCTTAGCTTCACCTGTCAGTACCGATTCTAAGTAGTTGAATTTTTCAGGAGGTGACAGGTTCGAATTTCCGTGTACTGCACTCCGAAACTGCTCCCAGAATGGCAGTTGGTTGCCGAAACTGCCATCAAAGCGCTTAAGAGGAAGTTTGGCCAGTTTAGATCCACAATTAAATGACTTCGTACTCAGAGAGTTGTCACCTGGTTCGACGGAAGTAAGAATTGGATTCTGTTTTTGGCGCAGTTTAGCCAAACGTATATTTAGACGAGCGAGTACACCGATAGCCTGGTCTTGGTATTCAACGATTTTTTCAGGAGGATCGTCAGACTTAAGTAACCCCTTTTGTTTGAGGTCTTCGTTAATCGTATTCAAGCTATCATTTACAGCTGTCAGCCTTTGAATTAGAGACACGGGTCCTCCTCGATTTCGTCGAATTGAAGCATATTAGCTTCCGTAAGTTGCGAGCTATTATCTTTTAAATAATCGGCAGCGGTTTTGGCAATTTTCGTCACTTGCCCTCTAACGAACTGCCCGGGCGAACTGTTGGATACCCTATTCTTATTCCTATCCCTCATAAGTGGGCGTGACAAAAGTCTAAGTATGGTTGAATTGTTAAGAACGCTCTACATATTTTGTTATATAACATTTAAAGGATTTTATCAAAAAAAAACGCTCCCTAGCTCAAACTTGGGTGTTTCAATAAAATTGTTTTATTTAATTGTGGGCGTGTCAGTAGGCGGATTTAAAAAAAATTAACACATGAGAATAAAGGGCCCCTAGAGAGTATATATTATAAATTTCAGCTCCCTAGCTCAAACTTTGAATTTAAAAAAAAAAAAAAATAATTGTTGGCGTGTGAGTGGGCGGATTTTGAAAATATTTACACATGAGCATAAAGGGCCCATAGAGAGTATATATTATAAATTTCAGCTCCCTAGCTCAAACTTTGGATTTTCAAAAATTAATATACCTACCCTTAGATAGGGTATAAAAGAAATATTTTATTTATTTGTGGGCGTGTCAGTGGGTGGATTTTGAAATTTTTTTATCCCGAGCAGTTTTAGGAGTCATAGATCATATATAAAAAATTTCAGCTTTCGAGCTCAAAATTCGATTTTTTCCAAAATTTTGTTTTTTTTGAGTTTGTGGGCGTGTCTGTGGGCGGATTTCAAAAATTCGTAAACTTGATTATTTCGGGACCCTAGAGAGTATATAGTTAAAATTTCAGCTCTCTAGGTCCAGATTAAAGGCCTAATTTTTGCCGACAGACGGACGGACGGACGGACGGACGGCCATGGCTAGATCGACATTACTATCGATGCTGATCATAAATATAGTAACTTTTAGGGGTCTACGGGCAATATTAAGGTATGTTACAAACTATGCGTCAAAATTAATATACCCTTAGAATAGGGTATAAAAAGGGGGACCCGTAGAAAATGAACAAGTAAAATATCTTTATTACAAGTGAAATTCAATATGGAAAAAATGTTAAGGTTAATGATTAAAATTGCAACTAACTCAATTCACGTGTTCAAAGCCCTTTTATGTATTGTTTTATAGAAAATGAAAGAGAGAGATGAATATGAATAAAGAATAAAGCAGCTTAGAGAAGTTCGAAAATACAGGGTGATCTATTATTTTTTAACAGTTCTCTCGATTGCAGATAGCTTGAACAAAAGTTTGCAGGTAGCGATTGGGATACCCAGAGAACCCTTTTCAGGTAAAAGAGGTTAGGTTAGGATAGGTTGCTGGGTTGACGGGGCAGGAGAGTCCTGCTCCCGTAACACTTAGGTCTATGTAGACCCTTTGTGATACCCTGGAGGTTATGATTCCCTTAATTGGGACCAATGAAAAACCTAACGGGCTTACAAACCATCCCGATGCGTTGATGAACTTGCGCAAGTCGTTTACAGCCTTGCCGGAGAGTTCTTCTAAGTCCAGGAAGAAATATCTGCCAAGGACATTGTTTCTTATATGACAGAGTGCAGGACAGTAACAGAGGAAATGAGAGGTATCCTCATTCACCTCCTCGTCCCCGCAACCTCTGCAGAGTTCATCTGTGCTGAGCTTCAATTTCTTTGCATGGTAGCCCAGCATGTTGTGTCCGGTGATAACACCTGTGAGAGAGGACAAAGACTTTTTGTTCATTTGAAGGATTCTCTCGGTCTTTCGTTTGTCTTATTTTTTTTCCTGGTAATGACACAGGAGTCAAGGGCACTCCATCTTTCGTTAGCTGTCATCAGCGTTTTATCACCAATCACCTGTTTAAGGTAACAGGGTGGGGTTTTTACCATTGTGTCAGCCTCTCTTAATTCAAGGAAGGATCCTTTTCTTGCCAGTTCATCGGCTCTTTCATTTCCCGGGACACCAATGTGTCCGGGGACCCAGCAGAGTCTTACACTGTGCTGTGCGCCAAGAGCCCGCGCTCTTCGCGACAGCGACTATGCCCACTATCTGAAGACGTCGATGACTTACACGCACTTACACCAGGACACTTTCTAATTGGAGACGCTATCATCACAGCACCACAGCCAGAGTACAACAGTGACAAAATCTCATGTCTGGACCGATGGAAGAGGGTACAAGCGTTAATGGGCTCCTTTTGGAAACAATGGAGCAATCAGTACCTCTCACGACTACAACAGCGACCGAAATGGCTGGATGGAGAATCATCCGTAATAGCAATTGGGGACCTGGTCTTAGTAAAAGACGAGAGAATGCCTCCATCAAAATGGATGTTAGCACGAGTTGTACTCTTACACCCCGGAGCTGATAACATAACTCGAGTAGTCACTGTAAAAACACAACACGGCGAACTAAAACGACCTATGAACAAACTCTGCCGCCTCCCAAGCAACATCGTTAACACTGAAGACACCATAATTTAATAATACACAATAATTCTATAATAAAATGCAAAAAAAACATCAATTCATTCACACCAAATGTTTTTCGTTGAAAATATTCAACCGTCATGCCACGTCAAAATCGAATAAACTTACTCCATAAGATGAAGTAAGTGACACATTGCATTTACAAAATACCTTGACAACACAAAACAAAAATAAGCATTAATATAAATGATCGAAAGTAAACAAAATAATAATTAAAAACAATAATAATAATTATTGCAGCACCAACACCATAATACATAGTATACATAATTTAATACGAATTTCATCTCTCACGTCACATTGATCATAACAAACCGAATTCAACTAGCCCAAATACAGCACACTTAGAGTGAAAGAGTCAACTACAATCAGTACCTTACTTTAGTTTCCTTTGTTGAAAACTTTATGTTTGTCCTTATTAATCATTTGTTTTTCCGTAGAAAGAAACAAGCAACCTATGTTCTTTTTTTCGACGATGAATGGTAAGGCAGCGCCCAGAACATGCCACTTGCATAATTCAGCGAAATCTAAAGATGTGCATTGCTCGTGCTCAGCGGATCGTTCGGCGATATGATAGTGCAGTGCAACTGTGAACACAGTTCACGGGGCAGAGAATGTTTATGCAATTCATTAAGTTAAAGTATATTAAAGTAAATCAGTAAAAAATACTAAATAAATGCTTTTGTAAATGTTATGTAAATATTCATGACATGTTTTGTCTATTTTCTTTTTCGAACATCGTGTACATATTGCTGTTACCTTTTTTGACATTTAATATAATACTAATAAAAGAAACGTTTTTTGTTGGGTTAGAATACACGTAACCATCAGAACGCATTTATAATTTGTAGTACGAATAGCTAAAATTATAAACTGAAAACTACACTAAACACTCATGGTCCCCTCGGTTATTTTTGAACTGGTGGAGCAGTTCGGCCTTCAGATCAAAATAGTTTAGCAGAGTGTCTCCTGCGTTTTCCTCGAGGTACTGCCAATACCAACACTCTGCCGGCCCTGTCACCAAATGGTGAAAGTTAGCGAAAACCTGGTCGCTTGACAGGCCGCTCTGACGTTGGAGAGTCACTACCCTGAAAATAAAACTCTTCACGGACATATTTTTATTCGATCCATCAAACTTGATGCCCCATTTATGGACGTCAATCTTTCTCCCTACATCGGAGCGTGAAAACTCCTGGCGGGAAGACTCCTCCTTATGAGACACTTCCCGACCAAAACCATGGGGTGGACTGCCCACTAACTGCTGCTGGGCTGACGTCTGTCTATCGCCCTCAACATTGCGCGAGGCTTGAGGAGGAGATGGACAGTACCAGGCCGACACTTTAGCAACGGTTAGCTGCGCTATGCTTGCTTGAAGATTTTTCATCTCCTCGAGGAGGGTGTTTTGAACCCCCTTCAAGCCTCCGGCGAATATAGTCAGCAATTCTGCCCTATTCTCTCTTATCGCTAAAGAGACCTCTCTTTGAATTTGGGCCGAGACTCGGCCCTCTAGCGATCGAATACCTGGTATGGCCTCCCTTTCTTTCTCTTGGAGCATTCGCTTCCCAACTTGCCGCAGTTGTCGATCCCACCCTGCGAGCTCTCGGGGTGTCAGGTTTAGGTCATCGAAACCCTCAACACTCGTCACAGCACGCTTAAGGGGAGCCCTTGTATGGGATGACTCGCCTACTGCCGGCCCAGGAACTGGCGAAATGCCCAAATTCTGCGTCATTTTACGCGTTACGCGCCCTGCTGGCGACTCCGCTTGTTGAGCCAAAGTTGCCTTAGCAACTGCCCCTTTTCCTTCCATAGCTTTCAACTAATTCAAAAAGATTAGATAAACTCAAAATCTTACCAAAAGGTCTTAACAAAAATTCAAAAAAAAAATTAAATAAAAAACGAAATAGTGGTTAATAAACTGTATAAGAAAATTAAAAGAAATAAAAATTATGAATATTTAAAAATGATAAATAAATTCAAAAAAAAATAAGAATGAAAAAAAAATTATAAAAACTGTTGTGTATTTCAACAAGGTAAAAATAAAAGATAGATCCTCTGAGTAATCGCAATGTTTTAATTTATTCTAGGTAATTGTGATGGTGTGTGAAGTTTTGGGTCGGTTTTCCTGTACCACTCCGCCGGTGCATTTGTTTTGTCGTTGGCGTTTCTGTTCGTCCTGTCCCGTTTGTTTGTCCTAGTCTTGTCTAGTCGTGACTGGGTCTCAGGAACTAGACGAGTGTTGAAAGTATGCCATTCTGCTCCTTACCACTACTTGCCATCTGGTGAATAACCTGATTAAAGGCTGACTAGTAGCTCCGGGCATACTCCCAACACGATCAAGGCTTTCAGACCAATGTTCTTACCTCACGATGAGCCGTACTCTTGGCACTTGCTCATTGGATAGCAATTAGAACACGGGTCTGTCCACCCCAATCCGCTCTGCGTTCTAATATGAACTTCCAATTACCTCACATGATCTTTTGGCGCTAGGCCTTCAGATTGGACAGCCGTCTTCCGTTCATATTAAGAACTCAGAGCTTATGCGGTTATTGAGAGTCGAAGAAAGACAGAAAAGTAAAATTTAAAAAAGGATAAAGAGAGAAAATAAACTAAAAATCGCGAAAAATCAAAACAAGTAAAGAAATCTAAGAAAATGAACAAATCTGTTGCGGGTCCAAGGTAACGACCTTTGCAACTAAAAATCGTTCCCTTGGAAGCGCAACTGGACCGTCTTTATACGTTGGGCGCCATTGTTATGAACCGAGGCTTGGCTACAGGGTCGTCTTCGGAGTAGTGGATGAGGACGGTGGCACGCTCGCGGTTGCACGGCTATCGCTCGTCGGACGGGGGTAGTTCTTGTCACCCCTCACACTAAACCACCTGCTCACAAACAAAATGATCATCCCAGAAAAAAAGAAGAAGAAGATAGGCAGAGAACTAATCGGACGGATGAAAAAAGAAAGGAAAGAGAAGAGAAGAGAAAGATAGGATAGATGAAAAGAAAATCTCAATTACCTTTGCCCTACCAAGGAGAGAGTACAGGAAGTCAGATGCATCTTAACTACCCTAACTATGCTAGCTAATCCTATTCTAATCTAAAACGTAAGCTATACCTTATTCTATATCCCTAATCTTACTTATATCTAACCTAATTCTAGCCTCCTTTGCATCCACTGCTTCCTGATGTCACTCCCTGGTAAGGTTCGTCTCGTTCCTGAGACATGCCAGATGATGTTGGTTCTGGCTCGGCCTACCCACCCTATGTGTCGGACGACACTCCTTTGGCTATCTCTCTGGCCGAAAACAACGAGAGATAGCCCCTTGACCAGAATCCAGTCACTCGTACGTCAAATGTCCTGGTAGAGGAGAGTTCGTACGTCGGCATGTCGCGTCCTCATGTTCGTTGGTCGTCTACGTACCGTCTACGTCATTGCACAGGCGGAGGACGGCCTTCTCAAATCTCCACACACCAAATCAAACTTGCTTTCTACAAATCAACAAATCAAATTCATTTTGTAAATCCACTATAATTCATATATATCTTAAGACTACGTTAAAACCATAATAAAGGAATCCAATGGATACCGGTGTTCTGGAGAGTGAAAATCCTAAACTTACACTAAATGAATTTGCTTTGGCAGAGTTCCTGCCCACAAAAAAAAACAAAAGAAATAAGATGTAATAAAAACTTACGACGTATTAATTGTCGTCTCTCGTCGTCCTGCCGGCAGAACTTGGAGCGATGATCTCTGCAAAATTCAATATTGTTTGGGCTCTACCGCCTCTTTCTCGCGTTTTTACTTTTGGAACACTATATCCTTTCACTATTCTTTTACTCTATTCTCATTCAAAAAAAAACAAAAAAATCTATAAAACTAATCAACTAATTATTAAACTCTACTTCAGGTATTATTACTAATTCACTATCTTGTCTTTTGTTTCACTGTTCACTGCGTTCACTATTATTGGAGATACAATGGCTGGTGACAAGCGGAGCGCTTATGCTTCAGTTGACCTTTACGAAGGTCGCAATATGTCGTTCTTTGTTTCGTCCTTAGTCTGACGGCCGTAGCTTGCTATTGACGTCAACGCCGGTATTGTGCCGTGGGCAATCTGGTGCAGCCAAGTCTACGGTCAATTGTGGAGTCTGTGGGCGACAATGTCGGATTTAAGGATCCCAGGACAAAAAATCAGCAGAGGTGAGGGTCGTCTTTCGACTTAATGCCCCAACCCAATACCTGGTGAAAACAAGGATGTTTTAGGAGGCACACAAACATCACTTCATAGCGTTACCTACCTCTGCTATCTTTTTATCGCTTATTTCAATCTGGTGCCTTCCGTCTTTTTGCAATAAATCCGTATGAAGGTCTCTAGGAATATGCAAAAAGCTTAGTGCACTGTATGTTTTAGTGTCTTTGTAATTATGACTAACTCACCTATATTCTTTTTCTTTTTTTTTCTTTTTGAAGATTAATTAGATAATATTCACTAAGTTTGGCGGATATTAACCACGAATAAACTGTGCTTGCAAAGAAAAACGTTCACCTTGAATTGCTGCTTACTAGCACAGTTGGAATAAACTAGGGTAATGACCCTTAACCGACCTTTCTCAATAAAATTTGAATTCCTATGTATAAATTACATTATATTGCCAGATATATTTGTCTCTTTCCGCTGGTATAGGCTCCTTATCAACCATATCTCTTGCAACATGTTGACCACTTCTTACTTTCCTGAATCATAACACAAACAGCTACTTATTCATAACACTAAAATACATCATACGTAATCTTAATCTATATTGCACTTTCCTAATCCTAATATTGCACTAATCCTAATTGATTTAAAATCCTATCACAGTTCATCTATATTTTCAAAATATGTAACTACTTAAACTTAACCCTACCTTATCATACCTATTATTGCAACATCCCATTTATCGAATCCACTTAATCGATAACGTCTGAAATTATCTGCGAGGTGCGAGCAGGCACGCAGGTGTGACGTGTGCATCGAGTGAGTGCAGTTTTGTTTTCTAATTAAATGTCATTATTGCAAATATTTTGTTTTGGTTCGCGTAATGTGGTGTGGATTATTCAACTTGATCGGCAGGTAAGTGTAATTGTTTAATTATGGTACTCGTATCTTATTTATTGTGTCCAACCATTTAATGATTTCTCATTTCTAGATTTTACGTCGCTGTACCACCGAAGAAGATTATCCGCAGTGGAATGCTCAACAACTTCGTAGAAGTCACCCTTCACGTGGTGCTGGGAATGATTACATAGATCCACAGGTAGGTGCCTACTTATACTCGTTATTATTGGCCTGCGTCTATCAATTGCACTTGGGATTTACCAAATCCAAACAAAATTTAGTTTTGGTCAGGTAAAAAATTTGGAGTCCAATTGAGTCGCACATTGTTGTGTTTGTATGTGCTTGTTGTTATTGCACAAAGTTTCATTTATTGGAGTTTTATCTTGGATTTGATTTCTTATCATTTCTTTATGTTACAGGATGCCACAAATATTTATTTCTGACTTAAACAACGGAAATGTTGTACCCCGCTCCGAAGTTTCATCCATGCCCTATTGACGAAATAGTCGAGGCATTTCATCGACGTCGCAGGTAATAGACATATTGATCTTCATAGATTTTCATTTTACTAATTGTATTTACTTCCTTTAGGTAGGCTGAACAGGTACGCCCAAGTCTTTAGCGGTAGTGTGACTGGGTTTTCCAGCTTTGGGTATGAAAACACTTTAACTTCTCGCCATACTTTTGGTACATATCCCCATTTTAGGCTACTTAGGAATATCTTCTTAAGATGTGGGATTATATATTCTTCACATCTTTGTAGCATCATAGGAAATTTGCCATCAATACCCGGAGATTTATATGGAGAGAAGGAGTTGATAGCCCATCTTATCCTTTCTTCCGTTATAATTTCCGCTATGCTCCGTGTAGTGCTCATATTCCAAGTTATTGTGCTCATTGTTGCATCGTGGAAAGGGAGTCTCAAGGAGGAGCTTAAGCATTTCGTTGCAGGATTCTGTCCACTTGCCGATAGGATCCTTAAGAGATCCCAAGGATACTGGTTCTTTAGCAAGTATTTTCCTGAGCCTAGCTGAGTCTGTGGTGTTTTCATGCCCTACATGTCAGCATCCGTTCCAACGCTCTCCCCATCCCATACTACAAGATTGGCGAAAGGGTTCAGAATAAGATTTTCTTCTTCTTCCGTCAGTCGTTCCGTTTGGGGATCGGTATTTATAGAGTCAGTGGTGCCCAATCCCTGCACCTTAGTCTCTTTTGTTTTGTTTTGTTTGTTTGGTTTGTTAGTTTTGTTCATTTTTAAATCCCACGAGTAAGGGGGAAGGAAGGTTCATCTGCACTCACCCCCTGTACGCTGGTAAGGGGAATTAGGGTTAAAACTGGAGGTCCCCAGGTATCCAGAGTTTGCACTAGCGACTGAGCACTCCCTCAGCCATGCAGGTCTCGGCGCGGCGAACCTTACCTTGGATTTGATGCCTTTTAGTTTTCCACCCCCTCTTTGGCGATTAACAACAGAGAGGGGAGTACTTAAGCCCCACCACCACGACAAGGTAGGCAATCAATCGGGGGGTAGGTAAAAGAGGTAGTTTGGTTCCCTTTTTGGCGAGTTCGTCAGCCGTAAAGCAATAAGAGCGGCTGTCAATTCCGGTTTGGGCAATGTTAACTCGCTGTCTCCATCCGCTTTTAGAGGTGCAATTCGGTTTTTGGCACACAGGAACCTGACTTGGATTTGGCCACATGTCGCAGAGCTTCGCAGAAACGCAACAGTACCGTAAGCCTTAATACTGGCGTCTGCGAAAACGTGAATTTGGATCAGAACTTCGCTAGAGGGACTCGAAAAAGCAGCTCTTGGAAACATCATGTGTCTCAGCTTTACACAATCTTCCCACTCATTTAACAAATCGCTGGTACATATTTGGTCCTAAAGTACCTTCTTCTTCCATAAGATCTGAAAGAGAATCTTTAATTTAACAATGGTAGGACCAAGAATACCTAAGGGATCGAAAATCCTGGCAATCGCTTGCAAAACATTGCGTTTAGTTCCTCTTGCCACATTAGAACTGAGCATAGCTTCCAGGGAATCCATAGGCACAGATAGTTCATCGGTATGGACGAACCAAGAAAGTCCTAGCACCTTTTGCACGGCTGGCTGATCAATAGACTTCATCACATTTCGAACTCTTGCGCTGTTGGAATTCCACTTATTCATCGATGCTCTTTTAAAAATATTAGTGGCTTCACTACAGGTCCGCAACGCTTCATCTTCTGTGTCAGTGCTGATGGCTAAATCGTCCATATAGATGTTCTTCAATGCCGCACATGTTTCAGCAAATTGATGTTTTTCACTCGCAAGATGATTTTGGATGGTAGCACACAAGAGGAAGGGGCTGCTATTTATCCCAAACGTAACCCTGGTCATCCTGAATTCAAAGCACTTTGGCATATAAGAGCCCGATGTCACTCCGTTCGCAAACCATAAGAAGCGATGGCTATCACGATCATCGACATGCAGCATAATTTGAAGGAAAGCCTTTTCTATGTCCTCAACTACACCATAGGGACCCAAGCGAAAATCGAGCAATACCATAATCACGTCCGGCAACAAATTGGCTCCAGTCCAAAGCAGATCGTTAAGAGACCGCGTATTCGCTTCATGTGCAGAGGCGTCGAACACCACGCGCAATTTTGTTGAAAGCCTTTCTTCCTTGTATACTGGCCGATGTGGTAAATAAAATACCAGCTGATTGTTCTGCTTCTCTAACTTCTGTACCGGTTCCGCAAACCCCTCGTTGATTAGTTTCTGTATGGCAGTGTCGTACTCCAACCGTTTTGCAATGTCTCTAGACAAGCGACGGTAGAGCACGTCCAGTCGTTTGTATGCTTGAGCTTTATTGTTATGCAAAATTGAGTCAGGATCTTTCCAGGGCCAACTTAGCCACGTAACGTGACCCTTCCCTCGCAATGCACTTGTCAATCAAACTCCTTGTAAGTGTAGAATTCTCTTCTTCGTTGTTCAGAATGCCAATTGTTTCAAGCGACCAGAAATCGTGGGCAGCCTCCGGTATATACGCCAAACTCAGAAGGTTACTAGAAGAAAAACGAGGATTTTCATTAAACGTAGCCATGCTTTCACTTACAGATGTGTGAATTCCCTGCAGTGCCCAACCGAATACAGTCTCAATTGCTCTCAAACGCTTTGTAAGACGACGTTGCTTTCCTGTTATGACAGACCAGTAAAAATCTGAGCCGATGAGAAGGCTTAAACCGTCTTCAAACTCGATGTCCTTCGGCCGAGCGTCAGCTAATTGTATGCTTCTGAAAAGTGCACAATCTTCTTGAGGTACTTCCAACACGTCGACACAAATCTCTGGTACCGCTACAGCTTCTAAAGAGACATTTTCGCCGTCGTTCAGTTCACTGCATAGATTAATTTTAACTTTATTAAATGTTTGCAAAGAATTAACCTTCTTGCTTCCAAATGGTATGAAAGACAGTTTAACCTCTCCCAAACATTTTAGCTTTAATTTCTTTGCGACGCTTTGACGAATGTAGGTGTACTGACTGCCACCATCTATAATCGCGCGAATGGATAGAACACGATTATTCTCTTGCGCAGTGCACCTCACAGTTTTCAAGAAAATATTAAATTTAATATTATGTGCGCACAAATTCAGAGTATTACTTTTCGTTGCACTTGACACTTGACTGCTTTCTTCTTCATTCCTCTTCGCTTTCACTCTGGAAGAGCTTTCGAAATTCGGGTCGCACATAGAAGTCATATGCTTACCGTGACATTTGTTGCATGAGAGAAATCTTCCGCTTCTGCATTTTTTCGACGAGTGTCCGCGCTTTGCACAACGGAAACATCGACCACTTGTACGCAGTGTGTTTCTTTTCTCCGACAGAGGAATGTTGCTGTCACATTCTTTCGTCTTGTGACCTGTAGATTTGCAAAAGAGACAAGAGGTGTCGTCGTTCACCACTATTAAACTTGATGCTGATGTTAAAGTAGATGTTTTCGGCTTTGCATTCGTATGTGAAACACCGCTTCTCTCCAACGATTCAACCTTCATCGCTGCCAATTTGAGAAAGAGAAGACTCACTTCTGTTGGAAGATGGTTCTGCTTGATCCTGTTCCTCCCCCTGCTCTACTTGTCTATGATAATCGATTCGCAACTCAACTGGCAGACAACGTAAAAGAATTGACCGAAGCATGACGTAATAATGACTGCTGGGCACTTGCAATGCGGTAAGGGAACGAGTGCACGCTATGACCTTCCCATATAGATTACGAAGTCCACCAACATCGGCTCGATCTCGAACATTGCTAAGATTTATTAGCTGCTGAATATGGTTATCTATGAGCTTATCGGTATTTCCATACTG
This sequence comes from Portevinia maculata, assembly GCA_949715645.1. NCBI lineage: Eukaryota > Metazoa > Arthropoda > Insecta > Diptera > Syrphidae > Portevinia > Portevinia maculata. The sequence continues at coordinate 39,030,298 of OX454528.1, forward strand.
CTCCTGCAGCAAGGAAACGGCGGCTTCATAGCACTTCTCAGAAGGCTTAAAACCAGCAATAGTTTTCTTAGCTTCACCTGTCAGTACCGATTCTAAGTAGTTGAATTTTTCAGGAGGTGACAAGTTCGAATTTCCGTGTACTGCACTCCGAAACTGCTCCCAGAATGGCAGTTGGTTGCCGAAACTGCCATCAAAGAGCTTAAGAGGAAGTTTGGCCAGTTTAGATCCACAATTAAATGACTTCGTACTCAGAGAGTTGTCACCTGGTTCGACGGAAGTAAGAATTGGATTCTGTTTTTGGCGCAGTTTAGCCAAACGCATATTTAGACGAGCGAGTACACCGATAGCCTGGTCTTGGTATTCAACGATTTTTTCAGGAGGATCGTCAGACTTAAGTAACCCCTTTTGTTTGAGGTCTTCGTTAATCGTATTCAAGCTATCATTTACAGCTGTCAGCCTTTGAATTAGAGACACGGGTCCTCCTCGATTTCGTCGAATTGAAGCGTATTAGCTTCCGTAAGTTGCGAGCTATTATCTTTTAAATAATCGGCAGCGGTTTTGGCAATTTTCGTCACTTGCCCTCTATATGCTGCACGTGCTGATAACTCCATTTTGAAAAGCGAGTGGCAAAACCCGAACAAAACTTATTTTCTTTTTTTTACCGATTTTCCTATCCCGGGTTTCGGCACCAAATGTGAAATAAAACATAGGCACGGGCTACAGTCCGCTTGGGCGAACTGTTGGATACCCTATTCTTATTCCTATCCCTCATAAGTGGGCGTGACAAAAGTCTAAGTATGGTTGAATTGTTAAGAACGCTCTACATATTTTGTTATATAACATTTAAAGGATTTTATCAAAAAAAAACGCTCCCTAGCTCAAACTTGGGTGTTTCAATAAAATTGTTTTATTTAATTGTGGGCGTGTCAGTAGGCGGATTTAAAAAAAATTAACACATGAGAATAAAGGGCCCCTAGAGAGTATATATTATAAATTTCAGCTCCCTAGCTCAAACTTTGAATTTTCCAAAAAAAAAAAAAAAAATTGTTGGCGTGTGAGTGGGCGGATTTTGAAAATATTTACACATGAGCATAAAGGGCCCATAGAGAGTATATATTATAAATTTCAGCTCCCTAGCTCAAACTTTGGATTTTCAAAAATTAATATACCTACCCTTAGATAGGGTATAAAAGAAATATTTTATTTATTTGTGGGCGTGTCAGTGGGTGGATTTTGAAATTTTTTTATCCCGAGCAGTTTTAGGAGTCATAGATCATATATAAAAAATTTCAGCTTTCGAGCTCAAAATTCGATTTTTTCCAAAATTTTGTTTTTTTGAGTTTGTGGGCGTGTCTGTGGGCGGATTTCAAAAATTCGTAAACTTGATTATTTCGGGACCCTAGAGAGTATATAGTTAAAATTTCAGCTCTCTAGGTCCAGATTAATGGCCTAATTTTTGCCGACAGACGGACGGACGGACGGACGGACGGACATGGCTAGATCGACATTACTATCGATGCTGATCATAAATATAGTAACTTTTAGGGGTCTACGGGCAATATTAAGGTATGTTACAAACTATGCGTCAAAATTAATATACCCTTAGAATAGGGTATAAAAAGAGGGACCCGTAGAAAATGAACAAGTAAAATATCTTTATTACAAGTGAAATTCAATATGGAAAAAATGTTAAGGTTAATGATTAAAATTGCAACTAACTCAATTCACGTTTTCAAAGCCCTTTTATGTATTGTTTTATAGAAAATGAAAGAGAGAGATGAATATGAATAAAGAATAAAGCAGCTTAGAGAAGTTCGAAAATACAGGGTGATCTATTATTTTTTAACAGTTCTCTCGATTGCAGATAGCTTGAACAAAAGTTTGCAGGTAGCGATTGGGATACCCAGAGAACCCTTTTCAGGTAAAAGAGGTTAGGTTAGGATAGGTTGCTGGGTTGACGGGGCAGGAGAGTCCTGCTCCCGTAACACTTAGGTCTATGTAGACCCTTTGTGATACCCTGGAGGTTATGATTCCCTTAATTGGGACCAATGAAAAGCCTAACGGGCTTACAAACCATCCCGATGCGTTGATGAACTTGCGCAAGTCGTTTACAGCCTTGCCGGAGAGTTCTTCTAAGTCCAGGAAGAAATATCTGCCAAGGACATTGTTTCTTATATGACAGAGTACAGGACAGTAACAGAGGAAATGAGAGGTATCCTCATTCACCTCCTCGTCCCCGCAACCTCTGCAGAGTTCATCTGTGCTGAGCTTCAATTTCTTTGCATGGTAGCCCAGCATGTTGTGTCCGGTGATAACACCTGTGAGAGAGGACAAAGACTTTTTGTTCATTTGAAGGATTCTCTCGGTCTTTCGTTTGTCTTATTTTTTTTCCTGGTAATGACACAGGAGTCAAGGGCACTCCATCTTTCGTTAGCTGTCATCAGCGTTTTATCACCAATCACCTGTTTAAGGTAACAGGGTGGGGTTTTTACCATTGTGTCAGCCTCTCTTAATTCAAGGAAGGATCCTTTTCTTGCCAGTTCATCGGCTCTTTCATTTCCCGGGACACCAATGTGTCCGGGGACCCAGCAGAGTCTTACACTGTGCTGTGCGCCAAGAGCCCGCGCTCTTCGCGACAGCGACTATGCCCACTATCTGAAGACGTCGATGACTTACACGCACTTACACCAGGACACTTTCTAATTGGAGACGCTATCATCACAGCACCACAGCCAGAGTACAACAGTGACAAAATCTCATGTCTGGACCGATGGAAGAGGGTACAAGCGTTAATGGGCTCCTTTTGGAAACAATGGAGCAATCAGTACCTCTCACGACTACAACAGCGACCGAAATGGCTGGATGGAGAATCATCCGTAATAGCAATTGGGGACCTGGTCTTAGTAAAAGACGAGAGAATGCCTCCATCAAAATGGATGTTAGCACGAGTTGTACTCTTACACCCCGGAGCTGATAACATAACTCGAGTAGTCACTGTAAAAACACAACACGGCGAACTAAAACGACCTATGAACAAACTCTGCCGCCTCCCAAGCAACATCGTTAACACTGAAGACACCATAATTTAATAATACACAATAATTCTATAATAAAATGCAAAAAAAAAACATCAATTCATTCACACCAAATGTTTTTCGTTGAAAATATTCAACCGTCATGCCACGTCAAAATCGAATAAACTTACTCCATAAGATGAAGTAAGTGACACATTGCATTTACAAAATACCTTGACAACACAAAACAAAAATAAGCATTAATATAAATGGTCGAAAGTAAACAAAATAATAATTAAAAACAATAATAATAATTATTGCAGCACCACCATGTATTATGGACATAGTATACATAATTTAATACGAATTTCATCTCTCACGTCACATTGATCATAACAAACCGAATTCAACTAGCCCAAATACAGCACACTTAGAGTGAAAGAGTCAACTACAATCAGTACCTTACTTTAGTTTCCTTTGTTGAAAACTTTATGTTTGTCCTTATTAATCATTTGTTTTTCCGTAGAAAGAAACAAGCAACCTATGTTCTTTTTTTCGACGATGAATGGTAAGGCAGCGCCCAGAACATGCCACTTGCATAATTCAGCGAAATCTAAAGATGTGCATTGCTCGTGCTCAGCGGATCGTTCGACGATATGATAGTGCAGTGCAACTGTGAACACAGTTCACGGGGCAGAGAATGTTTATGCAATTCATTAAGTTAAAGTATATTAAAGTAAATCAGTAAAAAATACTAAATAAATGCTTTTGTAAATGTTATGTAAATATTCATGACATGTTTTGTTTATTTTCTTTTTCGAACATCGTGTACATATTGCTGTTACCTTTTTGGACATTTAATATAATACTAATAAAAGAAACGTTTTTTGTTGGGTTAGAATACACGTAACCATCAGAACGCATTTATAATTTGTAGTACGAATAGCTAAAATTATAAACTGAAAACTACACTAAACACTCATGGCCCCCTCGGTTATTTTTGAACTGGTGGAGCAGTTCGGCCTTCAGATCAAAATAGTTTAGCAGAGTGTCTCCTGCGTTTTCCTCGAGGTACTGCCAATACCAACACTCTGCCGGCCCTGTCACCAAATGGTGAAAGTTAGCGAAAACCTGGTCGCTTGACAGGCCGCTCTGACGTTGGAGAGTCTCTACCCTGAAAATAAAACTCTCCACGGACATATTTTTATTCGATCCATCAAACTTGATGCCCCATTTATGGACGTCAATCTTTCTCCCTACATCGGAGCGTGAAAACTCCTGGCGGGAAGACTCCTCCCTATGAGACTCTTCCCGACCAAAACCATAGGGTGGACTGCCCACTAACTGCTGCTGGGCTGACGTCTGTCTATCGCCCTCAACATTGCGCGAGGCTTGAGGAGGAGATGGACTGGTACTGGCCGACACTTTAGCAACGGTTAGCTGCGCTATGCTTGCTTGAAGATTTTTCATCTCCTCGAGGAGGGTGTTTTGAACCCCCTTCAAGCCTCCGGCGAATATAGTCAGCAATTCTGCCCTATTCTCTCTTATCGCTAAAGAGACCTCTCTTTGAATTTGGGCCGAGACTCGGTCCTCTAGCGATCGAATACCTGGTATGGCCTCCCTTTCTTTCTCTTGGAGCATTCGCTTCCCAACTTGCCGCAGTTGTCGATCCCACCCTGCGAGCTCTCGGGGTGTCAGGTTTAGGTCATCGAAACCCTCAACACTCGTCACAGCACGCTTAAGGGGAGCCCTTGTATGGGATGACTCGCCTACTGCCGGCCCAGGAACTGGCGAAATGCCCAAATTCTGCGTCATTTTACGCGTTACGCGCCCTGCTGGCGACTCCGCTTGTTGAGCCAAAGTTGCCTTAGCAACTGCCCCTTTTCCTTCCATAGCTTTCAACTAATTCAAAAAGATTAGATAAACTCAAAATCTTACCAAAAGGTCTTAACAAAAATTCAAAAAAAATTTAAATAAAAAACGAAATAGTGGTTAATAAACTGTATAAGAAAATTAAAAGAAATAAAAATTATGAATATTTAAAAATGATAAATAAATTCAAAAAAAAATAAGAATGAAAAAAAAATTATAAAAACTGTTGTGTATTTCAACAAGGTAAAAATAAAAGATAGATCCTCTGAGTAATCGCAATGTTTTATTTTATTCTAGGTAATTGTGATGGTGTGTGAAGTTTTGGGTCGGTTTTCCTGTACCACTCCGCCGGTGCATTTGTTTTGTCGTTGGCGTTTCTGTTCGTCCTGTCACGTTTGTTTGTCCTAGTCTTGTCTAGTCGTGACTGGGTCTCAGGAACTAGACGAATGTTGAAAGTATGCCATTCTGCTCCTTACCACTACTTGCCATCTGGTGAATAACCTGATTAAAGGCTGACTAGTAGCTCCGGGCATACTCCCATCACGATCAAGGCTTTCAGACCAATGTTCTTACCTCACGATGAGCCGTACTCTTGGCACTTGCTCATTGGATAGCAATTAGAACACGGGTCTGTCCACCCCAATCCGCTCTGCGTTCTAATATGAACTTCCAATTACCTCACATGATCTTTTGGCGCTAGGCCTTCAGATTGGACAGCCGTCTTCCGTTCATATTAAGAACTCAGAGCTTATGCGGTTATTGAGAGTCGAAGAAAGACAGAAAAGTAAAATTTAAAAAAGGATAAAGAGAGAAAATAAACTAAAAATCGCGAAAAATCAAAACAAGTAAAGAAATCTAAGAAAATGAACAAATCTGTTGCGGGTCCAAGGTAACGACCTTTGCAACTAAAAATCGTTCCCTTGGAAGCGCAACTGGACCGTCTTTATACGTTGGGCGCCATTGTTATGAACCGAGGCTTGGCTACAGGGTCGTCTTCGGAGTAGTGGATGAGGACGGTGGCACGCTCGCGGTTGCACGGCTATCGCTCGTCGGACGGGGGTAGTTCTTGTCACCCCTCACACTAAACCACCTGCTCACAAACAAAATGATCATCCCAGAAAAAAAGAAGAAGAAGATAGGCAGAGAACTAATCGGACGGATGAAAAAAGAAAGGAAAGAGAAGAGAAGAGAAAGATAGGATAGATGAAAAGAAAATCTCAATTACCTTTGCCCTACCAAGGAGAGAGTACAGGAAGTCAGATGCATCTTAACTACCCTAACTATGCTAGCTAATCCTATTCTAATCTAAAACGTAAGCTATACCTTATTCTATATCCCTAATCTTACTTATATCTAACCTAATTCTAGCCTCCTTTGCATCCACTGCTTCCTGATGTCACTCCCTGGTAAGGTTCGTCTCGTTCCTGAGACATGCCAGATGATGTTGGTTCTGGCTCGGCCTACCCACCCTATGTGTCGGACGACACTCCTTTGGCTATCTCTCTGGCCGAAAACAACGAGAGATAGCCCCTTGACCAGAATCCAGTCACTCGTACGTCAAATGTCCTGGTAGAGGAGAGTTCGTACGTCGGCACGTCGCGTCCTCATGTTCGTTGGTCGTCTACGTACCGTCTACGTCATTGCACAGGCGGAAGGACGGCCTTCCCAAATCTCCACACACCAAATCAAACTTGCTTTCTACAAATCAACAAATCAAATTCATTTTGTAAATCCACTATAATTCATATATATCTTAAGACTACGTTAAAACCATAATAAAGGAATCCAATGGATACCGGTGTTCTGGAGAGTGAAAATCCTAAACTTACACTAAATGAATTTGCTTTGGCAGAGTTCCTGCCCACAAAAAAAACAAAAGAAATAAGATGTAATAAAAACTTACGACGTATTAATTGTCGTCCCTCGTCGTCCTGCCGGCAGAACTTGGAGCGATGATCTCTGCAAAATTCAATATTGTTTGGGCTCTACCGCCTCTTTCTCGCGTTTTCACTTTTGGAACACTATATCCTTTCACTATTCTTTTACTCTATTCTCATTCAAAAAAAAACAAAAAAATCTATAAAACTAATCAACTAATTATTAAACTCTACTTCAGGTATTATTACTAATTCATTATCTTGTCTTTTGTTTCACTGTTCACTGCGTTCACTATTATTGGAGATACAATGGCTGGTGACAAGCGGAGCGCTTATGCTTCAGTTGACCTTTACGAAGGTCGCAATATGTCGTTCTTTGTTTCGTCCTTAGTCTGACGGCCGCAGCTTGCTATTGACGTCAACGCCGGTATTGTGCCGTGGGCAATCTGGCGCAGCCAAGTCTACGGTCAATTGTGGAGTCTATGGGCGACAATGTCGGATTTAAGGATCCCAGGACAAAAAATCAGCAGAGGTGAGGGTCGTCTTTCGACTTAATGCCCCAACCCAATATCTGGTGAAAACAAGGATGTTTTAGGAGGCACACAAACATCACTTCATAGCGTTACCTACCTCTGCTATCTTTTTATTGCTTATTTCAATCTGGTGCCTTCCGTCTTTTTGCAATAAATCCGTATGAAGGTCTCTAGGAATATGCAAAAAGCTTAGTGCACTGTATGTTTTAGTGTCTTTGTAATTATGACTAACTCACCTATATTCTTTTTCTTTTTTTTTTCTTTTTGAAGATTAATTAGATAATATTCACTAAGTTTGGCAGATATTAACCACGAATAAACTGTGCTTGCAAAGAAAAACGTTCACCTTGAATTGCTGCTTACTAGCACAGTTGGAATAAACTAGGGTAATGACCCTTAACCGACCTTTCTCAATAAAATTTGAATTCCTATGTATAAATTACATTATATTGCCAGATATATTTGTCTCTTTCCGCTGGTATAGGCTCCTTATCAACCATATCTCTTGCAACATGTTGACCACTTCTTACTTTCCAGAATCATAACACAAACAGCTACTTATTCATAACACTAAAATACATCATACGTAATCTTAATCTATATTGCACTTTCCTAATCCTAATATTGCACTAATCCTAATTGATTTAAAATCCTATCACAGTTCATCTATATTTTCAAAATATGTAACTACTTAAACTTAACCCTACCTTATCATACCTATTATTGCAACATCCCATTTATCGAATCCACTTAATCGATAACGTCTGAAATTATCTGCGAGGTGCGAGCAGGCACGCAGGTGTGACGTGTGCATCGAGTGAGTGCAGTTTTGTTTTCTAATTAAATGTCATTATTGCAAATATTTTGTTTTGGTTCGCGTAATGTGGTGTGGATTATTCAACTTGATCGGCAGGTAAGTGTAATTGTTTAATTATGGTACTCGTATCTTATTTATTGTGTCCAACCATTTAATGATTTCTCATTTCTAGATTTTACGTCGCTGTACCACCGAAGAAGATTATACGCAGTGGAATGCTCAACAACTTCGTAGAAGTCACCCTTCACGTGGTGCTGGGAATGATTACATAGATCCACAGGTAGGTGCCTACTTATACTCGTTATTATTGGCCTGCGTCTATCAATTGCACTTGGGATTTACCAAATCCAAACAAAATTTAGTTTTGGTCAGGTAAAAAATTTGGAGTCCAATTGAGTCGCACATTGTTGTGTTTGTATGTGCTTGTTGTTATTGCACAAAGTTTCATTTATTGGAGTTTTATCTTGGATTTGATTTCTTATCATTTCTTTATGTTACAGGATGCCACAAATATTTATTTCTGACTTAAACAACGGAAATGTTGTACCCCGCTCCGAAGTTTCATCCATGCCCTATTGACGAAATAGTCGAGGCATTTCATCGACGTCGCAGGTAATAGACATATTGAATTTCATAGATTTTCATTTTACTAATTGTATTTACTTCCTTTAGGTAGGCTGAACAGGTACGCCCAAGTCTTTAGCGGTAGTGTGACTGGGTTTTCCAGCTTTGGGTATGAAAACACTTTAACTTCTCGCCATACTTTTGGTACATATCCCCATTTTAGGCTACTTAGGAATATCTTCTTAAGATGTGGGATTATATATTCTTCACATCTTTGTAGCATCATAGGAAATTTGCCATCAATACCCGGAGATTTATATGGAGAGAAGGAGTTGATAGCCCATCTTATCCTTCCTTCCGTTATAATTTCCGCTATGCTCCGTGTAGTGCTCATATTCCAAGTTATTGTGCTCATTGTTGCATCGTGGAAAGGGAGTCTCAAGGAGGAGCTTAAGCATTTCGTTGCAGGATTCTGTCCACTTGCCGATAGGATCCTTAAGAGATCCCAAGGATACTGGTTCTTTAGCAAGTATTTTCCTGAGCCTAGCTGAGTCTGTGGTGTTTTCATGCCCTACATGTCAGCATCCGTTCCAACGCTCTCCCCATCCCTCTCCCCATCCCATACTACAAGATTGGCGAAAGGGTTCAGAATAAGATTTTCTTCTTCTTCCGTCAGTCGTTCCGTTTGGGGATCGGTATTTATAGAGTCAGTGGTGCCCGATCCCTGCACCTTAGTCTCTTTTGTTTTGTTTTGTTTGTTTGGTTTGTTAGTTTTGTTCATTTTTAAATCCCACGAGTAAGGGGGAAGGAAGGTTCATCTGCACTCACCCCCTGTACGCTGGTAAGGGGAATTAGGGTTAAAACTGGAGGTCCCCAGGTATCCAGAGTTTGCACTAGCGACTGAGCACTCCCTCAGCCATGCAGGTCTCGGCGCGGCGAACCTTACCTTGGATTTGATGCCTTTTAGTTTTCCACCCCCTCTTTGGCGATTAACAACAGAGAGGGGAGTACTTAAGCCCCACCACCACGACAAGGTAGGCAATCAATCGGGGGGTAGGTAAAAGAGGTAGTTTGGTTCCCTTTTTGGCGAGTTGGTCAGCCGTAAAGCAATAAGAGCGGCTGTCAACTCCAGTTTGGGCAATGTTAACTCGCTGTCTCCATCCGCTTTTAGAGGTGCAATTCGGTTTTTGGCACACAGGAACCTGACTTGGATTTGGCCACATGTCGCAGAGCTTCGCAGAAACGCAACAGTACCGTAAGCCTTAATACTGGCGTCTGCGAAAACGTGAATTTGGATCAGAACTTCGCTAGAGGGACTCGAAAAAGCAGCTCTTGGAAACATCATGTGTCTCAGCTTTACACAATCTTCCCACTCATTTAACAAATCGCTGGTAAGTACATATTTGGTCCTAAAGTACCTTCTTCTTCCATAAGATCTGAAAGAGAATCTTTAATTTAACAATGGTAGGACCAAGAATACCTAAGGGATCGAAAATCCTGGCAATCGCTTGCAAAACATTGCGTTTAGTTCCTCTTGCCACATTAGAACTGAGCATAGCTTCCAGGGAATCCATAGGCACAGATAGTTCATCGGTATGGACGAACCAAGAAAGTCCTAGCACCTTTTGCACGGCTGGCTGATCAATAGACTTCATCACATTTCGAACTCTTGCGCTGTTGGAATTCCACTTATGCAAATTCATCGATGCTCTTTTAAAAATATTAGTGGCTTCACTACAGGTCCGCAACGCTTCATCTTCTGTGTCAGTGCTGATGGCTAAATCGTCCATATAGATGTTCTTCAATGCCGCACATGTTTCAGCAAATTGATGTTTTTCACTCGCAAGATGATTTTGGATGGTAGCACACAAGAGGAAGGGGCTGCTATTTATCCCAAACGTAACCCTGGTCATCCTGAATTCAAAGCACTTTGGCATATAAGAGCCCGATGTCACTCCGTTCGCAAACCATAAGAAGCGATGGCTATCACGATCATCGACATGCAGCATAATTTGAAGGAAAGCCTTTTCTATGTCCTCAACTACACCATAGGGACCCAAGCGAAAATCGAGCAATACCATAATCACGTCCGGCAACAAATTGGCTCCAGTCCAAAGCAGATCGTTAAGAGACCGCGTATTCGCTTCATGTGCAGAGGCGTCGAACACCACGCGTAATTTTGTTGAAAGACTTTCTTCCTTGTATACTGGCCGATGTGGTAAATAAAATACCAGCTGATTGTTCTGCTTCTCTAACTTCTGTACCGGTTCCGCAAACCCCTCGTTGATTAGTTTCTGTATGGCAGTGTCGTACTCCAACCGTTTTGCAATGTCTCTAGACAAGCGACGGTAGAGCACGTCCAGTCGTTTGTATGCTTGAGCTTTATTGTTATGCAAAATTGAGTCAGGATCTTTCCAGGACCAACTTAGCCACGTAACGTGACACTTCCCTCGCAATGCACTTGTCAATCAAACTCCTTGTAAGTGTAGAATTCTCTTCTTCGTTGTTCAGAATGCCAATTGTTTCAACCGACCAGAAATCGTGGGCAGCCTCCGGTATATACGCCAAACTCAGAAGGTTACTAGAAGAAAAACGAGGATTTTCATTAAACGTAGCCATGCTTTCACTTACAGATGTGTGAATTCCCTGCAGTGCCCAACCGAATACCGTCTCAATTGCTCTCAAACGCTTTGTAAGACGACGTTGCTTTCCTGTTATGACAGACCAGTAAAAATCTGAGCCGATGAGAAGGCTTAAACCGTCTTCAAACTCGATGTCCTTCGGCCGAGCGTCAGCTAATTGTATGCTTCTGAAAAGTGCACAATCTTCTTGAGGTACTTCCAACACGTCGACACAAATCTCTGGTACCGCTACAGCTTCTAAAGAGACATTTTCGCCGTCGTTCAGTTCACTGCATAGATTAATTTTAACTTTATTAAATGTTTGCAAAGAATTAACCTTCTTGCTTCCAAATGGTATGAAAGACAGTTTAACCTCTCCCAAATATTTTAGCTTTAATTTCTTTGCGACGCTTTGACGAATGTAGGTGTACTGACTGCCACCATCTATAATCGCGCGAATGGATAGAACACGATTATTCTCTTGCGCAGTGCACCTCACAGTTTTCAAGAAAATATTAGATTTAATATTATGTGCGGACAAATTCAGAGTATTACTTTTCGTTGCACTTGACACTTGACTGCTTTCTTCTTCATTCCTCTTCGCTTTCACTCTGGAAGAGCTTTCGAAATTCGGGTCGCACATAGAAGTCATATGCTTACCGTGACATTTGTTGCATGAGAGAAATCTTCCGCTTCTGCATTTTTTCGACGAGTGTCCGCGCTTTGCACAACGGAAACATCGACCACTTGTACGCAGTGTGTTTCTTTTCTCCGACAGAGGAATGTTGCTGTCACATTCTTTCGTCTTGTGACCTGTAGATTTGCAAAAGAGACAAGAGGTGTCGTCGTTCACCACTATTAAACTTGATGCTGATGTTAAAGTAGATGTTTTCGGCTTTGCATTCGTATGTGAAACACCGCTTCTCTCCAACGATTCAACCTCCCGTTTAAGAAACCGCAAAATATTTTTCACTTCATCGCTGCCAATTTGAGAAAGAGAAGACTCACTTCTGTTGGAAGATGGTTCTGCTTGATCCTGTTCCTCCCCCTGCTCTACTTGTCTATGATAATCGATTCGCAAGTCAACTGGCAGACAACGTAAAAGAATTGACCGAAGCATGACGTAATAATGACTGCTGGGCACTTGCAATGCGGTAAGGGAACGAGTGCACGCTATGACCTTCCCATATAGATTACGAAGTCCACCAACATCGGCTCGATCTCGAACATTGCTAAGATTTATTAGCTGCTGAATATGGTTATCTATGAGCTTATCGGTATTTCCATACTGCTCCTGCAGCAAGGAAACGGCGGCTTCATAGCACTTCTCAGAAGGCTTAAAACCAGCAATAGTTTTCTTAGCTTCACCTGTCAGTACCGATTCTAAGTAGTTGAATTTTTCAGGAGGTGACAGGTTCGAATTTCCGTGTACTGCACTCCGAAACTGCTCCCAGAATGGCAGTTAGTTGCCGAAACTGCCATCAAAGAGCTTAAGAGGAAGTTTGGCCAGTTTAGATCCACAATTAAATGACTTCGTACTCAGAGAGTTGTCACCTGGTTCGACGGAAGTAAGAATTGGATTCTGTTTTTGGCGCAGTTTAGCCAAACGCATATTTAGACGAGCGAGTACACCGATAGCCTGGTCTTGGTATTCAACGATTTTTTCAGGAGGATCGTCAGACTTAAGTAACCCCTTTTGTTTGAGGTCTTCGTTAATCGTATTCAAGCTATCATTTACAGCTGTCAGCCTTTGAATTAGAGACACGGGTCCTCCTCGATTTCGTCGAATTGAAGCGTATTAGCTTCCGTAAGTTGCGAGCTATTATCTTTTAAATAATCGGCAGCGGTTTTGGCAATTTTCGTCACTTGCCCTCTATATGCTGCACGTGCTGATAACTCCATTTTGAAAAGCGAGTGGCAAAACCCGAACAAAACTTATTTTCTTTTTTTTACCGATTTTCCTATCCCGGGTTTCGGCACCAAATGTGAAATAAAACATAGGCACGGGCTACAATCCGCTTGGGCGAACTGTTGGATACCCTATTCTTATTCCTATCCCTCATAAGTGGGCGTGACAAAAGTCTAAGTATGATTGAATTGTTAAGAACGCTCTACATATTTTGTTATATAACATTTAAAGGATTTTATCAAAAAAAAACGCTCCCTAGCTCAAACTTGGGTGTTTCAATAAAATTGTTTTATTTAATTGTGGGCGTGTCAGTAAGCGGATTTAAAAAAAATTAACACATGAGAATAAAGGGCCCCTAGAGAGTATATATTATAAATTTCAGCTCCCTAGCTCAAACTTTGAATTTTCCAAAAAAAAAAAAATTAATTGTTGGCGTGTGAGTGGGCGGATTTTGAAAATATTTACACATGAGCATAAAGGGCCCATAGAGAGTATATATTATAAATTTCAGCTCCCTAGCTCAAACTTTGGATTTTCAAAAATTAATATACCTACCCTTAGAATAGGGTATAAAAGAAATATTTTATTTATTTGTGGGCGTGTCAGTGGGTGGATTTTGAAATTTTTTTTATCCCGAGCAGTTTTAGGAGTCATAGATCATATATAAAAAATTTCAGCTTTCGAGCTCAAAATTCGATTTTTTCCAAAATTTTGTTTTTTGAGTTTGTGGGCGTGTCTGTGGGCGGATTTCAAAAATTCGTAAACTTGATTATTTCGGGACCCTAGAGAGTATATAGTTAAAATTTCAGCTCTCTAGGTCCAGATTAAAGGCCTAATTTTTGCCGACAGACGGACGGACGGACATGGCTAGATCGACATTACTATCGATGCTGATCATAAATATAGTAACTTTTAGGGGTCTACAGGCAATATTAAGGTATGTTACAAACTATGCGTCAAAATTAATATACCCTTAGAATAGGGTATAAAAAGAGTTACCCGTAGAAAATGAACAAGTAAAATAACTTTATTACAAATTCAATATGGAAAAAATGTTAAGGTTAATGATTAAAATTGCAACTAACTCAATTCACGTGTTCAAAGCCCTTTTATGTATTGTTTTATAGAAAATGAAAGAGAGAGATGAATATGAATAAAGAATAAAGCAGCTTAGAGAAGTTCGAAAATACAGGGTGATCTATTATTTTTTAACAGTTCTCTCGATTGCAGATAGCTTGAACAAAAGTTTGCAGGTAGCGATTGGGATACCCAGAGAACCCTTTTCAGGTAAAAGAGGTTAGGTTAGGTTAGGTTGCTGGGTTGACGGGGCAGGAGAGTCCTGCTCCCGTAACACTTAGGTCTATGTAGACCCTTTGTGATACCCTGGAGGTTATGATTCCCTTACTTGGGACCAATGAAAAACTTAACGGGCTTACAAACCATCCCGATCCGTTGATGAACTTGCGCAAGTCGTTTGCAGACTTGCCGGAGAGTTCTTCTAAGTCCAGGAAGAAATATCTGCCAAGGACATTGTTTCTTATATGACAGAGTGCAGGACAGTAACAGAGGAAATGAGAGGTATCCTCATTCACCTCCTCGTCCCCGCAACCTCTGCAGAGTTCATCTGTGCTGAGCTTCAATTTCTTTGCATGGTAGCCCAGCATGTTGTGTCCGGTGATAACACCTGTGAGAGGACAAAGACTTTTTGTTCATTTGAAGGATTCTCTCGGTCTTTCGTTTGTCATATTTTTCCTGGTAATGACATAGGAGTCAAGGGCACCCCATCTTTCCTTAGCTGTCATCAGCGTTTTATCACCAATCACCTGTTTAAGGTAACAGGGTGGGGTTTTTACCATTGTGTCAGCCTCTCTTAATTCAAGGAAGGATCCTTTTCTTGCCAGTTCATCGGCTCTTTCATTTCCCGGGACACCACTGTGTCCGGGGACCCAGCAGAGTCTTACACTGTGCTGTGCGCCAAGAGCCCGCGCTCTTCGTGACAGCGACTTACAAGCTTCGATTTTATTTCTGTGGCGGAAATCGATTTTATTGCCGCTTGGCTGTCAATGAAGAAGGTAATATCAGCTTGTGGTATTGCCATCATTGCAACCTGTTTAGCGGCTGTTGCCACCGCCAGAACCTCAGCTTGGAAGACGCTGCTGTAGTCGGGGAGTCTGATCGAGCCAGATATTAACAGTGTTTCGGAATAGAAACCCGCGCCAACGCCAGTATCCATCTTGGAGCCATCTGTGTAGATGGGGATCCTTGTTGCACGGACTGGTACTTGATTCTCATGCCATTCTTCCCTTCAGGGAATCGAGACAGTAAATGGTCTTGTAAAGTCTAGTTTGGGAGTAATGTAGTCTGTGCATACATTACCACCCGTAAATTTCTTTAGAATCCGCGCATGTCCTGTTGTACTGGGTTTCCAGTTTTCCGTTTGGCTTGGCCGCAAGGCACTGTTTGCTGCGGATTCTTGTACTAAAAGGTCTAGAGGTTTAAGATTGAGAATTACCTCCAACCCCGCTGTGGGTGTGGTTCTCATGGCCCCAGTAGTACCAATGCAGGCAATTCTTTGGACTCTAGTCATGGTCTTAAGGTTGGTGGCCTTGCACAAACCCTGCCACCATACTAAATTACCATATGTGAGTATAGGTCTTACCACTGCCGTATATAGCCACATGATAATTTTGGGACTAGGACCCCAGGTTTTGGCGAAAATTCTGCTGCAGGCATATAAGGCTATCATTGCCTTCTTTGCTCTTTCGGAGTAGTGGAGGAGGACGGTGGCACGCTCGCGGTTGCACGGCTATCGCTCGTCGGACGGGGGTAGTTCTTGTCACCCCTCACACTAAACCACCTGCTCATAAACAAAATGATCGTGCCAGAAAAAAAAGAAGAAGAAGATAGGCAGAGAACTAATCGGACGGACGAAAAAAGAAAGGAAAGAGAAGAGAAGAGAAAGATAGGATAGATGAAAAGAAAATCTCAATTACCTTTGCCCTACCAAGGGGATAGTACAGGAAGTCTGGTCAGATGCATCTTAACTACCCTAACTATGCTAACTAATCCTATTCTAATCTAAAACGTAAGCTTTACCTTATTCTATATCCCTAATCTGCTTCCTGATGTCGCTCCCTGGTAAGGTTCGTCTCGTTCCTGAGACATGCCAGATGATGTTGGTTCTGGCTCGGCCTACCCACCCTATGTGTCGGACGACACTCCCTTGGCTATCTCTCTGGCCGAAAACAACGAGAGATAGCCCCTTGACCAGAATCCAGTCACTGGTACGTCAAATGTCCTGGTAGAGGAGAGTTCGTACGTCGGCACGTCGCGTCCTCATGTTCGTTGGTCGTCTACGTACCGTCTACGTCATTGCACAGGCGGAAGGACGGCCTTCCCAAATCTCCACACACCAAATCACACTTGCTTTCTACAAATCAACAAATCAAATTCATTTTGTAAATCCACTATAATTCATATATATCTTAAGACTACGTTAAAACCATAATAAAGGAATCCAATGGATACCGGTGTTCTGGAGAGTGAAAATCCTAAACTTACACTAAATGAATTTGCTTTGGCAGAGTTCCTGCCCACAAAAAAAAACAAAAGAAATAAGATGTAATAAAAACTTACGGCGTATTAATTGTCGTCCCTCGTCGTCCTGCCGGCAGAACTTGGAGCGATGATCTCTGCAAAATTCAATATTGTTTGGGCTCTACCGCCTCTTTCTCGCGTTTTCACTTTTGGAACACTATATCCTTTCACTATTCTTTTACTCTATTCTCATCAAAAAAAAACAAAAAAATCTATAAAACTAATCAACTAATTATTTAACTCTACTTCAGGTATTATTACTAATTCACTATCTTGTCTTTTGTTTCACTGTTCACTGCGTTCACTATTATTGGAGATACAATGGCTGGTGACAAGCGGAGCGCTTATGCTTCAGTTGACCTTTACGAAGGTCGCAATATGTCGTTCTTTGTTTCGTCCTTAGTCTGACGGCCGTAGCTTGCTATTGACGTCAACGCCGGTATTGTGCCGTGGGCAATCTGACACAGCCAAGTCTACGGTCAATTGTGGAGTCTGTGGGCGACAATGTCGGATTTAAGGATCCCAGGACAAAAAATCAGCAGAGGTGAGGGTCGTCTTTCGACTTAATGCCCCAACCCAATACCTGGTGAAAACAAGGATGTTTTAGGAGGCACACAAACATCACTTCATAGCGTTACCTACCTCTGCTATCTTTTTATTGCTTATTTCAATCTGGTGCCTTCCGTCTTTTTGCAATAAATCCGTATGAAGGTCTCTAGGAATATGCAAAAAGCTTAGTGCACTGTATGTTTAAGTGTCTTTGTAATTATGACTAACTCACCTATATTCTTTTTCTTTTTTTTTTCTTTTTGAAGATTAATTAGATAATATTCACTAAGTTTGGCGGATATTAACCACGAATAAACTGTGCTTGCAAAGAAAAACGATCACCTTGAATTGCTGCTTACTAGCACAGTTGGAATAAACTAGGGTAATGACCCTTAACCCACCTTTCTCAATAAAATTTGAATTCCTATGTATACATTACATTATATTGCCATTGTACTCGTATATACACTTTATAGTAGTGCCATCATGTCGAATTTTTTGTTTTAGCCGACTAAATGCAAATGGCGTTATGAATTGAGATAGAATGTTTGTGTCTAAACTTTTGCTGTCATCTTCATTTTAAATACACACTTTGAAAACGAAGAAAGCAAGACCAAATAAACCGGTTTGTCTCTCTCGAATCTTTCCGCCGAACGAATTTCATTCCATTGCGTATGCATTTTTTTTTCATTGTAAGAAGGAGCATAGGCGTAGGCAGCGCAGGTAGCATGTTCATGTACGTATGCTTTGCAAGTAGCAGAGGTTGATGATGGAAACCAAGTAAGTTATTATTTGTATGGATAATGGATTTCGCATTACCGACTCTCTGGATGGATTCGTTTGAAACGAAAAATTTAATAAAATTTGATTTGGGTATTTTTCTTTCAAATGAGAAATTATGAATTTATCGCATTTTAGATTCTCGCTATTTTGGCTATATCTTGTCGAAAAATGTACCGATTTATATCATTCTTTTTGTAATTGTTTTAGAAATATTCAGTCTAATTTATAAAGCAATGACATAATTTATTTTGTGTCGGTATTGTGCCATGCTGCACCACCACTTATTGGACAATAGGTACCTACACGATGAATATTTATATGGATAATACGAATTTTCGTTGTTTAAAGTCCCTGCACCTTTGCAATAAAGCATTGAGGAAGGTCACTTGTTTGTGTTTTTTGCTTCTAATGAAGGTTGCTTGATTGGTTCTCTTTCGCATTACCCATGTTGTAACATTAGATAGCGTAACGCATACAATTATTGACAGTGCAAAATTTCGATACAGTTATTGACACCCTCTTCGAAAACAAGTTCTCATTTGTTTTGCGATCAGCAGTTCTTATAGTGTTTTATTTTATACTCTCGGCTCATTTCTTTCCTCTCTTAACGCATTAATGCGCAGTGGTAGGTTCTTCAGTATTGTGTGAAAATTGAGTGAGTTAGCATCGTTGTTCGCGGGTCTTGAATTGCGCGCCAAAAGTTGTGAATTTTGCTAAGGAATTGAAAAAGGTGAGTAACTTTTTATGACTGTTTTTATACATATTTGATATAATTTTTGATTTTCCTTGAAAGATCTTGCTTTAAATTTGTATTTTATGTATTTAATTTGACTTTTTCATCCACATAAACGTTAATAAATGGGGTGTCAACCATTGTGTTAATTTTTGGACAAATCCTATTATTGACATCATAGTGTCAATAATTGTTTTCTATGAGAGTACAATAGTTGACACTATGTCAATAATTATAATATTATAGAGTGTCAATAATTGGAATTTCCTTTTTTAAATATCTGTTTAGCTAAAAATGCCTAAATGTAGCCACAAATACAAAGAAAATGACCTCAAAAACGCAACTGAAGCTGTCAATAAAGGCGTTATGTCTAAAAGAGCCGCAGCGAAACATTATAATGTCCCTCGAACGACGCTGATATTTAGATTAAGCGAAAAATTTGTAAAAGTCAGACCAGTTCCGAAAACAATTTTGACCAAAATTGAAGAAGAAGCTTTGGAAGAGTGGATAACTGCATCTCAACGTAAGGGGTTTCCTAAACGGAAGGAGGATGTGCTCCAAGCAGTTAAGGAGTTCCTTGAGGAAAGCCCCCGAGAACATCCGTTTGGGCCGCTTAACACACCAGGGAACGGTTGGTTTAGGGCATTTTTAAGTCGACATCCTTCCATTAGTCTTAGAACTCCAGACTCGGTTACATCAGCAAGCTCAACAGTTGGACCGTCAGACGTGAAGTCATGGTTTGGCAAAATTGAGGAATTTCTTAATGAAAATGATTTTTTGAGTATTTTGGATGATGGAAGCAGAGTTTTCAATGGTGATGAAACTAATTTTTTACTATGTCCTAAAACAACAAACGTGCTACCAGCAAAAGGAGCTCGGAATATATACGAAGTAGATAGAGGGCTGGCAAAATCCAACCTGACTGTGATGTTCTCTTTTTCTGCTGTGGGTAGTTTAGTACCACCCATGGTTATCTATTCCTATAAAAGAGTACCAGAGGACATTCGAAAATCATTGCCAAAGGACTGGGGCCTAGGCCTAAGCGATAATGGTTGGATGACCAAAGAAGTATTCTACGAATACATTTCCAAAGTTTTCCACCCACATTTGGTCAGCCTTGGAACCAAATTCCCAATTATAAATTTTGTTGATGGTCATAGCACACATCAAACTTTACCGGTCAGCAAACTTTGTGTCCAGCTAGGGATCATTCTTGTTGCACTATATCCAAACGCTACTAGAATTTTACAGCCTGCGGATGTTGCTGCTTTCAAGCCTTTAAAAAACGGCTGGAACAAAAAAGTTGCAGAGTGGCGTCGTCAGAATAAAAATGAGGCTCTAACAAGACAAAAGTTCGCTCCATTGCTTGAAAAAGTAATTCTTTCATGTATTTCACCCGAAATATTGAAAAACGGTTTTAGGGCTTGTGGACTATTTCCCTGGAATATGAATGCAATTGATTATACGAGGTGCCTTGGAAAATCTTCAAATGCGCAAGCAATGACAAAACCTGCTCCCCAGCAAAATGACACGAGTGGTAAAACTCTATGCTTTGCTTCATTTTTGGAAATAGTTGGCTCTGAAAAGCTTGAAGAATTTGACAACGCATTTAACGGAAGGGAAACAGCTCTACATTGTTCAGGTGAATGGAAACTTCTTTATCAAATTTTTCTTAAGCTTAAGCCTGATTGCGAGCCTGTTCACGACGATCAACAAACTTTCCAAAATGTCCTAAGTAACGCCACCAATTTCGGGGCAAATGAAACTTTAGTTTCTGTTGATTTCCTTGATGGCATTGACATCAATAATATAGAGAACTTCATATATGATGATACATTAGAGATTCAAAACAAAGTATTCACGAATAAACCAACGCCAATCAATATCGCAAACTTCTTAGATTGGCCAGTTACACCAGAGCGTCAGGGAATCAGACCAATAAAGCCCAAAAAATCATTCGTTATAACCGACCCATTGTGGATAAAAGCAGAGCAAGAAAAAAAAGAAACTAAGAAAAAAGAAATTTTGGACAAAGAAATCAGAAAAATCAAAAGACTTGAAAACCAAAAAAATAAAGAATCAATGAAAAAAATATCAAGAAAGAAAACAGCACTTAAAAAACCTTGTATTAAAAGTAATATTGCATCTTATTTACCATCTGCTAAAATTTTACCATACACCTCTATCTCTGCTGCAAGTATCTTACCGTGTGTTTCAAAGTCTAATACAAGCGGTTTACCACACACCTCTACATCTACTGCAAACTGGCTACCAACTTCCTCTACTGCCGCTGCTTTAACTGCCACCAGTAAGACTAATTAATTGAATTTTTATATAAAACTCTATTTTCATGGCCTTTTTCGTATTATTTTAGAACACTCTCCTCTTAAACAAAACCAAGACAAACTAAGCCCAGGCGAAAAAATAGATGTGTCAGGTGAATTAAACTATGATGACAATGCCGTTGAAAGGTTTGCCTTTTCAAACTCTCATAAGCTAGCTTACAAGTTTATAATTTTTTAACTTATTAATAGTGCTACCAATTGTGGAGGTGTATATAAAACTAAGCAACTCAGAAGCAATCACATAAGGAACCTATTTCAGGAAACTGAAAATATTGGTGCAAACACAGTTGCAGTTGGTTCGATATGCTACGAATGCACTTTTCCTATGAAAAAAAAAATAGGAATTAAATGCACAAAGTGCATAAGGGAAATGCATATTTCATGCATTGAAAAACTAAATCTTAAATACCTTCCTGTCTTCACGTGCTTCAAGTGCCTTAATCAAAATTAAGTTTAAGAGATATTTGTAAGACTTTTTATTATTAATAATTTAGTATTATTATCATTATAAATTATATTATATTATTTATTTTCTAACCAACACAAGTGAATGTGATTCAATTTTTTTTAGTTTATAGGTTAAGTTATTTATTTTTTTTTTGTAGCCAACACAAATGAATGTGATTTCATTTTTTAAGTTTATATGTTAAGCTATTTTTAGTTGCTTTTTTTAAACTACACAAGTGGATGTGATTTAATTTTTTTAGTTTGTTTTACATTATTTTTTGTTTTTTATGTTTAATAAATGAATTTTTTAAAGACTGAATATAGTTGAAAGGCTAAGATTATTTTAAGAACTTAATAAATAAAAAGTCCCTATTTTTAATTAAAAAATTCAGGCTAAAGCATTTTTCTTCTCCTTTCCTGCCTAAATAAATGTTTAAACCTATGTCGATAATTGTATCATTACGCGATGTCAATAGCTGTACATAAGTGTCAACTATTGTACTTAAACATGGTGTCAATAATTGTACTTGGGTGTCAATTATTGTACAATTTGGTAAGGCCTTTTTTATTATTGTAATTAAATTATGTTCGGACCGGTTCCCCCCTTTTTAATTAAAATAAGATCAAACTCAATTGTTTAAATTAAATATAAATCCACAAATTAATCCTTATACACCTACCAATAACATTTTACAGCATTTCCTAAAAAGATTTGGTGTCAATAATTGTACATGGGTGTCAATTATTGTACAATTTGATAAGCTTTTTTTAATATTGTAATTAAATTATGTTCGGACTGTTTCCCCTCCATTTAACTAAAATAAGATCAAACTTAATTGTTTAGATTTAACTAATATCTATAAAGTATTCCCTATATCCACACCAAGAACATTTTACAGCAATTTCTAAAAAGAAAATCCTTATGACTGTCAATAATTGTGTGCGTTACGCTATACGTGTTTTTAATCACCGAGCTTTAATCAGACGGCCTACTCCTCATTTCGTTCTATTATTAGTTGTCATGCCCTGTGGTAAATGGTTCTGCTGAAATGTGCAATATATTTTTTTTTAGCTTCTGGTTCGCCAAGGCGAAGAAAAAGGTACTGCGACCTATGAGGTCGTTTGTACCGTCTGGGCCAGAAATATGTTAAGCTAGTAGTATTTCTTCTTTCCGTATAAAGCGGATAATGCTACCAGCAGACCACTTCTTTATATCTTCGGAACTCAGTTGTTCTCTGAGGCCGGACATTCACCTAGAATGTGTTCAGCTGTTTCGTCTTCCTCAAGACATAGCCATTCTGCAGAGTCAACTATTTTCATTATGTTTAGGTGATATCGCAACCCGTCGTCGGCCTTTTCGTTGCCTTCAAAACCTTCGTGGCCCGGAATCCACCACAGTTTGGTCTTGTTCCTTTACTTTACCTACTGAACATGTAAGAAGTAAAGAAATTATGAGTTTATGGTTTTTTAGACTCTTGCTATTTTGGGTATATCTCGTCCAAAAATTCACCGATTTCTATCATTTCTTTTGTAATTGATTCAGAAATATTCGATTTGTTTTTTTATCATATATTTATAAGCGAACACGTTGTTGGATACGTACATGTTAGAGGCAGCTCACCTGTCGATTTAAATTTTTTTTTTTATTATTTGAATGAATGTCAAACAAACTACCTACCTATTTAGACATGCAAAAATATATGTTTTCATTGCTTTCTTAAAAGAAAAAAAAAACAAATACTGAGAATATTATGTATGTAGTTTAAAGATAAAGAAATGTTCATTTAACCAATTTGGATATTCGAGGCATAGGTACCAATCACAGCATTGAATATTTTATTTAAATTTTTTTAATGCTGTGGTTGGTACTAAAAAAAACACAAGTCCGTTCTCTTCCGCATCACCCAGGAGGTGGAACATTTGATGCGTTTTTTTTTCACCGAGGTATCCCCATTAGGCGTTCTCCTCGCGCATAGTTCATAAATAAATAAATAAAATATTACGTAACATAACAACGCATAGGGTCCTTTAACCAAAAGCGCATACCTAAAGTATATATAAAAAATAAATAAACTATATATTAATATTACCATAACTAAAAACAAATAAAAATAAATATGAGTACATATAAATATTTATATATGAAAATCAGAAAAACACACCCATTCATTTATTAAAATATAACTTTATTTATAGATATTTATTTACATGATGCTTATCCTTAAAGTTTGGCAGCCTTAATTCCTGTTGTTTTTTTTTATTGTAAATTTAATCAGTCCGATTAAAATAAATTTAACGATGTCTTCGTTGTGTCCATAATTGCTACACGTCATGGTTTCTGTCACTTCCAACTGGTTTATCATCTGAGACATGAGGTTTTCAACCAAGTTTGCTTGTTTGCGGTCCTCCGGAAAAACTGTTTCGAATATCTCTTTTATTCTTTTCGCAGTATTTTCGAAGCTTATAGTAGCCACCGTAAGCTTCCCAAACTCTGACACAGTTTGTGTGGTCTCATAAGCCTTGAGACGTATTAACAAGGCTTGTTCTCGATAAGAATTTGTCTCATCGATCATAAATTGCGTGCAGGCTTCGCAATTAATCTTGTTCCGTAACTTAAACGCTGCAAATCCTGCGTAGAACGTCAAAGCTCCTTCCTGTAGCTTCTCTGAACATCCTTTCGTTAGTACTGTTTCTATAGTGTTGTTCCTTGCGTAGTCTTCATCTGCGTCATCGTACTCGATATTGTTTAAAATATCGGTCTCCATGATGATGAAACTACCTGTTCGTAATCAGGTGAGACGGAGGTACATACCAATTGTATTAAATACCAGCAAACATCCTACGGCCTCCTCGCAATATGCCATAACCTACCCGAAATTTCCATTAGAGCCAACAATTAATATACCATCTTTGTATATACATACATAAGTGAATATGAAGACTTTTCTTTTTAGCTTAAAGATGGATAAGTTGTTTTAATTTTCCTTAAACGGTAAACTCTCTTAAGCGGACAAAAATGTGCACCATTAATGTCCCCTCAAGGAAGATTTCACTGTATGTATATATATACATATGAAACGTATATTTTTTCTGGCTGAGGTATTAACGAGGCTAGAATAAAAAATGTGGGTTTCTATAACATGCGTTTGATGGAGTTCAATATTTTAATGCATTTGGGTACCTACCTATAAAATTTCATAATTGTACCTACCTACTTCAAAAGATAAATTTAAACTATACTTCATTTCTTTAGTACCTACTGGGAGATCCTGAAACCGAAATTTGTATTAAGTATATCGGCCGCTAGTGGTCGGTATGACGGTATCAAAAGAAGTAGGTATCAAAAAGAATACCTAAATCAATGATATTTAGCTGCCCAAACTGAGGCACTCAGGTGCTTGTGCAAAACCAAATGAAAAAATTCTGTTTATATTCGGAGATTCGATTGTGTAACATAATGCAAACGAAATATGAACCTAATATGATTTTGAATACCGATTATGAATGAATGCCCTTTTTATTTGATGAACCAATAAATAAACCAATTTGAGTTGTTCATGAATAACCTACGGCAGCTATTATTACAAGCAGGGCACGCGCTCGTACACACACTCTAACTTGTCTTATCTTATCTCTGCCTCAATTAATTTTTTTCACATGCAAATATGATACGCCTCACTGCTGAAATGCGAATCTCCTTCGCCGATCTTAACATATACACACCAATTGTATAAAATACAACAAAATAAGTTTCAGGTGACGGGTTTGTTCTAATTGCAATATGCCATAACCTACCCCAAAGACTTTGATCAGAGCAAACAAATAATATACCATCAATCTACCCAACTACAATTATCCCACCTCTCTTCATCCACCATCGCCCCTACCATTAAATATGAATATCTGCTTTTCACTTGCAAATACTCGTATGAATTATAAAAAAAAAACATTTGAGAATCTTCACTGCTGAAATGCGACACTCCTTCAACGATCATACACACACATACCAATTGTGTTAAAATCCAAAAAACATAACATACCCCTTCCATCAAAGCAAACAAAAAATATACCATAAATCTACACGAAACCTGCTTTGCCAACCACCACCACCACCTGCATCTTCCTCCTACTCATATTCCCAGCACGAGAATGGTGTAGAACTAGACTATCATGATTTGTTGCGGGCGAATGCGCACTGGTGGCGTATCGTCGTTTACGCACGGTTGCACTACTTTAAGGTTTATATACAATGATATTGCCAGATATATTTGTCTCTATCCGCTGGTATAGGCTCCTTATCAACCATATCTCTTGCAACATGTTGACCACTTCTTACTTTCCATACTCATAACACAAACAGCTACTTATTCATAACACTAAAATACATCATACGTAGTCTTAATCTATATTGCACTTTCCTAATCCTAATATTGCACTAATCCTAATTGATTTAAAATCCTATCACAGTTCATCTATATTTTCAAAATATGTAACTACTTAAACTTAACCCTACCTTATCATACCTATTATTGCAACATCCCATTTATCGAATCCACTTAATCGATAACGTCTGAAATTATCTGCGAGGTGCGAGCAGGCACGCAGGTGTGACGTGTGCATCGAGTGAGTGCAGTCTTGTTTTCTAATTAAATGTCAGTATTGCAAATATTTTGTTTTGGTTCGCGTAATGTGGTGTGGATTATTCAACTTGATCGTCAGGTAAGTGTAATTGTTTTATTTATTGTATCTTATTTATTAGCCGCGTTTTATTATCCCAATGATCTTGATACGGATCCGATCTGATAATAAAACGATCTGGATCATCAGTGGCAAGTTGTGGCAACAGTTGTTTTTAACACATAACAGACGATACCAGGTAATTCAAGTTTCGATTGGCACTCAGCCATATTGCAAATATAGGGTACAATGTGACGTCACAATATGATCGCTTGTTGTGTCGGGGGTGTTGCCATTTGAATACAAATCAACATACATTTTGCACTCAATATTTTTTTTTAGAAACTATGTTCAAATGTTATGTTCAAATATGCAACATATTAACAGTATTGTACTGCTAATATTTCCATTCATTTTTGTGTATTATATTACGAAGCAAAACGTCTCAAAAGTCGCAGTGGTAAATTATTCGAATATGAAAATATGCTAATTGATTTTTTGTGTTATTAATTGTGTTTCATATTTTGGTCTGGCAATATTATTGTGTTCCTATAATTTCCTATAATTTAAATAAGCAACGCCAAGAAAAAACAGGTAGTGAGTTTTGTAATTACATTTTGGATCACGATTAATGATCCCGATAAATAGCAAGATCCTGTGTTGTTTTTGTTTTACGTATTAAATTGATCCAGATCCAGATCCGCATGGATAATAAAACACAGCTATTGTGTCCAACCATTTAATGATTTCTCATTTCTAGATTTTACGTCGCTGTACCACCGAAGAAGATTAACCGCAGTGGAATGCTCAACAACTTCGTAGAAGTCACCCTTCACGTGGTACTGGGAAGGATTACATAGATCCACAGTTAGGTGCCTACTTATACCTACTAGTTATTATTGGATTGCGTCTATCAATTGCACTTGGGATTTACCAAATCCAAACAAAATTTAGTTTTGGTCAGGTAAAAAATTTGGAGTCCAATTGAGTCGCACATTGTTGTGTTTGTATGTGCGTGTTGTTATTGCACAAAGTTTCATTTATTGGAGTTTTATCTTGGATTTGATTTCTTATCATTTCTTTATGTTGCAGGATACCACCAAGATTTATTTCTGACTTAAACAACGGAAATGTTGTACCCCGCTCCGAAGTTTCATCCTTGCCCTA
Organism: Portevinia maculata; assembly: GCA_949715645.1. Classification (NCBI taxonomy): domain Eukaryota; kingdom Metazoa; phylum Arthropoda; class Insecta; order Diptera; family Syrphidae; genus Portevinia; species Portevinia maculata. Next base: position 39,057,803 of record OX454528.1, read on the forward strand.
TTGACGAAATAGTCGCGGCATTTCATCGACGTCGCAGGTAATAGACATATATTTTTTTTTGAATTGCATAGATTTTCATTTTACTAATTGTATTTACTTCCTGTAGGTAGGCTGAACAGGTACGCCCAAGGAGACATGACCCCATAACAGGATCGACGACGGTTGGCGAGTGGTCGCAAGTCAACCGACCTCGTAGAAAAGAGGGTCACGGGCGACTATCAATTCTCAATGCATTTTGCTGTTGTGCTGCTTATTGTACCGCGCGCGTAGTCTCCTCTCTGTGCCGAACGTGTGGCAAGGGCCTACGCCTTGAAATGTGCCCAAGCCGGGCATCTTTGGTGAGTTTTTTCCATCCCATCCGGTGTTGCACGTAAAAAAAACAAAAAAAACATAAATAACTATACTACCCTAGTCAGTCTTAGTCTCTATACTATACTTAACTTCCTAAATAGTACATTATGAAAATAAGAATAAATAAATAAATAAAACTTAAGACTAGATAAATAAACTCTGTTTCTATACCTAAAGCTAGTAGGATAAATAATAAATAATATGAATAAAATAAAATATATCTCTGGACGATACTATACATAATAATTTAACAAATAACACGAAAATAGACACTAACTTATCTCATAACTTGACAACGGCAGCATGAGTGCCTCATTTTTCTTTGGCATATTATGTGTAGAGGTCCTTCGCATGGAAGACTCCGATCTTCTCGCCTCATTGGTTCCCTATCTCGTAGAGGGAGTTTCCAATGGCTTTTAGGACGATCGCTTTTAGGAATTTAGGTGCTAATTTTGCATTATAGCCATCGGGTTGGCTACTCTGCTTGAAGTTGCGTCGGTAGACGACTTGTCCTACATTATATTTAACGTCCCTACTTCTGGTATTGTATAACTTTGTAGCCTTGTTGTGCGCTAGGCTCAAGTTGTCATATATTTTAGTCCTAATTAAATCTAACCTATCAGTCTTGTTGGTGATTCGTATTCCAGTGTCCTTAAGTATGTCCAGTCGGCGTAGAATTTCATACGCGCTTGCGTGCTGGATCATGGGTACGCCAAATACAGCGTAATATGGTTCTAGTCCGGTGGCGTCGTGCTCTACGCTCCTCAAGGCAAATGCAGCATTGCTTACATGCAAGTCCCAATTACTTTGGTCGCCGTCTATGTATGACCTGATTTGGTCAACAGAGAACGGTTCACCCTCTCGGAAGCATTCGCTTGAGGAGAGTAGAACGCGGTCCGGACGTGTCTGACTCCATACTTTTTAAGGAAGCTGGAGAACAATTCTGAAACGAATTGTTTTCCGTTGTCGGAATGGACATATTCTGGGACACCAAACACATTTAAGACACTATCTTCTAAATACTTCACAACCTCAGCTGCCGTTGCTTTACGGATAGGCCGCAATAATACATACTTACTGAAGTGGTCTAACACGATGAAGATATGGGTATGTCCTGTCTTAGTTCGTGGGTAGGGTCCTAAAAAGTCGACATAGAGTCGCTGAAAGGTTCGCTCAGTGATCGTTTGTTGCCCCATCGGCGGACGGGATACCACGTTAAGTGGCTTATTGCACTTGCAAATATCACAGGACTGTACGTGTTTTTGGACATCGGATGCCATTCCTGGCCAGAAATATTTTTGCTTTAGCTTGACTAAGGTTTTGTTCACCCAGCCATGTCCGGCCGATGGGGAGTCGTGGGCTGTTACCAAAAGGCTCCCACGCAACTCCTTCGGTACCCAGAGTTTCCAGGCCCTATCTTCCTGTAGTTCGTCACGAGTTCGTATGTCTGTCCGTTTGTAAACATAGTCGTCAGATATACACAGGTCAGGTAGTCTGTCTTGGTTCTTTTTGGCCATCTTCCTCAACTAGTCATACTCTTCCGAAGAGAAGTATGGCGACTTGAGATCGACTTCCAAGAGAACAGTGTCAGGCTTGAGCTCTTCCATGTGGACGCGTGAGAGAGTATCCGGGACTACATTTTAGATGCCCTTCCTATGTTCTATCACGAAATAAAACACTTGGAGCTTGAGGCTCCATCTAGCCAAGCGGCCTGACAAGTCTTTCTGGGTCATAAGCCACTTAAGGCTAGCGTGATCCGTGGTAATAGTGAAAGGCAATGCTTCCACATAGGCTCGGAACTTTTTCACTGACAGGACGGGCGCATAGCATTCAAGTTCCGTAACGCTATAGTTCCGTTGTGCGGAATTAAGCTTCTGGGACATGAATGTTATCGGTCGTTCGTTATTCTCCGCATCCTTCTGGAAGAGAACACTTCCTACACCAGTTGTCGAAGCGTCACACTGTATGTAAAAGTGTTTTGTAAAGTCAGGGTTGGTCAGTATTGACGCGGTAACCAGTGACATTTTGAGCTGGTTGAAAGCTCTAAGCGCCTCGTCAGTCATGTTAAATGTTTGTCCCTTTTTCAAACAGTCTGTCATGGGGCTTGACAGAGTGGCAAAGTTCGGTATGAACCGCCTGTACCACCCTGTCATACGTAGGAATCGACGGAGTTGCTTGGGAGTCTTTGGAACCGGAAAGTTTTCGACTGCCGACACTTTGTCTTTGTCGGTTCGCAGACATCCATCACCGACTATGTATCCTAGGTACTTGATTTCTTTGTAGCAGAACTTACTTTTTTCTATGGTAATGGTAAGCCCTGCATCTCGTAAACACTTGGAAACCTCTAACGATCGGGCATGTGACTCGAAGTCTGGAGAACAAACCAAGAGGTCATCGAGGTAGACAAAGACATGCTCCTTTAACTCGACTTTGTCCATAAGCCTACACATTCTCTGGGCAGCGTTGCACAATCCGAACGGCATAAAAGTGAATTGGTTCAACGGCCGCCCTGGGACTGTGAAGGCCGTCTTCTCCCTTGATTCCTTCTCCAGAGGAATCTGCGAGAAAGCGTCTTTGAGGTCTATCCCTGAGATGTACCTTGTTTCCTGCAGGCGACTAAGCAGACCCTCAATGTGGGGAAGCGGATATGCATCCTTCTTAGTCACCGCGTTTACTTTTCGTGAGTCCAGGCACAATCTGTTTTTCCCTGGCTTCCTCACCAACACAACCGGTGAGCTCCAGGCGCTATTGCTCTCCTCGATCACACCTAACGACAGCATACGGTCGAGCTCTTCAAACAGCAGTTTCTGTAGTGTCTCTGTTTGATGGGAATCTTGTCGTCATCCACCTCTATCACATGTTCTTCGAGACTTGTTTTACCCAGACCCCGCGCAGGCAATGATGGAAACAGGTGTTTGATTTGCTCTAGCCGCTGTGCTTCTGCTGGTGAGAGTGCCTGGACTGGAGGAGCTTTTATTGTCGGTGATGGAACTTCGATCTCGCTGATCACATTCGGAGCGACCGTAAACGCACTCCAGAAGTCTACACCCAGATAGAGTTGTTGTTGCAGGTTTGGGACCACAAAGAGCTCGATCTCTTGAGTTTTGTTACCCCACGAAACTTGTGTCGTGAACCGTCCCTGTATGCGTTGTGGGTTTCCGTCTGCTGTCCTGAGGTCTGTTGCCATCTTAGTCATGGTCAATTTGTGTCTTTTTAAAAATTCGTCTGCCCCTTTTCCTAGGCAACTAATCGAGGCACCACTGCCTAAAAGGCCTAAAAGTTCTTCTCCCTCTATTGTCACTTTGGCGTAAGGTCTATTGTCATCTGTTGTGCTTAGTACTGTCGATTCTATTCCACTCTTTCGTCGTCTAAATATTGCACATTTCTCCATTAGCCTTGAAATCTTCTTAAAATTCCTAACTTTCTTAAGCCGCGTCAATTCTTCTCCGAAAATTCTCTTTCTAGCTTCTTCGTATTCTTGCACTCGTCTATGTAAGCTCTTTTTGATCGGAACGTCATTTTTATTGGAGGGAATCTTCAATTCGGGGTCCCTTCTTAGGATTCGGACTGGCCCGCGTCCATCTGTATTCCGGGGATCGAGTTTGTAGTCGACGGTTTGCTCCCGGATGCACCGCCGATCTTGGAGTTTCCCTGGCAGTTCTCACAGTTGAAGGCCAGACTTCCTTGCCCGCAACTGAAGCACGTCAAGGTATGAAAATGTGAAGTGCACGTTGCTTGAGTTTGTGGTGCGTCTCTCGCTCTATTTTCCTGCCTCTGGCCTCTTGTCGAATGAGTCAATCTGTCGTTGTCAGTGTAGTTAGTAGGTCTATTCGGTCGTTTCTGTAGGAGCGCCTCTACTTCGAATTCGTCTTCATCCGGCTCGGTATTTTTACCTTCCTCAAGCCCTATCCTTTCGACTTCGCTCACATTTCTCCGAGCCCTACTATCTCGTGCAGCGATATGACTTTCTGCTCTTCTGCACTCATTCCCGGATCGTCAAAATTTTGCTCCCAAATATCAGGTTTGCTACCTTGTCCTTCAAGTTCTGGCGAAGAATGGCCAGCAAATCCCTCTCGTTTGGTTGTTGTCGCATTTGTAATGTCAATGTCCGTATGTCGCTGTGGAAGTCGTCAAATGTTTCGTGGGGCAACTGGCTCCTATCCATGATTTGCCGAAGTATCTCATGGTCCCCTCGGTTATTTTTAAACTGGTGGAGCAGTTCGGCCTACAGATCAAAATAGTTTAGCAGAGTGTCTCCTGCGTTTTCCTCGAGGTACTGCCAATACCAACACTCTGCCGGTCCTGTCACCAAATGGTGAAAGTTAGCGAAAACCTGGTCGCTTGACAGGCCGCTCTGACGTTGGAGAGTCGCTACCCTGAAAATAAAACTCTCCACGGACATATTTTTGTTGGATCCATCAAACTTGATGCCCCATTTATGGACGTCAATCTTTCTCCCTACATCGGAGCGTGAAAACTCCTGGCGGGAAGACTCCTCCCTATGAGACTCTTCCCGACCAAAACCATGGGGTGGACTGCCCACTAACTGCTGCTGGGCTGACGACTGTCTATCGCCCTCAACATGGCGCGAGGCTTGAGGAGGATATGGACTGGTATTGGCTGACACTTTAGCAACGGTTAGCTGCGCTATGCTTGCTTGAAGATTTTTCATCTCCTCGAGGAGGGTGTTTTGAACCCCCTTCAAGCCTCCGGCGAATATAGTCAGCAATTCTGCCCTATTCTCTCTTATCGCTAAAGAGACCTCTCTTTGAACTTGGGCCGAGACTCGGTCCTCCAGCGATCGAATACCTGGTATGGCCTCCCTTTCTTTCTCTTGGAGCATTCGCTTCCCATCTTGCCGCAGTTGTCGATCCCTCCCTGCGAGCTCTCGGGGTGTCAGGTTTAGGTCATCGAAACCCTCAACACTCGTCACAGCAGGCTTAAGGGGAGCCCTTGTATGGGATGACTCGCCTACTGCCGGCCCAGGAACTGGCGAAATGACCAACTTCTGTGTCATTTTACGCGTTACGCGCCCTGCTGGCGACTCCGCTTGTTGAGCCAAAGTTGCCTGAGCAACTGCCCCTTTTCCTTCCATAGCTTTCAACTAATTCAAAAAGATTAGATAAACTCAAAATCTTACAAAAAGGTCTTAACAAAAATTCAAAAAAAATTTAAATAAAAAACCAAATAGTGGTTAATAAACTGTATAAGAAAATTAAAAGAAATAAAAATTATGATTATTTAAAATGATAAATAAATTCAAAAAAAAAAATAAGAATGAAAAAAAAATTATAAAAACTGTTGTGTATTTCAACAAGGTAAAAATAAAAAATAGATCCTCTGAGTAATCGCAATGTTTTATTTTATTCTAGCTAATTGTGATGGTGTGTGAAGTTTTGGGTCGGTTTTCCTGTACCACTCCGCCGGTGCATTTGTTTTGTCGTTGGCGTTTCTGTTCGTCCTGTCACGTTTGTTTGTATTAGTCTTCTCTAGTCGTGACTGGGTCTCAGGAACTAGACGAGTGTTGAAAGTAGAGCTGTGTCAATCGTGATTAATTCGATATTTTTGACCCGATCACAATAAAGTATTGGTGATTGCAATCACAATGCCCGAAGTCAATCGTTCATCGAGTCAATACTTTTGTTCTGACTAACTCATTTTTTTATTATTGATTTCTTATCTACTGAACCAATAAATGTGTTAATATATCAAAATATTTTTATTTATTTCGGCTTATTTCGTTTTACCAACACATATTTGTTCTACAAAAATATCGCTTCTGTGCAATAACCTCCATTTCCTAATTATTCAAAGGCGTTTTGGTATCTATATATACAATCAGCAGTTTGTTGTTATTGAGTGTATTCACTCTTACAATCCATTCGAATGTATCTGTCTCTATGGAAACTAAATTGAACGAATGATGATTGGGGTTTTTGATTGTATTGAAATTGAATGGAGCAATACAATACTCCCATGTCCCATCTGTCATTGATTGATTGAATGACTGATTGAAATGACCGAATCATTTTTTCAACCAATACTTGGACGATTCGATCATTAAATTTGAACGATTGACACAGCTCTAGTTGAAAGTATGCCGTTCTGCTCCTTACCACTACTTGCCATCTGGTGAATAACCTGATTAAAGGCTGACTAGTAGCTCAGGGCATACTCCCAACACGATCAAGGCTTTCAGACCAATGTTCTTACCTCACGATGAGCCGTACTCTTGGCACTTGCTCATTGGATAGCAATTGGAACACGGGTCTGTCCACCCCAATCCGCTCTGCGTTCTAATATGAACTTCCAATTACCTCACATGATCTTTTGGCGCTAGGCCTTCAGATTGGACAGCCGTCTTCCGTTCATATTAAGAACTCAGAGCTTATGCGGTTATTGAGAGTCGAAGAAAGACAGAAAAGTAAAATTTAAAAAAGGATAAAGAGAGAAAATAAACTAAAAATCGCGAAAAATCAAAAAAAGTAAAAAAATCTAAGAAAATGTACAAATCTGTTGCGGGTCCAAGGTAACGACCTTTGCAACTAAAAATCGTTCCCTTGGAAGCGCAACTGGACCGTCTTTATACGTTGGGCGCCATTGTTATGAGCCGAGGCTTGGCCGAGGGCGTCTTCGGAGTAGTGGAGGAGGACGGTGGCACGTTCGCGGTTGCACGGCTATCGCTCGTCGGACGGGGGTAGTTCTTGTCACCCCTCACACTAAACCACCTGCTCACAAACAAAATGATCGTCCCAGAAAAAAAGGAAGAAGAAGATAGGCACAGACCTAATCGGACGGACGAAAAAAGAAGGAAAGAGAAGAGAAGAGAAAGATAGGATAGATGAAAAGAAAATCTCAATTACCTTTGCCCTACCAAGGAGAGAGTACAGGAAGTCAGATGCATCTTAACTACCCTAACTATGCTAAGTAATCCTATTCTAATCTAAAACGTAAGCTATACCTTATTCTATATCCCTAATCTAACTTATATCTAACCTAATTCTAGCCTCCTTTGCATCCACTACTTCCTGATGTCGCTCCCTGGTAAGGTTCGTCTCGTTCCTGAGACATGCCAGATGATGTTGGTTCTGGCTCGGCCTACCCACCCTATGTGTCTGGCCGAAAACAACGAGAGATAGCCCCTTGACCAGAATCCAGTCACTCGTACGTCAAATGTCCTGGTAGAGGAGAGTTCGTACGTCGGCACGTCGCGTCCTTATGTTCGTTGGCCGTCTACCTACCGTCTACGTCATTGCACAGGCGGAAGGACGGCCTTCCCAAATCTCCACACACCATATCACACTTGCTTTCTACAAATCAACAAATCAAATTCATTTTGTAAATCCACTATAATTCATATATATCTTAAGACTACGTTAAAACCATAATAAAGGAATCCAATGGATACCGGTGTTCTGGAGAGTGAAAATCCTAAACTTACACTAAATGAATTTGCTTTGGCAGAGTTCCTGCCCACAAAAAAAACAAAAGAAATAAGATGTAATAAAAACTTACGGCGTATTAATTGTCGTCCCTCGTCGTCCTGCCGGCAGCACTTGGAGCGATGATCTCTACAAAATTCAATATTGTTTGGGCTCTACCGCCTCTTTCTCGCGTTTTCACTTTTGGAACACTATATCCTTACACTATTCTTTTACTCTATTCTTTTACTCTATTCTCATTCAAAAAAAAACAAAAAAATCTATAAAACTAATCAACTAATTATTTAACTCTACTTCAGGTATTATTAATAATTCACTATCTTGTCTTTTGTTTCACTGCTCACTGCGTTCACTATTATTGGAGATACAATGGCTGGTCACAAGCGGAGCGCTTATGCTTCAGTTGACCTTTACGTAGGTCGCAATATGTCGTTCTTTGTTTCGTCCTTAGTCTGACGGCCGTAGCTTGCTATTGACGTCAACGCCGGTATTGTGCCGTGGGCAATCTGGCACAGCCAAGTCTACGGTCAATTGTGGAGTCTGTGGGCGACAATGTCGGATTTAAGGATCCCAGGACAAAAAATCAGCAGAGGTGAGGGTCGTCTTTCGATTTAATGCCCCAACCCAATACCTGGTGAGAACAAGGATGTTTTAGAAGGCACACAAACATCACTTCATAGCATTACCTACCTCTGCTATCTTTTTATTGCTTATTTCAATCTGGTGCCTTCCGTCTTTTTGCAATAAATCCGTATGAAGGTCTCTAGGAATATGCAAAAAGCTTAGTGCACTGTATGTTTTAGTGTCTTTGTAATTATGACTAACTCACCTATATGCTTTTTCTTTTTTTTTCTTTTTGAAGATTAATTAGATAATATTCACTAAGTTTGGCGGATATTAACCACGAATAAACTGTGCTTGCAAAGAAAAACGTTCACCTTGAATTGCTGCTTACTAGCACAGTTGGAATAAACTAGGGTAATGACCCTTAACCGGCCTTTCTCAATAAAATTTGAATTCCTATGTATAAATTACATTATATTGCCAGATATATTTGTCTCTATCCGCTGGTATAGGCTCCTTATCAACCATATGTCTTGCAACATGTTGACCACTTCTTACTTTCCATATTCATAACACAAACAGCTACTTATTCATAACACTAAAATACATCATACGTAATCTTAATCTATATTGCACTTTCCTAATCCTAATATTGCACTAATCCTAATTGATTTAAAATCCTATCACAGTTCATCTATATTTTCAAAATATGTAACTACTTAAACTTAACCCTACCTTATCATACCTATTATTGCAACATCCCATTTATCGAATCCACTTAATCGATAACGTCTGAAATTATCTGCGAGGTGCGAGCAGGCACGCAGGTGTGACGTGTGCATCGAGTGAGTGCAGTCTTGTTTTCTAATTAAATGTCATTATTGCAAATATTTTGTTTTGGTTCGCGTAATGTGGTGTGGATTATTCAACTTGATCGTCAGGTAAGTGTAATTGTTTTATTTATGGTACTCGTATCTTATTTATTGTGTCCAACCATTTAATGATTTCTCATTTCTAGATTTTACGTCGCTGTACCACCGAAGAAGATTATCCGCAGTGGAATGCTCAACAACTTCGTAGAAGTCACCCTTCACGTGGTGCTGGGAATGATTACATAGAGCCACAGGTAGGTGCCTACTTATACTCGTTATTATTGGCCTGCGTCTATCAATTGCACTTGGGATTTACCAAATCCAAACAAAATTTAGTTTTGGTCAGGTAAAAAATTTGGAGTCCAATTGAGTCGCACATTGTTGTGTTTGTATGTGCTTGTTGTTATTGCACACAGTTTCATTTATTGGAGTTTTATCTTGGATTTGATATCTTATCATTTCTTTATGTTACAGGATGCCACAAATATTTATTTCTGACTTAAACAACGGAAATGTTGTACCCCGCTCCGAAGTTTCATCCATGCCCTATTGACGAAATAGTCGAGGCATTTCATCGACGTCGCAGGTAATAGACATATTGATTTTCATAGATTTTCATTTTACTAATTCTATTTACTTCATTTAGGTAGGCTGAACAGGTACGCCCAAGGAGACATGACCCCGTAACAGAGGTTAGGCTGATTGGCCTAAAGTCTTTAGCGGTAGTGTGACTGGGTTTTCCAGCTTTGGGTATGAAAACACTTTAACTTCTCGCCATACTTTTGGTACATATCCCCATTTTAGGCTACTTAGGAATATGTTCTTAAGATGTGGAATTATATATTCTTCACATCTTTGTAGCATCATAGGAAAGTTGCCATCAATACCCGGAGATTTATATGGAGAGAAGGAGTTGATAGCCCATCTTATCCTTTCTTCCGTTTTAATTTCCGCTTGTGCTGTATGCTCCGTGTAGTGCTCATATTCCAAGTTATTGTGCTCATTGTTGCATCGTGGAAAGGGAGTCTCAAGGAGGAGCTTAAGCATTTCGTTGCAGGATTCTGTCCAGTTGCCGATAGGATCCTTAAGAGATCCCAAGGATACTGGTTCTTTAGCAAGTATTTTCCTGAGCCTAGCTGAGTCTGTGGTGTTTTCTACTTTGCTGCAGAAAGATTTCCACGAAGATCGCTTTGCTCGTTGCGTTTCTGTTTTGAATTTTCTTTGACTGACCTTGTAGGTTTCTCAGTCATTGTCCGTTCTTGTACGTTTTGCTACATTGAAAAGTTTTCTAGTTTCTAGTGTGAGGTAATTGTGCTGAGAGCCATATTAGAAAGCTTCAAATATCCCAAAATAAAATATTAAAAATGATGCTAAATCTTCCCTGGTATCATTCTACAATAGATTTACATGGTAGAGCTAATGTTGAATTGATCTCCTCCAGGATATATAAACTAAATGAGGAATTCAAACTGAGATGTAATATCTCCAACAATCCGCTAGTTTTTCATCGTGATATATAAAATATTTTGTGTTCACTAAATACCGATATATTTTCATTTCTTATTTATCTGTTTGTTTTTGTTAACTTAATAATATTTATTTAACTGTTCAAATAATTACCTTTGGATTTATGTATGTATCTATTTATTTGTTTATTTATTTATTTATTATAATATATATCTACTATTTGTTTATTTATTTATTTGTTATAATTATATACTATTTGTTTATTTATTTATTTGTTATAATACTCGTATATACTATTCGTGTATTTATTAATTATGATATATTTATCTATTTGTTTATTTATTTTATTTATTTATATATTTATTTATTTATTTATTTATTTATTTATTCTTTTTAATATCAGTATTATTTTTATTTATTTATTTTTTTTTCTCTTTAATTTGAGGTTTTTCTCATGATTTTCCTCATTAATCATAAAATTTTCATATTTATTTGTGTTTTTTAAAAAATAAAATAATGATTCAGTTGAAAGACAAACAAAAATGTCAAATCTCTGCTACTATATAATGTAAATTGAGCGAAAAGGAGGAGTCGATTTTCTTCTACTCTTCGTTTTCAGGGGATATGATTTTTCGAGGGCTTTACCTAGGATTTTAGCCCTAGATCCTCGGCATTCCTGTCTGTACTCTCTGGTGCATCCGCTGCATTTGCCTGGAGCGTTTTTATGTTCTTTCCCACTTCCATATTGAAAAGGTCCCAGTTAGTTTTCCTATGGTTCCTGAGCCTCTATTAGCTATTAATAAATTATGATCTATAAGAAATTCGAAAAGTGACTCAACCCTTGTATTGATGTTTGAGCTACCCCATAGGGCATGATGAGAGTTGGCATCGCATCCCATCACCATTTCCCGTGTACAATAAGGTGGGTCAGGTCTGACGGTGGTCCTTACGTTGCATCATAGGGCATGTAGCACGATGTTATAATCAGCGGAGGGAGCCCGTTGCGCTCAAGTTTTACCGTCGCGTGGGCGTTATCACTGTAGGGAGATAGAAGAAAGAGGTTAATCTATTTCCTAGCTACTATACAAGTTCTGATCTTACTATTTGGATCTGTCTGCACTGTTTTAAACAGAGCCAGTCCCTTCGATTTTAAACCCCTTATTCTGCCTCCTGCTACCCAGGGTTCTTGAATAAGGGCCAGGTCTATTTTTCTATCCTCCATGAGGTAGATCATGTTGGCGCCTTACTGTGATGAAGGTTTATTTGTACTATCTTCATCACGGTTTTTAGACGCCCCCCCCCCCCCCCCCCCTTGTTATTTTTATTGACCGAGTTCGCAATAAGCCTAAGCTTGCATCGGTTTATGTCGACGCGAACTTCGATCTTTTTCAGCAACGGAATGAATTTGTGGCTAAGCAACACTACCACTTCCGTGCCTGATTCTTTGTATTCTCCCATCTCAATCACTTCCCAAGTATGGCTCAGCTGATCGGTATTTAAGGATCGTAGATATCTTTCAATACGATCCTTCGGGATATATGGTCTTCATACAACAAGTTTGGCCTTCGGCCTTGTCATACGTGCAATCTCCTTCCTGTCAATCAGACGAAGGTCGGCGTTTGGTCATGGAGCTTTCGTCCTGGCAAATAAACTCTTTGAGAAATGTGAGAGTTTTTTCTTCCTCACAGGTCATAAGTTTGAACCCTTGGATTGTGTTGAGGCTGCCAAAAAGCGGGAGGGATTCCTTGTTTTTAAGGATGGCCTCATTCACCTCATCCAGGATTCGAAGTTCAATAAGTCGCCATTGGTCCTCTGTCAACTTCCGTCAAGGATTGCCGTAGTCTACTACGGCGACTTGTTGCCCAACTGCAGTTGGTATAGAGACTTTGGCTTTCTTTCGAGCGTTCGTTTGGGAGATTGGGGAAAGCGTGTCGTTTTGTCTCGCCCTCTTGGACGTGCTCGCAATCGGGTCGAGATTGGATTGGGCATCCGCACTCGTGCCAATTACGGGTTTCCTGAGTCTGGCTGCGATTGGGGTGGAGAGCAGAGGGCTATCCTTCCCCTTTCCAGCCAGTCTTTTCGGAATTGTCTTAGAGTTGGGCATACGCTTACTCTTCACCGTTGTGTTGTCGGGTATTGTCCTTAGTCATTCTCTCGCCTTGTCGAGGGATAGCTTTTCCTTTTCCGTTAAGGATTCCAGAATTTTGCTACCAATCTTACTGACGATCCTGAGCGCGTTGCGTCTTTGCCTGCGCAGGATCTGATGCTCCTCTAGAGGCTTTTTCGGTTTGGGGACTTTAGAGTCTGGGGCTCTCCGTTCGGGATTGGTAGGCTGTGCCTCCACGACTGTTTGGCAGCTGTCCATCGTCAGGTTACGTCACGACTGCAGTTACCTGGTTGGTGGGAGGATACCGCATCCAAATTGCAAGTGGAGCTGAGGCTCTGGATGTTCTCCAGATGCAGTTCCCTCTCTCCTACCTCCTCAGTGACTATCTTCTCTCCTTCCAGGCCCGTACGAGCAAGAGGCTCGATGCAACGTCTGGCCAGTGAGTCTGGTAGTCCTGTGGTCGGTGCCTGTAATCATTCAGTCTTCGTGTCTGTCATTGTCACGTTTGTCTTAGGAGTCGAAGGTATTGTCTGCGGTGAGCCGAGCCGGTTTTTCTTCAGGCAACATCTTCTTTACCCCAGGGAGCATCTCCCCTTCTCTAGACCCGCACGAGCAAGAGGCTCGATGAAACATCCAATTGAAGGGTTTGATGGTTCCTCGGTGGCATCCTTTGGCATAGTGGTTGATGCGGTCGACCTTACCCCTGGATTGACTTTGCCAATCTGGGAGGAAGGTGGCCCCATCAATTTCTTACCGCTGGTGTTATTCCCAGGATCAGCTTCCGCCGGTGTACGAGCAGTAGGCTCATTCTCCATTAGATGCTGTTCCTGCAGATACGCACGTGCGTTATGTAGCCGTTTGCGCTCAGTCTCAGTAAGTTCGTCCCATCTTTTCGTTCCTAGTCTCTTTATCGTTGTCCTGCAGTTTGTAATTTGTTTCCGTCTGGAGGAGGTTGACAATAAAGAGAGGTTGGAGCTAGCGACGGAACAGCTGTCGCTGACATCAAGGTTCATGCCCTCCATGCCAGCATCCGTTCCAACGCTCTCCCCATCCCATACTACAAGATTGGCGAAAGGGTTCAGAATAAGATTTTCTTCTTCTTCCGTCAGTCGTTCCGTTTGGGGATCGGTATTTATAGAGTCAGTGGTGCCCGATCCTTGCACCTTAGTCTCTTTTGTTTTGTTTTGTTTGTTTGGTTAGTTAGTTTTGTTCATTTTTAAATCCCACGAGTAAGGGGGAAGGAAGGTTCATCTGCACTCACCCCCTGTACGCTGGTAAGGGGAATTAGGGTTAAAACTGGAGGTCCCCAGGTATCCAGAGTTTGCACTAGCGACTGAGCACTCCCTCAGCCATGCAGGTCTCGGCGCGTCGAACCTTACCTTGGATTTGATGCCTTTTAGTTTTCCACCCCCTCTTTGGCGATTAACAACAGAGAGGGGAGTACTTAAGCCCCACCACCACGACAAGGTAGGCAATCAATCGGGGGGTAGGTAAAAGAGGTAGTTTGGTTCCCTTTTTGGCGAGTTCGTCAGCCCTGCAGTTTCCTGGAATATCTATGCCCTGGCACCCAGCAGAGGTGAATGTTAAACTGCTCCACCATCTCCTTAAGAGATGAACGGCAGACGAGGGCTGCGATGGAATTTAAAGATACTGAATCCACGGACTTGATCGCGGCTTGACTGTCCGAGAAGATACGGATGTCCTTTGTGGATATCACATTTCTCTTCAGCCACGTCAGGGCTTCTTTTCAATTCAATTCAATTCAATTTTTATTTAAGTGAAAATACATAGTACAAATAAGACTTAAGTCTTTTATAGTACATAAAGTTAAAGGATATTTAAAGTAAAAATTAATAGTATATAAAACAAAATGATTATAATAACTACAAATATAGATAATAAAGAAATAAATAAAAATAAAAAAATTTGAGTTAAAAGGCATATATTAACAATGCAAGACTAAAAGGGGGAAAAGATAAAAGAAGAGAAGAAGAAGAAGAAAAGTAGAAAGTTGAAATTAAAGAAAAAAGTAAGGGGAATACAAGCAAAGATTGCTATGGTAAAGCAAAGTGTCTTAAAACTGCATTTTTAAAATTAGTGACACTAATAGTTTTTTGTACCGCTGTGGGTAGGGAGTTCCAGATTCTGGTGACATGTATGAAGAAGAGGCGCGAAGAGTTCAAATAAGTAAAACTGGGAATGATAAGATTTAGAGTTCTGGAGGATTGGGGAAATTGCAATTTTTCGAACAGATACACAGGAGATTTGTTTATTATGATTTTATGCATAAGAAGGCAGCACCTTAGGTCGAGAAATTGCTGAAATGTACAACCAAGTACCAGTTTGTGATATTGTGAAATATGTTCATATCGATTCACCCCATACACATACCTAATCATGTCATTGAACGCAACTAGTAATTTATGCTGAGAGTGTGAGTCAAGCTTGCAGTAAACAGCAGTAGCGCAATCAATTATAGGCATAAACAGAGTCTTAACAAGCCTTAGCTTTGTAGCTGCTGGAGTAAAGGTGGAAGATAGCCAAAGTTTACGCAGCCCAGCGTAGATTCGTCCAATAACATAATTTATGTGATCGGTTGCTGATAATGAGCGATTAAGTTTAAAACCAAGATTGGACACAACATTCACAAATTTAAGCTGCATGTCATTTAAAAAAACAGGGGGTAGTTCATCGGTGTTAAAAAACTTCTTCGAAATTAAGATCAATTGGGATTTCGCTGGATTTAAACTGAGCCCATTACAAATGGACCAGTTGTATATATTTCTCAAATCTTCGTTAACTCTGCTAACAAGATCCTCGATGAGTCCAATTGGTCGAGATAAATAAATCTGTGCATCATCAGCATATAGATGAATAGAAGCGCTGGAGCATACTTTGGGAAGGTCATTAATAAAGAGGCAAAATAATATTTTTCCTAAAATCGATCCTTGCGGTACTCCTGCAGCAAGGGCACCAGGTTGGGAAGATTTTCCATCATGAACGACTCTTTGATAGCGATTTCTCAAATAATTGCTTATTAGACGCACCGATCTTTCGCTGAAACCAAAATACAACCTGAGTTTCTGGCAAAGTACATTATGATCCACTCTATCAAAGGCCCTGGAGAAGTCAAGCAAGCAAAGTACAGTTAAGTAATCCTTATCAAATTCAACTCTTATGTCTTCGAGAATTTTGATCATAGCTGAAGAACAGCTGTGATGTTCTCGAAAGCCAGACTGTATCGAGGATAACAAACAATGTTGATTAATGTAATTTGAGAGTTGCTTTGCAAGAATTTTCTCCAAGACTTTTGACAAAAAAGGTAAAATACTGATTGGTCGAAAATCGGTTGCCGATAAGGGCAGGGTTTTTTTGGGACAGCAATGACTTTGGCTAGCTTCCAAGAATCAGGAAAAGTTGATGACGTGATACAAAAATTGATGACATGCGTAATACAGCTTAAAAGATGCGGCAAAATCATTTTGACAAAACGAATTGGTACACCATCCTCACCAACAGCATTCGATTTTACAGAGCGTATGGAATTAACGACATCAATTTCAGAAACTACTCCAAAATCAAAGTCAAAGTCGAAAGACAGCTCATGATTAGGACTAAAATGTGGACTGTCAATAGCGTTATAGAGAAAGGCATTATTAAGGTCATTGACATCAGGAATATTATCAACAACATTTTTCTTCCCAATGCAGTAAGAGCGCAAATTGCTCCATAGCCTTTTTGAGGTTTGGTCAGTGCTCAATTTGGATAAGAAATATCTTTTCTTCGCCCTACGCGTAATAAAGGTTGAATGATTACGAGCACGACAGAAAAGCTCCCAATTGAGACTCGTTGCTGTAGACTTCCATCTTTGGTATGCTTTATTACGGATTTTCATTGCATCGCGTACCTCAGAGGTAAACCAGGGACAATTTCTATTGCGTATTGCTACAGTCTTAAAAGGAACATGTCTGTTATAGAGGTCCAATAACAATGTTTGTATGTGATCTACTTTGTCATTCACATTAGACGCAAAATAGCAATTACGCCAAGGAAGTATGCTCGCCTCAAGTTGCAAGGCATTTATGTCGACAGAAGCAAAGTCTCTAAATTGGAAAAATGATGGGGAGAGTGAACGAGACAAGTCAATATCGTACGTACAGAACAACAAGTCATGATCAGACACACCCACTAACGACAGCTGATCATGAAGTAAGACATTTGATTGATTAGAGACCATTATGACATCAAGAAGACTGGAAGGAACATTCGGAGAAAAACGGGTAGCATACGAGTTAACTATGGACAATCCGGAAGCAGCCGTAAAATCTAATAGCTGACGAGCTTTACTGTCGTATTTCAACAGATCCGCATTAAGATCACCACAAATAATAATATGCTCGTACTGTGCAGTAAAATCCTGAATTGTGGAAAACAATGACTCAGGAGAGTAGCTTCGATGAGGATTGTAAGCAACACCAGCAAGGCATTTTGTATTGCCATCACTAACTTCTAATAAGAGATATTCTACACCACTACCTTGAGATTTACTCAGTATTTTGTACTTAATTGCAGTACTACAGTACACAGCAACTCCTCCACCTGTTCTATTAGTAACCCTATCATTACGAATAAGATTGTAGCCAGGGATATTGTATAACTGACCAACAGCGGCTGAATCAGTATAATCTGAATTTGACCGCAGCCATGTATCAGTAACGCAAATCAAATCAATTCCCAACCCATTGAAAATATACTTCAAATAATCTAATTTCGTCAAATTTAAACTTCGAGCATTTAAATAACAAATTGTTAGTCCCACACGGACATTAGCTAAAATCTTCATAACTGACCGCACTGCAACTCCCTCAACCAGCCCGTGAGTGGGCGAACTATCATAATTCATCACTACGGCAAAAACGTAAAGCCAGATAATGCCAGGTCAATCTTTACCTATTATATTAAAAATCACAACACTAGGAAATTGATAGTTAAAAAAATGTATTGTATGAAATAAAAAAACAAATAGAGTAGAGAATAGAGAGAAATCAATTAGGATAGAGAAAAAGTAAAATTAAAAGTTAAGAAAAAGTCGTGTATGAAATAAAAAACAAATAGAGTAGGGAATAGAGAGAAATCAGTTTGAGATAGAGAAAAAGCAAATAAGAAAAGAGTAGAAGGGAAAAAAGAGTATACAAATAAAAAATAAGAAGAGAAAATGCAATAATAATATGATAATTAATAATAAAACGATAATGAGTTTTTTCTGAATAAGCAAATACGTATATAGTCCGTACCAAAACAGTTGGCCAACGGTCGATTGCGCAGAGGGAGGATTTAAGAGAACAAAAATGACGCGAAAGAGATTTAATCACTAAGCGTTTTTGCCTGTAATTTACAATGCGTAACCCAACTTTACAGTGCTTAGAACTAAAATGCTGTTGAATATCTAAATAAACTTAATTTTTTATTATGAGGTCGACTTTTATACATTTCTACCTAGAAGTCCGATTGTATTTGAAAGGGTTCCCAACCCTTTTTATGGTTGAACATTTCGTGGTTTAGCGCTAGGTACCTGTATGGGTGGTGTGCTTGGTTAGCATAAATTTTATGATGTTTGATTTTACCTGTTTGACTTAAGTGTAAAAGTTTTACGACATGATTAGTGTTTGCATTTGGTTACCTGTAGGGGCAAGGAATAAATTTGTTGCTTGGTTTTTAGAGTTTTTTATTTTAAGATAACGCATATATATTATGGATTTCCTATTTGGAATTCACTTTCACGAAAACAAAAGCATTGCTAGGACATAAGTTTATTAAAATAAAATAAATTGTCATGGATCTTTCAAGAAAAGGAAAACCAATAGGAAGTCTAGGACGTAAGATCGTTGTTAGGATATATTAAAATAAAAATTGAAGAAGCTAGGAATTTATGTATAGATAATCCCATCACATACGCAAATTCACAGACAGAGGAGTTTACGGGAATTTCGGCCCGAACAATAAGAAGGATAATTAAAGAATATGAGAAGAAAGGCGCTATTGAATCTCCAACTAAAAGAGTACCACATACAAAATGGAAAACTGGATTGGACGAATTTGGTATCACAGCTGTTCGGCGAATTATATAAAACTTCCACATTGAAGAAAAAATGATGATAACATTAAAAATGTTAAGACAACGGGTGCAGGAATATTTGGAGCTGAACCTAAGCAATATGTCGCTACATAGGATTTTAAAAAGAAATGGATTTTCTTATAGGAAAACGGAGAACAACCGTAAATTTCTTTGCGAAAGAAATGAAATCAAACTTTTACGAGTGAAATATCTGAGGAAGGTGCGGGAGTACAGGTCAGAAGGATATGAGTTTATTTATTTGGACGAGAGCTATATTCCCAGCTCTCACACAAGGCCAAGGGCATGGACTGACGGCACCAGTCAAGGTTTAAGGGCGCCAATTTCAAAAGGCCAAAGGCTGATAATGGCGCATGCAGGTGGCGCCAAGGGCTTCGTGAATAATGCCTTGCTTTTATTTAAATCTGGGTCGAAAACAGGAGATTATCACGATGAGATGAATTTTGAAAATTTCTCCAAATGGATGAAGGATCAAGTTTTAAATAACCTAGAGGAACCATCGGTTATTGTAATGGACAACGCATCATATCACAACAAATGGGAACACAAGCAAATCACTTCTGATTCCGTTAAATCGGAGATGTTAGAATTGCTTTCCGTCAACAATATACCGCATTCTTCAAAAATGCTCAAAGTCGAACTTTATGACCTTATAAAGCGACATCGGACTAATCACCACCCCAAGCATAAGATTGACGATATGATTCACGGCGCGGGACACGAAGTACTACGATTGCCACCCTATCATCCAGATCTCAACCCTATTGAAAAGATCTGGGCAACAGTCAAGGGAAGAGTCGGAAGCCGAAATACAACGTTTAGATTATCGGATGTTCAGAAACTAGCTGAAGAAGAATTTTCAAAAATAACAGTTGAAGATTGGCGCAAAGTTTGTGAAAAAATTATAAGGACAGAGGAGGAATACTTTTCACACGAGCAGATGTGGGACACAATGTCGGATGCAATAATTATCAATCCAGGAGATGATTCTTCAACCGATTATGAAACTGACAGTTCTTCGAATTCAATTTAATATACATTAATATTAACTATTTCATATATAGGTAGCAAAATCAATAAATATTTTTATCTTAGTACTAAAACGTGTGTGTTTTTACTTCTTAATTCAAACCAAACCGAACCACCCATTTGGTATACTGGTGTTTTGTTTTGCTGCTCGCTGTAAATCTGTTTTATATTTGCAATTCATCGTCAATTTTATCTCGCTATAATTTACACTTTTAATCAAGGTTACAAATTTAAAAGTGGTGGGTAGTTCAATAAGTTTTAAAAACTGCATTTGTTAAAAAAAATTATTGAAGAATCAAGAACGTTCACCATTTTGTCTTTAACGAACCGTTTAATACCCCATCCTCTTTTTTGTGACAGAAAATCGTGCCTATTGTTATTGGGCATAAAATCGTTTACGTTTCCAAAAAATTCCCAAATTGTAAATTTTTTATTAAATTTACCTACCTCGCCCAAATTCAATGATATAAACAAAAAAAATTTGGTGTGACACTGCAATTTACTTTACTTTGCGTGCCAATATCAGTACCTACATGATCAATATGCACGACACAATTAATAATGATCAACGAAAGCATAATGAGCAAATAGGGTTTAAATCTAAAACCGTACACCTTCATACAGACACAGTCACACAATCAATTCATGTGCAATGTTTTGCTTAATCTATCCGACCGTGATCACATCATACTCCTACAAGGAACCGACAAGACAAAAAACGAAACAATATATTTGCCTCCAAGTAAAGTTGACATATAATGGTCTATATTTTTCCTCCGCTCCTAATTTCAGTATAAAAGAAGGAAAATGAAGAAACCACCCTCAGTGAGATCGCGACAGCGATCTTGAACACAAGGCAGGGTGTACGTCGTTTTTTATTATGGCTCCGCCCATTTTCGTCTCTTTATGCTTGTTTTTGCAATTTAAGAGATTGTAAAACACATTTTAAGAGACCTGCGCAGTAGAATGGCCAACTGTTTTGGTACGCACTATACGTAGCTATGCTGAATAAAACCGCTCCAGATCAGTGATGGCGTCGACGAGTGGGATTGTGAGTGGAAACATCAAAGTTGTCAAGAGAGTTTCGTAGGTGGATTTTTACTTCGTTGTCATCTTTACTCTTTTTAATATAGACCAAGTCATTGCGAGTTCTTACAGAAAACAGTAGACGTTCACGACGAAGCCGGAGAGCATGACGTAGCAAAGAGCTGTTCTCTTGAGTTAAGCTCTCATTGAGGTAAATGCGTGTTGTAGTTGAAGAGGTGGCATTGTTCTCCAACTGTTCAAGTGTTAGACCACCGTTCGCACGAAAAGCCGCTAGTAATGCACTTTGCTCCACCTGAGAAGAGAGTCTGATAAGTAGCGGGCAATGACCATCGGTAGATTTTGTTTTCAGTCGAAAGGCATCAATGTGAGGAGTGATTTGGTGGTGTAGTTTGGCGGCAATAGTTTTTGCCACATCCATTGGCCGTTCGTTGGGTTTCACTGGTATGCCGCGCACAATGACATCACGAAGCCGTTCCTTACGATGCAGATCAGCTAGTTGCTCTTTCAGTTTCTGATTGTCATCACGCAGCTCAGAGATGTCACTCTCAAATTTTTGCACTTTGCTTTCAAGAGACGCGATAGCATCGCTTATTCTCTTGTTAAAGTTGAGTTCGAATTCGGAAAGTAAAGATTTAAATTTGTCAATTAAATTAGCCTCCAGATCTTGAAGTTGGTCAGCCAGGGATGATTTTTTATCTGCAATCCTCATTTGTGGTGGGTGAGACTTCGGTAAATTATTAACTACCTGCGATTTGTTGGGAGTTAAAGCAGAGCTAACCAGAGACTTCTCTTTAATCGCTTGTAGCCGTGTGTGAGACATAGTAACGCAGTGGAATAATTTTCACACAAAAAACCAAAAGGTTTAATACTCCAGGTTATCGAAACTCTAATTTAGGAGGAAGTGCACTTCGAGAAAAATAGAAAAACACTATTACTTGAAACTTTGACTTTAAACTTTTGAATAAGTAAAACTGGTTATGATAGCTATACTTTATTAAACTGGAGCGAGTTCAGAACACGTCTATTCACTAGGCATACTCTGGATACAAATCACCATAATCTCCGCCTGGAATACGATACAGTGATTAGGAAGACGGAATGAGAGACTCAGATTTAGCCTTTCGGAGAAAACGCCACCACCAACCCCGTGATCGTTTGTTGCCCCATCGGCGGACGGGATACCACGTTAAGTGGCTTATTGCACTTGCAAATATCACAGGACTGTACGTGTTTTTGGACATCGGATGCCATTCCTGGCCAGAAATATTTTTGCTTTAGCTTGACTAAGGTTTTGTTCACCCAGCCATGTCCGGCCGATGGGGAGTCGTGGGCTGTTACCAAAAGGCTCCCACGCAACTCCTTCGGTACCCAGAGTTTCCAGGCCCTATCTTCCTGTAGTTCGTCACGAGTTCGTATGTCTGTCCGTTTGTAAACATAGTCGTCAGATATACACAGGTCAGGTAGTCTGTCTTGGTTCTTTTTGGCCATCTTCCTCAACTAGTCATACTCTTCCGAAGAGAAGTATGGCGACTTGAGATCGACTTCCAAGAGAACAGTGTCAGGCTTGAGCTCTTCCATGTGGACGCGTGAGAGAGTATCCGGGACTACATTTTAGATGCCCTTCCTATGTTCTATCACGAAATAAAACACTTGGAGCTTGAGGCTCCATCTAGCCAAGCGGCCTGACAAGTCTTTCTGGGTCATAAGCCACTTAAGGCTAGCGTGATCCGTGGTAATAGTGAAAGGCAATGCTTCCACATAGGCTCGGAACTTTTTCACTGACAGGACGGGCGCATAGCATTCAAGTTCCGTAACGCTATAGTTCCGTTGTGCGGAATTAAGCTTCTGGGACATGAATGTTATCGGTCGTTCGTTATTCTCCGCATCCTTCTGGAAGAGAACACTTCCTACACCAGTTGTCGAAGCGTCACACTGTATGTAAAAGTGTTTTGTAAAGTCAGGGTTGGTCAGTATTGACGCGGTAACCAGTGACATTTTGAGCTGGTTGAAAGCTCTAAGCGCCTCGTCAGTCATGTTAAATGTTTGTCCCTTTTTCAAAAAGTCTGTCATGGGGCTTGACAGAGTGGCAAAGTTCGGTATGAACCGCCTGTACCACCCTGTCATACGTAGGAATCGACGGAGTTGCTTGGGAGTCTTTGGAACCGGAAAGTTTTCGACTGCCGACACTTTGCCTTTGTCGGTTCGCAGACATCCATCACCGACTATGTATCCTAGGTACTTGATTTCTTTGTAGCAGAACTTACTTTTTTCTATGGTAATGGTAAGCCCTGCATCTCGTAAACACTTGGAAACCTCTAACGATCGGGCATGTGACTCGAAGTCTGGAGAACAAACCAAGAGGTCATCGAGGTAGACAAAGACATGCTCCTTTAACTCGACTTTGTCCATAAGCCTACACATTCTCTGGGCAGCGTTGCACAATCCGAACGGCATAAAAGTGAATTGGTTCAACGGCCGCCCTGGGACTGTGAAGGCCGTCTTCTCCCTTGATTCCTTCTCCAGAGGAATCTGCGAGAAAGCGTCTTTGAGGTCTATCCCTGAGATGTACCTTGTTTCCTGCAGGCGACTAAGCAGACCCTCAATGTGGGGAAGCGGATATGCATCCTTCTTAGTCACCGCGTTTACTTTTCGTGAGTCCAGGCACAATCTGTTTTTCCCTGGCTTCCTCACCAACACAACCGGTGAGCTCCAGGCGCTATTGCTCTCCTCGATCACACCTAACGACAGCATACGGTCGAGCTCTTCAAACAGCAGTTTCTGTAGTGTCTCTGTTTGATGGGAATCTTGTCGTCATCCACCTCTATCACATGTTCTTCGAGACTTGTTTTACCCAGACCCCGCGCAGGCAATGATGGAAACAGGTGTTTGATTTGCTCTAGCCGCTGTGCTTCTGCTGGTGAGAGTGCCTGGACTGGAGGAGCTTTTATTGTCGGTGATGGAACTTCGATCTCGCTGATCACATTCGGAGCGACCGTAAACGCACTCCAGAAGTCTACACCCAGATAGAGTTGTTGTTGCAGGTTTGGGACCACAAAGAGCTCGATCTCTTGAGTTTTGTTACCCCACGAAACTTGTGTCGTGAACCGTCCCTGTATGCGTTGTGGGTTTCCGTCTGCTGTCCTGAGGTCTGTTGCCATCTTAGTCATGGTCAATTTGTGTCTTTTTAAAAATTCGTCTGCCCCTTTTCCTAGGCAACTAATCGAGGCACCACTGCCTAAAAGGCCTAAAAGTTCTTCTCCCTCTATTGTCACTTTGGCGTAAGGTCTATTGTCATCTGTTGTGCTTAGTACTGTCGATTCTATTCCACTCTTTCGTCGTCTAAATATTGCACATTTCTCCATTAGCCTTGAAATCTTCTTAAAATTCCTAACTTTCTTAAGCCGCGTCAATTCTTCTCCGAAAATTCTCTTTCTAGCTTCTTCGTATTCTTGCACTCGTCTATGTAAGCTCTTTTTGATCGGAACGTCATTTTTATTGGAGGGAATCTTCAATTCGGGGTCCCTTCTTAGGATTCGGACTGGCCCGCGTCCATCTGTATTCCGGGGATCGAGTTTGTCGTCGACGGTTTGCTCCCGGATGCACCGCCGATCTTGGAGTTTCCCTGGCACTTCTCACAGTTGAAGGCCAGACTTCCTTGCCCGCAACTGAAGCACGTCAAGGTATGAAAATGTGAAGTGCACGTTGCTTGAGTTTGTGGTGCGTCTCTCGCTCTATTTTCCTGCCTCTGGCCTCTTGTCGAATGAGTCAATCTGTCGTTGTCAGTGTAGTTAGTAGGTCTATTCGGTCGTTTCTGTAGGAGCGCCTCTACTTCGAATTCGTCTTCATCCGGCTCGGTATTTTTACCTTCCTCAAGCCCTATCCTTTCGACTTCGCTCACATTTCTCCGAGCCCTACTATCTCGTGCAGCGATATGACTTTCTGCTCTTCTGCACTCATTCCCGGATCGTCAAAATTTTGCTCCCAAATATCAGGTTTGCTACCTTGTCCTTCAAGTTCTGGCGAAGAATGGCCAGCAAATCCCTCTCGTTTGGTCGTTGTCGCATTTGTAATGTCAATGTCCGTATGTCGCTGTGGAAGTCGTCAAATGTTTCGTGGGGCAACTGGCTCCTATCCATGATTTGCCGAAGTATCTCATGGTCCCCTCGGTTATTTTTAAACTGGTGGAGCAGTTCGGCCTACAGATCAAAATAGTTTAGCAGATTGTCTCCTGCGTTTTCCTCGAGGTACTGCCAATACCAACACTCTGCCGGTCCTGTCACCAAATGGTGAAAGTTAGCGAAAACCTGGTCGCTTGACAGGCCGCTCTGACGTTGGAGAGTCGCTACCCTGAAAATAAAACTCTCCACGGACATATTTTTATTCGATCCATCAAACTTGATGCCCCATTTATGGACGTCAATCTTTCTCCCTACATCGGAGCGTGAAAACTCCTGGCGGGAAGACTCCTCCCTATGAGACTCTTCCCGACCAAAACCATGGGGTGGACTGCCCACTAACTGCTGCTGGGCTGACGACTGTCTATCGCCCTCAACATGGCGCGAGGCTTGAGGAGGATATGGACTGGTATTGGCTGACACTTTAGCAACGGTTAGCTGCGCTATGCTTGCTTGAAGATTTTTCATCTCCTCGAGGAGGGTGTTTTGAACCCCCTTCAAGCCTCCGGCGAATATAGTCAGCAATTCTGCCCTATTCTCTCTTATCGCTAAAGAGACCTCTCTTTGAACTTGGGCCGAGACTCGGTCCTCCAGCGATCGAATACCTGGTATGGCCTCCCTTTCTTTCTCTTGGAGCATTCGCTTCCCATCTTGCCGCAGTTGTCGATCCCTCCCTGCGAGCTCTCGGGGTGTCAGGTTTAGGTCATCGAAACCCTCAACACTCGTCACAGCAGGCTTAAGGGGAGCCCTTGTATGGGATGACTCGCCTACTGCCGGCCCAGGAACTGGCGAAATGACCAACTTCTGTGTCATTTTACGCGTTACGCGCCCTGCTGGCGACTCCGCTTGTTGAGCCAAAGTTGCCTGAGCAACTGCCCCTTTTCCTTCCATAGCTTTCAACTAATTCAAAAAGATTAGATAAACTCAAAATCTTACAAAAAGGTCTTAACAAAAATTCAAAAAAAATTTAAATAAAAAACCAAATAGTGGTTAATAAACTGTATAAGAAAATTAAAAGAAATAAAAATTATGATTATTTAAAAATGATAAATAAATTCAAAAAAAAAAAATAAGAATGAAAAAAAAATTATAAAAACTGTTGTGTATTTCAACAAGGTAAAAATAAAAAATAGATCCTCTGAGTAATCGCAATGTTTTATTTTATTCTAGCTAATTGTGATGGTGTGTGAAGTTTTGGGTCGGTTTTCCTGTACCACTCCGCCGGTGCATTTGTTTTGTCGTTGGCGTTTCTGTTCGTCCTGTCACGTTTGTTTGTATTAGTCTTCTCTAGTCGTGACTGGGTCTCAGGAACTAGACGAGTGTTGAAAGTAGAGCTGTGTCAATCGTGATTGATTCGATATTTTTGACCCGATCACAATAAAGTATTGGTGATTGCAATCACAATGCCCGAAGTCAATCGTTCATCGAGTCAATACTTTTGTTCTGACTAACTCATTTTTTTATTATTGATTTCTTATCTACTGAACCAATAAATGTGTTAATATATCAAAATATTTTTATTTATTTCGGCTTATTTCGTTTTATCAACACATATTTGTTCTACAAAAATATCGCTTCTGTGCAATAACCTCCATTTCCTAATTATTCAAAGGCGTTTTGGTATCTATATATACAATCAGCAGTTTGTTGTTATTGAGTGTATTCACTCTTACAATCCATTCGAATGTATCTGTCTCTATCGAAACTAAATTGAACGAATGATGATTGGGGTTTTTGATTGTATTGAAATTGAATGGAGCAATACAATACTCCCATGTCCCATCTGTCATTGATTGATTGAATGACTGATTGAAATGACCGAATCATTTTTTCAACCAATACTTGGACGATTCGATCATTAAATTTGAACGATTGACACAGCTCTAGTTGAAAGTATGCCGTTCTGCTCCTTACCACTACTTGCCATCTGGTGAATAACCTGATTAAAGGCTGACTAGTAGCTCAGGGCATACTCCCAACACGATCAAGGCTTTCAGACCAATGTTCTTACCTCACGATGAGCCGTACTCTTGGCACTTGCTCATTGGATAGCAATTAGAACACGGGTCTGTCCACCCCAATCCGCTCTGCGTTCTAATATGAACTTCCAATTACCTCACATGATCTTTTGGCGCTAGGCCTTCAGATTGGACAGCCGTCTTCCGTTCATATTAAGAACTCAGAGCTTATGCGGTTATTGAGAGTCGAAGAAAGACAGAAAAGTAAAATTTAAAAAAGGATAAAGAGAGAAAATAAACTAAAAATCGCGAAAAATCAAAAAAAGTAAAAAAATCTAAGAAAATGTACAAATCTGTTGCGGGTCCAAGGTAACGACCTTTGCAACTAAAAATCGTTCCCTTGGAAGCGCAACTGGACCGTCTTTATACGTTGGGCGCCATTGTTATGAGCCGAGGCTTGGCCGAGGGCGTCTTCGGAGTAGTGGAGGAGGACGGTGGCACGTTCGCGGTTGCACGGCTATCGCTCGTCGGACGGGGGTAGTTCTTGTCACCCCTCACACTAAACCACCTGCTCACAAACAAAATGATCGTCCCAGAAAAAAAGGAAGAAGAAGATAGGCACAGACCTAATCGGACGGACGAAAAAAGAAAGGAAAGAGAAGAGAAGAGAAAGATAGGATAGATGAAAAGAAAATCTCAATTACCTTTGCCCTACCAAGGAGAGAGTACAGGAAGTCAGATGCATCTTAACTACCCTAACTATGCTAAGTAATCCTATTCTAATCTAAAACGTAAGCTATACCTTATTCTATATCCCTAATCTAACTTATATCTAACCTAATTCTAGCCTCCTTTGCATCCACTACTTCCTGATGTCGCTCCCTGGTAAGGTTCGTCTCGTTCCTGAGACATGCCAGATGATGTTGGTTCTGGCTCGGCCTACCCACCCTATGTGTCTGGCCGAAAACAACGAGAGATAGCCCCTTGACCAGAATCCAGTCACTCGTACGTCAAATGTCCTGGTAGAGGAGAGTTCGTACGTCGGCACGTCGCGTCCTCATGTTCGTTGGCCGTCTACCTACCGTCTACGTCATTGCACAGGCGGAAGGACGGCCTTCCCAAATCTCCACACACCATATCACACTTGCTTTCTACAAATCAACAAATCAAATTCATTTTGTAAATCCACTATAATTCATATATATCTTAAGACTACGTTAAAACCATAATAAAGGAATCCAATGGATACCGGTGTTCTGGAGAGTGAAAATCCTAAACTTACACTAAATGAATTTGCTTTGGCAGAGTTCCTGCCCACAAAAAAAACAAAAGAAATAAGATGTAATAAAAACTTACGGCGTATTAATTGTCGTCCCTCGTCGTCCTGCCGGCAGCACTTGGAGCGATGATCTCTACAAAATTCAATATTGTTTGGGCTCTACCGCCTCTTTCTCGCGTTTTCACTTTTATAACACTATATCCTTACACTATTCTTTTACTCTATTCTTTTACTCTATTCTCATTCAAAAAAAAACAAAAAAATCTATAAAACTAATCAACTAATTATTTAACTCTACTTCAGGTATTATTACTAATTCACTATCTTGTCTTTTGTTTCACTGCTCACTGCGTTCACTATTATTGGAGATACAATGGCTGGTCACAAGCGGAGCGCTTATGCTTCAGTTGACCTTTACGTAGGTCGCAATATGTCGTTCTTTGTTTCGTCCTTAGTCTGACGGCCGTAGCTTGCTATTGACGTCAACGCCGGTATTGTGCCGTGGGCAATCTGGCACAGCCAAGTCTACGGTCAATTGTGGAGTCTGTGGGCGACAATGTCGGATTTAAGGATCCCAGGACAAAAAATCAGCAGAGGTGAGGGTAGTCTTTCGATTTAATGCCCCAACCCAATACCTGGTGAGAACAAGGATGTTTTAGGAGGCACACAAACATCACTTCATAGCATTACCTACCTCTGCTATCTTTTTATTGCTTATTTCAATCTGGTGCCTTCCGTCTTTTTGCAATAAATCCGTATGAAGGTCTCTAGGAATATGCAAAAAGCTTAGTGCACTGTATGTTTTAGTGTCTTTGTAATTATGACTAACTCACCTATATGCTTTTTCTTTTTTTTTCTTTTTGAAGATTAATTAGATAATATTCACTAAGTTTGGCGGATATTAACCACGAATAAACTGTGCTTGCAAAGAAAAACGTTCACCTTGAATTGCTGCTTACTAGCACAGTTGGAATAAACTAGGGTAATGACCCTTAACCGGCCTTTCTCAATAAAATTTGAATTCCTATGTATAAATTACATTATATTGCCAGATATATTTGTCTCTATCCGCTGGTATAGGCTCCTTATCAACCATATCTCTTGCAACATGTTGACCACTTCTTACTTTCCATATTCATAACACAAACAGCTACTTATTCATAACACTAAAATACATCATACGTAATCTTAATCTATATTGCACTTTCCTAATCCTAATATTGCACTAATCCTAATTGATTTAAAATCCTATCACAGTTCATCTATATTTTCAAAATATGTAACTACTTAAACTTAACCCTACCTTATCATACCTATTATTGCAACATCCCATTTATCGAATCCACTTAATCGATAACGTCTGAAATTATCTGCGAGGTGCGAGCAGGCACGCAGGTGTGACGTGTGCATCGAGTGAGTGCAGTCTTGTTTTCTAATTAAATGTCATTATTGCAAATATTTTGTTTTGGTTCGCGTAATGTGGTGTGGATTATTCAACTTGATCGTCAGGTAAGTGTAATTGTTTTATTTATGGTACTCGTATCTTATTTATTGTGTCCAGCCATTTAATGATTTCTCATTTCTAGATTTTACGTCGCTGTACCACCGAAGAAGATTATCCGCAGTGGAATGCTGAACAACTTCGTAGAAGTCACCCTTCACGTGGTGCTGGGAATGATTACATAGATCCACAGGTAGGTGCCTACTTATACTCGTTATTATTGGCCTGCGTCTATCAATTGCACTTGGGATTTACCAAATCCAAACAAAATTTAGTTTTGGTCAGGTAAAAAATTTGGAGTCCAATTGAGTCGCACATTGTTGTGTTTGTATGTGCTTGTTGTTATTGCACACAGTTTCATTTATTGGAGTTTTATCTTGGATTTGATTTCTTATCATTTCTTTATGTTACAGGATGCCACAAATATTTATTTCTGACTTAAACAACGGAAATGTTGTACCCCGCTCCGAAGTTTCATCCATGCCCTATTGACGAAATAGTCGAGGCATTTCATCGACGTCGCAGGTAATAGACATATTGATTTTCATAGATTTTCATTTTACTAATTCTATTTACTTCATTTAGGTAGGCTGAACAGGTACGCCCAAGGAGACATGACCCCGTAACAGAGGTTAGGCTGATTGGCCTAAAGTCTTTAGCGGTAGTGTGACTGGGTTTTCCAGCTTTGGGTATGAAAACACTTTAACTTCTCGCCATACTTTTGGTACATATCCCCATTTTAGGCTACTTAGGAATATGTTCTTAAGATGTGGAATTATATATTCTTCACATCTTTGTAGCATCATAGGAAAGTTGCCATCAATACCCGGAGATTTATATGGAGAGAAGGAGTTGATAGCCCATCTTATCCTTTCTTCCGTTATAATTTCCGCTTGTGCTGTATGCTCCGTGTAGTGCTCATATTCCAAGTTATTGTGCTCATTGTTGCATCGTGGAAAGGGAGTCTCAAGGAGGAGCTTAAGCATTTCGTTGCAGGATTCTGTCCAGTTGCCGATAGGATCCTTAAGAGATCCCAAGGATACTGGTTCTTTAGCAAGTATTTTCCTGAGCCTAGCTGAGTCTGTGGTGTTTTCTACTTTGCTGCAGAAAGATTTCCACGAAGATCGCTTTGCTCGTTGCGTTTCTGTTTTGAATTTTCTTTGACTGACCTTGTAGGTTTCTCAGTCATTGTCCGTTCTTGTACGTTTTGCTACATTGAAAAGTTTTCTAGTTTCTAGTGTGAGGTAATTGTGCTGAGAGCCATATTAGAAAGCTTCAAATATCCCAAAATAAAATATTAAAAATTATGCTAAATCTTCCCTGGTATCATTCTACAATAGATTTACATGGTAGAGCTAATGTTGAATTGATCTCCTCCAGGATATATAAACTAAATGAGGAATTCAAACTGAGATGTAATATCTCCAACAATCCGCTAGTTTTTCATCGTGATATATAAAATATTTTGTGTTCACTAAATACCGATATATTTTCATTTCTTATTTATCTGTTTGTTTTTGTTAACTTAATAATATTTATTTAACTGTTCAAATAATTACCTTTGGATTTATGTATGTATCTATTTATTTGTTTATTTATTTATTTATTATAATATATATCTACTATTTGTTTATTTATTTATTTGTTATAATTATATACTATTTGTTTATTTATTTATTTGTTATAATACTCGTATATACTATTCGTGTATTTATTAATTATGATATATTTATCTATTTGTTTATTTATTTTATTTATTTATATATTTATTTATTTATTTATTTATTTATTTATTCTTTTTAATATCAGTATTATTTTTATTTATTTATTTTTTTTTCTCTTTAGTTTGAGGTTTTTCTCATGATTTTCCTCATTAATCATAAAATTTTCATATTTATTTGTGTTTTTTAAAAAATAAAATAATGATTCAGTTGAAAGACAAACAAAAATGTCAAATCTCTGCTACTATATAATGTAAATTGAGCGAAAAGGAGGAGTCGATTTTCTTCTACTCTTCGTTTTCAGGGGATATGATTTTTCGAGGGCTTTACCTAGGATTTTAGCCCTAGATCCTCGGCATTCCTGTCTGTACTCTCTGGTGCATCCGCTGCATTTGCCTGGAGCGTTTTTATGTTCTTTCCCACTTCCATATTGAAAAGGTCCCAGTTAGTTTTCCTATGGTTCCTGAGCCTCTATTAGCTATTAATAAATTATGATCTATAAGAAATTCGAAAAGTGACTCAACCCTTGTATTGATGTTTGAGCTACCCCATAGGGCATGATGAGAGTTGGCATCGCATCCCATCACCATTTCCCGTGTACAATAAGGTGGGTCAGGTCTGACGGTGGTCCTTACGTTGCATCATAGGGCATGTAGCACGATGTTATAATCAGCGGAGGGAGCCCGTTGCGCTCAAGTTTTACCGTCGCGTGGGCGTTATCACTGTAGGGAGATAGAAGAAAGAGGTTAATCTATTTCCTAGCTACTATACAAGTTCTGATCTTACTATTTGGATCTGTCTGCACTGTTTTAAATAGAGCCAGTCCCTTCGATTTTAAACCCCTTATTCTGCCTCCTGCTACCCAGGGTTCTTGAATAAGGGCCAGGTCTATTTTTCTATCCTCCATGAGGTAGATCAGGTTGGCGCCTTACTGTGATGAAGGTTTATTTGTACTATCTTCATCACGGTTTTTAGACGCCCCCCCCCCCCCCCCCCCCCCTTGTTATTTTTATTGACCGAGTTCGCAATAAGCCTAAGCTTGCATCGGTTTATGTCGACGCGAACTTCGATCTTTTTCAGCAACGGAATGAATTTGTGGCTAAGCAACACTACCACTTCCGTGCCTGATTCTTTGTATTCTCCCATCTCAATCACTTCCCAAGTATGGCTCAGCTGATCGGTATTTAAGGATCGTAGATATCTTTCAATACGATCCTTCGGGATATATGGTCTTCATACAACAAGTTTGGCCTTCGGCCTTGTCATACGTGCAATCTCCTTCCTGTCAATCAGACGAAGGTCGGCGTTTGGTCATGGAGCTTTCGTCCTGGCAAATAAACTCTTTGAGAAATGTGAGAGTTTTTTCTTCCTCACAGGTCATAAGTTTGAACCCTTGGATTGTGTTGAGGCTGCCAAAAAGCGGGAGGGATTCCTTGTTTTTAAGGATGGCCTCATTCACCTCATCCAGGATTCGAAGTTCAATAAGTCGCCATTGGTCCTCTGTCAACTTCCGTCAAGGATTGCCGTAGTCTACTACGGCGACTTGTTGCCCAACTGCAGTTGGTATAGAGACTTTGGCTTTCTTTCGAGCGTTCGTTTGGGAGATTGGGGAAAGCGTGTCGTTTTGTCTCGCTTACTAGCACAGTTGGAATAAACTAGGGTAATGACCCTTAACCGGCCTTTCTCAATAAAATTTGAATTCCTATGTATAAATTACATTATATTGCCAGATATATTTGTCTCTATCCGCTGGTATAGGCTCCTTATCAACCATATCTCTTGCAACATGTTGACCACTTCTTACTTTCCATATTCATAACACAAACAGCTACTTATTCATAACACTAAAATACATCATACGTAATCTTAATCTATATTGCACTTTCCTAATCCTAATATTGCACTAATCCTAATTGATTTAAAATCCTATCACAGTTCATCTATATTTTCACAATATGTAACTACTTAAACTTAACCCTACCTTATCATACCTATTATTGCAACATCCCATTTATCGAATCCACTTAATCGATAACGTCTGAAATTATCTGCGAGGTGCGAGCAGGCACGCAGGTGTGACGTGTGCATCGAGTGAGTGCAGTCTTGTTTTCTAATTAAATGTCATTATTGCAAATATTTTGTTTTGGTTCGCGTAATGTGGTGTGGATTATTCAACTTGATCGTCAGGTAAGTGTAATTGTTTTATTTATGGTACTCGTATCTTATTTATTGTGTCCAGCCATTTAATGATTTCTCATTTCTAGATTTTACGTCGCTGTACCACCGAAGAAGATTATCCGCAGTGGAATGCTGAACAACTTCGTAGAAGTCACCCTTCACGTGGTGCTGGGAATGATTACATAGATCCACAGGTAGGTGCCTACTTATACTCGTTATTATTGGCCTGCGTCTATCAATTGCACTTGGGATTTACCAAATCCAAACAAAATTTAGTTTTGGTCAGGTAAAAAATTTGGAGTCCAATTGAGTCGCACATTGTTGTGTTTGTATGTGCTTGTTGTTATTGCACACAGTTTCATTTATTGGAGTTTTATCTTGGATTTGATTTCTTATCATTTCTTTATGTTACAGGATGCCACAAATATTTATTTCTGACTTAAACAACGGAAATGTTGTACCCCGCTCCGAAGTTTCATCCATGCCCTATTGACGAAATAGTCGAGGCATTTCATCGACGTCGCAGGTAATAGACATATTGATTTTCATAGATTTTCATTTTACTAATTCTATTTACTTCATTTAGGTAGGCTGAACAGGTACGCCCAAGGAGACATGACCCCGTAACAGAGGTTAGGCTGATTGGCCTAAAGTCTTTAGCGGTAGTGTGACTGGGTTTTCCAGCTTTGGGTATGAAAACACTTTAACTTCTCGCCATACTTTTGGTACATATCCCCATTTTAGGCTACTTAGGAATATGTTCTTAAGATGTGGAATTATATATTCTTCACATCTTTGTAGCATCATAGGAAAGTTGCCATCAATACCCGGAGATTTATATGGAGAGAAGGAGTTGATAGCCCATCTTATCCTTTCTTCCGTTATAATTTCCGCTTGTGCTGTATGCTCCGTGTAGTGCTCATATTCCAAGTTATTGTGCTCATTGTTGCATCGTGGAAAGGGAGTCTCAAGGAGGAGCTTAAGCATTTCGTTGCAGGATTCTGTCCAGTTGCCGATAGGATCCTTAAGAGATCCCAAGGATACTGGTTCTTTAGCAAGTATTTTCCTGAGCCTAGCTGAGTCTGTGGTGTTTTCTACTTTGCTGCAGAAAGATTTCCACGAAGATCGCTTTGCTCGTTGCGTTTCTGTTTTGAATTTTCTTTGACTGACCTTGTAGGTTTCTCAGTCATTGTCCGTTCTTGTACGTTTTGCTACATTGAAAAGTTTTCTAGTTTCTAGTGTGAGGTAATTGTGCTGAGAGCCATATTAGAAAGCTTCAAATATCCCAAAATAAAATATTAAAAATTATGCTAAATCTTCCCTGGTATCATTCTACAATAGATTTACATGGTAGAGCTAATGTTGAATTGATCTCCTCCAGGATATATAAACTAAATGAGGAATTCAAACTGAGATGTAATATCTCCAACAATCCGCTAGTTTTTCATCGTGATATATAAAATATTTTGTGTTCACTAAATACCGATATATTTTCATTTCTTATTTATCTGTTTGTTTTTGTTAACTTAATAATATTTATTTAACTGTTCAAATAATTACCTTTGGATTTATGTATGTATCTATTTATTTGTTTATTTATTTATTTATTATAATATATATCTACTATTTGTTTATTTATTTATTTGTTATAATTATATACTATTTGTTTATTTATTTATTTGTTATAATACTCGTATATACTATTCGTGTATTTATTAATTATGATATATTTATCTATTTGTTTATTTATTTTATTTATTTATATATTTATTTATTTATTTATTTATTTATTTATTCTTTTTAATATCAGTATTATTTTTATTTATTTATTTTTTTTTCTCTTTAGTTTGAGGTTTTTCTCATGATTTTCCTCATTAATCATAAAATTTTCATATTTATTTGTGTTTTTTAAAAAATAAAATAATGATTCAGTTGAAAGACAAACAAAAATGTCAAATCTCTGCTACTATATAATGTAAATTGAGCGAAAAGGAGGAGTCGATTTTCTTCTACTCTTCGTTTTCAGGGGATATGATTTTTCGAGGGCTTTACCTAGGATTTTAGCCCTAGATCCTCGGCATTCCTGTCTGTACTCTCTGGTGCATCCGCTGCATTTGCCTGGAGCGTTTTTATGTTCTTTCCCACTTCCATATTGAAAAGGTCCCAGTTAGTTTTCCTATGGTTCCTGAGCCTCTATTAGCTATTAATAAATTATGATCTATAAGAAATTCGAAAAGTGACTCAACCCTTGTATTGATGTTTGAGCTACCCCATAGGGCATGATGAGAGTTGGCATCGCATCCCATCACCATTTCCCGTGTACAATAAGGTGGGTCAGGTCTGACGGTGGTCCTTACGTTGCATCATAGGGCATGTAGCACGATGTTATAATCAGCGGAGGGAGCCCGTTGCGCTCAAGTTTTACCGTCGCGTGGGCGTTATCACTGTAGGGAGATAGAAGAAAGAGGTTAATCTATTTCCTAGCTACTATACAAGTTCTGATCTTACTATTTGGATCTGTCTGCACTGTTTTAAATAGAGCCAGTCCCTTCGATTTTAAACCCCTTATTCTGCCTCCTGCTACCCAGGGTTCTTGAATAAGGGCCAGGTCTATTTTTCTATCCTCCATGAGGTAGATCAGGTTGGCGCCTTACTGTGATGAAGGTTTATTTGTACTATCTTCATCACGGTTTTTAGACGCCCCCCCCCCCCCCCCTTGTTATTTTTATTGACCGAGTTCGCAATAAGCCTAAGCTTGCATCGGTTTATGTCGACGCGAACTTCGATCTTTTTCAGCAACGGAATGAATTTGTGGCTAAGCAACACTACCACTTCCGTGCCTGATTCTTTGTATTCTCCCATCTCAATCACTTCCCAAGTATGGCTCAGCTGATCGGTATTTAAGGATCGTAGATATCTTTCAATACGATCCTTCGGGATATATGGTCTTCATACAACAAGTTTGGCCTTCGGCCTTGTCATACGTGCAATCTCCTTCCTGTCAATCAGACGAAGGTCGGCGTTTGGTCATGGAGCTTTCGTCCTGGCAAATAAACTCTTTGAGAAATGTGAGAGTTTTTTCTTCCTCACAGGTCATAAGTTTGAACCCTTGGATTGTGTTGAGGCTGCCAAAAAGCGGGAGGGATTCCTTGTTTTTAAGGATGGCCTCATTCACCTCATCCAGGATTCGAAGTTCAATAAGTCGCCATTGGTCCTCTGTCAACTTCCGTCAAGGATTGCCGTAGTCTACTACGGCGACTTGTTGCCCAACTGCAGTTGGTATAGAGACTTTGGCTTTCTTTCGAGCGTTCGTTTGGGAGATTGGGGAAAGCGTGTCGTTTTGTCTCGCCCTCTTGGACGTGCTCGCAATCGGGTCGAGATTGGATTGGGCATCCGCACTCGTGCCAATTACGGGTTTCCTGAGTCTGGCTGCGATTGGGGTGGAGAGCAGAGGGCTATCCTTCCCCTTTCCAGCCAGTCTTTTCGGAATTGTCTTAGAGATGGGCATACGCTTACTCTTCACCGTTGTGTTGTCGGGTATTGTCCTTAGTCATTCTCTCGCCTTGTCGAGGGATAGCTTTTCCTTTTCCGTTAAGGATTCCAGAATTTTGCTACCAATCTTACTGACGATCCTGAGCGCGTTGCGTCTTTGCCTGCGCAGGATCTGATGCTCCTCTAGAGGCTTTTTCGGTTTGGGGACTTTAGAGTCTGGGGCTCTCCGTTCGGGATTGGTAGGCTGTGCCTCCACGACTGTTTGGCAGCTGTCCATCGTCAGGTTACGTCACGACTGCAGTTACCTGGTTGGTGGGAGGATACCGCATCCAAATTGCAAGTGGAGCTGAGGCTCTGGATGTTCTCCAGATGCAGTTCCCTCTCTCCTACCTCCTCAGTGACTATCTTCTCTCCTTCCAGGCCCGTACGAGCAAGAGGCTCGATGCAACGTCTGGCCAGTGAGTCTGGTAGTCCTGTGGTCGGTGCCTGTAATCATTCAGTCTTCGTGTCTGTCATTGTCACGTTTGTCTTAGGAGTCGAAGGTATTGTCTGCGGTGAGCCGAGCCGGTTTTTCTTCAGGCAACATCTTCTTTACCCCAGGGAGCATCTCCCCTTCTCTAGACCCGCACGAGCAAGAGGCTCGATGAAACATCCAATTGAAGGGTTTGATGGTTCCTCGGTGGCATCCTTTGGCATAGTGGTTGATGCGGTCGACCTTACCCCTGGATTGACTTTGCCAATCTGGGAGGAAGGTGGCCCCATCAATTTCTTACCGCTGGTGTTATTCCCAGGATCAGCTTCCGCCGGTGTACGAGCAGTAGGCTCATTCTCCATTAGATGCTGTTCCTGCAGATACGCACGTGCGTTATGTAGCCGTTTGCGCTCAGTCTCAGTAAGTTCGTCCCATCTTTTCGTTCCTAGTCTCTTTATCGTTGTCCTGCAGTTTGTAATTTGTTTCCGTCTGGAGGAGGTTGACAATAAAGAGAGGTTGGAGCTAGCGACGGAACAGCTGTCGCTGACATCAAGGTTCATGCCCTCCATGCCAGCATCCGTTCCAACGCTCTCCCCATCCCATACTACAAGATTGGCGAAAGGGTTCAGAATAAGATTTTCTTCTTCTTCCGTCAGTCGTTCCGTTTGGGGATCGGTATTTATAGAGTCAGTGGTGCCCGATCCTTGCACCTTAGTCTCTTTTGTTTTGTTTTGTTTGTTTGGTTAGTTAGTTTTGTTCATTTTTAAATCCCACGAGTAAGGGGGAAGGAAGGTTCATCTGCACTCACCCCCTGTACGCTGGTAAGGGGAATTAGGGTTAAAACTGGAGGTCCCCAGGTATCCAGAGTTTGCACTAGCGACTGAGCACTCCCTCAGCCATGCAGGTCTCGGCGCGTCGAACCTTACCTTGGATTTGATGCCTTTTAGTTTTCCACCCCCTCTTTGGCGATTAACAACAGAGAGGGGAGTACTTAAGCCCCACCACCACGACAAGGTAGGCAATCAATCGGGGGGTAGGTAAAAGAGGTAGTTTGGTTCCCTTTTTGGCGAGTTCGTCAGCCCTGCAGTTTCCTGGAATATCTATGCCCTGGCACCCAGCAGAGGTGAATGTTAAACTGCTCCACCATCTCCTTAAGAGATGAACGGCAGACGAGGGCTGCGATGGAATTTAAAGATACTGAATCCACGGACTTGATCGCGGCTTGACTGTCCGAGAAGATACGGATGTCCTTTGTGGATATCACATTTCTCTTCAGCCACGTCAGGGCTTCTTTTCAATTCAATTCAATTCAATTTTTATTTAAGTGAAAATACATAGTACAAATAAGACTTAAGTCTTTTATAGTACATAAAGTTAAAGGATATTTAAAGTAAAAATTAATAGTATATAAAACAAAATGATTATAATAACTACAAATATAGATAATAAAGAAATAAATAAAAATAAAAAAATTTGAGTTAAAAGGCATATATTAACAATGCAAGACTAAAAGGGGGAAAAGATAAAAGAAGAGAAGAAGAAGAAGAAAAGTAGAAAGTTGAAATTAAAGAAAAAAGTAAGGGGAATACAAGCAAAGATTGCTATGGTAAAGCAAAGTGTCTTAAAACTGCATTTTTAAAATTAGTGACACTAATAGTTTTTTGTACCGCTGTGGGTAGGGAGTTCCAGATTCTGGTGACATGTATGAAGAAGAGGCGCGAAGAGTTCAAATAAGTAAAACTGGGAATGATAAGATTTAGAGTTCTGGAGGATTGGGGAAATTGCAATTTTTCGAACAGATACACAGGAGATTTGTTTATTATGATTTTATGCATAAGAAGGCAGCACCTTAGGTCGAGAAATTGCTGAAATGTACAACCAAGTACCAGTTTGTGATATTGTGAAATATGTTCATATCGATTCACCCCATACACATACCTAATCATGTCATTGAACGCAACTAGTAATTTATGCTGAGAGTGTGAGTCAAGCTTGCAGTAAACAGCAGTAGCGCAATCAATTATAGGCATAAACAGAGTCTTAACAAGCCTTAGTTTTGTAGCTGCTGGAGTAAAGGTGGAAGATAGCCAAAGTTTACGCAGCCCAGCGTAGATTCGTCCAATAACATAATTTATGTGATCGGTTGCTGATAATGAGCGATTAAGTTTAAAACCAAGATTGGACACAACATTCACAAATTTAAGCTGCATGTCATTTAAAAAAACAGGGGGTAGTTCATCGGTGTTAAAAAACTTCTTCGAAATTAAGATCAATTGGGATTTCGCTGGATTTAAACTGAGCCCATTACAAATGGACCAGTTGTATATATTTCTCAAATCTTCGTTAACTCTGCTAACAAGATCCTCGATGAGTCCAATTGGTCGAGATAAATAAATCTGTGCATCATCAGCATAAAGATGAATAGAAGCGCTGGAGCATACTTTGGGAAGGTCATTAATAAAGAGGCAAAATAATATTTTTCCTAAAATCGATCCTTGCGGTACTCCTGCAGCAAGGGCACCAGGTTGGGAAGATTTTCCATCATGAACGACTCTTTGATAGCGATTTCTCAAATAATTGCTTATTAGACGCACCGATCTTTCGCTGAAACCAAAATACAACCTGAGTTTCTGGCAAAGTACATTATGATCCACTCTATCAAAGGCCCTGGAGAAGTCAAGCAAGCAAAGTACAGTTAAGTAATCCTTATCAAATTCAACTCTTATGTCTTCGAGAATTTTGATCATAGCTGAAGAACAGCTGTGATGTTCTCGAAAGCCAGACTGTATCGAGGATAACAAACAATGTTGATTAATGTAATTTGAGAGTTGCTTTGCAAGAATTTTCTCCAAGACTTTTGACAAAAAAGGTAAAATACTGATTGGTCCAAAATCGGTTGCCGATAAGGGCAGGGTTTTTTTGGGACAGCAATGACTTTGGCTAGCTTCCAAGAATCAGGAAAAGTTGATGACGTGATACAAAAATTGATGACATGCGTAATACAGCTTAAAAGATGCGGCAAAATCATTTTGACAAAACGAATTGGTAC
The DNA here is from genome assembly GCA_949715645.1 of Portevinia maculata. Taxonomy (NCBI): domain Eukaryota; kingdom Metazoa; phylum Arthropoda; class Insecta; order Diptera; family Syrphidae; genus Portevinia; species Portevinia maculata. The sequence goes on from OX454528.1 coordinate 39,098,640, forward strand.
ACCATCCTCACCAACAGCATTCGATTTTACAGAGCGTATGGAATTAACGACATCAATTTCAGAAACTACTCCAAAATCAAAGTCAAAGTCGAAAGACAGCTCATGATTAGGACTAAAATGTGGACTGTCAATAGCGTTATAGAGAAAGGCATTATTAAGGTCATTGACATCAGGAATATTATCAACAACATTTTTCTTCCCAATGCAGTAAGAGCGCAAATTGCTCCATAGCCTTTTTGAGGTTTGGTCAGTGCTCAATTTGGATAAGAAATATCTTTTCTTCGCCCTACGCGTAATAAAGGTTGAATGATTACGAGCACGACAGAAAAGCTCCCAATTGAGACTCGTTGCTGTAGACTTCCATCTTTGGTATGCTTTATTACGGATTTTCATTGCATCGCGTACCTCAGAGGTAAACCAGGGACAATTTCTATTGCGTATTGCTACAGTCTTAAAAGGAACATGTCTGTTATAGAGGTCCAATAACAATGTTTGTATGTGATCCACTTTGTCATTCACATTAGACGCAAAATAGCAATTACGCCAAGGAAGTATGCTCGCCTCAAGTTGCAAGGCATTTATGTCGACAGAAGCAAAGTCTCTAAATTGGAAAAATGATGGGGAGAGTGAACGAGACAAGTCAATATCGTACGTACAGAACAACAAGTCATGATCAGACACACCCACTAACGACAGCTGATCATGAAGTAAGACATTTGATTGATTAGAGACCATTATGACATCAAGAAGACTGGAAGGAACATTCGGAGAAAAACGGGTAGCATACGAGTTAACTATGGACAATCCGGAAGCAGCCGTAAAATCTAATAGCTGACGAGCTTTACTGTCGTATTTCAACAGATCCGCATTAAGATCACCACAAATAATAATATGCTCGTACTGTGCAGTAAAATCCTGAATTGTGGAAAACAATGACTCAGGAGAGTAGCTTCGATGAGGATTGTAAGCAACACCAGCAAGGCATTTTGTATTGCCATCACTAACTTCTAATAAGAGATATTCTACACCACTACCTTGAGATTTACTCAGTATTTTGTACTTAATTGCAGTACTACAGTACACAGCAACTTCTCCACCTGTTCTATTAGTAACCCTATCATTACGAATAAGATTGTAGCCAGGGATATTGTATAACTGACCAACAGCGGCTGAATCAGTATAATCTGAATTTGACCGCAGCCATGTATCAGTAACGCAAATCAAATCAATTCCCAACCCATTGAAAATATACTTCAAATAATCTAATTTCGTCAAATTTAAACTTCGAGCATTTAAATAACAAATTGTTAGTCCCACACGGACATTAGCTAAAATCTTCATAACTGACCGCACTGCAACTCCCTCAACCAGCCCGTGAGTGGGCGAACTATCATAATTCATCACTACGCAAAAACGTAAAGCCAGATAATGCCAGGTCAATCTTTACCTATTATATTAAAAATCACAACACTAGGAAATTGATAGTTAAAAAAAAGTATTGTATGAAATAAAAAAACAAATAGAGTAGAGAATAGAGAGAAATCAATTAGGATAGAGAAAAAGTAAAATTAAAAGTTAAGAAAAAGTCGTGTATGAAATAAAAAACAAATAGAATAGGGAATAGAGAGAAATCAGTTTGAGATAGAGAAAAAGCAAATAAGAAAAGAGTAGAAGGGAAAAAAGAGTATACAAATAAAAAATAAGAAGAGAAAATGCAATAATAATATGATAATTAATAATAAAACGATAATGAGTTTTTTCTGAATAAGCAAATACGTATATAGTCCGTACCAAAACAGTTGGCCAACGGTCGATTGCGCAGAGGGAGGATTTAAGAGAACAAAAATGACGCGAAAGAGATTTAATCACTAAGCGTTTTTGCCTGTAATTTACAATGCGTAACCCAACTTTACAGTGCTTAGAACTAAAATGCTGTTGAATATCTAAATAAACTTAATTTTTTATTATGAGGTCGACTTTTATACATTTCTACCTAGAAGTCCGATTGTATTTGAAAGGGTTCCCAACCCTTTTTATGGTTGAACATTTCGTGGTTTAGCGCTAGGTACCTGTATGGGTGGTGTGCTTGGTTAGCATAAATTTTATGATGTTTGATTTTACCTGTTTGACTTAAGTGTAAAAGTTTTACGACATGATTAGTGTTTGCATTTGGTTACCTGTAGGGGCAAGGAATAAATTTGTTGCTTGGTTTTTAGAGTTTTTTATTTTAAGATAACGCATATATATTATGGATTTCCTATTTGGAATTCACTTTCACGAAAACAAAAGCATTGCTAGGACATAAGTTTATTAAAATAAAATAAATTGTCATGGATCTTTCAAGAAAAGGAAAACCAATAGGAAGTCTAGGACGTAAGATCGTTGTTAGGATATATTAAAATAAAAATTGAAGAAGCTAGGAATTTATGTATAGATAATCCCATCACATACGCAAATTCACAGACAGAGGAGTTTACGGGAATTTCGGCCCGAACAATAAGAAGGATAATTAAAGAATATGAGAAGAAAGGCGCTATTGAATCTCCAACTAAAAGAGTACCACATACAAAATGGAAAACTGGATTGGACGAATTTGGTATCACAGCTGTTCGGCGAATTATATAAAACTTCCACATTGAAGAAAAAATGATGATAACATTAAAAATGTTAAGACAACGGGTGCAGGAATATTTGGAGCTGAACCTAAGCAATATGTCGCTACATAGGATTTTAAAAAGAAATGGATTTTCTTATAGGAAAACGGAGAACAACCGTAAATTTCTTTGCGAAAGAAATGAAATCAAACTTTTACGAGTGAAATATCTGAGGAAGGTGCGGGAGTACAGGTCAGAAGGATATGAGTTTATTTATTTGGACGAGAGCTATATTCCCAGCTCTCACACAAGGCCAAGGGCATGGACTGACGGCACCAGTCAAGGTTTAAGGGCGCCAATTTCAAAAGGCCAAAGGCTGATAATGGCGCATGCAGGTGGAGCCAAGGGCTTCGTGAATAATGCCTTGCTTTTATTTAAATCTGGGTCGAAAACAGGAGATTATCACGATGAGATGAATTTTGAAAATTTCTCCAAATGGATGAAGGATCAAGTTTTAAATAACCTAGAGGAACCATCGGTTATTGTAATGGACAACGCATCATATCACAACAAATGGGAACACAAGCAAATCACTTCTGATTCCGTTAAATCGGAGATGTTAGAATTGCTTTCCGTCAACAATATACCGCATTCTTCAAAAATGCTCAAAGTCGAACTTTATGACCTTATAAAGCGACATCGGACTAATCACCACCCCAAGCATAAGATTGACGATATGATTCACGGCGCGGGACACGAAGTACTACGATTGCCACCCTATCATCCAGATCTCAACCCTATTGAAAAGATCTGGGCAATAGTCAAGGGAAGAGTCGGAAGCCGAAATACAACGTTTAGATTATCGGATGTTCAGAAACTAGCTGAAGAAGAATTTTCAAAAATAACAGTTGAAGATTGGCGCAAAGTTTGTGAAAAAATTATAAGGACAGAGGAGGAATACTTTTCACACGAGCAGATGTGGGACACAATGTCGGATGCAATAATTATCAATCCAGGAGATGATTCTTCAACCGATTATGAAACTGACAGTTCTTCGAATTCAATTTAATATACATTAATATTAACTATTTCATATATAGGTAGCAAAATCAATAAATATTTTTATCTTAGTACTAAAACGTGTGTGTTTTTACTTCTTAATTCAAACCAAACCGAACCACCCATTTGGTATACTGGTGTTTTGTTTTGCTGCTCGCTGTAAATCTGTTTTATATTTGCAATTCATCGTCAATTTTATCTCGCTATAATTTACACTTTTAATCAAGGTTACAAATTTAAAAGTGGTGGGTAGTTCAATAAGTTTTAAAAACTGCATTTCTTAAAAAAAATTATTGAAGAATCAAGAACGTTCACCATTTTGTCTTTAACGAACCGTTTAATACCCCATCCTCTTTTTTGTGACAGAAAATCGTGCCTATTGTTATTGGGCATAAAATCGTTTACGTTTCCAAAAAATTCCCAAATTGTAAATTTTTTATTAAATTTACCTACCTCGCCCAAATTCAATGATATAAACAAAAAAAATTTGGTGTGACACTGCAATTTACTTTACTTTGCGTGCCAATATCAGTACCTACATGATCAATATGCACGACACAATTAATAATGATCAACGAAAGCATAATGAGCAAATAGGGTTTAAATCTAAAACCGTACACCTTCATACAGACACAGTCACACAATCAATTCATGTGCAATGTTTTGCTTAATCTATCCGACCGTGATCACATCATACTCCTACAAGGAACCGACAAGACAAAAAACGAAACAATATATTTGCCTCCAAGTAAAGTTGACATATAATGGTCTATATTTTTCCTCCGCTCCTAATTTCAGTATAAAAGAAGGAAAATGAAGAAACCACCCTCAGTGAGATCGCGACAGCGATCTTGAACACAAGGCAGGGTGTACGTCGTTTTTTATTATGGCTCCGCCCATTTTCGTCTCTTTATGCTTGTTTTTGCAATTTAAGAGATTGTAAAACACATTTTAAGAGACCTGCGCAGTAGAATGGCCAACTGTTTTGGTACGCACTATACGTAGCTATGCTGAATAAAACCGCTCCAGATCAGTGATGGCGTCGACGAGTGGGATTGTGAGTGGAAACATCAAAGTTGTCAAGAGAGTTTCGTAGGTGGATTTTTACTTCGTTGTCATCTTTACTCTTTTTAATATAGACCAAGTCATTGCGAGTTCTTACAGAAAACAGTAGACGTTCACGACGAAGCCGGAGAGCATGACGTAGCAAAGAGCTGTTCTCTTGAGTTAAGCTCTCATTGAGGTAAATGCGTGTTGTAGTTGAAGAGGTGGCATTGTTCTCCAACTGTTCAAGTGTTAGACCACCGTTCGCACGAAAAGCCGCTAGTAATGCACTTTGCTCCACGTGAGAAGAGAGTCTGATAAGTAGCGGGCAATGTCCATCGGTAGATTTTGTTTTCAGTCGAAAGGCATCAATGTGAGGAGTGATTTGGTGGTGTAGTTTGGCGGCAATAGTTTTTGCCACATCCATTGGCCGTTCGTTGGGTTTCACTGGTATGCCGCGCACAATGACATCACGAAGCCGTTCCTTACGATGCAGATCAGCTAGTTGCTCTTTCAGTTTCTGATTGTCATCACGCAGCTCAGAGATGTCACTCTCAAATTTTTGCACTTTGCTTTCAAGAGACGCGATAGCATCGCTTATTCTCTTGTTAAAGTTGAGTTCGAATTCGGAAAGTAAAGATTTAAATTTGTCAATTAAATTAGCCTCCAGATCTTGAAGTTGGTCAGCCAGGGATGATTTTTTATCTGCAATCCTCATTTGTGGTGGGTGAGACTTCGGTAAATTATTAACTACCTGCGATTTGTTGGGAGTTAAAGCAGAGCTAACCAGAGACTTCTCTTTAATCGCTTGTAGCCGTGTGTGAGACATAGTAACGCAGTGGAATAATTTTCACACAAAAAACCAAAAGGTTTAATACTCCAGGTTATCGAAACTCTAATTTAGGAGGAAGTGCACTTCGAGAAAAATAGAAAAACACTATTACTTGAAACTTTGACTTTAAACTTTTGAATAAGTAAAACTGGTTATGATAGCTATACTTTATTAAACTGGAGCGAGTTCAGAACACGTCTATTCACTAGGCATACTCTGGATACAAATCACCATAATCTCCGCCTGGAATACGATACAGTGATTAGGAAGACGGAATGAGAGACTCAGATTTAGCCTTTCGGAGAAAACGCCACCACCAACCCCGTCACTAGTTTTTGATCCATCGATGTAGAAGTGGATCGATTTATCTTCCTCAAATTCAGCGTCCTCCCAAAATGATTTGGAAGGAATAGTGACTTGAAAGTTCTTTCCGAACTGTAATTGGGGTATGGTGTAGTCTATGTTTCCTGGTAGAGACTCAAATGAGCCCAGAATGATGGTGTGGCCAATATTATTGTTAACCCACTGCGAGGTAGCCTTAAGGCGGACAGCAGAACAGGCTACTGTCGAGGGGTAACAGATGTAGCAGAATATGTAGTGCTGCTGAGGGGGTGGTTCGGAGTGCTCCGCTTATTCACAAACCTGCTGTACGTTGGACTTTGCCCAGCTTAACACAGTTTATAGTTTTACATAGGTCTGGCCACCACACAGCAACCCCGTATGTAAGAATCGGTCTTACGACCGATACATATAGCCAATGAGTGATGCGGGGTTGTAGACCCCACTTGTTGAAAATGACTTTTTTGCAAGAAAAAAGTGCTACTGTGGCTTTTTTATACCCTATTCTAAGGGTATATTAATTTTGACGCATAGTTTGTAACATACCTTAATATTGCCCGTAGACCCCTAAAAGTTACTATATTTATGATCAGCATCGATAGTAATGTCGATCTAGCCATGTCCGTCCGTCCGTCCGTCCGTCCGTCCGTCCGTCCGTCTGTAGCCAAAAATTAGGCCTTTAAACTGGACCTAGAGAGCTGAAATTTTAACCATATACTCTCTAGGGTCCCGAAATAATCAAGTTTACGAATTTTTGAAATCCGCCCACAGACACGCCCACAAACTCAAAAAAACCAAATTTTGGAAAAAATCGAATTTTGAGCTAGAAAGCTGAAATTTTTTATATATGATCTATGACTCCTAAAACTGCTCGGGATAAAAAAATTTCAAAATCCGCCCACTGACACGCCCACAAATAAATAAAATATTTTTTTTTTACCCTATTCTAAGGGTATATTAATTTTTGAAAATCCAAAGTTTCAGCTACGGAGCTGAAATTTGTAGTATATACTCTCTATGGGCCCTTTATGCTCATGTGTAAATATTTTCAAAATCCGCCCACTGACACGCCCACAATTATTTTTTATTTTTTTTGAAAATTCAAAGTTTGAGCTAGGGAGCTGAAATTTATAATATATACTCTCTAGTAGCCCTTTATTCTCATGTGTTAATTTTTTTTAAATCCGCCTACTGACACGCCCACAATTAAATAAAACAATTTTATTGAAACACCCAAGTTTGAGCTAGGGAGCGCGATAAAATCCTTTAAATGTTATATAACAAAATATGTAGAGCGTTCCTAACAATTCAACCATACTTAGACTTTTGTCACGCCCACTTATGAGGGATAGGAATAAGAATAGGGTATCCAACAGTTCGCCCAAGCGGACTGTAGCCCGTCCCTATGTTTATACCCTATTCTAAGGGTATATTAATTTTGACGCATAGTTTGTAACATACCTTAATATTGCACGTAGACCCCTAAGAGTTACTATATATAGCATCGATAGTAATGTCGATCTAGCCATGTCCGTCCGTCTGTCGGCTAAAATTAGGCCTTTAAACTGGGCCTAGAGAGCTGAAATTTTAACCATATACTCTCTATACTCCCTCGGCAGACGGCTATTTCTGCCATGCTCGTGTTCTCAGACACAAACTATTATACATATATTTCATGAAATAAAGAATCTAATCTAATCTACAAATCTACTCTCCACACAACACGCCCACAAACTCAAAAAAACAATTTTTTCCAAAAAATCGAATTTTGAGCTAGAAAGCTGAAATTTTGTATATATGATCTATGACTCCTAAAACTGCTCGGGAGATAAAATTTTTAAAATCCGCCCACTGACACGGCCACAATTAAATAAAACAATTTTATTGAAAAACCAAAATTTCAGCTAGGGAGCTGAAATTTATAATATATACTCTCTAGGGGCCCTTAATGCTCATGCGTAATTTTTTTTTAAATCCGCCTACTGACACGCCCACAATTAAATAAAACAATTTTTCTTACCAAAGCTTCGTTTTTTTTATAAAATCCTTTAAATGTTATATAACAAAATATGTAGAGCGTTCTGAACTTATGAGGGATAGAAATAAGAATAGGGTATCCAACATTTCGCCCAAGCGGACTGTAGCCCGTCCCTATGTTTTACTCTTTCTTGTATGTTGGGTTTCCAGCTTAACTTCCTATCGAAGATAAGACCCAAGAACTTAGCTTCGTCAGAAAATACTAAGCTTATACCATGAATTTTTCGGCGCAAAAATAACCTTCCGATGTTTTTTGGCTGTAATTTAAAAAAAAAATGAAAAACTTTGATTCTTCTTGTGGATTATTTTTATTTGGTCTTTTAATTTTTTTTACATTAAGTCGAGAATATGATGTCATGTAAATGGCCGCCGCCACAGTTGATTGTCATTTGAGCCCTTTTTATGGCATTTTCCATCACTTTGGCCAAAACTTCCGGCAATAGGTCCTCACATTGTTTACGGATATTGTCTTTAAGAGCTCAAGAGTCTAAGGCTTGTTGACATAAACCCGCGACTTCAAAAAGCCCCACAAAAGAAGTCTGGAGCGGTCAAATCAGGCGATCTTGCTGGCCAGTGCAAATCGCCAAAACGGGAGATTAGGCGCCCGGGAAATGCATCCTTCAGCATATCGGTTGTGGCACGTGCAGCGTGTGCCGTTGCACCGTCCTGTTGGAACCACATGTTTTCCAATCCCAATTCATCAAGTTGCGGCAAAAAGAACTCGTTGATCATTGCTCTGTAGCGCTCACCATTCACAGTAACCGTTTGGCCCGCGACGTCTTCGAAGAAAAAAGGTCCGATGACTCCTCCAGCGAAAATAGCACACCATACAGTGACTTTAAGCGGGTGTAATGGCTCTTCGTGGGTTACACGCGGATTTTCAGTGCCCCAGAAGCGTAAATTTTGCTTATTTACGTACCCGCTAAGATGGAAATGGGCCTCATCACTCATGATTATTTTTGATGAAAAATCATCTTCCTCTTGGTGGTGATTGGTGGCTTGAGCGTATGTTAGACGCGATTGGCGGTCAGCAGCTAACAGCTGATTCACCGTCTGGACTTTATACGGAAACATCTTCAAATCTTGTACCAAAATTCGCTGTTTAGACCGTCGACTGATACCCATTTGCGTGGCACGTCGTCTGGTCGATGTCTACTGCGCTTCCATGACATCTTCGGCTACAGCAGGAATATTCTCTGCAGAACGGCTACTCCGGGGTCTGCCACGCCTGGCAGCATCTCCTGTTGTTCCAGTCTCTTCGAGGCGAGCTACTAAACGTCGCAGCGTTTCACCAGTGGGCGTTGGACGGGTAGGAAATCTGCGACGAAATTCACGTTGTGCCAAAGTCACCGACCGATTATTGCTCAAATAAATAGTCACCAATATTCCGCGTTCTGGAGCAGTGTAGCGTAACATTGTTTATTAACGTGTATTTCGCATGTGTTTACTACACAAATGTCAAAACAGAACTGACATTAGGGGCCAATCGCAAAATTTATAGCATTTTCTGATAGGAGGATTACTTTTGCGCCACCTTGTATATCTAGGAAAGCAACCATAGTGTACCCCTTATGATGAAGGGAGTAGTCAATAGTGCGTACCAGAGAGTGAAGATCGGTTTCAACTGACTTACCTTTACAGTACAGTACAGTAGTATTTATATTGGTACGGAGATGGATATCAATCAGTCGCTCCAGCGTTTTAAGGAGGAATGACGATAAACTAATAGGTCTGAGGTCTTTTGGGCTGATATGCGAGTATTTCCCGGCTTTTGGTATAAAGACCACTTTCACTTCTCTCCAAGCCTGAGGAATGTTTGCCATTTTTAAGCAGCTATTCAATGGGTGGCGACGGTGTAGAGGTTAGTGTGTTGGCTTGTGACCCGTGCGGTGCAGGTTCAATCCCCATGGGGAACAACAACATACACCACCCAGTCACAATGCCTCTACACCAAAAGGAGGATTTCTGCCTGGTAGTACAATGGAACGTTACTGAGTCTGAGTACTCTGGGATTTGGATTTCCTTTTTATTTAAAACAAAAAAAAAAAAAAAAAAAAAGCAGCTATTCAGAATCATCTCCAGTGATGATATCCGAAGACATTTGTAATTCGGCAGGTATTATGCCGTCTGGACCTACAGACTTGAAGGGCTTGAAGCTATGTAGTGCCCAGGGCAGCTTGTCCCTTGTAATCAGACCTTGAGAATGAGTCACCTGTGACAGTGATCTGTTCAGATCGGTGTACCCGGTAATGTTGGAGCTACCTGGGAAGTGAGCATCAAGTAGCAAATTGAGCGATTCCTCGATGGATGTCGCCCAAGATCCATCAGCTTTCTTTAGACAGCTGGGCATAGTTGGATTTGAAGCTAGGATTTTTCTTAGCCTTGATGCCTCAGAGAATTCTTCTATTTTGCCACAGAAGAGTCTCCAGGATGATCTTTTGGCTTTCCTTAGTTCTTTTTTATATAATTTGAGGGCTTCCTTATAGGAGTCCCAGTCAGTAAGTGATCTCGAGCTTTTAGCGGACATCGCTTTATTAACAGCCGAGGTGAGCTCATTGACCTTGCAGTCAAGCTCGGAAAAGTTGCAGGGTGGACTTAAAAGTTCAGAGGTAACTAGTTCTCGAAGAGTTTCTCTGTATTTGGGCCAATTGGATTTCCGAGGATTAAGGAAAATAGGTTGGCTGGGAGGATCAACATTAAGGTTGAATTGAAGATAACGGTGATCAGAGAAAGAGTGATCAGCCGTTATCATGTCGTTGATGGTATCGGAGACAGGAGTAATATCAAGGACTTCTTGTCGATTTTGGTAATGAAAGTGGGTACACTACCTTACTTAAATGTAATCAAAAAGTGACTCACCCCTGCTGTTGATATCCGAGCTGCCCCATACGGTATGATGTGCATTAGCATTGCAACCGATTATGAGTTCAGCCTTCTGCCTCCTTGCTTCTTCGATCAGTCTCTCCAGGTTATCACCAGGGAGAGGCCCCACGTGGTCGTGGGCGAGATATGCCGATGCTAACCAGAATGATCTGCCTGCAGTCTCCAGTTACGCAGCAGTTATATCCCGATCGCTGAAATTAGGGAGTAAATAAGCATTAAGGTTTCTTTTCAATAGTATGCACGATCTTAGTTTAACTTTGTCGGTCACATACAGTGAGTAATATCCAGGAGTCTTGAGTCCTTGAACCAGGTTGTTGACAATCCATGGTTCTTGGATTAAGACGATATCTTCTCCGCCTCTAGAAAGACGAAGAATGATAGCGGCCGAAGCCTTGATAGAGTGTTGGAGGTTAATCTGGATTAACTGCAGCATTTTCGCTAAAATCCGGAGGTACCTCCACCACAGTGTTATTTAGGCCTTCCAATTCCGAAGACGAACTGAGAAGTTCATCTTCACTCAGAAGAACTTTATCGAGGAAATCGTCGGTCTCCATAGAGAGTGACGATCTTTCTGTTGCCGCACGAATCGCTCATCGTTCGAGAATTCCGGGTGAGGAGAAGGGGGAAGTTTTCCCGCCTCTAGTTCGTCCTTTTTGTACACCCTCATTTTTACCTCGATCCAGCCAAATCCTCTAAGGCCATTGGTCTTTGCCAGAGGAGCCAGGGTTTCTTGATTGATGACAACCACCGCACATCTGTGGGAACCCTTTTGCTCCTACAGTTTAGCCATCTTCCAGTTGTGTGTCGGGAGTGAGGGGTTCCTAAGTCTTAGAAGGTCTAAGATTCCCTCAGGGGTGGATGGATTTAGGGGAATCCATATGCGATTTCTTGGCCGGCAGGGGATGTCCTCCCTTGCAACGACCTCGAGCTTTGAGCCGGGCCACACCTCTCCAAGCGTACTAATCGCAAGCTTGTAGAGGTCAACCGATCTTTGGTCGCTGCATGCGACCAGCTTAATATGGCCTTGATGCCATCCGCCTCCATGTATAAGCGGAGGTGGTCCCGGGTTTTCCTTCACGAAGGAGGGACCCGAGAGCGCAGATATGACGGCATCCCATCTTTCGTGGGAAATAGTGCCGTCGATGTCGCTGCGGTCTATAACCGCGACCACTATTTTATCTTTTAGGACCTCACTAAATGGCCTGTGAGATGTGACAGTGGGAGCGTTGCCGGTGTTATGCACCCTCTGTCTCTTGGGAACCAAAATGGTCCCCTCCACCGATCTCTGGCGTTTAGTCGACAAATCCCCGCTAGTTTTGTCGAGGATTTGTTGGGCCCATTTGAGTTTCGCGATGTGGTCGGGAGTCCTATCCTTCAACGCGATGTTGCCAAAAATGCGCTGGATCCGGATGGCGTTGCGACGATCCTTGTATTGCGCCGTGGAAGGATTGCGAGGACGCGATCCGGCGCTGTTGGCGTGGGTAGGACCATGATGCACAGTCCCACCAACACCAGACTTAGGTTTTTGTATGGGTCTAAGGTCACTGCTTTTGCCGACACCGGAAGGGCATGCGTATGAGTAGCCACAGTCCCTCCTTCAGTCAGCCTTGCAGAGGCGGTGGCGGTGGACAGAACGTTACTGTCTTTTGTGGGGCCAGCAGAGGGGGGACCATGATGCACAGTCCTCTCTCTGTTGGGAAAGGGTTTTTTAAGCTCGCATCCGCTAGTGCAAGGACCATGTATATCCACAGTTCCATTCCTAGCTGGTGCCACATGAGCTATGCCGGTAGACAGCTTAGTCGCCGTGCTACCGTCTAATTTCAAAGAGATGCCATCCGTACATTTTTTTGTTTTTTGTTTATCATTCATATTTGAACCCACGAGTGGCGGAAAAAAAGGTCCCTCTGCACAGACATCCGCATTGTGCAGATAAGACTGACTAATCCGGAGGTCGCCAGGTATCCGGATACTCCGTGGACGACTGAGCTATTTAATGACTGGGCCCTCAGGCAGGCTGACTATCGGCACGGGTCGTATCACACCTTAAGTCCGGCCCAGGGGATAGTGGGAGAGGAGAAGGAAAGGCGAGAGAAGAAGGATATGAGGAGAGTGAGAGGGTGGGGAGAGAATGGGGTCAGGACGGAATGTGCTGTGGGCAGTTCTTAGTTGACGCTCATGCAACGGCCTGTCTGCCATGGGTGACCCTTCTGACGACATTATTCGTCGACAGCATAGCCCGTTGAATCAGCGTCGTTAAGCCTCCACACCGGCACCATCTAAGGATGGTGCACTCGACAAGTTGACTGGCCCTTCGTGAAGGCATATACATAATACATTTATTTTAATTCATTATTTTCATTATTTTCATTATCGGATACATCAGTAATTACTGTGGTTGATTGTAAGACCGAGACAATAGGCTTATGGTATGAGAAATAAGATACATATGTTTTCAAATGTTGTTGTTCCATGTCTTCTGCATTTCGGTTATTATTCATTTGTAGTTCTAATTTATCTTGTAGACAGTTTACCAAGAGTTTTCCATGTTCGGCCATGAAATTAATATTGAAATCCCCTGCTGAAATGAGTGCAATTCAGACGTTCGCAAGAGATGCCAACAACACGCGGTCACCCATCTAAGTACTAACCACTCCCTACGTCGTTTAGTTGCGGTGACCGAACGAGAACCGAATTATTCGACGTGGCAAGGTCGTCTTATTCTTCAGAGCCTACTCGACCGTAAATCATAAGTCTTTTATATAAAAACTTTATAATATTATTAACTGTGTTATTGGGCGAAATGCAAACAAATACCATTATGTTTGTTTAATTCGAGGGCCATCTGTACGAAAAAAGACAAACTAATGAACTGCGATTCATGGACACAATAAGTTTACTCACTTCCGGTAAATTCCATCTGTCGGCAACTGTTTTAGATATAGCTTTCCCCTTTGGATCGGTTTGGATAGTTGATAAGAGCTTAGTATTGCACTCTATTGAGGATTCAAGGGTGCTTACCCATTCCACGAATCTTTCCGCCGACTAAATTGTATGGGTTGTAACAAAAGAGTGTATGTACGAAACGTAACTCTCTCTCTCTTTCTATCTTCACTAACTTATATTTCCCTCTCAACTTCCGTTTTGCCGGAAGTGCACTTTTGTCTATACGTCCGTTTTGCCGGAAGTATACGTTTGTCTACACTTCCGTGACGCATTCACCAGCTTCCTCCCCAAGTCAAGCGTGCGTAAAGAAGTTTTACTTCAAAAAACTTTGAACAACTTTACAGATATCGTACATATATATACTAATAATTTTGTATTTAAGACCCTCATGCCAAACAGAGCCAAATGCCTTTTCAATATCAAGTAAAACCATGCCGGTGGATTTTCCTTGTGTGCGATTTAACGGAATTGCATATTTTAAGCACCTGGTGGGAAGTACTATGATGCCGCCTAAACCCAAATTGTACGTTAGGATAGATATTGTGAATATCTATGAACTTTAGGATTTGTTCTTTTAATACTTTTTCATATATTTTGCTTAAGTTACTTAGATGCTTGGGAAGTGCTCTTATCGGCCTGTTTTCCTCACTGGTCGCCTGTTCTTCAGGCCAGAAAAGAGGGGAGAGAAGGCTGGAACTTCCAGTGGTAATTAGCTCTATGGCTAGCTCATCACTGGAGGTCCTTCAAATCGACTTGCAACATTCCAAGGAGGCTTCACCTACATTGTGTCGTCGTCTTGGAAAACTGCATACAGAGGTGCGCCTCATACAGGAACCTTATTTGTATAAGGCTGCGGAAAGTGGCATCTCGGGTGTACCAGGAGCAATTTTTGTAAAGCCTGGGATTGCTAATACTCGCACGCGCATCTTTGTAGCAAAGGGCTTAGATGCTAGTCTTATGCCTGAGTTCAGTTCTCGAGACTGTACAGCTATTAAAATGTGTCTTAAGCGAGGAGGGTTGGTTACTGAGATTATTTTAGCCTCAGTGTACCTCCCATTCGACTCACTGGCCCCACCTCCAACGGTGGAACTGGTAAGGCTTGTCGAGCATGCTCGACGAGGTAACAAGCATTTGATCGTTGGTATGGACGCGAACGCGCATCACCGCGCTTGGGGGAGTACTGACTCAAATAGGAGGGGTGAATCCCTTCTAAACTTCTTTGCTGCCAGCCAGCTCGATATACTGAACACTGGTAATGAGCCAACCTTTGTCACTCGGCTGAGGCGGCAAGTTATTGATGTGACAGTAGCAACCGCTGCTGCATCTGGCATCGTTTCGAGTTGGAGGGTTTCAAGGGAGGAAACTGCATCTGATCATCGGTATGTTATTTTTAAGTTAAGTGCAGATCACCCGATCAGAAGCGAAATCAGAAATGTGCGACGCCCTGACTGGGACGTCTATTCCACGGAGTTGCGGGGTCAGATAGGTTCCCTGCCTATCAGGATCCTTAGTAGCGATGACTTGGATAAGGCGACCGACACGCTACACAGCGGTATTATTACGGTCTTCCATACTGCCCGGAGGAGGAGGTTGGCGGTGCGAAACCAACCCGATGGTGGAACGCTAAGTTATCCCTTCTCAGGAAAAGAGTGGGGAGGCTGTTTAACAGGGCCAGGAAGTCTAACCTGGTAGCCGATTGGTCTTCTAATGCGGATGCGCAGAAGGAGTACAAGAGGCAAATTAAGAGCACTAAGAAGGTATCTTGGCAGAGGTTCCGCGGAGAACTGAAGAACGTTAGCGCGGTTTCGAGATTGCAGAGAGTCCTCTCAGCTGATCCGGGAGCCAGGTTTGACGTCCTTCGGAAGCCTGATGGCACCTCGACCAACTCCAATGAGGAGGCACTTCAACAGCTAATGGACACCCACTTTCCTGGCTGCAAAGCCGTGGATAGTTGCGTGTGGCCAAACAAAAGCAGAGCTACCACTGAGCAGTGGCGGGTCGCGGCGAGCATTGTTACGAGAGAGAGGGCGAGAGCTATTATTCTGACCTTTTCTCCTTTCAAGGCTCCTGGACCTGATGGCATCTATCCCATACTCTTGCAAAAGGGTATTGAGATTTTGCTCACACTGCTAACTAGAATCTACAGAGCCTGCGTGGCTCTGCGACATATTCCTTTGGCCTGGAGAAGAGCTAGGGTGGTTTTCATTCCCAAACCGGGAAAGGCCGCCTATGATCTTCCCAAAAGCTTCAGGAGTATTAGCCTTCCATCATTTCTGTTAAAGGGCCTTGAAAAATTGATTGACGTGCGGCTTGAGAGCATTCCAGCTTCGCTGGGTATTCATGATAGCCAACACGCCTATCAAAAAGGCAAGTCCACTGAGACGGCATTAACGGATCTGACGGCCAGAGTGCGTATGTCGCTCGACCGCAAGAACTATGCTCTTGCTGTCTTCATGGATATTGAGGGTGCCTTTGACAATCCCACCTTTTGCAGAATTGAGTCTACCTTAACACTGAAGGGCATCGATTCTACAACTGTGGAATGGGTCCTGGAAATGCTTAGGAGCAGAGAAGTTACAGCTGCTGTTGTCGGCTGCGTCAGAACTGTGCGCGCTGTTAAAGGCTTTGCGCAGGGCGGTGTACTCTCCACTACATTGTGGAACCTGTTGGTCGACTCCTTGTTGAGAAGACTTGATGGGGAAGGTCCCCCTGTTATTGGGTACGCTGACGATGTGTGTATCATTGTCAGCGGCAGGAGTTTACCAACTCTTTGTGAGCGGATGGAAACAGCGCTTAATAGTGTTGGGAGTTGGTGCCGCGAGCAGGCTCTGTCAGTCAACCCCGCGAAGACTGAGATGATGCTGTTCACGAATAGAAGGGCAATACCTCAAGTGAGGTGGCCTTACTTCCAGGGTACGCAACTAAAGCTATCAAGCAAGGTTAAGTATCTGGGTATTGTTCTAGACCCAAAGCTTAACTTTTCTGAACATTTGGTTGCTAGAATTTCGAAGGCAACTAACATTCTCTAGCAGTACCGTAGGATGTTCAGCAGAACCTGGGGACTAAGTCCCAGGCTGGTTCACTGGATTTACACGTGCATCGTTAAGCCATACCTTATGTATGGTGCCATTGTATGGTGGGCTAGAGCTCACATCCTCAAACGTCAACTAACGAAGCTACAGCACCTTGCGTGCTTATGCATTACAGGTGTGATAAGAGGAACGCCTTATGGAAGTGTTGCTCTGTTTACCTCCCTTGCAGTTCCTTGCTGAGAGTGAGGCCACAAAATCACTATACCGTATGTGTATAGTACTTGGACGGCAGGTCAATCTCGGTGATGGGGCCAGAGGTGCTAGGTACAGAGCTCTCTATGACAGCCTACCTGGCCATTGGGGAGGAGCACTTGATACTGTGTGCATGAAGCAAGTCTTTGGGCGCCGTTTTCAGGTCATCCTTCCTGAACGGCAGGAATGGAACAGTGAGGGGTGGAATGGCTTTAGGCCGGGTGATGTCATTGTCTATACGGATGGCTCACTTATTAACGGTTTCTCCGGAGCCGGGGTCTACTCTAGAGACTGTCGGATAAATCTATCTGCTGCTTGGGTAGACAAACAACTGTTTTTCAGGCAGAAATCTTTGCGATTGCCACTGCCGCCAATATCCTGTTAAGCAGAAGGTTTAAGGGTAAAACTTTATACATCTGCGCAGATAGCCAAGCCGCTATCGGCTGGCTCTCTCAACTCAAAAATAGTTGAGGAAACCATGGTTAAGCTTAACCGTCTGGGAAGATGTAACTTGGTATCACTTGCCTGGGTTCCTGGGCACACAGGTATCCAGGGTAATGAAAGAGCGGATGCTCTGGCCAGGAAGGGCTCTTCAACAGCCTTCATTGGCCCACAACCATCCATAGGATGCTGCTCATCCGTCCAGCACATACAATACAATACAATACAAATACTTAGTAGGCTGATTGGCCTATAATTTTCCGGTCTTACTGCTGGCTTACCCGGTTTTAATATTGGCACCACTTTGACCATTTTCCAAGCATCAGGAAAGCATTATACCTTCAGACATGCGTTTATTGTGAATGCAATAAATTTAATACATACTCTAGGTAATAGCTTTAGATAAACGTGTCTAATCAAGTCCAAGCCACCAGTTTTCTTAATTTGCAGGTTGTTTATTATAAATTCTATATCGTCCCCGGTAATATAAGTGGTTGATGAATGACTATCACTCTCCGCCATTAATGCCTGGATTCTGTTATTTGACTATATTCCAGAATGGTTTTCTGTTTTTGTCAAGTAAATTAATTTTGTTGTTCCATTCTTTATTGCGGTGTTCTGAAATGAGTTTGCTTATCTGTTTGTTAAGGCACGTCATATGGAAAATATGGATCGCGATATCTTTGCCAATTTCGTCTGCAAACGTTTCTTACTTTGAACAAAAGCAAAGTTTGTAAAGGTAGTTTTGAAAACCAACTGGTTTTTGTTACCTTCAGTATACTTGCATCAACCGAACTTAAGATGTTTTCTGAGAAGTCACTTACTAGGTGGTCGACGTCTTCTTTATTTATGATCCTGCCGATATTCAAGCGAATGCTTTGCAGTTTTGACTTAATTTCTAAACGAAAGCGTGTCCAGTAAGCATTTTTTAAGTCTGAAATGTACCTACTGCATTTTTGTTTCACCTGACCGTAAAAGATGGCAATATACCGGATTGTGGTCAGAGCTAAGTTTGTTTAATGACATTGGATTCGTAAATAAATCTAGGGCGGAAGGACTACCACGAGAACTAGTTGGAACGTAAGTTGGACTTGAGGGAAACAATACATCTATTGGCAACTTAATAAGGAGATCTGAAAGTAGATTTCCCCATGAATTCGCTCGTACATAACCCCAATTCCTATGGAGGGAATTAAGATAATAAGAAAATTTCCATTTATTGAAAAGAATCTTCTAAAATCATTCTTGAACCCATTTCTTTTTTCATTTGAAGCTGCTTTACCCAGGAAATAAACACAGAACACTTTTACTATCTGTTGGCTTTTTAATTTTATTTCAATTCCCATATTTTCCACATAACCTCTTACAGCAGGCAAGAGCGAATGCTGAAATGTTCTTCTGATAAGAATCGCGACCCTATCGTTCCGGTAGCACTTAAATTCAGGTGTTGATAAATGGATACCTTAGCCGTCTTTTATTTTGCCCATGATCTGATCCAGATCACCAATTATCATTAATTTACAACAAAAACAAATGATCCAGCTTTCTATCTGGATCAATTTTCATGATCTAGAATTTAGTTCAAATTTTCACTGCTTGGCGACCCATTTAAGTCGTGTATGTTGGTAGTTCATTGTAACTTGTCACTGTCAGCCACTGTCAAATGTAAAAAGCAGATATTTTCAAAATTTTCAACACATACGAGTACATATATATAGCAGATATTTTCAAAGGATAACAATGGATAACGACCAAAAATCGTAAGTTCTGATTGAAAAATTCATATTTTCTATATTAAAACATAGGGACGGGCTACAGTCCGCTTGGGCGAACTGTTGGATACCCTATTCTTATTCCTATCCCTCATAAGTGGGCGTGACAAAAGTCTAAGTATGATTGAATTGTTAAGAACGCTCTACATATTTTGTTATATAACATTTAAAGGATTTTATCAAAAAAAAACGCTCCCTAGCTCAAACTTAGGTGTTTCAATAAAATTGTTTTATTTAATTGTGGGCGTGTCAGTAGGCGGATTTAAGAAAAAAATAACACATGAGAATAAAGGGCTACTAGAGAGTATATATTATAAATTTCAGCTCCCTAGCTCAAACTTTGAATTTTCAAAAAAAAAAAATTAATTGTGGGCGTTTCAGTGGGCGGATTTTGAAAACATTTACACATGAGCATAAAGGGCCCATAGAGAGTATATACTATAAATTTCAGCTCCCTAGCTGAAACTTTGGATTTTCAAAAATTAATATACCCTTAGAATAGGGTAAAAAAAAATTATTTTATTTATTTGTGGGCGTGTCAGTGGGCGGATTTTGAAATTTTTTTATCCCGAGCAGTTTTAGGAGTCATAGATCATATATAAAACATAGGGACGGGCTACAGTCCGCTTGGGTGAACTGTTGGATACCCTATTCTTATTCCTATCCCTCATAAGTGGGCGTGGAAAAAGTCTAAGTTTGATTGAATTGCTAAGAACGCTCTACATATTTTGTTATATAACATTTAATAATAATAATATTTTGTTAGGGTATATTACACTGCGACCTATTGGTCTATTGTGTCCCCGCTTGTGCCTCGGAGAGGTTCGTGCCCTCTTTCAGAGCCTTTCTAGATCCTTCTTTGTGAAGCATGTCGATGTATTGCTCTGGCTTATCCTTGGCAGGTCACACTCCTTAGAGCACAGCGTCCAGTCCAGTTTCATTGATGAATCTGAGAATGAGCTGTGGGTCCATGGTTTGTATGTCCTTGTCTGTTATTTGGTGCCTGCCCAAATATTTCATCCTTTTGTGGGCCAGTGCCCCACAGGCTTCCAGTATGTGGTCTGGAGTTTCGGCGGTTTCACTGCATAATCTGCAGCGCCCGTCCTCCGATATGCCCATTTTCCTCAGGTGCTCCTTGAGTCTGCAGTGCCCCGTGAGGAGGCCTGTTAGGATTCTTAGGTTGTTTTTGTTAAGGCCGATACAAGCTTTGAATCTCTTTTGGTTGTAATTTCCTAAGAGTTTCTTTGCTTGCCTCAGACCTTGGAGGTTGAGAAAGGCTTTTGCCCTTGTTTCTTCCTCCAGTCTCCTGAACTCTTCGTGTATAGTGTGTTCTCCTATCCCGCAGAATGGTTCAGGTCCTATGAAGGGTTCCTCTGCCCCTTTTCTTGCCAGAGAGTCCGCTGCCTTATTGCCTGTAATGCCAACATGGCCAGGTACCCAGCAGATGGAAATTCTGTTATTCTTGCCTAGTCTATTCAGTCCGTGTAGGCATTCCCACACGAGTTTTGACTTGATAACGTAGGCGTCAAGAGCCTTTATGGCTGCTTGGCTGTCAGACATTATTGCTATGTTGCAATTCCTGTAGTTTTTCTCGAGGTTGATTCGAACGCACCTGTCTATGGCACATATTTCTGCCTGGAAGATGCTGGTACATTGGCCCATGGATTCGTAGTGCTTAGTTCCTGGCCCAAACACTCCTGCACCAGTTCCCTCCTCGGTCCTCGAGCCGTCCGTGTACGACTTTGTAGTGTGGTTGCTCAGTCCATAAGTTGTGGATTCATTGCTCCAGTTCTCCTTATTGCTGAGGTTTGTCTGGAAATTCTTTTCGAAGTTGAATTTCCTGATGCTATCGTCCCTACTTATGCCAAGAAGTGGGAAATTTTTTGAGTAAGTCACCGTGTTCGTTCGAATCGATGCATTTCCCTCTCCCAATTCCCTCCTTTGCCATCCTAAGGATTGTTTTGTCTGCCTCGTTCATCACCATGATGTGTAGAGGGGTCAATTCCAATAACACCTCCATGGCTGCGGTTGGGCAGCTACGCATTGCTCCGGTAATGCACAGGCACGCCAGTCTTTGCACTTTGCCGAGTGTTTCTCATGTTGTGACTAGACTGGTTCGTTTCGCCCATGCTAGCGCTCCGTATGTGATTGCAGTGTACATCCATCGCAGGATGTTTGGGCTGCATCCCCATGCCTTCCCCGCCAGGCTCCTACATATCATGAGAGCGCGGGTGGCCTTCTTGGATATCTCCTCTGTATGTTTTCGCCAGATTAGTTTACTATCTAGATGGAGTCCTAGATATTTTACTTCTTTGACTGGTATTAATGTCGTGCCTGATAGGCTAATGTCCTTAAGTCTTTGAAGTTGTCTTTTCCTTGTGAATGGTACTATCGTTGTTTTCGCCGGATTGATGTTAAGTCTGATAGTATGGCACCTTTCCTTGGTTACTTTAAGCCCCCTTTGTATAATGTCCCCAAGGGTTTCTTCGAACTTGCCCCTGGCAATCAATACAATGTCATCAGCGTACGCCTGACAGTTTATGCCAAGGTTGGTTAATTTTTCCAGCAGTTCGTCTACAACTAGGCTCCACATTAAGGGTGATAGTACCCCTCCCTGTGGACATAATCTTGTTGTGTTCACTCTGATGGTTCCCGATGGTGTTTGAGTCTCTGCTGATCTAGTGCTCGGCAGCTCACACATCCATTTGGATACTGTACTGTTAACTCCTTTCCTATACAGTGATCGTTTATGTTATCAAATGCTCCCTCTATGTCTAGGAAAGCGCACAGTAATATTTCTTTTGCTTCCAATGCACTTTGAGTTATCTCCGTCAGCTGATATAGAGCGGTGTCTGTTGATCTGCCCGCTCTGTATGCATGCTGACGATGATGTAATGGGGATGTGTTCAGTACAACTTCCCTCAAATAATTGTCCACAACCTTTTCTGTCATCTTCAGAAGAAATGAAGTAAGGCTGATGGGCCTGTACGATTTTGGCTGTGTGGGTTCTTTTTTCCCTGCTTTTGGTATAAACACAACCCTTGCTCGTCTCCATTGCATTGGTATGTGGCCCAAGGCAATACTGCTCCTTGTTATTTTTAGCAGGTATGGTATTAGTACCCCTTTCCCTTCTTGTAGTATGGCGGGTATAATACCGTCCACTCCGGCAGATTTAAAAGGCTGAAAGGAATTTATTGCCCATTTCAGTCGCCCCTCAGAACAGATGGTTGATGGTCTTTCTCAGTCTTCCCTCCGAGGTCTGATTGAAGTGGTACTGATTCCTAGCTCAGTACTAGGCGAGCTGCCAGGAAAGTGAGTTTCAAGTAGCAATAGTGCCCTTTGATCCTCATCTTCCGTGAACTCGCCATCTAGCTTCCTTAGAAACATCGGTACTCCTCCTGACTTCGCAAGAGCTTTATGTAGCCTTGCCGCAGTAGGAGTGCTGTTGATTGTCTCACATAATTTCCTGAAGCTATTTCTTTTAGCTTTTCTAATTTCCTTATTATATGTTGTAATGGCCATCTGTTAGCTTTGCCAGTCTCCGTTGCGCTTTGCTTTGTTGAATAGCTTCCGCACCTCGGATCTCAGTTTTGACAAGTTATTGCTCCACCATGGCGTCTGTTTCCTGTCCCTTTCTCTACTAAGGGGACAGTTTTCTTCGGACGCAGTGATGATGGTGTTTGTTACGCTTTCCACTGCGCTCTCTAGCTCTAGGTGGTGGCCCGGAGCCTTCCTCAAAACAAGTCGCCCCAGATTGCTCTCTAGAGCATTTCTGTAAGTCTCCCACTTGGTTTTCCTTGGGTTCCTTACTGGATTTCTCGTGATTCTTGTGCACTATTATTCGATGGTCATACAATGACGGCTCACTAGATACTCTCCAGTTGCTAATTAGTTTACTTACGCTTGGGCTACCAAGCGTGAGGTCGAGTACCTCCTCCCTGACCCTAGTTACAAAAGTGGGGGTATTTCCCACGTTAATAATATCAAGTCACGAACTCATAATAAATTCTAGTAGGTACTCACCCCTGATGTTGGTGTCGGTGCTCCCCCACATGATGTTGTGGGCATTTGCATCGCACCCTATGAGGAGCGGCATGCGGACTTGTTGCAATGCTCCACCAGTCGCTGCATTTGGGATGATACAACCGGCTCATCCCCTGCACAATACGCCGACGCGATGACAATGGTGCGCCGACATCCTTCAACGTCCAGATGTACCTGTATTGGCACCAGATCTCGTGTCGCGTATTCTGAAAGTAGAATAAATTTATATTTATTGTCTATTAGAATGCAAGCTCTCGGTTTCTCGGCCCGAGTGACCCATAATACCTTTGCATTCTTGCTCGCCAATCCTCTGACTTGTCCTTTCAGGATCCATGGCTCCTGGATCAATACTAGCCCTAGGCTTTGGCAGGTAAACATCCTAGATATAGTCGCCGAGGCGGCTATAGCATGGTGGATATTTACCTGTGCTAGTTTGATTTTTCTATTGCTCGCGCGGGGCAATTGCCCCATCCTCCTTCAGAAACGAATCTTCCTCCTCCTGGGTGATTTCCTGGAAGAGGTCGATGACCGTGTTGTCCATTTCCCCCTCAGAGATCAGGCTCTTCGAGATGGTCATAGACTCCTCGGTCTCCTCTATATAACATTTAAAGGATTTTATTGAAAAAAAAACTTTGGTTTTTCAATAAAATTGTTTTATTTAATTGTAGGCGTGTCAGTAGGCGGATTTAAAAAAAATTAACACATTAGCATAAAGGGCCCCTAGAGAGTACATATTATAAATTTCAGCTCCATAGCTCAAACTTTGGATTTGCAAAAAAAGTTGATCTTAAATTGTGGGCGTGTCAGTGGACGGATTTTTAAAATATTCACACATGAGCTCTGGAGGGCCCCAGAGAGTATATATTATAAATTTCAGCTCCCTAGCTCAAATTTTGGTTTTTTAATAAAATTGTTTTATTTAATTGTGGGCGTGTCAGTCTGTGGATTTTGAAAATTTTATATCCCGCGCAGTTTTAGGAGTCATAGATCATGTATAAAAAATTTCAGATCTCTAGCTCAAAATTGGATTTTTTTCAAAATTTTGTATTTTTGAGTTTGTGGGCGTGTCTGTGGGCGGATTTCAAAAATTCGTAAACTTGATTATTTCGGGACCCTAGAGAGTATATGGTTGAAATTCTAGCTGTCTAGGCCCAGTTTAAAGGCCTAATTTTAGGCAACAGACGGACGGACGGACGGACATGGCTAGATCGAAATTACTATCGATGCTGATCATAAATATAGTAACTTTTAGGGGTCTACGGGCAATATTAAGTCATGCTACAAACTATGCGTCAAAATTAATATACCCTTAGAATAGGGTATAAACATAGGGACGGGCTACAGTCCGCTTCTTATTCCTATCCCTCATAAGTGGGCGTGACAAAAGTCTAAGTATGGTTGAATTGTTAAGAACGCTCTACATATTTTGTTATATAACATTTAAAGGATTTTATCAAAAAAAAAACGCTCACTAGCTCAAACTTAGGTGTTTCAATAAAATTGTTTTATTTAATTGTGGGCGTGTCAGTAGGCGGATTTAAGAAAAAAATAACACATGAGAATAAAGGGCTACTAGAGAGTATATATTATAAATTTCAGCTCCCTAGCTCAAACTTTGAATTTTCAAAAAAAAAAAAATTAATTGTGGGCGTTTCAGTCCGCGGATTTTGAAAACATTTACACATGAGCATAAAGGGCCCATAGAGAGTATATACTATAAATTTCAGCTCCCTAGCTGAAACTTTGGATTTTCAAAAATTAATATACCCTTAGAATAGGGTAAAAAAATTATTTTATTTATTTGTGGGCGTGTCAGTGGGCGGATTTTGAAAATTTTTTATCCCGAGCAGTTTTAGGAGTCATAGATCATATATAAAAAATTTCAGCTTTCTAACTCAAAATTAGATTTTTTCCAAAATTTGGTTTTTTTGAGTTTGTGGGCGTGTCTGTGGGCGGATTTCAAAAATTCGTAAACTTGATTATTTCGGGACCCTAGAGAGTATATGGTTAAAATTTCAGCTCTCTAGGTCCAGTTTAAAGGCCTAATTTTTGGCTACAGACGGACGGACGGACGGACGGACGGACATGGCTAGATCGACATTACTATCGATGCTGATCTTAAATATAGTAACTTTTAGGGGTCTACGGGCAATATTAAGGTATGTTACAAACTATGCGTCAAAATTAATATACCCTTAGAATAGGGTATAAACATATGTACCTACACGCATGTATTTTCAGGCCAAGGAGAAACTGGACGAATGAGGAAACTATTGCCTTCCTGAGTGCATATTCCGAGAGGAAGGAAGAGTTCCACCATGGAAAGAAGAGAAAATATGCAGTGGGTAATGTGCTGGAAGACTTGATTTACCAAGGAATTTTGGTAAATTAACGTTTTGTAAAGTTTTCTTTACGTATACGAGACAGTTAGTTCTATTTCAGACACAAACAACTACTGTTGATATGCTCAACGCAAAAATTAAAAATTTTCTGAGGGCGTACAAAAGTACCAAGGACAATAACCGAAGGACTGGAGCATCGGCCAGTAAAGCTCCATATGAAGACTTAATGGAAGAAATTTTTGGAAGTCGTCCAGAAATAACAAACTCTAATACAATAAATTTGTTTGGCGAACGATCTAGTGGATTACCAGTGTCGTTTGAGAATGTCCCTCCAGCTTCATCATTGCCGTCTTCATCCGGAACCAACGCTCTTTCTGATGTGCAGGTATCTTCAGCCCGAAAGAGAAAATCTGGAAGAGAAATGCAGTTCGAGAAAAGGCTCGAGCTGAAAGAGAAAAATGCCGCTGATAGAATTGAATTAGTGAAGGAATACACACAGGCAAAACTCCAAAAAATGGCGGATGCAGAAGAGGGCCTGGAAAGAAGGCATACAGAAAAAATGGACTTAATAAAGTCCTTATTTCAGTGATAAAAAACTCTTTTTTTTGCGTGCAAAATTGTTTAATGTGCAAACTTTTATTTTATAATTAGAATTCATTGTATTTATTTTGTTATGTTTATAAGTGTTATTTTTTTTAAATTAAATAAGTCTACCAAATCAAACTCTATGCAGTACGTTTTTACTTAAAAGTTCTTCTACTAACGCCTGTCTTCTATCGGTATTCGAAATCACTTCATAGGATTCATGATTTTCAACCTGCAATTCATAATCAGCTGGTTCTTCGTTTTCTATTAGGTACATCATTGTGGTCGACACACAAATTGTGTAAAATACAGCCACAGACGACTAAATTTACCACAAGGTTTATATGCACTTGTTCCGTAAAATGCAGCAATCTCCGAAAGCGTGTTTTCAGCAAACCAAATGCATGCTCTACAACAACCCGGCCTGAAGAGTGCAGTATATTAAACTGCCTTTGCAAAGTTGTTAGATGTCCATTGTCTTTAAAAGGTGGGAGGTTGTTTGGAAAAGTTGCTGCTTGATTTTCGGAAGCCTTTTGGTAAAGCGCTGATCTCCGAAGAACTCGGCTATCATGCAAGCTTCCTGCCTCACCACAAAAAATGTTCACAAACTTTTTTTAGCGTCGACTACAGCTTGCACTGAAATACTATAATAGCGTTTTCGATTGAAGTAGCTTTGTTTATTGATTTTAGGGGCTTTGATTCGAATATGTGAACCATCAATTCAGCCCAAAATGCCAGGAACTTTCGTCTTTCTTTCGAAAACAGATGTATTTCGGACGACTTCATTTGCATCTGGCCATTTTAAGAAATCTTGTCCAATTGAAATAAGCCACAACGAAACTCTATTTACGATGTTCCAAGCTGTTGACGAACAAATTCCAAATATATTTGCTACTTCCCGAAATGTATTTGTGTTACCCATGTACCATAAAAATACATGAATTTCCTTGTCTGGTGATATTTTTGGCAATCCTTTTGATGTGGTGGAAATGTAACGATCCGTTGTCTTGTAGCGATCTGCAAATTAACTATAATTTTAGCACTATCTTCGTGTATGTAAATAAAATTAACTTTTACCTATTAAAACCTGGGCAGTAGAACGCTGAAGTCTAAAATGTCGTTTGAAGTCCATTTCACTATATTTTCCAATGACTTCTTCGAAATTCTTCACATTTTCATGCTTCTCCTCAGATTCAGTTGAGGAATCGGCCATAACTTCCTCCAAAAATGAGCAGTCAGACGACTCACCATTGTAGCTTTCGTCTTCAACCAAAAACTGTAAATAAAAATGCATTTAAACAACAATTAATACAATTGCCAACCAAAGTGTTTTTACCTCAAACACAGCTTGCTCCATTTCGGTTTTGTTTACATTAGAGAAAGAAACTTCAAATTTTGAAGGATTTCACGTCAAGTTCTTTCAGTAATGCCACACGTCAAGAGAAAAATTGCAATTGATCCTGTTTGTTTTATTATGCTGATCTGATCCGGTTCAGATCATGGGCATAATAAAACACGGCTCTTGTTTCAACCCAGTCTCTGTAAAAAGCAACTGATTGATTTTTCTTTAAGTGGTCTTCCACTCGATCTTCCATACGAAAGGAATTTCTTATAAGTTAGCCTACTATATTTGTTTCCACCTTTTGGGAAGAATGATGCCAGACTTGTTGGTCTGAACGATTTTGAATCTGAGGAATAACTTGTGTTATCCTTAAGTATGTTAGCCTTAACATTATTTTACGCCACGGAAGATCAATGTGGCTAAGTTTAAAGCTTGATCTAAAGAGTGTAAGCAGAAACTGCATTGATTCGACTCCTTATTCCTGGCAGTGAATATTTCTTCAGATTCCCCGATGTAGTTTTACAGGGTTTTCGACCACAGACAACTTATATTACTATTCTTTAGAAGTGAAGACTTGCCTCATTAGGCTTTTGGATCTGCTAATTGGAAGTAGATAGATCCATCCGCTTTTTTAAGAAATCAAAAAATGTCGCTGTTGTGGTAGTTGGATAGAGCATTATGTGGTCTGAATAAGATAAGGAGATTTGCTTCATGGAAGGTGCTCAATGTTTTTCTTTTGCTCTTCTGATAGAAGAGTTGTAGAGATTAGATTAGATTAGATTAGATTCTTTATTTCATGAAATATATGTACAATAGTTTGTGTTTGAGAACACGAGCATGGCAGAAATAGCCGTCTGCCGAAGAATTTTATGTAGTTCCTTAGAATGACATGTGTTTTCAACAACATAGGCCCGACCCGACACACCGGAACCGCGTTATTGACGCTATGGCAGCCCATGTCTCCCTGCGTATTCAAACTAATCCGCATCCCTCTCCAATTGAGTAGTGTTTTAATCTATTATTCATCAGGAAAATTACACGTTAATTATTTGCTGGCGCCGTTTATACTAAACCCAAGGAGGTAGAGTCACAACGTTCATACAAACGCAGCCAGACTACTCCACCGTTCCCTCTAAAAATTCCAAACAAAAGCTACAAAAGCTATAAACTTTCCAACGACATGCAACACAAAGAGTAGTAGTAGCACCCTATGTGCCCATTTCCCTCTCTGATACCGGTAATCAGACAATGAGCCGCCATCTAATAACACAGTTTATCCATAGACAAAAAAAAAACGCATATGTAAGTTGTAAGGATATACAAGGTGGCGCAAAAGTAATCCTCCTATCAGAAAATGCTATAAATTTTGCGATTGGCCCCTAATGTCAGTTCTGTTTTGACATTTGTGTAGTAAACACATGCGAAATACACGTTAATAAACAATGTTACGCTACACTGCTCCAGAACGCGGAATATTGGTGACTATTTATTTGAGCAATAATCGGTCGGTGACTTTGGCACAACGTGAATTTCGTCGCAGATTTCCTACCCGTCCAACGCCTACTGGTGAAATAGTGCGACGTTTAGCCGCTCGCCTCGAAGAGACTGGCACAACACGAGATGCTGCCAGGCGTGGCAGACCCCGGAGTAGCCGTTCTGCAGAGAATATTCCTGCTGTAGCCGAAGATGTCATGGAAGCGCCGTCGACATCGACCAGACGACGTGCCACGCAAATGGGTATCAGTCGACGGTCTAAACAGCGAATTTTGGTACAAGATTTGAAGATGTTTCCGTACAAAGTCCAGGCGGTGCATCAGCTGTTAGCTGCTGACCGCCAATCGCGTCTAACATACGCTCAAGCCATCCTTAATCACCACCAAGAGGAAGATGATTTTTCATCAAAAATAATCATGAGTGATGAGGCCCATTTCCATCTTAGCGGGTACGTAAATAAGCAAAATTTACGCTTCTGGGGCACTGAAAATCCGCGTGTAACCCACGAAGAGCCATTACACCCGCTCAAAGTCACTGTATGTTGTGCTGTTTTCGCTGGAAGAGTCATCGGACCTTTTTTCTTCGAAGACGTCGCGGGCCAAACTGTTACTGTGAATGGTGAGCGCTACAGAGCAATGATCAACGAGTTCTTTTTGCCGCAACTTGATGAATTGGGATTGGAAAACATGTGGTTCCAACAGGACGGTGCAACGGCACACACTGCACGTGCCACAACCGATATGCTGAAGGATGCATTTCCCGGGCCCCTAATCTCCCGTTTTGGCGATTTGCACTGGCCAGCAACTGTGGCGGCGGCCATTTACATGACATCATATTCTCGACTTGATGTAAAAAAATTAAAAGACCAAATAAAAATAATCCACAAGAAGAATCAAAGTTTTTCATTTTTTTTAAATTACAGCCAAAAAACATCGGAAGGTTATTTTTGCGCCACCTTGTAGCTACTGTCATTCAACAAACCAACACCAGCAGCCGCAAGAAAAGTAGCTACATATTTTCCAAGCAGTTATACATGGCTACAGGACCAGCCAGGATACAATTCATAGCCTTTTCATCCGTTACAATAGTAACTGCTCTTCTATTTTTGCTGTGCAGGATACAACGAATCGATATCCTATTTTGTGCAATATGACACACACACAACACAAGCATACAGAAACAAACAGGCTTCCATATAGCCATGTCCACCACAACGTTCATCAATTATTAACTAGCAATTGTTGGTTTTGCTTTATGTATAGTACCTATATGCTTCTTGCAGAACCTGTCCATCGTCGAAGCCTGTGCAGTGTGCTACTCTTAAATGTTTTCTAAGGACTGGTTGATGAGGGATATTCGTTTGCAGGGTTACACAACTTACGTATGCCATCACGGATCAGACAGTTTTTACTAACTCTTCCCGCTCTTATGGGTTTCGGGGAGTACTGGGTACTTCATATCATTTTCATGCAGAAACGTTTGTTGACCAAGAAGCCGTTGGATTTTTCTAACGCTGCTAATGCTAGGCAACAATTGTTTGTGTTGATGGCACATTGTAAAGCCACTCGCAAAATAAACTACATCGCTGCTGCGGTTGTCGTCTTTCAGAAAATTCCAGAAAGCGGAAACATAAAGAAAGGAAAGGTCGCCAATAAAGATCCTGGGTGTGGTAGGATATCACTAGGGTACGACACAGGCGGTGGTGGAACAAGTTTTGAAGTAATGCGTTTCCTCATTTGCAAGAAAGTGCAAATCGTATTTATCCCGAAAATAAACAGAAATGAGTCATCCATGTTTTATTCTTTGTAAAAGAGAAGAAGAGCGAGAGAGAAAGATTGAGTCCATTGCACGGGGCTTTAAGTGAACAAAAATGCAATGACCAGTTAACTTACAATAGTGCCTTCTAGCGTAGTCGAAATAATTGTTCCGACATATGGAGGGAGACGATCAGCAGCTCACTGCCCACCAGTGGTGGAAACATTATGATTTTATGAAAAATGATTTTATAACTATACATTGTGCTTAAAGTGCATTGTCGGTCGAGGAGTTTCTGAGGATACCTGGAGAAGGATTGGTTAATCAAAGCACCTGAAAGATGCACTGAAGCTACTTTAGCAAGCAGTAGTATGCAGCTAGCTTGAGTCCTCATATCGCATGAAGGTGAAAAAAGTGCGATGTGACAAGGGCAATCAGCGCGCTGGCTACAGAAGGAAGCAGCAAACAGGTGCTATAGCTACCCTTAACAGGTTCTTGCCACGACCTGGTGAATGGTTTAGTCGTTTCTCTCATAATTTCCGATGAGGATCCACTGAAACGATGAAAGAAACATTTCATTACGGTTCGTAATCGTGCATTTGCCCAATCCACTTATAGAGGGCAATCGCAAGAAATATATAAGTATTACAAATGCAATTTGTGATAAGTTACACGTGTTTTATAGGGGTTGGGTCCGTTTGCCCGCATATCAAAAGCCCGCACACGAATGCCCGCAAACGAATGCCCGCATATCAAAAGCCCGCATCCCAAAAGCCCGCATCACAAAAGCCCGCACCACAAAAGCCCGCACCACAAAAGCCCGCATGTCACGGGGAAATATGAAGTTCCCCTTAAGAAAACTCTTTTCTGTGATTCTCACAAGATCGAGTATCTAACATTTTGGAAATTGAAGTAAACCAATCAAAACTCTTATAGAAAATATTTTGTGGCTTCGAAAATGGCGTGAAGTAGTTATTCACCACACTCACCTCTTCCCCTCTTTTTTTTTTGAAAACGTGTAAAATCTCTTAAAAATTTTTTGCTCGTCCTAAAAAGAACCGATTTATTTACCATATCCACCTCTACCCCTCATTTCCCCTCCTAAATTGAAATTGGTCAATATCTCTCATTGAATATTTAGTCGTCCTAAAAAGAACGATTTTGGTTCATAGAACCCAATACACAAAATCACTTCACTTGCACTGTTTTGGGAGCAACCGCACTGCTCCAGGCATCGTCGAAGAATGCGACAATTCAGAAAAATATCACTTCTTATATACACTTTGTCGAAGACATTTCGAATTGATAATATTTTTGACAACCAATCAAAACTCTTGCAGGATATATTTTACACAACTTCCTTCTCCGTGATTCTCATGATTTCTTGCATCTTACAGATGGATTTCTGTGTGAATTCAATGGATTTTAAATGTACATTACTTCTATTTTAACACGCAATTGTTTAGGAAATAACCATAGCCCAAGTGCGGATAGTACATGTGTTGAATAGATACTCTTACCATTGAAAAATAATGGCATTCCTCCCAATAAAAGAGAAAAAAGTTCATAAAATGGAAAGAATTTGTATACATTTGATTAAAGCAGACCGCAAATCATGCGAGTAAATGGAGTTCATATTTGGAATTATTCGCTTATTTAGTGGAAAAACCAGTTTAAATCCTAAGATTCCGCGAGCGGGCTACATAGACCCGACATGATGCGCATAAATTCGACTTATCTTTTCAATTCGGCGCTTATTTGCATTGTTTAAATACACTTTTTTTGTTTCTTTTTTTTTTACATTTTTTCATCCTTTTTTTCTATTCGAAACTCTGAAAATAATGAAGAAGGAAATCCTTTTAGTAATCATTTTTGCCTAGGTGGCCCGCTTCGCGGGTTCTTAGGATTTAAACTATCTCTCCGCAGGGTTTAGCACGCTCACGCAACTTCGTTGCTCCGCTAAGGGTATATGCTTATTGTCTGGCAGGCGCCATAAACACTTACAAATAAGCGTCAAATTTCATAGATAATGCCATTTAACTCGCATCATTTTCGTTGTGGGTGGCCCGCTTCGCGGGATCTAAAGATTTAATGTATCTTTCCGCAGGGTTTAGCACGCTCACGCAACTTCGTTGCTCCGCTAAGGGTATATGCTTATTGTCTGGCAGGCGCCATAAACATTTACAAATAAGCGTCAAATTTCATAGATAATGCCATTTAACTCGCATCATTTTTGTTGTGAGTGGCCCGCTTCGCGGGATCTAAGGGTTTCAACTATCTTTCCGCAGGGTTTAGCACGCTCACGCAACTCCGTTGCTCCGCTAAGGGTATATGCTGGTTGTCTGGCAGGCGCCATAAACACAAGCAAATAAGCGCCGAATTGAAAAGATAAGGCGAATTTATGCGCATCATGTCGGGTCTATGTAGCCCGCTAGCGGAATCTTAGGATTTAAACTGGTTTTTCCACTAAATAAGCGAATAATTCCAAATATGAACTCCATTTACTCGCATGATTTGTGGTCTGCTTTAATCAAATGTATACAAATTCTTTCCATTTTATGAACTTTTTTCTCTTTTATTGGGAGGAATGCCATTATTTTTCAATGGTAAGAGTATCTATTCAACACATGTACTATCCGCACTTGGGCTATGGTTATTTCCTAAACAATTGCGTGTTAAAATAGAAGTAATGTACATTTAAAATCCATTGAATTCACACAGAAATCCATCTGTAAGATGCAAGAAATCATGAGAATCACGGAGAAGGAAGTTGTGTAAAATATATCCTGCAAGAGTTTTGATTGGTTGTCAAAAATATTTTCAATTCGAAATGTCTTCGACAAAGTGTATATAAGAAGTGGTATTTTTCTGAATTGTCGCATTCTTCGTCGATGCCTGGAGCAGTGCGGTTGCTCCCAATCCAGTGAAAGTGAAGTGATTTTGTGTATTGGTGGTTCTATGAACCAAAATCGTTCTTTTTAGGACGACTAAATATTCAATGAGAGATATTGACCAATTTCAATTTAGGAGGGGAAATGAGGGGTAGAGGTGGATATGGTAAATAAATCGGTTCTTTTTAGGACGAACAAAAATTTTTTAAGAGATTTTACTTGTTTTCAAAAAAAAAGAGGGGAAGAGGTGAGTGTGGTGAATAACTACATCCCCCTCCATATTACTCGGAACAAATATTTCTTTCAAGCGATTTGATTGGCTTTAAAAATTTTAAAATTGAAGTGATGAGGTGAATAACAAAACAATAAGCCCGCATCATATGCGGGCTAAATCTGAAAATAAATTGTGCGGGCTTATGGCATGCGGGCTTTTGTGCTGCGGGCTTTTTCATAATTTGGCGTGCGGGCTTTTGTTACGCGGGCTTTTCATATGCGGGCTTATAGGGGTTTCCCGTTTTATAGAAAACGGTTCTCAGATTGTGTTCCAATGAACATATGAACACTTATTCACATAAAGGCGACTTGCGCTAATGAAATAATAGACAAACTGCAAATATAAATAGAAAACTGTTGACATTGATTGATATGATAATTAATAATTAATTGATTTTTTTTTTAAAATATTGATGAAATGAAAGTTTTTCATCGAGTTTTCCTTCCCAATATTTATCTTTGACAGCAATTTAATTAAACGCAAGTTTGTATAGTATTTCAGTAACTAGAACGCAAGTATCAGATCTCTGTACCTATGTATAATATGTGGTAAGAGTCAATAATGTATTTTGCTCGAAAAAAACATATCATAATCTTAATTAAGGTTAATTTAAAACACTTCAAAACTTAATTTCTAATTCCAAACTTTTGCCGTCAAACAATAACACCCTTGCCGCGAATTGTCCAAGTATATTCACAATGGGTGCAGTGGCTGTGTGGTAATGCGTTGGACTACTGAGCGAGAGGTATCAGGTTCAAATAACGCCGGGCGCCAGTAGCCCTTAAGGTTTGAAAACATACAACAGTCATGACTTCTCAAACGTGCCGCTCGTAGTCGGCGTAAAAAATAAAATCCCTTCCAATAGTGCCAAGAATATAAGTTCGCATTCGGTTAAAAATGGCTTGAGATGCCTAATAATTTTTTTAAATTCACAATCCATAACATTTAGTCGCATTCCGATGGATAACAAATTCCTCCGACTCTAACCTCGAAATCGGAATGTCATTGACATTTGCTTATAGTTTTCGAACTGGAAATCGCGGGTGTCTGCAATGAAAAAACTGTGTCATATGAATGAAGTGTAAATTTCACGAATATTCGTTCAGACTCGGGCAATCGGTCGCTTTCATACGAATACTCCTTCAAACTTCAGTTGTAAATGTATAAGAATAATAAATAATCTGCATGCTTGCAGATAGAAAAATAAAAACCTCATTAGGTTGCCCCGAATTCAGGATCAGAGCTGCGAAAGGCTGCCTACAAGTTGGGGTCCGCTGCCCCTAGTGTGGTCCACCGTAGTAAATGGGCTTCTAGTCATAGGTGCTCAGTAACAAAGGTTTCTTTGTTCAGTAATATGCCGACGATATTGCTAACATAATCATAGATACATTTGAAGCAATAATCGGAGACAACCTCGAGAGGGCTCTTCGCATCGTTGCTGACCTGTGCAAAAAAGTTGACTTACATGTTAACCCTGGGAAAAGCACCATAGTAGACTTTGAACAAAAGATGAAAATTGGACAAATTTAAAAATCCAACACTTTTTGGCGAAACTGTAGAGTTTTTAAGTGAAGTAAAATATTTGTGTGTAATCATTGATAAAAAACTCACTTGGAACTCTAAATAGAAAAAAATCCATGGACAAAGCAACCAATTGAATTGAATGGAATCTCGGTATGGACCTGCAAAAGTCTACTGGGTAAAAACTGGAGAATGGCACTGTGGATGTACAAAGCTATTGCTTGACCCATTGTTTCCTATGTAGCAGCTGGTGGCAAAAATCGAAAGAAAAGTCTACAAATGCCATAAAATATCAAAGACTGACCTGCATGTGTATATCGCGTGCAATGAGTACAGCATCTGCCGCAGCGTTGAGGTTCTCCTCTTTTGTTATCTAATCTAATCTACTGGTTGCAAAAAACCAAAGGAAAGTCTAAACAGGCTGGACTAAATAAACTCCAAGGACTAGTTTGTGTGTGTACATCGGGTGCAATGAGAACAGCACACACCTCAAAGTTAAAGGTTCTACTGAATCTCCCTCCTCTTCATCTCTACATAGAGAAAGAGACAATGGCAAATGCCTTGCCCATCTCAATATTTGGTTAAAACAACCACTCTAAACACAGATCAATCAGACCTTGTTTACGAACTCGGTAGGAACTAACTACTAGGAATCACCTTTACAGATTACACTCTGAAAAGAAACAACTTCAGTCACAGCTGCAAGGTCACATTCCCGGGACTACAGAACTATGAGCCAATAAAGCCATCATATAGAAAGGACTCGAAAGGATGGATCCAAAACAGATGAAGGAGTTGTGGCAAGAGTATGTATACCGACCAGTAAATTTTCTCTTAACGTAAGTATGAAGAAGACAAATGCCGTATTTATCAGGGAGAACGTCAACACTTGGTTTGTGTGTGAGGTCACTGCGGTATTGAGGGCAATGAAAAAGCAGACGATCTAGACAAAAAAGGATCTGCTACAGCTCAAGGAGTTGTGGCAAGATTATGTATACCGACCAGTAAATTTTCTCTTTACGTAAGTATTTAGTAGTAGTAAGTATTTTAGTAAGTATTTATTTTTCCCAACAATGTTATAATAATACATCTCAGCCTAGGAATGGATATTGAATAATATTAAAAGCATCGAGAAACTATAGTGGTAGTTAATTTATTTATTTTTATTTTATTTTTAATTTGGTGGGGGCGTACACCCCAATTACCGATGTCGTCTCTTTTTTTCGACATCTCTCGTTTTTCCTGTAGTGTCGTTTTTTAAATGGCATTCCATAACTTCTTCGACGCGACAATTTTGTACCAGATTTTTAAACGACGAAAAAGTAACAAACATCTGTCAAAATCAAATGAAACTCAAAAGTTCACATACAAAATTATTGCTCGATGCTCAATTAAAGAACAAATTTTAAATTATTAGTAAATAAACCAGTAATTAAGATGATAAGTGTTGAAATGTATTACAATACAAGTAGCGACAGTGACGAGGATGAAGAAGGAGGAATGCGGAATTTTCAAAATGCACAATTAATTATAAAAAGGAAGCAGATAAGAAAAAACTCAAATCCATTTGACTTGCCTGAATCAAAGTGAGTTCCATATTTTAAATTGAATTTCAGCTAATTAATAAAATGTTTGTACCCTTTAAAAGATTCAAGCAGTACTTTAGATTATCAAAGGAAGCATTTAAGTATCTTTTGGATGAAATAAGTACGAAAACAACCAGTCGGCAACGTTCATCATCGAGTCCAACAATATTGAGGCTCGCAGTCACTTTAAGAATATTAGCGGAGAGAAGTTACCAACACGGCGCTGGAAACGGTTTCAATTTGGGATTAGCTCAACCAACAGTTAGCAAGTTTTTTAAAGAAATAATTAACATCATGGAAGTTCATATTTGCCTCAAATGGATTCGTTTTCAAATGACAGGCGCAGAAAAATCTGAAGCAAAACTTTGCTTCTTTAACAAGACAGGATTTCCTGGCATCATTGGATGTGTAGATGGCACACATATAAGAATTTTCACGCCCAAAAAAGAAGAACAACACTTTTACTACAACAGAAAAGGTTTTTATAGCCTCAATGCGATGTTAGTAAGTATTTTTGCTTTTTTTGCCGAAAAGATATTTTTGCAATTCAAATCAAGGTTTGTGATCATAAAATGCGCATTCGTTACATTGATGCAAGACATCCAGGTGCAAGTCATGATGCACTTGTATGGAATTCAAGTGAAATAAGGGAAATGCTGGAAGCTAATTTCTATAGCGGCGAAAGAAATACATGGCTATTGGGTAGGTGAAATACTTTTATGTTAAATTTTGACTATTCACTTTATCAAAAATAGGTTATGCAGGATACCCACTTGAGCCATTTTTAATAACTCCTTTTAGAGCCACGCAAGAAAGAAGTCCTGAAAGTAATTTCAACTCAAAGCACGCATCGACTAGAAACGTAGTTGAAAGAACAATTGGCGTTTTGAAGAATCGTTTTCGTTGTCTACTCAGCGCACGGCAACTGCATTACAGTTTCCAAAAAAGGAACCCAAATCGTGAACGTGTGTTCAGCTTTGCACAACATTGCAATCAACTACGGATACGGAATAGATGAAATGAATCTATCTGACGATGTCGAAGTTGAAAACAGTTTTCAAGACACAAATAATAATAACACAGCGGGAACTAGAATTAGAAACCAAATAATGAACGCAATAATAAATTAATAGTTTTTTTTAATAAGAAGAAAATAAATAAATTTCATAACTTACTTATGTACTGTACATACATACTAAATAAAAAAATAAAGGAAATTCATTATTTGTGATTAACAGATTTAATTTGATGGTTTCACAAGGCACGGAGATGATTTTTAAACTAGCATTTTCTTATGTTGTGACTTGAGCGCAAGCTTCTTCTCTTGGATTTTTCTTTTTTATTTCTAGATCCATCATCTTTATTTTATTTGTTTCTTTTCTTTGTGCTTCTTTTCTTTCCATCTCTTGTTTATATACTATAAGTGTTTCCTCTTGGATTTTAAGACGTTTTGTGTCTCTCCTAGCAAAGCCCTCCGTTAATTTATAAGACTTTCTTATATACCTCTCTACTTCCTTCGTATATCCTTCTATTTTTTGTATACTTTTGTTGATACCATTTAAGGTTGTTTCTTGAAGTACACACTGCTTCTCCAAAAGCTTAGATCTTTCCTTTTTAAAAGCGGAAGCGTGCCGTCGTTTCTTTCCTGCTGATGGTACTTCAGTTTCATGTTGCTGTTCCTGATGTTGTTCTTCATGTTCATGCTCCGGAACTTCACCCTCTAATTCGCCGAAACTGTCATGTGTATTTAAAACGATCGCTTCTAAATAGTCCAATGAAGTGTCTGCATCCGCCTGAATTTGTGTTGATGCAGACCCGGATGAGGTTGGCAAGGGGTTTGAAGGCAAACTGGGCTGGGATACACCAATTGGATTGCCACTGGGGTTCAACCATTTTTTATAAATCTGCTACAGCCTCTTCCAGTGGAGATAAAATTTGCAGTTGGTTTGGGCCTCCCCCCGTTGCTTTTATTTCCATTGAATTGTGGATTACTTTCTTTTTAACTTTGAATTTCAAGTCGGCCGAAACCTAAAAACAAACATAAGAATTTGTATATATTAATGGAATAAGTGATTCAAACCTTTTGCCAACCATCTCCATCTCTTACTGGAGGACCCTTGCTGTTCAGCTGCTTAGCTATGGTATTCCATTCCGTTTTTAATTTTTTTTTCTATTCCTTTCAAAAAACCCCTAGCCAACTGCTCGTTCCTCTGCATCAGCTCTGATTTGTTAACTTCAACTGCAAATGTAAACATTTCTTGTTTTATTTATCGTAAAACAAAAATAACAATAAAATCCCATTAATTTAACAAGAATACTTACAGTTTTGCGAGTAGCCATTTCTCTGTCGTGAGCAAATTTTTGAACAAGAGATACCGTCGTTTTTTTCATAGCTGTCGTTTTCTTTCGTCTTACAGAATGCTGAATGAAAGTGTTCAGCGACGTTTGACGTTTACACACGACAACAAAACGAGTGACAAAAGTTGAAAACGACTTATGGAATGGAGATTGTGTCGCGTCGTATATTTCGCTGTCATTTACGACTTCGGTAATCGTGATGAATATTTTTAATTAAAAAAATAAAAATAGTGGTAACTGTCACCGCAACAAAAACGGGCTCAACAAAGTTTAAATAAAAGTGGGGTGAGTAAAGAACTATTAAATCAAGGAAATTACACAATATAACAATAAAAAAGTAATAATTTAACAAAGATAAAATACCATATAAATACAAAAAAAATTGTAAAAATACAAATTTGCAGCAAGAAAAAGAAGAATAGATTGAACCCGAAAAGAAAAATTTAGGTAATTTAAAACTACCACGATATAATAGATTGTTTAAATATTTAGGACTGTACATTTAAGAGATATCATCAAATTTGAATTGAACCTATATAGCCAATTTTTTAGTTGTGTCAAAAACATATTTAGTGAGCGTATTTCTCTAAGGAACTGAGTCGACAAACAAGCACTGAATAAAAATTACGAAAAGATGTAGTACGAAATGCAGGCACATATGAAGAAGACAAACGCCGTATTTAATCAGGGAGAACGTCAACACTTGATTTGTGTGTCAGGTCACTGCGGCGTTGAGGCGGACAATGAAAAAGCAGACGATCTAGACAAAAAGGATCTGATACAGCTTTTATGATGCCTATACCATTCTGTGGTCTGCCTATTACCACTGCAAAAAGCTGCCTCAATAAATGGTTAGAAATCAAAGCACGTTATAACTGAAAGCAAACTGAAGGTACCAGACAGGCGATCAACTTTCTACCAATCCATTACATTTAAAGTCTACGTTTCCCAAGTAAATCTTATCTTAAGAGAAATGATATAACTGTAAGCTTACCCAAAGACTTAATAATACTCGTACATCCGGCTTCAAGAGCAGGCTTTGAAATTGCGGACAATAGGCCAAAGTCATGGAAATGTTGATAAACCTTCAGCGTATGAAATATCTTGAATTCACAAAAATTTCTTAATGACCAGTAATAAGCTATAAGCGGCGAAATGTAGAACTAATCTCTTAACCACGGTGATATTTCGAAGGCATTCATTCGGCATCAAGCTCTGTTTTCGGAAATGCGTACTTCGGTGCTACTCTTCGTTAATGGATTAGAAACTATCTTTTGGACGTTTCAATTCAAGTCTGCAACTCACCAAATACCTGGTCTTCCTCAAGTTCCTCAAGGCTCTCTTTTGTCTCCGACTCTTCCCCATTTTTATAAATTAACCCCTGTCTGTTACTTCTTATCTAATCCATTCGTTCGCTTACAATAGTTCTTAGCTTCTCATATTCGTTTCCTGACTTATGGAGTCCTTCTTCTGATGTGGAACTGGAACATAACGTATGTTAAGCTCAGTAAATTGCTATCTTGTTAGGGTAGTCTTAAGTAGGGAGCAACCAAAAGAGTAGAATTAAGTGCTTCCAAAATACAATGCTGTCTTATGTCATTACACCGAAACCTCAAAGTCTGGCACTATCCTTGAATGGCACTCCATCGCTGAAACCGAAAGACTTTTCACTTTCTGTATGTGTGTTAATGACAGCCTTATTTGGAATGACCATACATTCGATGTCGCTATGTATGCTGCGAAATGTCGTAAGAAATATTTCCACACTTCTGATTTGGCTTAATTTTTTAATGCGATTATGCGCCTTAAACTCGAGTAGAACGCTCATATATGGTGCGCCAATAGCGATGTTAACATCGCGAAATCGCTGGACTTTCTTAGTCACCGTTGCAATGTCTCCTCCCTAGAGTTGTTTTATCGGTATTTCCACCATAAGTGTTCAAACGAAACAGCCAGTTGCATCCCCGCCCTAAAACATTTTAACCGCAATACCCACCATGTCAGGTATACGCATTAGTTCACCCTCAAGCCTGTATTCGGATGTACACTTATTTAAAAAGAATTATCCACGCTCTGTGTTTTCAACCCATTAGGTTCCCTATTGACGACACTTTGTTACCTCACACAAATTGATATCGTTAGGATGCCTTTGTACGCTATTATGAGAAAAAAATCAATCCAAGAAAGGGAGAAAAATCTTGGCGTTTTAATCGAATTTTCATAAAGTTCTCTAAGAAGCATTTAAGGACAATATAGTCAACGTTAGGGTCTAGTAAAGTTAGCTTAAAATGCTTCTGGTACGTCGGTTCATTTAGACTTTCCATGCGATGTTGGAACACTCAAACACTTGATTTCGGTCAGGGAGAGGGGGATTGACTCTGATTTGATTAATAGTTCTTTATAGGATTCAAGCTCTTCTGGAAGACGGTATCAGATATCATAACTGTAATTATGAAAATAAATAAAAGGGTTGAAATTGTTAATTAATGAAATTGTAGAAGATGTAATTTCTTGTCAATGTTCCCTCACGAATTTGGTTAAAAACAACAAGCTTATAGGGCGTTCCTATTATATCCCTCAAAAGTACCGGGGTTACTTATTTGCTGTACCTTATGAATAAAAGGTGTGTCCGATTTAAAAGATAAATTCTGACCATTATCATTATCACCTACGTAGGATATGCCAAAATCGATTTAATTACCTAAATGTTCGTTTCAATTAAAGTTTGACATTGAAATTAAGCAACACGCACCTTTCCATTATATAATTCGCAGCAATTCACAATGCCACTATTTTCAGGTCTAATTGTCGCAAAACAATCGTCAGTCAAAATGTTCTACAAGATCTCCTTTAAATTCCACGCGTCAGCCTTTTTCACTCAGAATCTTGGTAATCGTCGTTTTCACCATCGACTTATTGAGCCCAACATCGTTTAATTACGGTGATTTGACGAGAACCAATTAACTCAGCGTGGTATGGTCGTTGGTTCAGCATCAGCTAACACACAGGGAAATGCAAAACAAGACGAACCTGACAACGTGTAACAATTAACAAAATGACCCTCTTTTTTTGCTGTCCTCATACCCTGGTACACCCACTTGAAGTGTAATTGCAAGGAATCTATCATCGCAAAAACCACAGAGGACCATCAAGTGGAAAAATCGATTAGTGGTATAGAAAAATGGTAGGAACTCGAATTGTGAACCACCTTAAACAAAAAGTAACTACAGACAGGCTATGTAGACAGAAAAAACAAAGTTTGTGCTGCTTTGTAATAGTACATCGTATCATAAATTTAAAATTCTTCGTTCTATCCTTTTTATACCCTATTCTAAGGGTATATTAATTTTGACGCATAGTTTGTAACATAACTTAATATTGCCCGTAGACCCCTAAAAGTTATGATCAGCATCGATGGTAATGTCGATCTAGCCATGTCCGTTCGTCCGTCCGTCGGCAAAAATTAGGCCTTTAAACTGGACCTAGAGACCTGAAATTTTAACCATATACTCTCTAGGGTCCCGAAATAATCAAGTTTACGAATTTTTGAAATCCGCCCACAGACACGCCCACAAACTCAAAAAAACGAAATTTTGGAAAAAATCGAATTTTGAGCTAGAAAGCTGAAATTTTTTATATATGATCTATGACTCCTAAAACTGCTCGGGATAAAACATTTACAAAATGCGCCCACTGACACGCCCACAAATAAATAAAACATTTTTTTTGAGCTAGGGAGCTGAAATTTATAATATATACTCTTTATGGGCCCTTTATGCTCATGTGTAAATATTTTCAAAATCCGCCCACTGACACGCCCATAATAATTTTTTTTTTTTGAAAATTCAAAGTTTGAGCTAGGGAGCTGAAATTT
Source organism: Portevinia maculata (assembly GCA_949715645.1). Lineage (NCBI taxonomy): Eukaryota > Metazoa > Arthropoda > Insecta > Diptera > Syrphidae > Portevinia > Portevinia maculata. The sequence goes on from OX454528.1 coordinate 39,141,934, forward strand.
ATAATATATACTCTCTAGGGGCCCTTTATGATCATGTGTTAATTTTTTTAAATCCACCTACTGACACGCCCACAATTAAATAAAACAATTTTATTGAAACTCCAAAGTTTGAGCTAGGGAGCGTTTTTTTTGAGTAAATCCTTTAAATGTTATATAACAAAATATGTAGAGCGTTCTTAACAATTCAACCATACTTAGACTTTTGTCACGCCCACTTATGAGGGATAGGAATAAGAATAGGGTATCCAACAGTTCGCCCAAGCGGACTGTAGCTCGTCCCTATGTTTTCTGCTAGTTTTTTCCAACACCGATCCTTGTACTAGAACAGCGCCAGTAAATTATGAGCATCGAAATTCTGATAAAGTTAGCCCTCTCTGACGAAGGCAGGTTATTAGATTATAAATTCCACACAATTTTTAGGAGCCCAATAAATGGTGGCTTAGCGCTTGGAATGTGATGAATGAATTCTTGTTCTTGAGTTTGTTGGAAGAATGTGAAGGAGAAAAGTGCATGGCATGTTTTGAGAGGAGGAATAATGAATAATAATGGCTTCGGCTTTTTCGATTGTTCTCTCCAAAACGTAAAAAGAATCCACCGTTTTGTAGCTGCCACCATGATTATCTAAAATGTTGGTCTTAGCTATGACAGACTGGTAGTAATCTCCACGAAAGTGAAGTGAACTGAAAGAAAATAGTCCCCTTAATAATCCAAGTAGAATTTACGGTATTAATTACTATTATGCCAACGTCCATCTTTCAATCGTTTATCTGGCTATGATATCCAATGATGGCGTTAAGTGGCACCGTCACTGGATGCTTATCGCGATGATAGAGAATACATACACATCCAAGACTAAATTAATGATAACTGAAAATTTCCAATATAATTGGCAGGAAAAATTGTGTAGCCGCACGGGATACTTAGGGTGCCTATATTTAGCAGGCCTCAAACATTTAAATTTAAATAAACGCCAACATGTATATAATGCTCAAAATAAGGTTTAACATTACTAACGTATATACCAAAAGAGATGAAAAAGAGCTTGCGAAAAGTGTGTCCGAAAGTATTGAGACAGGAACCGACAGCAACTGTAGTGCGGATGATCTAGCATGATCTGAACTGGTGCAGGGAAATAACTTCACGGGCAATAACCTCACCTCCAGTGGGAAATAACTTCACTTTTTTTTGTGAAGTTATTGCCCACTGAAGGTGAGCAATTACTCTACCGTAAATTTTGTGAAGTTATTTCCCATCTTTAATTTGAGAACTTGTGTTTTCTACAATTTGCCCTTGCACCTACTCCAAATCAAACAGTGACCCCTAACAGGGGGGTTTCAGGGGGGCAACATGCCCCCCATATGCATTGCACTGTTTATGAGATTAGTTGCGAAATCGTAAGTACGAGTAGATTCCATAAACAGTGCAATGCCAATGCAACCCCTTGCTTGGGGTCACTGTTTGATTTGGAGTAGGTGCGTGGTACGGTTCTTGAATTATCATAAAATGTTAAGAACAATTATTTTCCACAAAAAAGTGAAGATATTGCTCACCTATTGTGGGCAATAACTTCACAAAAAAAAGTGAAGTTATTTCCCACTCGAGGTGAAGTTATGGCCCATGTGAAGTTATTTCCCGTGAAGTTCTTTCCCGGCACCATCTGAACCTCGTTGCATTTTTTGTAGCTGAGAAAGGTCCTCAAAGCATACCAATCATAGGTCGACAAGGGGTATAACCTGTACAGAAAATCTGGCCAAAGTTAGCCCTGGAACACTCTAAACACCTTCTCTGTACATGTCCTGCTCTGTTCCATAAAGCGACACCCCTCATGGGAGCTTTTTTCCACAATAACTCAATAACTTCACATTCGTGGTCTCTAAAGCTGCATCAGAAGCTCTGACTGGTTTAACGAGTCTGATGATAATTATCCTCGATTCACTTGGTATCACAAAGGACCGTCGTACATGATATTCCAAAGACAGACCATAAAACGGAGCGCTGTTACATCTATGGGCAATTAAGACATCCAGGTGAGCGAGACATTTAACATCTTAAACCTGTCCCGCAAGTGTGCACGCAAATCCATGGTTAGACACGACTGGAGATCACCGGTGTCGTAAAAGAAAGATCAAACCAGAAATAATAGGACCATGCACGTGTCGAACTTGTTTAAACAGCACTTGGAAATGTACGCAAATAGAAAACGCACTACTTATTATGGTACTAACGAGCAGAAATGCTCGGGACAGAGCTTTTCGGTATCCGGAACATAGCAAAGTAATGCTTAAGCTTAGGCGAAACTTAAGGGTCAGCTGTACAGTTGGAAGTATGAGTGGTCGTAGCTACGACCTCGAAGAGAAGGTTAGAAGGCGAGTTGACATCTTATCTGTTCAGAAATCGAAACACCGCAAATCGGGTGCGTTTCTTGGACGTTAGAGCTTTCAAGATGTTCTACTACGGTACGGAACAGGGTAAGATCGGAATCGGTATCATCCTTGCGGCAGAGCTACTTGGCAGAGTCTTGACCATTTTAAAGTCCAGTGATCCGTTTGATGTTTCTCAAACTGGTGATGCAAGGTGAGGTGTGGAATATTGTCACTGTATATGCTCCCCAAGCTGAAGGCGAGCAGAGAGAAAAAGATGCATTCTGGCATTCACAACCTCATCAAGAACATCCCAAAAGTTTGTTGTCGGAGATTTGAAGGGACATGTCGGGAAGTCAAACCAAGACTATGAAGACTTCCATGGAGGACTGGCACACGACACCAGAAAATCTCCGGGTCAAGATATCCTAAGCCTGTGCAAGTCATACGGTCTTATCATTCCAAATACTATGTTCGTCAAACAAAGCCAGCACCTTGTCGTTTACAGCAGCAGCCGAAGTGAAACCCAGATTAATTACCATTTAGTTTCATGAGGCCTCTGGTTAAAGATTGCAAAGTGATCCCAGGAGCGACAATGGCCCAGGACGGAAATTTTAATGGCGGCGGGGACGAACAGAACTAAACAAGCAAAAGTGTCTGCGAGAAACAAAAGGTAGGGACAATCTGAACAAAGAGAACGGCGAATCACTAATTACAAATATGCTAAATTATTTCCATCACATCATCAATGAAGGCGAAGCATTTAATGCAAATATGCAAAATTAGCTCCATTGTATCATCAACGAAGTTGGGGATCTATAATCAATACCGAAGCAAACTGTGATGACGAAATGAAGCACCGCGTAAGCGCAGGGTGGATGAAGTGGCGTGAAAACTCAGCCATCTTCTGTGATCGAAAAATGCCCCCGAAGCTGAAAGGAAAGGTCTACACAACAGTTCTGCGTCCGGCGCTCACACACATACATACATATGTATGATGCCTGGAAGGGGAGGCATCAGACCAGAATGGTCTGGTGATCGGAAGTCCTTCCGAACTGAAAATGGGGTATGGTGTAGTCTATGTTCCTTGGTAGAGACCCAAGCGGACAGCGGAACAGGCAGCTGTTTGCCTGCTTAATACAAGGTGGCGCAAAAATAACCTTCCGATGTTTTTTGGCTGTAATTTAAAAAAAAAAATGAAAAACTTTGATTCTTCTTGTGGATTATTTTTATTTGGTCTTTTAATTTTTTTTACATCAAGTCGAGAATATGATGTCATGTAAATGGCCGCCGCCACAGTTGATTGTCATTTGAGCCCTTTTTATGGCATTTTCCATCAATTTGGCCAAAACTTCCGGCGATAGGTCCTCACATTGTTGACGGATATTGTCTTTAAGAGCTGCAAGAGTCTGAGGCTTGTTGACATAAACCCGCGACTTCAAAAAGCCCCACAGAACTGACATTAGGGGCCAATCGCAAAATTTATAGCATTTTCCGATAGGAGGATTACTTTTGCGCCACCTTGTATATCGAGTGATGTCAGACGAAGTGGAATATCTAGCGCAGCGGAGGGAGTTGTTGGGAGTGCTCCGCTAATGCACAGACAAGGTGTAAATTGGACGTTGCCCAGCTTATCACGATTGTCCAATAAGGTCCACCAGTCAACCACCCCTTATGTAAGAATTGGTGAAACGACCGATACGTATAGCCAGCGAGTGATGCGGGGTTGTAAGCTCAACTTGTTGCCAATGCCTTTTTTGCAAAAGAAAAGTGCTACTGTAGCTTTTTGACTCTTTCTTGTATATTGGGTTTCCAGCTTTACTTCCTATCGAAGATTAGACCCAAGATTAATAGAGACTGGGTCAATATATGGGATTTTTTACTTCCTAGAGAAGAAGACAATTTCGGTTTTATGTGTCTTGGGTCACAACGACTTGCAAACTTCATTACCTTGTTAAGAGCGTTGTCTATTAGTTCCTTTAAAGTGTTAAGGTATTTTCCAGAGACGGCAATAGAAACGTCATCCGCATATGCAATCCTCCCCTTCCAGGCATATCAGTGGTTCATTCACCACCAAGTTCCACAGAAAGGGGGAAAGGGCGTGAAAGCGGTTTTCACTTCTCCCTCGCTTCGGCGCAGACAGTCGCTAGACATGATCCAACAGTAAGTACGGCAACATCATCCGCGTACGCCTGAGCGTTAGGACTTTAGAATTGTTGAGTGCGTTAAACAGAGAGTCGACCAGCATGCACCACAGCAGTGGAGACACGGCGCCTTGCAGGCAGCCTCTGTTTACCCCGCCATCACATAACGGCCACAATCCGCAACTAACGTTCTGTACATAAGCATTGCTTTGATCCACAGCTTCAATGACTCGTCTACGTGTTGTCGCGCTCTTAATTCTGCCAACTAGATTTTGGAGCGCAGTCTCGCAAGATTTTCCACGTTGATAGGTATGTTGCATCTGAGATAGTGGGGTCCGTCTGTACCAGGTGACTTGAAGCCGTCAAACGACACAAAAGCGTATATAATACCTTCGTCCCTTACCACAGCCTTCGCAATATGCTAGCTACAGCGAGTTGTTGGTCTCGGCTCACTTCCAGTCTCGGTAATCGGGGCTGGTTGTGAGCCAATTGTTATCTGGTTACCCGGCAAGTGAGACTCCGGCAGATGACTAAGAGTTTCCGCTTTTGTCTCAGTAAAGTTACCATTAAGGTTTGTGATTCAAGTGATTCAAGTTTGACTGGTTTGCCTTTTTTCAGAACCTTAACCACTTTCACCAGGTGAAACTGGTGTTTCAATCGTTTCGCAGAATTTCCTATAAGCAATTTCCGATACCCGAACTAACCTCTTATATTCTTTCCGTTTCGATCATTAGAGATTCCAGTCTTCTTCCAAATCAGTCTTTAGTGACCTGTTTAGAAGTTGTCTCTTCTGATTCTTTGCTGTTCCTCCTCCCCTGTAAAATTATGGCTTCGCATTCGAATTAGAATTCGATATATCTATGGTCTCAGAGGGACACCTCCGAAGAGACCCTTCCGTTTGTAACCGCCTTAAAGTACCTATTAGATAAAGTTAAGCCGATAACCTCCTGTCATCCAAAAGGTGGCTTCCTCGCATGTTGTGTTTGCTGCTGCCCCAAACAATGTTCTGAGCATTGGCATCGGAACATATAACTAGGCCCTTTTTCCTAGTGTCGCAATAGTCTATGCAATTGCCCTTGAGTTACATTTTCGTGGTCGAACGAAAAAACAAAACAACACTTTTTAAATCTAAGGGGTTTATTGGACAACTACCAATCTTAAACTAACTCTTAAGATCTAAATTTTATTTTAAGAAAACTTAACTAACTGTTCTATTCCAAACAAACAATGAAATAAACATAGGGACGGGATACAGTCCGCTTGGGCGAACTGTTAGATACCCTATTCTTATTCCTATCCCTCATAAGTGGACGTGACAAAAGTCTAAGTATGGTTGAATTGTTAAGAACGCTCTACATATTTTGTTATATAACATTTAAAGGATTTTATCGAAAAAAAACGCTCCCTAGCTCAAACTTGGGTGTTTCAATGAAATTGTTTTATTTAATTGTGGGCGTGTCAGTAGGCGGATTTAAAAAAAATTAAGAGAGAGTATATATTATAAATTTCAGCTCCCTAGCTCAAATTTTGGTTTTTCAATAAAATTGTTTTATTTATTTGTGGGCGTGTCAGTGGGCGGATTTTGAAAATTATATATCCCGAGCAGTTTTAGGAGTCATAGATCATATATAAAAAATTTCAGCTTTCTAGCTCAAAATTCGATTTTTTCCGTAGGCGGATTTCAAAAATTCGTAAACTTGATTATTTCAGGACCCTAGAGAGTATATGATTAAAATGTCGGCTCTCTAGGCCCAGTTTAAAGGCCTAATTTTTGCCGACAGACGGACGGACGGATGGACGGAAATGGCTAGATCGACGTTACTATCGATGCTGATCATAAATATAGTAACTTTTAGGGGTCTACGGGCAATATTAAGGTATGTTACAAGCTATGCGTAAAAATTAATATACCCTTAGAATAGGGTATAAAAAGAATGCAGAAAAAGTTGAACGGTATCATTTGCTATCATAGGCATGGCTAAACAGGTGAAAGATGACTCAGAAGCGTAATCGTTTGTTTTTCATCTCATTCTCACAGCTTTGGTAAAAGGATCGTCAGCGTTGTATAACGCTTTTAATTAAATGGAAATTTCCATTTCTAGGGAAGAGAGATTCTGTTGGCAAGTGTCTGCAATATGTACATTTGGTCTGTACATATGTACATATATGTTATGTACGTGACTCCTCCCGCCCTAGTATGGACGGCACGTGTTCATATCGCGTTAATGTTCATTTTTTTTTGCATTTACATTTTTTTATACCCTATTCTAAGGGTATATTAATTTTGACTCATAGTTTGTAACACAGTTGCACGTTAGCTACCTAATTTGTTATCTAGCTAACGCCATAACTAGGTAACTAACGTAGTTAAATTAGCTGCGCTAAAAATGCAATCGATTTGGTGGTTAGCTATCATAATGACAACTAATTTTAGCTATTAGCTATTAGTTGCAGGTTGTGTAACTAAGCACGTTAGGTTGCCAAAGTTAGTTGCGGATGACAACTAAAAGTTGGTTAGCTTTTTAGCTGTAGCTTTTAGCTGTCTAGGTAATAACTAATAACTAAATCAAAATTTATTGTTTTGCTAAAATGGCGATAATTTATTGGGATTTATTATGCATATTGCGTTTAAAATAAAAATTGATTTATTGTCCCTTTTATTTTACATCAGGTTAGTTTACAAAGAGGTCCTTGGAGCCACAATAAAGGTCCTTTAATCCCGAAAAAGGATATTTTTCCAAAATGTCTTTAGAAACGGCACGGTATACATGAGTTCAATGTTATTTGAATAAGGGGTCCTAGAAGCAACAAACATTTTGGAAAAATATCCTTTTTTCGACTTTTAAGGACCTTTTTGTTGTTTCAAAGAACTCTTAGTCAAATAACATTGAACGCAGATATACCGTGCGGATTCTAATGACATTTTGGAAAAATATCCTGTTTTCGACTATTAAGGACCTTTTTTGTTGTTGCAAGGACCTCTGAGTCAAATAACATTTAACACAGATATACCGTGTGGATTCAAATGATATTTTGGAAAAATATCCTTTTTTGAAATTTTAAGGACCTTTTTTGTTGTTGCAAGGACCTCTTAGTCAAATAACATTGAACACAGATACACCTTGTGGATTCAAATGATATTTTGGAAAAATATCCTTTTTTCAAGTTTTAAGGACCTTTTTTGTTGTTGCGAGGACCTCTTAGTCAAATAACATTTAACACAGATATACCGTGTGGATTCAAATGATATTTTGGAAAAATATCCTTTTTTGAAATTTTAAGAACCTTTTTTGTTGTTGCAAGGACCTCTTAGTCAAATAACATTGAACACAGATACACCGTGTGGATTCAAATGATATTTTGGAAAAATATCCTTTTTTCAAGTTTTAAGGACCTTTTTTGTTGTTGCAAGGACCTCTTAGTCAAATAACATTGAGCACAGACATACCGTGTGGATTCAAATGATATTTTGGAATTATATCCCTTTTTCGATTTTCAAGGACCTTTTTTGTTTATTACAAGGACCTCTTAGTCAAATAACATTGAACACAGATATAAGGCGCGGTTTTCTTGGAGTTTTTGAAAAAAAAGAAAATTTTGGGTTTAAGGACCTTATTTGGTGCTCCAAGGACCTCTTGGTAAATAACCTTATGACAACTAAAAGTGGCATTCTTCAATCGGCCATCGGTTACCTCTTACCTTCAACTGATGTACAACAAACTTCAAGCTATACAACCTCAATTATTCAAAACTTATCGAAGACAAATCTACTTCCACACTATTTCCCCGTGTTTCGTAAGGACATAATAATCTCTAAAATTAAACATAATTAAAACTAGAAAATGTATAACGAAATAAAAGAATCGCTCCTGTTCCTGTAAGCCTTTTCGGATTAAATTGTTTGAAAAAAATAATTAGTTGTGTTCAATCGATAGCTAAAAAGCTAAAACTAAAGCTAATTATTGTTAGTTACACTCTGGCAACTAATTTTTCATAACTAAACACGCTTAGTTACACTTTGCAACTAATAACTAATTTAGGTTCAAAATTTCTGGCAACTACAACTAAAATTATGGTTTAGTTATGTACGTGCAAAGAAACTACAGCTAATTTAGTTGTAGCTTTTTAGCTTTAGCTAAGCTAACTTTTGTGCAACTCTGGTTTGTAACATACCTTAATATTGCCCGTAGACCCCTAAAAGTTACTATAAAACCAAAATTTGAGCTAGGGAGCTGAAATTTAAAATATATACTCTCTAGGGGAACTTTAAGCTCATGTGTAAATATTTTCAAAATCCGCCTTCTGACACGCCCACAATTAAATTTTTTTTTTTTAAATCCAAAGTTTGAGCTAGGGAGCTGAAATTTATAATATATACTCTCTAGGGGGCCCTTTATGCTCATGTGTAAATATTTTCAAAATCCGCCTACTGACACGCCCACAATCTACAAAAAAAACTTTTTTTGAAAATCCAAAGTTTGAGCTAGGGAGCTGAAATTTATAATATATACTCCCTATATGTCCTCTATGCTCATGTGTTAATTTTTTTTAAATCCGCTTACTGACACGCCCACAATTAAATAAAATAATTTTATTGAAAAACCAAATTTTGAGCTAGGGAACATTTTTTTTACAAAAGCTTCGTTTTTGTTTGATAAAATCTTTTAAATGTTATATAACAGAATATGTAGACCGTTCTTAACAATTCAACCATACTTAGACTTTTGTCACGCCCACTTATGAGGGATAGGAATAAGAAAAGGGTATCCAACAGTTCGCCTAAGCGTAGGTATGTATGTATATAATTTTTTTTTCTGTTTTTTTTTCTTTTCTTAATTTAAGGAGCCAATAATAATGAAGATTTAAAGATAATACTCAAGTTATATGCACATTTATATGTAGGTGTATATATTTCGTAAGTATAGATTTAGTTTGGTTATAATTCAGGTTTTGGTTCGTAATAAATAGATTTAATGCTAGATATTATATCACTTAAAAATAAAATTCACAAAATGTTAGATTAAAAATTATTTTTATTCGAAATAACAGAAGGTAAATGATAAGTTCAGTTTAATTAGATATTATTTATTTGTGATATTAACTTCCTTCTTGGTTTTTTCCTATTTGAATAGTCCCTTCCAGTGTATTTCATATCAAATTGCAAGTTCCCTATTGGATTTAAGTATTTATAATTCCTTTTAATTATTTGCCTATCACGTTTAACACCATGTTTGTCTTTAAAATAAGTTATTCCTTTTTCTTTTACTTCTTTTATTATATAACGTGGTAAGTGTTTTATGATGTGAAACCCTAAATTTTTAATTAATTCTCTTTCTTTGTATTCAGCATTACTTTTACGGGTCTCGTTCAATTTACCTATTTGCTTTTCTTTAACTTCATGAACCCTTTGCTTTATATCTTTCCATTCTGACTCGATTAATGTGATATGCAAAAGATCAATCGGCTTATATTTAGTAATTGAATGTATTGTATCGTTATACAATTCGACTGCTTTATAGGCTAAAGGTCTGTCATCTGTGTCCTTGTTTTCTCTATTCAGGTTTAAAAGCCGCATGTGTTCGTTAAGTGTAAAATGAAATCGTTCTACGAGGGCGGGTCAATAAGTCCGTGACTTTTTGAATTTCTGACCTCTTTACTAAAACAGCAACACTGCCCCTGTCAACAGGCATCTGTCAGTTGACTCCTGTCAAAATTTAAACTTGCTGCGTCAGTTAGTTTGTGTTTGACAGCTATTTTTATCAGACTACTCACTAATTTGAGGAGAAAATGGAAAAAAGTGAATTTCGTGTGCTTATTAAGCATTATTTCTTGCGAAAAAAAACCATTACCGAGACCAAGGCTAAGCTTGAAAATTACTATGGGGACTCTGCACCATCGATTTCAATGGTAAAAAAGTGGTTTACTGAATTTCGTTGTGGCCGTACAAGCACTGAAGCAGAAGCAGCACAAGCACCGAACGTCCTGGACGCCTAGTTGAGGTCTCTACACCCGAAACAATCGAAAAAATTCACGATATGGTGTTGGCCGACCGAAGATTGAAAGTGCGAGAGATTGTGGAAGCCGTAGGGATCTCGCATGGCTCAGTGATTTCAATTTTGAATGATCACTTGGGCATGAGAAAGCTTTCCGCAAGATGAGTGCCGCGTTTGCTCACAGTCGACCACAAACGCAATCGTGTAACAACTTCACAGGAAGGTTTGGCATTGTTTAATCGCAATATGGAGGTGTTTTTGCGCCGTTTTGTAACCGTGGACGAAACATGGATCCATCACAACACACCAGAGACCAAACAACAGTCAAAACAGTGGGTTTCTAAGGGTGAATCGGCGCCAAAGAAGGCCAAGGTGGGTTTGTCAGCCAATAAAGTTATGGCGACTGTTTTTTGGGATGCACGCGGGATAATCCACATTGACTACCTTCAAAAGGGAAGAACAATCAATGGGGAATATTATGCCAACTTATTGGACCGATTCAATGACGATTTGAAAAAAACCGACCTCATTTGGCCAAGAAAAAAGTTCTTTTCCACCAAGACAATGCAAGGGTGCACACATGTGCAGTTGCCATGGCAAAAAACCATGAATTGGGCTATGAATTGCTCCCTCATCCACCCTATTCTCCAGATTTGGCTCCGAGCGACTACTTCTTGTTCCCAAACCTGAATAAATGGCTTGGTGGAAAAAGATTTGACTTCAATGATGAAGTCATCTCGCAAACAAAGGCTAATTTTGAGGACCTCGACAAATCATTTTTTTTGGAAGGGATAAAAAAATTGGAGAAGCGTTGGACAAAGTGTATAGAGCTCAAGGGAGACTACGTTAAAAATAAAAAAAAAATTTTATCAAAAAATCTGTGTTTTATTCCAAAAGTCACGGACTTATTGACCCGCCCTCGTATTACCGCATTACCTGTATGTGTGTTCGGAGACGTAAAGTGGTACAAAATGTTCTCCTTACTTAGGTAATTTTTTTTATATGCGGTGTTAAATTCGTTATCAGCCACGATTTAAAGTGTTTTCCCTAAATTTGCGAATCGATGTCTTAAAATGTCAACTATTGTAATCGAATTTCTGTCTGTTAACGGATGAATAGAAACCTGCTTAGTTAACTTGTCGATGCATGTTAAAAACATATTATTTTTGTTAAAAAAACATACATATGTATGAATTATTTCGTTAGGGTTATTTGGTGCTTCTGAAATCATTAATTTAGGTTTGATCGGATTTCTATCGTATTTGCACATGCTACAGAAAATGCAATTGTTTATGTATTTGTGAATTTCGAATCTTAGATTTGGAAAAAAGCAAGTCCTGTAAGTAATATATAGGTTATGACCGCAGCTCAACTAAACGTGGATCGACTCTTGTGAACGATAACGATCCAACATTCCAAGAAAGATAATAAACAGGTATATTATCTTTCAAACACATGAAAGCCATAAAACAACAGATGCTAGAACAAAAGAGAGTGATACGAGCACTGAACCACGCCCCAAAGATAATCACATAAATAGTAGTGTCGGGTAATTAGTCTCCGACGACAGGGGAGCAAATCTGAAAAGAGCGGTTCCAGAAAAAGAAAGGGGCACTGACACAAAAGCTTTGTTAGGCGTATAAACTTTATTTCTAATATCGTGCACTTAATGCTAATTTACAGTATGGGGATTACAATAGTCTTATAAAGTATAAGTCGCGCAATTGTACCGAACCGCTGCGAGGTTAAAGAATCTCCAAACAAAACCGTACTAGGTTCACCGGAAACAGCACTGCACCGAGTCGAGGTTGAGAAATATCTGATAAACTAGTCCGCACCGTTACGAGGTTGTAGAACGACTTCCACAAGAAAACCAATTGTTTCTCCCAAGTAGTCCGCAGTCGCCAACCCCTTTTGCACCGTCATCCAAAAGAGAAGATTACAGGCCCCACGGGAGCAGAGTATCAAGCACTCGATACCATGCCCATGCCTTTGTCCACCACGTACCAACGAAATAGAGGGTGGCACACATACCCGAAATACCCATAGCGATCTGTATGCGCGACATTGTACGTATTCCAAGAATAAACAATGCGCCGATGGATGGCAGTATTTATTGTTCGCACCCTCGCCTGGTTATCTTATGTCAACAACCATTAGGCGACGAGGCGACGACCACAAAGTGCATACGAATGTCTGCGCATAGACTCTGGTATCGGGTGGCGGTTATACGATGCTGGACATTCGCTGTGTGGAATGCCAGCTCATCGATGTGTGGATGGATTGATGAGGTATTTGGGCTGGTGGCGACCGGGGAAAATCTACACTGTAGGAAAATGAGAGGTATGAAGTGCCGTATGGTTCGGGCACTGTACAATTAAGAATTATATGCGACGTCAGCGGTTCGGTCTGTCTGTTTATAATAAATTAAGAGTGGATGGAAATCCACTTGCAACAAAGCCATAAATCGTAAGGGATAAAAACGGAGAAAAGCAAATCTTATCTAAACATCGAGACTTACTCTAAACATCCTGCCCGTTCGAACCGTTCGGTTCGAAAGTGGTCTCGAGGAGGCGGGCCAGCTTCTGGATAGGGCGCCGGCAATCACTACCAACTGTCCTCAGGGTGACGTTGCGGGAGTTACGTTCCCCCACAATTGGGCAGAAGACAACACAACTTCAACAACAAGCTACTGGTGAACAAGCGCCACACCATCAGTACTTTTCCAAACATGTGCTCACGGCTTGTAAATAAAGAGATCATGCGATATCTCAAGCAGCAGCCGCTCATCATCGAACAGCTATGCATCTAACACAAGCGTCGCATGGCTTGTAAACAATGAAGAAACGAGCATCTACCATGGTAGGCAGCAACAACACCGTCAGTGTAGGAGTTCTTGGTATAAGTATTCTTCTGAAACTTTTGTTAGACTATAAGTTAGTCTTAAGTTGCAATTCAATAAATGAAGACCTGTTCAAAAATAAGGATTGTTATTTATTTCCATTTCAACAAAACGTAACTCGGGCGAGTCCGTCTCGGCCCGGATGGACTGCGATGACTCTACCCAAACGCCAGTGGGTGGGTGCCAGGTTCTCGTGTCGGATTAGGACTATGTCCTCCAATTGGATGTTGGGCTCCGCTCTTGCCCACTTGCTGCGGGTCTGGAGGGTGGCCAGGTATTCCTCGCTCCACCGCTGCCAGAATTCTTGATGGATCTGTCGGATCCATTGATACTGCTTGAGACGGTTGCTCGGCACATAGCCGAGGGGTGGTTCGGGCAGTGCGATGAGTGGGGCACCGATGAGGAAGTCGCCTGGAGTAAGCGCGAGCTTGTCCTCTGGATCGTCATGGAGTGGAACCAGTGGCCTCGAATTGAGGCATGCTTCAATGCGTGTGGCCAACGTATGGAGCTGGTGGTACCAGAGGGCCTGGGTACCGACGAGGCCAACAAGGTGATGCTTAGAAGACTTGACCGCGGCCTCCCACAAATCCACCTTGGTGAGGAGCGCCGGGCGTAGTAAAGTGCCATCGTATGCCGGAATGGGCAAACGGCTGTTGTGTGTAGTGTGCCTGGAACACAGCTAGATCTTCCTTCAATAGGCGATTTGCTCCAACAAATGCCGTTCCATTGTCACTGTAGAGGTCGGGGCAGCGTCCCCGTCTACTGGTGAAGCGAGTAAAGGCGTCCAAGAATGCCTGTGATGTGAGGTCTTCGATAACCTCCAAGTGCACAGCCTTCGTGGCCATGCAGATGAAAATTGCCAAGTAGCCTTTCACGGTGGTGCGGGAGCGCTTGGTCCCCACGCGCTGGGTAAATGGGCCGCAATAGTCGACGCCAGAAGCCAAGCAGGGTCGAGCGGCGTTGACCCGCTGGCTGGGCAAAGGGGCCATCTGTTGCCGGATGAGTGTGCCTCGATGTCGTCGGCAGATGACGCACTTGTGCAAATAGGTACGCACAGCTTGTCTTGCGTGTAATATCCAGTACGTGTGGCGCAGTGTCTGCAACATGTGGACTCCTCCATGCATCGTTGTGAGATGGACATGCCGAATGAGGAGCCATACCAAGGCACCGGTCTTCGGGAGCACGATAGGGTAGCGCTGTTCGTGCGGAAGAGATGAATTTGTGAGTCGACCACCGACTCGTAGGATTCCACGATCGTCCAGATATGGATTCAGTGACAGCAGGTGACTGGAGCTGGCCAAGACGTCTCCATGCTGTAGTTGATGGATCTCCTGAGAGAACGTGGTTGCTTGTTCTCGGAGAATTAATCGTTTCAAGGCCTTGTCGAGCTCATCCGCTCCGACGATTTTTTGCGTTCGTAGATGGCGATTGGTTCGGCACCAGCGGAACATGTAGGCGACTGTGTACTAATGGTCACCCCTGTGATGACCATTGCTCGGAGCACCTGCTTGACTTGGGCGCGGTCTTCGTGTTCCAGTTGCTCTGCCCGGCTGAGGGGAAGGGATCCGGTCGTCAGCCAGTCGGGACCCTGCCACCATAAGTGATGCTCGAGGAGCTCGTTAGCACCAAGACCTCTGCTTGCGCAGTCCGCTGGATTCTGTGCCGACCGCACGTGGTGCCAATGCGCTGGTGATGTCAGCTCTTGAATTTGTCGCACTCGATTAGCGACGTATGGTTTGAGTGTCGAGGGCTCCTTGCGCAACCAGCACAAGACAATGCTCGAATCGGACCAGAGATAGTAGGGTGCAGTCCGCAACCCCAATGCACTGCGGACGTTCTCAAACATGGCAGCCAGGAGATTTGCGGCTCATAGCTCCAAGCGAGGGATGGTAGCGCCTTTGAGTGGGGCTACCTTGGTCCGGGCCGTCAGTAGTGAGACGTGAACCTGGTCGTAGGCGTCGATGGTCATCGTGTAGATAACAGCGGCGTATGCCCTGATGCTAGCATCGCAGAAGCCGTGAAATGTGGTTATCTCACGGCTGTCCATTCCCAGCCACCGTGGGATTTTGTCTCGGTTGAGGGCGGAAAGTCCGTCTCGGAATGTGGTCCATGCATCGCACAGCTCGGCCGGCAGAGGAGCATCCAAAGTGATGCCCGCTGACCAGAGCGTCTGGATAAACACCTTTCCGACTATGACGACTGGGGCCAGTAGACCAGTCGGATCAAATAAGCGTGCCACCTCGCTAAGGACACCTCGCTTGGTGGGGGAAGGCGGCTGCATGTCTAGGTCCACCCGGAAGAACAGCTCGTCCGTGGCTGGATCCCATCGCAGGCCAAGCACCGTGGCGGTAGGGGACTCAATGATAAGCTCTGTGGAAAGTGAAGAAGGGGAGATCTCATTAGTGATTAAAGCAATTACCTGCGCACTGTTTGAGTTCCATTTGCGCAACTTGAAATGTCCGCTCTGCAAGACTGTGTCCAGGTCATTGGCCAGACCGACCGCCTTGGGAACCGTATCGCAACTCGTCAGCAGGTCATCCACATAAAAGGACTTCTCGATGGTCTCGGTCGCCGCTCAGGCACGCTCCGCTTGTGGGATTGTCATCGCATTGTCATGGGCACATTGCACCATTGATCGCCCCGAAGTGTATGGGCTGGATGCCATGCCATAGGTAACCGTCGTTAAGCGGAAGACGGCAAGATCGTCTGACGGTGATTCTCGCCAGAGAATGCGTTGAAAGTCTCGATGTTCAGGCGCCACCAACACCTGGTAGAACATCTTCTCAATATCAGCAGTAAGCGCAACGCTGTAGCGCCGGAAGCGAAAGATCACGTTGATGAGTGACTCCTGGATGGTGGGCCCC
The DNA here is from genome assembly GCA_949715645.1 of Portevinia maculata. NCBI lineage: Eukaryota > Metazoa > Arthropoda > Insecta > Diptera > Syrphidae > Portevinia > Portevinia maculata. The sequence continues at coordinate 39,158,197 of OX454528.1, forward strand.
ACCAGCTGAATGTCGTTTAGCGAGACGCCAGTAGTGGTCCGCGCTGAGGCATTGAACACTACGCGGAACTTGGTGGTGACCGCATGATGTGGAATGTAGTAACTGTTGGGGAGGTCACCATGTTGACCTACCCGCTCCATGTGGCCAAGTTGTGAGTACTCGCGCATGAAGGCGACGTACTTACTCCGTAGCTCCGGATTATTGGTCAAGCGCCGTTCCAATCTATAAAATTGGCGCAGGGCATTGTTATATGAAGCCCCAAGCCGTGGCGCATCATGCCGGAAGGGGATGTGGACGACGTCCCATCGGCCATACGGGAGTGCGTGGACACGTAGTGACGACTGCATTCGTCTTCTCTGGTCTCATCGACCGGAACTTCTTCCAGCTTCCAGAACTTCTGAACCAATTGGTCGAGCGTGAACTCCAGGGATGCCTCCGCTGTTGCCTGGCCGTGCAGAGTGCGCATTGGCAGCAAGCCTCGTGATGTAGCCGCCGGACCAAATACAACCCAGCCAAGCCGGGTGCGCTGCGCATGCGGTTCATCTGGATGACCATGGATGATGTCGCTCTTAACGATAACGCCCCACGCATCCGCTCCTAAAAGGCTGTCGATATCCCCAGGGATACCGAAATGCTTGTCCGCTAGAGGGATGCCGGACAGATGCTTCCATTTTGATACATCCACCTTCGCTGCGGGGAGCCTGGACGTAATGACGGGCAGCACAACTGCCTTCAGAGTGATTCTGAACTTAGACCGAGTGGACCGTAGTGACAACGTCACATGGCCTGAGGATCGGGAGGGCCTTGCACCCCCAATGCCTTGCACTGCTACTTGGAGTCGTGACCTGCGGAGTTGAAGGCGATTAGCAAATGAAGTGGTAACTAGACTTACCTGAGATCCAGGATCACACAAAATACGCGCAAGCTGGCGCTGTATTAGGGCACTGTATGCATAGGCGAGCGCCGTTGCGAGCAGTACGGTGGCGTCCATTCCGGCTGCGACTCGCATAACTCCGCTGGCGGGATATTCTGATTCCGGTATGCGCGGTTGGGAGCACCTCCGACTGCCCGGGTCGCCCAGGTGCTGCTGAGTGGCTGTGGCTGTCCCGCTGCGGGCTGATTCCTGCACAGGAGCATATTGTGGCGCTGACCGCATTGTCGGCATGCACTCGATGGGCATTGCGCAGCATTGCGGCCGCGTTTTAAACAATTGAAGCAGACGCCGGCTGCCCGGATGGCTTCTAAACGTTGACGATGGTCCATGGCTTGCAACAGCTGGCAGCGTGTAACGCGATGTGGGCCGCAGCAATGGATGCATCGGGTAGTTTCACCAGCTGCAGCATGCGTTCGTGCAGTGGTCTGTGCGCGGGCTGGAGCGCGCGTCGCTGGTTCCTGCCGCCCCGATGTGGACGGTCGTCCGACTTCCGTCGCCAGACTGTGGCCGCGCTGTTCCAAAAGCGCGAGTAGACTGGTGAGCATCGGAATGAACTTTGGATGGCAGTGCATGCACCACGCTTGCTTGGTGGCGGCCGGTAGTTTCGCAACAATTAATGGGACCAGGATGTAATCCCACTCTGCTACCGGCCACTGCATTATTTTGAGTGCACGAAGGGATTCTTGCACCTGGTCGACGATGTGGAGAAGGGCCTTTGACGATTCCTCGCCAACCGGCCTTATGTTGAGGAACCTGGAGATGTGTGTTTCCGCCAACAGCTTGGGGTTATCGAACCTTTCCTTGAGCTCACTCCAGAGCTCCTCGTATCCCCCGGAATAGATATTCCCCACCATGCCAACATGCTGAGGGAGCACAGCGGAGCGCAGCTTCTGCAGCTTGTATGCCGTCGGGAGCTCAGTGTTATGTACCAAATTCTCGAATGCGTCCTTAAACGCCAACCAATGCCACCGTGCCCAAGCGCGTCCTGGAGCAGCGGTTCCTTTTGCTCGCCAGCCAAGCTGCCCAGGCGTCGATTGATAGCGACGCATGCCGCGTTGTAATGCGCTTGCACATGCACTAGCAGCTCATCATGGGTGCGCAGCTCTTCGTCGTTGGCCTGGCGCACTAGGACGTAGTGGGGCACCGTAAATCGGTCGTACTGCGTCGTGAGGGTACGCAGCTCCTGCTCCAACTCGACGGCGTCAAGCACGCCTACCTCAGCCATGATTCAGTCATGGATGCGCCTGATAGCTATCGTCGCCGCGGACCGAAGATATAACTTTGCCATTGGCTATAGCACTGAGGGAACACTGCACTGAGAAATGAAAGAATGTTTGTAGGAGCACCGCACAGGGGTAACTACTGATCAACACTTGAGGTAGGGGCACCGCACTGGGGTAAATAACTCTTAGAGGTATCCTGCGAGCACCAGAATACAATAGAGCAACACAACGTAGGTGAATAGCGCGCACAAAATCGTAAACTCTACGAGACACTGTGGGCAGAGCATTCACCGCACAAAATTATTCTTCAACCGAATATATTTCAATCCTCACAGGAGGCACCAAAATGTCGGGTAATTAGTCTCCGACGACAGGGGTGCGAATCTGAAAAGAGCGGTTCCAGAAAAAGAAAGGGACACTGACAAAAAAGCTTTGTTAAGCGTATAAACTTTATTTCTAATATCGTGCACTTAATGCTAATTTACAGTATGGGGATTACAATAGTCTTATAAAGTATAAGTCGCGCAATTATACCGAACCGCTGCGAGGTTAAAGAATCTCCAAACAAAACCCGCACACATACCCGAAATACCCATAACGATCTGTATGCGCGACATTGTACGTATTCCAAGAATAAACAATGCGCCGATGGATGGCAGTATTTATGGTTCGCACCCTCGCCTGGTTATCTTATGTTAACAACCATTAGGCGATGAGGCGACGACCACAAAGTGCATACGAATGTCTGCGCATAGACCCTGGTATCGGGTGGCGGTTATACGATGCTGGACATTCGCTGTGTGGAATGCCAGCTCATCGATGTGTGGATGGATTGATGAGGTATTTGGGCTGGTGGCGACCGGGGAAAATCTACACTGTAGGAAAATGAGAGATATGAAATGCCGTATGGCTCGGGCACTGTACTATTAAGAATTATATGCGACGTCAGCGGTTCGGTCTGTCTGTTTATAATAAATGAAGAGTGGATGGAAATCCACTCGCAACAAAGCCATAAATCGTAAGGGATAAAAACGGAGAAAAACAAATCTTATCTAAACATCGAGACTTACTCTAAACAAGTAGTTTTTCATTTTTGTAAGATCAGATTTTAAGAAGACACAAATAAAGAGGAGCTGTTGCTCTTGAAGAAATTATCAAAACTATTTTTTTATCTAAAGATAAAATTGGCGCAGTCGGTAGGATAGCTATTGAAAACATAGGGACGGGCTACAGTCCGCTTGGGCTGTTGGATACCCTATTCTTATTCCTATCCCTCATAAGTGGGCGTGACAAAAGTCTAAGTATGGTTGAATTGTTAAGAACGCTCTACATATTTTGTTATATAACATTTAATGGATTTCATCAAAAAAAAAACGCTCCCTAGCTCAAACTTGGGTGTTTCAATAAAATTGTTTTGTTTAATTGTGGGCGTGTCAGTAGGCGGATTTAAAAAAAATTAACACATGAGAATAAAGGGCCCCTAGAGAGTATATATTATAAATTTCAGCTCCCTAGCTCAAATTTTGAATTTTCAAAAAAAAAAAAATTATAATTGTGGGCGTGTCAGTGGGCGGATTTTGAAAATATTTACACATGAGCATAAAGGGCCCATAGAGAGTATATATTATAAATTTCAGCTCCCTAGCTCAAACTTTGGATTTTCAAAAATTAATATACCCTTAGAATAGGGTATAAAAAAATTATTTTATTTATTTGTGGGCGTGTCAGTGGGCGGATTTTGAAATTTTTTTATACCGAGCAGTTTTAGGAGTCATAGATCACATATAAAAAATTTCAGCTTTCTAGCTCAAATTTGTTTTTTTTTGAGTTTGTGGGCGTGTCTGTGGGCGGATTTCAAAAATTCGTAAACTTTATTATTTTGGGACCCTAGAGAGTATATGGTTAAAATTTCAGCTCTCTAGGTCCAGTTTAAAGGCCTAATTTTTGCCGACACACGGACGGACGGACGGACGGACGGACGGACATGGCTAGATCGACATTACTATCGATGCTGATCATAAATATAGTAACTTTTAGGGGTCTACGAGCAATATTAAGGTATGTTACAAACTATGCGTCAAAATAAATATACCCTTAGAATAGGGTATACAAATGTAAAAGTACACTACATAAAAAAAAAATAGCAATCTATTGATTCGAACGAAAAGCGTCACGCACAAAATAAAGTCTTCCGTGAACACTTTAATGAACTTGAAGTTTAAATCAGTGAAAATCCAAATAAGAAACACATTATAGACCATAAAGTTGTAATTCTTCTCATTGTGAATACCCTATTGAACATAGTGTTTAAATTCATAAAGATCTATACGCTCTAGTGAACCCAGAGTTTAAGTATGAAATCATTAAATCGAATAAAGAAACAAGTAGAATTCTTTAAAGCAGATAAAGAAAAACTACAAAGTGAATTAGTTTAATAACCAATGTCAACGTAAACGACCAATGTTATGAAGTTCCGTAGAGGAAAAACTAATTAGAGCAGATGCACAAATTATTAAATAAAGTCAAAAAGAAGAAACTACCAAAGCCCGATTCAGATGAAGAAGGAAGCACAAAGACGAAGAAAATGAGCAATTGAAAAACATCAGAAACACACCGATACAAGAAATTTGTAAGAATAATTTAAGTAGTAGTTCTAGGAAAAATAATTGTGAGAATAGTGAAAGTGGTTTTGAAATAGTTATTGAAAAAAAGAATTTAAAATGGCTTTAACATTAACATTAGACCCACTAAAATACATCGAGAAACTAAGTACGTTCGACGGAAGAAGAGAAGACCTATATACGTTCATAACTAATGTAGAAGGAATTATTCCAACATTAAATAAATATGACGACCAATCACAATTAATGTGTATACACATATTAAAATCAAAATTGATTGGCAAAGTAAAAAGATGCGTAGAAATGCATGCACATCTACATAAATGGATAGAAATAAAAGAATTATTAGTTTGCCATTTTGGGGGATTAAAAAGTAGCTTTCAATTATATGACGACCTTAGACAAATAAGTTACAAAAACAATGTAATGACATTTTATAATGAGATACAGAAAACGTTATGTGAATTAAATCAGAAAACAGTACACGAAAATAAACCACTTGAGATACCTCATAATAACCAAACTGCATTAAATACGTTTAAAGAAAAATTACCTATTCATCTGAGAACAGTATTATTTTCACTAAAACCAGCTAGCTTATAGGCAGCATTATACGAATTAACTCAGGCAGGATTCATAGAAGAAAGAAGGGAAGAAATATCTGAACCTAAAACACGAAATTATATACCACAAAAACCTTATCAAAATAATTTTCAACCGCTAAATATCAGACCACCAGTCAATCATTATAATAATAATAATCCCAATAATAACTATAGAAATCCCAATTACAAAGGTAATAATTACGACCCCAATTATTACAACAGAAGAGTAATTAAACTTAACTTCTCTTAGTACCAATGTTTTTTCTTTTATTTAAATTCTTAATGTACTATAAAAGACACTTGTCTTACTTGTACTCCACCAATAAATTTTTGAATTGAATTGAAATTGAATTGAAGTAAGACTGTAGGTCAAATGGAAATAGATCCCACTAGTAGTCAACTTAGAAGTGTACAACCTCAACAAATAAACCATTCTAATAAAGAAAATAATAATGAATTAGAATAAAGAACCGGATTAGTAAAAAACAAACAAATTATTCGAATGTTAATAGACACGGGAGCAACAAATAGTTTAATAAATAGAAAAAATGCATCACAAAACTATATCATAAAAAGAGAAAAACGTTTAAATATAAAAACTATAGGAACTCCAATTATAATAAATGAAGAAATAAAAATACCAGAAAGATTTATTTACAATGTCGTAGAAGATTGTGTATTCCAAATACTAGATTTGAATCAAAATTTCAATAGAATTATAGGAAACAATATATTAATCCCTAAATAAGGTAAGATTGATTTTAAAACAAAAACTGAATAGTGAAATAATCCCTTAATTCTTCAGTATAGACGAAGAAAGAGAATATGAAAAAGAAGTAAATTACTTCAATAATACAGAACCACAAAGTTCCATATGCGACGAACTAGAAAATAAAAGGCTAAACCATTTAAATGCCGAAGAGCATACAAAATTAACAAAATTATTAAAAAACAATGAAAAAGCATTTTTTCAAAAGGGAGATGATCTAAGTTTCACATCTCATGTAAAACATAAAATAGCAATAATAAGTGATGAACCAATTTTTACCAGAATTTATAGGTATCCAGAAGTTCATAAAAAGGAAGTAGATAAACAGATGGATGATTTATTAAAACAAAAATTAATAGTAAAAAGCATTAGTCCATATAAAAAAGGAGATAAAGTAGGAGAAAAAGAATGGCGAATCGTCATTGATTATAGAAAGTTAAATAATGTCACCAAAGGGGATAAATTTACTATACCAATTATAGAAGATATTCTGTATAAAATGGGAAGAGCAAATTATTTTACTACCTTAGATTTGACAAAAGGATTTTACCAGATAGAGGTAGAACCAGAAGACAGAGATGAAACTGCATTCTCTACTTTATCAGGGCATTATGAATTCACTAGAATGCAATTCGGTCTCAAAACGCACCACCGACATTTCAGCGTATCATGAACGAGGTATTAAAAGAATTTGTAGGAAAAACATGTTATGTATATTTAGATGATACAATAATATTTACCACATCACTAGAAGAACACCTTTCTTCTCTCGAAAAAAATGCTAAAGAAACTCCAAAGCGCAAATTTGAGAATATCCCTTAAGATTTTTTTAAGAAAGAAAATGAATTTTTAGGACATATAATAACCCCAGAAAGTATTAAACCAAATCCAGAAAAATTAAAAACAATACTAAAATTCCCTATACCCACAATTATAAAAGAAATACAGTCATTTTTAGGAATAACAGGTTATTACCGCAAATTTATAAATGACTATTCAAAAATTATGAAAACCTATGACACTTTGTAAAGAAAGATAGCAAAATAAATATAGAAAACAAAGAGTATAAAGACTCATTTGAGAAACTAAAACTTGCGATGCAAGACACACTCATAGACGAATACCCAGATTTCTCAAAAGAATTTACTTTGACTACAGATGCAAATAACTTTGCAATAGGAGCCGTGTTAAGTCAAAATCATGGACCATTAGGATTTGCAAGTAGAACTTTATATAAACATGAATTTAATTATTCAACGATAGAAAAAGAGTTGTTAGCCATAGTGTGGGCAACGAAACAGTTTCGTCACTATCTTTACGGTAGAAGATTTAAAATATTAACCGATCATCGACAATTAGCATGGTTGCATAATCTAAACAAGGAACCTAATAGTAAGTTACAAGGATGGAAGATCAAGTTAGAAGAATATGACTTCGAGATAAGATACCTGGCAGGAAAAGAAAATAAAGTTGAAGATGCACTTTCAAGAATAAAGATAGATACAATAAATGCATTAGAAAAAGAAGAAGATTTTGTTAGCAACAGTCATAGTGTAATATCAGATAGTTCCAATCTAATATCAATAACAGAGATACCCTTTAACACATTCAAAAGACAAATAATATTAGAAAAAGGAGAAAATAACATAGAAGAGATAACTTTCCCATTCCCAGGAAAAAGAAGTTCCCATAGAAACCTATGAATACATAATACAAGAATGTGATACGAACATAATAAACTGTATTTATACGACAGAAGATGGATAATTTTTAGAATTCCATGATTATTGGAAATTACACCATAGTAATCAGAAACTTCTTAGGACAAAAACTTATTTAATTGACATTAAAACTCCAGAAATCGAAGAAGAAATAAAAAAAATACATTTAAATTATAATCATACAGGAATTGAAAAAAATTATTTAGAGAAATAACAAGAAAATATTATTCACCAAATATGAAAGAACTAATAACAAAAGTTATTAACAATTGCGAACGTTGCAATCTTAAAATAGAAAGAAACCCAATAAAACTCCCATACGAGAAAACAATCACGCCAGAACGTCCACACCAACATTATCACATGGATATATGGATATTGCCCCATTTAATAAAATATCCCACATGTATAGACAAATTCAGCAAATTTGTATGTGTAGAAAAACTTAAAACAAAAAACCAAAAAGATGTATTAAATACCATAACAAAAATCTTTACTTATATGACCAGACCAAAATATATTGTACTAGATAACAATCCCTCATTTATAAATAAACGTATACAATACAAGAATACTTTAGAGAAAGAGATAGACATTCATTTCACAACTACATACAGACACACAGGAAATTCTGATATTGAAAGAGTGCACAGCACGCTAAATGAGCATTTAAGGATTTTAGAAGGATCAGAGAATTTAGTCAACAACGTACTATGCGCAGTAGAGGTTTATAATCAAACAATACATTTGACCACTATAGAAAAACCAGTAGGCATTCATTTAAACAGAGTAGATACAAAACTAGTGCGTGAAAGAATAGAAAATAATAAGGAAAGAATATTAAAGAAATTAAATAAAAATAGGAGTGATAAAGAAATTAACCCTAATTATACTAAAATAAATAATCCCGAGCGATTTGACAAACTAAAAACAAAACATAATAAAATAAACATTATAAAACAAAAAGACAAGAAAGTTACTATAAGACCACACGTACGAACACAAGTTTTGCACAAAGACCAATTCAGGAGAAAGAAAAAATTCTCATGAAAGGAGTAGTGATTATCCTAATGACTGTTCTGTACAAACAGATAATAGTAGTACAACCGCAGGAAATACAAATCAATGAAATTAAACAAGAATTTTTAATAATAGAAAGTGAAAAGAACTTATAGAAAATATAATACCATGATACATTTAATAAACTTAACCGATTATAAAGGACTAATCGAACAATTAAGAGCGCAATATAAATTAATGCCAGAAAAGCATTAGAAACAATTAAGTGAAATAATTAAATTAAAACAAAAAATTGATATCCTAATCCCACATCATATATTAAAAAGAGGATTAATAAATGTAGGAGGTATGTATGTAGGATGAATGACGGTGATAGAATAGAAATATAAAACAAACCTCAAACAGTAGAAGACAATAATCATAATGCCATAGATAACTTAAATAAACAAATAAAGATAAACGATCATTTAAATAATCAATTTAAAATACTAAGTGACTTAATGAACCAAGGTACTGAACAATAAATACCTACATTAAAAAATGGAAGTAATGATGTTGATAACCTTCGCATAGAAATAGAATTCAATAACAACATACAAGAAATTAGAGAAATTTTAGGAAAAATAGAAGACGTAATACTGACTAGCAGAATACGAATATTAACACAAAACATTATTACAAGCCAAGAAATTAAAGAGAATAATATCACATTTGAAAAACTTAAAGAATTAAAGATCAATTTAGCAACATACCAAGAAAATATTTTAGTCGTTGTATTAACTCCACAATACTCCGACCAAAAGTTTAATAAAATATATATTCAAAAATTTCCTATTAATAATAAAATTATAGATTTACAAACTAATAACTTCCTAGAATTAAATAAAATATTATATTATGTAACAAAGGAAATAAAAAATTTACAAATATTAAAAGACGATTGTATAGAAAATATATTAATAAACAAAGAAATGAAATGCAAAACTAAAAAATACGAAGAAAAAAATGTAATAATATAAAAAGGAAAATATTTAATAATTAAGAATCTAGAAAAAACTGTAATACAACAAAATTGTAATAGTTTAAACTATTACTTTAATGAAAGAACTGTAAAATTCCAATAAACACTGTAATTTATAAAAGAAAGTAATACAAAGAAAAAAAATAATATGTACCTGTAATAAACTATAACTTTTCAAATGAATATTTAGAAGAAGTCAAGTATGAATCCATTGATTACTTAAAAGAAATAATAAAAATAAAAAATAAAAAGGAAACAAAGTATATTCTTAGTTTCTCAACAACTTTATTAATCATTGCGATCATTGTAATAACAATAGGTATTAAACAAAATAAAAAGACAAAACAAAACTATAATAAATCTACCTCCAGTCATAAACGAACTGAAGGAAGACTCTAAGGAGGGATCGGTTATGACAGCAGCTCAACTAAACGTGGATCGACTCTTTTGAACGATAACGATCCAACATTCCAAGAAAGATAATAAACAGGGATATTATCTTTAAAACACATGAAAGCCATAAAACAACAGATGTGCCAACAACAGATAACGATTCAACATTCCAAGAAAGATAATAAACAGGGATATTATCTTTCAAACACATGAAAGCCATAAAACAACAGATTCTAGAACAAAACAAAGTGATACCAGCACTGAACAGGAAACCACGCCCCAAAAATAAACACATAAATAGTAGTGTTTCATTTTTGAAAGATCAGATTTTAAGAAGACACAAATAAAAGAGGAGCTCTTGCTCTTGAAGAAATTATCAAAACTATTTTTTTATTTAAAGATAAAATTTATGTTCCCTGTTTGTTAAATCCTTCAGGAGCTTTGTACACCAAAGAATTTTCATGTTTGGTAAATTCGAGAAATACGTTACTACTGTCTTTTGAAATTCTACAAATATATCATCACGCTTACAAAAAACTCCAATTGTTCCTTTGATTGGAAAAGCCCTTTCAGAATATTTAATACATAAATTCGAAATCGTATTCATTTAACTTGATTTTCCAGCGTTGCAGCTTAGAAATGGGTTCCTTTAGCGAATTTAGCCATACTAGTGGTCGGTGGTCAGTTTGGATTTTAAATTTCCGCCCAAACAAGTTGGGTCTAAAATACTTAGTAGCCCACACTATTGACAGAAGTTCTTTTTCTATTGTGCTATAGGCTGTCTCGTGGCGATTTAAAGTCCGAGAAGTAAAAGCTACAGGATATTGATTTTGCTAAAGAACTGCCCCTAATGCTGCATTACTGGCATCCGTTGTTAAAGTGAATGTTTTTTAAAAGTCTGGGTAAGCCAAAACTGGACAAGTACATATGAGTGCTTTAAGCTTGTTAAAGGACTCAATATATTGTCTGTCTTAAGGGTAGATTTTCGATCCTTTTTTGAGATATTTCGTCATTGGTAGGGCTACTTTAGAGTAATCCTTAATGAATTTGCGGTAAAATCCAGTGATCCCTTAAAAGGATTTAATCTGTTTAGTTGACCGAGGTAGTCGAATTTTGTTGATATCATTGATTTTATCGGGATAGGGTGTTATACCATCCCTTGAAATTATGTGTCCTAAATACTCGGTTTCGCGTTTGAGAAAATTGCATTTATTAATTTGCACCTTGAGATTAAATTCCAGAAGACGTTTAAATATTTTATTAAGAGAGTCTACATGTTCTTGCAGCGACGTCGAAAATATTAATATATCGTCCAAATACACTACGCATATTTTATTTATGAAGTCAGACAATACTTCGTTCATTATTCGCTGAAATGATGCAGGAACGTGTTTCAGACCGAACGGCATTGGCGTAAACTCATAGTGCCCGTTCGCTGTTGAAAATGCTGTTTTGTGTCTGTCTTCCCTATTTATAGGAATTTGATGGAATCCTTTTGCGAGGTCAATTGTTGAAAAATATTGCGCTTTACCTAATTTGGAAAGTATATCTTCTATGTTGTGAATTGGAAACTTATCATCCGTTGTTACCTCGCAATTTTTTTTCACCGGAATTATCAAGATTCTTCGGAATGACCCAAATTGGTGCTGCAATGCACTGGGGCTGGTTGATTTAATAACTATACCAGATCTTAACATTTCATGTGCCTCTGGATATCTATATGTTTTTGAAAATATAGGAATATCGTTTTTCGTTGGTATTTTGTGACTATATGCAAGAAATAAGGTTATCGGTTATCGCCTTCCAGATAAAAGACATTCTTAAACCTCCGGATAGTAGCAATCAAAAAGGTGATTTCTTCTTTGTTCAGATTATCAATTTGAAGTTTATTTGTTATGATGTTTATATCTGGTTCTATAAAATTAATATCTATTATGTCTTTATATAATATATTTAAATCTTCCTCTATATGTTGCGCGCGTAAATGGTTGCAAATCAAGAGTAAGTTAGAATCTTTCGTAATAAGCCGTATGCCATCAAAATCAAGTTTTGCTTGTAGTGGCCTTAAAATATTACACCCAATTATACCACCAAAATTACTATTCAATTCTGTTTCAAGAATTTCAATTGTTGTTGAATTCTTTAAATAATGGGATAATTATTTTAGAATTAACACAAATATTCCCGTTGACAGACTTGAGTGTCACAGGCTTTTTTAACTCGATTTTGAAGGATTTATGAAAAAGATCGGTTTGAATTAGCGAAGTGCTAGCTATAGAATCGATAAGCAACTTGATTGGTGTGGGATTGGTTTTCATAATTATACAGGGAAGTTTTCAGAGGTGACTAATGGACAATTTTGAAAGGCCAAATCGTTATAATTTTATCGAGGGGAACATTTTCGGTGTGAATATGATCGACTTCCATAGCATTGGTATGGTTATTATTTCTTGCCTGTGTCAAATTTTGGGATGTCTGTTGGGAAACATTTGTATTTCTAGAATAACTGGAGTTGTTCGTATCTTTTTTTTAAGTCTGTCTATTCCCCAGTTAATGACGTTCCCTTCAACATCTCAAATATGAACCCAATTATTGACATTACTGATGTTAGTATCTACAGGACTGATGTTGAGGAAGCTCTACTTAGTCTTACAGCTAGTAAAAATGAGGGTCCCGATGGGATTGCCCTCATTTTGTTAAAAAATTGCGCTAGAATTCTCTCTAAACCTCTATGTATTATCTTCAGAAAGTCTATTGAATCCGGTATGTTTCTTAATGCTTGGAAACTTTCGCATATAATACCAATCTAATAATCTGGTCCTAAGCAGAAGGTCAGCAATTAAATGCCTATATGCAAGATATCTGCAATCCCCAAATTATTTGAGAAGATTGTTTGCAATAAAATTACATTCTCAATCCGGACTGTGGTATCGGATCACCAACACGGGTTTATATCTGGTAGATCCACTACTACTAACTTAGCTCTTTTTTGCAATTTCGTTATAAAGAATTTCAGTCGTGGCTGTCAAACGGATGCGATTTTTACTGATTTCGAGAAAGCCTTCGACAAAGTCTGTTCAAAAATGATCTTCTCTTGGATTTTGCTCCAATATTTTGTTATGGATGGAATCTTATTTAATGAATCGCACTCAGTTAGTAAAAATTGATGATATTCTTTCAGTGCCTATAAAGGTAACATCGGGGGTTCCACAAGGCAGTCACCTAGGACCTCTTTTATTCCTCTTATTTATTAATGATCTACCCAGTGTGATAAAACATTCCGAATGTCTACTGTTTGCGGACGACCTTAAATTATTTCGTTCTATAAATTCTGACTATGACTGTGAATTACTGCAAGCCGATGTTGCTGCGGTTGTTGAGTGGTGTGACCTGAACAATCTATTTATGAATATATCTAAATGCCAGTGCTTCGCTCTTACTAGATCGAAGGTACATATTCCGTATAGATACTCCATAAAATCTACACATCTTGAAAGAGTGTATTCTAAGAAAGACTTAGGCATTATTCTGGACTCGCGCCTTACATTCAAAGACCACATTGATTACATTATCTCCAAAGCCAACTTCATGTTAGGCTTCGTCAAACGTAATTCCAAAGATTTTAGTGATCCTTACACTCTAAAATCTACCTCTACATATCTTTAGTTAGACCCCACCTCGAATATTGCAGTGCAATATGGAACCCGTATTACGATATTTGCTGTAAAAGGATTGAAAGAGTTCAAAGAAATTTTACTAGGTTCGTAATATTCAAGTTAAATTGGAGAATTGACACACCTATTTATGAAACTAGATGTTCTTTGATTAACTTGAACTCCCTTCGTATTCGACGTAAATATTTCTCGGTCATGTTTATAAGAGATTTAATTCATTATCAAACACAGTGTCCTGAATTGCTTAGTATGATCACAAAATGGGCAGCCATTGGCGGTGAGAAGCGCAGTTAGATATCTAGGTATCTGGCTTGACCAGTATCTATATTTCGATAGACATATAGTTGCTTGTCTTGCTGGGGCCAAGAAGGCTTATGCTCTAACAAGGAGACTGTTTCATAGCAGTCAACTTGACTCCAGAGTGAAGGTCATTTGCTACGTGGCCCTTATAAGGCCGATTATCGCTTATGGTTGTCCATTATGGTTTAATATAGCGCCTAGCTATATGAAAAAGATTCGGGTTTTGGAGAGACAATGTCTTAGGACCTGTCTCCGGTTGTTCCGAACGCCTGAATCCAACTATATAAAATACTATCCCAACAAGGTCCTATACGATGGGGCTCAGTTGAATAGGATTGACAATTTTCTCATTAAGGTGACTCGAAGGCACGTTGCAAGGGCGATGGCCAGCGACAATAGTCTGATCTTTGGGGCTTACTACCCCAATGAAATGTACATAGAGAGTACACTCCGATCTGGCTTTATCCCGCCGGAGGCATTTATCCATATTGATGCAAAAGGGCTGGTACAGACGAGGGATGGTATCCCGGTATTATACCACCGCTACCGCAGTGCGAGAGATAAGCGGCTCATCCGCGGCGAGGACGTCGCCAATGCTCATGAGTTCCTCCGTTTTAGTACCGCAATAGCGGAGAGGGATAAATTCGATACAGAAAAGCAATTTGCCGAATTTTGGTGGCTTTTTGAGGGTGGAGGGTTCAACATGCCCTCCCAAGACGGTGCGTTACTCTAGGTAACATCCTCTTAGTTTGTAAGATAGACTAAGTTAGCTAGGGCGTTTCTGGGAGGGGCCGGGCTCGCCAACTTGTGGTGGTGCTTCCGGGAGGTGATTGATTCTGTAAGGCATCAGTCAGCTCACGACGGCGCGTGTGCACGTTGACGACTGCCAGGCGCTCGGAAAGTAATTGGGATTTTGACCACTTGTTTCGTAATGCAACGAGTGCTCAGAATCCTAATTATAGTTAGAATATGTTAATTAGTTTAAGTAAGTAGAGTAGGTAGTTTGTAATTTGTTTTTTTATATAAAAATATAAAATTTGATAAAGATGCCGAGTTTTCTTAAAAATTTTCTCGATGAAAACATAATATGTAAGATTAGTTCGTAAAATAGTTTTTTAGGCCGAAAGGTAATAATTATAAGATAGAGTTAAGTTTAGGGCGTCCGCATAAGGATCAATATTCTAGAATAAGTATCCTGTTAATTTTAAGTTAGATTTAATCATTTTTGTCTAGTATGTAAGTTGATATAAGCTAATAATTAATAAAAATGAATTTAAAAGTAAAAAGTAAAGTGCTTAGTATGATCAATTTCCCTCTGTGCTCTTGTCGTCTTCGCAGTTATTTTAACTTTTGTGAAGATCTTCTTACTACCAATTTTTCTCGTAATGAGCCTATTGCCCGCTGCATCAAAGAAGCAAACTCAATAATGACTTCGATCGATTTGTTCAGGAGTTGTAGCAGGTTGGATTTTAAAAACAAACTTTTTCTAATTTTAAGACAGACTTAGTATAATTGCACTATTGAAATCTTATTGTTTATTGTTCTTTCTTTTTCTTTATTTATTTATTTATTAGACATGTAAATAATTTTATAAACGATTCATCGGAAGAATCTGATAATGAATAACTTTTAGAACGTATTATATACAAGTATATATTATTTTTCAGTTATGTACATAAATACATATCATAATATTAAACATTGAAGTTCCTAATTTACAAATAATGATGTATAAATACTTGTATATTATCTTTAATATAATTACACTTTTAGGGCAACATTCACTAGACATAAGTGAAGTATTTAACAGTTATCTTTTATGACCATTGACCAGTGGGTCTGACAAATTCGTTTCTGTTGTCACAATATGGTTATCAGAATTGTTAAAAAAATGTTCTTTTAGCATACTTTGAGGACGTCTGGCAAGGTTTTGGCTGCACGTAAAACGTCTGGGACCATCATTTTTGTGATCTGGGCGTTTTCACAAATTTTTTGGTGTCACCATTATTTGGTTATACCAATTATTTCAAAATGTGATTTTTAACATACTATTAGTACGTCTGGCAAGGGTATGGCTGTGCGTAAGACGTCTGGCACCTATATTTCTGTAATCAGGGCAGTCTGTTCTTTCATTTAATACTATATTCAAGTGGTTATATAAAAAATACAGATTTTGGAAAAAAACACGTTTTCAACCTACTATTACTAACCTCAGCTGCTAGACTTCGACATTTGAGTTCACTTTTTGGAGACCTTTCTGTTCATGTATCAGCTTTTTGGTTGTACTTTCACGCCCAAAATTTGCTGTGGGCTCTTGGTCTATAACTGTTCTCTTCCAAACAAACAATGAAATAAAAAGAATGCAGAAAAAGTTGAACGGTATCATTTGCTATCATACAACATAGCAACAGGTGAAAGATATCTCAGAAGCGTAATCGCTTGTTTTTCATCTCATTCTCACAGCTTTGGTAACAGGATCGTCAGCATTGTATAACGCTTTTAATTAAATGGAAATTTCCATTTCTAGCGAAGAGAGATTCTGTTGCCAAGTGCCTGCAATATGTACATTTGGTCTGTACATATGTTATGTACGTGACTCTTGGTGGTGGAGGCACTACCGAATCATAGGCGAGATAGGCTGACGCCACAACATTCGTTTCGAAGCTTAAAACTGCAGCAACAAAATCTTGGCCACAAAATTATCCAAGCTTAGTCGCTGAGAGAAGGTTCGACACGCTGGGCCTTTCGAACCGCTCGTCATAGAGTATCGTGGTGCCACGAACACCTCCAAAGCCACAGATGCGATTTTTCACCCCCATGCGCCCGTATGGCTTATTGTGCGCAGGGACCTCCATCAGTTAGAGGTGTTTCAGTGGACGGGCAGGCAGAATTTGCGCACGCAGTTGGTGGAACTGGTAGGAGTGCTCGAAGCCTTCATCCTCCGTTTATTCCTGTTCGAGCTTTTGGAAGAGTAGGCAGCTTTGGTTTCAATCCGCTGGTGCGTTTCGGTTGGGGTAACCTCTGCCGACCTGCATCTCTCAGCCGTAGCCGCCGAGGTAGTGCAGCTCTCAGTGCTTTCTCCTTCAACTGCTTCAGTGTCTTTGCGACGCGCGATTGCAACCTTCCTCTGTTTCCTCTTCCGCCGGCTCTGAAGCCCGTTCAGACTGTTCAGTTTCCTGGGCTTCATCAGTAACAACGCAACAATCAGCTGCGTGTCTATTGGAATGAAGTTTAAGCGTATCAGGTTGAACCTCTCCGCCTCTTTCTCCATTTTTCCAGGAGTCTTCGGAAGCAAGCGTTCTTACAACTCCTAAGTCAACGCCTGTACGGGCGGGGGGTCTTGGTAGTATGTTGGTTGGGGCCTCCAGAATCCTTGCCCCGACCGCGGTCGCTTAGGCAACTGTTGGATTTTCGCTGTTGCGAGTGCCACCTGGAGCAGATATACTCTTAGGTTGTTGCTTCATACTTTTTCTTTTGCTTTTTCTTTTTCTATGGCAGACCATAGTCTATGCACATACAGACATCGTTACATCTCTGCTATAACCCTACGACCTAGGATAGCGAGCGTATCGTACAGAGCCTCCCCTGGGGTCACGCCTGGTGGATAACCATTCCCAGTTCGGCTTTTAGACGACTTTTACGACCGGCATGCCTACCTCGGGTAAATTCCCACTCCTGTCCCTAAGGGGGTCTTCTATAGCCGGTAATGTTTAAGCTACCTTGGGAAGTGAGTATCAAGTAGAAGATTGAGCGATTCCTCTGCTTTCTAGACAGCTAGGCATAGTTAGATTCGGGCAAGGATTTTTCTTAACCTTGATGCCGCAGAGGATTATTCTATTTTGCCACAGAACAGTCTCCAAGATGATCTTGGCTCCTCAGAGCATAGTCCATAGCCATTAGGATATCACTAGTCTCTGTTTGGAAGACTGACTGATGTTCGCCCACCGAGAAGAAAAGTCTAATGATGTTTCTCTCATGAAAACACCAGCACCAGATACTTTATTAGTTTTGGAGCCATCCGTGAAAATTCGACTGCATTCCTTTCCAGACTGAGAGTCTGGCCAGAGCCAGTCCTGAACCCGAGGAAATTCAACTTAGTAATTGCGCATCAGCCGAAGTTCCGGTATCGTTGCATCGGACAGAATATCTATAAGGTAAGAGTCGAAGGACAAGCGTCGCGCAAGTTCATCAAAACTACAGTGCGAATTATACCAAAGCCACCTCTTCTTAAACGTAAGATAGATTTAATTGTGCAACCCATGATGTAAACGTCAAGGGGTACATACATACTTGTACATAATGCCAACTTTTAAGAGAGATAAACAGCACCGCGCTATGCAAAACGTATTTGACGTGTGTTGCCAAGTCTCACTGTGACATAGTTTAAAATTTATTTTCCTTACAATGATTTTATTATAAAAATAGTATATAAACCAAAAAATGAGGTTTTAAGGGTTTTAGAAAGGTGGCTCAAAAAAAAATGACAGATGAGATAGTTAGTAATGACAGAACATCGCTGTCCAAGTTGTCTGGTGCTCTGACTGCTCATAACTTTCTAAAGAATCACACATTGATAAAATATCTTAATGTGTGATTCAGTGCAAGCACACAAAACGTTGAAATCCAATACATAATAGGGAATCTCCCCTGTATAGCATTGAAAGTGTCGTATGACATTCATTCGCTATCGGCAGTGATTCATGTAATGTGAGGGTTCACCTCAGTTCATGTGTTTGTTATTGTTTAGAATTTTATTCCTTGCTTCCTCCATTCTTAATGTGGGCCAGGTGGGTCGATTTAATGTAATGAACATTTGAGGTATTGATCGTGGCGATCCAATAAATGTTGTATAGTTAAATTTTTGGCTTAGAGTTGTTAATATTAGTTGTAAGAATTTGTGTATAAATAGGGAGTAAGAAATCACTAAAATTCAATCTTGAATAACAACTCTTGACTCCTTATTCACTGCGGCAGTTATATGCCATCTACGCGGGCTGCGCTTTAAACAGCTAAAGACGAGCGTGCTACGCTTTGTATAGCTGCCAAACTGTTGATGAAATTCTAAAAGATCCAACAGGGAGGGGACCAAAACGAATATATTTGCCCCATTATCAAAGTTGAAAAGTAAAAAAATCCAAGCGCAAGCAATGTAGGTATGACAAAGTGTACCTAGGCGCGCTGTAAGATACGAGATATGACTTTGAAGCAGTGCTACGAGTTCGAAAACGCATAGAAGAGGAGACGGTGACGACGACGATAATGACTCGGACAGACAAAATTCACTACATAGTGCTACAAATGACGGAGATATGGAAGTGGACATACAGGAAGATGCAGAAGGCGAACAACTCTTCGGAGGAAACTGAAAAGAAAAAAAAGGTGTAAGGTGTGATGTGCTAACATGTATCAGCGTTGCATTAATTTAAATTGTGGGCGTGGCAGTGTTCGAACTTGGAAATTTTTTACAAATGAGCATCAAGGGCCCCTGGAGAGTCTATATTATAAATTTCAGCTCCGTAGCTCAATCTTTGGTTTGTTTTAATTGTGGGCGTGTCAGTGGGCGAATTTTGAAAATATTTACACATGACGATCAAGGGCCCCTGGAGAGTCTATATTATAAATTTCAGCTCCCTAGCTCAAACTGTGTTTTTTTTTTAAATTGTGGGCGTGTCAGTGGGCGAATTTTGAAAATATTTACACATGAGCATCAAGGGCCCCTGGAGAGTCCATATTATAAATTTTAGCTCTCTACCTCAAACTTCGTTTCTTTTTTAAATTGTGGGCGTGTCAGTGGGCGAATTTTGACAATATTTACACAAGAGCATCAAGGGCCCTGGAGAGTCTATATTATAAATTTCAGGTCCCTAGCTCAAACTTTGGGTTTTTGCCGTCCGACCTGAAAATCTGACGATGACTGTGACGCTCGATATTTCCAACTAGCCCCTACCGAGAGCAAAGATGTTTAACCAAAGGGTAATATTAAGCCTAAATGATTAACTAGGACTAAATGCTTTTAAAAATGGACTAAATGAAGCAAGTAGACAAGTAGTGCAGGCATCAAGGGTTACGACTTTCAATGAAGTCGTAAAAATAGCCATTGAAGTAGAAGCTTCATTAAAGCACTGTAATGATAATGAGCTTCAGAACCAACTTTAGAGGTAGGTACCAACACAATCATGGTAACTATAGATCAAGATTTACAAACCCTAGGTATGAGAATAACAACAAGGACAACAATAATAACAACAGCCATAATTACCATGAAGATAACAATGGAGGTAGAGGTGTTACCAGAGGGTACCGTACCACAACAATAATACTTGTAGAAAATTGGTAACACTCTAATGAAACTTCCCCATTTGTATACCCTATTCTAAGGGTATATTAATTTTGACGCATAGTTTGTAACATACCTTAATATTGCCCGTAGACCCCTAAAAGTTACTATATTTAAGATCAGCATCGATAGTAATGTCGATCTAGCCATGTCCGTCCGTCCGTCCGTCCGTCCGTCTGTAGCCAAAAATTAGGCCTTTAAACTGGACCTAGAGAGCTGAAATTTTAACCATATACTCTCTAGGGTCCCGAAATAATCAAGTTTACGAATTTTTGAAATCCGCCCACAGACACGCCCACAAACTCAAAAAAAAACAAATTTTGGAAAAAATCGAATTTTGAGTTAGAAAGCTGAAATTTTTTATATATGATCTATGACTCCTAAAACTGCTCGGGATAAAAAAATTTCAAAATCCGCCCACTGACACGCCCACAAATAAATAAAATAATTTTTTTTTACCCTATTCTAAGGGTATATTAATTTTTGAAAATCCAAAGTTTCAGCTAGGGAGCTGAAATTTATAGTATATACTCTCTATGGGCCCTTTATGCTCATGTGTAAATGTTTTCAAAATCCGCCCACTGAAACGCCCACAATTAATTTTTTTTTTTTGAAAATTCGAAGTTTGAGCTAGGGAGCTGAAATTTATAATATATACTCTCTAGTAGCCCTTTATTCTCATGTGTTATTTTTTTCTTAAATCCGCCTACTGACACGCCCACAATTAAATAAAACAATTTTATTGAAACACCTAAGTTTGAGCTAGGGAGCGTTTTTTTTTTGATAAAATCCTTTAAATGTTATATAACAAAATATGTAGAGCGTTCTTAACAATTCAACCATACTTAGACTTTTGTCACGCCCACTTATGAGGGATAGGAATAAGAATAGGGTATCCAACAGTTCGCCCAAGCGGACTGTAGCCCGTCCCTATGTTTATACCCTATTCTAAGGGTATATTAATTTTGACGCATAGTTTGTAGCATGCCTTAATATTGCCCGTAGACCCCTAAAAGTTACTATATTTATGATCAGCATCGATAGTAATTTCGATCTAGCCATGTCCGTCCGTCCGTCCTTCTGTTGCCTAAAATTAGGCCTTTAAACTGGGCCTAGACAGCTGGAATTTCAACCATATACTCTCTAGGGTCCCGAAATAATCAAGTTTACGAATTTTTGAAATCCGCCCACAGACACGCCCACAAACTCAAAAAAACAAAATTTTGAAAAAAATCCAATTTTGAGCTAGAGATCTGAAATTTTTTATACATGATCTATGACTCCTAAAACTGCGCGGGATATAAAATTTTCAAAATCCACAGACTGACACGCCCACAATTAAATAAAACAATTTTATTAAAAAACCAAAATTTGAGCTAGGGAGCTGAAATTTATAATATATACTCTCTGGGGCCCTCCAGAGCTCATGTGTGAATATTTTAAAAATCCGCCCACTGACACGCCCACAATTTAAGATCAACTTTTTTTGCAAATCCAAAGTTTGAGCTATGGAGCTGAAATTTATAATATGTACTCTCTAGGGGCCCTTTATGCTAATGTGTTAATTTTTTTTTAAATCCGCCTACTGACACGCCTACAATTAAATAAAACAATTTTATTGAAAAACCAAAGTTTTTTTTTTCAATAAAATCCTTTAAATGTTATATAGAGGAGACCGAGGAGTCTATGACCATCTCGAAGAGCACGATCTCTGAGGGGGAAATGGACAACACGGTCATCGACCTCTTCCAGGAAATCACCCAGGAGGAGGAAGATTCGTTTCTGAAGGAGGATGGGGCAATTGCCCCGCGCGAGCAATAGAAAAATCAAACTAGCACAGGTAAATATCCACCATGCTATAGCCGCCTCGGCGACTATATCTAGGATGTTTACCTGCCAAAGCCTAGGGCTAGTACTGATCCAGGAGCCATGGATCCTGAAAGGACAAGTCAGAGGATTGGCGAGCAAGAATGCAAAGGTATTATGGGTCACTCGGGCCGAGAAACCGAGAGCTTGCATTCTAATAGACAATAAATATAAATTTATTCTACTTTCAGAATACGCGACACGAGATCTGGTGCCAATACAGGTACATCTGGACGTTGAAGGATGTCGGCGCACCATTGTCATCGCGTCGGCGTATTGTGCAGGGGATGAGCCGGTTGTATCATCCCAAATGCAGCGACTGGTGGAGCATTGCAACAAGTCCGCATGCCGCTCCTCATAGGGTGCGATGCAAATGCCCACAACATCATGTGGGGGAGCACCGACACCAACATCAGGGGTGAGTACCTACTAGAATTTATTATGAGTTCGTGACTTGATATTATTAACGTGGGAAATACCCCCACTTTTGAAACTAGGGTCAGGGAGGTACTCGACCTCACGCTTGGTAGCCCAAGCGTAAGTAAACTAATTAGCAACTGGAGAGTATCTAGTGAGCCGTCATTGTATGACCATCGAATAATAGTGCACAAGAATCACGAGAAATCCAGTAAGGAACCCAAGGAAAACCAAGTGGGAGACTTACAGAAATGCTCTAGAGAGCAATCTGGGGCGACTTGTTTTGAGGAAGGCTCCGGGCCACCACCTAGAGCTAGAGAGCGCAGTGGAAAGCGTAACAAACACCATCATCACTGCGTCCGAAGAAAACTGTCCCCTTAGTAGAGAAAGGGACAGGAAACAGACGCCATGGTGGAGCAATAACTTGTCAAAACTGAGATCCGAGGTGCGGAAGCTATTCAACAAAGCAAAGCGCAACGGAGACTGGCAAAGCTAACAGATGGCCATTACAACATATAATAAGGAAATTAGAAAAGCTAAAAGAAATAGCTTCAGGAAATTATGTGAGACAATCAACAGCACTCCTACTGCGGCAAGGCTACATAAAGCTCTTGCGAAGTCAGGAGGAGTACCGATGTTTCTAAGGAAGCTAGATGGCGAGTTCACGGAAGATGAGGATCAAAGGGCACTATTGCTACTTGAAACTCACTTTCCTGTCAGCTCGCCTAGTACTGAGCTAGGAATCAGTACCACTTCAATCAGACCTCGGAGGGAAGACTGAGAAAGAACATCAACCATCTGTTCTGAGGGGCGACTGAAATGGGCAATAAATTCCTTTCAGCCTTTTAAATCTGCCGGAGTGGACGGTATTATACCCGCCATACTACAAGAAGGGAAAGGGGTACTAATACCATACCTGCTAAAAATAACAAGGAGCAGTATTGCCTTGGGCCACATACCAATGCAATGGAGACGAGCAAGGGTTGTGTTTATACCAAAAGCAGGGAAAAAAGAACCCACACAGCCAAAATCGTACAGGCCCATCAGCCTTACTTCATTTCTTCTGAAGATGACAGAAAAGGTTGTGGACAATTATTTGAGGGAAGTTGTACTGAACACATCCCCATTACATCATCGTCAGCATGCATACAGAGCGGGCAGATCAACAGGCACCGCTCTATATCAGCTGACGGAGATAACTCAAAGTGCATTGGAAGCAAAAGAAATATTACTGTGCGCTTTCCTAGACATAGAGGGAGCATTTGATAACATAAACGATCACTGTATAGGAAAGGAGTTAACAGTACAGTATCCAAATGGATGTGTGAGCTGCCGAGCACTAGATCAGCAGAGACTCAAACACCATCGGGAACCATCAGAGTGAACACAACAAGATTATGTCCACAGGGAGGGGTACTATCACCCTTAATGTGGAGCCTAGTTGTAGACGAACTGCTGGAAAAATTAACCAACCTTGGCATAAACTGTCAGGCGTACGCTGATGACATTGTATTGATTGCCAGGGGCAAGTTCGAAGAAACCCTTGGGGACATTATACAAAGGGGGCTTAAAGTAACCAAGGAAAGGTGCCATACTGTCGGACTTAACATCAATCCGGCGAAAACAACGATAGTACCATTCACAAGGAAAAGACAACTTCAAAGACTTAAGGACATTAGCCTATCAGGCACGACATTAATACCAGTCAAAGAAGTAAAATATCTAGGACTCCATCTAGATAGTAAACTAATCTGGCGAAAACATACAGAGGAGATATCCAAGAAGGCCACCCGCGCTCTCATGATATGTAGGAGCCTAGCGGGGAAGGCATGGGCATGCAGCCCAAACATCCTACGATGGATGTACACTGCAATCACATACGGAGCGGTAGCATGGGCGAAACGAACCAGTCTAGTCACAACATGAGAAACACTCGGCAAAGTGCAAAGACTGGCGTGCCTGTGCATTACCGGAGCAATGCGTAGCTGCCCAACCGCAGCCATGGAGGTGTTATTGGAATTGACCCCTCTACACATCATGGTGATGAACAAGGCAGACAAAACAATCCTTAGGATGGCAAAGGAGGGAATTGGGAGAGGGAAATGCATCGATTCGAACGAACACGGTGACTTACTCAAAAAATTTCCCACTTCTTGGCATAAGTAGGGACGATAGCATCAGGAAATTCAACTTCGAAAAGAATTTCCAGACAAACCTCAGCAATAAGGAGAACTGGAGCAATGAATCCACAACTTATGGACTGAGCAACCACACTACAAAGTGGTACACGGACGGCTCGAGGACCGAGGAGGGAACTGGTGCAGGAGTGTTTGGGCCAGGAACTAAGTACTACGAATCCATGGGCCAATGTACCAGCATCTTCCAGGCAGAAATATGTGCCATAGACAGGTGCGTTCGAATCAACCTCGAGAAAAACTACAGGAATTGCAACATAGCAATAATGTCTGACAGCCAAGCAGCCATAAAGGCTCTTGACGCCTACGTTATCAAGTCAAAACTCGTGTGGGAATGCCTACACGGACTGAATAGACTAGGCAAGAATAACAGAATTTCCATCTGCTGGGTACCTGGCCATGTTGGCATTACAGGCAATAAGGCAGCGGACTCTCTGGCAAGAAAAGGGGCAGAGGAACCCTTCATAGGACCTGAACCATTCTGCGGGATAGGAGAACACACTATACGCGAAGAGTTCAGGAGACTGGAGGAAGAAACAAGGGCAAAAGCCTTTCTCAACCTCCAAGGTCTGAGGCAAGCAAAGAAACTCTTAGGAAATTACAACCAAAAGAGATTCAAAGTTTGTATCGGCCTTAACAAAAACAACCTAAGAATCCTAACAGGCCTCCTCACGGGGCACTGCAGACTCAAGGAGCACCTGAGGAAAATGGGCATATCGGAGGACGGGCGCTGCAGATTATGCAGTGAAACCGCCGAAACTCCAGACCACATACTGGAAGCCTGTGGGGCACTGGCCCACAAAAGGATGAAATATTTGGGCAGGCGCCAAATAACAGACAAGGACATACAAACCATGGATCCACAGCTCATTCTCAGATTCATCAATGAAACTGGACTGGACGCTGTGCTCTAAGGAGTGTGACCTGCCAAGGATAAGCCAGAGCAATACATCGACATGCTTCACAAAGAAGGATCTAGAAAGGCTCTGAAAGAGGGCACGAACCTCTCCGAGGCACAAGCGGGGACACAATAGACCAATAGGTCGCAGTGTAATATACCCTAACAAAATATTATTATTATTAAATGTTATATAACAAAATATGTAGAGCGTTCTTAGCAATTCAATCAAACTTAGACTTTTTCCACGCCCACTTATGAGGGATAGGAATAAGAATAGGGTATCCAACAGTTCACCCAAGCGGACTGTAGCCCGTCCCTATGTTTTAATTGTCATTTAGTTTTGGTTAATTTATATTTACTTATGTATACATACATAAACTAAAGCTTTGAAGTAATTTGCCTATAAAAGGGAATACATGTACTCAATATAATTACAGTCTGTTATAAATCTCGATTGAATATACTCGTTAATAATATTGTAATATTGTTATGAATCTAATAAACTATAGATTACTACTATAAATTTGAAACCGGGTCTTTTCATGAGACAACAATAATGGATTGACCGCATTTTTTCATATTGGTGCCGAAACCCGGGACGAGTAGTAAATAAACAAAATCGAAATAGACGAACGTAAAAAAAATCTATGGAAAACGCGAACCGTGCAGCTTTTCGAGGTCAAGTAACGCGGATCGTTAACAGCGCGACCTTCGTGCACGAACGCAGAAA
Organism: Portevinia maculata; assembly: GCA_949715645.1. Classification (NCBI taxonomy): domain Eukaryota; kingdom Metazoa; phylum Arthropoda; class Insecta; order Diptera; family Syrphidae; genus Portevinia; species Portevinia maculata. The sequence continues at coordinate 39,184,924 of OX454528.1, forward strand.
AATGGGACTCAATCGAAGAGGAGCTGTCGGTTCTCTTATCTCGGCTTAAAACGGCGCATGATGGCTTAATCAAAGCCAATGCTGATTTTCGTGCCAAACGATCGTGAACATTTGAATGCTATTAAGTTACACAAACTTTCACTTAAAAGCTTTTCAGGAGACTTTAGTGAGTGGATATCCTTTTGGGAGCAATTCAGGACAACGATTCGCGAAAATGATTTCCTGTCTGGAACGGATAAATTCAATTACCTATAATATACATTAAAAGTTAAAGCAGCAGAAGCAATTGCAGGTTTTACCCCAAGTGGAACGTGTTCCGATGCTGCAATCGCATTGCTGTTAGATGAGTTCGGTGGCAAGAGATACCTTCTACTGGTACTGTTACCCCATCTCACTCCAGCAGTGAACGTTCTTTGGGTGATAAGCAGTTACAAGAACTTCTTAAATTTATTAAAAGAGAGACAGAAGCTCTAGAGAATTCGGTGCCGTGACATAACCCCAAGCGTCGTAAGCCCAAATTTCAAAATTTGGCCTTATGTGGCATTGTGAAAGTGACATAAGGCCAAATTTTAGCATTTGGTATTATGACACATTGGAAAAGCGTCATAAGGCCAATTTGGCTTTATGACACTTTCGCTTGGTGCTGTTTTCAACAATTTGCCCTCGCACCTACCCCAAATCAAACAATGACCCCAAGCAGGGGGGTTGCAGGGGGGCAGCATGCCCCCCCCCCCCCCCCCCCACATATGCATTGCACTGTTTATGGGATTAGTTGCGAAATCGCAAGTAAATTGCATAAACAGTACAATGCCTATGCCACTTTCCGGATTTGGCCTTATGACGCTTTGTGAAAGTGACATAATACCAAATGCTGGAATTTGGCCTTATGTCACTCTCAAAAAGCGACATAAGGCCAAATTTCGAGATTTGGGCTTATGACGCTTGGGGTTATGTCACGGCACCGAGAATTCATTTGAAGGTAATGACACGCGGCGGGTTCATAAAACATATATAACAGCAGCTGGTCTATTCACCACCACTGATAACGAATTGTTTTTCTTTTGTAAGGCTCCATCTCACTTCACACTCTACAAGAAATTGCGATGGACCACAAAAGATTATTCAGCACAAGAACATGCTCAAAGAAGACGGAAGATGTTTTCGATGTACATATCGCGGGAATTTCTCAAGGGTGGCATGCAAAAGCTTTATGCGATCCAAATTATAAACGGGCTGGAAAACGGAACTAATCAATGCAAATCGCGAACGGGAATGGAGAGTTGAGACATAGCGAATCCTCCAATCAAACTTTAAACCTGTCTGCTAAAAACAAATTGACATAAGTCCAAGCGTCATAAGGCCAAATTCTAGCATTTGGTATTATGACACCTTTAAAAATCGTCATAAGGCTCAATCCGGAAACTGAGATAAGGCAAATTTTCAAAACTACTCCAAATGAAACAGTGACCCCAAGCAGGGGGCAGCATGTCCTCCCATAGGTATTACACTGCTTATGGAATCCACTTGCGATTTCGTAATTAATCCTATAAACAGTGCAATGTATATAATCCAAATTGGCCTCATGACGCTTTTCAAGGTGCCATAATACGAAATGCTTTAATTTGGCCTTATGTTACTTTCGCAATGCGACATAAGGTCAAATTTCGAGATTTGGCCTTATGTCGCTTGGGCTTATGTCACAGTACCCAAATTGACCGGAGTAAATTTACAGACAGCTTCGGTATTTGCAATTAATGGCGATAAAAGTGCTTATGTATTGGATGGTGGCAGCCAAATGTCATTCACAAAAAAGGATTTAGCTAAAAAATTATCTTTGCCGGTTGTAGGAACACGAAAATTAAGCATCATTCCATTTGGAAGTGGAAGGCATCAGCCTGCAAGTTCTTGTGACATCGTTCGTATAAAATTAAAAAGCCAGTTTGACCAAAATTTAAAGGAAATTAAAGTTGACGTTGTTCCAGAAATTTGTGTAGATGTTCTAGCATTTCCAGCTCTAAATATAACTGAGACTTATGCATTTAATTTGGCTGATGCTCGCCCATTCGCGTTTCAACCGGATGATGGTATTTCTATGCTTATTGGTGATGACCATTATTGGAAATTTGTCACGGGAAATATAGCGATATTGCGACGACTGGAAGTTGAAAATCAACTTTCAGAAGACGGAAACAATCTTGTTCAGAACTCCATTGGCTGGGGCCTCTAGGGATACCAGAAAAAACTGGAAAAAATTGGCCATTATTGGACAAAATGGGCAGCCATTGGCGGTGAGAAGCGCAGTTAGATATCTAGGTATCTGGCTTGACCAGTATCTGTATTTCGATAGACATATAGTTGCTTGTCTTGCTGGGGCCAAGAAGGCTTATGCTCTAACAAGGAGACTGTTTCATAGCAGTCAACTTGACTCCAGAGTGAAGGTCATTTGCTACGTGGCCCTTATAAGGCCGATCATCGCTTATGGTTGTCCATTGTGGTTTAATATAGCGCCTAGTTATATGGAAAAGATTCGGGTTTTGGAGAGACAATGTCTTAGGACCTGTCTCCGGTTGTTCCGAACGCCTGAATCCAACTATATAAAATACTATCCCAACAAGGTCCTATACGATGGGGCTCAGTTGAATAGGATTGACAATTTCCTCATTAAGGTCACTCGAAGGCACGTTGCAAGGGCGATGGCCAGCGACAATAGTCTGATATTTGGGGCTTACTACCCCAATGAAATGTACATAGAGAGTACACTCCGATCTGGCTTTATCCCGCCGGAGGCATTTATCCATATTGATTCAAAAGGGCTGGTACAGACGAGGGATGGTATCCCGGTCTTATACCATCGCTACCGCAGCGCGAGAGATAAGCGGCTCCTCCATGACGGGGACGTCGCCAATGCTCATGAGCTCCTCCGTTTTAGTACCGCAATATCGGAGAGGGATAGATTCGACACGGAAAAGCAATTCGCCGAATTTTGGTGGCTTGTTGAGGGGGGAGGGGTCAACTTGCCCTCCCAGGACGGTGCGTTACTCTAGGTAACATCCTCTTAGCTTATAAGTTAGATTAAGTCAGCTAGGGCGTTTTTGGGAGAGGCCGGGCTCGCCAACGTGTGGTGGTGCTTCCGGGAGTTGACTGACGCTGTAAGGCTTCAGTCGGCTCACGGCGGCGCGTGTGCACGTTGACGACTGCCAGGCGCTCGGAAAGTAATTGGGATTTTGACCACTTATTGCGCCAGGCAACGAGTGCTCAGAATCCTAATTATAGTTAGAATACGTTAAGTAGTTTAAGTAAGTAGAATAGGTAGTTTGTAATTTGTTTTATATAAAATCTCAATAATGATACCGAGTTTTAGTAAATTTTCTCGAGGAATATATATGTAAGATTAGTTCGTAAAATAGTTCGTAGGCCGAAAGGCAATAATTCTAAGATATAGTTAAGTTTAGAGCGTTCGCATAATTACCAATAAATAAGAATAAGTATCCTGTTAATTTTAAGTTAGGTTTAATCATTTTTGTCTAGTATGTAAGTAGATATTTATCAATGAATAAAAAAATGAATTTCAAAGTCAAAAGTCACGGGAAATATTGAAAGAATTTGTGATAGTTTAACTGCCGTTGATACTCCTTTTTTTGGACCCTACAAGGACCAGCTTTGATTGAAAGTTAAAGTCTTTATTCAGGACTAACCAAAGTTAATGTTTTGCAGGTTGGTGCTCTTGAAGATTTTGATGATACAGTTTTTGGGATCTGGAATCTATTGGTATTAAATCGGAAGAATAGCAGGACAGAGACTTCACAGACAGGTATTTAAGAAATTCAATAATAAAACACAATGGTAGATATCAACTAAGCTTGCCTTGGAGAGATAGAGGTGTTTCGATGGACGGCAGTCAAATAGGTACTGTAATTCGTTTTAAGTCACTAATTCGAAAGCTTTCTAGGTATCCCGATGAATTTCTAAGATATGATAAGGCAATGCGTGAGTTCATAGATGCTGATATCGCTGGAAAAGCTTCGGATGATGTCGCGAAAATACGGAAATATTATTTATGCCCCACCATGCCAGTAGTATGTTTTGGTTGGTTCTGGCATAAGTAGGGTTGCGGAGCTCAAATATGATGGTTGGTTCTGGCATAAGTATGGTTGCGGAGCTCAAATATGTTGGTAGGAACTGGCATAAGTAGGGTTGCGGAGCTCAAATATGCTGGTTGGAACTGGTTGTGGCAAAGTTGCGGAGGTCAAAGGTCAACACTGATAAGCATGGTGATACACGCATTGCGGTTAGAGATAAGCCTTATCTGTTGTTGTCGAAGTAAGGTAGTGGAATTGGGTAGTGGAGTAGGGGGGTCAAATTTGCGGGTCAAGACTGATAAGCATTGCGGTTAGATATAAGCCATATCTGTTGTTGTCGTTGGAGGTCAAATTTGTGGGTCAACACCGGTTAGAGATAAGCCATATCTATTGTTGTCGTTGAAGGTAAAATTTTTAGATCAAATTTGTAGGTCAACACTGATAAGCATGACGACACTGATAAGCATTGCGGTTAGAGATAAGCCATATCTGTTGTGCTAATGATGTTGTGTCAAATGGAATGTGTGTTCTATAAATAGAAAATACATTTGATTGTAAATAAAAATGATTTGCGAAGGGCATGTGCATTGCGTCTACAGATAAGCCATATCTGTTGTGGTCAATTAATTTGCGTAATTAGTTAATCATGCATGTACAGCATGATATATAAGGTAATAGATGAAAGATGACAGATGGCAGGTGACAATTGACAGGTAATAGGTGACAAGTTCAGGCATCTACAGCATAGTATGCACATTATTGCGAAGGGTATATAAGGTGATAGGGACAGGTAATATATGAAAGATGACAGGTGACAGGTGACAGATGTGATGGAAAAGGGTTAATTAATTTATTTGTGTTAAAGATATCGTTGGTGGTCAAATTTGTAGACCAACATTGATAAGCATGACGGGAATTCGTAGGTACGTTCTGGTGGTACATCCCACAAATTGGTGAGTCATCATTGATAAGCATGGTGGGAATTTGTAGGTACGTTCTGGTGGTTGCGGTTAGAGATAAGCTATATCTATTGTTTGTCGTTGAAGGTCGAATTTGTGGGTGAGTCGTTGGAGGTCAAATTGGTGAGTCATCATTGATAAGCATGGTGGAAATTTGTAGATACGTTCTTGATGTTGTGTCAAATGGAATGTGTGTTCTATAAATAGAAAATAGATTTGATTGTATGTAAAATTGATTTGTGAAGGGTATGTGCATTGCGGTTGCGATCAATTAATTTGTGTAATTAGTTAATCATGCATATACAGTATAAAAATAGATTTTATGTTGAAAAATGTAAAAATACGTCTGGTCTTTGCTGTTAGAGATAAGCCATATCTGTTGTGGGATATCAGTTTTCAACATGGAGCTGGTCATCAGATACATGTCAAGTCGGACCCAACACTTGCAGCTGTTATATAACAGAATAAATAAAAGGTGTTAATTCAAAGAAATTTGTTTTAGTTTCAATTTAACTTTTCGCAGGTGTGGTCATCTTTTCACAGAATCAAACAAAATGCATAAGTTTATATTGCTGGTAATCTATCTGTCATTGGGTGTATTACAAGCTATCCCAATACCATTAAATCTAACAGCACAAGATGAGAATAAAGGAAATTTGGAATTTTCTTTATTCCTACCTAGTAATGATACTTTGAAAATTGATTTGTTCTTTCAATTGATGAAGATCAGTGAGAACGTACAGCAACAAAATGAAAATAATCAAACAACAACAACAATAGAAAAACCTGAAGCAAAATATTTTACTATCAAAGGGGCCATTCAAAATGAAAGCGGAAGGAGAAAAACCGTAGGATTTAATCTTGATCGTGATAAGAATATAAACATACATCGGAAACGTATGAAAAATTTAGGATTGCCTATTGAAGACAATGATGCGGTTACAAAAAAATTTGTATTGGAAAGCATAAAACAGTTAGCGTTAAAAGTGGAAAAAGATATCATATTGTTGGAGGTCAACATTAATAAAGCCATAGAAACGATCGGAAAAGACCTCACAAATGTTAAAGAATATATTGAGAGCAGTATAGAATATGAACGAATCTCAAACAAATCGTTGTATGAAAATATAAACAAGAATTTAACAGAATTTCAAATTTGGAGGTCAAATTTGTAGGTCAACATTGATAAGCATGATGAAACATGAAAAAAATGTAAAAAATACATCTGGTCTTTGCTGACGTAGGTAGCTTTGGTGGATACTGATAAGCAGCGATTTTGAACCTTTCAACTTTATAGTCAACACTGATAAGCATGGCGATACATTAGAAAAATGTAAAAAAATACATCTTTGCGGTTAGAGATAAGCCATATCTGTTGTGGTTTAATTACTTTATTTGTGTTAAAGATGTTGTGACAAAATTGTATATAAAAATGATTGCGAAGGTCATATAAGTCAGCCTATTTGTTTCACCATAATTATAAATAGTAAATATATTTGATTAGGTACATATAAAAACAATGAATGCGAAGGGTATATAAATCGAGTGGAATTATATTCAAAGTGATACTTTTCAAACTAACAAGTGTGAAACAAATTAATAAAATTAATAAATTTTTTTTTGGTTGTTGGCAAATTTTTAATTTAAAATAGCAGTATACAGTTAAATCTGGTAAGAATATTATATATTTATTTTTTATTTTTATTTGTTGTGTGGGAATATTGTTTTCATTAGGTAATCCTAAGATAAATTTAATTATTTGTATTCTATTAACTAAATGCTAATCGATATTCATATTTTTCTTTCTTTATATAGTTTTCAGTCATTGTTGAATTTTCGAAGGAAAAAACAAATTTAACGTATAAAAAATGTCAAAGTTATGTTTCAATGATGATATTTTAACAATATACGATAGTGTTGATTTGAAAGGAATTGACTTATCCAACGGAGCTGCAGTCGAGAAAGCTATACAGAATTCCAATATTTCCAACAACTGGTCGAGTGATGTTTTTCAATGGGAAATTGGGGAGGTATTCGAAAATGAAATCGTTGTTTATTTAAGAAAGCAGTTTGCTAATACATATAGACGTATAACTACCAGTCATTTGAGTTATGAATTGGTATTATACAACCAAAGAAGAGAAAATATAAAGTGGGAAATATTCGCTAATATAAAAGATATTGTGAGACCACCTTTATACATCCGCCATCTGTGGGCATATTGAGAGATAAGGCGGAATAATGTATTGATTTTTGAGAGGAATTTAAAACCTTTACTAATTGAATATAATGCAGACTGATAATAATTAATTTGTTTTATTTAAAATACATCTTCATCAGGTACACTCATTCTATTTCTTGATTCTACTGTTTCCAAGCGTTTTTCCATTTTTTTGAATATGGCTACGATGTATTCTAACCGAATCTAGTGTAGAATGCACTCTTTTTGAATTTTCAAGTTTTTTTGCTTCCAATCGTTTTTCCATTTTTGTGTATATCTATACGAAATATTCTAACCGAATCTAGTGTAGAATGCTCTCTTTTCGGATTTTCAAGTTTTTGTAAGTTCGTCATTTTGCTTCTCTGCCCTCCAGCCAAGTGGTAATGTATATTAATTGTTTCTTTGATAAAAGCAAGAATTCAATGAGGACGTTTACAGGTAAGAAGTTTGCTATTTTTCTTTTGTTGTTTGATTAATCTTATAATAATAATATTTTATAGTTCTATTACTATATACCAACCTAAAATCTCCACACCCTTCTTTTCTTTTAAAAAAGATGGAGTCGATATACTACACACCGGATTCTGAATGGAGACTATTTAATATAGTAACGAAGAAAGAACTCCGCTTACGCCGTGGAACCACTACAATTGGAAGAGGATATCCAAATGCCATAGATCTAGATACTCCACTTGTGTCTCATAATCAGTCGGCAATTCATATAGATCTTAACGAACAAAAAGTACATCTAGCGGATTACCATTCCTCACGAGGAACTTATATCAACGGAGAAATGCTAACCCCCTGTGTCATAAAGGAACTGCATTTCGGGGACACAATAAGTTTCGGATATATATATATATATATATATATATATATGATCAGATCTGTTAAGCTGATCCGTTGTTTATTAGCAAATAACAACGATCTGTTGATCAATTAACAATACTCCAACCACCTGCTTGTGCGATGTGGAAGAGACCTACAATTTAAAGTCGTATCCGAACGGCACATTTGTGAAGATTCTCATGTCAATTGGTACTCTTGGATGCTTGTCAGTCGTTTGCAAGATGTTGGATACAATACAATACAATTTTTCAAGTATTTTCAAGCAACTTCAAGTGTGTTCAAGCGTTATCAAGTAACTTCAAGTTTTCAAGCATTTTCAAGTAACTCCAAGCATTTTCAAGTTCCGTTCCGAATGGCAGATTATTGCCTCACACAGCAATGTTGTTGGTGTTGTAATTTCATACAATTCCCTTCATTTCACCTGCTTCCGATTGATATATTATTGTCTCACACAGCAATATTGTTGTTGTTGTAATTTCATGCAATTCCCTTCATTTCACCTGCTTCTGATTGACAGATTATTGCCTCACAGAGCAATATTGTTGTTGTAATTTCATTCAATTCCCTTCATTTCACCTGCTCTTATTCATAATATGTGTTATAATAAACAATGATCAATTAGAAATAAACAAATAGTTTTCTTTATTTAATTTTTATATACATTATTTGATGAACAATTAGATGATGATGATGAAGATGATGATGATGATGATGATGATGATGATGATGATGATTCTTTAACATAGATGACATGTTCCCTGTAGATCAACATCAGAATTTATTTCTTCTATCTCAGTGTACTATTTATATCATTTCAAATATATAGTGAAACAAAATAATAATGTTATCATATCATTATGACCTCAACCGCAACATGTCATTTGTTATTCCATGGTGATCTAATTTCCAAATGATAACAAGCATTATTTATTTATTAACTATATGTATGTGATCTTTATTTAGTATCTTCAAAGCTCAAAGATTTCTTATTTAAATTTTGGGTATACATTTTATGAAGTTTATTCCTAAAAATAGTCATATTCCTATAAATAGAACACTTATCAAATAAACAAGTCTTGTAGTTTTCTATGGTTAGTCTTTTTGTTACAGATTTCTTGATCCCTTTTGCTTTCTGAACAGAAGCACCATCGACAATTGTAAAAGAATACATTTTTGCACGTAAGCCAATAAATTGATGCATTTTCTTTCCACTATTCTCATCCTTAAACATACCCAATTTTTTCGCATTAACAAGCGGAAAGTTGTGTACATTTAAGGGGCTGTAGTCGGAAGTATCAAAATATGTATATCATGCAGGATATCAGAGTAAAAATCGTCTGTATTTATTGTATATATGAATGAATCTGTGTCCATGTAATTAAGCAAATTTAATTTTCATATATTCATAATGGAACTCGTCCATGAGTTATTCTGAAAGTTCTAAAACAACGAAACCCAAATAAAGTGGTTTATTATAGACGACTTTTACTCTATTCAACTGAATAGCAATCATGTTTTCCGAAAAAAATGATCTACTGTGAACATTTGGTTTTGCTAATAAAGCGCGTGCACCTTTCTTCTTACCAATTCTCTCCCAATGTGTGACAATTTTAACATCAGTTCTTTTATCGATGTTTTCCATTGTCTTACCATAGACGCTATTGTTCATTAGCTTGAAAAAGTTTTTTTCAAAAACATTTGCAGCTTTCATGCGATGGTGAGTATTCAATTCAATTTGAATTGAATGATTCTGTGAATTTTTTTCAATATTAAACCGTGTTTTAAGGCTTGTTTCAAGTTTTCTATATGAATAACATATTCACTTTTAGCATAAAAACTGCTTACCAACTTTTTAGATTTGGTTCCAGGAGTACTTATATTTTCTGGACAGAATGGTAAGTCATTGTGAGTATCGTGTAAGGTATTCGGATAATCCAAGTCTACCTCCAAAACGTAACCGATATCTTTACTTGTGAAAGACATGATATAATTTTCAGTAAACTGATCAATGTTAGACACCCATTGAAAACCACCAGATGGAAGAGTTTGGTTCATCGCCCAACCGTAGAGGTTATTTACATCCAAGTACATCAGATATGATGAAGGTATGTTTGGGTTATACGTACTCATAAATTTGTTGTTTGCTTCCGAATATCTATGACAACATTGCGATAAACCACCTCTTACACCTTTTTGGAAAAATTTATACATTTCTAAATTGGTTAATAGTTCCAACTCAATGTCTGTAACTTTGAGCATAAAATCCCAAGATAAGCCTGGTGTTGTATAATAGTAGCAGGGATCTAATTTATAAATTTCTTGACAAATTTTTCGAAAATTTTCAAAGATATCGGCAAGCAAAACAACATCGCTCTGTAAATAAATTTTTAGGTATTCTCCCATACTTTTACAATTGAAAAATGTCCAAATTTTTTGCGCAACTTCATATGCTTCATCGGAACATTCCTCATCAGTTAGTTTGTTGAATAATGCACTCTTTTCCGGTAAAGATTTATATTCTAAACGCTCCCATGAACATAGATAATCATAAGGAAACACACCTTTCCTTTTGATTAAATCGAACTCTTGAGCACAATTGAAAAAAGAAGTTGTTAATTTAAAATCATCATTACCTAAATTTCGCGATAATGAATCAATACTTTCGTTCAGAAAGCGATAGGAATCAAGAAATCTCATTTCAAAATAAGTTTCTGATTTTGCATCTACAAGTATTTTCTTCGATATAGAAATATACTTTTCCTTATTTAGGGCTATAAAATTTATTTCTCCCTCCACTTCATTCAATGAGGAGAAAAATAAATGGCTGTCATAGCCTGTTAGATTACTCGTATGTAAAAAAATTGGAATGAATTTAGGAAGACTTGATCTTAAATTACATTGATTATGACTAGGCCCTCTATATTCCCCGGTAATATGACAATGATCTCTTACTCTATACTCGCATTCTATAAATGGTTTTCCACAAAATATGCAGCACTCATCGTTCTCCTGACACCATTGTTTTTGCATTGTGAGTTCTTTCATCGGAACTGCATATTTATAATAATCAGCATACAGACGTTGAATATCTTCACTTAGATTCATAATAAATTGTCTCGTACAGTCTGGCCCTATAAAATAAAAATAAGATTATTAAAACATCAAAAGAAAAAAAATAGCAAACTTCTTACCTGTAAATGTTCTCATTGAATTCTTGCTTTTATCAAAGAAACAATTAATATAGTATGCAAATGCGCAAGGAACATGCTGTTGAGTTGTTGTTGTGGACGATATTGTTGGATCAGGAAGACAAGTACTTACAGGTAGTAAAATACTTTCAAAGTCTGACTTTTCAACATTTGAAAACTTTATTGTGTTTGTCTCCTCCTTTGGCATATATGTAACCACATGAGTGCATTCTTTCTTATGTTTTTGCAAACTTTCCTCATTGTAATAATGCTGCAAACAACTATTACAAAAGTATAATTTTGTCTCCTTCACCGCAAGTATCCTATCGCGTAGAAGCCGACTCAAACATTTGATCCATACATAGTGTGACGCTTTGTTATCATCGCAATATAACAAGTTAATGTGCAATGGCTTTTCATTTTTAGTCAAGTAGTATGGACCCTCAATACATTGTTTACTGTTGCCATCATCATTCGAGTACCCAAACACATTTACACTTATTTCATTTTGTGCTTCAAATTTGCATATCTGATCAATTTTCAAAGGAAAGACGAGATCTTTAAAATTTAACACCATATTTGCAATGACGATACAATCACTCGTTATATCCGGTATGTTATAAGAATATGGGAAATGAGGCATCAACACATTTGGATTTACAGCTGATATTATCGACCATTTGAAACAATATATGTCACTGTTCTTAACATTGATAACAGCCTTTTTCTTATTAATGAATTCTGGTAACTTAAAATGTCTTGACCCCATCAAACATTGGTATCTATTAATATTCAATTCCAAGGCTTTTATTTTAATCAGAGTCCATCCAGTGTCTCGCTCCTGAAATTCTTCCAACTTCTCCCTTATAATCTCCTCCATATCGTTTATTAGTTTTTCAATGTTGTCATATAAAAGAGCGGATTGCATACGAGTTACCTTTGACTTTACATCAAACTCCATATCGTCTTCATTACCAATCTTAACGAATTCGGCGAATAATTCCAAATTGAATTTAACCGAATTATTCTCAACGATTTTCTCTTGTAAAAGATTGTGTACAATCGCTCGCTTCCGAACAAAAAATGAATTCACATCCAAATCTTCTTCTTTTTCATTTATCACAGAATAGGAGACAATTCGTTCTTTGAACGATGACATTATCTTAAACACATTATCACCGTAGGCCACTTGCACTTTTGATTTGTGTGTATTGCTTCGCTGATGCTGTTTCCAGTTCCTTTTATTCACCTCGATGTTACACAAATTGCATAGAATATTTGATGATGCTGGCAACGCTGATGATATCGGTGGTGATGATGTTGATGTTGGCAACGCTGATAATATCGGTGGTGAATGATGTCGATGCTGATACTACGCACTTTACCAAGTGCGCCTTCAATTTGAATTTTGTGGTAAAACAATGATTCAATATCTTGTTATGAACCATATCCGTATGACGAATCAAAACATCTTTACGTGAAAATACTTTGTCACAAATACTGCACTTCATCTTTGTTTTTTCTAAGTACACACGTTTGTTGAAAATGAAAAATTTTATAACCCTTGCAATCGTACAATGAAATCTATTTATAGAAAGAAAAAAATAGATACATCAGCACTTAGTTATCTCAGGATTCCCGCCCATCATTGAAAACAATATCCCACCCAACAAATAAAAATAAAAATTATATAAACAATATTCTTACCAGATTTATATTTAACTGCTCTTTGAATTAAATTCATCAAAAAAAAAGATTTATTTATTTATTTCTTTCTTTCACACTTACTAAATGAAAAGATTCAACTGTCACTTTGATGCGATTCCACTCGCCTTATATACCCTTCGCAATCATTTTTTTTATATATAATCAAATCTATTTACTATTTATAATTATGATGAAACAATTTTTTATTTTTTTTTTTTTTTTTGTAAGAGGGTAGGTGAAGATCTTCCAAAGACACTATGAGAATAGCAAGCGCGTGCTCATAGTAGTGTCAGATTTTTACTGACTAAAAACACCTCCCTTCGATAGATTGATGGATACTGCAACTAAGATATAACTTATCAAGCAATTTTTCTATCACGAAATAATAACTTTTGACAGGTTACTTTCCAATGAAAGATCCTGCATGTTCCGCAATTTAGGCGCGGTTAATCTTATCTTGCCAAGTCGAACGGTTTCGTTCTTTGTAGTCGGCGCAATAAATTGCTCTCATCCAAGATTTGTCGGACTGTATTGTTGGTATGTCCGAATAGTCGGTTTCTATGCTTTCTCGCGAAGCTTCTAGTTTCAGCTTCGATTGTTGGAATTCCGAGATCCCTGTGGATATCGTCGTTTCTAATATACCATGGTGCTTGTACAATTTCTCTAAGCACTTTATTTTGAAAAGTTTGTAAAATATTGGCATTTGTTTTCTTGGTACAACCCCAAAGTTGTATACCGTAGGTCCACACCGGCTTTAGCACTTGCTTGTATAAAAGCAGTTTGTTCTCGGTACTGAGCTGGGAATGTTTTCCGAGTAACCAGTACATTTCTCTATATTTGATATCGAGTCCTTTACGTTTCATTTTCACGTGCGAACTCCATTTTAGCTTTGCGTCGAGAGTCATTCCCAGGTATTTGGCCTCGTTTGCAAAGGGTATTCGGGACATGTTTAGGAAAATTGGCGAGTCATTAGTTTTCTTATACGTGAAATTCACGTGAACAGATTTAGTTTCGTTGAGGGCGATCCGCCAGTCCCTCGTCCATTCATTTACCTTATTCAGTGCGATTTGTAGTTTTGCAGTCGTTTCTTCAATTGTATTACCTACTGCAAGGATAGCGGTGTCGTCGGCGAACGTAGCAAGGGTAGTTTCATCTTCTCTTGGTATATCGCGTGTATATAAGAGATAGAGAAGCGGCCCGAGGACGCTACCTTGCGGTACGCCGGCCGAAATTTCTTTGAGCTCCGAGTATTCGTTCCCATTTCTAACACGGAAGAGTCTATGAAACAAATAGGCTGCCTTATATGACCTTCGCAATAATTTTTTACATACAATTTTGAAATAACATCTTTAACATAAATAAATTAATTAATCCACAACAGATATGGCTTATCTCTAACCGCAAAGACCAGATGTATTTTTTACATTTTTCTAATGTATCGCCATGCTTATCAATGTTGACTATAAAGTTGAAAAGTTCAAAATCGCTGCTTATCAGTATCCACCAAAGCTACCTACGTCAGCAAAGACCGGATGTATTTTTTACATTTTTTCATGTTTCGTCATGCTAAAAATTCCAAAGTTCAAATCGTTGTTTATCAATATCCAACACTTTGGTATGTACCAGAATGTACCTACGAATTCCCGTCATGCTTATCAATGTTGACCTACAAATTTGACCACCAACGATATCTTTAACATAAATAAATTAATTAACCCTTTTCCATCACATCTGTCACCTGTCACCTGTCATCTTTCATATATTACCTGTCCCTATCACCTTATATACCCTTCGCAATAATGTGCATACTATGCTGTAGATGCATGAACCTGTCACCTATTACCTGTCAATTGTCACCTGCCATATGTCATCTTTCATCTATTACCTTATATATCATGCTGTACATGCATGATTAACTAATTACGCAAATTAATTGACCACAACAGATATGGCTTATCTGTAGACGCAATGCACATACCCTTCGCAAATCATTTTTATATACAATCAAATCTATTTTCTATTTATAGAACACACATTCCATTTGACACAACATCATTAGCACAACAGATATGGCTTATCTCTAACCGCAATGCTTATCAGTGTCGTCATGCTTATCAGTGTTGACCTACAAATTTGATCTAAAAATTTGACCTTCAACGACAACAATAGATATGGCTTATCTCTAACCGGTGTTGACCCACAAATTTGACCTCCAACGACAACAACAGATATGGCTTATCTCTAACCGCAATGCTTATCAGTCTTGACCCGCAAATTTGACCCCCCTACTCCACTACCCAATTCCACTACCTTACTTCGACAACAACAGATAAGGCTTATCTCTAACCGCAATGCATGTATCACCATGCTTATCAGTGTTATCCTTTGACCTCCGCAACTTTGCCACAACCAGTTCCAACCAGCATATTTGAGCTCCGCAACCCTACTTATGCCAGTTCCTACCAACATATTTGAGCTCCGCAACCCTACTTATGCCAGAACCAACCATCATATTTGAGCTCCGCAACCCTACTTATGGCAGAACCAACCAAAACATACTACTCATGCCGTGTACAGAGATGACAAGAACACAACAAAAATACTCATCGTTTTTGATGCATCAGCACATGCGGTACAATGCTTGTCTTTGAACGACGTTTTGATGTCTGGATCGAACTTACTCCCTGATGTTCTTCAAATTATTTTGAACTTTCGATTTGGTGTGATCGGAATGGTAGCCGACATAGCTAAACCTCCAAATTCCTCCAAATATCGCTAAACCCCAAAGACCGCGACGTTCACCGATTTTACTGGTTTTCGAACGAATTAAAGTCCGCACATGAACTGCCTGATCTTCAAACATCAAATCCTTTTATGTTGTGTGCAACCATAAAGAAAAATCCCAGGACGTGTTCTGTGTTAAACGATCGACAATCGTTAGAAGCTATTTCTCGGAGCCAACTTTAGATAAACAAAAGGTATTAGGTATGATTTGGTACCTATAAGTATCAGTTTATATAATAACGTAAAGTGGCAACCCTAATGCTTTTATATATTGTCATTTTTATATACCACATGTATGACTGTATGTACCTTATTTCTTATTCTTTCTCTACTTGCTCAACCATATGAAGTCAAACTAAGCGGACGTTTTTTCCTTACATGGGTTATAGCCCAGATTAAGTGCGGATTTTTTTTTTTAGTATTTTTTGATTTTGTCGTTGGTAAAAAATAAATAAAAAGGAAAATGAGTGCGATTGCTCAAATAGAAAAGTTGTCCGCGGAGAATTACGCCACGTGTGTAATACAGATAAAAACTCTGTTAATAACCTTGGATTTATGGAATCCTATTATAATAAAGTGCCCTACTGAAACCGCGGAGAAGACCAGGTGGGAAACTGTCGATCAAAAAGCACTTGCGACTGTAATATTGTGTGTAAAGCCATCGGAACTCATACACGTGAAAAAGAGCAAAACTGCCAAAGACGAATGGAATGCCCTGCGAGAAGTTCATCTCGGTGATCGCCCTGCACGTAAAGTCGAGCTATTTAAAAAGCTGGTTCGGTTTCGCCTGCTGCCTGGAGAACAATTTGCGATAGAAGTAAACGAATTTTGCAAAACTGTAGATGATCTGAAGGAAATAAAGGTAGAAATTCCGGATGACCTCATTAGCATTTTTTTTTGTGTAGTTTGCCCGAAGAAATGGATAGCTTTGTGGTAGCAATGGAAAGCCGAGATAATTTGCCAAATTTGGAGCAGCTAAAGGTTAGGGTTATCGAAGAGATGTATCGGCGTGGGGAGAAGCATGACGTGGCTAATTGCGAAAATGAATTTTGTGAACGAGAAGTAAAAGGTCGAAATTTGAAAGTGTTAGAAAATAGGTCCGTTCGCGTACTTTATATGTAGAAAAATGAAAAGTGTCAAATCTCCAAAATCGAGAGAGAATCCTCTCATTTCTAAGAAAAGTACGCGAACGCTTTTGTGTAAAAACTTCTTAGTTTGGCAAGAAAAGAAGCAACAGCTGTTTTTTTTTTGCTGGCAAACTCATAGGATTTCATCATTTGATAGTTTTCATTTTCTTACCAGCTGAAATTCTGTGTGAAGAAAAATGAACGAAAGTACATTTTTCTTTCGTTCATCTTTTAACCATTTTCTCAGTACGCGAACGCGTTTGTGTAGTTTTGCACGAAAGTTTATATAAATTTACGTTTGCATATTAGTTCGCGAACGGACCTAATGTTAGCGTACGGGACATGCGTAAGTTTAAATGTTACAGGTGTGGAACAGCGGGTCACATTCGCTCACAATGTAGATACCGTAGCAATAATGAGTCGTCTCTTTCTGTTCTTGCAGTCATACAGCCGCCTGTGAAAGAAAAAGCGCGCAATTACAATACAAATTATGTTTTTCTTACTTGATATGGACTATGTCCAAAATGAAACACGTAATTACTTTGACGTCTAACAGAAGACTAACTTTATTTCTCGCTCCACCAAATAACCTGAACATGAGAATACTTATTTTACATTTTTTGTGTGGATCTTAATACATAGATAATATGTATAGCTACAACATGATATGAGAAACTTATTTGAAAATGATTATTAAGCGTCTAGACAATTTAAACAGATATCTACAACTTGAAATGTGAAGCATGGGAACAGTGGTTTGCATCTATTAGATAAACTGAAATGCGAAGCATGGGAACAGTGATTGTTAAGCATTTACATGGTTTATTTTTACTACAAAAATAAAACGAGAAAAATGAGAAGCATGATTCCCGTGTTAACTACTCCCCCCTTTAAGACGAGCCGTCCTCGGTGTTATCCAATTTGCATTTCCTTATAACGTCCTGTACGGGTGGCGACGGTGTAGAGGTTAGTGTGTTGGCTTGTGACCCGTGCGTTGCAGGTTCAATCCTCATGGGGAACAACAACATACGCCACCCAATCACATGCCTCTACACCAAAAGGAGGATTTCTGCCTGGTAGTACAATGGACTAGAGCTGTGTCAATCGTGATTGATTCGATCTTTTTGACCCGATCACAATAAAGTATTGGTGATTGCAATCACAATGCCCGAAGTCAATCGTTCATCGAGTCAATACTTTTGTTCTGTTCTGACTAATTCATTTCTTTATTACTGATTTCTTATCTACTGAACCAATAAATGTGTTAATATATCAAAATATTTTTATTTATTTCGGCTTATTTCGTTTTACCAACACATATTTGTTCTACAAAAATATCGCTTCTGTGCAATAACCTCCATTTCCTAATTATTCAAAGGCGTTTTGGTATTTTTGAGTGTATTCACTCTTACAATCCATTCGAATGTATCTGTCTCTATCGAAACTAAATTGAACGAATGATTGGGGTTTTTGATTGTATTGAAATTGAATGGAGCAATACAATACTCCCATGTCCCATCTGTCATTGATTGATTGAATGATTGATTGAAATGGCCGAATCATTTTTTCAACCAATACTTGAACGATTCGATCATTAAATTTGAACGATTGACACAGCTCTACAATGGACCGTTATCGAGTCTGAGTGCTCTGTGATTTGGATTTCCTTTTTTTATAAAAAAAAAAACGTCCTGTACGAAGTTAACAGCATTAACGTCCTTGCTGGTCTGCTGCAGCTTCCGTTTTAGGATAAAAACGACTGCGAGACTTATCACAATGACAACTATTATTAGGACCAGCATGAACCATTGCACGTTCTGAGTCCTGGTTTGAGACCCGATTTCTTCTTTTATTGTGGCGATGTGCTCCAAATTCTTAATGTTTATCTCATGGAGGTATGGCAAAGACAACAGGGTTAGATGTTCGGTGAGATTCAGTCTGTGTGGGGTTGATACAGCTGGACTTAAATAGCTTTTCTGCTTTGCATTGCTGTATGTCGTACCATTAATGCTAACCTTTTTATCAAATGTTTGAAGGAAGGTGCCGTGAATTGTGATGGGCGATTCTTTGCCTTCTCGAATTGTACAGGTCTGGTCATTGATGATGATGAGGCCATCGTCGATTACATTGATAGGAGGTAAATGCTGAGCTGATGTTGTTCTGCATGCAGCAGTGTGGTTGTTAAGCAGATGTTGAACACACGGGCTATCGGATGTTGCTTCACAAAAGGTGAAGGTCGCAGCTTCCTCACAATTTTTTAAGGGCTTAACTACTCCTCCACATTCCGCGACTATTTCTGACTCTAATAATACAATACTTTTATTATGGGGTACAGGAAATATTATTGTTTTGTTGCAAATAATGTTAATTTTAGGATATTTAATCATAAAGAATAGTACATCAGTATTCTGCATAATTTTTAATTTGGAATTTCTCATGATATCATTAATACTAACATCTATAGAGTTTTCAGTTTTTAATATGTCTTCTATTTCTTCACTGTCGAGGATAGCGGGGTTTATAACGTTAACTTTACCTAATGCAATTGAATAAATTAAGTTGTCTAGATCGGTAACTATTGCTTTGTTCCTACTTAAGATGACTTCGTAAAGGTGTCCTAAATCAACCTCTGTTCTTTTCGTCGTATTTAGTAATTTATTCACGGGACTATTAATTCGGGACTGTAGCTCTGTATTTATAAAAAAATTATCGCAAATTACTTTTGTGAATCGGTTTGTTGTCTACAAGAATCGTTGTGCCTAAGTCCTTTTGCACTGTTCTTTCGACATATAATTTGGTAAATTTATTACCAATACGTTTATTCGTACGTACAAAAACTTTGTCGCCAGGCTCAAAAGTGCGTGTATGTTTGTTCTTGTTATGCCGTCGTAAGTCTGTCTGCTGGGTAATATCGATTTTATTTCTTATTTCTGTTTTCAAACTATCGGGTATGGAATGTATTACATCAATTGGTCTATGTCCAGTGATAGAATGAATTGTTCTATTGTATTTCAAAGTTGCAAGCAATACTAATGTTGGAATATCATCAATTTGTTGTTCTAGCTTAGTGCAGCGAGCTATTTCGGTCAGTGTGCTATGGAAACGTTCCACCTGGCCATTTGTAGTGCTGTAGAAAGGTGGCACAGTAAATATTTTGACACCAAGGTGGTTTTTGAGCATTGCCTTAATAGTTTCGGAGTGAAATGATTTCTCGTTGTCACAAACAACTGTTTTCGTATCCCTATAGAAGGAAATAATATTGAGAAGGGCCTCTTTTATATCAACAATTGCCCGAGATTTAATTGGAAATACTAAAGCAAATTTTGAAAATTTATCCAGGCTTGTGAGAAAATATGCGTTCCCAGTTGAATATATATCTATATGTACAACTTCACCCGGATAGGACGGTATCGGGGTTTCGCCTATTTTTGCTTTCGGTGGGTGCCGCTGGTACTTTGCCTCATTACAGATTATGCAATTTGAAATTATCTCTTTTAACTTTTCGCGCATCTTTGGGAAATAGTAATCCTTGAGAACCTGCTGAATATTTTCACGTACTGAACGGTGGACACGATTGTGTTCGGCTGTAAGGATTTCCAACTGATCGTCTTGGTTATAAATATCGGTTACCACTTTTTCAGTATGAAGGAATTTAACAGATGGAAATAGCTTGATAAGGTCATTTTGTATCTGAGCCAGAACATGCGGTTGGCAGTGGATACCGTTAACAATGTTTGGATTAACAGTCTGCTTGAGTACTTCCAAAGCATCCCGAGCAGAATTAAATGTGATTAGATGTCTAATTTGCGTTTTAAAAATGATCTTAGTTACTTTAGAAGTTTCGGTGCCCTCATCTAAAACTAACTGGTTTCGGAATGAATTTACAGGGTTTTGAACGGTACGTATTATATGAGTAAGAGATTCTTCGCTGTGGGCTGTTCCAAAAGGCGACTCTGTACACTCATCTAAGGCATTCAAATACTGTCTAGATAAGGCATCCGCCACATGGTTATCTTTTCCAGGCTTGTAAAAGAATTTTGGAGCAAATTCTTCAATATGGTGGCAATGGTGCGATGATAGTGTATTCACTAAGTGATTGGCAGGTCGTGCGTTCGAATCCCGACCAGGGCCATGATTTTTATAAATTGAATACACACAACAAAAACTGATCTCCCTAAAGCAATTTAGGCGCCACCTGTTGAGAAAAAAAAATCCCATCGCACCAAACTTCTTTCCTATCCTTCTATTCTTTCAGTAAGTAGCACCCAAAAATAGGCAATGAATTGCTGGGAGCTATTGCGCAAAAAATTAAATGCCTGCGCTGTGGTTTTTCCATTATAAGGGTACTGTGTCACTACAGAAAAAAGAAATCCCTTTAGCGCACGCAAATTATAAAAAAAAAAAAAAAAAAAAAATCTATCCATCTCTTTAATTTGGCATTTGGATTCCTATCGGAAATAGCAAATGTTAGCGGCTGGTGGTCGGTGAAAATATTTAGGTTTTTAACGCCATAGAGGTAGTTACGAAGTTTCTGGAGAGCCCACACGATAGCGAGCAGTTCGCGCTCATTAGTGGCGTAATTTTCCTCTGTGGAACTCAGTGTCCTGGATATCATGGTAATCGGTTTGCCATTTTGAGATAGAACGGCCCCTAACGCCTGCGATGATGCATCAGTCGTAAGGTCAAAAGGCCTGTTGAAGTCTGGGTATAGGAGCAGAACGTCTTCTGAGGCCAGGATACGTTTGATTTTATTAAATGCATCTAGTGCCTCACTGTCCAAGTCTAATTTTATTTTTTTTGATTGATTAGCACTTACGTTGCCATGCTCACCTCTAAGATATCGGGTAAGGGGCTTTGCAATTAATGCATAGTCCCTAATGAATCGTCTATAGTACCCAGATAACCCAAGAAAAGATCGCAGGGCGCGTAATGTTCTAGGTTCCCTATAATTTATAATATCCATAACTTTGTTTGGACAGGTCCTGATGCCATTTTCTGACACAACAAACCCTAAGAACTCAACTTCGGCTTTCAGAAATTTTGATTTCTCAGCTGAGACTCTCATATTGGCATTAAATAATTTTCTGAGGATTCGATCTATATCTTTTGATTGTATACGAAATCAATGAATATATAACATATATAGACTTTCAATACAACGAAACAAAACAATATAATTACATACACATTATAACATATAACATGCACTATAAATATGAACTAAACTGTCACCCATTGCTCAGTCATTGAAATAAACTCTATCACTAGGAACCAAGTTAGTTCGCGTTTCATTTAAATTCGTTTGGCTTTTTCCCAACAAAGGTTATGGGCCCAGAAACGTCATAGACCGGCTAAAAGTTAAACGATTTAAATTAAATTATTAGCCTTTTTACCAAGTTAGTTTGTGTGACTAAATAAAAAGAAAAATAAAAAGTGTGAGTTTAAGTTGGACAGGATGAGTTCTAGCCTTTATCAGATTGATAAACTCGACGACAATAATTACGATGTGTGGAAAGTGCACATGAAGTCGGTATTGATTCACAGTGAGCTATGGGGATATGTTTCCAAAAGTATTGTTGAGCCTACTGTATCTGCCGATGTACCAAACTGGAAGAAAAGGGACGAAAAAGCGCTGGCCACAATGATGCTTTGTCTAAAGTCTTCTCAGCTATGTCATGTAAAAAATTGCAACACGTCTAGTGAGGCTTGGGTAAGGCTTGAAGAAGTACATTGTCCAAGTGGCCCAGCGCGCAAAGTGACAATTTTTAAGCAGTTACTAGTTTTAAAAATGGTGGAAAATGGATCCATGTCAGAGCATCTTAATAAATTTCTGGACTTGTCAGAAAAATTTACTGAAATGGACATCAAACTGCAAAACGAACTTCTTGTCATATTGATGCTTTCCAGTTTGCACAAAAATTACGATAATTTCGTTATTGCAATGGAATCAAGAGATACTCTGCCGACGACAAAAGTTCTCAAGGTAAAGCTGCTAGAAGAGGCGAAACGGCGAGAGAGTGATACATCGATAGAAGAATCACGAGAGTCAGCATTTTTCCAAAAACCCCAAAAAAGTTTGCCAGTACATAAGCAAAAAAGGAAATGCTATAAATGCAATAAAAAGGGTCACCTTGCAGCCACTTGCACATCCACTTATACAGCAAAAAATAGATCTACCGCTTCTTTCGTTATGTTGAATATAGCAAGCAACTCGCAGCTTGACAAAAGAAGTTGGGTTTGGGATAGCGGTGCCACTTGCCATATGTGTTGCGACAAAGCCATGTTTACTTATATAAAGCCACACATCGAAAAAATAGAAGTAGCTGGAAATCAGTTTGTTCACTCTGAAGGTATAGGAACTGTGAAAATTATTACAAGAAGCAGTGAAGTTTCGTTAACAAATGTTTTGTATGTGCCGGTACTTCAATCAAATTTTATTTCGTTGCGAAAGGCAGTTGAAAACAACTATGTTGTCGAATTAAATAAAAATCGTGGAACACTAAGGAATACGGTCAGTGAAGAAATAATGATAGCAAGAAAGTGCGGTGAATTTTTTATACTCTGTTCGAATGTTGATAAGGCATTATTTGTCGCGAATGCAAAAAATGATACGTCTATTGCAGAATGGCATAGAAAATATGGGCATCTAAATTTAAAAAGCCTTGAATTTCTCATCAAAAACAAAATGGTTCGTGGAATAACATCAAAAAACGTGGATAAACAATTTGAGTGCGAAGTTTGTTTTAAAGGTAAAATATGCACAAAACCTTTTGAAAAGAATTTGGATAAGCGAAGTAAAGATATATTGGAGATCATTCATAGTGATGTATGCGGACCAATGCGAAAGAATTCGATCGGTGGTTCTAAATATTTTGTGTCGTTTATAGACGATTACAGCCGAAAAATGTTTGTATATTTTATTAAAGAAAAAAGCGAAGTTCTAACAGTTTTTAAATCGTTTAAAAATATGGTCGAGCGAGAAACAAATAAACGAATAAAAGTGTTGCGGACGGATAATGGCCGGGAGTACGTGAACAATGAGTTTGATACTTTATTAGAGAAGGAAGGGATTCGTAGAGAACTCACAGTGGCGTACACTCCGCAGCAAAATGGAGTTGCAGAACGTGCAAATAGAACCTTGGTAGAAATGTCGCGGTGTATGCTCATTGAATCCGGGCTTCCTGAATTTATATGGGCGGAGGCCATAAATACGGCCGTCTATTTGCGTAACCGCTCGCCAACAAAAGTGTTAGGAAATGTTACTCCTTATGAATCCTGGTCTGGTTACAAGCCTAGTGTAGCACACCTACGTCTCTTCGGCCAAAAGGCTATCATTTTAGACAAACGGCCAGGAAGATCAAAATTTTCTGCAAAAGGCTTCGAATGCTTCATGGTGGGGTATTCAAAGGAATCGAAGGGCTACCGTTTTTTTGACCCCAAAAGCAGAAAAATTCATACAAGCCGCGATGCAAAGTTCCTGATGCAGTCCGAGATGAAACCGGATGATGCAAATTACATTTTGCTTGAAGATGATCAAAATGTTTCGACTATTAATACATCTATGGCTAAAAATGAGCTTGTTGACGAAGATGTTGCTATTGGTGGCTGTGATGGCGATAATACTATTGCTGGTGCTGTAAAGGAAAATGTTGGATCTGCTGATGAGGAGAATGGCGATATGGATGTGTTTCATAATGCTGTAGAGGATAGATTTGTTGCTGCTGATGAAGAAAATGAATATGCTGAAGAATATGTTGAAGCTGAAAGTGTTCGCGAAGAAGGAGTTGCTCCAGCGAGTGATGTACGACAGCTGTCATCAGACGGAACTTCTTCAAGAATGACCTTACGCCCACGTAAACCATCGAACTCAAATTTTCTCTGCGAAAATAGAGAGTACTCGCGGAATCCACTCAGTGTGGAGGAAGCCTTGAGAAGAGCAGACGCAGAAAAGTGGAAAACGGCAATGCAGGAGGAGTTTAATTCTTTAGCAAAAAATCAAACCTGGGAGTTAGTCAACTTACCAAAAAACCGCCAAGACATAAGGTGCAAGTGGGTTTTTAATATAAAGCGTAACAAAAATGGTGGAGTTGAAAGGTACAAAGCCAGACTAGTGGCAAAAGGATGTAGCCAACGATTTGGAATAGACTACAAGGAGACTTTTTCTCCGGTGGTCAGGTATTCCTCCATTCGATTAATACTTGCATTGTCAGCTGAGTATAATTTAATATTACATCAAATGGACGTGTCATCGGCTTATTTGAATGGTGAATTAAAGGAGGAAATTTTTATGTTTCAACCACAGTGTTTTATTAATCCCATACGTCAAGAGAAGGTTTGCCGTTTAAGAAAAACTCTTTACGGCCTCAAACAATCAGGGCGGGAATGGAACAGTAAATTGGATGAAGTGCTAAGAAAAATTGGTTTTTCAAAATGCGAAGGCGATGCCTTCGTATACAAATATAATAGTGATGCAGATATTAACTTGATTGCGGTGTTTGTGGACGACATTTTGCTGGCGTGCTCTAGTCTTGAATTGTTGGAAAAAATCAAAGTGGCAATCGGTTTGCAGTTTGAAGTGGTTGACAAGGGTCCCGTTGATCATTTCCTCGGGATGGAGGTTACCAGAAAAAATAAAGCAATTCAAGTTTCACAACAACAGTTTATCCAGAAGCTGCTAATTGAATTTGGGATGGTGCAAACAAAACCCTGTGCAACTCCTTTACAACCAGAAAGCAAATTCAAGAAGTGCATCGATTGTTCAAAGTGTACCAAGGTGGACGAGAAGCTGTACCAGTCCCTCATCGGCTCATTAATGTATCTGAGCATTTGTACCAGGCCTGATATAATGCACTCTGTTTGCAAACTAGCTCAGTTTAACAAGAACCCACTTTCTGAGCACCTGACTGCTGCAAAACATATCCTGAGGTATCTTAATCACACTTTAAATTTTAAAATTAACTACTTTTAGACTCAAAAGCAACTAATCGGCTACGCTGATGCTGATTGGGCGGGAAGTTGTGATGATAGAAGATCATTTACTGGCTTTGTGTTCTTTGTTGCGGGTGCGGCCATCTCATGGGAATGCAGAAAACAGCAAACGATAGCACTAAGCAGCACTGAAGCCGAGTACATGGCTCTCTCCGCAGCATCCAAGGAAGTCGTTTACTTGAGGAGCTTCCTACGAGAATTGGGTTTTAATTCTCTTGCAACTGGTCCAACCGAACTATATGGCGACAACATAAGTGCACAGCATTTAGTGAAGAACCCTGTGTATCACAACAGGACGAAGCACATCGACATAAAAGTACATTATATACGTCAGGTTTTCGAAAATGGATTTATAACGTTAAAATACATCCCAACCGGTAATATGATTGCCGATATTTTTACAAAAAACCTAAGAAAGAATAAGCACTCTGAATTAACTTCTTTGC
The DNA here is from genome assembly GCA_949715645.1 of Portevinia maculata. Classification (NCBI taxonomy): domain Eukaryota; kingdom Metazoa; phylum Arthropoda; class Insecta; order Diptera; family Syrphidae; genus Portevinia; species Portevinia maculata. The sequence continues at coordinate 39,211,272 of OX454528.1, forward strand.
TTGGTTTCATACCGTAATATTTATAATTATTTACGATTTGCACAAATGTTAAGACTTAACCTAAATTGAATTAAATTGAATTGTATATATTTTTTACTATTAACTTAAAACAATGTACAGTAATATAGTTTTGAGAGAAGGATTGATTGTATACGAAATCAATGAATATATAACATATATAGACTTTCAATACAACGAAACAAAACAATATAATTACATACACATTATAACATATAACATGCACTATAAATATGAACTAAACTGTCACCCATTGCTCAGTCATTGAAATAAACTCTATCACTAGGAACCAAGTTAGTTCGCGTTTCATTTAAATTCGTTTGGCTTTTTCCCAACATCTTTTAAATGTTGCTCTCTTGTTTCTGAAAAAACAATAACGTCGTCTATATAAACGTGACAACATTTTCCAATTTCTTCCCTGAGTACATCATCAATTGCTCGCTGAAAAATACTTGGAGCATTTTTCAGACCAAATGGAAGTCGGCAGAATTCAAACTTACCATTATTGACAGAAAATGCAGTTTTTTCTCTGTCACGCTCAGCTAATAGAATCTGATGAAAGCCTGACTTAAGATCGATTGTAGTAAAGAAGGAGGATTTGCCAAGATTGGCCAAAATTACAGACGTATCCGCTACAGTTTTTTCATTTAGCTTCCGAAAGTCTATGACGCGGCGCTTCTTTTGGTTACCGGCTTCATCAATTCCCTTTTTATCAACTACCCAGATAGGGTTATTGTAAGGTGACCTGGAAGGTGTGATAATGCCATTTTGAAGTAGACCAGAAATCTCACTGTTGACGAATTCTGCAGCGGCAATCGGATAAGGATATGCCCTTGAGTAAACCGGCTCGTTGTCGGTTGTTCTAATCGTTGCGATAATATTTGTATTATAGGGAAGAGATTCGTTCGGGTCTGCAAAAACCTTTGGGTTTTTTGTAATAACGGAGGAAATTTGGCCATCGGCAAGAGAGCTAACTGAGGTGTTTCCCAGTGACATGTTATTTATATCTTTGCAAAAGTAATACAGCAACACTTCTTTGCCGCCATTGTAATGAAGGGTACCTGTTTTTAAATCTAATCTAGCGTCTATCTGAGACAGGAAATCAAAACCGATTATTCCATCGAAAGTGCGTAGCATTGGGAGTATGTAAAAAGGGTTATTATTTTTGAAGATGTTTATTAATCATTTATGTGAGACTCTATTAGTTCCATGAAGAGATTTTATTAAAAAAGGTGTGCCAATTTCTTTAACTGCTTTGAGAGATTCGAAATTTTTAATATAGTTTTTCGAAGCGCCTGTATCTATAAGAAGCTTTAGTTCTCTACCTCCTAGCATCCAACTGACGTATGGGAGGAGAGATGTTCCTCTAAAAAATTAATTTCATCTGAGACTTGTGGATTTTCGTTATCACTATGCTCTCCATACTGATTGTCAAGACTTTCGTCCTCATCATAATAGTGTCTCTACCTCTGCACTGCTCAACTAAAAGTGATTGAGGTGGTTTACACGCTGAATTTTTTCCAACGGTTGCCAGTCACTTTCATACTGCTGTATCTTTGGCGGTCTTTCTCTATCATTCTGCATATTGAAACCTTGCCGTGGTCCTCGATTAGAGTTATGGGGAAAATTGTTATGACGGACATTGTTAGGGACATGTGCAATATTTCGAAATGATTCCCGAGGGTGAACAATGTTGCCTTGCGCACCGTTTGGTCTATTGGACCTAAATGATGAATCTACTTCCATCAAGGTTTGGGTCTTGACCTGTCAATCGGCCTGTAATGAGGTGAATTCTGTGGATTGTAATAATTGTTTCCAGGAGCGTGTCCGATGGGGACGGCTTTTCATTTCGTGCTGCAAAAGAGGTTGCAAAAGAATAACGTTCTTGGTTTGCCTCACGCTCTTGCGCTAGGGCCAGTGCACTAGGCATATCAGAAGGACGGGCCGAAAATACTCGTAGAATGTCGCCCATTGGCTTTTGTAAGCCAGAAATTAAAATTCTTAGAACATCCGCTCGGTATTTTAGACTAAGAGAATTTATTAGGGCAGCATCACCCCCGTTTAGCATAATGGTTTTGTTAATTAATAATGTAAGTTTCTTTTCCACCTCATCATAAAATCTGGTTATAGACATCTTACCCTGTCGTAGGGTGGACATCTCCTGCTCGATTAAATACACCGGTCTTTTATCGGCGTATGTAAAATCAAGCCTCGCTATTATAGCCTTGAAATTTAATGGGGTATTAAAGGAGGACAAAACCTGATCAGCTGAATCAACTATTTTATTTCTTAAAATGGCAACAGCCTGGTAGTGTTTTGAACTACCTTCATGCAACTCAAATAACTTGTAAGCCGTAAAGGCCGCTTGACGCCATGATACGTAGCGCACCTGATCTCCGTTAAACTCTGGTAAGCTTTTCATGAGGTCTAAGGACTCGTCACATTGTTTATTTGGATCAATAGTAGCAGATTCGTAAGCCTCTGCATTTGTTGTTGGTTCTAAGTTTCTAAGCCTTCTCGTCAGTTCTTCTATTGAATTCTGAAAGCTTCGTCTCGTGGACTCTGTGGCGATTTGAACCGCAGCCGAAACTATGCCCCTTATTTGAGAGTCTTCCATCTTTCTAATAAGAACTTAAAAAAGCTACCTTTCTTGACAACCAAAAAAAAAAAAAATAATAAAAATCGCGAAATTACCAAGAAATGATTTCTGAAATTAATTGGTCAAACTATGAATATGTTTTTCAATTTTCACTCCTGCTTGCCGAGACAGCAAAAAACTAACAAATTATTCGGCCTTAAGATAGGATCAATAAGATTCATAAACATTTAAACTAAATAATTTTATTTCTTACACTAATATGATCAGCATCTTGTTGATAAGTCCTCTGAAACTGCTTTAGTTGTTTGGTGAGTTGTAGGTATGTTTTTTGTGCGCACTATTTGTTATTGTTTCTATTTCACTTGTACTTTTCACCTTTGTTTTTTGTGTGCACTATTTGTTATTGGTTCTATTTCACTTGTCCTCTTCACCTTATTGATAAGGGTACTCTTAATGGAACACTCGACACAATTTTTCAGGGTTTACTGTGAAATCGTTATGTTGCTTAACGCGAACTATTATTCTTCATAAGAATCTTTTGAATCGCGTAACTGCAAGTTGGGCGCCAATTATGTTTTTCTTACTTGATATGGACTATGTCCAAAATGAAACACGTAATTACTTTGACGTCTAACAGAAGACTAACTTTATTTCTCGCTCCACCAAATAACCTGAACATGAGAATACTTATTTTACATTTTTTGTGTGGATCTTAATACATAGATAATATGTATAGCTACAACCTGATATGAGAAACTTATTTGAAAATGATTATTAAGCGTCTAAACAATTTAAACAGATATCTACAACTTGAAATGTGAAGCATGGGAACAGTGGTTTGCATCTATTAGATAAACTGAAATGCGAAGCATGGGAACAGTGATTGTTAAGCATTTACATGGTTTATTTTTACTACAAAAATAAAACGAGAAAAATGAGAAGCATGATTCCCGTGTTAACTTACATGGATTTTAGACAGCGGTGCATCATGTCACATGTGCAGCTGCAAAAACTGTTTTCATCACTATACGCATATGAGAAAAATGTTATGTTGGCGTCGGGTGATTATGTTACAGCAAAGGGGATTGGAAATGTCAAGGCGGAAACCGGAAAAAACGATAGTTTGCTGTTAAAAGATGTATAATATGTACCAAAATTAAATGCTAATTTTCTGTCGGTGAGTAAGATCATAAGCCATGGGAATATTGTAGAATTTAGTGAAAAAAGGCATTCGTGAAAAAGGGAACTTGTGAAATTTTGTTTGTTTCCGAACTAGTCAATGAAATTTATCAAAAAACTTTTTTGGAATGTACACAAGAAAATGTTAATTCTGTGGTCGGATTAAAGAGTTCGTGTTCTGATCGATGCAGGGAAATAAGTCCACGGGAACTAAGTCCACTGAGGGACTTAGTTCCCACTTAGTGGGAAATAAAACCACTTTCACGAAGTGGACTTAGTTCCGATGTAAGGTGGGAAATAAATTCCCAAAACTCTGAGTGGTTTTAGTTCCCTTTTAATGTGAAGTAAATTCTCACTGTCGACAGAATACAAATAAAATTAAAGAGTCAAGTAGGTATATACATTGCACTGTTTATGAGATTAGTTACGAAATCGCAAGTAGATTCCATAAATAGTGTAATGCATATGGGGGGGCATGCTGCCCCCCTGCAACCCCCCTGCTTGGAGTCACTGTTTGATTTCGAGTAGGTGCGAGGTACGGTTTTGAAACCTTGGCTTTATGTCACCATGATAAGCTTAAGACTTTGCTTAAAGAGTGTGATAACTAACTGCACTTTAGAGTTTTTTGTTTAATTCTAAATGTTGGATGTTAGTTCTCTCTTCTTATATTTGAATGTGGACTAAGTTCCCATAAAAAACTTCGCGAAAGTGGTTTTATTTCCCATTAAGTGGGAACAAAGTCCCTCAGTGGACTTATTTCCCTGCACCGTTCTGATCTACACTTGTGGCATAGAAGATTTTGATATTTAAACTTCAAAGATTTATTGCTGCTGTCGAAACGTGATATGGTACGCGGTTTGAAAGTGAATCCTACATCAAATATTTCATGTACCACCTGTGCAATTTGCAAAATAAGTGCAAAACCTTTCCCTGTATTTTCCCACGTCCATTCTTCGGAAGTACTTCAACTGGTGCACACCGATATTTGCGGCCTATGCAGATCTCTTCGCAAGGTGGGTCCCGATATTTTATTACATTTATAGATGATTTTTCGCGATATATTCACGTTCAGTTTCTTAAAAACAAATCAGAAGCATTTTCTGCGTTTACAAAATTTTTATTCGAAGCCGAAAAGCAAACAGGTTATAAGCTTAAATGTCTTCGAAGCGATAATATTTTTTTTATTTTAAACTTTGTGTCAAAAAAATCTTAAAGCTAACATCCATTACAATGAAAAAATAGAAATAAAAGATATTTAATAAAAAGCTTTAAAGTAAAATTGAAACAGTTAGGACCATTCTTTTGCCGGAAGACAAGTGACGAATGGACCATTAAACTAGAGATTGTTTTTAAAATAATTGATGGGGGTCAATTTATAATATGTGTATTGAAAAAAAGATAAAGAGAAAAGGAAAGTAATTGTTAAAATATTGTGATTAATGCAATTTAAAGTTTATGATAAATCAAACTACGACATTTAATAAAGAGTCTATTTCCACATGATTAAACAAAAAGAGAAAGGATATTAATTTTTTTAAGAAGACTGATTTGCGTCTCTCACACCTCAGACTTGCAGGCAAAATATTGAACAAACGTGGAGCGGTGACATCGTAAAAGAGTGAAAAGTGTGCTGTTAATATGGCGGGCACTATAACTAAACTCTGGTTATTAACACGTAAGTTATAAGAACCATACAACCTAGAAGTGGAACACCCTGAACTTTCAAAAAATGTTTTTAAAACTTTAAAAAAATATAAATGCTTGAGTGGAAGAATCTTAAGGCCTCTGAATAGTTCAAAGCTAGGGGTTCTGCGGTTAACTTTGCATTAGATACGAATCGCATGCTTTTGCTTAACAAATAAAGGCTTAGTTTTATTAGCGTGAGTACCACCCCAACAAGTTAATCCAGCTTAGATTTAAACAAACCATTAAAGACCAATTTTAGAATATTATGACTGCAATAAAGACTGAGGTGATATAACTGTTTTAGAACGTTATTGAAGTATTGCGTCAGACTGGTAGTGTGCGATTTCCAGCTTAATCTACTGTCCAAAATGATACCCAAGTATTTGAAGTTGTTTACACGCTCAATATTAAAACAACCATCAGAGCAAGTTTCATATGGTTTGTAAGTAGAATCGCAAGATTGATGACTGCAATTACCCAAACTGTATTTAGGGCAGCTTGGTGAGTGATACCACAACATTATATCTTCACAGACCGAACCGCTAGAACTAAATATCATGAATTTAATTTTATCGATAATGATTAGATTATGCACGAAAACCCATTTACGAAGAATAACTATGTCACTATTGAAAGGAATAAATAAATTAAAATAATTCTTTTCCGAATACGCTAATGCAGTATCATCTGCAAATGCTGTTAATTTGCCTTTAAACTGCTGAACGAAAATAGAATTTATAAAAATTAAGAAAAGGATCCTTGTGGAACGCCTACATTGATGACTATTTCCGAGCTTAATTTATCCCTAAATTTAACTTTTTGTTTGCGATCACTTAGATACGTTGCAAACCAATCATAAACAAAACCACGGAAGCCTGCCCTAGACAATTTTTGGAGTAGCAACATATGATCGACATAATCGAAGGCCTTAGTTAAGTCAATAAACAAGGAAGCGGCGATATCCGATACATTCATGCTATTATATAAAACGCTACACAGACTTAAAACTGCTTGTTCAGTCGACTTATGTTTTCTAAAACCAAATTGAGCATCACTAAAGAAATTATATCTATTCAAAAAAGTTAACATCCTGGATTTCCTGGATCCTGGATAAAAGCGATATGGGACGATAATTGTTAGGGTTAGTAGATTCACCTTTTTTGTATAGCGGAATAAAAATTTGATTCAATTGAAATTTGCATGTAAAATACAACAACAACTTATCCTATATACACTTACTTTAGCGGGGATAAACAGTGCTTCCAAAACCCATTTTCTTCGTTTCTGATGAACTGATGCGATGAACTTTTCAGGAAATGTCAAAGTTTGACATCCCTCCCACCACTAACACATCCCGCCGAATATTTTGTTCGTGATTTTATTATTATTTTTTGTCAAACTTCATTATAAAGGTAATTGAATTTAACAAATCTGTTAATGTGAAATTGTTTTTCATAATTTTAGAATATGCTTGGCATCAATTTCAATTGGCGGAAGTAAATATTTTTCAATTTCAGGATTTTCAATACAAATTTCTTAACTAACTAACTGCCAAGTTTTTTTTTGATGAATTCTTAAGCGGCGATGGTCGTTTTTTAATGCCATGCCTATATCCGCTTGCGAAGAAACACGGCTATAGTGTGAAATTATTTTCAAAATTTTACTAGAAATCATGTCATAACATTTTTTTTTTTTTTTTTTTTTTTTTTATAGAGTTTCTAATATTACTCCCAAGCCATAGTAATATTATCGTTACTCTCAGCAAGCTGAGAGTTACCTATCCTGGTTAAAAGCACGAGACTTGGAACCAGAACTAGGCTCGGACGAATAATAGGGGTAGGTGGAAAATCGTACATGCGACTCTTTCTCACTTAAGATAAGAAAACAAAAACCACCTCCCTTCGAAACCTGCATACTACAACTAGGTTATTCCTATCTAGTAGTTTTATTTAAACTGTAAATTACGCGTTTGGCAGGCAGCTTCCCAGTGGAGGCACCTGCTAATACCGCCATAAGCACGCGGTTACATCTTATTGCGCTAATTCAAATGGTTTTATCCTTTGTAATCGGCGCACTAGGTTAGTATCGTCTCGAATTTGTAGCATGGTGATATTGCAATGACCGTGAAGGCGTGTCTGTTGTTTGCAGGCAAAATGTTTTATTTCATCTTCGACGGTAGCCATAGTTAGGTCTCTGTGGATATCAGTGTTTCTGATAAACCATGGTGCATTTACTATTTTTCTTAGCACTTTGTTTTGAAAAGTTTGTAAAATTTTGATATTACTGGATTTGGTACAACCCCAAAGTTGTATACCGTATGTCCAAACCGGTTTTAGTACTTGCTTGTATAAAAGCAGCTTGTTCTGCATGCTGAGTTGGGAAAATCTACCAAGCAGCCAGTGCATTTGTTTACATCGAATGGCGAGCTCTTCGCGTTTCTTCTTGACGTGCGGTTTCCATTTTAATTTCGCATCGAGTGTCATACCCAAATATTTTGCCTCGTTTGCGTACGGAATTCGTACCGAATCAATGAAAATGGGTAAGTTGTCTACCTTTTTATAAGTAAAATTCACGTGCGTTGATTTGGCCTCGTTGAGAGCAATACGCCAAGTCTTTGTCCAATCACAAATTTTGTCAATAGAACGTTGGAGTTTATTAGTTGCTGATTCAACGGTATTACTGACCGCTAATATAGCTGTATCGTCTGCAAATGTGGCTACTGTTGTGCCTTCTTCTTGAGGAATATCACTAGTGTATATTAGAAATAGGATCGGTCCAAGAACGCTTCCTTGGGGAACTCCTGCCGCGATTTCTTTAAATTCAGAGTAATCATTTCCGTGTTTTACACGAAAGAGTCTGTCTGATAAGTAACAACTAAGGATATCAGATAACTGTTTCGGAAAAGCTTGTCTTAGCTTATGTTTCAACCCTGTATGCCATACTTTATCAAAGGCCTGAGAGACGTCGAGAAAAACACTAGAACATATTTTTTTCTCCTCTAGGGCTTTTTCAATTACATTGGTTATTCTGTAAACCTGGTCGATTGTAGAGTGCTTAATCCTGAATCCGAATTGGTGGTCAGGTATTAATCGACGTTCTTCGATAATCGGATGTAGGCGCTTTAACAAAAGTTTTTCGAATACCTTCGACATTATCGGTAAGAGAGATATTGGCCTATATGATTTTTTGTCATTCAGTGGTTTACCGGGCTTTGGAACCATTATAACTTCAGCTACCTTCCATTGTCGTGGAACGTACAATAACCTGAACGATGCATTTATAAGATATGCAAACTTGATTAAAGCTTTCCTAGGTAACTCTTTAAGAACCTGTCTTGTGATTAAGTCATATCCAGGAGCTTTGTTTAATTTTAGTTTCTCTATTTCGAAGCGTAGTTCGGCTAGCGATACACTTTTTATTCTATAATTGTCAGGTGCCACGGTTAGGACAGGAAATTCGAGCAATGCTTGACCATCAAATGGTTTAAATGTTTCTTCCAAATGTTCTGCAAATATTTCGGCTTTTTCCTTGTCACTCTTCGCCCATTCTCCATTGATTTTCCTGATGGGTGGCGCTTGCGTTTTTGGTTTTTTAATGCCTTTCATGGCTTTCCAGAGCGAGTAATTTGTACTTTTATCCGCAGTTAGGCTTCCAAGATATGTAGAAATTTGACGATTTTTAAAGTCTCGAATTTCTCTCTTAAGTTTACTACAAAGGTAGTTAAGAGTGGTTTTATCCTGTGGAGCGCGAGATTGTTGCCATCTTTTGCGCGCTCCCCTTTTCTTCTTTAACAATTGCGTGATTTCCAAGGGATATGTTATTTCGCAATTTGTGGTTATTTTCCGTTTATGGGGAGTATTTTTCCAGGCTGAGCATTGTATGACGTTAATAAATTGATCGACTTCGTCTTCAAGTTCGTGGGGTGTTCGAAGAGACACTTTGAGATCGATTTTACTTTCACAGTATTTTTTAAAGGATTCCCAGTTTGTTTTCATGTTAGTTAGTCTGGGCGGACCTTCTTTTTTTCGTAGACAGCCGTTAATTGTCAAAATGACCGGTGAATGATCAGAAGAAAGATCGAAGCATTCCTCAACTACAATAGAGTTTCCCGACAAACCTTTCGTGATGAAGAAATCGATGAGGTCTGGTGTTTTTGCCGTATCCGAGGGCCAGTATGTCGGTTTACCTGAGGAATGAAAGTCTACCCCCAATTCCATACCGGCTTCGTAAAGAACTCTACCTTTTACTGAAATGCATCTTGATCCCCAGAAGGTATGTTTTGCGTTAAAGTCACCTCCGATGACGAAATTTCGTCCAAGTGAGTCAAAGATACTTATAAAATCGCTTCTTTCCATCGTTGCACGTGGGGGGCAATAGATAGCTGCAAAATCATATTTTATGTGTTTAATTTTTACGCTCACCGTGCATAATTGCAGTTTGTCAAGCTCGATTGTTCCACTGACTGAGTGTTCAATGGTATTTTTGATCAACAAGGATGCCCCGCCTCTCGCCCTTTCCGAAGGGTGATATGCGTGATAGGCAATGTATCCTCGAATGTTTGTGCTGGTTTCTTTCGTCAGATGAGTTTCCGAAATCAAACAAATATCAATTTCATATTTATGAATGAATATCTCGAGCTCGTCCATCTTATGCAGAAGGCCGTTCGCATTCCATGTCACTAATTTAACTAAATCCGTCATATTTATATTATTGCACGTGTACTTCGAAATTGATTTTCAAGCTTGTCGAGTTTTTCAAACATACGTTTATTAATTTGGCTCTGTTCTTCTAGCCTGGCAAGAATTGCAGAGAAAACTTGGGAGACTGGATCAGATGTTTTATTTGTTTGTTCGCGTCCTTGCAACGCAGCTTCAGCGTATGTTTGTGGAACAGCTTTCGGTGACTTTTTTCTAAACAATTTTCCTTCTCTTGGGTGTTGTGTTTTGACCATTTCTTTAGCCTTTTTTCGTCCTTCATTGGTTTTATTATTGCCCCTTTCAGGTTTGTTATTGGTTTTATTTGCGATTGGTAGCGTAGTTTTCTTTATTTTGTCGCGCCTATTTTGAAGTTCCTTAGCCACTTCGCATCCGCGATAATTTGCCGGATGTTTTCCATTGCAATTTATGCATGTTGGTAGGTCTTGTCTACTTAGAGCGCATTCCTTCGATAAATGTTTACCGGCACATTTTACGCAACGCGGCTCTTTTTGGCAATACGTGTGCGTGTGATTGTAGCCTTGGCAACGCTTACACTGAGGAATCTGACGAGTCCTTTGGCGCATCGGTTCAATTTTAACCACTATGTTTAGGATAGTTTTAATGTTGTATATTTTTTCCATGTTTTCAGACTTTTCGAAACTAAGCATGAATAGCGGAAGTCCGCGTTTGACAACAATTTCCTCGTCTTGTTCCGTTTTTTGCTTTTCTTTTTTAAGTATATTAACCGCGTCGATAATTTTGAAACCTTTAGTTTTAAGATCTTGCAAAACATCTTCTTTGCGGCACGAAGAGTGGAGCCCTCTGGCTACAACTCGGTGTGGCCTTTCAGACTTGTTTTCATAAGTGTACCATTGTACCTTCTCAGTATTCAGTTTTTGAGAAACTGTGCGATAGCTCTCAGGATCGCTTACATTTATTTTCCACACATTATTATTCAGAGATGTTACTTTGAATGTGGATTTTGCTATTTCCTTAAGAAGGCTACTTAGCTTGCTGTAGTCTGAAACTCCGACAACGTTAATTGGAGGTGGAAGGTATACCTTATTTTGAGGTTTTTTCCTTAGCGTTTCTATTTCGTTGGCATTTGCCTTTTTGGGTTGTCTATCTTTTAGCACAACGACTTCTGGTGAGGAGCCGGCTTTCCGTTTTTTGTTCGGTCTCCTCTTAGTGATCCAATCCGTTTCGCGCCCTAGCTCTTCTTCGTCTGTATGATAATCGCGGCTAGCTGAGCGGTATGATTTGGCTTCTGGCTGTTTTTAGGTTGTGATTCAACAAGTGCTTTGTTCTCAGCTTTCAGCTGATCTAGCTCTTTTTTTAGCTCTTGGTAAAGCTGTTCAATTTGGTTAAGCTTAGTGCGGAGTTCCTTGTTTTCGTCCTCGAAGCTTTTGCATTCCGTTGAGTCCCTCGAAAAGCGTCCAAAATCTTTTGGCGTCGTAGGACTTCGATTAGTTTTTGCTTCTGGCACAGATCCCGTTGGTGGTGATCTAGTTACCCTTTTACTATTTTTAAAAGGGTCGAATGATTGCAATAAATGGCTCTCCCCAGAATCCGTAGAGCCTGCCTCCGAAGAGTGTGGATTTTCCAGTAGAACTGGGCTGCCACCTGGGGTATTATATCTTTTTGTTTTAATCATTGCATTTTTTGTATACTCTATGCACTCGGTATACTGAGGGTGGATTTTGGTCGCCTCTTACGACCGGCATGCCTACCTCGGGTAGATTCTGATCCCTATCCCGAAGGGTGGATTTTAGTCGCCTCTTACGACCGGTATGCCTACCTCGGGTAAATTCTGACCCCTATCCCGAAGGGGGAGTGTCATAACATGAAGAATTAGAGTTTTTTAGTGACATTATAATATTATAGATTTCTAAGGAGGTAAAACTTTCAAAGAAGAAGCTATCGGTGTTAGAGCACTCTTTAATAATGCCAACAGAACATTGACATGACCTCGACTGAGAAGATATACTAATATTACTGGTTATGCTGGAAAATGCTCGTTAAATAGATTTGCCACATCTGTTGGGTAAAGAAGAACCATTTCTTAAAGAAACAGTAGCTTCTGTTTTTTTTATTAAGGATTTCGTTAACAACTTCCCACTCTTTTTTAGAATTCCCTACATTAGCAGCAAGTCTGTTTGTGTAATAGTTATCTCTGCAACGAGGAATCTCGATTTTAAGTTCAATGCAAAGCTTATCTTAACATCTTTTAATCCTAGTGTTTTGAGGATGCCTATTTTTCACGAAGCTTATTCTTTAATTAACTTTTTTGAGCAATGCAAAATTCAACCAAGGTTTTAGTTTTTTTAATGGTAGGGAATAGGTATCTTAGTTCCGAGTTCAAAAATTTCCTATCCCGAAATGGTATCCTTCATCAAACCACCGAAAGCTACACTCCTCAGCAGAATGGCATTGCAGAGAGAGCCAATCGTACGCTGGTGGAAATGGCACGTTGTCTGCTGGAGTCATCGAAGCTTACACAAAGTTTATGGTCCGAGGCAATCAACACAGCTACCTACATAAGAAATCGTTCACCAACAAAGGTTTTAGATAAAATGACACCTTACGAGCGGTGGAAGGGTAAAAAGCCGTCTGTGTTGTATTTTAGGACGTTCGGTTGTGAGGCAGTAGCACTCGAGAGAAGAGGACACCGGTCCAAGTTTTTTACCGAAGGGGAGGCAGCTTACGTTTGTAGGTTATGCGGATTCGACAAAATGATATAGGTTATACAACACGAAAACTAGATCAGTAGTGATAGCCAGGGACGTACACTTTTGTGAGGACATTTTTTCTGTGAAAGGATTCGAATCAAATAAACTGGATCCTAATGACAATTTTTTTCTGTATGTTGAAGATATGGAGGCGAAAAGCGTTGATAAAGATGCAGTAGATGTTGCATCTGAAGTGGAAGACGGCCAGAAAGGGCATTTAGAAGAAAAAGATCCTACTTCAAATTTCCCTGGCGAAGATGTAGAAGGGAGTCAAGTTAGAACATTGAGGAGTGGAAAAAAGTGCTTTGACTCCCTATTAACAGAAACTCTTTTTGGAGTAGTAGCGAAACCGGTTACAGTCACAGACGCACTGAAATCTGTAAATGGGCAACAATGGAGAAATGCCATGGCTAACGAATATAAAGCGTTAATAAAAGGAGGAACTTGGGAGTTAGTTGATTGTCCTCCAGGAAAAAACATTATTGGTTCGAAATGCGTATTTTCAACAAAGTCAAACCCAGATGGATCTATACCTAAGTAAGTACAAAGCCAGGTTAGTTGCGCAGGGATTTCTACAAAAAAAGGAGAAGATTATTTTGAAACTTATACACCCTTGCCACAGGTGCATAAGTTTCAAAATCATCTTCTCCTTCTTTTGTGCATGCAACTATTCGTTGGATTCTAGAGATAGCCGCTCAATATTCACTACTTATAAATCATATTGATATTGTTGCAGCGTACTTGAATGGAGAGCTAGAAGAAGAAGTTTTTATGCGGCAACCGGAATCATTTGTGGACGGAAGTTATCCTAATAAAGTATGTAAGCTTAAAAAATCGTTATACGGACTTAAACAATCTCGTAAAAACTGGAACACCAAAATAAATTCGGTTTTGACCAGTATGGGATTTAAAAGATGCAAAGCCGACAGTTGAGTTTATGTCAGGATTGGAAAAAATTAAGTCAAAATTTTTTAGAGTAAGATTTGATTTTAGCATATTAAATTATTACAAATTATTGCTTTGTTTTTTTTTTTTTTTTTTTTTTAATTTCTGGCTCGCCGAGGCGATTTATAAGGGGGGTACTTCGACCTAAAAGATCTTTTGTAGCGTATGGGCCAGAAAAGTTTAAACTAGTAGAATTTCCACTTTCCGTGTAAAGCGGACAATTTTACCAGTAGAAGAATTCTTTATGTCCTCGGGGCTCATTTGCTCCCTGAAAAAGATCTTCTTTCTAATTCCATTAAGGGCTGGACATTCACATAAAATGTGTTCAGCTGACTCGTCCTCTTCAAGACAGAGTCGGCACTCAGGAGAGTCTGATATTCTCATTTTGTGTAGATGATATCTTAAACCATGGTGACCAGTAAGGTAACCTACTAGGTTTTTGAAATCGTGCCTGCTTAGGTTTAGACATTTGCTGGCATTTTTATAGAAGGGCCGAATGGCTCGTTTGGCCTGTCTTAGACCTGGGATGCTTTCCCAAAGATAGATACATTTTCTATGTTCCCAGCTTTTAATTGCTGCCGTTGCTGCTGATCTAGGAGTGCAGCAGAAAGGTTCGGGACCTATGAAAGGTGTTTCTGAACCTTTTCTGGCCAGTTCGTCGGCCTTTTCGTTACCTTCTACCCCGACATGACCCGGAACCCACCATAATTTGGTCTTGTTTCTTGTTCCGAGTGTTTGTAGGGTATTGAAGCAGTACATGACTGATTTGGAGTCAAAGGTATACGAGCTAAGGGCGTTTATAGCTGCTTGACTATCCGTGAAAATATGGATGGTTGCACCTTTTATGCCAGATAAAATAATATGTCTGGCGCATTCTTGAATGGCGTGGAGCTCTGCTTGAAATACGCTGGGATTTTTTCCCATGGGTATCGTAAAGCGTTTGTGTGGTCCGTATATTCCCGCTCCAACCTCCGTTTCCATTTTAGAACCATCCGTATACCACTTTATGCCGTTGTGGCTGTTTGGTGGGTTATTACTAACCCATGCTTCTCTCTTGGGGATCTCCGTGGAGAACCGTTTGTTGAAGCATAGTGTTTTTTGAATGCGGTCTGTGACCGCGCAGTTCATGTTAAGTTCTGGTAGTTCATCGAGAAGGGTCTTTAGATCCGGGTGATCATTAAGACTTATCTCGTTTAACTGTATTAGACTTATTGCACTGCGGATCGCCACTTTTTGAATGTATATGTGGAGAGGTGTGATTCCTGTTATTGCCTCTATTGGCAGCTGTTGGACAGATTCGCATGGCTCCGGAGATACCAAGGCACGCAAGCCGTTGTACCTTTTTGAGCTTCTCTATTGCGACCTTTTGTGTGGATTTTGTCCACCATACTATGGAGGAGTATGTTATAATGGGTCTTATCATCACTGTGTAGATCCAGTGGACGATCTTTGGAGATATTCCCCAGGTTCTGCCATATGTGCGACGACAGGCCCATAAAGCTCTATTATGTGACAGTTCCAGTTAAGTCTCTTGTCCTGGATTACTCCAAGATACTTGACTTCGTCGGAGTACTCTACGACCGTGTCGTTTATTGTGATTAGGCCTAGGTCTAATTTCCTCCTTTTAGTGAAAGGAATGATGACGGCTTTACTGGGATTTATGGAAAGATTTTCCTTGATGCACCAGTCTATGGCTGTCTTTAGAGCATTTTTTATTTTTGATGTGACTCCAATTGAGTCTTTGCCCCTGACTATGATGACAATATCATCGGCGTACCCAATTGTAGTGTAGCCTAAATTGCCCATCTTGTGTAGCAGGTTATCGGTGACCAATGACCACAAAAGGGGTGAAAGTACTCCCCCTTGTGGGCAGCCCCTTACGGCTGTTACTGATACTGAGGTCGTTCCTGACGAGGCAGTTATTTTGCGACTTTCCAGCATCGCTTTGATCCATTTAATAGTTGGTTTGTCTATGTTTCTATGGTACAAAGCATTTGATATGGATTCATATCCAGTATTGTCAAAAGCACCCTCTATGTCCAGAAAGGCACAAAGTGCGATCTCTTTGCAACGGTAGGCGTTTTTTATCTCTGTAGTTAGTCTTAACAGCGATGTTCCCTTCGGCACATCGCTGGCTAAATGTGTCCGAGGCCTGTGCAGGTTAGCCTGCACCACGCTTAGACGGGATGTCATTATTTCCGTGCGAATTCAGGGTTACGTACTCTGTTAGGCTTATTGTCACCTCTCCTTCGTACGACACCCTGTTGAGGGAGACAACTTTGTCTACCTCTCGGACTTTTGTTTTTGTGTCCGTCTTGCGCCCATGCCTTCTTACGATCCATACCTAGTTTAGGCCTGAACCGCTGTTGGCTTTCTTTGGCGGTGCTGTGCGCACTATTGGCCTTTTCGGCTGCGCTTGGTCTTGCGCTTGTGGCTTCTCTTTCTAGTACTGGTGTTGCCGTGCTGGAAGCTGCTGGCTTCGCGGCAGTGCTGGTACTGGTCCCAATTGGATCAGTTACGGTGCTGCCGTGAGCTTTGGTGATGTGCTTTTGAGGATCTTTCAGGCCCTGTTTGGCCGTCTTATCAGCACTTTTTAATATGAGTTTGGTCTGTCCAAATCGGATCGAGACCATCCCCTTTAGCTCCACAAGTCTCCTCATGGAGCTGTCATTGATTGCAAAGACCATATGAGCGATGTCTCTCCCATCCGATCTTTGCAGAACTCTCCACGTTCTCGTGTTTAGTTCTCTGTTTTGGCCATCTAATAAAGCCAGGATCCTTTCGCTAGCTTCCCCGGTACTCTGCGGGAAGAACCCTCTGATGACATGTGGATTTGGAAAATTTTCCTCTCCCACAAGCATCACCTCTAACCCGCATTTCTCCTTAAGCTTCGCGAAGGTTGTCTCCATCCACTTTGCAGTAATGGCGTCCGCACATACTATCATAAGCCATCCGGCTTTGAAAGTAGTACCGTGGAATGCTGGTTTGACCTCCTCGTCACGTTTTTCAATCGTGATGTCCATAATCCTCTCTTGTATCAAACCCATTTGTTCGTTGGAGAGAGGATTACGATCGATGTCCACTGGTACAACCAACAGTCTGACATAGCTCGTTATATTGTTATACGAGACTTTGTCGACGGTTGTCTTCTCAGTGCGACTTCGCTTCGCTTCGGATTGAGGCGGGGTATTATCCTCGGATCGCGTTCGCTTCACCTCGGGACCCTTGTTGACCATCGTTTGTTTCGCATAGATTCGGGCCTGCTCAATGGTGCTCCCCTTCTACTGCGCGCACCTAAATCTGCTCTGTTCCGATGTTGTGAATCTGACGTACTCAGACTCAGTCCGTGCCACATTGCCGACTGTCTTAGTTACGTCCTCTGTATCGGGATGTCTTTCATCCGATAATATGCTGTTGCATATGGTGCTAGATTCTGAAATAGAGTCACTGAGTTGAGACAAGTTCTCTTCAGGTTCCCCCATTTCAGAGTCGATGATTACAGACTCTATCCCATTGACAGATGTCGTGTCGTCATCGACAGGGTGTTCTAAAACATCCCTAGTTGATGATGCAATCTTAGAGGCATCATTCTCTATTTGGTTTTTTTTGTTTTGGATCAATTTTGATTCCCACGAGTATTCGGGATATTGTGTCGCCCGTGGTCTACCCGTCTAACCACAGGAAGGCTATCTTAAAATCGGAGGTCGCCTGGTATCCGAAGTTTGCAAACTAACGACTAAGCACCCTCTTAGCCATGCATCTCTCGGCGCTTGCTACCTTTAGATTAGGGGTTTGTTGGGGAAGTAGGACTTAGGGATTTGAGAGAGGGGATAGGGGGTAATTGGGGAGAAAGAGAAAGCGGAGAAGGGGGAAGGGGGGCGGACGTGTAGTCCTGGTCAGTTCTTAGTTGACGCTCATCAGACGGCCTGTCCCTTACCAGAATAGCCCGATGACCCTTTACGACGTAAGCCTCCGCACCGGCACCATCGAATTTGCGTTCCATGATGGTGCACACGTCAAGGTGACTGACCCCGCAAGGAGGTGCTTTGTTGTTAGTGGATTTCCATCCACTCTTAATTATTATAAACACACAGGCCGAACCGCTGACGTCGCATGTCATTCTCCGTTGTACAGTGCCCGCGCCATACCGCACTTCACATTTCTCATTTTCCCACATTGTAGATTTTTCCCGGTCGCCACCAGCCCAAATACTAGAGTTGTAAAAAAAGCAGTTAAGTTAGTACTGCAGTTAAATGAACTTAAAAACTTATTATGTAAGTCTATTAACTTACTTAAAGAATTTAACTGCAAAACAACATTCAGCAGTAATTTTGAAGATTGTGAATGGGCAGTTAAAAAAAGCAGTCAATTGACTGTAAGTTAAAAGAATGCAGTACTTTTTGACTTGTTGCATTCTTTAAGTTAGTTGTAAGTCTTTTAAAGTCTTTTTTTTTGCAGTCAGTAAGTCTTTTGGCTGCATTCATTTAACTGTAAGTCTTTTGACTGCTTTTAAGTCTTTTGAATGCTTTAAGTCTTTTGACTGATTTTAAGTCGTTCGACTGCTTTCAGTCTTCTATGGATTCTTGCAAGTCCCTATTTTATATATGTACATATGTACATATTATGTATTTATGTATGTTCTTTTACTAAGAGGTCCTTGCAACAACAAAAATGGTCCTTTATTCCTGGAAAAAGGATATTTTTCCAAAATGTAATTAGAAACCGCACGGTATAATTTTAATGAACGTCATTTTGCTGAGAGGCCCATGAAATAACAAAAATGGTCCTTTAATCCTGGAAAAAGGACTTTTTTGCAAAATGTAATTAGAAACCGCACGGTATCATTGTGATGAACGTCATTTTGCTGAGAGGTCCTTGCAACAACCAAAATGGTCCTTTAATCCTGGAAAAAGGATTTTTTTCCAAAATGTAATTAGAAACCGCACGGCATAATTGTGATGAACGTCATTTTGCTGAGATGTCCTTGCAACAACAAAAATGGTCCTTTAATCCTGGAAAAAGGATTTTTTTCCAAAAAGTAATTAGAAACCGCACGTTATAATTGTAATGAACGTCATTTTGCTGAGAGGTCCTTGCAACAACAAAAATGGTCCTTTAATCCTGGAAAAAGAATTTTTTTCCAAAATGTGATTAGAAGCCGCACAGTATCATTGTGATGAACGTCATTTTGCTGAGAGGTCCTTGCAACAACCAAAATAGTCCTTTAATCCTGGAAAAAGGATTTTTTTCCAAAATGTAATTAGAAACCGCGCTGTATAATTGTGATGAACGTCATTTTGCGGAGAGGTCCTTGCAACAACAAAAATGGTCCTTTAATCCTGGAAAAGAATTTTTTTCCAAAAAGTAATTAGAAACCGCACGATATAATTGTAATGAACGTCATTTTGCTGAGAGGTCCTTGCAACAACAAAATGGTCCTTTAATCCTGAAAAAAGGATTTTTTTCCAAAATGTTATTAGAAACCGCACGGTATAAATGTGTTAAAGGTTATTTTACTGAGAGGTCCTTACGATAACAAAAAAGGTCCTTCAAACCTGGAAAAAGGATATTTTTCCAAAATTTTATTAGAAAGCGCATAGTCTTTCTGTGTTCAAGGTTATGTTACAGGGAGATCCTTGCAACCCCCAAAACCCCCAAAAAAGATGTTTTCTCAAAATGTCGTAAGAAATTGCGCACTATTTTTGGGTTCAATATTATTTTGCAAAGAGGTCCTTGTATCACTTTACTAAATCGAACGCGAGTATAATAAAATAAGGATAAATTAATAACATAAACCAGCGATAGAAAAAAGCCGCTCTGCAGATGCTTCAACAGGTGTGTTGTACCTTAAAAATGTTTTTTTAATGTTGGGGTACTTGTGCAATCAGTCAAGAGATGGTGATGATTGGGCATACAAATCAAAACTTTCGTTCTCCTCAGACATTCTAGATGCACTTCCTATATCATCTGTAAATTGTCATTAGATACTTGATTTTATTTTTGTTAAACCAATAAGTGTATACTGGCAATAAAATATAGATCAGAGGTTTTACCTGACACGAAAAAGTCGAAATATGCACTCTCTGGTGCTGCTTGCATGGCTGATACATTAGGCGCATTACTGCATCCGTTGATTTTGGATCTTACCAAAGAGCTTATCTCACAAACTTTAGCTTCCCTAAAATTTGGGTTAAGTGCTGAGATCCACTTCAGCTTGACAGAGGGACAGAGCACACAATTAGTATTAAACTAATAAAGCTTCTTATTTCTAATTACACAAGGTGTTTTGTCCTTGAAAATTTATAATTCAGGGGATGATTTCTTTGCATGTTATAGAAACTTAGGGTTTAAGGGTAGATTCTGATCAAAATTCCACCAAGGTTTGGAAAACGAAAGAAAAATCGAGGTAATTTATTATTTTGATGACAAACATCTATGAGTATAAACATTGTCAGAGAAGCTTCTCAAATTTGCAGTTCGAATTCGGAGTTCTAAGTTCCTTCCATGCGAGCCAAAAATCATAATCTGTATATAGATATAGATCGATAGATAGATAAAATTGTTTATTTTCATATACATATATAACAGATAAGTACAGACCATAACATTATTCATAAAACAATGTTAAAAAGTTAACAAACATCTGCATATTGTATGAACACTATGAATCATTCTATATTTTTGTTACAATTGTTGTTGCCTATGCTCCTCTCCGCTTAACAGCTGCGGAAATATTTACAATCGGCATTTTTGAATGTCAAACCATCGCCATCTTACCATTAGCTCATGTCAAACGAGGAAGAAAGCTTTGTTTCTTGATTTAACCTCATCATCGACTGGATGACTCTGCGCAAAGACTTGGTAATATATATTTTAAAAGCAAAGGATAAACTAATTTCTAACCTTCATTCAGATCAAAATAAATCTCTAAATTTAAATATAACAAATTGGATTTTACCGCGTTTTATTTTGTCTGACGTTTTAACAAAACTGTTCCCAACAATTGTAATAAAATTGTCTTGAATTCTACTTTAAGGAGCATATAGAAATTCAATTTATTTTTGAAATGTGGTATCCATAAACACGAAACAACGAAAAAAATTTCACTGAATTATAATAGATGGTGTATGTAAATACATTATATACAAAAATATAAAATAACAAATTTGATTATGCAAAAAAAGGGCACAAAGAGCAAAAATCTCACACAAATGGTTGGAGAAATTCAGGGCTATCGGCAATTCCGAGGGGAAAAAATTCCCCCCGAACATTTTTTGTTCCATGGAAAATATTTCTCGTATCTTGAATCTCCATTGAAATTTATTACCCCCGGAATTTTTGAAGTTATATTCGAAGGCGTTGACAGTTCGCGACCTTAGGACAACAAGGTTCTAACTGACATTTTTACCAAAAATGAGTTATATATTGCATCGTACTAAAAATGCTATGCTCTTTCGATCCCTGTATTCCGTTCTTGGCTATCTTCTATGGTTTCTTAAATAATTGATAAAAATGCAGTCAACAAGGTCCTATCTACACATATTTAATTTGATTTTAAGTTCACAAAGTTCTATCAGCCACATAGAACCATGCGTCCTTAGAAAAAAATTTTAATTTTGCAGATAGAACCTTGTTGCAGTTTTAATTGTAGATAGAACCTTTTTGCTCCAGAAATTATTAAAATATGCTACCGTTAGAATCGAGTCTTTCTTGATAATTTTGTCAAATTTGAATTCATATGCGTGAACTCAAAGTGGTATCGAATGTTATTTGGTGGAAAAAATCATTGCACGAAGTCCTATTTGGTAAAAGTGATAAAAATTATTTGTTTTAAGCTATACGTTTAATATCTGGATGTAAGTAAAACAATTTCCGGTAATTAGGATTTTTATAACACTGTTCTTGTTAGTGTATTAGCCTGTTTGAACAAATCTATGATGGATTCGCAAATACTTGCTCTTGAAGATGGAGACATTATAAATGTTGATAATATATCGGTGTTTATTGAGGACTACATTATGTTGGGACCTGAAGTTGATGAAATAAACCAGGATGCAGAAGATCATCTCTTGCAACAAGAAGGTAATTCTGAAAAAAATAATGTAGGGCTAGAAGTAAACCAAGTGGATGTAAATGATCTGAGCCCTAAGAAACAAGTTAAAACATTAACACATAAACGGTTACTTAATGAAAAAACATGGAAAAGAAACGTTAGGCAGAGAAAATTTCAAGCAGGGGAGGCATATATTAGTTCTCGAGGAAAAGCGGTACACAAGAAAGATATTAAGTCTACAAAGAACTGTCTCTTGCACTGCAAACTGCACTGTGAGCAAAAAGTGACAATATCAGAGCGCAAAGAACTCTTTGAATCTTTTTATTCCCTGGATAGAGATGGAAAAGCGAACTTTATACTCAAATCAACAACGAAAACAGAAACAAATAGAAAAGTAAACAAATCAATGTCTTCTCGTCGGAGTTTTACATTCGTGTATTTTGTCGAGTTATCCGGAAAAACAATCCAAGTATGCAAATCTTATTGGCTCGGAACATTTTCTATTTCTCAAAAATCAGTTTACAATGCCCATGCGGTCAAAAACAATGTGTCTGGTGTTGCTAAAAAGAGTGAAAGGGGTTTAAAATCATTTAAACGAATTCGTGACGAGAAGGTGTCTGAAGTAAAGGCACATATAACTTCTTTTCCGACAATAGAGTCACATTATTGCCGTGCAAAAACAAATAAGCTTTATCTAGAACCAAGCCTTGTACAAAAATGATGTCGAAGACCCCGTTAAGGAAAGCTTCTACAGGTGTATTTTTAATACAAACTTTAATTTGGATTTCCATCGACCCAAATCGGATAAATGTGGAAAGTGTGAGGCCTATTATGCTGCAGAAAAAGATAAGGCATTAACTGAAAACTTAACCAGAGATCATAAAGTTCATCTCGAACTGAAAAAGATGATGAGAGAGCAAAAGGTTCTGGATAAAGATTCAGGGATTCCTCTCCTTACATTTGATTTGCAAAACGTTATACCCTGTCCAAGAGCGGAAATTGGCCCAATGTTTTACAATTCAAAGTTGAACATATATAATTTGACTGCTCATTTGTCGACAACAAAAAAAAATTATTGTGCTACCAGTGTACTCGTATATGGACGGAGTACACTGGTGGTAGAAGTGGCAACGACATAGCGGCTGCATTAATTAAAATTTTTGAAAGAGTTTTTGAAGAAAACAATATAACAAAGCTTATTACTTGGTCCGATTCATGTGTTCCTCAAAACAAGAACTCTATAATGGCTCTTGCTGTACAGCATTTTATGAAGACTCACCCGGACATTGAAAGCATAACAATGAAGTACTCACTACCAGGACATTCAGCACTGCAGGAGGTGGATAATGCTCATTGCCAGATAGAGAAATATCTGTCTGTAAATGAATATTTCTCTCCTATGGGACTCATCAGACTGTTGAAAACAGTTAATACCCGAAAGCCGCTTGTAATAATGCAAATGCAACCATCGGATTTTAAGGACTTCGCCAGATATTCAAAAATTTGTTTTGACTACAAAAATATACCGTTTTCAAAACTTAAAATCCTAGAATTTACACAAGCTGAATTTGAAATCGGATTTTCTTCGAACTACGAATCGGAAAACATTACTTGTGTCGTAATAAGACGGATGACAACAAGACCACGCAAAGGTAAAGTTGTGGAACAACAAACACCAACTCTGCAGGAAGAGATTAAAAGCGTTCCATTGAAAGACGGTATCTCTAAGGAGAAAGAGAAGCACCTTCTATCTATGTTCAAGTACATGAGCTCTGCCGATAAGGCTTACTACAAAGTAATACTTAAACTAGGTATGATACACTTAAAAATACGTTTTAAAATTTACTAACAAGTAAAATTTCCTTCTTTTTCAAGATGATCAAACTTTACCAAGTCCAAAAAATTCGATTTGAAGAACAAAATATTATTATCTAACAATTAATAATATAATTTATAACCTAACTTAATTTAATTTTTTGTATATTTTTATTAAAAAGCTTTAAAAAAACACCGATATGTTTTAATATTTTTTTTATCGAATTATCAGTATCTTAATAAAATTGGCATATTCTTAACCCTAATGTCTAATATAACAAGGTTCTATCTGAACAAATATGTATCTTACAGTGAAACAAAGTTTTATAAGGCAGTTAGAACCTTGTTGTCCTACCTTTATGTACCCTATCGTTGAGCAACAAAGTTCTATCGATTTTTTAATCTTAAATAACTTAATAACTATTCAATATATTTTAAAAAAATTAATTGGAATAAATTTCTTAAAGCAATAAAATGTATATAATTAGGTGCACGTCTAGATTAAAATCAATTTGTAAAAATTATACAACATCAAATATTCAACCTCTGTTTTCTCGAAAGTGATGTGAGTGCAGTTAGAACCTTGTTGTCCTAAGGTCGCGAGTTGTCAATCGCAATTAATTCAATTATAATTTACGCTCGAATTTGAGGAGATTTTGGTAATACATATGTACATATAATTTTTTTAATAGAAATTTGTGTTAATGTTATTAATTTATCCTTATTTTATTATACTCGCGTTCGATTTAGTGAAGTGATACAAGGACCTCTTTGCAAAATAATATTGAACCCAAAAATAGTGCGCGATTTCTTACGACATTTTGAGAAAACATCTTTTTTGGGGGTTTTGGGGGTTCCAAGGATCTCCCTGTAACATAACCTTGAACACAGAAAGACTATGCGCTTTCTAATAAAATTTTGGAAAAATATCCTTTTTCCAGGTTTGAAGGACCTCTCAGTAAAATAACCTTTAACACATTTCTACCGTGCGGTTTCTAATTACATTTTGGAAAAAAATTATTTTTGCAGGATTAAAGGACCATTTTTGTTGTTGCAAGGACCTCTCAGCAAAATGACGTTCATTACAATTATACCGTGCGGTTTCTAATTACTTTTTGGAAAAAAATCCTTTTCCAGGATTAAAGGACCATTTTTGTTGTTGCAAGGACCTCTCAGCAAAATGACGTTCATCACAATTATAACATGCGGTTTCTAATTACATTTTGCAAAAGAGTCCTTTTCCCAGGATTAAAGAAAATTTTTTTTTGTTGCAAGGACCTCTCAGCAAAATGACGTTCATCACAATTATACCGTGCGGTTTCTAATCACATTTTGGAAAAAAATCCCTTTTCCAGGATTAAAGGACCATTTTTGTTGTTGCAAGGACCTCCTAGCAAAATGACGTTCATCACAATTATACCGTGCGGTTTCTAATTACATTTTGGAAAAAAATCCCTTTTCCAGGATTAAAGGACCATTTTGGTTGTTGCAAGGACCTCTCAGCAAAATGACGTTCATCACAATGATACCGTGCGGTTTCTAATTACATCTTGCAAAAAAGTCATTTTTCCAGGATTAAAGGACCATTTTTGTTGTTGCAAGGACCTCTCAGCAAAATGACGTTCATCACAATTATACCGTGCGATTTCTAATTACATTTTGGAAAAATATCCTTTTTCCAGGAATAAAGGACCATTTTTGTTGTTGCAAGGACCTCTTAGTAAAAGAACATACATAAATACATAATATGTACATATGTACATATATAAAATAGGGACAAAAGACTTAAAAGCAGTCAAAAGACTTACAGTTAAATGAATGAAGTCAAAAGACTTACTGACTGCAAAAAAAAAGACTTTAAAAGACTTACAACTAACTTAAAGAATGCAACAAGTCAAAAAGTACTGCATTCTTTTAACTTACCAATTACCAATTGACTGCTTTTTTTAACTGCCCATTCACAATCTTCAAAATGACTGCTGAATGTTGTTTTGTAAGTTAAAGTATTATGGTTAAGTTTAACTTACATTCAATTTTTTCAGTCATATGACTTAGACTTATCTGAATGCAGTACCAAAGTAATGCATTCATTCACAACTCTGCCAAATACCTCACCAATCCATCCACAATCGATTCCACACAGCGAATGTCCAGCATCGTATAACCGCCACCCGATGGTTGTTGACATAAGGTAATCAGGCGAGGGCGCGAACCATAAATACTGCCAGCCATCGGCGCATTGTTTATTCTTGGAATAAGTACAATGTCGCGCATACAGATCGCTATGGGTATTTCGGATGTGTGTGCCACACTCTACTTCGTTGGTACGTGTTTCGCAAAGGCATGCGCATTGTATCGAGTGCTTGATACTCTGCTCCCGTGGGACCTCTAATCTTCTAATTTGGATGACGGTGCAAAAGGGGTTGGCGACTGCGGACTTCTTGCGAGAAACAAATTGGTTTCTCGGGGAGATATTCTTTAACCTCGCAGCGGTGCAGTCTTGTTATTACCTCGTACGGTGTTGTCTTTTCGTCATCTCGCAGCGGTTCGGTACTAGTGCGCAACTTATACGTATTGAATCAAATATAAAATATAATTGTAATCCCCATACTGTAATTAATCTTAAGTAATCATAAAAATAAAGATTTATAAGCTTCAAGTAACTTTGATGTTGTGTCTCTCTGATTTCCGGACCATTCTTGTTCTTTAGATTTGCTCCCCTGTCGTCGGAGGAATAATTACCCGACAAACATCATGGCGTTGTACGTAGATGACATTATACTGGCATGCACGTTGGAGACATCAATGAAAGAGATCATCGCAAAGTTAACGGATCAAATCAAGGCGGATGATAGAAGGATGATGCAGGTGGCAATGGTGCGATGGTAGTGTATTCACTAAGTGATTGGCAGATCGTGCGTTTGAATCCCGACCAGGGCCATGATTTTTATAAATTGAATACACACAACAAAAACTAATCTCCCTAAAACAATTTAGGCGCCACCTGTTGAGAAAAAAAAATCCCATCGCACCAAACTTCTTTCCTATCCTTCTATTCTTTCAGTAAGTAGCACCCAAAAATAGGCAATGAATTGCTGGGAGCTACTTGCGCAACAAACTAAATGCCTGCGCTGTGGTTTTACCATTATAAGGGTACTGTGTCTCTACAGAAAAAAGAAATCCTTTAGCGCACGCAAATTATATATAAAAAAAAAAAAAACCTATAAAGTGCTACTTAGGAATGGAAATTGATCGAAAAGGACTACGAGGCGAGATAACTGTTCATCAAGCCAGTTACGTCGCCAAACTGCTGCAAAGTTGGAACATGCAGAAATGAAAAGGAGCATTTACACTACTTCCCTGTGGAACAACTCTCCATAAATGCGAAAAAATTGCTGGTCGGCCGTCAATGTGAAAGAGTATCAGGCTTTAATCGGACTTTCCTATCTAGCCATAATATCTAGGCCAGATATAGCTCACACGGTATCAAAGTTTTCACAATTTCACAGCCGTCCACACCAAGAACATTTTACGGCAGCAAAGCATGTTCTTCGTTATTTGAAAACTTATCCGAAGCGTATGTTGACTTATAAATCACTTAATTCAAATCTTATTTGCTTCACAGATGCCGATTGGGGGTCAAACGTGGTGGATCGGAAATCCTATAGTGGAAATCCTATAGTGGTTTTATTTTTGTCAAGTGCTCCGATTGCATGGGAATCGAAAAAACAGTCTATGGTTTCACTCAGTTCTATGGAAGCTGAATATATAGCCCTGTGCCAAGGGGCTAAAGAAGTCGTTTTTCATCGAAATATACTAAGTGAAATGAGCTTTGTGGATATTACCAAAGGAGCTACGGAAATCTATTGCGATAATCAAGCAGCCATTTTCGCTGTAAAAAATCCATCAACGAAATGTCAAAGCAAACATATAGACATAAAATACCATTATATCAGAGATGTAGTCTTAAGAAATGAAGTGGATATAAAGTTTGTACCAACGACAGATAATAAATCTGATATTCTAACAAAAAGCTTAAGTTTTAGAAAACATAAAGATTGCTGCGAATAGCTAAATATTCGTTTTGCCTAAATTTATAATTTTCATATAAATATATCATTTTGTCATAACTTATATTTTTTTTTTTTTTTTTTTTGTGTTGGGAATTTGCTGGAAGAAAAAATCATCGAAAGACATTGCAGAGCTAGTACGCGAGGGATGCTTCTGCAATAGTGAGAGACTTTAACCCACCTAAAAAAACACCCGGGGGACTGACATTCGCCATCCCGAATGAGATTGCACCTAGTCGACGACTAATCGGCAATTTGTTTTCGAACTACATATCTGTTGAATTTAACAGATAAATCCGCCGTTTGTCGGATTTCTACACTTTTTTCTTGTTTGAAATCAATACCTGATTTCTTAGCCCTAGCTAACTCTTATAGATCAAGAGGTCTTACCAGTCTCAATCTCCTGATTGCATTGTCATTATTTAATAGTTCTGTTATTTCTATATTTACGTGGTTGAGAAGCCTACTTCTATGCCTTTGAGCAACTTTCTTAACTTCATCTTCAACCATTTCAACATTTAGATCTTTATGCAGATCGGCATTGCGTATGTACCAATGTGCATTAACTATGTTCCTTAGTACTTTATTTTGGAAAACCTGAATTGTTTGTAAATTTGTTTGGCATGTGCATGCCCACAACTGGAGCCCGTAGGTCCATACTGGTTTCAGAACTTGCGTGTATAGCAATAACTTGTTGTAGTTAGACAGGGATGAGAATCTCCCTATACATTTTACTGTATCGCATGTTCAACTCATCTTTTTTTTTCTTTACGTGCGATTTCCAACGCAGTTTAGCGTCTATAGACATGCCTAGATATTTGGCTGTGTTTCAATATTCCACTACATTGTTGTTAATGTAGACTGGAATGTGTGGTACGTTTTTATACGTAAAATTAATATGGACTGACTTAAGTTCATTTAATCTAATCTGCCATTTCTTAGTCCATTCTGAAATATTGTTTATTGCTGTTTGAAGCTTTTTTGTTGCTATTTCGACAGTTGCTCCCACAGCAAGGACAGCTGTGTCATCTGCAAAAGTAGCTATGGTAGTTTCTTCATTTTCAGGAAGATCGCTAGTGAAAAGTAGGTATAGAACTGGACCTAACACACTGCCTTGTGGTACACCAGCTTTAATCTCTCTTAATGTTGAGTACTCTGCTTCTTGTTTAATTCTGAAGAATCTATCTGATATATAAGACTCCAGAATGGTCGCATACTGCTTCGGCAGTTGCTTTTGTAGTTTGTGTATCAGTCCTTTATGCCAGACTTTATCGAAAGCTTGTGCTATATCAAGAAATACTGTAGAGCACACATTTTTCTCTTCAAATGCTTTTTCGATTCTATCTGTGATTCTATGCACCTGATCAATTGTAGAGTGCTTATTTCTAAATCCAAATTTGTGAATTGGGACTAGCGATTTTTCATCTATTATTTTTTGTAGACGTTTTACCAGCACTTTTTCGAATAACTTGGACAACATTGGTAGAATAGATATTGGGCGATATGAGGTAACTTCGTTAGGTGGTTTGAATGGTTTAGGTATCATTATTACCTCCGCGACTTTCCACATGCTTGGCACATATCTTAATTTAAATGCAGCATTAATAATCCGCGCTAGTTTTTTTTTTAAACATTTTCGTGGAAATTGCTTCAAAATTTCTCCTGTAATTAAATCAAACCCTGGGGCCTTTTTTTATATATTTATGCTTTCTTTAATTTCGTTGGCAAGTTCATTAGCTGTTACCGGCCGAATAGGTCTATCTTCTTCGCACCTTATTTCGAGTCCTTGATAACCTTTATCTTCATAAGGTTTGAATACGTCTTCAAGATACTCAGCGAAAGTGTTTGCTTTCTCTTGGTTGCTTTTCGCCCAGTTACCTTCTCTGGTTTTTACTGGCGAAATGTGAGCTATTATCCTGTTCATTTTCTTCGTTGCCTTCCAGAGCGAGTAGTCGGTACTAGCATCATTTGTAAGACTTGTGAGGTAAGTTTTCAAAAACTCATTTGTAGCGAGCGCCTTGGAAGAATTGCTCAATAAATTTCTTCAACATTTTATGTTTACTGCCCAGAATAAACTTTAAAGTTCTAATTCGCATTTAATGAGCGTGGATGGTAATGCCTACCGTGTAGAGAACACGCGTGAGCCGCTGTACGAATCCTGCTAAATATTTTTACACCACACTTCATCCATAGAAATCCGCGCTAGAAAATCAGGGGTATAAAAGCCGTGGACCGCATGGATTAAGGCCTTTTTTTTTGTGGAAAATTTTCTAAAAATTTAACGAGTGAGATAAATTAATATAAGAGTGATTGATAAAATTCAATTAAAACAGTCAACAAGTGATTGACATAAAATTAATACAAGGCAACGATTACTTCACCGAACGAGTGAAAATCACCAACAGCTAATAAAAAGGGAAAGGGAAAAGAAAATCCAACTTATAGATTGGTTGCACGTGCGATTCACCTAAGTACATAATTACGTACTCGCGTGGACCTAATGAGCCACGAAGACGGAGGTTCACCACAAGGGAATCGTGAGGCAACAAATACATCACGCAGAACTCCATTAGCTGTGCGACAAACATATATAATAACCTATAAAGGCAGATCAAGTCAACATTCACCAATAGAACCTGCTGCACTGTGCAGTCATTGCATACGAGCGCGGCACAGTCCGCCAAAAGTGACTCAATCTCTCAGCGCTGAATAGTTTCTCCGTTCAATCGAGCTCCGTAGCTTCAACCGTCATCACATGCCACGTTCGCCCCAGCACCAAGTAAAAACACCAAAGTCACCGCACCAGTGACCATCCCGCTCAGGGTCAAGCAGCAGCAAGTTTGCAGACGTATATGATAGGACATTCATTGGACTACAGAGACGTTTTCATTTTTTATTTCTCTTAAATTTTTTTTGTATAAATTTTATAACAAACATCTTATTTTCATTTACATATATTACATATATTACGGTACAATAGCCCTAAATTATAAGTAGGTAAGCGGTTATACGAATAATAATAGCGAAACGATTTGCCAATCATTGGTTCTAACCTTAATAAATTTTCTTTCACAACAGTTGGTAGCAGCTACAGAACCGAAGTGCGCACATCAGGTCTGCAGTCAGCGAAAATCAGTGAATATCGTCAGAATGGATTAATTAACAGCTCGATAATGGAGCTAAACTGTAAGTTTTGTTTGGCATTTCGTTAACATATTCATTCCCTATTCATTGCCTATTATATCTAAATTGCATTTGAAATCTAAATAGTAAATTGATCTAAAGTAATTTATTTTTATTGATACATTCATAATACTACATTTAATACAAATTAAACGCAATGATCCTATCAGATTAGGTACTTACATACCTATAGCTACCTAAATTTAATTTTCCTATTTGAAACATATAATAATAATACATATCTGAATTCAGTAGTTGCAGAGTGCACTACTTATAAACATATATATTCCATTACTTGCCGTTAAAACCACATATTGTGATAAGGCGCGAACATAACTCCCTGAGTAAATTAAAGACATTTCAGTTTTTGCTCAAACTCAGATTATATCAAAACAAAAAAAAAGTTATATATACCTAATCAGAATTCTGTAAAATAATATCCATGTACCGTAGAAGTTCAACAACTCTCTTTAAATCATTCCGATTCAAAATTACATTGGTGAACTTCATTTTAAGTTATATCTTATCTTAATAAATTTTCCATTTTATAATGATTCCTAAACCGAATTTCTGTTTTTAATATGGATTGAATTCTTTCGAATTGGCTAAAGGGGTGATGAATTGGAGGTAATGGAATCAAAAAGGTGAGAGTGTGAGCTTCTTTGTGGGAAGTGATTTGTGACTATCGATAAATATGCAACAGGCAACAGATAGTCAAGGAGACATGATGATAGTCATGTACTTGGGTGGGCCAGCCTGAAAGGCGAGTTCGTTATATAACTAACGATGACCTTCGCTGATTGTCATCAACACCTGACAAAACTTCTCTTTCGCGTAAAAACTAATTGGTGCTCTTAATCGAAATAGTTTGTTATCTCTTTATTTGTTTTTTTTTTGATGTACTCCCCTAAGGATATACATGACTCATGACGCGGTAGGGCACGAAACAGGTTAATTTAATATACCACCAATACAACCAGGTGAAAAAGGCACGATAATTATTTGTAGGCAGGTTAGTAGCAGTGAACCCCTCCCCCCCCCCCCCCCCCCCCCATCCGACGAGCTGTCGCCGTGCGACCACCAGCGTGCCCTCTTTGCTACGGGGATAAATAATACCTTAACAACACCCCCCCTTTCCTATACATTATTGAATTCTCTTACAGATTTTCTGAGCTTATAATTTAAGTTGTTCAGTGTGGTCTTGTCGCTTGGCGCCATTGTCTGTTACCAGCGTTTTCTAGCTTTCCGCTTTTCTGTAATAATTTCACATATTTCGGGAGGATAAGAGTTTTGTTTGATCTTTTTTGTTGTTTTGGGAGTGGCAGCCCACGTAGCTTTTTGTATTCTGGGCGTCAATATTTGGACTGCTTCTTCTAGTTGATCTTCTGTTTGAATAGCTGGTGATAGTTGGATACTTTCTTCCAACTTCTGTCTGAAGTAGTTCCAATCAGTCAGTCTATTTACTAGTTTTGGGCTATGGTCTTTTAATATTATTTTATCGCTAAGTGTTAAGAGTATAGAGGAATGATCTGATTGAAGATCAGGTCCTTCCTCTATGCTTATTTTATTTGAAGATATATTTTTTGATAGAAAGAAGTCGATAAGATCTGTGGTTTTATTTCTATCTGTTGGCCAATAGGTAGGTTTTCCCGTTGAGTGATATTTGGCGCCATCTTCTTTAATTGCTTCATATAGTTCTCTGCCTCTAGTATTAGTTAATCTAGATCCCCAATACTTATTTTTGGCGTTAAAATCCCCTCCCGCGATTAATCTATTGTGAAATATGCGGAAAAGACTTTTAAAATCATTTTTCTTTAGTCTATAGCTAGGAGAGCAGTATACTGCTGCAACAGATATTTGTCCACTGCTCGTTTCTACACATATGGAAATTCCTTGGATGGCACATGATTGGAATTTTGCTTCTATATGGTGTTTTATTGTATTCTTTATTAACACTGCGATCCCACTGCACAGTTATAAGGATGTGGGGAGTGATTGTAGAATGCATATCCTTGCAGTTTAAAGTCAGTAATCAATTTAAAGTGCGTCTCTGAAATGAGACATATATCTATCTGGTGTATGTCAAGACTCACTTGCATCTCGTCCTTGCGACTCTCGATACCATTAGCATTCCATTCAAGAATTTTTATTTTATTCATCATGTCTGTCTTTTGGTAACAGCTCTTTTGTTGCTGTTTTGTCTCTCTAACAACAATATTCTATCTAATATCGTTTTATTCGATTTTTCCATTGAGCCAATCCTGTTTAGGATTTGTTTCATGAGTTTTTCCATGCCAGTGTTTGGCTCTACTTTGCGTTTTACCGTTTTATCTGCTGGTATTTGAGTATTTATTGATGCTGCCTGAGCATATGTCATTTTTGGACCAGCCGTCTTTTGTCTCGGGACCTTTTTTGAATATCGCTTGGTCTTTAGGCTTTTCTTTCTGTGGGCTCTTTTGCAAGTCCTTTTTAACTGTTTGCTCATCCTTATTTGAGTGTTTTTGTGTTTTCTTTTGCTTTTCGTCCCTTGCAAGTTTTATTTCTTTTGCAACTAAACAATCTCTGTAGCTAGCAGGATGGTTTTCATTGCAGTTTGCACATTTAGGATGTTCATCCTCATTCTTCTTACATTCTTTAGTGTGCTGACTTCCTGCACATTTAACACATCTTTGATTTGAGTTGCAGTATCTATGTGTAACTTGCATCCCAAGTATGTTTTTTATTTCATATATTTTTTTTCTTATCCTCGTCATGCTCGAAGCTGAGTGTAAAAATTAGTAGCGGTTCTTTGCTTTTAAATTTAAGCATATTTACAACTTCCAAGATTTTAAAGCCTCTGTCTTTTAACTCTTTTTTTATGCTTTCGAGTGAGCATGAGTAATGCAGTCTTTCACTACCACCTTCATTGGTCTGGTTTGCTTATTTTCATAAGAATACCATTGTACTCGTACTTTTTTTTTGGTTCAGTATTTTAGTGAGGCTTCTGTATCCCTCTTCTTCAACCACATTGATTTTGATGTCATTTTTGTTTATTAGCGCTGTACTAGCTTTAATTTTATTTTCCTTCAATACTTTAGCCAAGCCTTCGTACTTATTTACTTGCAGCGCGATAATTGGTGGGGGCTTGGTTGGATTTTGTGTTTTATTTTCTTTGTTTGAAGCATACACAGTGACTGTGCAGCTTTCTTTTGTTGGTGAGATTTTTGGGGGCGCACTCATTTTGGGTTTTTTTATTTTTATTCCCCTTGTAACAATGTCCTTCTGTCTCTTTTCTTAGTTCTTCCTCGTCTGTTGAGAACTCGGCAGGTTGGACATTTACTTTTTTCTGGTTGTTGACCTCTTTTCTCAACAATTGCAACTGTTGCTTCAGATTATTTGTCTCCTTAAGCAGTGTCTCATTGAGTTGCTTAAACCCATCTCTTTCATCGCAGGCTTTTAAATATTTAGCCTTCAATGTTTCATTTTGTTCTTCTTTTTTAGATGGGGGTGTTCTCTCTATATACAATACATGCTTTGAAAGTTTTTGGTTGTTATTTTGATAAATTTTGATAACGCATTTGGGTTGAGGAAGGGTTTATAAGTATCAGTTTATATAATAACGTAAAGTGGCAACCCTAATGCTTTTATATATTGTCATTTTTATATACCACATGATATACTTAATCGCGTCGCTGTCGCGATCAAATAAAAAAAACAAATATCGACTGTCTGGGAATATCAACTGAACAATTTTATTGAAATCAATTTTTCTTTTATACATTTATTTCTTTCTTGGCTAATTTCTTAGAATTAACAATCTTGAGAGAGTCAGCAAAATGAAATTACAAATTATTTATTTAATGTTGATCGGCAATAATTACAATTGGGTTGTCTTTTAAATTTCCAAGAATTATAATATTTCCAATTTGCTTACTATTTTTATTCTCTGTGGAAGGGAATGTGGATACGGAGTGTGTGTATGGGTGAACGTGGGAACGTTGTGTTAACTCCCCCCTTCTTAAGTATCTGCGTCTCGCAGATTAAAGTTGAGCTTAATGGGTTCAAAAGGAGAGATTGGAGGAGTAGTTTGAATGACCTTTCGTCCAGTTTGGCGTCTTAGGCAAAGGAGCAATGCTAAATTTAACGCTAGACTGATAAGCAGGATGGTTACATCAGAGCTTATCAAAAGTCCAGTATGAGATGACATATGAGAAAGTTTCTTCACATTTTCCAAGTGAAGTTTGTGAAGGTATTGAAGGTCCAATGTTATGTCACCTTCTGTAAGATTACTCTGTAATACAGGGGGTAGGAAGTGATAGGTTCTAGTTTCCCAATTTGTATACTTAGTATTGGCTATTTCGATAGATTCATTATGAAAGTTTATTAAGAATGTGCCGTTAAGGCTTTTATTGGTCCTACCGTAAGTGAGGTTTCCTAAGTAATTAGTTACGAATAATGTGCTTTCGTTTATAAGTTCGACAATAGGTTTGTTTCGGAATTGGAAGTCGCATGTCGCTTCTTCACCGTTTAACAGTTTAAGTGTACAGTCATTAGGAGTCAATTTTTGAAGTTGACTTCTTTTACAGATCGTTTCGTCTTGAATTTCAATGCACTTTTCTTTAATGTCAAACTTTATTGATTGCGAAATAAAGAGGTTAGAGAAGTTAAGATACACTCTTTTGTTATTTTGTACAGTTGACCGAACTATAATATTGTTAAATACTGCCTCGTCTGTTTGCGGCAAACAAATTAAGTACAAGAGAAGTGAATCTTTGACTAGCATCATAGGTTTAGAGTATTCAATGGCTTGTAGCTCATTTTTGAATGGAAGTGTTTCTGTTCTTGATAGTATGTCAGCAATATCAGTTTTACTTAATAAATTTGCCAGCACTATTTCTCCGACCTCTTCTTTTAATAAGCTAAGCTTGTTGTAAAGTATTTGTTCATATTTCCCTGTATGGTTAGTATTAATTTCCTCAATAATATTGTATTTATCTATCAAGATGTCATTTACTTTAATGAAATGTTGGTTTATGCTGTATTGTTTATTATTATTATTAATAAGTTCGTTGTTTTTTGCAAGAATGTTGTCCCAATCTGTTGCGTCTGGATTACCGGGTAGCCATTTCCAGGCGGATCCTATCCAGTTTATTGATCTTGTTTTCCTTAGTCTTTTTACCTGGAGTTGCCCCATTAGGCTCTCAATTTTTGAAAGTTGAAGTTCCAATTGGGGTAAGTAAGCACTTGTTTTAGGGATGTTATGCTCTATGTCTGATTTGATGTTGTCCATTATTTTTTCATAGCTGGCGAGATTTATTACGTGTATGATTTTATAGTTTCCATTGATTATTCTGCCTGTTCCTTGCTTTACTGCGATAAGCGGGCTCGTGTATTCGTAGATGTTGACTATTGCTTCTGTTAAGAATGTGCCGTTAAGGCTTTTATTGGTCCTACCGTAAGTGAGGTTTCCTAAGTAATTAGTTACGAATAATGTGCTTTCGTTTATAAGTTCGACAATAGGTTTGTTTCGGAATTGGAAGTCGCATGTCGCTTCTTCACCGTTTAACAGTTTAAGTGTACAGTCATTAGGAGTCAATTTTTGAAGTTGACTTCTTTTACAGATCGTTTCGTCTTGAATTTCAATGCACTTTTCTTTAATGTCAAACTTTATTGATTGCGAAATAAAGAGGTTAGAGAAGTTAAGATACACTCTTTTGTTATTTTGTACAGTTGATCGAACTATAATATTGTTAAATACTGCCTCGTCTGTTTGCGGCAAACAAATTAAGTACAAGAGAAGTGAATCTTTGACTAGCATCATAGGTTTAGAGTATTCAATGGCTTGTAGCTCATTTTTGAATGGAAGTGTTTCTGTTCTTGATAGTATGTCAGCAATATCAGTTTTACTTAATAAATTTGAGTTGACGATACCTTTTTTTTTGCTAGTTGACCTGCCAGCACTATTTCTCCGACCTCTTCTTTTAATAAGCTAAGCTTGTTGTAAAGTATTTGTTCATATTTCCCTGTATGGTTAGTATTAATTTCCTCAATAATATTGTATTTATCTATCAAGATGTCATTTACTTTAATGAAATGTTGGTTTATGCTGTATTGTTTATTATTATTATTAATAAGTTCGTTGTTTTTTGCAAGAATGTTGTCCCAATCTGTTGCGTCTGGATTACCGGGTAGCCATTTCCAGGCGGATCCTATCCAGTTTATTGATCTTGTTTTCCTTAGTCTTTTTACCTGGAGTTGCCCCATTAGGCTCTCAATTTTTGAAAGTTGAAGTTCCAATTGGGGTAAGCAAGCACTTGTTTTAGGGATGTTATGCTCTATGTCTGATTTGATGTTGTCCATTATTTTTTCATAGCTGGCGAGATTTATTACGTGTATGATTTTATAGTTTCCATTGATTATTCTGCCTGTTCCTTGCTTTACTGCGATAAGCGGGCTCGTGTATTCGTAGATGTTGACTATTGTGAGGTTTCCTAAGTAATTAGTTACGAATAATGTGCTTTCGTTTATAAGTTCGACAATAGGTTTGTTTCGGAATTGGAAGTCGCATGTCGCTTCTTCACCGTTTAACAGTTTAAGTGTACAGTCATTAGGAGTCAATTTTTGAAGTTGACTTCTTTTACAGATCGTTTCGTCTTGAATTTCAATGCACTTTTCTTTAATGTCAAACTTTATTGATTGCGAAATAAAGAGGTTAGAGAAGTTAAGATACACTCTTTTGTTATTTTGTACAGTTGATCGAACTATAATATTGTTAAATACTGCCTCGTCTGTTTGCGGCAAACAAATTAAGTACAAGAGAAGTGAATCTTTGACTAGTTGATATTTAGTCTGAAATAAGGGGTGTGTTTTTAAGATGTGACTTATGTATTTTCCTTCCGCTTGTTGCAGATATAGTGATATTGTTATCTAGCCCTACTATTTCTTTGTGGAATATTGGTTTTTCTTTTCCTTTAATTTGCGTGTCCCTCTTGTAAACAATTTCCGTTGGGTACGACGGAATTGGAGTGGGTTGTAGTTCGGATTTGAGAGGGTGTCTATCGTATTTGCTGGAACAGCAAACATCACATGAATTTGCAAATTTTTTTACTAATTTTGTCATTTGGGGAAAATAATACTTCTCTAATATTTGTTCCTTGTTTTCCTTATAATTTCTGTGTGCACGTCTGTGTTCATCCTGTATTATTTTAAATTTATTTTCTTATATGTATGTACCTATGACTACCCTTTGTGTGATTCTTATTTTCTAACGTTCAAAAGAATTCCTGTATATATCTTGCAAAAGTGGGATGTATTGTTCTGGAATCTTAATGCCATTCAATACGTTTGGCTTCAGTTTCTCCTTCAGAATAGTTGTTAGGCTGTTATAGTCGAAGTATATATATATAGGTATTTGGGGTGTGGTTCTTCGTGGCAAATCATATTTTTGCCTTCAGAAAAGATGAGTTAGTTCTTGAAAACATTCAAAGGGGCTTCGCAATGGGGAATGAGATCACTGCCGTCTTTCTCGGCACTGTGTTGGGTGCTAGATGATGATAGAACGTTGACCTCGGTAGGGAGTCGTGAGAGGGCGTCGGCGACCACATTTGTTTTACCTGGCTTGTAGACTAAGAAATAATTAATTTCCTCAATTCTCGCCTTCCATCTCTTAAGCTTAGCATTGTTGTTCCGGTTGCTTAGAGCAAAGGTTAATGGCTGATGGTCTGTGAGAATTTTAATGCTTTTCGCACCGTAAAGGTATGTTCTGAGCTTATCGAGGGACCATACTATCGTTAGCATTTCCTTCTCGATTGTAGAGTAGTTTTCCTCCGTTTTGGTTAGAGATCGAGAAATAAATGTTATAGGCTTGTCCTTACCCATTTCACCTTGCGACAAGACCGCTCAAAAGGCAAGATTAGATGCATCGGTTGTGAGAATAAATGGTATGTTGAAATTTGGAAAGATTAAAATGTCAGATGACATTAGCATTTCTTTTAGATCTTTAAATGCTTTCCGGGCTTGGTCATCAAGATGGATTTCTATCTTTTTTGATTGACTGGCCTTTATCTGGGCCTTTAGTCCTCTGGTTATATTATTGCCGACGGCTTTGTTATATGAGCAAAGTCTTTGATAAATTTCCTGTAATATGATGCTAGACCCAGGAAGCTTTTAAGGTCTTTGAGATTCTGAGGTGGTGGAATTTTTTGAATTGCAGATATTTTCTCGGGGTCTGCGCGAATTCCTTCTTGGGTAATTATATAACCTAGAAAATCCACTCTAGTTCTCAAAAATTTAGATTTTTCTAAATTAACCCTTAAATTAGCTTTTTCGAGGAGTGAAAGAACCTCGTCGATATTTTTAACATGTTCTTTTTTGTTTTTTCCGAAGATGATTATATCGTCTATATAGACGTAGCACGTTTTCCCTATAAGGGGTTTTAAAACGTCGTTAATCATTCGTTGGAAAATAGCGGGCGCATTTTTAAGCCCGAATGGCAACCGAGTGAACTCGTCAAGTGTTGTGAAATATTTACACTCTCCCAAGCTTGCCAGAGTGTTCGTTATATCTGGTATGGGGTATGCATCAGGGATTGTTACTGAATTTAGCCGTTTGAAATCAATGACTAATCTATATTGTTTTTCGCCTGCTGCGTTAGCCTTTTTTGGAACTATCCAAAGTGGCGAGATATAAGGGCTTTTAGATGGTCTAATAACGCCATCTGCAAGCATTTTCTCTATTTGCGTTTCAACTTCTGCCCTTAAATTGGCAGGATAGGGATAGGATTTAGTATAGATTGGCTCTTAGGATGTGGTTCTGATTTCTGCTAGGACGTTAGTGTCTGCAATACCACTATCGGAAATATTTCCAAACAATTCGTGGTGTTTGGCAAGCATTTCTAGAACATCAGTGTCTATGTCAGAATTAATGTAAATGTTAACTTGTTTTGATTCTTTTTGAAAAAGGTGTATTTTAATGTTGGGGCTTATGGTAAGAATATTATTCTTCCTGTCGATGACAGCTTCTAATTCCTTAAGAGTGTCATCGCCTATGATTCCATCGAATAAAGTCAGTCTTGGGAGGACATAAAAATTGACTGGTGTATTGTTTCCTATACTTCTGAAAAATGGACCAGTCAGTTTTCGAGTGATTTCCAGTTGTCCACCGGCGGATTGTATTTTGAATGGTGTGTCTAATGGTTTACTGTTGGTTGCGATATTCTCGGATATGAAATTTTTGTTAGCTCCTGTGTAGATTAAGAATTTTAATATTTTTCCGCCTTTAGTTACGTACTCTAGGTATGGTACGCTAGAGAGGCTTCCGTCATAAAATTTGCTTCACCACAACAGTCTTCATTACTTTCTTCCTCATAGCCTGTTTCTTGGTAGGCCTAGAAGTATTCCTCGTTGAGTGGTTCCTCTTGGTTGTTTCCCGATTCCTCGATGGTATCGGTTGCAAAGAGGCGCTGCTGTTTCCGTGGTAAATTCTCTGAATCGTTATATCTACGCTGCACAAGGTTATTTGCAGGTCGATTCATGTAATTCACCTGTCGTGTTTGGGTTGATTGATCTGTTTCCATTGGTGGAGGGGGTTTAGGATTTGTTGGCCTGGGGGGCGGTATGCTACTCCAGCTGGGTTTCGGCTGGGTAAAGCGAGGAATGTTGTACATTTGATTTCGCTCTTGCGGCGTAATTTGCCTATGTAGCGCATTTTGTCTCGTTGGGTATCTTGGAGAAAACATTTGGTTTATTGGTGCAGTGACTGTATTATTTATGTCTCTGCGGTGGATAGAAAAGTTTCTGAAGTTTAGGTTTTGAAATTCCAAATATGAGGTATAAGCCTCAGGGAGTGTTTGTGGTTTTTGTACAATGAGCATTCTAGAGACATCTCCGTTGAGACCTCTACCAAAAATATCTAATGCTCTGTTTCTGTAGTTTGCTGTTAGGGCGTTAATCGTTTCCTGAGAGTACTCTTCAGTTTTTATCTTGTTAATAAGGAGTGATAATTGATGATTTACTTTTGCATAAAATTCGTCAAGACTTTTATTGGCTTGACTCATACTATTGAGTTCGTGCTCTAACGTACGAACATCGCGTTTATCGGCGTAATGTAGTGATAAACATTTTTATATTGTGAGTCAGTCTTCATCAAATATATTGTAAGATATGAGGTCGGCGTTGCCCGGGCCTCTAATTTTCTGGCGAATGTTCTGCAGTATAGCCCTATAAATGGGTTTGCTTTTGACTATTTCGTAGTCTTTGAGTATGGACTCCACATTGTATACCCATGAAATGTATTCGACTGCGTTGCCGTCAAAAATTTGTAAATCTTTGACACAGTCAGGGAGTTTTTTGATATCGTTAAGATCTTCTTTCGTTCTAGGGGTTGCAAGAATATGTGAGATGGGTTGGGGTGGGCGAACCCTACATTCTAGTTGTTGTATGCGATTGCTTATTAGCTTGGATTGTTCGATCTGGGCATTAATTGCTCCAATTAGTTGTGTTGACGAAGATGACGTCACCACATACCCGAATGATGAAACGCACCCACGCAAAAAAGGGAAATTATGACACGAATTGTCAATGTCAATATTGTATATAAAGAGGGTCACTGACCAAATAAAACACAGTCTTTATAACGTTTCAAAATACAGTGGTTTCATTTTATTCCGAATTGCAGTTATTCGTTCACAGTTTTTAGTTGCTAACACGAACATTTTTGGTCACTTCAAACCGGATTTTTATAAATCGCATCATAAAGTTAACTTTAAATTCATTGATCTGTAATCGCGTTTTGTTTACATACATACGTACATACGTATATATCACGTACAATCACGTACAATCAATTTGTGCAAATAAAACTCAAAATTTAGAACAACACAGGCTGGACATAGTTGGAACTGGAGGTGAAAAGTTGATTCCTAGGATCTGGACATAAAGTTGCTGCATATACCAAATACTGTGTGCTGTGTGTACGTCTTCAACTGGAAGGATTCTCAAGTGAGTACGTTCATTGTACTAAATAACCTTTAAAGTAGAGTGTGTTACATACATATATTTAATAAATATGAAACCAAATAAACTTACACGAGTGTTGACGCAATTGGAAAAAGATGTTTCAAACTTTGCTAAAAGGGGGTTTAGCACTCGTACTGCCAATTATTTGTCTGGTCGTCTGTCCTTATTGGAGAAATCCATGGAATCAGCAGAGAGTGTCTATGAGTTGTGCATAGGGTCAGTGTCGGATGGTGATGAGGACAAATGCTGCGAAATAGAGGAGGCGTACGAGAAGTTTCGTGAGCTATATTTTGAATATCGGGCGGATTTGTTAGATGCAATGGATAAAGTTAAGGTGAAGGAAACGAAGGAAGATGTCAACGAAAACCATTTAAACAATACTGTAGGATCTCACAATGCAGATATTCATTTGAAAAATATCCCTGTACCTGTTTTCTCTGGTAGTTATGAGTCTTGGCGAGGTTTCCGAGATTTATTTATTTCGTTGGTCCATCATAATGCGTCTCTGTCTGAAATTCAGAAATTGCGTTATTTAAAAACTAGTGTGTCAGGTGAAGCCGATTAAATTTTGTCACACTTACCCATTGCTAATGGCAATTATTCAAAGGCGTGGGCTATTTTACAGGACAGGTATGATCACCAACGATTTCTGGTCAATACACAGCTGAAATGCTTCTTCAATCAGCCGTCCATAACCCAAGAACGGTCCGAGGCAATCAAGGAGTTGTTGGATACATCTACCGAAATAGTTCACAGCTTGAAAAGTTTCAATGTTCCGGTTCAACACTGGGATGCGGTGTTAGTATACGTGCTGCTGCAAAAACTGCCTTAGAAAACACAGCAGCTTTTTGAGGAGAAACTAGGTTCAAAGGACAACGCCAAGGATCTACCCGCCTTTTCAGAATTCAAGCAGTTTCTGGAAACAAGATTCCGTACATTAGAGGCAGTGGTATACCAGCATGTTCGACCATCATCCGAACCGTTGAAGAAGTTAGTGCAGCGCATTTCTTTTCATTCGCAGACCGATGCATCCAAATATTCGTGCAAGCTGTGCAATAAAGGTGCACATTCTCTTCGGCAGTGCGCTCGGTTCTTAAAAATGAGCATCCACGATCGGTGTCAAGCCATAGGTAGACTAGGGATGTGTAGAAACTGTCTCGCATATAGCCATTTTCCGATAGTTGTCTAAGTTCACATAGATGCCACTACTGTCAGCAGCCACACCATTCACACTTGCACATTTCGCCACATAATGCTCCACAGGTTGATTCTCAGTCCCATTCTCGTCCCTGTAATAAAAATCATGATGAAAACCCTTCGAAACCAATACCGTAGAACAATTTTCGTACCTCAGCTGTGAACCCCAATGCTCCGAGCTTCAAGCCCCATAATGTAGAACACTCGTCAGCTATTCAGCCGAATGCCCCGAATACTCATCGATCGATGGAAGATACACCTTGTTGCAGCAAGTCCATCAACACTTACCATTCTGTGCCACATGCGTCTACCCAGGTTATGCTGGCCACAGCTATGGTGAAGGTGAGCGGATCGTCAGGGAAGGTTGTTTCACTTCGGGCGCTGCTGGATTCTGGGTCTGAGGCTTCTTTCATTACGGAGTCAGCCTTCCAACTTTTACACTTGAAGCACAAATCAATTCATGTCGAGGTTTCCGGGTTAGGTTTGGTCAGCAGTGGCACATGTAGGAAGGCCGTTGACATCACCATCGGCTCTCACCACTCACCCTTCGAAATCTCCACACAAGCTCTTGTGTATAAGTCACTGTCTGGGCATATCCCGGCCCGGAGCCTCCCGTTTGTCAATTGAAGGCACCTCGAGGGCTTGAGCTTAGCCGACCCCTCCTTTTTTAAGCCAGCCAGAGTTGATTTGCTGTTGGGCAGCGAAGTATTAGCGGACATACTTTTGCCAGAACTGGTCCAACCCGATGATGCCGATTTGCCCGTGGCACAATGGACCCAACTCGGGTGGATTCTCTTTGGACGTGCACCTTTTTCGTCGCGACCTGTAAAGAGCTTTCATCAATCTCTCAACGTGGACATGCAAAAATTCTGTGAGTTAGAGGAAACTCCAGAAAATATCGCGTGTGAGCAGCATTTTTTAAAAAATGTCAAGCGTTTGGCAGACGGACGATGTGAAGTTGCACTTCCCTTCAAAGGAAATATACGTCCAATGCTGGGGCGGTCGAGAGATGGTGCTCTGCGGAGATTTCAGCAATTAGAAGGACGTCTATTAAAAAACAAACAGATGCATAGCGATTACTCGGCATGCATAGAAGACTATTTGCGGTTGGGACATATGACCGAAGTGGAGGATCCACGCGTTTTAGAGAACCCACCACACTATTTTCTGCCACACCACGCGGTTATGAAAGAGAGCAGTACGTCAACTAAGCTGAGAGTAGTTTTTGACGCTTCGTTTAGGACATCAGATGGGAAGTCACTTAACGATACGCTGATGGTGGGACCGACTCTTCAAAAGAACATCGTCGATGTCATCCTGAGGTGGAGGTTGTACAGGTACACTTTTACTGCAGACATCGAAAAAATCTACCAACTCATACTCTGCCGCAAAAATCCATGCGAAGTCCTTAAAACGTATCGGCTGAAAACGGTTACGTTTGGGACAGCGTCTGCTCCTTATTTGGCTATCCGCACACTCAACTGGCTAGCAGACGAAGCCCGTCATCAATATCCGCGAGCTGCGAAGATGATCTAGGAAGAGATGTATGTAGACGACCTGATCTCTGGAGCTGACACGAAACAAGAAGCGAAAAGAAAAAT
This sequence comes from Portevinia maculata, assembly GCA_949715645.1. Classification (NCBI taxonomy): domain Eukaryota; kingdom Metazoa; phylum Arthropoda; class Insecta; order Diptera; family Syrphidae; genus Portevinia; species Portevinia maculata. Next base: position 39,256,038 of record OX454528.1, read on the forward strand.
GAAGGAAGTAAAAGCAACACTTGAGTCAGCGGGACTCAATCTACGCAAGTGGGCATCTAATACAGATGACTTGATGCAGGACAGTCCCGCTCTTGATCGAGAGCTTAAGGTTTCACTACCTTCAGAAGGTTCCAGTCAACTGAAGACACTCGGAATACATTGGCTTCCCCAGACAGATAATCTGTTATATAGCTACACCCCACCAACTCATCCACAACCGACGAAGAGATCGATTCTATCAACCATAGCAAGGCTCTTTGATCCGATGGGATGGATTTCGCCATGCATTATAAAGGCTAAATGCTTTCTACAATAGCTATGGGTCAAGAAAGTGATGTGGGACGAACCCGTCGAGGAAGAGATCCTTAAAGACTGGAACACATTTTTTGAAGACCTTGAAGCAGTGAACAACATTCGTTTACCCCGCTGCGTTCATGCTGGTGGACGTTTCAACAACGTGGAGCTGCACGGATTTTGAGACGCGTCAGAAAAGGCCTTTGGAGTTGCGGTCTACATTAGCGTGCTGGATGAAGAAGGTAGGGTACACATGAGTCTGCTGCTGGCTAAGACTAGGGTGACTCCAGTCAAAGCGGTAAGCATCCCACGATTGGAACTAAGCGGCGCAGTCATTCTAGCGAAGCTTCTGAACCATGTCGCAAAGGCCCTTAATGTGACGGAGAGCAAGCTGCACGCATGGACCGATTCCACTATCAAGTTGGATCAAGCCGCCACCATCACGATGGGAAACATTTGTCGGGAACAGAGTCGGAGAGATTCAACGGCTGACACAGCCATCCATATGGAGACATATCCCAACCGAGCAGCATCCAGCAGATTTAGCGTCCCGAGGAGTAATGCCCTCGATGCTAATACCCGAGCTCTTATGGTGAAATGGACCATCGTTTCTGCACTCCTATTCGGATTTCAAGGTTCCACAGCAACCGACGAACTTGTCTACAGAGGAAGGCCAAAAACGGACACAAGTTCACCCAATCACGACAATACAAAACCCCATTATTCAGCTGATAGGTAGGGCTTCCAGTTTTCCAAAACTCGTCAGGACAGTGACTTATTGTTACAGGTTTGTTGAAAATTTCCGATTACACAATCCCAAGTTTTGCCGCTATATCCGAAGTCTGTAAAACGACGCCAATAAACGGATCAACACACCCTTTACGCCTGCTGAGCTACACAAAGCGACGGAAGCGCTGATTCGGATCGCACAAATCGAAATGTTTCCAGAAGACATCGCCAAGGCAAGAGGAATGGGAGCATTGTATCCATTTGTAGATGGGAACGGTATCATTCGTGTGGGCGGAAGACTCGGGCACGCCAACATACCCTATGATCAGCAACACCCAATGATAATAGATTCAAGAAACCAAATTGCAACCTTACTTATACGCGAATCACACGTCAGGATACTACACGGAGGTAGTCAGGTAATGATGGCACACTTAAGGCAGAAGTATTGGATTTTCCAACTGAAGAGGTCGGTCAAGAAATTCATTAACAACTGCACCACCTGTTACAGATTTCGGAGCAAGACCGCACATCAGCTAATGGGAGAGCTGCCAGCTGCCCGAGTTACGGTGTCAAAACCATTTACTCACACTGGCATCGACTACGCAGGGAATATAGAAATACGGGCCTGGAAAGGCAGAGGATCCAAGAGTCACAAGGGGTACCTGGCCATATTTATTTGTTTGGCCACGAAAGCTATACACCTCGAGGCAGTCAGCGATTTGACCACTCAAGTGTTTCTGGCAGCGTTTCGACGATTTGCGACACGGCGCGGAGTTGCGGCCCAAATGTATAGCGACTGTGGCACCAACTTTGTCGGAGCAGATGCAGAATTACTACGCCTAATGAAGAACGGAATTCAGGACTGGAAAGAAATCGCGAACGTCCTTGCAACTCAGGGAACAAAATGGAATTTCATTCCCCCAGCTTCACCCCACTTTGGAGGTTTGTGGGAAGCAGGAGTGAAGAGTGTTAAATTCCACTTAAAAAGTATTGTTGGCAATGAGACACTAACGTACGAGGAACTCACCATGCTTTTGTCTCAAATTGAAGCGTGTGTGAATTCGAGGCCCCTCTGTCCCCTTACAGAAGACCCAGAGGATTTCAGAGCATTGACACCAGCACGCTTCCTGATAGGAGAAACCCTATTTACAGTCCCTGAACCAGACCTGACCATAGGCAAACAAAATTACACCGACCGATGGAAAGCAATTCAGGCACATCTGCAAACGTTCTGGAAGCAGTGGCAGACAGAATACCTAAGCCGTCTACAACAGCGTCCAAAATGGTTGAAACCTCAGCCACAACTAAAGGTAGGAGACTTGGTGTTGATCAAGGATGAGCGCCTTCCCCCAGTGAAATGGTGTTTAGGCCGAATACAAGAAACATACCCAGGAGCCGACACCCTCGTACGGGTAGTAAAGGTGAAAACCCAACAAGGAGAATTCCGACGGACAATTAAAAAAACTCTGTATACTAGCAATAAACAATAGCACACAATAGCCCTTAATTTATATCTCCATATTTCAAACCCATTCAACAAAAAAAAAAATATATCAAATTAATAAAATTCCTACACATATAAAACGTACTAAAACTTTTCACCCTACTGTCTTCATACCAACTTTACTCAAACACACTCAACATAAGACATGAAATCACTCCATACTACGAGGGCGGGTCAATAAGTCCGTGACTTTTGGAATAAAACACAGATTTTTTGATAAATTTTTATTTTTATTTTTAACGTAGTCTCCCTTGAGCTCTATACACTTTGTCCAACGCTTCTCCAATTTTTGTATCCCTTCCAAAAAAAATGATTTGTCGAGGTCCTCAAAATAGGCCTTTGTTTGCGAGATGACTTCATCATAGGAGTCAAATTTTTTTCCACCAAGCCATTTCTTCAGGTTTGGGAACAAGAAGTAGTCGCTCGGAGCCAAATCTGGAGAATAGGGTGGATGAGGGAGCAATTCATAGCCCGATTCATGGTTTTTTGCCATGGCAACTGCACATGTGTGCACCCTTGCATTGTCTTGGTGGAAAAGAACTTTTTTCTTGGCCAAATGAGGTCGGTTTTTTTTCAAATTGTCATTGAATCGATCCAATAAGTTGGCATAATATTCCCCATTGATTGTTCTTCCCTTTTGAAGGTAGTCAATGTGGATTATCCCGCGTGCATCCCAAAAAACAGTCGCCATAACTTTATTGGCTGACAAACCCGCCTTGGCCTTCTTTGGCGCCGATTCACCCTTAGAAACCCACTGTTGTTTGGTCTCTGGTGTGTTGTGATGGATCCATGTTTCGTCCACGGTTACAAAACGGTGCAAAAACTCCTCCATATTGCGATTAAACAATGCCAAACCTTCCTGTGAAGTTGTTACACGATTGCGTTTGTGGTCGACTGTGAGCAAACGCGGCACCCATCTTGCGGAAAGCTTTCTCATGCCCAAGTGATCATTCAAAATTGAAACCACTGAGCCATGCGAGATCCCTACGGCTTCCACAATCTCTCGCACTTTCAATCTTCGGTCAGCCAACACCATATCGTGAATTTTTTCGATTGTTTCGGGTGTAGAGACCTCAACTGGGCGTCCAGGACGTTCGGCATCTTCAGTGCTTGTACGGCCACAACGAAATTCAGTAAACCACTTTTTTACCATTGAAATCGATGGTGCAGAGTCCCCATAGTATTTTTCAAGCTTAGCCTTGGTCTCGGTAATGGTTTTTTTTCCCAAGAAATAATGCTTACTAAGCACACGAAATTCACTTTTTTCTATTTTCTCCTCAAATTAGTGAGTAGTCTGATAAAAATAGCTGTCAAACACAAACTAACTGACGCAGCAAGTTTAAATTTTGGCAGGAGTCAACTGACAGATGCCTGTTGACAGGAGCAGTGTTGCTGTTTCAGTAAAGAGGTCAGAAATTCAAAAAGTCACGGACTTATTGACCCGCCCTCGTAAATCGCAAATAACCCACATCCAAAAGATATACCCAAACCCCTGCACACATGCAAAAAAGAGATGATATCTTAGGGCATACGATGCCCAAGTACACGAAAACAACCAGTTAAACTGCTTTTGTATACAGTTTTCGTAAATCAGAGATATTACAAAAAAAGACCGATATCGTGTACCTGGGCACTCAGTGCCCATGGATTTTTTGGTACATTTTGTATTGAAACCTTTAGCTTTTTAGCTTTCCCAGACATTTCAGTTGTTCATTTGAATATAATTTTGTTGCGATCGAGTTATCTTACCACTGAAGACGATATAGAGATTACCTCTGTTGAGTACGGTTTTATTTTACAAATATTGCCAATCGATTTTACTGTTGAGTTTAGAAAATTGTATAGTGCAGTTTTATCCGAAGGTGTTGATTTTAGCTTTTTGGTAAGTAAATGCTGATAGGTAGACTTGTTTCGAGAAAAAATTATATAAAAATAGCGTTTACTCCTATTAAGTTTTGTTTTTTTGTTGGGTTTTACTATTCCTATTAGGGTGAATACTTTTTATTTGGTTTGATCTAGAAAAATGGATCAAAATGATGTGTTAGAACGAGTCGCATATCTTTTGAAGAAATGTTCGCGTACAGCATTGAGTGATGCCGAACAGGAATTTTGAGATAACCATCTACATGAAAGTAACCCATCGGAGGTTTCTGAATATGAAGCAGACATAGGTGTTGGAGACCTTTCGGATGTTGACGCTGATGTTGTTCCCGATGTGCCACTTCCTGATTTGCGAGTTGAACAAGTAGGTGATGACATGGGACAAGAAGAAGAATTGCATATGCAGATTGAATGTGGCGAGCGGCGTCAGGAGGATTTTCAGGAGGGTGAATCTGTGGAACCATGTGCCAAGATGAAAATAAATATTTTCAAAAGAAGCAGATGCTTTTAGATGTTTGATAAGCCCAAATATTATTGGTTCTTGATACAAAGAGAGTCCATGAAGAAAATCGTTTGTCGGCAACCCCAAATACACTTCGTCGATGGTATGACACGGATGCAGATGAGATGTATGCATATATTGAAATATTGTTGTATGCCGGTTCCGAAAAAGCGTCAAAAGAAGAAGCTAAGGACTTGTTTGACCAACAGAATATGCCTTTTTATAGAGCTGTCATGTCCTTGGAGCGATTTGAGCAAATATCTCGTTGAATTCGGGCGATTCAAGAACAAGATCATTCCGCCTGCAAACTGATAAGCTGGCAGATTTTAGATATACTTGGGACCCATCAAAAGAGCTTACTATTGACGAACAACTAGTAGCTACCAGAAGCAGATGTTCATTTCGGCAATATATGCCTAATAAACCTGGCAGATACGGTTTAAAAATGTTTTGGGTTGTAGATGCCAAAACCAATTATTCTCTGCATGGACAAATTTATTTAGGTCAGCAACCTGGTGACGATCGTTCAAATGGCATAGCACATGGCCTTGTGATGTATCTTTTACAAGATTTTCTGGACAAGAATTTTAATGTTACCACGGATAATATTTTTACGTCTGTGCCATTGGCTTTAGAGCTAGCCAGTCGAAAAACTACACTGGTTGGCACAATAAGAGACAACAAACCACAATTACCAATGGCAATTACCAAATTATCAGGAATTCAAAAGAACTCGCGAAAAATTAAGTTAAATTTTTTGTTTCTCACTGTGCCTGCAGTTGGTGAGAAGCCAGTAGTTATTATGGACTAAACTAAGGGAGTCGTTGATACTTGTGACCAAATGGTTACACCCTACAGTTGCAAATAAAAGACTAACCGTTGGCCAGTCACATTATTTTATAATATCGTAGATACTGCAACCCTCGCTGCCTACAGGTAGTAGATTAGATTAGATTAGATAGATTCTTTATTTTTTCCATCATAAAGTTTACAAATTGGTATACTTAAGAATGAGGACATGGCAATACTGCCGTCTGCCTGAAGGTAGTATGATACCAGCAAACCAACATGGTAGGGTGAGGTGGTTATAAATGCACCACAGCTATATCCAGCAAACTGGTAGCTGTATTGGTGTCTACCTCATTTATATGTGCCCGGTACATTAAGCAACTGCGTTAGGATTCAATCTGGTCGTGTCCGTGTTTGTTGGAGCAAATGTGCAAAGTGGTTTGTGAAATTCAAGTGAAAACCAAAAAAATCGAGGTGAGTTTACTTTTTTAATATTTGCTTGTAAATCGATTTTTTCTTCACTCAAAATTATTAAATCGCTTAATTGGGACATTTCGTTTATATTTTAAAAAAGAAGTTAATGGTTTTGTTGTGTTTTTTCTCAATATTCAAATTTTTATCAAAAAATACATGTTGCTGCACAAGCTCCACATAAGGATAGTGCTAAATACACCATGGTGCATTGTGAACCTAAGCGATTTTGCGAAGAATAACTTTTTTTAAGAGCAATTTTTTTTTTAGGATGACGCGAAAACCAGTGTTACTACGCAAAAAAGGCTTTCATACGAAAGACCAGATGAGAGCAGCACTCTCCGAGGAGCTCCAAAACAAGTTGGTCTGTCGTACCATACTGTTCGACGATATTACAAAAAATGTAAGAGTTGTCCAGCTTCAACAATATCATTGACTGCAAAATATACGAAAGTTTTTTTCTGACTGGCAGGAGGAATCTCTAAAATCCTATATTACTTACTGCGCCAAAATTGTTTATGGAATCACAGCAACCGAATGCCGCATGTTAGCTTTTCAACTAGCATCCATTAATCAGATGCAAAATATAGGTACCAGCCAGCTGGAAAACTAGTTCAATGGCTGGCCTAGATTGGCTTCGGGGTTTCCGGGGAAGGCACCCAGAATTGTCGTTAAAAAAAACTTGAAGCACGCAGCTTAGCACGAGCGACATCATTCAACAAATATTCAGTTGAAATGTTTTTTGACAACCTATTTAAAATCCTTCAAGAACAGCTGTAATGAATGGTTCATTTCATTTTTGTGGCTCAAATCAAAAAGAAGTGGTTAAAGAGGATGATATAAGATACGTCATGAAAGTTCCTGATGTGTTGGGGCTAACTAAACGGCAGCAATCGTACAAATTTTGCCGAATATTTCGGCAATTTAAATATTTGTTAATTCTTTTTATTTTGAAGCATTTTTATGTTCGAACAACTTGTTATTGTTATTTTTTTCTATATGATATGTATTTTTTTTTAGGTAATAATTTATTTTTGTTAATTTTCTGTTAATTTTCTTAATGTTAATTAAACTTATATTTTTCTATTTATTGTGTTTTAGTTATCCTATATGTTATCTTTGTTCCAATAAAACTCGATATATTAATTGAAATTATGTAATTTTAATTATTAAAATCAATCCGTGGTGCAATAAGCACCCTCCTGGTGCATTCTGCACACGCGTTTGGTGCATTTAGTACATACCATAGTGCACCATGCACCATTTCCCATTTTCCAAAAAATGTATGCTAACTTTCAGAAGACAGACGCTATCAAAAATTTAAGTTTGTACGTTTCTACTTAAATAGCCCATCGAATATAAAAACATAGGGACGGGCTACAGTCCGCTTGGGCGAACTGCTGGATACCCCATTCCTATTCCTATTCCGCATCAAGTAGGCGTGACAAAAGTCTGAGTATGGTTGAATTGTTAAGAACGCTCTACATATTTTTATTTTGTACAACATTTAAAATAATTTATCGAAAAAAACGAAGCTTTTGTAAAAACAACGCCCCTTAGTAATGTTCGTGGCAGAAAAATGTATAGACTTCGAGTCGAGTCCCAGGCATTACTACACTCTGTTTATTTTGTATTTGCAGTAAAGGAAACATAGGATATTTGCATTTCACTGTGACGATTACGGATTTCAATAAGCTATCTCCATTTAGCTTTTACACGGTTGCCTTAGTAAGCATTAAAATTTACCCAACTCTTTATTAAGAATTTAAAGTCAAAATCATGTTGACCGAAATAAGTTGAATCTATCTTTTTCCACACCACCGAGAGGTAAGATATCAGGCGCGTTTTTTAAGGTGCCGTGAAATAAGGTAATACGAAATAAGGCCACATTTAAAAATATATGGCCTTATTTCACTTTATGAAAGCGAAATAAGGCAATATTTTCAAAAAATGGCATTATTTCGAAAGGCCTTATTTCACGGCACCTACAAGGGTATCCGCCGTAGGCCTAATCCCTTTTAAGGTAAAATAATAAAAAGGAATAAGTTACCTAAAAAATTTATTAAAAAATTACAATTAAAAGTGCTGCAATTATCTGAGATGCAATATTGTTTACTAAGAGTTTTTAGTTTAGCTAAAACAAAGAAAGAAAAAATAATAAGGATAAAAGGAATATCATTTTAATAGTGATGGTAGAAAAAGTAATTTGATCAGACTTCAGACCATTTAAAGGAATTGGTGTCAATCAATGAACACATTACGATCGTTTTTGGCATGTGAGACAAATCGAGTGAGCAACTTCCAATCACAACCTCCATAATACATCATATTGAATACAAAGTCGAAATTAGGACTGAATAAATACAACTATAGCATCATGGTAGCTGAAAACAGTTTCGTATGTTTTTGCAAATATAGTGTCTTGGAAGTTGCTCAAAGCCCAATCTATCTGTGTCAATCCTGATGTCGTGGCACATCTGGAAGGGAGAAGTGATTGCAGATTCTTATTACGCAGAAAGGAGCTTATCAACTGATTACATGCAATACCATTTAAGTCTATATTGAAATCACCTAAAACAACTAACTTTTCCATTTGATACTCATCAAAAAGTTTCTTAATTTCTGATTTTAGGGCATGTTTAGGAAAGTTACCGTGTCTATAAACCACTAAATCGTGGATGTGCTTAAATTTGAAAAGGATATACTGTAAAATTGTCGCCTTTTGAAGATTAAGGTTGTTTATTTTCAGAATGCTTATTTCATTGCAAATTCCAGATTTGGCGTAGCACATAATACCATTTCTTCCCCTCTGAACAGTACCTGCTCCATCGATTCGTGCAAATACTTCAAAACCCTCAATTAAATACGATTCTGATGGTATTGTCCAAGTTTCCACAAAGCAAAGAATTTGTGACATCAGTAAGATTTCGTCAGACTTGATATCAAGGTAATGAGCGTTTAGGCTTTGTACGTTTTGGTATGCAATAATGAGCCGATCTATGGAGTTACACATGTGGTCGTGAGATGTCTGTAATGCCTTCTCATTGCAAAGAGAATTCAACTCGATTTGAACTGGGTCTGATGACGAAAATGGCTTAGGAGGTTTAAAACTCCCAACTATATACAGCCCTTCAGCAGATGTTGCTCTGCTGCATGCTACATACATGGATGCACGGCTCATTCCCGGACGTAAGTGTACCGCTACTGTGTTACAGGTAGCTCCTTGGCTTTTATGAATAGTTATACCTTCCGCAGGTACTACTGGAAATTGAAGCCTCTCAATTGAAATGTATTGATTTCTGCGATATTGGAAAACTTTTGAAATCTTTCCAATAGAAGTCCATTTTGGTTCCCGGGATCAGATCGTTTTAATCTTCCTAAGGATCCAACCGTTTCATCTTCAAACAAAAACCAAACCCTTTCTGGAATTGAGATATTTTCTCTGTTAGTAATAAAGTCAATATCAACTAATTTCCCAGTTGCTCCGTTTACCAAGCCATCGGAAGTATTTATGTTTGAAGTAATCATGTACTTTGCACCAGTTTTTAGAAGTAACTTAGCTGGAAGTCCCTGTGTTTCGGAAGTTTTAAATCCCTGTACGGATCGAAGAATATTTGCTTCATTACTATCAGAAGTAGGTCCTTTAACTCTATCAGTTGCATCAGCATTAAATTCAGGTGAGGGTAACTCTCTCAGCTTTAAGCAATTATACTCATCTGCTTCTGCATTTGACCAAAATAGGTGAACTGCCTCCGATGGAATATCCATAAGAGATGTCACGATTCGTTGCCTTATAAGATGAATGTCTTCCACCGTCATTTGACCCGTGGCCATGTTATTGAGTGCAATAGAAAACACCCGATCGTTTCGTTGCCGCATTATTTCTGTGAGTTCAAAATATTTAAACGCCCATAGAGGTGTACCAGCTATTACTGCATACGGATCGGCTGGATTTGGAGCAAAAACCCAGCGATCGCCTACTGGAGGTAATTGTTTAAGATCCCCAAATACAACCACGGAAATGTCCCCAAAAGCTAATCGAGTTTTAAAAATTTGTTTTAAACGAGCATCTAAATTGGCAAACATTCTTGCTCCGACCATGGAAATCTCATCTATGATAAGCAGTTTCAAAGCAATTAATTTTGAGAAAAGGGAATTGGCAATATCGCAACTCAGGGGCACCAACTGTCCAGATGATTGATTAACAGGTAAGGCGAATACTGAGTGAAGATTTAGTCCATTGATGCCAAATGCTGCTTTACCGGTCGGAGCACAAAGTAGTACTTTGACTAGATTCGGATCAGCTCCAGGAATGTCATTTTGTCGCTTCGTTATGGCTTGAAAAATAGTTGATATGAGTCTACTCTTGCCAACGCCTGCACCACCCCCCACAAATTCACAAAATTTGATATTTTCTTTGATGCTATGAAGAACATGCTGTAAGTACACTCTCTGTTTGAAATTAAGCACTTGAATTTTACTCAACAGTTCTTCCTGTGGGATAAGATGGGGCGTTTTTATTACTCTCACCTCATCTCCTGGATTATCAGCAACAACATTTTCATTAGGATTCATCTCGGGAACTGCAAATACAGAGAATTCTTCATCGAAGTTTCCCTCCTGCAGCGGTGGATGTTGATCATCATAAATCTTAGCCATTACTTCATCTAACATATTTTGATCACGAAAAGCTTCATATTTATTCTTGTTAGATTGGATAAGTTCGAGGTTTGTCTGAAACATAGTCTCAATATTGCCGGATAGAATATCTTGTTCTTCATTTCTCCAGGACACAAATAACATTATATGTTCTCTCAAGAATTCATTGCAATCATTTTCGATGCGAAACCGTCTGTAGCGGATTACGTGGGTCTGAATTCGCTTACGAATATATCCTCTTTCATCTTTTAAACGAAGTGGCTGATTTGGGTTGATTGCAAAATTATCCTCTGGTTCATCCTCATTTTCTGCTCTTACAACTACAGTTTTGGAAAAATTGTACATAGCAGCAAAATCCGCTAGACACAAGCTCTCAAGTGAATCTGACGCTGGGTATAATGATCAATTAAATTTGGAATAAATATATCTGTGGAATCAGCGTTCAGTTGTTGAAGTTCTTGTCTAGACTTCACCATTCTCATGCGTTGTTCTGGTCTAGATGTATTAATGTATACATCGGCGTTTCTGCACTTTGACATAGGTATGCCTAAAACGCTATATGCTGCCTCTTGAGCCGATATTTCTGAGCCTGAAATAAAACGATTGCGCAATTGCTGTAATTTTTGCTTGATGGTGAAATTTCCATTTGCGATTTCTTCCATAGCCTCTCGCAATAATTTTGACACACCACGACTGGACTTATTGATGTAGTTTAAAATATATCCTACGCAAGCATATGCATCTAATATAAACTGAATGTCCATATTTGCTCTATGCATTCCCAAAATAGCAGGATTATAAACATTCAGCATTCGGTCTACAAACTTTCTTTTGAGAAAGAGGGAAGGTTTCTTTAGACTACATCTGATACTCAGAATATATTGTTCTTTCGTTATTCTTAGCTTAGTAATAAATTCAGAAAAACTTAAATCTTCTGTCGATGGAGAATTAATAAACAGTTCAATCATGTCTAAAGTCCTTTTTAACGCATTCATATCAGAATTCGCTTGTTCCTCTTCCTTGAATGGTTTCAAAATAAGAGTTTCTTCCATTGGAAAATAAGGCATTCCATAGCGACATACTGAGGCGTTTCTCACATTTCTCCTGCATGATCGGGCGTGTGAGTGGCGCTGGTAAACAATGAAATCCTTTAACTCCTGATTTCCTCCGTCGGTTGAACAATACTTGTTCAAAGGACAACGCCAAGGATCTACCCACCTTTGCAGAATTCAAGCAGTTTCTGGAAACAAGATTCCGTACATTAGAGGCAGTGGTATACCAGCATGTTCGACCATCATCCGAACCGTTGAAGATGTTAGTGCAGCGCATTTCTTTTCATTCGCAGACCGATGCATCCAAATATTCGTGCAAGCTGTGCAATAAAGGTGCACATTCTCTTCGGCAGTGCGCTCGGTTCTTAAAAATGAGCATCCACGATTGGTGTCAAGCCATAGGTAGACTAGGGATGTGTAGAAACTGTCTCGCATATAGCCATTTTCCGATAGTTGTCTAAGTTCACATAGATGCCACTACTGTCAGCAGCCACACCATTCACACTTGCACATTTCGCCACATAATGCTCCACAGGTTGATTCTCAGTACCATTCTCGTCCCTGTAATGAAAATCATGATGAAAACCCTTCGAAACCAATAGCGTAGAACAATTTTCGTACCTCAGCTGTGAACCCCAATGCTCCGAGCTTCAAGCCCCATAATGTAGAACACTCGTCAGCTATTCAGCCGAATGCCCCGAATACTCATCGATCGATGGAAGATACACCTTGTTGCAGCAAGTCCATCAACACTTACCATTATGTGCCACATGCGTCTACCCAGGTTATGCTGGCCACAGCTATGGTGAAGGTGAGCAGATCGTCAGGGAAGGTTGTTTCACTTCGGGCGCTGCTGGATTCTGGGTCTGAGGCTTCTTTCATTACGGAGTCAGCCTTCCAACTTTTACACTTGAAGCACAAATCAATTCATGTCGAGGTTTCCGGGTTAGGTTTGGTCAGCAGTGGCACATGTAGGAAGGCCGTTGACATCACCATCGGCTCTCACCACTCACCCTTCGAAATCTCCACACAAGCTCTTGTGTATAAGTCACTGTCTGGGCATATCCCGGCCCGGAGCCTCCCGTTTGTCAATTGAAGGCACCTCGAGGGCTTGAGCTTAGCCGACCCCTCCTTTTTTAAGCCAGCCAGAGTTGATTTGCTGTTGGGCAGCGAAGTATTAGCGGACATACTTTTGCCAGAACTGGTCCGACCCGATGATGCCGATTTGCCCGTGGCACAATGGACCCAACTCAGGTGGATTCTCTTTGGACGTGCACCTTTTTCGTCGCGACCTGTAAAGAGCTTTCATCAATCTCTCAACGTGGACATGCAAAAATTCTGTGAGTTAGAGGAAGCTCCTTTTCTAAAGGCAGAAACTCCAGAAAATATCGCGTGTGAGCAGCATTTTTTAAAAAATGTCAAGCGTTTGGCAGACGGACGATGTGAAGTTGCACTTCTCTTCAAAGGAAATATACGTCCAATGCTGGGGCGGTCGATAGATGGTGCTCTGCGGAGATTTCAGCAATTAGAAGGACGTCTATTAAAAAACAAACAGATGCATAGCGATTACTCGGCATGCATAGAAGACTATTTGCGGTTGGGACATATGACCGAAGTGGAGGATCCACGCGTTTTAGAGAACACACCACACTATTTTCTGCCACACCACGTGGTTATGAAAGAGAGCAGTACGTCAACTAAGCTGAGATTAGTTTTGACGCTGAAGACACTCGGAATACATTGCCTTCCCCAGACAGATAATCTGTTATATAGCTACACCCCACCAACTCATCCACAACCGACGAAGTGATCGATTCTATCAACCATAGCAAGGCTCTTTGATCCGATGGGATGGATTTCGCCATGCATTATAAAGGCTAAATGCTTTCTACAATAGCTATGGGTCAAGAAAGTGATGTGGGACGAACCCGTCGAGGAAGAGATCCTTAAAGACTGGAACACATTTTTTGAAGACCTTGAAGCAGTGAACAATATCCGTTTACCCCGCTGCGTTCATGCTGGTGGACGTTTCAACAACGTGGAGCTGCACGGATTTTGAGACGCGTCAGAAAAGGCCTTTGGAGTTGCGGTCTACATTAGCGTGCTGGATGAAGAAGGTAGGGTACACATGAGTCTGCTGCTGGTAAAGACTAGGGTGACTCCAGTCAAAGCGGTAAGCATCCCACGATTGGAACTAAGCGGCGCAGTCATTCTAGCGAAGCTTCTGAACCATGTCGCAAAGGCCCTTAATGTGACGGCGAGCAAGCTGCACGCATGGACCGATTCCACTATCAAGTTGGATCAAGTCGCCACCATCACGATGGGAAACATTTGTCGGGAACAGAGTCGGAGAGATTCAACGGCTGACACAGCCATCCATATGGAGACATATCCCAACCGAGCAGCATCCAGCAGATTTAGCGTCCCGAGGAGTAATGCCCTCGATGCTAATACCCGAGCTCTTATGGTGAAATGGACCATCGTTTCTGCACTCCTATTCGGATTTCAAGGTTCCACAGCAACCGACGAACTTGTCTACAGAGGAAGGCCAAAAACGGACACAAGTTCACCCAATCACGACAATACAAAACCCCATTATTCAGCTGATAGGTAGGGCTTCCAGTTTTCCAAAACTCGTCAGGACAGTGACTTATTGTTACAGGTTTGTTGAAAATTTCCGATTACACAATCCCAAGTTTTGCCGCTATATCCGAAGTCTGTAAAACGACGCCAATAAACGGATCAACACACCCTTTACGCCTGCTGAGCTACACAAAGCGACGGAAGCGCTGATTCGGATCGCACAAATCGAAATGTTTCCAGAAGACATCGCCAAGGCAAGAGGAATGGGAGCATTGTATCCATTTGTAGATGGGAACGGTATCATTCGTGTGGGCGGAAGACTCGGGCACGCCAACATACCCTATGATCAGCAACACCCAATGATAATAGATTCAAGAAACCAAATTGCAACCTTACTTATACGCGAATCACACGTCAGGATACTACACGGAGGTAGTCAGGTAATGATGGCACACTTAAGGCAGAAGTATTGGATTTTCCAACTGAAGAGGTCGGTCAAGAAATTCATTAACAACTGCACCACCTGTTACAGATTTCGGAGCAAGACCGCACATCAGCTAATGGGAGAGCTGCCAGCTGCCCGAGTTACGGTGTCAAAACCATTTACTCACACTGGCATCGACTACGCAGGGAATATAGAAATACGGGCCTGGAAAGGCAGAGGATCCAAGAGTCACAAGGGGTACCTGGCCATATTTATTTGTTTGGCCACGAAAGCTATACACCTCGAGGCAGTCAGCGATTTGACCACTCAAGTGTTTCTGGCAGCGTTTCGACGATTTGCGACACGGCGCGGAGTTGCGGCCCAAATGTATAGCGACTGTGGCACCAACTTTGTCGGAGCAGATGCAGAATTACTACGCCTAATGAAGAACGGAATTCAGGACTGGAAAGAAATCGCGAACGTCCTTGCAACTCAGGGAACAAAATGGAATTTCATTCCCAAAGCTTCACCCCACTTTGGAGGTTTGTGGGAAGCAGGAGTGAAGAGTGTTAAATTCCACTTAAAAAGTATTGTTGGCAATGAGACACTAACGTACGAGGAACTCACCACGCTTTTGTCTCAAATTGAAGCGTGTGTGAATTCGAGGCCCCTCTGTCCCCTTACAGAAGACCCAGAGGATTTCAGAGCATTGACACCAGCACGCTTCCTGATAGGAGAAACCCTATTTACAGTCCCTGAACCAGACCTGACCATAGGCAAACAAAATTACACCGACCGATGGAAAGCAATTCAGGCACATCTGCAAACGTTCTGGAAGCAGTGGCAGACAGAATACCTAAGCCGTCTACAACAGCGTCCAAAATGGTTGAAACCTCAGCCACAACTAAAGGTAGGAGACTTGGTGTTGATCAAGGATGAGCGCCTTCCCCCAGTGAAATGGTGTTTAGGCCGAATACAAGAAACATACCCAGGAGCCGACACCCTCGTACGGGTAGTAAAGGTGAAAACCCAACAAGGAGAATTCCGACGGACAATTAAAAAAACTCTGTATACTAGCAATAAACAATAGCACACAATAGCCCTTAATTTATATCTCCATATTTCAAACCCATTCAACAAAAAAAAAAATATATCAAATTAATAAAATTCCTACACATATAAAACGTACTAAAACTTTTCACCCTACTGTCTTCATACCAACTTTACTCAAACACACTCAACATAAGACATGAAATCACTCCATACTAAATCGCAAATAACACACATCCAAAAGATATACCCAAACCCCTGCACACATGCAAGAAAGAGATGATATCTTAGGGCATACGATGCCCAAGTACACGAAAACAACCAGTTAAACTGCTTTTGTATACAGTTTTCGTAAATCAGAGATATTACAAAAAAAGACCGATATCGTGTACCTGGGCACTCAGTGCCCATGGATTTTTTGGTACATTTTGTATTGAAACCTTTAGCTTTTTAGCTTTCCCAGACATTTCAGTTGTTCATTTGAATATAATTTTGTTGCGATCGAGTTATCTTACCACTGAAGACGATATAGAGATTACCTCTGTTGAGTACGGTTTTATTTTACAAATATTGCCAATCGATTTTACTGTTGAGTTTAGAAAATTGTATAGTGCAGTTTTATCCGAAGGTGTTGATTTTAGCTTTTTGGTAAGTAAATGCTGATAGGTAGACTTGTTTCGAGAAAAAATTATATAAAAATAGCGTTTACTCCTATTAAGTTTTGTTTTTTTGTTGGGTTTTACTATTCCTATTAGGGTAAATACTTTTTATTTTTTTTGATCTAGAAAAATGGATCAAAATGATGTGTTAGAACGAGTCGCATATCTTTTGAAGAAATGTTCGCGTACAGCATTGAGTGATGCCGAACAGGAATTTTGAGATAACCATCTACATGAAAGTAACCCATCGGAGGTTTCTGAATATGAAGCAGACATAGGTGTTGGAGACCTTTCAGATGTTGACGCTGATGTTGTTCCCGATGTGCCACTTCCTGATTTGCGAGTTGAACAAGTAGGCGATGACATGGGACAAGAAGAAGAATTGCATATGCAGATTGAATGTGGCGAGCGGCGTCAGGAGGATTTTCAGGAGGGTGAATCTGTGGAACCATGTGCCAAGATGAGAATAAATATTTTCAAAAGAAGCAGATGCTTTTAGATGTTTGATAAGCCCAAATATTATTGGTTCTATCGTTCTTGATACAAATAGGAAAGCGAAGAGAGTCCATGAAGAAAATCGTTTGTCGGCAACCCCAAATACACTTCGTCGATGGTATGACACGGATGCAGATGAGATGTATGCATATATTGAAATATTGTTGTATGCCGGTTCCGAAAAAGCGTCAAAAGAAGAAGCTAAGGACTTGTTTGACCAACAGAATATGCCTTTTTATAGAGCTGTCATGTCCTTGGAGCGATTTGAGCAAATATCTCGTTGAATTCGGGCGATTCAAGAACAAGATCATTCCGCCTGCAAACTGATAAGCTGGCAGATTTTAGATATACTTGGGACCCATCAAAAGAGCTAACTATTGACGAACAACTAGTAGCTACCAGAAGCAGATGTTCATTTCGGCAATATATGCCTAATAAACCTGGCAGATACGGTTTGAAAATGTTTTGGGTTGTAGATGCCAAAACCAATTATTCTCTGCATGGACAAATTTATTTAGGTCAGCAACCTGGTGACGATCGTTCAAATGGCATAGCACATGGCCTTGTGATGTATCTTTTACAAGATTTTCTGGACAAGAATTTTAATGTTACCACGGATAATATTTTTACGTCTGTGCCATTGGCTTTAGAGCTAGCCAGTCGAAAAACTACACTGGTTGGCACAATAAGAGACAACAAACCACAACTACCAATGGCAATTACCAAATTATCAGGAATTCAAAAAAACTCGCGAAAAATTAAGTTAAATTTTTTGTTTCTCACGGTGCCTGCAGTTGGTGAGAAGCCAGTAGTTATTATGGAATAAACTAAGGGAGTCGTTGATACTTGTGACCAAATGGTTACACCCTACAGTTGCAAATAAAAGACTAACCGTTGGCCAGTCACATTATTTTATAATATCGTAGATACTGCAACAGGTAGTAGATTAGATTAGATAGATTCTTTATTTTTTCCATCATAAAGTTTACAAATTGGTATACTTAAGAATGAGGACATGGCAATACTGCCGTCTGCCTGAAGGTAGTATGATATCAGCAAACCAACATGGTAGGGTGAGGTGGTTATAAATGCACCACAGCTATATCCAGCAAACTGGTAGCTGTATTGGTGTCTACCTTATTTATATGTGCCCGGTACATTAAGCAACTGCGTTAGGATTCAATCTGGTCGTGTCCGTGTTTGTTGGAGCAAATGTGCAAAGTGGTTTGTGAAATTCAAGTGAAAACCAAAAAAATCGAGGTGAGTTTACTTTTTTAATATTTGCTTGTAAATCGATTTTTTCTTCACTTAAAATTATTAAATCGCTTAATTGGGACATTTCGTTTATATTTTAAAAAAGAAGTTAATAGTTTTGTTGTGTTTTTTCTCAATATTCAAATTTTTATCAAAAAATACATGTTGCTGCACAATGCTCCACATAAGCATAGTGCTAAATGCACCATGGTGCATTGTGAACCTAAGCGATTTTGCGAAGAATAACTTTTTTTAAGAGCAATTTTTTTTTTAGGATGACGCGAAAACCAGTGTTACTACGCAAAAAAGGCTTTCATACGAAAGACCAGATGAGAGCAGCACTCTCCGAGGAGCTCCAAAACAAGTTGGTCTGTCGTACCATACTGTTCGACGATATTACAAAAAATGTAAGAGTTGTCCAGCTTCAACAATATCATTGACTGCAAAATATACGAAAGTTTTTTTCTGACTGGCAGGAGGAATCTCTAAAATCCTATATTACTTACTGCGCCAAAATTGTTTATGGAATCACAGCAACCGAATGCCGCATGTTAGCTTTTCAACTAGCATCCATTAATCAGATGCAAAATATAGGTACCAGCCAGCTGGAAAACTAGTTCAATGGCTGGCTTAGATTGGCTTCGGGGCTTCCGGGGAAGGCACCCAGAATTGTCGTTAAAAAAAACTTGAAGCACGCAGCTTAGCACGAGCGACATCATTCAACAAATATTCAGTTGAAATGTTTTTTGACAACCTATTTAAAATCCTTCAAGAACAGCTGTAATGAATGGTTCATTTCATTTTTGTGGCTCAAATCAAAAAGAAGTGGTTAAAGAGGATGATATAAGATACGTCATGAAAGTTCCTGATGTGTTGGGGCTAACTAAACGGCAGCAATCGTACAAATTTGCCGAATATTTCGGCAATTTAAATATTTGTTAATTCTTTTTATTTTGAAGCATTTTTATGTTCGAACAACTTGTTATTGTTATTTTTTTCTATATGATATGTATTTTTTTTTAGGTAATAATTTATTTTTGTTAATTTTCTGTTAATTTTCTTAATGTTAATTAAACTTATATTTTTCTATTTATTGTGTTTTAGTTATCCTATATGTTATCTTTGTTCCAATAAAACTCGATATATTAATTGAAATTATGTAATTTTAATTATTAAAATCAATCCGTGGTGCAATAAGCACCCTCCTGGTGCATTCTGCACACGCGTTTGGTGCATTTAGTACATACCATAGTGCACCATGCACCATTTCCCATTTTCCAAAAAATGTATGCTAACTTTCAGAAGACAGACGCTATCAAAAATTTAAGTTTGTACGTTTCTACTTAAATAACCCATCGAATGAATATAAAAACATAGGGACGGGCTACAGTCCGCTTGGGCGAACTGCTGGATACCCCATTCCTATTCCTATTCCGCATCAAGTAGGCGTGACAAAAGTCTGAGTATGGTTGAATTGTTAAGAACGCTCTACATATTTTTATTTTGTACAACATTTAAAATATTTTATCGAAAAAAACGAAGCTTTTGTAAAAACAACGCCCCTTAGTAATGTTCGTGGCAGAAAAATGTATAGACTTCGAGTCGAGTCCCAGGCATTACTATACTCTGTTTATTTTGTATTTGCAGTAAAGGAAACATAGGATATTTGCATTTCACTGTGACGATTACGGATTTCAATAAGCTATCTCCATTTAGCTTTTACACGGTTGCCTTAGTAAGCATTAAAATTTACCCAACTCTTTATTAAGAATTTAAAGTCAAAATCATGTTGACCGAAATAAGTTGAATCTATCTTTTTCCACACCACCAAGAGGTAAGATATCAGGCGGGTTTTTTTAAGGTGCCGTGAAATAAGGCAATACGAAATAAGGCCACATATAAAAATATATGGCCTTATTTCACTTTATGAAAGCGAAATAAGGCAATATTTTCAAAAAATGGCATTATTTCGAAAGGCCTTATTTCACGGCACCTACAAGGGTATCCGCCGTAGGCCTAATCCCTTTTAAGGTAAAATAATAAAAAGGAATAAGTTACCTAAAAAATTTATTAAAAAATTACAATTAAAAGTGCTGCAATTATCTGAGATGCAATATTGTTTACTAAGGGTTTTTAGTTTAGCTAAAACAAAGAAAGAAAAAAGCAAGAATAAAAGGAATATCATTTTAATAGTGATTGTAGAAAAAGTAATTTGATCAGACTTCAGACCCTTTAAAGGAATTGGTGTCAATCAATGAACACATTACGATCGTTTTTGGCATGTGAGACAAATCGAATGAGCAACTTCCAATCACAACCTCCATAATACATCATATTAAATACAAAGTCGAAATTAGGACTGAATAAATACAACTATAGCATCATGGTAGCTGAAAACAGTTTCGTATGTTTTTGCAAATATAGTGTCTTGGAAGTTGCTAAAAGCCCAATCTATCTGTGTCAATCCTGATGTCGTGGCACATCTGGAAGGGAGAAGTGATTGCAGATTCTTATTACGCAGAAAGGAGCTTATCAACTCATTACATGCAATACCATTTAAGTCTATATTGAAATCACCTAAAACAACTAACTTTTCCATTTGATACTCATCAAAAAGTTTCTTAATTTCTGATTTTAGGGCATGTTTAGGAAAGTTACCGTGTCTATAAACCACTAAATAGTGGATGTGCTTAAATTTGAAAAGGATATACTGTAAAATTGTCGCCTTTTGAAGATTAAGGTTGTTTATTTTCAGAATGCTTATTTCATTGCAAATTACAGATTTGGCGTAGCACATAATACCATTTCTTCCCGTCTGAACAGTACCTGCTCCATCGATTCGTGCAAATACTTCAAAACCCTCAATTAAATACGATTCTGATGGTATTGTCCAAGTTTCCACAAAGCAAAGAATTTGTGACATCAGTAAGATTTCGTCAGACTTGATATCAAGGTAATGAGCGTTTAGGCTTTGTACGTTTTGGTATGCAATAATGAGCCGATCTATGGAGTTACACATGTGGTCGTGAGATGTCTGTAATGCCTTCTCATTGCAAAGAGAATTCAACTCGATTTGAACTGGGTCTGATGACGAAAATGGCTTAGGAGGTTTAAAACTCCCAACTATATACAGCCCTTCAGCAGATGTTGCTCTGCTGCATGCTACATACATGGATGCACGGCTCATTCCCGGACGTAAGTGTACCGCTACTGTGTTATAAGTAGCTCCTTGGCTTTTATGAATAGTTATACCTTCCGCAGGTACTACTGGAAATTGAAGCCTCTCAATTGAAATGTGTTGATTTCTGCGATATTGGAAAACTTTTGAAATCTTTCCAATAGAAGTCCATTTTGGTTCCCGGGAATGAGATCGTTTTAATCTTCCTAAGGATCCAACCGTTTCATCTTCAAACAAAAACCAAACCCTTTCTGGAATTGAGATATCTTCTCTGTTAGTAATAAAGTCAATATCAACTAATTTCCCAGTTGCTCCGTTTACCAAGCCATCGGAAGTATTTATGTTTGAAGTAATCATGTACTTTGCACCAGTTTTTAGAAGTAACTTAGCTGGAAGTCCCTGTGTTTCGGAAGTTTTAAATCCCTGTACGGATCGAAGAATATTTGCTTTATTACTATCAGAAGTAGGTCCTTTAACTCTATCAGTTGCATCAGCATTAAATTCAGGTGAGGGTAACTCTCTCAGCTTTAAGCAATTATACTCATCTGCTTCTGCATTTGACCAAAATAGGTGAACTGCCTCCGATGGAATATCCATAAGAGATGTCACGATTCGTTGCCTTATAAGATGAATGTCTTCCTCCGTCATTTGACCCGTGGCCATGTTATTGAGTGCAATAGAAAACACCCGATCGTTTCGTTGCCGCATTATTTCTGTGAGTTCAAAATATTTAAACGCCCATAGAGGTGTACCAGCTATTACTGCATACGGATCGGCTGGATTTGGAGCAAAAACCCAGCGATCGTATACTGGAGGTAATTGTTTAAGATCCCCAAATACAACCACGGAAATGCCCCCAAAAGCTAATCGAGTTTTAAAAATTTGTTTTAAACGAGCATCTAAATTGGCAAACATTCTTGCTCCGACCATGGAAATCTCATCTATGATAAGTAGTTTCAAAGCAATTAATTTTGAGAAAAGGGAATTGGCAATATCGCAACTCAGGGGCACCAACTGTCCAGATGATTGATTAACAGGTAAGGCGAATACTGAGTGAAGAGTAAGTCCATTGATGCCAAATGCTGCTTTACCGGTCGGAGCACAAAGTAGTAATTTGACTAGATTCGGATCAGCTCCAGGAATGTCATTTTGTCGCTTCGTTATGGCTTGAAAAATAGTTGATATGAGTCTACTCTTGCCAACGCCTGCACCACCCCCCACAAATTCACAAAATTTGATATTTTCTTTGATGCTATGAAGAACATGCTGTAAGTACACTCTCTGTTTGAAATTAAGCCCTTGAATTTTACTCAACAGTTCTTCCTGTGGGATAAGATGGGGCGTTTTTATTACTCTCACCTCATCTCCTGGATTATCAGCAACAACATTTTCATTAGGATTCACCTCGGGAACTGCAAATACAGAGAATTCTTCATCGAAGTTTCCCTCCAGCAGCGGTGGATGTTGATCATCATAAATCTTAGCCATTACTTCATCTAACATATTTTGATCACGAAAAGCTTCATATTTATTCTTGTTAGATTGGATAAGTTCGAGATTTGTCTGAAACATAGTCTCAATATTGCCGGATAGAATATCTTGTTCTTCATTTCTCCAGGGCACAAATAGCATTATATGTTCTCTCAAGAATTCATTGCAATCATTTTCGATGCGAAACCGTCTGTAGCGGATTACGTGGGGCTGAATTCGCTTACGAATATATCCACTTTCATCTTTTAAACGAAGTGGCTGATTTGGGTTGATTGCAAAATTATCCTCTGGTTCATCCTCATTTTCTGCTCTTACAACTACAGTTTTGGAAAAATTGTACATAGCAGCAAAATCCGCTAGACACAAGCTCTCAAGTGAATCTGGGCGCTGGGTATAATGATCAATTAAATTTGGAATAAATATATCTGTGGAATCAGCGTTCAGTTGTTGAAGTTCTTGTCTAGACTTCACCATTCTCACGCGTTGTTCTGGTCTAGATGTATTAATGTATACATCGGCGTTTCTGCACTTTGACATAGGTATGCCTAAAACGCTATATGCTGCCTCTTGAGCCGAAATTTCTGAGCCTGAAATAAAACGATTGCCCAAGTGCTGTAATTTTTGCTTGATGGTGAAATTTCCATTTGCGATTTCTTCCATAGCCTCCCGCAATAATGTTGACACACCACGACTGGACTTATTGATGTAGTTTAAAATATATCCTACGCAAGCATATGCATCTAATATAAACTGAATGTCCATATTTGCTCTATGCATTCCCAAAATAGCAGGATTATAAACATTCAGCATTCGGTCTACAAACTTTCTTTTGAGAAAGAGGGAAGGTTTCTTTAGACTACATCTGATACTCAGAATATATTGTTCTTTCGTTATTCTTAGCTTAGTAATAAATTCAGAAAAACTTAAGTCTTCTGTCGATGGAGAATTAATAAACAGTTCAATCATGTCTAAAGTCCTTTTTAACTCATTCATATCAGAATTCGCTTGTTCCTCTTCCTTGAATGGTTTCAAAATAAGAGTTTCTTCCATTGGAAAATAAGGCATTCCATAGCGACATACTGAGGCGTTTCTCACATTTCTCCTGCATGATCAGGCGTGTGAGTGGCGCTGGTAAACAATGAAATCCTTTAACTCCTGATTTCCTCCGTCGGTTGAACAATACTTGTTAATGAAATCCTGGGCTGCTTTAATGCTGTCTTCATTCTCCAAATCCAGCTTCGGTGCATCTTTTAACCAATATATACCATGGACATGCGGGGAACCTCTTTGCTGAAATTCAATTCTGTAGTAATAGCGCTCCACATTATTATCACCAAAAATTCCTCCAGGTATTTTGAATAATTTAAATAGTGTTCTAAAGCGATGGTCAAAGTAACGGGAACATGCCACAGGGTCTGCTCTTATTAGCCGGGATTTTTGTGAAAACTCCATAGACTCTGCTTCATCCATCGTTATATCGTTTTTATCCACAACCTTAGCTAGAATCACTATGAGTTCCTGCCATTTTGTTTCTGCAGCCGAAAGCGTTATAAAGAACGTTGGTAGGCCGAATTGCCTTATCATTGCCATTGTTTTTTTTTCAGATTTCCACTGAGCTGGTGCCTTTAAGAACATGGTAGCCATCGTCATATTGCACTAAATTGTTGACATACGATTCGGTTAACATATTCTCTGCAGTATTTATATTTCCTCGCCCAGCTTTTTTGCGTAAACAAATTGAAATTGCATTTCGAATACTCAGAAGTTCGTATTTTTTGTACATATACAGCAATTTATCTACGGTTGCACAACGCCTGTCATATTGCCTCAATTCAGATCGAGCGATTTTGCTGTATGACATTTGCGGACATCTCCTGGCATGCCCACAATAAATACTGGGAAAGGAAAGCTCTTCCGAATGTTGATCAAAGATCATATCCAGTGGTCGTCGCCCTTCGCCCGGAGCAATTGCGATTTGATCTGTTGACACATTTTCTATTGGAACGTTATTAAGTAAAGTCTCTTGTCCTCCAGGATTTAAATTCTCCGGTGCTAACAGGTCGTCCTCAACTAATTCTGCCTCACCTCTATTCTCCAAAAGTTCTTGCACAACAGCGCGATCTGCTTCCGCTGCAATAAAAGGAACTTCATCAGCGTTTTGCATTTCCGTCATCCAGTTTTGCGCCAATGTAACATTTTCCTCTAAGTATAGAGGTGTTGTTAGCAAGTATTGAATTGCACTATACACTTTGGCGGGACGAATAGTTTCGCTCATAAAGCTATGAGCGTTTGCTATTCTACGTTTCAAATGTAGTTAAATCACATGCGTTTGATCAAAGGTACGCGGAAGCTCAGAAATATTGTCATTTACAGTAAGTGGTATATTAACTACTGCACCTTTTAACCCACACTGTCTATCACATCCAAGAGACCGAATTTGCATAAAAGGTATTCGTGGAGCTACAAGACGTTGTTCTAAACATGTCAAGTCCCTTAAACATTCAGGTATTACTGGAAACTCGAGACCATTTGTTAGGCAGATATTGGGTACTTTACCTTTAGAAATTTGGGTCTTACAATATGAACAAAAGGAAAGTTTATCAGAATCGGATGGGACTTGAGTTGCTAAGCAAAATACTTTACTTGAGAATTCTGTGGAAAAAGTTCTTTCAATTATAGATCTTTTTAAGATTGTTATCTGTGTCTTGAACCAAAGTCCCCCGCAACAGATACAGACTTCTGTGGGCCCTTGTCGTACAGTGGTATTATATTCACGAAGGTAGCGCTGTCTTCGAGTTCTTGCAGCTAGAAGTAAATGTTCATTGTATTCATCTGGAGACATGTTTCGACGAGTCTCTTGATTTCTTTGTGATTGTCGAGGACTCTCAATTACCCTGTTGGTTGCGTCAACTCGATGAAGGCGAACTCTTATAGTCGAATGCATGCGATTTTCTTCCTGATTCCGGAGACTTTGACTACGTGATTGTCTTCTTAACTGGGAGTTCCTCATTTGCTCCATGTATCGAAATTCTGGGTTTTGGCGTGTTGCTTCATGCTCCCGTGTGTTTTGTACTTGTTCCATTTCCCTATATTCTGCATTCTCCCTTCGTGTTTCATGTTCCTGAGTGTTGCGTTCCTGTTCACGTGCCCTGTATGGGGAGTTCTCACGTCGCATTCTATGTTCCTGGGTGTTGCGTTCCTGTTCACGTGCCCTGTATGGAGAGTTCACTCGTCGCATTTCATGTTCATGAGTGTTGCGTTCCTGTTCACGTGCCCTGTATGGAGAGTTCACGCGTCGCATTTCATGTTCCCGAGTGTTGCGTTCCTGTCCACGTGCCCTGTATAGAGAGTTCTCGCGTCGCATTTCATGTTCCTGGGTGTTGCGTTCCTGTTCTCGTGCCCTGTATGGAGAGTTCTCGCGTCGCATTTCATGTTCCTGGGTGTTGCGTTCCTGTTCTCGTGCCCTGTATGGAGAGTTCTCGCGTCGCATTTCGTGTTCCTGAGTGTTGCGTGCCTGTTCACGTGCCCTGTATGCGGAGTTCTCGCGTCGCATTTCATGTTCCTGAGTGTTGCGTTCCTGTTCACTTGCCCTGTATAGAGAGTGTTCGCGTCGCATTTCATGTTCCTGAGTGTTGCGTTCCTGTTCACGTGCCCTGTATGGGGAGTTCTCGCGTCGCATCTCATGTTCCTGAGTGTTGCGTTCCTGTTCACGTACCCTGTATGGAGAGTTCTCGCGTCGCATTTCTTGTTCCTGAGTATTGCGTTCCTGTTCACGTGACCTGTATGGAGAGTTCTCGCGTCGCATTTCATGTTCATGAGTGTTGCGTTCCTGTTCACGTGCCCTAAATTCCGTATTTTGGCGTCTCGATCTGCGCTGCTCCGTATTTCGTGCCTGTTCCTCCTGTCGGTTCCGACAAGTTCTGCGTCGATTAGCATGTTGACGTGTGTCTATTTCCTGATCACTTTGGCGAAAGTTAGAATCGGAACGCAAATTTCTAATTTGATTTAAACTATTTAATCGTCTTTGAGATGCAGAGAGTCTTGTTGTTCTAGGCATTTTATAGCTGGGTGTTTTACTAACTTTACTATTTTTTGATAAACTTAAAATTGGTTTATTGCACTTGTTTGAATGCTCAGAGTTCAGTAGGTATTTATATTTTAATAATAAAAGAAATTACCTTATAATTGCAATTGAATTTTTCACTAAAACTTGCACTACTAAATAAGATATTTAATCTTACTTGTAGGCTGTTAAATAATAATTATAGATTTCAATTGAATTAAATTGAATTGGATTGCGGTTTTGCGTTTTGATTGTCAAATGCACATTGGTTTATTACACTTGTGTAAATGCTCAGAGTTCAATATATATTTTGACAATTTTTATATTTTTTATTTTTTAATAATAAAAAAAATTACCTTATAATTCCAATTGAATTTTTCACTGACACTTGCACTACTAAATAAGATATTTAATCTTACTGTTAAATAATAATTAAAGATTTCAATTGAATTAAATTGAATTCGATTGCGGTTTTGATTGTCAAATGCACACAGTTAAAGTCCTTCACTTACAAAAGCAAAATGAATACTAAATAGTGGTAGGGCATCCGAGATTGCATACAAAATAATTTATGTATATATTATATATATAATATTAATTAGGGTATCCGAGCGGGAGGGTTTTATTTCGCGGCTTTGCTCTTTGGTAGGGATTTATTTCAGGTCAATAGGATAGAAGGTGTAAGTTTGTGTCTGATGAATATAAGCTTTGTATATATACTTTAAAGTATATATACAAAGATATAAGCAATATTCAATAGGGCCATTGTATATACACTTTATAGTAGTGCCATCATGTCGAATTTTTTGTTTTAGCCGACTAAATACAGATGGCGTTATGAATTGAGCTAGAATGTTTGTGTCTAAACTTTTGCTGTCATCTTCATTTTAAATACACACTTTGAAAACGAAGAAAGCAAGACCAAATAAACTGGTTTATCTCTCTTTATCGAACCTTTCATAATTGCATTCCCATGTATGTTTTATTTTTTTTCTTTGTAAGAAGGAGCACAGGCATTTTTGTTGTTTAGCAGCACAGGTAGCATGTAGGATTTCCAAGTAAGTTAATTTGTATAGATAATAATGCCATATGATTTTCATTTGTATGGAAATGTAAGTATGTGTTAATTTTCTGTGTAATTGATGATTTGCATTGTTGTCTGCGCTTCGGCAAGTAGCATACTTGATAAGAGGGAGATGATGGAAATATAATAAATCTGACTTCTTCGTCTGCGAGTAGAATGTATGATGGAAGAGGCGATTCGTTTGAAAGGAAAAATTGAATAAAATTTGATTTCGGCATTTTTCATCAAATGAGATATTATGAGTTTGCAAAAGGTACCGATTTCTATCATTTTTTTTGTAATTGATTTAGAA
Source organism: Portevinia maculata (assembly GCA_949715645.1). Classification (NCBI taxonomy): domain Eukaryota; kingdom Metazoa; phylum Arthropoda; class Insecta; order Diptera; family Syrphidae; genus Portevinia; species Portevinia maculata. The sequence continues at coordinate 39,284,495 of OX454528.1, forward strand.
ATATTCGATCTAATTTTTAAAGCAATGACATAATTTATTTTTTGTCAGTATTGTGCCATGCAGCACCACCACTTTTTGGTCAATAGGTACCTATACGATGAATATTTATATGGATAATAAGAATTTTCGTTGTTTTGCGTAGAGCTAGATTGCTAGATTGGAGTATTGTGCAAGTTTATTTATCTTTACCCGCAAGGGTACTTCTCAGGAGAGAGGTAACGGGCGTAACGACCCTGCGGACCCTAGTCACAAAAATCCAGAAGCGTCTGACCCATATTGGGCGGCTCCCTGGTCAGCGTCTGTTCTCCAAGTCAGGAGCGGCTGTGCACAATTAAAAAAAAAAAAAAAAACGTTTAAACTTTTCACAAAAGTTAAAATTAAAACATGCAATGAACAAAACAAAAGATTTTAATACCCCAGGTGGTATGCCATCTAAAGTGGTAAATCCACCCTCTTCGGAGGTCGGTCCCATGGATTCTGGGGGGGGCCATTTATTGCTTACCGAGAACCCTTTTGGAAAAAGTAAGAGGGTAGAGAGATCACCCCCATCATTATGTAAAATGGATGAAACCCAAACTCTGAATGCAAAATATTCAGAAGTCTGCAAGGAAAGAGATGGGTTTAAGCAACTAAACGAGACATTAATCCAAGAAATTAATAGTCTAAAGCAGGAGTTGCAAACGTTGAAAAATCAGATCAACAGCCAAAACAAAGAAAAAGAAATAATTAAAGTAGTTGAGTTCTCAACTGATGAGGAAGAACTACTGAAAGAGACAGAAAGAAAACCCAAAAACGGGAACAAAAATAAAAAACGGAAAATGAGCACATCCCCAAAGATCTCATCTCCGGAAGAAAGCTATCAAGCTACCAATTATGTTCCAAATAAAGAAAATAAAATTCAAAAGTCAGTCAAACCTCCTCCAATTATTGCTCTGGAAATTACAAAGTATGAAAGCTTAGTTAAGTTATTGGAGGAAAATAAAATTAAAGCTAATACAATGCTAATAAATGGCAATGACATTAAAATAAATGTAGATGAAGTAGATTCTTATAGAAGACTTACCAAAATACTTAACCAAAAAAAGGTGCAATGGTACTCTTATGAGAATAAACAAACTAGGCCAATTAAGGTTGTTGTAAAGAAACTACACTTCTCATGCTCGCCAGAGAGTGTAGTTACAGATCTAAGAAGGAAAAACCTAAAGATATTAGAAGTTGTCAATATGCTTAAATCTAAAAGCAAAGCACCGCTTCCAATGTTTATGCTAACTTTTGAGCACGACGAAAATATCAAAAAGATATACGATATTAAAGACATCCTTGGAATGAAGGTAGAGATTCATGCCGTAAGGAAATCAAAACTTGTACCACAGTGCAAGAATTGTCAAAAGTATGGACATACGAATAAATACTGCAGCTCTAATCCAAGATGCGTAAAGTGTGCAGGAAACCACCATACTAAAGATTGTATGAAGAAAAAAGACGAACCAACAAAATGCGCTAACTGCAACGAAAAGCATCCAGCCAACAATAGAGGCTGCTTAGTTGCTAAACAGATTCAATTAGCAAAAGACAAAAAGCATAAACAAGCTATGACAAATACAAAAAAGGACGCACCTAAAGACATAAAGGACTTGCAGATGCGAGCGCCAAAAGAAGTACCCATAGCCGATAAAAATATCAAAAAGACATTAGTACCAAAAACAGGAGCGGGTACAGTATTGACATATGCACAGGCTGCATCGAAAAAAGTAGATAATGTCGCAAAAACGAAAACTACAACCAAAACTAAATTAAATAATAATATGGAAACGTTCATGGAAAAAATCCTAAGTAGAATAGAAAGCATGGATAAAAGCAATAAAGCTATATTAGAAAGAATCTCGCTCCTCGAGAAAAAAAGCAGTAATAACAAGGCTGCACAAAAAAGAAGAACATGATGGATAGGTTAAAAATCCTGGAATGGAATGCTAATGGTATCGAGAACCGTAAGGATGAAATCCAAGTAGTCCTCGACATGAACCAAATAGATATATGTCTTGTCTCTGAGACGCACTTAAAATTCAATACAAACTTTAAACTGCAAGGGTACGAATTATATCACTCCCCACATCCCCATAATTCAGCAAAATGCGGGGCTGCAGTTATAGTAAAGAATACGATCGATCACCATATAGAAGCCAAGTTCCAATCATGCGCGATGCAAATAATTTCTATTAACATTCGAACGAAAAGTGGACAAACTATATCAGTTGCATCAATTTACTGATCTCCCAGTTACAATCTAAAGAAAAATGACTTTTTAAGCCTCTTCCGAATATTTAACAATAGATTTATTGCAGGGGGAGATTTTAATGCCAAAAATAAGTATTGGGGATCTAGATTGACAAATACAAGAGGAAGAGAACTTTATGAAGCAATAAACGAAATTAACGGCAAGTATCACTCAACGGGAAAACCTACGTATTGGCCAACAGATAGAAACAAAATCCCTGATCTTGTCGACTTCTTCGTAACAAATAATATCTCGACTAACAATATGAAGGTAGAAGAAGGACCAGATCTTGACTCAGATCACTCCACAATACTTTTAACACTTGGCGATAAAATCACTGTTAAAGAAAATAGCACAAGGCTAGGAAATAAGCTGACTGATTGGAGCTACTTCAGACAGCATCTAGAGGATAGTATTCAGCTCTTAGAAACAATAGAAACAGAAGATCAATTAGAAGATGCTGTTCAAATATTAACTGTCAATATCCAAAGAGCTACATGGGCTGCAACACCTAAAACGAAAACTAAAATCCAACAAAAGTCGTATCCAAAAGTAATATGTGATATAATTACGGAAAAGAGACGAGCTAGAAAACGTTGGCAACAAACAAGAGCGCCCAGAGACAAAACAATACTAAATAATCTAAACAGCCAGCTTAAAAGATCGATAAGAGAATTTAAAAATGAGTCTCTTAAAAAATACCTTACCAATCTTACAAATGATGCTAATACCGAGTACTCACTCTGGAAGGCAACAAAGAAAATGAAAAGGCCAATTGCTCACATTCCACCAGTTAAAAACAGTGAAGGTAACTGGGCAAAAAACAACCAAGAAAAAGCTAATTTCTTTGCTGAATATCTTGAAGGCGTCTTTCAACCATATGAAGATAAAGACTGTCAAGAAAGCGTAGAATTGTGCGAAGAGGAAAGTCACATCCAACCGGTAACGGCTAAAGAAATTGCCAATGAAATAAAAAAAGGCATCAGTACTAAAAAAGCCCCGGGATTTGATTTAATATCAGGGGAAATCCTTAAACAATTCCCAAAAAAAGGCCTAAAGAAACTAGCACAAATCATAAATGCTGTATTCAGGATAAGGTATGTACCTAGCATGTGGAAAGTCGCGGAGGTGATTATGATACCAAAACCAGGCAAACCGCCTAGTGAAGTCACCTCCTATCGCCCCATATCTATACTACCTATGTTGTCCAAGTTATTTGAAAAGATGTTGATTAAACGTCTGAACAAAATAATCGAAGAAAAATCGCTAATCCCAAACCATCAATTTGGTTTTAGAAATGAACACTCCACGATCGATCAGGTGCATAGAATAACAGATAAAATCGAAAAAGCATTTGAAGAAAAAAAGATATGCTCTACTATATTTCTCGATGTAGCACAAGCTTTCGACAAAGTATGGCACAAAGGACTGATCTACAAATTGCAAAAGCATCTGCCAAAACAATTTTCAGAAATTTTAGAGTCCTATATATTAGAGAGATTCTTTAGAATTAAGCAAGGAAATGACTACTCCACATTAAGAGAAATAAAAGCTGGTGTACCACAAGGAAGTGTGTTAGGTCCTGTATTATATCTCTTATTTACTAGCGACTTGCCGAACAGTGATGAAACAACTGTGGCAACATTTGCAGATGATACTGCTGTACTTGCTGTGGGAGAAACAGTTGAAGTAGCGACAAAAAAACTACAGAAGGCAGTGAACAATATAACAAAATGGACAAAAAATTGGCAAATTAAACTAAATGACCTAAAATCGGTCCATATAAATTTTACAAATAAAAATGTTCAGCACATACCAGTGTTCATAAATGATAAAGAAGTAGATTACGCAAACACAGCCAAATATCTAGGCATGACACTAGACGCAAAACTGCGCTGGAAAGCACATGTAAAGAAAAAAAGAGAAGAACTAAATATGCGCTACAGTAAAATGTATTGGCTTATAGGGAAATACTCTTGTTTGTCAAATTACAATAAATTACTGCTTTATAAGCAAATTCTAAAGCCAGTATGGACCTACGGGCTCCAGCTATGGGCATGCACATGCAAAACAAATCTACAGAATATTCAAACATTTCAAAACAAAGTTCTACGGAATATAGTAAATGCACCATGGTACATAAGAAACGCTGATCTGCATAGAGATCTAGAAATAGAAATGATTGAAGATGAAGTCAAAAAAGTAGCTAATAGACATAAACTTAGGCTTCTCAATCACGTCAGCTCAGAAATGAAGGAACTATTAAATACTAGCAATATGACTAGGAGGTTAAGAAGAATTAAACCTTTTGAACTAGCTACATAGCTCGAAAAATAAAACAAAAACAGTATTAAATCCTCTATGGACAAATACTTAGAATATGAATTGTAAAATTAGAAAGACAAATTGCTGATTGGTTTAACTACTAGGTGCAATAATTGGAAAGCTGGCTAATCCCCGCCCTGCGGCAATGAAATACCAAGAAGGTTGTACCGCAGGGAAAACGGGAAGACGGGAGAAGGGGTTAGTGGGTAGAAATCACCACACTGTTACTGAGTACGGGCTCGGTTTCGTCTTTGGAAGATTACCACCTCCCAGCGTAAAAAAAAAAAAAAAAAAAAAAAAAAAAAAAAAAAAAAATTATCTTTAATCAACATGTAAAATTGTTGGTATATATTTTAAAGTCCATGTACCTTTTCAATGAAGCATTGAGGAAGGTCACTTGTTGGTATTTTTTGCTTAATGGAGGTTGCTTGATTGTTTCTCTTTTGCATTAAGTTTGTAGAGTGTTCTATTGTGTCTCTTGGCGGTTCAAGTTGAGTATGACTTTCATTACTATAGTCCCAGTATATTCATAGTTTTAATTGTAATCCGCGTTGCGACTATAGGATATCAGAAACAGTTGAACTGCTTTTTGTATTCATATTGGTCTAATTTCATTCGTAAAAGGATAAGTTGTGCATATGAATATTTTAATAATACAGTGAACTCCCTCATAAGCGGACACTGACGGTACCAAGAAATTTGTCCGCTTATTAGAGGTGTCCGGTTATGAGAAAAAAAATATTTCATTGGCAACCTTGAAAAAAGAAACAAGACATATGCATATATGGTACCTATAACATTTTATTTTAAAATGGAATGCATTTTGTGTGATAAACATTAATTGTAGGTAATAAAAAGGATAATAACAAAACATAAACAAGAACAAAGCCTTTAAAAATTAATTTTTGCATTACTTGAATTTCTATGTATTTCTGCTTCAAATTATGCATACACTTACACACAAAAATACGTATTGTGCCACGAGAATTTTAGTCGGATAGTCGCCAGACGGCTGCCGGCGCCGGCGCCGCAGCCGCTACTATGTTTACATTCTTCACCGTTTTTTTTTTAATTTTTTGCTGGGTATCAAGGGCAAAGCGCAAAGAAAAGGAAAAAAAAAACAAACAAAATAAAAGACAACGAAGTGTGCCAAATGCGTTTTGTCCGTTTAAGAGAGAGTACAATTTTATTGCGGCTATGAAAACTGTTGTCCGCGTCCTGTTATAAAAGAGTCCGTTTATGAGAGAATTATTTACATTAAAAATTGTGTAGATTATTCCGTTCTTTGAAATTTGTCCGGTTATGAGAGGTGTCCGCTTATAAGGGGTGTCCGTTAGGAGAGAGTACACTGTATATAAATCCTAATTCTTTTATACCTAGTATAGGTAGTCCATTGTCTGGTAGTTATTACACTGGACTATGTTGCTACTATGTTACCTATAGTTGCCAATTATATACAGTCTTGTTCGTATTGTGTTCATTGATTGCACAGTGCGTCTGTTTACCAAGATAGATATCTTGCTCTTAAGCATATTATATCTAATCTAATCAAATTTAATATCTGATTTAATATCGAATTTAGCACCGACCGCGCTGACCCCAAATTATGCATGTATTAATTTTTTTTAATACAGATTTATTAAAAGATATTGAAATTTAAAAACTTTTGAATTTGTATTTAAAATCCGAAATTTCCTATTATGGATAATAGAGTTCCAAATACGCGTTCTAGAGGAAGACCAAGTAATTTGAGAAATTCGTCAACTTTTCGAAATAACTCCCCGTTCAGGAGCAATGGAATCCAGGCCAATAGTTAGTCGTACTCCACCTGGGGCTAGTGTAGGCTTAAGCCAGGATCAGATTTCACCACAACTGGTAGATAACCACAATAGTGATGATAATAATGAGCGATGAGATATTAATGAACGTCCACCTGTTCAAGAAGAAGCCACAGACTCGAGGCAAACCAACGAGTTTTCATTCGTGAAATGCAGTCTATTAGAGATACCTTAGTTCGAAGATTGGACAATTTGAATTTAAATACTCCCAATGTGAATCCTACGAGACCTTCGAACGCTCGTTCCGACTTCGAACATTTTCTAAATAACGCTTCGTTTTCGACCTAACGCACAGTGTGACGAATCGCTGATTTAGCGGAATTAAATTAAGATTAAATTTGTTGTTTTTTTTTAATTGAAATTGTTTACAGAATAGAATATAACAAATTTTTTTAACATATGACTACAAATTTCAAGACAAAACAATACATACAAACCAGCTTATTTTAATTTTTTTAATTATTTGGTACATATAAAAGTTGCAAGTATTCATATTCCATGACGCTTTTCTTTCTTCTAGGAAAGTATCTTAGACTTGCTAGGAATTGGATCTGAGGTTATAAGCAATCGATTTAAGAGGGAAACCCCTATAAGCCCGCATATGAAAAGCCCGTGTAACAAAAGCCCGCACGCCAAATTATGAAAAAGCCCGCAGCACAAAAGCCCGCATGCCATAAGCAGGCACAATTTATTTTCAGATTTAGCCCGCATATGATGCGGGCTTATTGTTTTGTTATTCACCTCATCACTTTAATTTAAAAAATTTTAAAGCCAATCAAATCACTTGAAAGAAATATTTGTTCCCAGTAATATGGAGGGGGATGTAGTTATTCACCACACTCACCTCTTCCCCTCTTTTTTTTGAAAACGTGTAAAATCTCGTAAAAAAATTTTGCTCGTCCTAAAAAGAACGGATTTATTCACCATATCCACCTCTTCCCCTCTTCAATTGAAATTGGTCAATATCTCTCATTGAATATTTAGTCGTCCTAAAAAGAACGATTTTGGTTAATAGTAACCAATACACCAAATCACTTCACTTTCACTATTTTGGGAGCAACCGCACTGCTCCAGGCATCGACGAAGAATGCGACAATTCAGTAAAATACCAATTCTTATATACACTTTGTCGAAGACATTTCGAATTGATAATATTTTTGACAACCAATCAAAGCTCTTGCAGCATATATTTTACACAACCTCTCCGTGATTCTCATGATTTCTTGCATCTTACAGATGGATTTCTGTGTGAATTCAATGGATTTTAAATGTACATTACTTCTATTTTAACACGCAATTGTTTAGGAAATAACCATAGCCCAAGTGCGGATAGTACATGTGTTGAATAGATGCTCTTACCATTGAAAAATAATAGCATTCCTCCCAATAAAAGAGAAAAAAGTTCATAAAATGGGCAGAATTTGTATACATTTGATTAAAGCAGACCGCAAATCATGCGAGTAAATGGAGTTCATATTTGGAATTATTCGCTTATTTAGTGGCAAAACCAGTTTAAATCCTAAGATTCCGCGAGCGGGCTACATAGACCCGACATGATGCGCATAAATTCGCCTTATCTTTTCAATTCGCTTATTTGCTTGTGTTTATGGCGCCTGCCAGGCAACCAGCATATACCCTTAGCGGAGCAACGAAGTTGCGTGAGCGTGCTAAACCCTGCGAAAAGATAGATGAAACCCTATGATCCCGCGAAGCGGGCCACCCAGAACGAACATTATGCGAATATATGGTTATAATCTTTAGAATTTGGCGCTAATTTCAGTGTTTATAGCGCCTGCTTAATATTTCTTCAACGTTAAGACGCATTTATCTTGGAAATAATCTGATCTCAAGTGTGCGTAAGTACATGAGTGCAATAGTTGTCTATTCAAAAGAAGATTGACACTATTCCTCACAGTAAAAGATGAAAATGATGCGAATATATGGACATTATCTTTGGACTTGGGCGCTAATATCATAGTGCTTATGGCGCCTGCCAGGCATAAGGCATATACCCTTAGCGGAGCAACGGAGTTGCGTTAGCGTGCTAAACCCTGCGGAAAGATAGGTGAAAAACTAAGATCCCGCGAAGCGGGCCACCCAGAACGAACATTATGCGAATATATGGTTATAATCTTTAGAATTTGGCGCTAATTTCAGTGTTTATGGCGCCTGCTTAACATTTCTTCGAGGTTAAGACGCAATTGTCTTGGAAATAACCTGATCTCAAGTGTGCGTAAGTACATGAGTTGAATAGTTGTCTATTCAAAGGAAGACTGACACTATTCCTCACAGTAAAAGATGAAAATAATCCGAATATATGGACATTATCTTCCCCACAGCTTTTATTTCTCAATATATTCACCCCTTTTTTTTAACGCGTAACAAAACCACCTACAGGAACTGTAAATTCACCTCTCCTCCTCACTGAAATAAGCAAAATCTCTTAATTTAGGCATTTAGTCGTCCTTAAAAGAACGCTTTTTGAAGGAATTAATATCCTCTTTAATACCAATCGCTCTAAAAAGAACGATTGGAGCAGACAACCACACCAATCAGCGTAACAAACAACGAATAATGCGAATAATTTAGAAATATCCATTTCTTTTATAGGAAATCGTTTCAATCTCCATTTCTTTTATACTATTTGTAGCTGAAATTTAGGCAAAATTCAATTTTGCGCATAGTACATGCGTTAAATAGATGCTCTTACCAATGAATAATAACAGCATTCCTCCCAATAAAAGAGAAAAAAGTTCCTAAAATGGTAAACATTTGTAAGGAGAATATACTCGTATCTTGCATGAGTTTTGATTGGTTGTCAAAAATATTACCAATTCGAGGGGGATTGGCTTCTTTCAATTTCAAAAAGTTAAAATGCTCGATTGTTTGAGAATCACGGAGAACAAATTTACGGTAAGAAAAGTCTTCGACAAAGTGTATATAAGAAGTGGTATTTTTCTGAATTGTCGCATTCTTTGTCGATGCCTGGAGCAGTGCGGTTGCTCCCAAATTAGTGAAAGTGAAGTGATTTTGTGGATTGGTGGTTTTCTATAAACCAAAATCGTTCTTTTTAGGACATTGAGAGATATTAACCAATTTCAATTTAGGAGGGGAAATGAGGGGTAGAGGTGGATAAGGTAAATAAATCCGTTCTTTTTAGGACGAGCAAAAATTTTGTAAGAGATTTTACACGTTTTCAAAAAAAAAGAGGGGAAGAGATGAGTGTGGTGAATAACTACTTCACGCCATTTTCGAAGCCACAAAATATTTTCTATAAGAGTTTTGATTGGTTTACTTCAATTTCCAAAATGTTAGATACTCGATCTTGTGAGAATCACAGAAAAGAGATTTCTTAAGGGGAACTTCATATTTCCCCATGACATGCGGGCTTTTGTGGTGTGGGCTTTTGTGCTGCGGGCTTTTGTGATGCGGGCTTTTGGGATGCGGGCTTTTGATATCTATCCCTGTAATCTTCCAGCCTTGCTCCCGTCATTAGGATTGCCAGACTGTTGATTCGGCATATCTACTAATAACCCTGTTTCTCTTGTAAATTTTTCTTGGATTAATTATTTTCTGGCTTTGACTTTTTCTTTACTGCCTTGGTCTTTTACCTGCCGCAACTTGACATCTAATCTATAAGCTTTTTTTCGGTCTTCCTACTGTAGATGAAGAAGGTATTTCATCTAAGATATGTTGAGGTAATGTTCGATATTCATTTAGCCACAGAGAATTTGAATTTTCGAAGCGGTCTCTATGCCAACCAATTTTGGCCCATCTCTCGTCAAATCTTAAACATAAAATTTGTAAGGTTAATTTGATTGACTTTGTTGCAGCCTCAGAAAATAGCATATGGCAAAAGTAACTAATAACAAAAGCAAAAACAGCATCTAAGCGATTCATTTTGACTTAAGAAACCAAACATCAAAAATTTGCTTTTTCGTGATTTCCATGGGCATCCTAAAAACGAAAAATTTAGTATGAGTTTCGCACCTGTGCGCAAAAAGTTGAATCACATTTTAGTAGAACATATGCAAGGCTTTAGAACAAACACGGTCACCAACTTGGACAACACTGCACAACTATACTTTTCTTCTAATGAATACAAAAAACACATATTTTATCTATAAATTTTACTTTCATTTACCCCTTATATTAAACAAAATCTTTAATTTTTTAAGAAAAACTTACTTTTATATCAATTGACTGTTTACTTATTGAGAAAAGATAACAAAAAGCTATAACATGTACGCGAACCAATTATAAACGATATAAACACTTTCTTTTCAAATTGACATTCTTATAAAAAAAATTATACACAATTTGGAGTTTGAGATGATTTTTTTTTTGTTGCACTAAGCAACAACAAAAAAAAATTGCACAGTCATTACGTAGGAGGCTTAACCGGTTTTTGTTTAATTTTGTGCATGTCATTTTCCTTATTAAATCAAGCTAAATCAGCGATTCGTCACACTGTGCAACGCAAACAAGCACCACCAATAAGTCAACAAACTTCTTTAGTAAGTTCAGTTTTTAAAATTGAAAAGTGGCAAATTGCATTCGACGGGTCCGAAAATATCCACGATTTTGTTTTTAAAGTGGAAACCCTTAAGGATCGTTCGCAATGTAGCTGGGAATACACTATAACTTGTCTTATCTTTTTTTATCTCTGACTCAATTAATATTTTTTCACATGCAAATATGGTTTATAAGCCATTTGGGAATCCTCAGTGCTGAAATGCGAATCTCCTTCACCGATGTGAACATACACACCAATTGTATTAAAAACAAAGAAAACAAGTTACAGGAGAATGTGATGGTCTAATTACAATATGCCATAACCTACCCCAAACATTCATCAAAGCCAACAAATAATATACCATCAATCTACTTGATGACAATTCTCCCACCTTTCTTTATCTACCACCGCCCCTACCTTTAAATATGAATATCCATTTTTCACTTGCAAATATGAATTAGGTACAAGGAAAATCATTTGAGAATCCTCACAGTAGCTGAAATGCGACTCTCCTTCAACGATCATACACACACATACCAATTGTGTTAAAATCCAGAAAACATAACATACCCCTTCCATCAAAGCAAACAATAAATATACCATAAATCTACACGAAACCTGTTTTGCCAACCACCACCACTACCTGCATCATCCTCCTGCTCATATTCCCAGCACGAGAATGGTGTAGAACTAGACTATCATAATTTGTTGCGGGCGAATGCGCACTGGTGGCGTATCGTCGTTTACGCACGGTTGCACTACTATAAGGTTTATATACAATGATAGGGCCCTTGTATATAGACTATATTGTACTATCATCATTGTGATTTTTTTTTTTGTTGTCCTCTAGTATTGTATATAAACCTTATAGTAGTGAAGTTAAGAAAAAGTCAAAGCCAGAAAATAACTAATCCAAGGAAACTTTACAAGAGAAACAGGGTTATTGGTAGATATGCCAACTCAACAGTCTGGCAATCCTAATGACGGGAACAAGGCTAGACGATTTTTTAGAGATGATGAAAAGACTGCCCAAATTACAGTGATAGATAAAGAAATTATCAAAAAGTTTCATATCATGTTAGAAGCTCTTGGGTCTGGGTTCCCGATAGATGCAGATGCTTTTGACAATTATGCCCGGTATTTTAAGCCAGTAAGTGTGCATAAGGTCTTCTTTCATGGAAAACAAATAATTTCGACTTGTATACTTCCAATCGGACAACTTTCAGAAGAAGCGCAATAGGCAAGAAACAAGGAAAATAGAAGGTTTAGGGAACTTCTTACCAGAAAAATATCACGTGTAGATACAAATACTGAACTCTTAAATCGATTGCTTATAACCTCAGATCCAATTCTTAGCAAGTCTAAGATACTTTCCGAGAAGAAAGAAAAGCGTCATGGAACATGAATACTTGCAACTTTTATATGTAAAAAATAATTAAAAAAATTAAAATAAGCTGGTTTGTATGTATTGTTTTGTCTTGCACTTTGTAGTCATATGTTAAAAAAATTTGTTATATTCTATTCTGTGAAAAATTTCAATTAAAAAAAAAACAAAAAATTTAATCTTAATTTAATTCCGCTAAATCAGCGATTCGTCACACTGTGCGTTAGGTCGAAAACGAAGCGTTATTTAAAAAATGTTCGAAGTCGGAACGAGCGTTCGAAGGTCTGGTAGGATTCACATTGGGAGTATTTAAATTCAAATTGTCCAATCTTCCAACTAAGGTATCTCTAATAGACTGCATTTCACGAATGAAAACTCGTTGGTTTGCCTCGAGTATTCGTTGAAATTCTGACGTAATAGCTCTAATGTCAGTGGCCTCTTCTTGAACAGGTGGAGGATATCCCTTAATATCTCGTCGCTCATTATTGTCTTCACTATTGTGGTTACTTGCCTGACCGGATTGCATTGCTGCAGGAGGGTTAGTACCAGCTATGGTAAAATCTTATCCTGGCTTAAGCCTACACTACCCCCAGGTGGAGTACGACTAACTATTGGCCTGGACTCCATTGCGTCCGAACGGGGAGTTATATTTCGAAAAGTGGACGAATTTCTCAATTTACTCGGTCTTCCTCTAGAACGTGAATGTGGAACTCTATTATCCATAATAGGAAATTTCGGATTTTAATTACAACTTCAAAAACTTTTAACTTTCAATATCTTTTAATAAATCTGTATTAAAAAAAAATTAATACCTACATGCATAATTTGGTGTCAGCGCGGTCAGTGCTAAATTCAATATTAAATTTGAAAAGATTAGATACAATATGCTTAAGAGCAAGATATCTATGGTAAACAGCAGTGGCGTGGCGTGGATAATTTTAAAAGGGAAGACGTTGAAAAATTTAGTCACTTATAAAAATAAAAATCTTTAAAACCTGAAATAAAATAATTTTTAATGGGGATATTGTATCTACATAATATGCATTCCACATTGACTTAGCAAAAATATTCTAGCCACATTTTTTATACTTCAAGACATTAATATTTCAATCAACAATGAGCTTAAAGCATAACAAAAGTGGCTTCAAAAGAAGCCGGTCTTGACCGAGGCAAAACCAGTTTAAATCCTAAGATTCCGCGAGCGGGCTACATAGACCCGACATGATGCGCATAAATTCGCCTTATCTTTTCAATTCGCTTATTTGCTTGTGTTTATGGCGCCTGCCAGGCAACCAGCATATACCCTTAGCGGAGCAACGAAGTTGCGTGAGCGTGCTAAACCCTGCGAAAAGATAGATGAAACCCTATGATCCCGCGAAGCGGGCCACCCAGAACGAACATTATGCGAATATATGGTTATAATCTTTAGAATTTGGCGCTAATTTCAGTGTTTATAGCGCCTGCTTAATATTTCTTCAACGTTAAGACGCATTTATCTTGGAAATAATCTGATCTCAAGTGTGCGTAAGTACATGAGTGCAATAGTTGTCTATTCAAAAGAAGATTGACACTATTCCTCACAGTAAAAGATGAAAATGATGCGAATATATGGACATTATCTTTGGACTTGGGCGCTAATATCATAGTGCTTATGGCGCCTGCCAGGCATAAGGCATATACCCTTAGCGGAGCAACGGAGTTGCGTTAGCGTGCTAAACCCTGCGGAAAGATAGGTGAAAAACTAAGATCCCGCGAAGCGGGCCACCCAGAACGAACATTATGCGAATATATGGTTATAATCTTTAGAATTTGGCGCTAATTTCAGTGTTTATGGCGCCTGCTTAACATTTCTTCGAGGTTAAGACGCAATTGTCTTGGAAATAACCTGATCTCAAGTGTGCGTAAGTACATGAGTTGAATAGTTGTCTATTCAAAGGAAGACTGACACTATTCCTCACAGTAAAAGATGAAAATAATCCGAATATATGGACATTATCTTCCCCACAGCTTTTATTTCTCAATATATTCACCCCTTTTTTTTAACGCGTAACAAAACCACCTACAGGAACTGTAAATTCACCTCTCCTCCTCACTGAAATAAGCAAAATCTCTTAATTTAGGCATTTAGTCGTCCTTAAAAGAACGCTTTTTGAAGGAATTAATATCCTCTTTAATACCAATCGCTCTAAAAAGAACGATTGGAGCAGACAACCACACCAATCAGCGTAACAAACAACGAATAATGCGAATAATTTAGAAATATCCATTTCTTTTATAGGAAATCGTTTCAATCTCCATTTCTTTTATACTATTTGTAGCTGAAATTTAGGCAAAATTCAATTTTGCGCATAGTACATGCGTTAAATAGATGCTCTTACCAATGAATAATAACAGCATTCCTCCCAATAAAAGAGAAAAAAGTTCCTAAAATGGTAAACATTTGTAAGGAGAATATACTCGTATCTTGCATGAGTTTTGATTGGTTGTCAAAAATATTACCAATTCGAGGGGGATTGGCTTCTTTCAATTTCAAAAAGTTAAAATGCTCGATTGTTTGAGAATCACGGAGAACAAATTTACGGTAAGAAAAGTCTTCGACAAAGTGTATATAAGAAGTGGTATTTTTCTGAATTGTCGCATTCTTTGTCGATGCCTGGAGCAGTGCGGTTGCTCCCAAATTAGTGAAAGTGAAGTGATTTTGTGGATTGGTGGTTTTCTATAAACCAAAATCGTTCTTTTTAGGACATTGAGAGATATTAACCAATTTCAATTTAGGAGGGGAAATGAGGGGTAGAGGTGGATAAGGTAAATAAATCCGTTCTTTTTAGGACGAGCAAAAATTTTGTAAGAGATTTTACACGTTTTCAAAAAAAAAGAGGGGAAGAGATGAGTGTGGTGAATAACTACTTCACGCCATTTTCGAAGCCACAAAATATTTTCTATAAGAGTTTTGATTGGTTTACTTCAATTTCCAAAATGTTAGATACTCGATCTTGTGAGAATCACAGAAAAGAGATTTCTTAAGGGGAACTTCATATTTCCCCATGACATGCGGGCTTTTGTGGTGTGGGCTTTTGTGCTGCGGGCTTTTGTGATGCGGGCTTTTGGGATGCGGGCTTTTGATATCTATCCCTGTAATCTTCCAGCCTTGCTCCCGTCATTAGGATTGCCAGACTGTTGATTCGGCATATCTACTAATAACCCTGTTTCTCTTGTAAATTTTTCTTGGATTAATTATTTTCTGGCTTTGACTTTTTCTTTACTGCCTTGGTCTTTTACCTGCCGCAACTTGACATCTAATCTATAAGCTTTTTTTCGGTCTTCCTACTGTAGATGAAGAAGGTATTTCATCTAAGATATGTTGAGGTAATGTTCGATATTCATTTAGCCACAGAGAATTTGAATTTTCGAAGCGGTCTCTATGCCAACCAATTTTGGCCCATCTCTCGTCAAATCTTAAACATAAAATTTGTAAGGTTAATTTGATTGACTTTGTTGCAGCCTCAGAAAATAGCATATGGCAAAAGTAACTAATAACAAAAGCAAAAACAGCATCTAAGCGATTCATTTTGACTTAAGAAACCAAACATCAAAAATTTGCTTTTTCGTGATTTCCATGGGCATCCTAAAAACGAAAAATTTAGTATGAGTTTCGCACCTGTGCGCAAAAAGTTGAATCACATTTTAGTAGAACATATGCAAGGCTTTAGAACAAACACGGTCTCCAACTTGGACAACACTGAACAACTATACTTTTCTTCTAATGAATACAAAAAACACATATTTTATCTATAAATTTTACTTTCATTTACCCCTTATATTAAACAAAATCTTTAATTTTTTAAGAAAAACTTACTTTTATATCAATTGACTGTTTACTTATTGAGAAAAGATAACAAAAAGCTATAACATGTACGCGAACCAATTATAAACGATATAAACACTTTCTTTTCAAATTGACATTCTTATAAAAAAAATTATACACAATTTGGAGTTTGAGATGATTTTTTTTTTGTTGCACTAAGCAACAACAAAAAAAAATTGCACAGTCATTACGTAGGAGGCTTAACCGGTTTTTGTTTAATTTTGTGCATGTCATTTTCCTTATTAAATCAAGCTAAATCAGCGATTCGTCACACTGTGCAACGCAAACAAGCACCACCAATAAGTCAACAAACTTCTTTAGTAAGTTCAGTTTTTAAAATTGAAAAGTGGCAAATTGCATTCGACGGGTCCGAAAATATCCACGATTTTCTTTTTAAAGTGGAAACCCTTAAGGATCGTTCGCAATGTAGCTGGGAATACACTATAACTTGTCTTATCTTTTTTTATCTCTGACTCAATTAATATTTTTTCACATGCAAATATGGTTTATAAGCCATTTGGGAATCCTCAGTGCTGAAATGCGAATCTCCTTCACCGATGTGAACATACACACCAATTGTATTAAAAACAAAGAAAACAAGTTACAGGAGAATGTGATGGTCTAATTACAATATGCCATAACCTACCCCAAACATTCATCAAAG
The DNA here is from genome assembly GCA_949715645.1 of Portevinia maculata. Classification (NCBI taxonomy): domain Eukaryota; kingdom Metazoa; phylum Arthropoda; class Insecta; order Diptera; family Syrphidae; genus Portevinia; species Portevinia maculata. Next base: position 39,301,362 of record OX454528.1, read on the forward strand.
CCAACAAATAATATACCATCAATCTACTTGATGACAATTCTCCCACCTTTCTTTATCTACCACCGCCCCTACCTTTAAATATGAATATCCATTTTTCACTTGCAAATATGAATTAGGTACAAGGAAAATCATTTGAGAATCCTCACAGTAGCTGAAATGCGACTCTCCTTCAACGATCATACACACACATACCAATTGTGTTAAAATCCAGAAAACATAACATACCCCTTCCATCAAAGCAAACAATAAATATACCATAAATCTACACGAAACCTGTTTTGCCAACCACCACCACTACCTGCATCATCCTCCTGCTCATATTCCCAGCACGAGAATGGTGTAGAACTAGACTATCATAATTTGTTGCGGGCGAATGCGCACTGGTGGCGTATCGTCGTTTACGCACGGTTGCACTACTATAAGGTTTATATACAATGATAGGGCCCTTGTATATAGACTATATTGTACTATCATCATTGTGATTTTTTTTTTTTGTTGTCCTCTAGTATTGTATATAAACCTTATAGTAGTGAAGTTAAGAAAAAGTCAAAGCCAGAAAATAACTAATCCAAGGAAACTTTACAAGAGAAACAGGGTTATTGGTAGATATGCCAACTCAACAGTCTGGCAATCCTAATGACGGGAACAAGGCTAGACGATTTTTTAGAGATGATGAAAAGACTGCCCAAATTACAGTGATAGATAAAGAAATTATCAAAAAGTTTCATATCATGTTAGAAGCTCTTGGGTCTGGGTTCCCGATAGATGCAGATGCTTTTGACAATTATGCCCGGTATTTTAAGCCAGTAAGTGTGCATAAGGTCTTCTTTCATGGAAAACAAATAATTTCGACTTGTATACTTCCAATCGGACAACTTTCAGAAGAAGCGCAATAGGCAAGAAACAAGGAAAATAGAAGGTTTAGGGAACTTCTTACCAGAAAAATATCACGTGTAGATACAAATACTGAACTCTTAAATCGATTGCTTATAACCTCAGATCCAATTCTTAGCAAGTCTAAGATACTTTCCGAGAAGAAAGAAAAGCGTCATGGAACATGAATACTTGCAACTTTTATATGTAAAAAATAATTAAAAAAATTAAAATAAGCTGGTTTGTATGTATTGTTTTGTCTTGCACTTTGTAGTCATATGTTAAAAAAATTTGTTATATTCTATTCTGTGAAAAATTTCAATTAAAAAAAAAACAAAAAATTTAATCTTAATTTAATTCCGCTAAATCAGCGATTCGTCACACTGTGCGTTAGGTCGAAAACGAAGCGTTATTTAAAAAATGTTCGAAGTCGGAACGAGCGTTCGAAGGTCTGGTAGGATTCACATTGGGAGTATTTAAATTCAAATTGTCCAATCTTCCAACTAAGGTATCTCTAATAGACTGCATTTCACGAATGAAAACTCGTTGGTTTGCCTCGAGTATTCGTTGAAATTCTGACGTAATAGCTCTAATGTCAGTGGCCTCTTCTTGAACAGGTGGAGGATATCCCTTAATATCTCGTCGCTCAATATTGTCTTCACTATTGTGGTTACTTGCCTGACCGGATTGCATTGCTGCAGGAGGGTTAGTACCAGCTATGGTAAAATCTTATCCTGGCTTAAGCCTACACTACCCCCAGGTGGAGTACGACTAACTATTGGCCTGGACTCCATTGCGTCCGAACGGGGAGTTATATTTCGAAAAGTGGACGAATTTCTCAATTTACTCGGTCTTCCTCTAGAACGTGAATGTGGAACTCTATTATCCATAATAGGAAATTTCGGATTTTAATTACAACTTCAAAAACTTTTAACTTTCAATATCTTTTAATAAATCTGTATTAAAAAAAAATTAATACCTACATGCATAATTTGGTGTCAGCGCGGTCAGTGCTAAATTCAATATTAAATTTGAAAAGATTAGATACAATATGCTTAAGAGCAAGATATCTATGGTAAACAGCAGTGGCGTGGCGTGGATAATTTTAAAAGGGAAGACGTTGAAAAATTTAGTCACTTATAAAAATAAAAATCTTTAAAACCTGAAATAAAATAATTTTTAATGGGGATATTGTATCTACATAATATGCATTCCACATTGACTTAGCAAAAATATTCTAGCCACATTTTTTATACTTCAAGACATTAATATTTCAATCAACAATGAGCTTAAAGCATAACAAAAGTGGCTTCAAAAGAAGCCGGTCTTGACCGACGCATGATACAATAACTTAAAAAAATTCAGCATAATGTGGATAGTAATTTTAAAATAAGACAATTCAGAAGAATTATATGGATAATTCTTTATATTTGTTAAAATATAAAAACGATACAAATAATAATGTCAGCAATAAAAATAAATCAAAATTAAAAACAGCTAAAATTCACACACTTAAAAAAAAAAAGTGAAAAGTTTTGTTAAAATATTAGTTCTTTATAATTATTTGTATTCTAATGCTATTCGACGATCTTTTTTGATAAACTCTGCCAATACCCTTTCATAGAAGTTTGGTCTATTTTTAATTTTAAGAAGAAGTCTTCTTTCTATCGATATGAGGGCTAAATCAGAGAGCCTATCCTCGCCCTGTGAGTTTCTTAAATAAGTATGAATTCTTTTTAAAGCAGAAAAAGACCTCTCAACGGAGGCGACGAAAATGGGAAGTGTTAAAAGTAAACTACTTAAGTTTAAGACTTGAGGGAACACTTCTTTCAATGCTTCACTATTCAAATGGTTGTGAAGGTCGAGAAACTCAAACTGCCGAAGTGACGACGAAGAATATAAAACATTAAGTTCATTTTTTAATGCCGTGAAGTCAAAAATTCTAGGAAAAAACTTAATTAGGGAAGATATTTTTACATCTGGACTGGAACGAGAAAAAGTGTCATACTTCAAATTATTTAGTAAATCCAAAAATGTAAGATTACTAAATGATTTATATCTGGCATTTATTTGGCTAACTATATTGTCTTTAATTTCAACAAAAAGGCGCTTATAATTCGTCTTCAAATCGAAGTCAAGCAACCTGCGTTTACGTCTAGGTTCGATGCAATCATTTACGCTGTCATAAATAACTTCAAACATATTTAAAAAGTCAGAGCTTATCCATGACTCAAAACGTTCGATTTCTTGCTTGGCATAACTAACGTCTGTTTGTTTTTTTTTGAATTAAATTAAATAATACATCGGTCTTTGCAAATATTTCAGAAAGGGTATGAAGCAAAAAACAGAATTCCTTGCTCTCTAATTTATTTAATAAACTTTCTGCCATCGAAAGTGTGTCAGTATCCCATTCCCTAGAGTCATTAATTATTTTACTAAAAGTTTCAATTATATCTATTCTACAGTTAAAGATTACGTTTATTATTCTTGAATGATAATGCCATCGAGTTTCCGATACTCCTGTCATGCGTCGATTGGAAATTTGTTTTAAAAGATTGGACCGCTTTGTGGATTTATTAAAAAATCGAACGATGCTATTAGTATAGCCAAAAAATAGTTTAAGTTCTGCTATGTTTTCTAGAAATCGGGATAGTACTAAATTTAAAACATGTGCATAACAAGGAATAAAATTTGCCATCGGGCATTCATCAAGGACCTTCTTTTGAACACCACCCCCCTCGCCGGACATAACTGCGGCACCATCGTAGGATTGTCCTATTAACTTTTCCTTGCAGTCGTATGTTTCAAGAATTTTAAATATATGATTGGCTAACTAATTTGCATTACGACTTGCGCTAACGTCAAAAAATCAAAGAAATCTTTCTTGTATACCATCCTCTGACAAGTACCGAAATATGGCACTCAGTTGTTCCCTATGACTCAAATCTGGTGTTTCGTCGATCATAATCGACACGAACCGAGCATCCTTGATTTCCGTTTTAATTTCGGATTTAATAACCGCCGCGATACTATGTATCAAATCGTTTTGAATATCGTTGAATAAACCTGAAAAAATTGGATTGTGTGTACTTGAACACTGCTCTAAATGGGATTCCAATAAAGTGTCATATTTAGATAAAAAATAAACCGCTTCGACATAATTGCCACGATTATCTGAACTAGACCTTTCATCATGACCGCGAAATGCTAACTCCTGTCTGCCTAATAAAATGACCGTGTCAATAAAACGTTCCATTAGTTTCCGATTTTTATCTACTTTTTTATTATGAACAACGAAAGAATTTCCTAAAGAAGTTTCAATGCGATTCGTGCCGAATTCGTGTAGGGATAAACAGCAACGAATATGTTTTTCTGTCTTAATATGTTTTTTCGAAGAATTAACTAAATTATTTATATCAGTGAAACCCGTTCGGCTCCAAACACTGGCGGAGTTTGAAAAAAGAAGACAAGGAAAACAAAACATTTTATTAAGCTTGCAACTCCCAGTTAGCCACATATATTTTTGGTATAAGGAAACATTAAAATGTGTCACAAAACCATCTCTCCTTTGGTAATTAATATTTATAAAAGGCATAGAGCGCCCTACGTCTATAACTTTTTTTTTATCAAGAAAAGATAGCTTACTAAAACTATTTGAATCCTCCAGGAGGAAATCAGTTAAACAGCAATCTACAGTAATCAAAGACATTTCCAAAAAAAAATCTAAAACTGCACTAAAATTAAGAAGCTAAAATGTTTTTATCAGTAAGTTGGTAATAAAAGAAACTAAAAAATTACACATTAACCTTCACTTTCACTTTCACATCTAACTTTTCACTATTTTAATTTAAGATTTTATCAAATTGGCTTTACAAAACACTAGATTTTTTCAAGTTATTGCACTTGTGCAACGCAGTCTGTCAATAAATTCCAACTGATTCTAAATTAAAATTTGAATTCCTGCTTTAAAAAAAAACAAGTGTCGGTATTTTATTTGACATGAACTTCTCTTAAGCGATATGCTGAATTTACTCTGCTGACAAATTGCCATAATATTCTACCATATTTTATTTCATAAGACAAAAGTATAACAATAAATTTGTAAAAACATCGAAGCATTAACTATCACAAGAGAGAAAAATGAAAGCTCAACTTCTTACATCAACACGCATATCAATATCAACATCAAATTCAAAATCAAGAATCAACCCACATAACACATTCAGATATTATGTCATAAGAAAAAAGAAATAAGTTAAAGGACACCGTGTTATTAGACACAATGTTGCAAAAAAAACGAGTCAAACGTAGCACCTGCATTCCTGCAACATGTTGATATCTTCCGATTGAAACGCAATGCTAATCGCAAAAGGGAGAATGAAATGAAACAATTCCAAGTATTCAGCGTGAGATTTGGTTTATAAGACGAAATGTAGCGTCTTTTTCTTTGAATATAAAAGCGGGTGTTGAACAAAGAGGATCGGAACCGCAATGCTTGTAGAAGAAAGGGATATAAAACAAGTAAATAAGACGGAAAAATATTTTTTATTCTATTATAGAGAGCAGCGGTAGTTGAAAACTTTTTACTAAGAGTATTTTTGTGACTCTTCGTTGGTTTGTTGTTTGTGATTTGTGGATTGTGGAATGTGGTTGAATCTTGATTCTAGAATGAGGTATGAAGATACAGACGAGAGGTAGAATGAAAATATTAAACTTATTCGATAGCTTATGTGTGAGTGTGTGTGTAGATTTTATTTTATAATTAAAATACGGGACGGGTTTAATTTTTCATATATTTATTTGGCAGATAGTGCTTACTTTTGGTGGATTTTTAAAAGGCAAGACGGTAGGAATCGTGTTATATGGACGCCACGCCACTGGTAAACAGACGGACTGTGCAAATCAATGCACACAATACGAACAACACTGTATATAATTGGCAACTACAGGTAATATAGTAGCAACATAGTTCACTGTTATAACTACCAGACAATGGACTATACTATAAAAGAATTAGGATTTATATATTATAAAAATATTCATATGCACAACTTATCCTTTCACGAATAAAATTAGACCAATATGAATACAACAAGCAGTTCAACTCTTTCTGATATCCAATAGTCGCAACGCGGATTACAATTAAAACTATGAATATCCTGGGACTATGGTAATGAAATTCATACTGAACTTGAACCGCCAAGAGACACAATAGAACACTCTTCGATTGCTGGAGCTTAGCTAAAAGCTCTAGAGTTAGCCAGCATAATCTTTGTAGTGACGTTCTTAATGCCTCGAAGTATATCTAATGTTAGAACATGTTTAATGCATAAGAGAAACAAGCAAGCAACCTCCATTAAGCAAAAAATAACAACAAGTGACCTTCCTCAATGCTTCATTGAAAAGGTACATGGACTTTAAAATATATACCAACAATTTTACATGTTGATTAAAGATAAATAAACTTGCGCAATACTCCAATTTAGCAATCTAGCTCTACGCAAAACAACGAAAGTTCTTATTATCCATATAAATATTCATCGTATAGGTACCTATTGGCACTTCTTGGTGGTGCGGCATGGCACAATACTGACAAAAAATAAATTATGTCATTGCTTTATAAATTAGACTGAATATTTCTAAATCAATTACAAAAAGAATGATATAAATCGGTATATTTTTCGAAAAGATATAGCCAAAATAGCGAGAATCTAAAATGCGATAAATTCATAATTTCTCATTTGAAAGAAAAATACCCAAATCAAATTTTATTAAATTTTTCGTTTCAAACGAATCGCCCCTTCCATCCAGAGAGTCGATAATGCAAAATCCATTATCCATACAAATAATAACTTACTTGGTTTCCATCATCAACCTCTGCTACTTGCAAAGCATACGTACATAAACATGCTACCTGCGCTGCCTACGCCTATGCTCCTTCTTACAATGAAAAAAAAATGCATACATAATGGAATGAAATTCGTTCGGCGGAAAGATTCGAGAGAGACAAAACTGTTTATTTGGTCTTGCTTTCATCGTTTTCAAAGTGTGTATTTAAAATGAAGATGACAGCAAAAGTTTAGACACAAACATTCTAGCTCAATTCATAACGCCATCTGCATTTAGTCGGCTAAAACAAAAAATTCGACATGATGGCACTACTATAAAGTGTATATACAATGGCACTACTATAAAGTGTATATACAATGATGGCACTAATATAAAGTATATATACAATGGTATGGGCATTGTATATACACTTTATAGTATTCTCACTTCGTGTATACGACGATACGTCACCATACGACGTAAGGCCAAAACAAATTATATTAGTTTATGCACATTATGTGGGTTTATTTTTGTTTTCCTCCAATCCCCTGAATGGGAATATGAGAATGAAGATCATTCAGGTAGCGACTACCGATGCCGATGGTGGCTGATGTTTGACGTAGCGGACATTCTCATCGGGTAGATTTATCGTATTTTATTTTATTTTATTTTTTGGCTCTGATGGAAGTATCAGCAGAATATTTTTATTTGGTTTTGCGCAAACAGCTGATTTTTTGTTCTCCTTCATGCTCGTGAGTAGGTATATGAGTATATTTTAAAAAGAAAAAAAAAAAAAAAAAAAAAAAAAAAAGGTATATGAGAAGTAAGAAGACACAGGTAGCGTTGTTGGTGGACGGTAGGGCGGAAAGGTGAAGGAATTATTATCGGGTAGACTTATGCCATATTATTTGTTTGCTCTGATGGAAGTTTGGGGTAGGTTATGTTTTCTGGTATTTAATACAATTGGAATGTGTGTGTATGATCGTTGAAGGAGAGTCGCATTTCAGGATTGAGGTTTCTCGAATGATTTTCTTTATAATCCATATTTGCAAGTGAAAAATGGATATGCATATTTAAAGGTAGGGGCGATGGTGGATAAAGGAAGGTGGGAGAATTGTCGTCGAGTAGTTGATGGTATATTATTTGTTGGCTTTGATGAATGTTTGAGGTAGGTTATGGCATATTGCAATTAGACCATCACAGACACCTGTAACTTGTTTTCTTTGTTTTTAATACAATTGGTGTGTATGTTCACATCGGTGAAGGAGATTCGCATTTAAGCACTGAGGATTCCCAAATGGTTTATAAACCATATTTGCATGTGAAAAAATATTAATTGAACCAGAGATAAAAAAAGATAAGACAAGTTATAGTGTATTCCCAGCTACATTGCGAACGATCCTTAAGGGTTTCCACTTTAAAAAGAAAATCGTGGATATTTTCGGACCCGTCGAATGCAATTTGCCACTTTTCAATTTTACAAACTGAACTTACTAACGAAGTTTGTTGACTTATTGGTGGTGCTTGTCTGCGTTGCACAGTGTGACGAATCGCTGATTTAGCTTGGTTTAATAAGGAAAATGACATGCACAAAATTAAACAAAAACCGGTTAAGCCTCCTACGTAATTATTGTGCAATTTTTTTTGTTGTTGCTTAGTGCAACAAAAAAAAATCATCTCAAACTCCAAATTGTATATAATTTTTTTTATAAGAAGGTCAATTTGAAGAGAAAATGTTTATATCGGTTTTAATTGGTTCGCGTATATTTTATAGCTTTTTTTTATCTTTTCTCAGTAAGTTAAAAGTCAATTGATATAAAAGTAAGTTTTTCTTAAATAATTAAAGATTTTGTTTAATAAATGAAAGTAAAATTTATAGATAAAATATGTGTTTTTTGTATTCATTAGACGAAAAGTATACCTAGTTGTTCAGTGTTGTCCAAGTTGGAGACCGTGTTTGTTCTAAAGCCTTGCATATGCACTGCTAAAATGTGTTTCAACAAAATTTTTCGTTTTTTAGGTTGCCCATGGAAATCACGAAAAAGCAAATTTTTTATGTTTGGATTTCTTAATTTAAAATTAGCGCTTAGATGCTGTTTCTGCTTTTGTTGTGGGTTACTTTAGCCATGTAAAATTTTCTGAGGCTGCAACAAAGTCAATCAAATTAACCTTTAAAACTTTATGTTTAAGATTTGACGAGACATGGGCCAAAAGTGGTCGGCATAGAGAGCGCTTCGAAAATTCAAATTCTCTGTGGCTAAATGAAAATCTAACATTACCACAACATATCTTAGATGAAATACCTTCTTCATCTAGAGTAGGAAGACCGAAAAAAGGCTTATAGATTAGATGTCAAGTTGCGGCAGGTAAAAGACCAAGGCAGTAAAGAAAAAGTCAAAGCCAGAAAATAACTAATCCAAGAAAATTTTTCAAGAGAAACAGGGTTATTGGTAGATATGCCAACTCAACAGTCTGGCAGTCCTAATGACGGGAACAAGGCTAGACGATTTTTTAGAGATGATGAAAAGACTGCCCAAATTACAGTGATAGATAAAGAACTTATCAAAAAGTTTCATATCATCTTAGAAGCTCTTGGGTCTGGGTTCCCAATAGATGCAGATGCTTTTGAAAATTATGCCTGGTATTTTAAGCCGGTAATTGTGCATAAGGTCTTCTTTCATGGAAAACAAATAATTTCGACTTGTATACTTCCAATCGGACAACTTTCAAAAGAAGCGCAAGAGGCAAGAAACAAGGAAAATAGAAGGTTTAGGGAACTTCTTACCAGAAAAATATCACGTGTAGATACAAATACTGAACTCTTAAATCGATTGCTTATAACCTCAGATCCAATTCTTAGCAAGTCTAAGATACTTTCCGAGAAGAAAGAAAAGCGTCATGGAACATGAATACTTGCAACTTTTATATGTACCAAATAATTAAAAAAATTAAAACAATACATACAAACCAGCTTATTTTAATTTTTTTAATTATTTGGTACATATAAAAGTTGCAAGTATTCATGTTCCATGACGCTTTTCTTTCTTCTCGGAAAGTATCTTAGACTTGCTAAGAATTGGATCTGAGGTTATAAGCAATCGATTTAAGAGTTCAGTATTTGTATCTACACGTGATATTTTTCTGGTAAGAAGTTCCCTAAACCTTCTATTTTCCTTGTTTCTTGCCTCTTGCGCTTCTTTTGAAAGTTGTCCGATTGGAAGTATACAAGTCGAAATTATTTGTTTTCCATGAAAGAAGACCTTATGCACAATTACCGGCTTAAAATACCAGGCATAATTTTCAAAAGCATCTGCATCTATTGGGAACCCAGACCCAAGAGCTTCTAAGATGATATGAAACTTTTTGATAAGTTCTTTATCTATCACTGTAATTTGGGCAGTCTTTTCATCATCTCTAAAAAATCGTCTAGCCTTGTTCCCGTCATTAGGACTGCCAGACTGTTGAGTTGGCATATCTACCAATAACCCTGTTTCTCTTGAAAAATTTTCTTATATTAGTTATTTTCTGGCTTTGACTTTTTCTTTACTGCCTTGGTCTTTTACCTGCCGCAACTTGACATCTAATCTATAAGCCTTTTTTCGGTCTTCCTACTCTAGATGAAGAAGGTATTTCATCTAAGATATGTTGTGGTAATGTTAGATTTTCATTTAGCCACAGAGAATTTGAATTTTCGAAGCGCTCTCTATGCCGACCACTTTTGGCCCATGTCTCGTCAAATCTTAAACATAAAGTTTTAAAGGTTAATTTGATTGACTTTGTTGCAGCCTCAGAAAATTTTACATGGCTAAAGTAACCCACAACAAAAGCAGAAACAGCATCTAAGCGCTAATTTTAAATTAAGAAATCCAAACATAAAAAATTTGCTTTTTCGTGATTTCCATGGGCAACCTAAAAAACGAAAAATTTTGTTGAAACACATTTTAGCAGTGCATATGCAAGGCTTTAGAACAAACACGGTCTCCAACTTGGACAACACTGAACAACTAGGTATACTTTTCGTCTAATGAATACAAAAAACACATATTTTATCTATAAATTTTACTTTCATTTATTAAACAAAATCTTTAATTATTTAAGAAAAACTTACTTTTATATCAATTGACTTTTAACTTACTGAGAAAAGATAAAAAAAAGCTATAAAATATACGCGAACCAATTAAAACCGATATAAACATTTTCTCTTCAAATTGACCTTCTTATAAAAAAAATTATATACAATTTGGAGTTTGAGATGATTTTTTTTTTGTTGCACTAAGCAACAACAAAAAAAATTGCACAATAATTACGTAGGAGGCTTAACCGGTTTTTGTTTAATTTTGTGCATGTCATTTTCCTTATTAAACCAAGCTAAATCAGCGATTCGTCACACTGTGCAACGCAGACAAGCACCACCAATAAGTCAACAAACTTCGTTAGTAAGTTCAGTTTGTAAAATTGAAAAGTGGCAAATTGCATTCGACGGGTCCGAAAATATCCACGATTTTCTTTTTAAAGTGGAAACCCTTAAGGATCGTTCGCAATGTAGCTGGGAATACACTATAACTTGTCTTATCTTTTTTTATCTCTGCCTCAATTAATATTTTTTCACATGCAAATATGGTTTATAAACCATTTGGGAATCCTCAGTGCTTAAATGCGAATCTCCTTCACCGATGTGAACATACACACCAATTGTATTAAAAACAAAGAAAACAAGTTACAGGTGTCTGTGATGGTCTAATTGCAATATGCCATAAAATACCTCAAACATTCATCAAAGCCAACAAATAATATACCATCAACTACTCGACGACAATTCTCCCACCTTCCTTTATCCACCATCGCCCCTACCTTTAAATATGCATATCCATTTTTCACTTGCAAATATGGATTATAATGAAAATCATTCGAGAAACCTCAATCCTGAAATGCGACTCTCCTTCAACGATCATACACACACATTCCAATTGTATTAAATACCAGAAAACATAACCTACCCCAAACTTCCATCAGAGCAAACAAATAATATGGCATAAGTCTACCCGATAATAATTCCTTCACCTTTCCGCCCTACCGTCCACCAACAACGCTACCTGTGTCTTCTTACTTCTCATATACCTACTCACGAGCATGAAGGAGAACAAAAAATCAGCTGTTTGCGCAAAACCAAATAAAAATATTCTGCTGATACTTCCATCAGAGCCAACAAATAAAATAAAATAAAATACGATAAATCTACCCGATGAGAATGTCCGCTACGTCAAACATCAGCCACCATCGGCATCGGTAGGCGCTACCTGAATGATCTTCATTCTCATATTCCCATTCAGGGGATTGGAGGAAAACAAAAATAAACCCACATAATGTGCATAAACTAATATAATTTGTTTTGGCCTAACGTCGTATGGTGACGTATCGTCGTATACACGAAGTGAGAATACTATAAAGTGTATATACAATGCCCATACCATTGTATATATACTTTATATTAGTGCCATCATTGTATATACACTTTATAGTAGTGCCATTGTATATACACTTTATAGTAGTGCCATCATGTCGAATTTTTTGTTTTAATGTGCATAAACTAATATAATTTGTTTTGGCCTTACGTCGTATGGTGACGTATCGTCGTATACACGAAGTGAGAATACTATAAAGTGTATATACAATGCCCATACCATTGTATATATACTTTATATTAGTGCCATCATTGTATATACACTTTATAGTAGTGCCATTGTATATACACTTTATAGTAGTGCCATCATGTCGAATTTTTTGTTTTAGCCGACTAAATGCAGATGGCGTTATGAATTGAGCTAGAATGTTTGTGTCTAAACTTTTGCTGTCATCTTCATTTTAAATACACACTTTGAAAACGATGAAAGCAAGACCAAATAAACCGGTTTGTCTCTCTCGAATCTTTCCGCCGAACGAATTTCATTCCATTATGTATGCATTTTTTTTTCATTGTAAGAAGGAGCATAGGCGTAGGCAGCGCAGGTAGCATGTTCATGTACGTATGCTTTGCAAGTAGCAGAGGTTGATGATGGAAACCAAGTAAGTTATTATTTGTATGGATAATGGATTTTGCATTATCGACTCTCTGGATGGAAGGGGCGATTCGTTTGAAACGAAAAATTTAATAAAATTTGATTTGGGTATTTTTTTTTCAAATGAGAAATTATGAATTTATCGCATTTTAGATTCTCGCTATTTTGGCTATATCTTTTCGAAAAATATACCGATTTATATCATTCTTTTTGTAATTGATTTAGAAATATTCAGTCTAATTTATAAAGCAATGACATAATTTATTTTTTGTCAGTATTGTGCCATGCCGCACCACCAAGAAGTGCCAATAGGTACCTATACGATGAATATTTATATGGATAATAAGAACTTTCGTTGTTTTGCGTAGAGCTAGATTGCTAAATTGGAGTATTGCGCAAGTTTATTTATCTTTAATCAACATGTAAAATTGTTGGTATATATTTTAAAGTCCATGTACCTTTTCAATGAAGCATTGAGGAAGGTCACTTGTTGTTATTTTTTGCTTAATGGAGGTTGCTTGCTTGTTTCTCTTATGCATTAAACATGTTCTAACATTAGATATACTTCGAGGCATTAAGAACGTCACTACAAAGATTATGCTGGCTAACTCTAGAGCTTTTAGCTAAGCTCCAGCAATCGAAGAGTGTTCTATTGTGTCTCTTGGCGGTTCAAGTTCAGTATGAATTTCATTACCATAGTCCCAGGATATTCATAGTTTTAATTGTAATCCGCGTTGCGACTATTGGATATCAGAAAGAGTTGAACTGCTTGTTGTATTCATATTGGTCTAATTTTATTCGTGAAAGGATAAGTTGTGCATATGAATATTTTTATAATAAAAAAAAAAAATTAAAATAAGCTGGTTTGTATGTATTGTTTTAACCAACGACCATACCACGTCGAGTTAATCGGTTCTCGTGAGATCACCGTAATTTAACGACGTTGGGCGCGGTTAGTACGTAGATGGGGGACCGTTTGAGAACAACCGCGTGTCGTTGGCTAGTCCCATCTACAGAGTTGAGGTAGATAATATACGTGGTATCACAATGGACCTAAATTGGTCTAAGTGTGTCGGCTTCTGCCAATAGCCACATAAACCTAACCTAACCTATGTATTGTTTTGTCTTGAAATTTTTAGTCATATGTTAAAAAAATTTGTTATATTCTATTCTGTGAACAATTTCAATTAAAAAAAAAACAAAAAATTTAATCTTAATTTAATTCCGCTAAATCAGCGTGTGCGTTAGGTCGAAAACGAAGCGTTATTTAAAAAATGTTCGAAGTCGGAACGAGCGTTCGAAGGTCTCTTAGGATTCACATTGGGAGTATTTAAATTCAAATTGTCCAATCTTCGAAGTAAGGTATCTCTAATAGACTGCATTTCACGAATGAAAACTCGTTGGTTTGCCTCGAGTCTGTGGCTTCTTCTTGAACAGGTGGACGTTCATTAATATCTCAGCGCTCATTATTATCATCACTATTGTGGTTATCTACCAGTTGTGGTGAAATCTGATCCTGGCTTAAGCCTACACTAGCCCCAGGTGGAGTACGACTAACTATTGGCCTGGATTCCATTGCTCCTGAACGGGGAGTTATTTCGAAAAGTGGATGAATTTCTCAAATTACTTGGTCTTCCTCTAGAACGCGTATTTGGAACTCTATTATCCATAATAGGAAATTTCGGATTTTAAATACAACTTCAAAAGTTTTTAAATTTCAATATCTTTTAATAAATCTGTATTAAAAAAAATTAATACATGTATAATTTGGGGTCAGCGCGGTCGGTGCTAAATTCGATATTAAATCAGATATTAAATTTGATAAGATTAAATACAATATGCTTAAGAGCAAGATATCTATCTTGGTAAACAGACGGGCACAGTCCATGAACACAATACGAACAAGACTGTATATAATTGGCAACTATAGGTAACATAGTAGCAACATAGTCCAGTGTAATAACTACCAGACAATGGACTACCTGTACTAGGTATAAAAGAATTAGGATTTATATATTATAAAAATATTCATATGCACAACTTATTTTTTAACGAATGAAATTAGACCAATATGAATACAAAAAGCAGTTCAACTCTTTCTGATATCCAATAGTCGCAACGCGGATTACAATTAAAACTATGAATATACTGGACTATAGTAATGAAAGTCATACTCAACTTGAACCGCCAAGAGACACAATAGAACACTCTACAATTGCTGGAGCTTAGGTAAAAGCTCTAAAGTTAGCCATTATAATCTTTGTAGTGACGCTCTTAATGCCTCGAAGTACATCTAATGTTAGAACACGTTTAATGCAAAAGAGAAACAATCAAGCAACCTCCATTAAGCAAAAAATACCAACAAGTGACCTTCCACAATGCTTCATTGAAAAGGTACATGGACTTTAAAATATATACCAACAATTTTACATGTTGATTAAAGATAAATAAACTTGCGCAATACTCCAATTTAGCAATCTAGCTCTACGCAAAACAACGAAAATTCTTCTATTCTCCTATTGACCAAAAAGTGATGGTGCTTCATGGCACAATACTGACAAAAAATAAATTATGTCATTGATTTAAAAATTAGATCGAATATTTCTAAATCAATTAAAAAAAAAAAAATGATAGAAATCGGTACCTTTTGCGACAAGATATAGCCGAAACAGTGAGAGTCTAAAATGCGACAAACTCATAATATCTCATTTGATGAAAAATACCGAAATCAAGTTTTATTCAATTTTTCCTTTCAAACGAATCACCTATTCCATCATTTCTACTCGCAGACGAAGAAGTCAGATTTATTATATTTCCATCATCTCCCTCTCATCAAACATACTACTTGCCTAAGCGAAGGCAACATTGCAAATCATCAATTACACAGAAAAATAAATACATATAGTCCGTACCAAAACAGTTGGCCATTCTACTGCGCAGGTCTCTTAAAATGTGTTTTACAATCTCTTAAATTGCAAAAACAAGCATAAAGCATAAAAAAAAAAAACAAAGGCATAAGTCTACCCGATAATAATTCCTTCACCTTTCCGCCCTACCGTCCACCAACAACGCTACCTGTGTCTTCTTACTTCTCATATACCTACTCACGAGCATGAAGGAGAACAAAAAATCAGCTGTTTGCGCAAAACCAAATAAAAATATTCTGCTGATACTTCCATCAGAGCCAACAAATAAAATAAAATAAAATACGATAAATCTACCCGATGAGAATGTCCGCTACGTCAAACATCAGCCACCATCGGCATCGGTAGGCGCTACCTGAATGATCTTCATTCTCATATTCCCATTCAGGGGATTGGAGGAAAACAAAAATAAACCCACATAATGTGCATAAACTAATATAATTTGTTTTGGCCTTACGTCGTATGGTGACGTATCGTCGTATACACGAAGTGAGAATACTATAAAGTGTATATACAATGCCCATACCATTGTATATATACTTTATATTAGTGCCATCATTGTATATACACTTTATAGTAGTGCCATTGTATATACACTTTATAGTAGTGCCATCATGTCGAATTTTTTGTTTTAATGTGCATAAACTAATATAATTTGTTTTGGCCTTACGTCGTATGGTGACGTATCGTCGTATACACGAAGTGAGAATACTATAAAGTGTATATACAATGCCCATACCATTGTATATATACTTTATATTAGTGCCATCATTGTATATACACTTTATAGTAGTGCCATTGTATATACACTTTATAGTAGTGCCATCATGTCGAATTTTTTGTTTTAGCCGACTAAATGCAGATGGCGTTATGAATTGAGCTAGAATGTTTGTGTCTAAACTTTTGCTGTCATCTTCATTTTAAATACACACTTTGAAAACGATGAAAGCAAGACCAAATAAACCGGTTTGTCTCTCTCGAATCTTTCCGCCGAACGAATTTCATTACATTATGTATGCATTTTTTTTTCATTGTAAGAAGGAGCATAGGCGTAGGCAGCGCAGGTAGCATGTTCATGTACGTATGCTTTGCAAGTAGCAGAGGTTGATGATGGAAACCAAGTAAGTTATTATTTGTATGGATAATGGATTTTGCATTATCGACTCTCTGGATGGAAGGGGCGATTCGTTTGAAACGAAAAATTTAATAAAATTTGATTTGGGTATTTTTCTTTCAAATGAGAAATTATGAATTTATCGCATTTTAGATTCTCGCTATTTTGGCTATATCTTTTCGAAAAATATACCGATTTATATCATTCTTTTTGTAATTGATTTAGAAATATTCAGTCTAATTTATAAAGCAATGACATAATTTATTTTTTGTCAGTATTGTGCCATGCCGCACCACCAAGAAGTGCCAATAGGTACCTATACGATGAATATTTATATGGATAATAAGAACTTTCGTTGTTTTGCGTAGAGCTAGATTGCTAAATTGGAGTATTGCGCAAGTTTATTTATCTTTAATCAACATGTAAAATTGTTGGTATATATTTTAAAGTCCATGTACCTTTTCAATGAAGCATTGAGGAAGGTCACTTGTTGTTATTTTTTGCTTAATGGAGGTTGCTTGCTTGTTTCTCTTATGCATTAAACATGTTCTAACATTAGATATACTTCGAGGCATTAAGAACGTCACTACAAAGATTATGCTGGCTAACTCTAGAGCTTTTAGCTAAGCTCCAGCAATCGAAGAGTGTTCTATTGTGTCTCTTGGCGGTTCAAGTTCAGTATGAATTTCATTACCATAGTCCCAGGATATTCATAGTTTTAATTGTAATCCGCGTTGCGACTATTGGATATCAGAAAGAGTTGAACTGCTTGTTGTATTCATATTGGTCTAATTTTATTCGTGAAAGGATAAGTTGTGCATATGAATATTTTTATAATAAAAAAAAAAATTAAAATAAGCTGGTTTGTATGTATTGTTTTAACCAACGACCATACCACGTCGAGTTAATCGGTTCTCGTGAGATCACCGTAATTTAACGACGTTGGGCGCGGTTAGTACGTAGATGGGGGACCGTTTGAGAACAACCGCGTGTCGTTGGCTAGTCCCATCTACAGAGTTGAGGTAGATAATATACGTGGTATCACAATGGACCTAAATTGGTCTAAGTGTGTCGGCTTCTGCCAATAGCCACATAAACCTAACCTAACCTATGTATTGTTTTGTCTTGAAATTTTTAGTCATATGTTAAAAAAATTTGTTATATTCTATTCTGTGAACAATTTCAATTAAAAAAAAAACAAAAAATTTAATCTTAATTTAATTCCGCTAAATCAGCGTGTGCGTTAGGTCGAAAACGAAGCGTTATTTAAAAAATGTTCGAAGTCGGAACGAGCGTTCGAAGGTCTCTTAGGATTCACATTGGGAGTATTTAAATTCAAATTGTCCAATCTTCGAAGTAAGGTATCTCTAATAGACTGCATTTCACGAATGAAAACTCGTTGGTTTGCCTCGAGTCTGTGGCTTCTTCTTGAACAGGTGGACGTTCATTAATATCTCAGCGCTCATTATTATCATCACTATTGTGGTTATCTACCAGTTGTGGTGAAATCTGATCCTGGCTTAAGCCTACACTAGCCCCAGGTGGAGTACGACTAACTATTGGCCTGGATTCCATTGCTCCTGAACGGGGAGTTATTTCGAAAAGTGGACGAATTTCTCAAATTACTTGGTCTTCCTCTAGAACGCGTATTTGGAACTCTATTATCCATAATAGGAAATTTCGGATTTTAAATACAACTTCAAAAGTTTTTAAATTTCAATATCTTTTAATAAATCTGTATTAAAAAAAATTAATACATGTATAATTTGGGGTCAGCGCGGTCGGTGCTAAATTCGATATTAAATCAGATATTAAATTTGATAAGATTAAATACAATATGCTTAAGAGCAAGATATCTATCTTGGTAAACAGACGGGCACAGTCCATGAACACAATACGAACAAGACTGTATATAATTGGCAACTATAGGTAACATAGTAGCAACATAGTCCAGTGTAATAACTACCAGACAATGGACTACCTGTACTAGGTATAAAAGAATTAGGATTTATATATTATAAAAATATTCATATGCACAACTTATTTTTTAACGAATGAAATTAGACCAATATGAATACAAAAAGCAGTTCAACTCTTTCTGATATCCAATAGTCGCAACGCGGATTACAATTAAAACTATGAATATACTGGACTATAGTAATGAAAGTCATACTCAACTTGAACCGCCAAGAGACACAATAGAACACTCTACAATTGCTGGAGCTTAGGTAAAAGCTCTAAAGTTAGCCATTATAATCTTTGTAGTGACGTTCTTAATGCCTCGAAGTACATCTAATGTTAGAACACGTTTAATGCAAAAGAGAAACAATCAAGCAACCTCCATTAAGCAAAAAATACCAACAAGTGACCTTCCACAATGCTTCATTGAAAAGGTACATGGACTTTAAAATATATACCAACAATTTTACATGTTGATTAAAGATAAATAAACTTGCGCAATACTCCAATTTAGCAATCTAGCTCTACGCAAAACAACGAAAATTCTTCTATTCTCCTATTGACCAAAAAGTGATGGTGCTTCATGGCACAATACTGACAAAAAATAAATTATGTCATTGATTTAAAAATTAGATCGAATATTTCTAAATCAATTAAAAAAAAAAATGATAGAAATCGGTACCTTTTGCGACAAGATATAGCCGAAACAGTGAGAGTCTAAAATGCGACAAACTCATAATATCTCATTTGATGAAAAATACCGAAATCAAGTTTTATTCAATTTTTCCTTTCAAACGAATCGCCTATTCCATCATTTCTACTCGCAGACGAAGAAGTCAGATTTATTATATTTCCATCATCTCCCTCTCATCAAACATACTACTTGCTTAAGCGAAGGCAACATTGCAAATCATCAATTACACAGAAAAATAAATACATATAGTCCGTACCAAAACAGTTGGCCATTCTACTGCGCAGGTCTCTTAAAATGTGTTTTACAATCTCTTAAATTGCAAAAACAAGCATAAAGAGACGAAAATGGGCGGAGCCATAATAAAAAACGACGTATACCCTGCCTTGTGTTCAAGATCGTTGTCGCGATCTCACTGAGGGTGGTTTCTTCATTTTCCTTCTTTTATACTGAAATTAGGAGCGGAGGAAAAATATAGACCATTATATGTCAACTTTACTTGGAGGCAAATATATTGTTTCGTTTTTTATCTTGTCGGTTCTTTGTAGGAGTATGATGTGATCACGGTCGGATAGATTAAGCAAAACATTGCACATGAATTGATTGTGTGACTGTGTCTGTATGAAGGTGTACGGTTTTAGATTTAAACCCTATTTGCTCATTATGCTTTCGTTGATCATTATTAATTGTGTCGTGCATATTGATCATGTAGGTACTGATATTGGCACGCAAAGTAAAGTAAATTGCAGGATCACACCAATTTTTTTTTTGTTTATATCATTGAATTTGGGCGAGGTAGGTAAATTTAATAAAAAATTTACAATTTGGGAATTTTTTGGAAACGTAAACGATTTTATGCCCAATAACAATAGGCACGATTTTCTGTCACAAAAAAGAGGATGGGGTATTAAACGGTTCGTTAAAGACAAAATGGTGAACGTTCTTGATTCTTCAATAATTTTTTTTAAGAAATGCAATTTTTAAAACTTATTGAACTACCCACCACTTTTAAATTTGTAACCTTGATTAAAAGTGTAAATTATAGCGAGATAAAATTGACGATGAATTGCAAATATAAAACAGATTTACAGCGAGCAGCAAAACAAAACACCAGTATACCAAATGGGTGGTTCGGTTATGTTTGAATTAAGAAGTAAAAACACACACGTTTTAGTACTAAGATAAAAATATTTATTGATTTTGCTACCTATATATGAAATAGTTAATATTAATGTATATTAAATTGAATTCGAAGAACTGTCAGTTTCATAATCGGTTGAAGAATCATCTCCTGGATTGATAATTATTGCATCCGACATTGTGTCCCACATCTGCTCGTGTGAAAAGTATTCCTCCTCTGTCCTTATAATTTTTTCACAAACTTTGCGCCAATCTTCAACTGTTATTTTTGAAAATTCTTCTTCAGCTAGTTTCTGAACATCCGATAATCTAAACGTTGTATTTCGGCTTCCGACTCTTCCCTTGACTGTTGCCCAGATCTTTTCAATAGGGTTGAGATCTGGATGATAGGGTGGCAATCGTAGTACTTCGTGTCCCGCGCCGTGAATCATATCGTCAATCTTATGCTTGGGGTGGTGATTAGTCCGATGTCGCTTTATAAGGTCATAAAGTTCGACTTTGAGCATTTTTGAAGAATGCGGTATATTGTTGACGGAAAGCCATTCTAACATCTCCAATTTAACGGAAGCAGAAGTGATTTGCTTGTGTTCCCATTTGTTGTGATATGATGCGTTGTCCATTACAATAACCGATGGTTCCTCTAGGTTATTTAAAACTTGATCCTTCATCCATTTGGAGAAATTTTCAAAATTCATCTCATCGTGATAATCTCCTGTTTTCGACCCAGATTTAAATAAAAGCAAGGCATTATTCACGAAGCCCTTCGCTCCACCTGCATGCGCCATTATCAGCCTTTGGCCTTTTGAAATTGGCGCCTTTAAACCTTGACTGGTGCCGTCAGTCCATGCCCTTGGCCTTGTGTGAGAGCTGTGAATATAGCTCTCGTCCAAATAAATAATCTCATATCCTTCTGACCTGTACTCCCGCACCTTCCTCAGATATTTCATTCGTAAAAGTTTGATTTCATTTCTTTCGCAAAGAAATTTACGGTTGTTCTCCGTTTTCCTATAAGAAAATCCATTTCTTTTTAAAATCCTATGTAGCGACATATTGCTTAGGTTCAGCTCCAAATCTTCCTGCACCCGTTGTCTTAACATTTTTAATGTTATCATCATTTTTTCTTCAATGTGGAAGTTGTATATAATTCGCCGAACAGCTGTGATACCAAATTCGTCCAATCCAGTTTTCCATTTTGTATGTGGTACTCTTTTAGTTGGAGATTCAATAGCGCCTTTCTTCTCATATTCTTTAATTATAATTCTTATTGTTCGGGCCGAAATTCCCGTAAACTCCTCTGTCTGTGAATTTGCGTATGTGATGGGATTATCTATACATAAATTCCTAGCTTCTTAAATTTTTTTGTAATATATCCTAACAACGATCTTACGTCCTAGACTTCCTATTGGTTTTCCTTTTCTTGAAAGATCCATGACAATTTATTTTATTTTAATAAACTTATGTCCTAGCAATGCTTTTGTTTTCGTGAAAGTGAATTCCAAATAGGAAATCCATAATATATATGCGTTATCTTAAAATAAAAAACTCTAAAAACCAAGCAACAAATTTATTCCTTGCCCCTACAGGTAACCAAATGCAAACACTAATCATGTCGTAAAACTTTTACACTTAAGTCAAACAGGTAAAATCAAACATCATAAAATTAATGCTAACCAAGCACACCACCCATACAGGTACCTAGCGCTAAACCACGAAATGTTCAACCATAAAAAGGGTTGGGAACCCTTTCAAATACAATCGGACTTCTAGGTAGAAATGTATAAAAGTCGACCTCATAATAAAAAATTAAGTTTATTTAGATATTCAACAGCATTTTAGTTCTAAGCACTGTAAAGTTGGGTTACGCATTGTAAATTACAGGCAAAAACGCTTAGTGATTAAATCTCTTTCGCGTCATTTTTGTTCTCTTAAATCCTCTCTCTGCGCAATCGACCGTTGGCCAACTGTTTTGGTACGGACTATACTTACATTTCCATACAAATGAAAATCATATGGCATGACCACAGAATCGATAATGCGAGATCCATTATCCATACAAATTAACTTACTTGGAAATCCTACATGCTACCTGTGCTGCTAAACAACAAAAATGCCTGTGCTCCTTCTTACAAAGAAAAAAAATACAACATACATGGGAATGCAATTATGAAAGGTTCGATAAAGAGAGATAAACCAGTTTATTTGGTTTTCTATCTTCGTTTTCAAAGTGTGTAAAAAAAATGGTGACAGCAAAATTTAAGACACAAACCTTTAAAACGCCATCTACCAACGTGAGGCCAAAATAAAAAACTCGCTGTTATGATAATACTATAAAGTGTATATACAATGGTATGGGCTGACGAGTCGTGGACGGTTTGAATGAAGATAAATGAAGCCCTTTCAGTTGGGTTATAACTTCTAATTCAATACTATTATTAGAGCTTATGTTTGTTCCAATAATTGCAGCATTTTTCTTGAAGGTGTTATTCATTTTAGAAGCGACAACGACAGCAGCGGCGCCACAGCTGCCAACTAATGTCATGAAAATGATGCCCAATTTTTCATAAAATTATGCCCTTCCCAATTAAATTATGCCCATTTAAAAAAAAAATTCAAAATAAAAACGAAAATGGAATAGGCATTAATTTTTGTCATTTAAAAGATCTTTCATTAAGGACTTGACAACTTCTTTTTTAAATAAAATGCAAACTACTTGAGATATCTCAAGCTCAAGAAACAATTTATTGGCTTGAATTACTCTCAAGACATTTATGACTGACAATTATTGACAATTCGGTAATCGGTTGAAGGGTGCGTTCACACTGAAAGTTTGAAGTTGTCAAGTCGCTAATGAAGGCCTATTTATTAGTACTAGGTTCGCCCAGTGCTCGAAAATCGACCACACATGTTTTTTTATATCATTACTATATAGATAAATAAAATTGGTGTACCTCTGTTTGATTTGAAGCGAATTTGAATGTCTGTCTTTAAATAAAGAAATCTTAAAAATTACTGATCGTAGGTAGGTATTCGTGTCAGTTCTGGAATAGATAGTAACTAACTAATATTGTTCTTAACTTCTATAACGTTGAAAAAACAAAAATAGCACTGAAATGAAACAAATTGCATTATTTTTTTTTTCATGCTGTACTTTTATATTTCTTATTCAATAATATTTTTAATTTTTTGCTATGAGATAACAAAATGCACACAATAGAAGAGTAATAAAATAATAGCATTCTTCTTCCAGTCCAGTCCAGATGTGGCAGAAAAGGTTAGGTACCTGCGACCAAAAAGAGTAAAAAATAATTTTTAAATTTGAAAACAAAATATCTTCATGCCACTGCTCACTGCTAAAACATTCCTACGAAGGCCGTCCCTTTCCGATTTGAAATTTCGAACGATTGCAAGGAACGGTCCGAAGTTTCCGCCCTTCTTCAAATTATCCAGAGTAGTTCACCGCTACGATAAACTTGCTGAGCAAGGCAATGAGAAGGAAAGAGAGAAAGATATTGACACTAAAATGAGATAAGAACTCTGCCTAACTTAATCTAAAAAAACGAATGATGATAATACGAGTAGTTAAAATGGATACAAAAAAGAACAAAAACATTCAAAATTAACATATTCAAATTTGTGTAAATGTTTTCCCACAACCTGCATGAGCAGTTAAACAAAATACATTTGAACCAGTGTCGTGATGTTGAACTTCACGAATCACTTGATCGATTATGGTTTTTTGTTCAAGATTAGAACTGGCATAAGCTTCATCGAATAGAAATTGCGCTTCATCTTGATCAAAAAAAAACTAAATCATTTATTTCAGGCATTACAGTGGGAGTTGGTAAGCCAAGTGATTGACATGTCACGTTATGAGCATTCAAAATTTCTTGAATATCAAGTAAAGCTCGATTAAATGCAACTTCTTCATCATTATCTCTTGCAAAATCTTCACTCATATAAACTTTAAAATCATTCCAAATTGCTAAAGCATTGGCTGGCATATTCAGTGCACAAATAAAACCAAATAATTCACGCAGTTGTTTTGGATGTTGAAATTCTTTAGCTTCATTCAAACACTCGCGCCATTCATTTGCAATTCCACGTGCATGACACCCTTCAACAAATGTGTTATGTACAGCATCGTTGTAAGTGCGGACATCTTCGTACGATTTAGGACCACAAACATGTAATAAGAGTAAACGCAAGTGAAATAGTTCAATGTCTTTTGATGATACGACATACATACGTGAAATTATCTTATCACCACCACGCAAACGTCTTTGCCATGTGTGTGTGCTCGTTTGCCAAGTGTAATACAAAGGAATTTCATTGTATTTATATTGGTTTGCTGTTCGATCTGTACGATTCAACTCAAAAAATGCTAACAGTTTTGTTGGCTTGGCATTTTGAACTGCATTTGCTTCTTGACCTTCTCTAAAATACAAATTTTGCCGAGACGGCAAATGAATATCAAGTCTGACAATGGAATGTGATTGGTAATGCATGGGTATTTCGAATATTCGCCACATTGCTTCAGTAAACCCAACATAACGGCCATTTACAAAATTTGTGACTTCGTCAATTTGAACTGGTGGATTATTACAATCAGCATTCGAAACAGTTCCGATTTCAACGGTAGCACTATCATACCCTTATAAACATATTTGTAAATATATTTCACACTTCTTACTGTTGTGCATACCTCAACATTAATGTGACAATTGAATTTGCCAAGTAAATATGGATTATATGGCACTACATAACGATTATCAAGTGATGCTCTCCTCACATCAACACTCAAACCATTGTCACGTCTTTTGTACAATGGATACCCATTTACAGACTCACGTGTGAATTCATTGAATTTTTTTGGAAATTCTTTCGAACATTTACCATCTATCATACACACGGAATTTGGATTAAGTGCACCACATGGCCCATGCATCATGTGATTCTTGACATATTCATGTAACTTGGGATGTGTGGTAGGATCGGGTATTTCAGTGCAAACAACTTTGTCAATATCAATTGGTTCAATGATTTTATCGTTCTCGTGCAAGGTAATTAAAATGTGGGCATGTGGCAAACCCATTTTTGAAATTCGATTGTATAAATTATTGCAATAACTCTTCCAAATATACACTTCGTAACAATTATATCTATCAATTCTTTCAACTTCTCTTTAAAAACACGAACGATAATTTCGGGACGAAAATTAGAAGACTCATACCCCAAGCAAGCAGCAATCTCAGGCCACGATGGATTGCATGTCATTGTAATAAATAGAGATGGTTTCCCAAAGTGCTGTACAATTCACATTGCATCCAGGTAATTCTGATACATATTCCGGGGCGAACCGGAGAAAGATGATGGCAAAATTACTTTTCTACCAATATTGACGGGCTCATTCGAATTCGTTTCCAAAAAACCAGTTAAATTATTGTATACTTCACAGCGCAAATTCTTTTGATTGTTCCTAATATAGAACAATCTTGTGCCCTCTATGCGTACATACATATCAACAATCCACTGCAAATAAAGTTTTTGAGAATGGTGTAAAAGGCTAAAATCATTCCTGATGGCAAGACGATAAGCTGCATATTGCAACATTGTAATTTTGGTTCGGGGTGCAGCTGCTCTTGATGTGCTTGGCATATTGTGAGTCATATTAGTGTACCACCCAGTGTCTCCATTTGGGGACAACAAAGGGTAGGCCAATGGATCGAGAGAAGGTTCCAAAACAGACACTTTTCGAATCGCACCAGTAACTTTTTGAAAAGCAATCATATTACGCTCAAAAGGTGGCTCACCATCAACTGTGTTGAATATTACAGCTACATCAGTTGCAACCGCGTCGTTAAAACGCCGAATGTCAAGATCACGATTGACTTTAATGACCATACAAACTTCTCTACTTTCATTACCAGGTCTATTACAATAATCCCTCATAGATGTGAAAGAGTGCACAAATGGATTCACACGATTCAATTCATTAGATATAGAATGCATCAAATCACGATCACAGTCACGATTAGACTGAACATTTAATCGGTATTGGTTGGCAGTATCAACGTCATAGAAATATAACTGTGCATAGGAAGGTTGATTACCGTACAAAGAAACAGTCAAAGGCCCCATTCTATGATAAAACGTATCATGAATTTTAAAGTGATAAACACCTTGCGTGACATTTTGTGAGACTTTTGCTTCTGAGGAAATCATTGCAAAGGCAGAATTGTAACTGCGAATATTAGCAAAATAATTATTCGCACGGTTTTTATCATTTTGATCATTTGATCGAAGGTCATAATATAGTTTATTTATGAAAGCGTTCTGACTTAAAAGCGGTATGAACACTTTTCCTTTATGACAGCAAGAAGTAAAAATATTTCGATCCTTACCAGTCGTCTCTGAACTAAAATGTATCGCATTACAAAGAACACATCGTACATTCATCAAACCAATATCAAAGGAATTGAAATTACGCGGTACTAAATTTAATGCGATTTTAAATGTATCCGTAAAGCTATCAATTAAACTATTATCATCATTATCGCCGTATGGTACGGCTTCGCGACATAACAAATAATCAACTCTATTTCTTTCCCTCTCACGCCTACCCGTCAAAGTTCTTTGCCGAGGCATATCTATCTAATATTCCATCGAAAAAAAAGAAATCAATAAATAAGCATTCACAATAAATAAACTCTTATAAATTGTATAAAAAAAAGAAATCAAAATGACTTACCAAAGAATAGGTAATAATTGGCCAAAACCAGGATCAGAGCACAGTGAAACCACAATTATTGTAGGATGGCTATCTAATAATTCGTGTAGGATACAACCGACTTCGAATGACCGGAAGCCAAATCAGACTAATGCAACCACACCTGCGCATAACTTCTCTCCCTCATTCTAGCAACGCCCAACGCAACCACAGAAAATACAATTTTGTACAATATTCGGGCAACATTATGATTACGTTATACGCATACGCATATAGAAACGTTCTCTGTGTATCATTCTCTTTTTTTTAATTTCTGATTCATACAATAGAAGGAGACAGTCACAGGACTTCGACTGAGCGAAAGAAAAATGTGACTTATCCAATTACCCATACCCACCCCTGCGCATATACTTTTCTCTCTTTCTTTGCTTAACTCCCATCATTCAAACGTGACACTCGCCGCACAGATAGCTAAGCTATAAAGCTATCTTTCTTTGTATGTTTACAATGTTGTTGTTGTAACCAAGGTAATTTAAAAACATTATTTTACCTATTTTGCAATAACTTTTTTGAAATTATAATTCTTTTCGACCGATCTATGAGCTGTACGCTTCAATTTGGTAAACAAAAAAAATTAATTTTACTTCATTAAATAGGGTAAATATGTTCTGAAAGAAATTGGGTCGGCGATTAATATAGTGAATTTAAATAAATAGAATACCTCTGAACATAAACAACATCAAATCACAGATAACAAAATTATTCATAGTCTTTCATG
Source organism: Portevinia maculata (assembly GCA_949715645.1). Taxonomy (NCBI): domain Eukaryota; kingdom Metazoa; phylum Arthropoda; class Insecta; order Diptera; family Syrphidae; genus Portevinia; species Portevinia maculata. The sequence goes on from OX454528.1 coordinate 39,329,453, forward strand.
TACACCACTATCGTGGAATCCGTCGGGGGGAACGATCCGCTAATAGTGAACAATTTGCATCGTGTAATCCGCAGACGTGAACCATCCACATGTCGGTGGCAATGGTGCGATGGTAGTGTATTCACTAAAGTGATTGGCAGGTCGTGCGTTCGAATCCCGACCAGGGCCATGATTTTTATAAATTGAATACACACAACAAAAACTGATCTCCCTAAAGCAATTTAGGCGCCACCTGTTGAGAAAAAAAAATCCCATCGCACCAAACTCTTTCCTATCCTTCTATTCTTTCAGTAAGTAGCACCCAAAAATAGGCAATGAATTGCTGGGAGTTACTTGCGCAACAAACTAAATGCCTCCGCTGTGGTTTTACCATTATAAGGGTACTGTGTCACTACAGAAAAAAGAAATCCCTTTAGCGCACGCAAATTATAAAAAAAAAAAAAAATCCACATGTCGGTAACATGAATGAAATTCACTGTATCGTGGAAAACGAACGGATCGAATCTATCCATGCATTTGACATCCGTAGTTTTTATTTATTTTAATTGAATTTCCTAATCACCAATAGTGGTCGGTAAGGGAGAGTATCCGACGGATTCCACGATAGCGATTTTCTGTTCACGTGAATCGAATAAGTGAAGTGAATCTCAGATCCGACGGATTCCACGATAGAGGTGGTAATTTTAAGTGAAAATAACATAAAATCGTAGCAAATAATCTATTACATAAAACAAAATAAACAAAATCACAGAAAAAAATTCATTTAAAAACCTAAGCGACAGAACTTAAAATTATGTAGAATCTTGATCTTCATCATAGTCTTTAAAGTCATACATTGTTTGGTTAAACAAATTCAAATGGCTTTTATGTAACACTTTCGTGGCAGCCTTCATTTTTAAAAAGGCTTTGCACGTGTTATATACCGCTTAAGGTTTCAACACTTAACGAATTTCTTCCTTTTGTCTTGTTTTGATTTATTGCTGAAAAAATTCGCTCAACCGTAGATGATCAAAGTGGGAGACAGACCATGCTACTCGTAGTTACAAACTTTTCTAACTGTGGAAACATTTTGGAATTATCCCATTTTGTAAGTCTGAATTTTGTATTTAGGCTTGAATTACGAATGTTTGACATGAAATAAATATAAAAAAATTGCTGTAAAATTCTGCCCATTTTAGCATATTTTCAGATTAAGTTGCCCAGGTTCCCAAGACTTCAAAATTAAGCCCAAAAGGCATAATTATGCCCCAGTTGGCAGCGCTGAGCGGCGCCAACAGCCATAGTATTGTCAGCAGCAGTAGCAGTGGATGAAGCAGTAGTAGCAGATAAGGCAATCGCGCAGTATCATTGACGTTGGATATGTATGAGTCTGAGTCAGATTGTATGACAGAATCCGCAGATTTTGATGATGGTTTTGTGGTTTTCGATTTAACTCTGGAGACTGTATTAGCACTTCGTGGGGCGTAAGGGCTATTATTCTTCGCGGAAATGTTGAGTTGCAAGTTTGACGCGTTGGACTGAGTAGGTGCGTAGACTTTACTCGCTGATTGAGAGCGTGTAACGATCTGATTTTTATCACCGACATTTCACGATCGCAGAAAAATCTCCTTTAACTCCCAAATTTCTTTATGCAACATATCGAATTTTGTGTTAATAAAATCACTACTTAACAATGCATGGCAGCAATGAGGGCACTGCAATGCAGCCATAATTACTGTTGTGCTGGAGGGTAGGAGGCAAAATATGTGAACGCAACGACTGTACTAAATCGACTGACTCTTTATTCAGTTATACCATAGTCAAATAGTTACGTTAAAATTAAGTATATAATAAACAGTAATAACATAATAGTTCAAGTAGTATAGAAATGAGTAATATAAGAGTAAGATAGATATTAGGTTTATGTACTATGTGCCAGGGTTACCAACACCTCCCCTTTTAAGTGAATTGTGATGGATTATAGCGTTGTGGTGGTCTTCGATTCCGTACCGGCCTGGCTACTGTTGCTGAAGGTTGATATGGTGTGGTATCTTCATCTTCTGTGGGTCCAATTGGTTCAACATTAGACGTACCCGCTGGGAAATTGGTGTTAGGATCCGATTGCACATTTTTGGTCATGCCAAAATCATCCAACAAGATTTTCAATGGAAGTTGGAATTGAATCGGTGCAATTGGTGACTCCCGAGTCCTCATCTGATTGGCATGCAATCGTACAAGCTTGCGAGGATTGTAGATTAGCACATTATAGTTTACCCGGCCAACGCGTTCAATGACCTCCCCAGCTGTCCAGATCGACTTTGAAGTAAAATACTGATTGACAAATACGGAATCTCCCTTACTAAAACCCTTCGACTTTGCGTTATGTTTCTTGTTAAACTTTTCATCCTGTAGGGTATTCTAAATCCGCTCGCCAGGTTGTGTCGGTCTAAGTAGGTCTAACGTTGTTCGTATTCGTCGTCCTAACATCAGCTCCGCGGGTGATTTTCCTTGAAGACCTTTACTAGGAGTAGATCTATAAGAGAGAAGGAAAGTATTAATTATTTCCTCAATAGTCCCCTCCCCTTTTAATTTTTGTAAAGCATTTTTAAATGTTCCTACGACCCTCTCTGCCTGCCCATTTGATTGAGGATGGTAGGGGGCTGTTGTAACGTGCTCGATCCCATTGACCAAGCTGAATTGATGGAATTGATGGCTTTTAAATTGAGATCCATTATCTGAGACTATTGTTTCAGGATATGCGAATCTCGAAAATATTTGTGACAAAAGCTTAATAGTTATTGCAGCTGAGGTAGAATGCGTTGAAATCACTTCGGGCCATTTTGAATATGCGTCAACGACCACCAAAAACCAAGTGTCGTTAACTGGACCCGCATAGTCTATGTGCACTCGCTGCCACGGTTTTGTGCATAGTGGCCATGATGCCAATGTTACTTTATTTGGCGAGTTAGCAGCTAACTGACATTGATTGCACTGCTTCACGAAACGTTTGATTTCATCATCTAACCCAGGCCAATATACATAGCTGCGGGCTAGGGATTTCATTCGCTCTTCTCCTGGGTGACCCTTATGTAGCTGCTTTAAGACGTGCTGCTGTAAAACTTTTGGGATGACAACACGCTCGTTGAATAAAAGACAATCTTTTACTACGTATCATGAGAGCATCCCACCGATTGAAGAATGATTTCAGCTCCGCTGATATGCTATTTGGCCAGCCGGTTGTTATAAACTCTTTGATCTGGCGGAGTTTTGTTGATTGATTTGTGACTGCCTTAATCATCTTATATGTAACTGGTAAATTTTTAATACTGTCATGCAACTCTGAGGAGAAATTCGATTCTTCGGATAATACAGTCTGTGCGATGATGTAATCTTCCCCTGAGTCGATTTTACGAGTACCAATCAATCGTGAAAGTAGGTCTGCATTCCCAAATTCGCCGGTTGGTACATACTTTATATCGAAGTCGTATGTTTTCAAGGCCAACGCCCATCTTTGAAGGCGATTTGCTGAATGTATTGGTATGCCTTTGCTTGGCCGAAATACAGCGAGCAGCGGCTTGTGATCCGTCTCTAGCAGAAACTTTCGACCAAGAATCATCCTGTGGAACTTTGTTACAGCGAAGACCAGAGCCAAACCTTCCTTTTCAATTTGGCTGTAACATTTTTCCGCGGAGGTAAGTGACCTCGAGACGTAGTACACTGCTTTAATCCTGCCATCTGTGAAACGGTGCGACAAACAGGCTCCAATTCCGTCTTTAGAAGCATCGGCTGAAACAATGATTGGAAAATCAGGATTGAAATGCGTAAGTGCAAGATCTGATTGAAGAATGCGTTTGAATTCGCGGAAAGAATTTTCACATTTCGATGACCAATTAAAAGTTTCCCCTTTCTTTAAAAGTTGATCCAACGGTGCTCGAAGCTGGCTCATTTTGGGTATGTATTTGCCATAGTAGTTAATGGCGCCTAAGAAAGAACGAAGCTGCTGTAATGTTTGTGGTGCTGGCATGTTCCTGATGGCTTCCGTTTTCTTAGGATCCGGTTTGGTTCCCTTGCTGGTGAGTATGTGACCTAAGTAATGAATTTCAGTCATCAGGAAGTTGCACTTACTTATCTTGACCTTAAATCCAAAATCCTCTAAGCGTTTTAAAACATCATACAGACATTGATCGTGCTGTTCCCGGTCTTTTCCTGATATTAAAAGATCATCTATATAAGCTGAGACATTTCCCAAACCTGACAGCATAGTGTCCATAAGTTGTTGGAAAAATCCAGGCCCTGTTTTTATTCCTGGTAGTACCATATTCCACTGAAATAACCCCTTATGTGTATTGTTTGCAAATAAGCATTTGACAGATCTATATGTGTAAAGTACTTACTATTTGCATGCTTGTTGAAAATATCTTCCGGTCTCGGAAGAGGATAAACATGTGATTGTAGTGACGCATTTAAGCCTGCAGAGTAGTCAGGGCATATTCTGATTTGACCGCTAGACTTCCTAACTGCAACGATAGGAGCGGCCCACTCTGAAAAATCCACTTGAGAAATGATACCGGCGCTTTCTAATCGCTGCAGTTCTTCTTCTATGGCGGTTGCTGATGTGTATGGCACCGGACGATTTGGTCTAAAAATGGGTTTAACGTTGTCTTGCAGGTACAATTTGAGTAGGCTCTTATTGCAGCAACCTAATGTTTCTTCAAAAACTCTGGGAAATTTCAATTGAATAGCACTCAAAAGTGTTTTTTATCATCAAGATTTACCTTGTTACTTATCTGATTTAGCGGCTTATTCCATAAACCAAAGTTTTCCATTAAATCAATACCTAATAAATTTAGGTTAGTTCTGTCTATTACAAAATACTTTGCAATATGTGACTGGTTTAGAAATTTCACTTCACAATAGAAAAAGCCTAGTATTTGCATTGGATTTCCTTGAGCATCATTAACAACACATTTTTCAGATTGCAATTGGGGCTGATTTAATTGTTTCCACGAATTAACTGACAGAATTGTTACATCTGAAGCAGTGTCGACCTGCAGGACAACCGATGTGTCATTTATTTCCACTGTTACATATTTCCTGTTAGCGGCTGATACATGATTAATGCTATACCGCGTCATGTGAACATTTTGATTGTGCTTATGCTGGTTCGCACGATACTTGTCACGTTTCCTCCTCTCAGCTATATTTGGGTTTGCTTGTTGCTTGTACTGTTGGTTAGATTTTTGTTTGAAGCAAAAACAGTAACCTTCTTTGTGTCCCTGTCTGTGGCACTGTTTGCATGTATGATCTTTGTATGTGTAGTACTGGGAAAAATGCATGCCCCCCCCATCCCCAGCATGGGGTTCTTGGTGCGTGAGTAGCTTGGTTGCGGTTGTGTCGATCTGATTTACATGCTTCTGATTTTTCCTTGCGTTTGACTGCATTGATTGAAATTGACGTTGTCGATAGTGCCTCGATGAGCTGTGTGTCGTGCTTAATGCTTGCAATTCGATGACATTCTGATATGAGTTTATCCAGAGTTATCTCATTTTCTTTCTCCAAGAGCGCTAACAGTCGGGACCTCACATCAGCTTCACTGGGTGACTGAAGGCCTATAACAAACATTAAACATTTAAATTGGTCAGCTGATAATTTTCCCAATTCGAAATTTTCACATTGCCTGTTCACCTCACTTGCAAAAGCTACATAGTCATCTCCGTCTGATTTCTTTAACTGCAAACACCTATATCGCATTCTAAAAACTGATTCTTGGGTTCCAAAAATATTTCCTAGTGTTTTTATTGAGTCTTCAAAATTATAATCCTTAGGTATATTCGGTAAAATGAAATTTACGTACCGACTATGTTCTTGTGGTCCGAGTTTTCTCATCAGCAATCTTACCTTCGCAGCGTCATCTAATTTAGATGCATCGTTTTCAAATAGGTCGGAATAACGCACATACCATTTTTGAAATGTAATGCCATTTTCTGCGTCGAAGTGGAATTCCTGAATGTGTTGAGCCAATACTTCGAGGGAATATTCGGGTGGCGACTGCGCCTTATCCTGAGGTGTATCTGGTTCCTGCTTGAACACTCTATTTGCTATCTCAAGTATTAACCTAGATTGCTGTTCTGCAATTAATTTTAATTCCTCTACCACGTTTTCCATGTTGCTAGATATTCAACAATTATCCTCGTCGCCACTGTTGTGCTGGAGGGTAGGAGGCAAAATATGTGAACGCAACGACTGTACTAAATCGACTGACTCTTTATTCAGTTATACCATAGTCAAATAGTTACGTTAAAATTAAGTATATAATAAACAGTAATAACATTATAGTTCAAGTAGTACAGAAATGAGTAATATAAGTTAGAGTAAGATAGATATATGCAATGGTTGCAATTAGGTTTATGTACTATGTGCCAGGGTTGCCAACAATTACAGATTAGAGAATTAGTAGAATTAAGAACAAAATTGGAAAGAGAGTTGATAATCACGTCTAACTCGTAGGGCTCAATAGTCGCAACTGATATAATGACGGTATTAGTAGGTGCGTTCGCTGGAAAGCTACCTACCAAACGCGACTAACACTACTGAAGCGTAAACTACTTGTTAAGGTTACTTAGTCGTTGTCATCAAAAAAAAGTGAAAAAATGAGAGAAACGAAGTTCATACTACTATGAGCGCGCGAATTATATTACCGATAACACATGTCGACGAAATAGCCTTGACGCCGCCGATAGACAAACAAACGTCTTTGTTACAGATAACACATGTCGACGAAATACCCTTGACGCCGAGAGATAAACAAGCGGACATCCCAAGTGTATTTACAATATTGTTGCATGTTTGCTCAAACTGTGTCATTGAGCATCAAGTAGTCAAGTTGCGCCATCTAGTAGAAAGTAGCCATATTACCGATTTTGGCAGCATTTGAATATCAGTTTGTGTAGCTGTGGAATAACTAGTACATACATAGTTATGTTGTTCTCGAACCTTCTAAACTTAACGAATCTGGAAATTTCGAAAGGTGTCACTAAGAGATATAAATAGATGTCGCAGGAGCACCCAAGACATTCGAGTTGTGAACCGCGATAAAGAAGGGCGATAGATGACAGTAGTGAAAAGTATAGAGAATATTGAATAAGAGAAAAGTGATTGTTTAAAGTGATTAATTGTGAAAGTGAATTGTTGAATTAAATAAGTGAATTATTAGAATAATAATCAAGAAATAAAAGACATTGAAAGAGAACTAATAAAGATTAATTAAATAGAATTACGTTTTATCTTTTCGAATCCTAGCCGGGATGTAACATTGGTGTCAGAAGTGGGATAAAACGTATTCAGTGTGAAATTAAAGTGAAGTGAATTAGTGAAAAAAAAGGAAAGCAAAAATGGGCCGCACATTGCAATTACTACAGCTAAGTATACCGCTGAGCTACAAAAGCGGAATCTCTCCACAGCTGGAGGAAAAAGTGATCTGGTGCTTCGACTGCAGGAAGTTGTTGAAAACGAAGGAGAAAACCCCAAGTCCGTTTTGTTCGACGTAGCAGAAGAACAATTAAGTACAGCCGTTGATATGACTGCTATGATGGAACTACTTCTGGCCAAGTTCGATCAGAAATTCGACTCTATGGACTCTAAGTTAGATGAACAGAAGAATTCCCTAGAACAACAGACAAATTCTATTGACTCTAAATTTGATGAACAGAAGAGTTCTCTAGATTCTAAATTGGAATCAATGGACTCTAAATTTGATGAACAGAAGAATTCTCTAGATTCCAAATTGGAATCAATGGACTCTAAATTTGATGAACAGAAGAATTCTCTAGATTCCAAATTGGAATCAATGTACTCTAAATTCGAAGAACAAAAGAATTCCATAGTTGCCGCCTCAAAGAGCGCTGTGGAAGATTTTAAAAATGTTCTCGAAGGAAAACTCGAAGAAATTGACCACAAGTTCGAGAAGGTTTAAACCAAATTCGACGAAATCCATCAGACGCTTTGCAAGCATGAAACAAACTTCGAGAACTTGGCTAAAGAGCTCGAGAAAGCGAAGAAGCAGAAGGCTCGAGAAAATTCTGCGGACTGCCCGAGAAGGAAAGAGATGCAGCCTCCTGTTTTCGATGGTCAAACATCATGGCCAATTTATAAGAAACAGTTTGAAGCAGCTGCAATGGCGAACAGCTGGGACAACGAGGAAAAGTCGATTGCGCTAACGCTCGCACTAAGAGGTGCAGCTGCGGAGTTACTCCAAACTGTCTCAGAAGAGAAGCAACACAACTACGACGCCCTGGTCAAGGCTATAGAGATGCGCTTCGGTGATGAGCATATGCAGCAAGTGTATAGGGTCCAGCTACGCAGTAGAGTCCAGAAGCGGGGAGTAACACTCCAACAGCTGCAAGCAGATATCGAACGTCTGGCACATTTGTCATATTATAATACTGGTGAGGTTCTCATCAATGAAATGGCTGTGGAGGCGTTTATCCAAGCCATTGAAGATAGACAACTACAAATGGCCGTAAGAATGACTGGAAAGAGAACTCTCGCTGAGGCCCTAGCATTTGCCTTGACAATGCAAGCTGCTGATCAGGCATCGCATGTGTTCCACCGCGTAAGGGAAATGACAGCCGCTGAATGCTCCTGTCAAAGAGCAGACATCGTAGACCGGAGCAGAGATAACAGAGGTCAAATGCGCTGCTGGAACTGCAAAAAAATAGGGCACCTACAGAGACAGTGCAGAGCTCCACCCAGACGAGGCAGTTGTCCACATTGCGGCAATAGGAGGGGCAACGAAGAAGCATCTGGCAGGGATAACAACCATCCTGCAGATATAGCTTCGCAGAACCAGCAGTCGGGAAACGTGTAAGGACCAGCTTCGCGGGGCAGAAGTTGGTTTCCGGAATCGACGACCCCAGGACCACAATTCAAGTCTCCCAAACCAAACGAGGAAACCAGAGTCTAACAGTAGAAGCCTATATCGGACAAAATAAGTGCGTATCAACCATCGACACCGGTGCCACCGCTTCCATTATAGAGGGATATCGTCCGTCAGTCTTGGCTGCACAACACCAGCAATTACTGTCCGAAAACAGCAACAGGAGCTACAGTGTATGGAGAGGTCATACTAACAATAAATTTGGCAGGATTAGCATTCTCCCACGCGTTCCTAGTAGCTGATATATGTGACGAATGCATCGTTGGAATCGATTTCATGAAGGCGCATGATGTTGTATTGGAAATTGGTATGCAAGTACTCAAGTATCGAAACGTAGAGATTCCGATGGTGTACGGGAACGAGAACGCCGCATCCCTGAGGACAGTAATTAGTAAGGGCGAGGTCCTACCACTTCAGAGACACTGATTTGGACAAAGCTGGAAGGCGATCCTGGGGAACACCGATTCTTTCTAGTTGAGCCAGAAGACAACCACTGCCGAAATTGCGTGGTTGGAAAAATGCATGTCGAGCCGAAGAACAATATGGTTCCCGTACGAGTTCTTAATGTGGAAAACAAAAGCGTCAAATTGAAGCAAGGTGAGGTGGTTGGAAAGTGTGTACCGGTTACTGCCATCACGAAACTATCACAGGAAGGTGTTGCGAAGCCTCGTTCACCAATGGGAATGACTGAGGTGAAAAGAACTTCCAGCACTGCGATCTGAATCAGGAGCAGCAAGCCATGGCAGGGAACCTCATCAACAAGTTTGCTGATATATTCACTTCGCGGGACTGCGAGTATGGCCGAACACACCTTGTACAACACCGGATAGACACTGGAGATGCAAGACCGATTCGTCAGCCTCCCAGACGATTACCATTGGCTAAGCAGACGGAGGTTGCAGAGATGGTGTCGACGATGAAGAAGGAAGGAGTAATCGAATGCTCTAAAAGCCCATGGGCATCTCCAATTGTCCTAGTCAAAAAGAAAGATGGCAGCACTCGGTTCTGTGTAGACTATCGCCAACTGAATAATGTCACCAAAAATAATAGCTATTCTCTACCAAGGACCGACGATACGCTACTGGATACACTGTCTGGAGCCCGATGGTTTTCCACTCTAGATCTGAAGAGTGGCTACTGGCAAGTGCAGATCCATCCAGAAGACCGTGAGAAAACGGCTTTCACAGCAGGAAACGGGCTCTGGCAATTCACAGTAATGCCATTTGGACTGTGTAACGCGCCGGCAACCTTTGAGCGTCTAATGGAGCCTGTTTTGTTGGGGCTAACATGGAAAACGTGTTTGGTCTACTTGGACGATGTCATCGTTGTTGGAAAAACGTTTGAAGAACATCGAGATAACTTGAAGGAAGTGTTCCAGAGACTACGAAGTGCGCAATTAAAGCTTAACCCGAAAAAGTGTGATCTCTTTAGATCTGAGGTAAAATATTTGGGGCACATCATTTCGTCCGAGGGAGTAAGGACTGACCCAGAGAAGGTCGATGCGGTGAAAAATTGGGCCGTTCCCAAAGACAAACACCAACTGAGAAGCTTCCTGGGACTTGCAACTTACTACAGACGGTTTATGAAGGACTTTGCAAGGATCGCGAAGAGCTTGCATCAACTGACGGAAAAGGGAAACCATTCAAATGGTCAGGTGAATGCGAAACGAGTTTCAAGAGTCTCAAACACCAACTGTGTGATTTTTTTTTTTTTTTTTTTTTATAATTTGCTTACGCTAAAGGGATTTTTTCTGTTGTTACAGTACCCTTATAATGCTAAGAACACAGTGTAAGCTAAATGGTTTTAGAAAGAATAGAGAGATAGGAAAGAAGTGTTTGGGTGCAGTTGTAGGGTTTTTCTCCACGGGTGGTGTCTAAGTTACTTAGGGAGATTACGATTTCATGTATTCGGTATAAAGTAATGGACTTGGTTGGGATTCGAACGCACGACCTTCCATTCCGTAAGCGAATACACTACTACTGCACCATTGCCACCCGCAACTTCATTGCTTCAATTCTAGCATACCCTACCCCAGGAAAGACATTTATTGTAGATGCCGACGCTAGTAATGTTGGGATCGGAGCCGTTCTTCGCAGATCCATGATGGCCAAGAGAGAGTAGTTTCCTACTTCAGTAAAGTGCTATCCAAGCCGTAGAGGAACTATTGCGTAACCAGGCGGGAACTCCTGGCTTTCATCCTGGCAACAAAGCACTTCCACAAGTACTTATATGGGCAGAAATTCATCCTGCGTACAGATCATGCGTCTCTAAAGTGGCTGCTGCAGTTTAAGAACCCTGAAGGACAAGTCGCGAGGTCGATTGAACAGCTGCAGATGTATAACTACGAGATACAGCACCGAAAGGGAACTCTTCACTCCAACGCAGATGCCCTATCCCGGCGGCCCTGCAAGGCTGATTGTAAACATTGCGTACGCCAGGAGGAAAAAGATAAAGTATCAGTCCAACGGTTGCGAGCTGAGCCCATTAGCGGCTGGAGTACACGGGAGATCCGGAATGCTCAACAGGAAGATGCGGATATCGAGCCGATTCTCGCCTGGAAGGAATATGAAGGCAAGCCGGACTGGCAGCAGATCTCCAATAAGAGTCCGGAACTGAAGGCATACTTGGCACAATGGGACTCACTTCATGTTCAGGATGGCATTTTGAAAAGAAAATGGGAAAGTCCAGATGGAACATCAGCCGTGATGCAACTTGTGGTACCCAGAGCAAAAGTCAACGAAGTGCTTAGGGAACTGCATGATGGAGTGTCGGGAGGCACTTGGGAGTAAATAAGACACTCGAAAAAGTGCGAGAACACTTTTACTGGATCCACGCAAGAGACGATGTCGAAAACTGGTGCCGAAAATGCGCCACTTGCGCAGCCAGTAAAGGCCCGAGAGTAAAAATGCAACGCAAGATGCATCAATACAACGTTGGAGCGCCCTTTGAAAGGATTGCAGTTGACATCGCAGGACCGCTTCCAGAAACCAACAGTGGAAACCGCAATATCCTCGTAGTGATGGACTGCCTCACTAAATGGGCTGAAGCATTTGCTATACCTAACCAAGAAGCTAAAACCGTGGTAGAGCAGATTGTCCACAACTGGATAAGCAGATTTGGCGTACCAATGGAATTGCACTCGGACCAATGTCGCAACTTCGAGTCGAAGATCTTTCAAGGAGTATGCCGGCTACTAGGGATTAAGAAGACAAGAACAACCCCGCTTCATCCACAATCGGACGGAATGGTGGAACGCTTCAATAGAACCTTAAACGAACACCTTTCTAAGGTTGTTGGCGAGTGCCAGCGGGACTGGGACAAGCAGATCCCCATGGTCCTATTAGCTTATCGAAGCGCAGTTCATAACACAACAGGACATACTCCATCCGAAATCCTTTTTGGTCGAACCATCCGGTTACCTAGTGAATTGATGTTTGGATCTCCGAGTGATGAAGCAACGAATGAAGGTGATTATGTTGCGGATCTCAGAGAAATCATCAGAAACATTCATCAAAAAACTAGAGATAAGATTCGGATATCCAGCGACCGCATGAAGACGAGGTACGATACAAAAGCAACCACCACAGGATTCCAGGAAGGAGATCTGGTATGGCTATACAACCCTCATCGCCGAAAAGGCATGTCACCTAAACTACAGCAGGATTGGGAAGGTCCCTATAAGATAGTGAAGCGCATCAACGATGTTGTCTACCGGATCCAGCGAAGAAGAGGCAAGCTGAAAGTTGTCCATTTGGACCGTCTCCATGGCTACCATGGCGAAAATATTGACGTGCTTGTTCGGGACGAACAAGTTTAAGAGGGGGATATTGTTGAATGTTTGCTCAAACTGTGTCATTGAGCATCAAGTAGTCAAGTTGCGCCATCTAGTAGAAAGTAGCCATATTACCGATTTTGGCAGCATTTGAATATCAGTTTGAGTAGCTGTGGAATAACTAGTACATACATAGTCATGTTGTTCTCGAACCTTCTAAACTCAACGAATCTGGAAATTTCGAAAGGTGTCACTAAGAGATATAAATAGATGTCGCAGGAGCACCCAAGACATTCGAGTTGTGAACCGCGATAAAGAAGGGCGATAGATGACAGTAGTGAAAAGAATAGAGAATATTGAATAAGAGAAAAGTGATTAATTGTAAAAGTGAATTGTTGAATTAAATAAGTGAATTATTAGAATAATAATCAAGAAGTAAAAGACATTGAAAGAGAACTAATAAAGATTAATTAAATAGAATTACGTTTTATCTTTTTGAATCCTAGCCGGGATGTAACAATATGATAAAAGGAATACACTCATATCGATCGGATGCATGGATTAAGGCTAAGACATTGTATAAGAACATGCTGCAGTTTTCCTTAAGTTAGTTATCATCATTCTTCGTACAGGAATACTATGTTTATGTTAGCTCCTAAGATATTTATTAAAATAAAATTTTTATTTAAAAGATCTTAGTAATTTTTTTGGCGCACTCGGTAGGATACTTCTCAGATCTATACCCGCATATTGTAGTGAGAGAAAGTATCCAGTGATGAAGTTAATTTCTAAATTAACTTGCAACCTAATTGAAATTCACGAACTAATTATAGGATATAAAAACCTATGTGATAAACCTATAGAAACCCTCCCTAATCCCAAATCAATCATTCCAAATCAACCCCAGAGGCAGCGTCATAATAATAATTTATATCCTCAATATATGCAACAATTTCATCAAGGAAGTGATATAGGAATGAATAGCACTCAGACAAGGGCAAATAATAACATTACACTTAGAACTAATTATCAAGATAGGGCACCTTCTAATCACCATAGGCAGAATAACATTAATAATCCTAGAACTAGTAATTCAAGACAAGAGCCCATGGATGTTAACAATGTAGACGTAGAACATCATGAAGCAAATTTTACTTTGATAGAGGAAAACGAAGCACTTCCCATAATAATTGCAACCATTAATAATAAAAATCTAAAAATTCTAATAGACACAGGTTCGACTACAAGTATACTGGATGAATCTGAACTATTAGAAATACCCCGAAATCTTTAACAGATACCAACGCAAATAAAAGTTGCTAATAATGCAACTAGTTTTATTAAAGAAGAAATTATAACCAAAGTGCCTGTTGAATTCAACGAACATGGATGAACATAAAAAATAAAAAAATCGATGGAATAATAGGCCAGAACCATTTAAGCCCATCAAAGCAAAGATAGACTTAGGAGAAGGATTCATAGAAATAAATAATAGGAAAACTTATTTCGAAAATTATAGGAGTAAAACTAATGAATGTCCATATGAATTCGAAGAGATCCATACACTTAATTATTGCAACTCAACTGAAATGAACCAATTAATTAGTGAAGATTTGAATATAGAAGAAATAAACGTTTTAGACTCTGTCCAATGATGGCGAATTTTCAATGCAGTTGTAAGTACAATTGTTCCTAATTGTTTTACTACAGCGTCTTGCCAAATGTTAGAACACCGAGAAATGTCTACCTTCTTTACGAAGAAAAAGAAACAGATAACCTTTAAACACTCAATTCACTTTTATTACAATTCTTCGAACACTTTGCACATTTAATTTGGTTTGCTTCCAATTTAGTTTTATTGTTTGGATATTTGTTGTTTGGTTAATTTTTAGATGCTTATTCGCTAACGGGTGACGATCGACTCACTGCCTACGAACATAATTTTGTGACCGTACGCTGAAGGTGATAGGTGATACCTTTGAGAACGCTGGCAGTGACCAGTTCACTCAGGTAATTTGAATTATGATGGATAAAAAGTAGACAGACCCACGTATGTGGGTAATTTGGATTGTGATAGAGCGAGATATGCGAATAAGACACGATATAAAATTATTGCATCGTGGGAAGATTTGCGTATGCAAAGAAATATGCGATGTGAGAAGAAGTATATGAACGTAAGATAGGATATGCAATTAGGATACGATAGAGTCATATTTGCGTATGCAATGGTAATTTGAATTGCGTATGCAAAGAAATGTGCGATGTGAGAAGAAGTATTTGAACGTAAGATAGGATAGGTAATTAGGATACAATAGAGTCATATTTGAATTATAGTAAAGGTAGGCATATTTATATATGCAACAAATCCTTCCCCCCTAATTAAAGAGTATTATTCTTTGGAGTTTCGAATATTCGGTACCAGTTTGAAGGCAGAGCAGGACAATTTAACAATGTTTTTTTTTGTTTATAATTATTTTCATTTTTAGCATATAGCAATTTATTAATTAGTAGTTAATTATATATATATTCTTTTCATATTTAATCCTGTTTAAATGTTTATATAAAATTATAATATTTTTTTTTTTTTTTATTTATTTTTGCTTATATTTTTGCGAAACAATTGTAGGTACTATGTTATTTAATGCTACTTCTACAAAGATTTATTTTTAGTTTTCCTTTATTTTTAAATACTAGGTAGGTATGAATATATATAATTTTTGTCTATAGTCTATACAATAGTTAAGTGTTCTTAAATCTAATCAATACATTTAGGTGTGTACTACGCCACCATATGGTTGCTACATCATTTATATTATACTATTTCATTAATTTCTTAAATAATACGACAATCATGCTTGAATATAAAAATGACATTTAAACATCTTGTGTTGTTATCACTAAAACCAATGAGATTACATATAGATTATTATTATTTATTTATGTATGTATTATCATTTTTGTTAAAACTAGGTACATGATTTTTTTTTTTTTTTTTTTTTTTTTTTAAACACAAGTGTCCACAATTTGCAGAGATGCGGGCTTTGGAGCAGATTTAGTTTTAGGAAGAGATTTAGAGCGAACAAGTGTTTTTGGACTGGTGGTCGTCAGTTCTATAGTCACTGGGGTTTCCTTTTGTCTGGAGTGGTCAGTATCTGATACATTTTTGACAACTTGTTCTTGTGGTTTAGAAAGTTTCTGTTGCCTGTAGTTTTTCAGTAATTTCAAAAACGATTTTGTAAATACGAAAAGTACAGCGCACGCTATTAAGGTCACTGACTAGTACCTTAATAGCGTATATAGATATTACGGGGAGAGAATGAGACGTCCGATTGGGAATATGAATGCTGTTCAATTTTATTTTTATATCTTCGAGAGAGTGGGTGCTTTTATATATGATCTCATTTGTATCTGGACCTATTATAACTTGGGTGTGATTCACATTTCGAACATTGGAAGTGAGGGTAGTAAGGTTTAACTGGGAGAGTTCCGTACTAGCGGGGGGAAATATTGTGGTTGTATAATATAGAGAAGGGGCCTCGAGTCACCCTGATAGTAGATTGTTTTGTCGAGAACTTCTACTTGACAAGGTTCGTTAATTGTTAGGATGCCTTGTCCTGTTAACTTAGGTGTTGATAATGACCTTGAGCAGACTATGCGAAGAACGGTAGGACTAATAACCGAATACAACCAAGTATTTGGTCTAGTCATTTTAATAAATGTGTCTTGAGAGGGAACTTGTACTCGATGCACTCTTTTGTGGCTGTTGCACGCGTTATTGGGATCTCTAGTTTCCCCACGTAAGTGGTTATGTTCAATCCACGGGTGATAGTTACAAACGATTTGATATCTCCGCGCTCGAATAGGAGAAACTCTTGGGATTCAGTTTGAGAAGCTATATGGGAATACTTTATATCAGGTACTAGAGAATGTCCTGCTGAAAGGTGTACGGGGAAACAGATAATTTTAAAAAATTGCATCTTGGGTAATGCGAAAATTGGTAGAGTGATTTTCACTACTAGTTTTTCTTGTAATAGATGCGATTTTACTTCTGCTGTTTGATATAACATTGGCAAACAGTTCTTGCAGATTGGGTTTGACCTTTGGTAAATAGTCGAAAAAGTATTTGGGGAAATTAATAAAGGGTGTATTTGGTTATTTCTGGAAGCTAATATGATATCAATTAATGTATTTTGACGTGACTCTATTTCGAGGACTTGTAGGAGGATACTTGTTACGATTTCCTGTCACAACTGTATTTTAGTCAAATCGTCGGTAAGTTGTAAAATCTCGTTTATTTGGTAGGCAATTTGTTGTCTATTCATTAGGGTTTTCAAAGGCTTTTGTATCTTTTGAAGGGTTGTACTAACTACACTGATTTGTTGTTTATTTAATTCAACTAGTTTCTGCTCGTTGGTTTGTATTTCGTCTAATTTACTGTAGATTTCATCTTCGTTCTCGTTATCCATTGTGCCGAAAAGGTAATGAAATACGTTTCCAATGCCGTTGAATAGAGATCTGGGTTGTCTGGATTTCGGTAGTAGTTCGTGGATTACTTTTGTTCGACTTTTAATGGTTTCCATAGCTGCATGAATGTGCCGCTGTTGTAATTGACAATGGCCTCTGTTGGTGTTATTGTTATTATTACACAACTGATTCACCAGGTGTTCTGCATGCTCCGCCAAAACTGTTTGGTTTCCTAATTCCGATATGTCTATTTCTGTGAGAATTGTCCATGTATTGTGGTAGACCCATAAATCGCCTAAACCTTCGAATACCATGCCTGGCCTGTGTTGTTAAGGGTTGTTATTCTGTATGGTGGCTCGGACAATTCAGCAAATGGAAAAGTGATTACGAACAACAAAAATATCAGCTCCATCGTGTACTGTAAGGAGATGAATGGGTAAAGACAGAAGAAATAAGCCTAATGTTAGAGTCGCTGTAGTGAGGTGGGTAGTAGTTAATGGTAAAGAGTTTATTTATAGTAAGGTTTTAAGCGGTTATTATGGACTACAATTTGTTTTCTTCCGAATTTAATAGCTGTGTTTACGGGTCCTTTTATGCCTGTCACAGGATAAGGACCTGTCCATATGGGCGACAATTTGCCCTTCCGGTTTTCGCTTTTGATGAGTACTTCATCACCTACATGAAATGTGTGAGGCCTTGGTGATTTATCAAAATAGTTCTTTGACATGTTCTTGCTTGCAAGTAAGTTGCGTTTAGCTAACGAATAAGATTTTTGCAGTCTATACCTTAGAAGATGGTAGTAACTTTCATGATTATAGATGGGTTCGGGCTCTCTTTTTAAGTTAGATGGAATGTCAGGACTGAAACCATATAAACATATCATGGAAGCTATTGTTGTAAACAAAGGTCGCTGTTCGTAAGAACTGATCCCAAGACTTGGGGTTTTCTTCAGTTATGCTGCGCAGATACTCCACTATTGGTCGGTGTGCTCGCTCAAGAGCACCATTGGACTGAGGGTGGTAAACAGATGTCTGCAATTTTTTTATTTTAAGCAGTCTGCAGAGCTCTTTAAATATTTTTTTTTTTTTTTTTTTTTTTTTTACGCTGGGAGGTGGTAATCTTCCAAAGACGAAACCGAGCCCGTACTCAGTAACAGTGTGGTGATTTCTACCCACTAACCCCTTCTCCCGTCTTCCCGTTTTCCCTGCGGTACAACCTTCTTGGTATTTCATTGCCGCAGGGCGGGGATTAGCCAGCTTTCCAATTATTGCACCTAGTAGTTAAACCAATCAGCAATTTGTCTTTCTAATTTTACAATTCATATTCTAAGTATTTGTCCATAGAGGATTTAATACTGTTTTTGTTTTATTTTTCGAGCTATGTAGCTAGTTCAAAAGGTTTAATTCTTCTTAACCTCCTAGTCATATTGCTAGTATTTAATAGTTCCTTCATTTCTGAGCTGACGTGATTGAGAAGCCTAAGTTTATGTCTATTAGCTACTTTTTTGACTTCATCTTCAATCATTTCTATTTCTAGATCTCTATGCAGATCAGCGTTTCTTATGTACCATGGTGCATTTACTATATTCCGTAGAACTTTGTTTTGAAATGTTTGAATATTCTGTAGATTTGTTTTGCATGTGCATGCCCATAGCTGGAGCCCGTAGGTCCATACTGGCTTTAGAATTTGCTTATAAAGCAGTAATTTATTGTAATTTGACAAACAAGAGTATTTCCCTATAAGCCAATACATTTTACTGTAGCGCATATTTAGTTCTTCTCTTTTTTTCTTTACATGTGCTTTCCAGCGCAGTTTTGCGTCTAGTGTCATGCCTAGATATTTGGCTGTGTTTGCGTAATCTACTTCTTTATCATTTATGAACACTGGTATGTGCTGAACATTTTTATTTGTAAAATTTATATGGACCGATTTTAGGTCATTTAGTTTAATTTGCCAATTTTTTGTCCATTTTGTTATATTGTTCACTGCCTTCTGTAGTTTTTTTGTCGCTACTTCAACTGTTTCTCCCACAGCAAGTACAGCAGTATCATCTGCAAATGTTGCCACAGTTGTTTCATCACTGTTCGGCAAGTCGCTAGTAAATAAGAGATATAATACAGGACCTAACACACTTCCTTGTGGTACACCAGCTTTTATTTCTCTTAATGTGGAGTAGTCATTTCCTTGCTTAATTCTAAAGAATCTCTCTAATATATAGGACTCTAAAATTTCTGAAAATTGTTTTGGCAGATGCTTTTGCAATTTGTAGATCAGTCCTTTGTGCCATACTTTGTCGAAAGCTTGTGCTACATCGAGAAATATAGTAGAGCATATCTTTTTTTCTTCAAATGCTTTTTCGATTTTATCTGTTATTCTATGCACCTGATCGATCGTGGAGTGTTCATTTCTAAAACCAAATTGATGGTTTGGGATTAGCGATTTTTCTTCGATTATTTTGTTCAGACGTTTAATCAACATCTTTTCAAATAACTTGGACAACATAGGTAGTATAGATATGGGGCGATAGGAGGTGACTTCACTAGGCGGTTTGCCTGGTTTTGGTATCATAATCACCTCCGCGACTTTCCACATGCTAGGTACATACCTTATCCTGAATACAGCATTTATGATCTGTGCTAGTTTCTTTAGGCCTTTTTTTGGGAATTGTTTAAGGATTTCCCCTGATATTAAATCAAA
Source organism: Portevinia maculata (assembly GCA_949715645.1). Lineage (NCBI taxonomy): Eukaryota > Metazoa > Arthropoda > Insecta > Diptera > Syrphidae > Portevinia > Portevinia maculata. The sequence continues at coordinate 39,349,300 of OX454528.1, forward strand.
TCCCGGGGCTTTTTTAGTACTGATGCCTTTTTTTATTTCATTGGCAATTTCTTTAGCCGTTACCGGTTGGATGTGACTTTCCTCTTCGCACAATTCTACGCTTTCTTGACAGTCTTTATCTTCATATGGTTGAAAGACGCCTTCAAGATATTCAGCAAAGAAATTAGCTTTTTCTTGGTTGTTTTTTGCCCAGTTACCTTCACTGTTTTTAACTGGTGGAATGTGAGCAATTGGCCTTTTCATTTTCTTTGTTGCCTTCCAGAGTGAGTACTCGGTATTAGCATCATTTGTAAGATTGGTAAGGTATTTTTTAAGAGACTCATTTTTAAATTCTCTTATCGATCTTTTAAGCTGGCTGTTTAGATTATTTAGTATTGTTTTGTCTCTGGGCGCTCTTGTTTGTTGCCAACGTTTTCTAGCTCGTCTCTTTTCCGTAATTATATCACATATTACTTTTGGATACGAGTTTTGTTGGATTTTAGTTTTCGTTTTAGGTGTTGCAGCCCATGTAGCTCTTTGGATATTGACAGTTAATATTTGAACAGCATCTTCTAATTGATCTTCTGTTTCTATTGTTTCTAAGAGCTGAATACTATCCTCTAGATGCTGTCTGAAGTAGCTCCAATCAGTCAGCTTATTTCCTAGCCTTGCGCTATTTTCTTTAACAGTGATTTTATCGCCAAGTGTTAAAAGTATTGTGGAGTGATCTGAGTCAAGATCTGGTCCTTCTTCTACCTTCATATTGTTAGTCGAGATATTCTTTGTTACGAAGAAGTCGACAAGATCAGGGATTTTGTTTCTATCTGTTGGCCAATACGTAGGTTTTCCCGTTGAGTGATACTTGCCGTTAATTTCATTTATTGCTTCATAAAGTTCTCTTCCTCTTGTATTTGTCAATCTAGATCCCCAATACTTGTTTTTGGCATTAAAATCTCCCCCTGCAATAAATCTATTGTTAAATATTCGGAAGAGGCTTAAAAAGTCATTTTTCTTTAGATTGTAACTGGGAGAACAGTAAATTGATGCAACTGATATAGTTTGTCCACTTTTCGTTCGAATGTTAATAGAAATTCCTTGCATCGCGCATGATTGGAACTTGGCTTCTATATGGTGATCGATCGTATTCTTTACTATAACTGCAGCCCCGCATTTTGCTGAATTATGGGGATGTGGGGAGTGATATAATTCGTACCCTTGCAGTTTAAAGTTTGTATTGAATTTTAAGTGCGTCTCAGAGACAAGACATATATCTATTTGGTTCATGTCGAGGACTACTTGGATTTCATCCTTACGGTTCTCGATACCATTAGCATTCCATTCCAGGATTTTTAACCTATCCATCATGTTCTTCTTTTTTGTGCAGCCTTGTTATTGCTGCTTTTTTTCTCGAGGAGCGAGATTCTTTCTAATATAGCTTTATTGCTTTTATCCATGCTTTCTATTCTACTTAGGATTTTTTCCATGAACGTTTCCATATTATTATTTAATTTAGTTTTGGTTGTAGTTTTCGTTTTTGCGACATTATCTACTTTTTTCGATGCAGCCTGTGCATATGTCAATACTGTACCCGCTCCTGTTTTTGGTACTAATGTCTTTTTGATATTTTTATCGGCTATGGGTACTTCTTTTGGCGCTCGCATCTGCAAGTCCTTTATGTCTTTAGGTGCGTCCTTTTTTGTATTTGTCATAGCTTGTTTATGCTTTTTGTCTTTTGCTAATTGAATCTGTTTAGCAACTAAGCAGCCTCTATAGTTGGCTGGATGCTTTTCGTTGCAGTTAGCGCATTTTGTTGGTTCGTCTTTTTTCTTCATACAATCTTTAGTATGGTGGTTTCCTGCACACTTTACGCATCTTGGATTAGAGCTGCAGTATTTATTCGTATGTCCATACTTTTGACAATTCTTGCACTGTGGTACAAGTTTTGATTTCCTTACGGCATGAATCTCTACCTTCATACCAAGGATGTCTTTAATATCGTATATCTTTTTGATATTTTCGTCGTGCTCAAAAGTTAGCATAAACATTGGAAGCGGTGCTTTGCTTTTAGATTTTAGCATATTGACAACTTCTAATATCTTTAGGTTTTTCCTTCTTAGATCTGTAACTACACTCTCTGGCGAGCATGAGAAGTGTAGTTTCTTTACAACAACCTTAATTGGCCTAGTTTGTTTATTCTCATAAGAGTACCATTGCACCTTTTTTTGGTTAAGTATTTTGGTAAGTCTTCTATAAGAATCTTCTTCATCTACATTTATTTTAATGTCATTGCCATTTATTAGCATTGTATTAGCTTTAATTTTATTTTCCTCCAATAACTTAACTAAGCTTTCATACTTTGTAATTTCCAGAGCAATAATTGGAGGAGGTTTGACTGACTTTTGAATTTTATTTTCTTTATTTGGAACATAATTGGTAGCTTGATAGCTTTCTTCCGGAGATGAGATCTTTGGGGATGTGCTCATTTTCCGTTTTTTATTTTTGTTCCCGTTTTTGGGTTTTCTTTCTGTCTCTTTCAGTAGTTCTTCCTCATCAGTTGAGAACTCAACTACTTTAATTATTTCTTTTTCTTTGTTTTGGCTGTTGATCTGATTTTTCAACGTTTGCAACTCCTGCTTTAGACTATTAATTTCTTGGATTAATGTCTCGTTTAGTTGCTTAAACCCATCTCTTTCCTTGCAGACTTCTGAATATTTTGCATTCAGAGTTTGGGTTTCATCCATTTTACATAATGATGGGGGTGATCTCTCTACCCTCTTACTTTTTCCAAAAGGGTTCTCGGTAAGCAATAAATGGCCCCCCCAGAATCCATGGGACCGACCTCCGAAGAGGGTGGATTTACCACTTTAGATGGCATACCACCTGGGGTATTAAAATCTTTTGTTTTGTTCATTGCATGTTTTAATTTTAACTTTTGTGAAAAGTTTAAACGTTTTTTTTTTTTTTTTTAATTGTGCACAGCCGCTCCTGACTTGGAGAACAGACGCTGACCAGGGAGCCGCCCAATATGGGTCAGACGCTTCTGGATTTTTGTGACTAGGGTCCGCAGGGTCGTTACGCCCGTTACCTCTCTCCAGAGAAGTACCCTTGCGGGTCTTTAAATATGCCACTGAGAAAATTTGTTCCCTGGTCCGTAACAATTCGTTTTGGAATACCGAATCGTGTAATTATATGATCAAAAACAACTTGAGCCACAGTATGAGCCTCTGCATTTGGCATGGCATGGCAGTCAATAAATTTGGTTAGATTGTCCTGAAACGTTAGGATATATAAATTACCAGAGTCTGATTGTTCTAATGGGCCCACGATATCTAAATACACCTTATCGAAAGGTTTTTCTGCGATATCTGTGATCATCATTGGCATTCGTGTAAGAGGTGTTGCTTTCATGATCTGACATTTTTTACACCTTTTAATGTAATTTTGTATGTCTCTGAGCATGTGCCGCCACAATTACTTTTTCCGAATTCGTTTATATGTTTTTATCACCCCTTGGTGACCACCAAAAATCGAGTTGTGGTAGTCTTTAAGAATAGTTTGTATCTCCTCGGGACTAGTGATTACCTCTATGGGTTTTGTGTTTGTTTCTTGGAATTCTATTGCGTTTTCTTTTCTTATATGAGTTGGTATTTTTAAATTTGTTGGTTGAGTTTGGTTGTTTGGATAACCTGAAGGGTTTTGCTCAGCGGATGGATTCCCCTTCTGCGTTTGTAAATGCGTGATAGCATTACATACTGCTTCATTTGTCGGCTCAATGTCGACGAGCCCTTTCGGTGGTTGGTGCACTTCGGCTTCTACTATGAAAGTGCGCGCCTCTGGTTTTTCTTGAGTCTTCTGTCTAAAATATCAACATTCGCACAGTATTCACATTTTGGAGGTTCTATGAATATGTCCTCTCCGTCCATGGGCTCTTGTTCATATTTGGATATTTCGTCATGCTGTGGCTTTGTGCTCTGCACCTGGGGGGGTTTTACCACATTGTGTTATGGGATTCGACTAAGCGCATCGGCATTAGTATTGTATTTGCCTGGTTTGTATTCGATTTTATAATCGAATTCCGACAGTTTGTGATGAAATCGAACGAGGCGAGTTGTCGGGTCTTTTACATTAAACACTCCCTTTAAAGGCTTATGATCTGTGTAGACAGTGAATTTGCGCCCTTGAAGGTAACATCTAAAATTTTTGGTAGCCCAGACAATCACAATTCTTTCTCTATAGTTGTGTAGTTACGCTCGGCTTTATTTAAAGTGCGACTGGCATATGCAATCGGCCGGTCTTTTCCTACTTCTCCTTGAGAAAGTACAGCCTCTAGTGCCTCGTTGCTAGCATCGGTTGTGAGGTTAAAAGGTTTTTGAAAATCGGGATAAATGAGTAGCGGCGGTGATACCAATACTTTCTTAACCTTTTCGAATGATTTCTGACACTTTTCCGTCCACGTAAACTTTACGTCTTTGCGAAGCAGATTTGTTAAGGGTCGAACGATTTTGGAAAAATTTGGTATAAATTTTCTGTAATAATTCGCAAGCCCCAAAAAGCTCTGGACTTGCCGTACTGTACGAGGTATTGGGAAATTTTGGACACAGGTAGTTTTACTGGGGTCTGGAAGGGCTCCCTGCTCTGAGCAAACATGTCCTAGATAAACAACTTCCTTGCGAAGAAACTGACACTTTTCTGGCTGCAATTTCAGATTATTTGTTCTTTGCAATCCTTATCTCTCTTTTAGCATTGTTCCTAGCTGTCTTGAACTCATTGAAGAACTCGGGGATTTTAAATCTTCTCCATCGCATGTACGCCCTGTCCCTAACATCAAGCAAACGTTGGATACCAGGAGTGAACCACTCACAATAATTGCTTTGAAGAGTAAATGTTTTTATTGGAACATGCTGTTCAAAGAGGCTATTGATATTGTGAGTAAAAAGATCTACCTGTTCATCAATTGATGACACAAGGCGAAGTCTTTGCCAATCTAAGGTTAGAACGTCCTGAAAAAGGGAGCTTTCGTCTATTGCCTTGAAGTCTCTATACGTAACTCGTTTGACTTCAGCAGATCTATTAAATTCTATGTCATAAAAACATATAAAAAGATCATGCTTTGAAAACCCCGGGACATCTAGTTGACTATAGAAATTGACTCGATTTATGTCGCTAACGATGAATAAGTCCAACAGGGTAGAATTGCTCTTACTAAAATGTGTCGGTGTTAAGTTATTGACTGCATACAGCCGTAAAGATTTTATATTCTTTATAAACCGGTTGACATTAGGGTTTTTTGTATCCAAAAGATTAATGTTGAGATCTCCGCACAGTATTATATTACGATGCCGTGCAGATATGCTTTCAAGCAGATTTGTAATATTAGCGGAATTAACAATATTTGGTGGCTTGTAGACTACTCCAACTAAGCATTTATCTATTCCACTTACAACTTCAATAAAGAGGTATTCAAATATATCGCTGGCCCCCGATGTATGCAACAGCTTGCATTGAATGCAGGTCTTAACTAAAATTGCAACACCACCACCTCTTTTGCCGATTCTATCAGCGCGATATATTTTGTACCCCCTTACATTTAACATTTTATTGCAAAAGTTTGAGCAAAGCCATGTCTCAGAAACACATATAACATCTACTTTCCCATTACCAAAGACTATTCTAAACTCATCGATGTGTTTGATTAAGCTCTGGGCGTTTATGTGACAAACAGAAAGACCTGAATACCTTCTACAAAAAACATTAAGCATCAATTCCGTTTTGTGAAAATGGTTATTACTCGTATTATTACCACCATAAGCATTTGGGACATCGCTTACAGTTTCACTTTGTTCTCCGCTCATGCTTATGACGGCGGGAAGTGAAGGAGATCGACTGGCAGGGAGCGACAACAAGAGACTTACACACAAAAGACAACACTCTGAAGAGCGAAAACGGTAAATAATTAATTTTAACTGATTTAAAAAAGCTACCTATTTTAGAAAAACCATAATATAAATATATGTGAAAATAAAAATTAAAAGTTGGAGATGAATTCAATTTAAATGTTGGTTTGTGAGCCACTGGTATTTTGGGACAGTTGATTTGTTCCATTCCCATTGTCATGTTTGTAAGCGTGCATAACTTCAGTTAGCTTCTGGAGGCTGTCAATATTCACGTTGCTTGTGGTTGATGTCATTTTAATGTAAACAACACCTCGAATCGAAAAAGCGGAGAAAATTTGTTTGGCACGTTTAAGTTTAATCGCTTGCCGCATAATTATTCGGTTGTTCGGGGTGAGACTCTCGTGCATATAAATAGATTTATCGGAATCAAAACCAGCATCTCGTAATGAGAGATGCCGTGAGTGCGCTTTTCTAAATGACGAGATAGCTTTCAATGTCAACATCTTGTCGTTGGCCGAGCAGAATTTAACTATCACCACAGAGTCAGTGTTTTGTTTCGCTCGAAAAATTCGGTTCGTTTTTGGTGGCTGGCGATTTAAAGCTTGGCAAATATTGTGAAATATTGTTTCCAGGTTTTCTTCCGGAAGGAAAGGTACCCCCACTAACACAGCGTCGGACGCGAGATTTTTTGTGTGCAGTGCCTCAATTTGTGCTTTGATTACCGAAAGTTCAGCATTCTTTTCGTGCGCTGGCTGTTTTAGTATCACTAGCTCTTGTTGTAGTTGTTTTTTCATACACGCAACTTCCAATTGCAAGTGGCTGATATTACTAGCGCAATCTTCAAAAGCTGAAACGCGGCTCTTCAAGACTTCCACTTCCGTCTCGACAAGTGTAAATTTGTCGCAAATGTTTTTTTCGATTGATGCGATGCGGGAGTATAGCTTTTCCTCTAGATCCACAATAGTCTGTCGAATTAACTCACCTTGTTCAGTAATCTTTGTGTACAAGCTGGAGAAACATTCTGACGTCATCGATTTTAGTGAGGGTGACAGAAGACTATCTGATGAAGGTGAGCCCAGCAGCTGTTTCCGTTGTTGTTTCTGTGTAGTTAACCGTGTATTCTTTAAGTTAGACATTGAGGATGTGTGTGTATTTTATGTATTGGAACAAACGGCGCGAATTTAAATTGATTTGAGTGCTTTTTTGTAATTTTCGCGAACAACAATTTTCAATTTTATATTAAAATGTAGACTTGAATCATGAGCAATTCGAGAGTTATTGAATACCTTCGTGGTTGGTAATCGAGTTGACAGCGGTCAGAAAGAGAAATTTATACAATTATAGATTAAAAGCTAAGTTATTGCAGCCGCTTGGATAGGCACGTCTACTCCATGAGAGATATCACTCATGTCATCCAAGTATACAAAGCATTCAAGGCCTTGTAGTCCAGTGAGGACGTAGTTCATCAGTCTGTGAAACGTTGCGGGGGCTCCTTTTATTCCGAAAGGCATTCGTTTGAACTCGTAGTGCCCGTAATTGGTGCTGAAAGCGGTCTTGGGTCGATACCTTGGGTCTACTAACACTTGGTGATAGCCGCTTGCTAGATCTAGTGTCGAGAAGTAACGCGAATGACCGAGCTGGTCTAGTATATCCTCTATACGAGGAAGAGGGTAAGCATCGCCAATCGTCTTATCATTGAGTTTACGGAAATCTACAACCACTCTCCATCTACTTTCTCCATTTGGGCCTGCTTTCTTCGGAACTACTAGGAGGGGAGAGTTCCACGGGCTTTTGCTAGGCTGAACAATGTCGTTCTCCAACATCTCCTTCAACTGGTCGTTAATTATCTGTTTCTTTGTCTCGGGTAGCCTATACATTCTCTGATTTATCGGTGCCTGGTCCTGTACTAGTGGTATTTCGTGGGATATAGCGGTTGTGTATGAAAGGCTGTCGCCTTTTAAGAAAAAAATATCACAATACTCATTACAGAGGTCTATAATGGCGGCCTTTTCTTCAACACTTAGATTTTGTCCTACGTTAAGTTCATGTTTGTGTTTCTCTATTCGTATGTTACTTAGGGGTTCGTCCGGCAACTCGTTGCTCGGGAATAAATATTTAATGTGCTGAATGGACGCGTTTATGCTGTGTGGGGCAATTATACATTTCGTCTCTGAAACATTTTCCGTTTCGGTTTCTAGAGGGATTATCATATAGTTTTGCGCTGGGATTAGTTTCAGCTTTAATTTGTTTATGGTAACTGTTTCGTTGTGTGTATTGAGGACACTTATTAAATACCTTTTGTGGCCAGAAGGCAAAAGACAGTTAGAGAGGAAGACTCCGTCACCGACTTCGTCAGGTAAGTAGAGCATTTCTTCCGCCAATTCTACAGGAACTGTTATAAGCATTTGTGACCGTGCAGGTACACAGATGGGTTCCTCAAGTACAATTTCCATACACTTAAATTGATCGTGTGCGATATTTTTGCCCGACTTGTTTTTTTGGTCATAATAAGTGTTCGTCGTTGAGGTTACGCAGCCAGCTTCTCGTGTACAAGAAGCCTTAGAGACGATACAGCTGTTGGATTGGGCGACTTCAGGCTCCAATTTGTCTGTGTGTTGTCTCGTTTTGACTGCCCTTTGGGGACTGTGGCTGATATTGGGGTTTCGTGCAGGGGAATTTTATTGTAGTTGATTGTTAGGTCCCTTTACATTATAATGTTGTGAGAGGAAATCATTTCCGAGTATTCCGTCGTCCGGAATCGTGATTGTATTACTTAGTATTTGGAAGGTGCAGGGAATTTTATTTTCTAAATTAAAATTTCCTTGGCAAGCCCCTACACTCTTTCCGTTTCCAAAAGGCGTTTGTAGTAGGCATGACATATCGGTCTTCATTTCTGTGTCCGACTTGAGTGATTTCTGTTTTATTAAACTAACTTCGGAGCCTGTGTCCACGATTAGTTTGGCATGACCGTTTAGGCCTATGTCGAGGGGAAGAACTACCGTGGGAAGATTGTGTCCGGGCTTCCGGAGGTACCTTTGATTATGTTGGTAGTTTCTTAATGTCGAGCCGGGGTTTTTGGACTCGACAGTTGGAAGTTTAACTGGTTCCCAGATTCCCATCTGACCTTTTGTCTACAGTCAGTAACAACGTGGCCATGTCGACCATAAAAATCACAAGTTTTTTGGATGTTTAGAACTCTAGCGGGGTTTGCAGATTGGGTGGTGGGCGAAGGGTATGAAGAAGTTTGTCCGTAAGCCCTACCAATATTTCGACTGTTGTTAGGGTTTCTAGTTGATATTGCAGTGTTGCCATTTGTATGACTTTCCGTTCGTCGGCAATCCTTTGCGTCATGGTTGTACATTTTGCAGAGAGTTGTAACGAACGCCCGAACACCACCATCAGGGAGAGGGAAAATGGTTGAACAGTAGTTCAGTTGGAAGCGACTAGGCCTCTTCCGGCCCATCTATGCTGGCGAAAGCCTAAATCGCTGATGGTAAAGACCCTCCCTAACGAGATTGTGTCCGAAAGTGACCCTTCCACTAACCCTATCCACCCTTATGACCCAAGTTCACAGGACCCTTGAGCCAGTCCGGGCAGACTAGTAGGAGTGGGTGTCCAGGCCTCCTGTGGCTCAGGCATGAGTTCTTCTCCACCCGCTAGCTCAACGGTGGGCGGGGATCTTGCCACAAGCCCTGGACGGGGGTTACATTGTTTATTTACATGCCTGAAATATTGAAAACATGTACGAAAAGGGATCTAACACAACCTGTAACCGTCCTTCCCTAACAATGAAGATTGCGAGGCCCGAGTTTTGCCTGATTAACGACCCAGTAATTGTCTCGATAATGGTAATGAGGAGGAGAGTTAGGTGGAGTCTCTCTCCATGAGCTTGCCCACCCCTAGCTAAATGTAAAATTAGCAACCATGGCTGCCGCGCCGCTCTATTACGACAGCCCCTAAAATGCTGTCACTCGAATCAAGAAATTGAACCTAGAGCTGAACTGGCCATACTGCCATCAAACTTGTCGACCACACTGTAGTTCTAATGCCAGTAGTCGATGACGTCATTCCGCCCTTATCATCAGCTTTCTCTTGATATATCTGTCCACTGGTCTCACACATCCTCCTTCTAAGAACTTAACAACCCATAACAAAATTAATTATGTCCGCTTTGGAACAACCCACAACAAAACATCTGAGCGAAAATCAACCTTAAAATCAAATTACGAAAGTGGTTCTTTAAGACGAATTCTAATAAATCCAAACGTTTATTAAATCTCTCTTAATAAATAGGTATGTAATCTAGGTATGTATGTACCGAAATATATCTTTACTTAAAGCTACTTTCAAAAAAAAATGTAATAACACCCAAAAGTATGCAACCTAATATACTAAAAATGTTGATAATTGAAAGGTTGGGATATAAATATACGAGTGACGTTTCAACTGTCAAAGTGGAATTGCAAACAATTTTCGAAGCTCCGTATTTTTTTTCATATTAAATTAAAAATCTAAGTAACTTCCTAAGAAAAACCACGTAAAAACACTCATTTAATCACTTTGAACTAACACCGCAAAGTGCTAGTTAAATTTATTCAAGTAATTAAGCTCAAAAAAAAAAAAAAAAAAGTTTTCTCCGTGTTGCATCGAAATCAAATTGCGGTACAACGATTTGCCGATGAACCGCAAGCGATACTTATTTGAAATTTCTCCTGAACAAAACACTACCAACAAAAAGATTTCTCATCTAAAAGCAGCAAATATGGAAATAGGTGATTTATCAGTTACTTATCTAAAAACTATCTTAAATGAGAGTCTCGAAGAAAAGCTTAAAGATCTAGTCACAAAAAACGACTTGTTGGTGCTCTCGAACGAGATACTTTCTTTGAAGACACTTAACACCCAACTCAGCAAAAAACTCACTTTAATGACAGAAAGATGCGATTTGCTTGAAACCCAATTGGAAATTCTCTCACGGAAATCAAACGATAAGTCTATTGTGGTACACCTTCCTTTAGACACAGAAACCGATGCAATCCAATTAGCTAAACAGACTTGCAAGGGGCTTCTGAAGTTAAATGAAGACGAAGAAATCCAATTTAAGAGCTCCAGACAATTACGCAACAACAACACTGAAAGAGGAACTGTCATCATCGAACTTCCAACAGCGGCGATCACCGATAAACTTATTACCTCCGAGCACACGCTCAAAGGCTCCGGAATAAGTATATTTCGCGAGCAATCACTTTTATCAAGAAAAAAAAGAAAAACACTAATAGAAACAAAAAACAAACTGCTGCAGATAAATCCAAACGCCAGAATTTTCGTTAAAGGAGACAACAAAATGCAAATCAACAATCAACTTTTTGTTTACCAACTTTCACGAGGTTTAGTTGTCAAATCAGCAGCGGACTTGTCACTCATTAGTGAACTATTTGGTGACAGTTGTTACGATTACTTTGACTGCAGCGAGGGAGCGAAGTTAGCCGTGGTTCCAAACTCTTCGTCCGCTTTTGGCCACCAACCGCAGCGAGCGCCATCTGGAAATCAGAGTTCACACCGTGTTAGGGATAAAACACAATAGGTAAATTCTGTCGTCTGCCATAACACAATTATTTTTCAAAAATTAAATATATGCTCGTATAATATAACTGGTCTCAAAAGTAAGCTTTTACACAGCGATTTTTTTAAATATTTACACCAATTTGATGTTATAATTCTTATAGAAACTTTTATTGAAGAAAAGAATCAAAATGAATTTATAAAATATTTCAAAGACTTTAAAGTAATGTTTACACCCGCGATAAGATCTAATTTGCATGGAAGAGCCAGTGGGGGTATTTTATATGGGATTAAAAAATCTTTATGGGGTAATCTTATTAATTTTAAAATTATTGAAACTGAAATTATTTTTCATATGGTTAGCAACAACCTGAACTATTATATTATTCCTATTTATTTAAATTGCAATGATTGGCTAAGCGACTTCGATGAACTAGTGGAATTTATGAATAACACTTCTCTTGACCATGTGTTAATCGTCGGTGATTTAAATGCTAGGATTGGTGAATATCAAAATTCTTCCGCCAATATTTTACGAGCACGAGTTGCACTGGCCGAGAGTAGATGTTCTAGGGATAAAATTTATAACCGCAACGGGGGGAGTTTAACAGAATTTTTTGAAGTTTTCGGTCTATTTGTTTTGAATGGGTCTTCTATTAGTGATGCATGTGGCGAATTCACTTTTGTTAGCGGGCAGGGACAATACGTGATTGACTTTGCTGCGATTTCAGGGGACTGGCTGAACATTATCGATGAGTTTGAAGTTGCACTAGTCAACTACTCGGCTCATTTTCCAATTGTAATTAAAATTCAGCTAAAGGAGTTAAACCAGCAAGCTACACCTTCCAGTTTTAATAAGCTGAAGTGGTCGGAGAACAATGCAACCCTCTATAGAAGCCTCATTTCTCGGCACTTACTATCTCTGCCCCAACAATCCGCAGTCGCGTCTGAAGTCGTATGCGAAAGTATAGAGCGGGTTATAAAGACCGCAGCCCCTTTTGCGTTGAAGAGTACACACACTTTTGTAGCTAAAAATGTATGGTTTGATAAGGATTGCAGAAATCTCCGTAAACTTTCGTTCGTTTACTTAAAACTGTTTAGTACGACCAATTCTCAATTTTTTAAAAACATCTATCTTCGCGTTAATAATGATTTTAAGAAAATGTGCTCAGTTAAGAAAATCACTTATTTAAAAAACGTGGCTAAGAAATTGGAAAACTGCACAAACTCAAAGATATTTTGGGAGACAGTGTGCAATCTTGGTGGGCGCAATCAGGGTATGAAGTTCTCTTTAGAAGCTGAGACGTTAGCTGCTCATTTTAAAACTCTACTCTCAGCTGATGAAGACCTTCATACCTTTGATTACGCGCTTCCTGATACTAGAGTCAACGAGCTGGATTTAGAATTCTCATTGCCCGAATTGGAAGTAACGCTCCAAAAATTGAAAAACAGCAAGGCTCCTGGCCTTGACGGCATTCCAGTCGAGTTTTATAAAAACAGCACTATTGATTTTAAAAACTACCTCGTGTCTTTCTATAACAAATTGTACAATGATGGATGTGTCCCTTACAGTTTCAACGAATCTGTAATTTTTGCCATTTTTAAAAAAGGTGATGCCAACGCTGCGGAAAATTATAGAGGTATTTCAATTTTAAATTCAATAAGAAAAACTTTCACTGCAATCCTATATGAAAGGCTCTCAAAATGGATTGAGGATAACAGTCTTTTGAGCATCTTTCAAGCCGGTTTCCGCCCAGGTTTTTCAACCATGGATCATATCTTGGCCATTTCAAGCATTGCTCAACAATTTATAGATAGAAAAAAGAAACTATACACTTGCTTTGTTGATTTTAAAGCTGCATTCGATAAAGTCAATAGACAAGCTTTAATATACAAACTTTCTTGCATTGGTTTGTCTCGAAGTGTATGCAAGTCTTATTTCGTCAACAAATGCAAGGGTATGGGACGGTTTCACATTTTCAAATCGATTTGATACAATTACAGGTGCTCCTCAGGGTTGTATCCTCAGCCCATTATTATTTGCCCTGTTCATAGATGATGTCTGCGAGCTTCTTCCGGGTGGAGTTAATTTTGCTAACATTATAATCAAAGTCCTGTTGTACGCGGACGATCTAGTTATGCTTGCTGATAATCCTTTCACGCCTCAATTGCAAATAAACCGTCTAAGTTCATTTTGCGAGTCTTGGGGCTTGCAAATTAATACCCAAAAAACTAAGATTGTTATATTTGAAAAGAGACAATCAAGAAGGCGAGCGGAAGAAAAATGGTCTCTAAACAATACACACATTGAGCTTGTACAGGAGTTTAAATATTTGGGTGTCCTCTTGACCTACAATTTAAGCTATCTAAAGCACTCCAAAGAAAAAAGCAACGAAGCTAAATTGGCTCTTAATATAATGTGGCCAACGTTTTTTTCGAACCAAAATGTTGATTTAACGTCCAAGTACAAAGTTTTCAACGCGACAGTAAATGCATGCATGGCATATGGCGTCCAAGTCTTCGGATACACACACTTCGAAGCTTTTGAAACTGTACAAAGGAACTTTTTTAAGAGGATATTTCGTTTGCCTAACTCAACACCCAACTACGCCATATATGTAGAGTCAGGAATAGTCCCTATATATATACAATATTTGAAGGCGAACTTCATTACTAGAGTGATGAAAAGAAGTGAAACTTGTCTTCACAAAATCATCTTAAGAAAATTACTTCGAGTGAATGCTTCCCCGTTTAAAAACTGGAACGAACTAGCTTTAGCTTGCGAAACAAGTTTAAACTTAACAGAAACTAAAGTGACCGATTGGCAGGCTCAGTTTTCTGATGTGATTGCTAAGGTGGATCACAAAATGTTTCTGGATAACCTTTCCAGAGCATCTTCGTCTACTTCAAGAGCTATTTATAGTCATTTAAACCATGAACTGCCCTCGGAAGTCTCTTACTTTAGTAATGAATTTTCAGGATCGGTTATAAGTATTATTTTTAGAGCAAGAGTTGGAATTTTAAATAGCCCCAGCTATGTGATCTATGTAACGGAAGAGCGAATGAAGATACGAGTATATACCATTTCGTTGCTGCTTGTCCTATTCTACAAGAAATTCGCCGGTTGCATTTTCGGGAAAGTTTTATATCTTTGGACAAACTTTTTGAAATTTTAAATGGAGCAATGGGCTGGCTTAGCCCCTTTAAATATTGCCAACATGCTCTTTCTTACCGTAACAGTTTCACATATTAAACTTAGTCGATTACCCGCTTATTGCAGTTTTGACCAAATTTTATACATAACTATTTATTGTTTTGTTGCTGATCATACTAAATTTGATAATATCTCTTTTGTGTTTCAAATCACGTTAAAATTGATAATATTGTATAAACAGCTATTTCTATTATTTTGTGTTACAAATCATGTTAAAATTGATAAAATTTTGTATAAACAGCTAATCAAATTAACCAAATTGTATAATATTTTGTGTTTCAAATCACGTTAAAATTGATATCATTGTTTTATATAATAATATTTCTTCATATCTTTTGTTAAACATTTTTTTTTCTCCTTTTCTTTATATTTTAAAATTTTTGCTTTTTATTATTTCTTTTATTTCTTTTTTTTTTAAATCATATTATGAAATGTCATCTCAGGCAGACGGCAGTATTGCCATGTCCTCATTCTTAAGTATACCAATTTGTAAACTTTATGATGGAAAAAATAAAGAATCTATCTAATCTAATATATAAATATTAATAGCAAAAATTCATACAGTATCATTGTATATAAACTCTATATATAAAGTTCATATACAATGACAGTATCAACTTATGTATCTAAATCAATCATCACTATTGTCCTAATTTTAATTGTCGGCAAAAAGTTTATTTAAAAGTTTATATATTTGCGATCGAGTTTTCTTTTGTTTTTTTATGTAGGTATCTACATATATTTATAAGCGGTAACACGATAGATCACAATAGGCCATAAATTATATATTTTTTTGTATCTATTATTTAAAGTATAGTTCTAGGCAAAATCTTAATCAACAAAAAGGTTCTCACAAAAACTATGGTTACGTTAATTTTTTTTAATTCCAATATGGAAATCAATTTATCATTATTTACTTTAATATTAATTCACGAAACTTAGGCTCTCTCAATAACTTTTACTTATTTACTCAAAATATTAATAATGAATTACGCTAACATTACAAAACAATCAAGCTACTTTAATAGAGTTCGTTCAAAATCGTAATATCCAAACTCACTTACCCCGGTTTCGATCTTTGTCGTTGTATTACTGTTGTTATCGCTATGGTCGTCCAGGGGCCTGTAACAGAACGCGACAAGTAGTTGTAGGACAAGTGAATTTCGACAACTTGTCAAAGATTGTGTAACACAAAACGACAAGTCCGCGAGCACTGCGACAATTGTCGCGATAAGAGATGACAAGTGGGAAATTATATAATTTCCCTCTTTCTGTAACAGAACACGACAAGTGTCAAGACACACTTGTCAAACTGTGGTTCAATCCGGACAAGTGATCTGAATATTGTCAAAAACTTACAAGTGCATTTTTAATGTAATACCTAAGCAGAAAACAAATAGTGAAATACAATAGTATATAGTTAAAAATGTACTTTTTTGATTCCGACTTTGATAGTGATGGTGATAGTGAGAACAGTGAACCTCGGCACAGGTTGAAAGTTTTTAGGCCAAGAATTAATTTTGATGTCAGTGATCATCTGTATATTGAAAAATTTCGCATATCAAAATCAACTGCCCACAATCTTGCTGCAAGACTAAGAAGAAAAATACAGTGCACTACAAATAAAAGTTATTCATTGACCGTTTACCAAAAACTGTTGATTGCTCTACATTGGTTCGGTTCGGGTTCACAGTACCATATTATAGGTGACATGCACGGCGTTAGCAAAATGACAGTGTGTCGCTGCATTCGAGAGATTACTCAGGCAGTAATTGAAATCGAATTCGACAGCCAAGTATGTTGGCCAGATGATATGCTTCCAGTTATTCAGGATTTTTTTGAAAAAGGTGGGATGCCGGAGGTTTGTGGCGCAGTTGATGGCATACTAATCAAAATTGATGCCCCTTCTGATAACGAAGTTGCTTTCGTTGATCGCCATGGTGAGCACTCATTAAACTGTATGGCAGTGTGCGGGCCAGATCTACAGTTTTACTATGTAAGTACCAACTGGCCAGGCAGTGTACATGATGCAAGAGTGTTGCGTAATAGTACTCTGTATCATAAAATGGAAAATGGATGGAGGCCTTTTGAAAACGCTGTTATTTTAGGTGATAGCGCATACCCACTAAAAACATGGCTTATGCCACCATTAACGTCTGTCCCCAATAACACGTCAGTCATTGGATACAACAGGGCTCATAAACGCACACGACGTTTCGTAGAATGTGCATTTGGAGTTCTGAAAGAAAAGTTCCCCTGTTTGAACCACTTACGGGTCAATCCTGTATATGCTGCGAATATATTTAAATGCTGTGTGACATTATGTAATCTTTCCCGGCGCGAGAGCTTAAATACACAAAATAGTGCTGCTGAACCAACTGAGGAAAACACTGATGTACCAAGCGAAAATTTGTTTGCAGCCCCATCCAGAGAAGCGAAGTTGAGACAGCAGCAACTTGTTGACTTTTTCAACG
This sequence comes from Portevinia maculata, assembly GCA_949715645.1. NCBI lineage: Eukaryota > Metazoa > Arthropoda > Insecta > Diptera > Syrphidae > Portevinia > Portevinia maculata. The sequence goes on from OX454528.1 coordinate 39,366,423, forward strand.
CACAGTAATCATATACCAATTTATAAACTTAATTTATTTGTATTGAAATAAAGAACAAAAAATATATTTCATGATAATAAAAATAAATAAAAAGAAAATTAGAAGGCATTAATACTCCGTTCTTTCAAAGACTCTGTTGTTGGTGAGACTTTTGTCACTTTCACTTTCATATTCATTTTCTGTTTCAGCACTCTCTTGGTCGCTGATATTGTGCTCGGTTATGGTCTCTCTTAAGCTTTTCGTGAAAGAGGAAGGAGGATAACCGAGCTTCTTCTCTAGCAAAGCAATCTCCAACTTTCCTTTATAATTTGAAATCTCAAGGTTCTCGATTATGAGTTTTTTTTTTTAAAGCATGTGGAGATTCTTCTTTTTGGGATTTTCTTTCTCCTAAAAATGATATAATGTTCAAATTCTATGATTACAGAATTAACGTATTAAATTGATTTCAACCTCTCTTTCTTTTACGTGATGGATGCACATTTTCCGTAGCAACACAGTTTACCGCTGCAAAGGCACCTGGAACTGTATTGGAACAACTAGGAGAATCTATCAAAATAAAAAAATGGTAATTAATGAGTAGATATGCGGTAATATTATTATATCACACAAACCATTAGGGCTACTCAAAGATTCGGCAACACCGAGTCCAATAACTGCTTCCGATTTTCGCCCAACGATATCGAGCACAATGTTGTCGCAAGTTATTAAGATGCAGTTTTTTCCACCCGCAGAACCCGTTTTTTTGGAGTTGTCCACTTTTGCCTATCATTTGATTTGTGTAATTAACATACTAATTATTATGTTACTTATTTAGTTAGTACTTACAATTGTGCGTTTCTTAACGTTTTGCCAAAATACGTCCCTCACATACGTCCAATTTTTATTTTGCGCAACAACATTTAGGCTTTTTGCCAGGCTGTCTATTTCCTTCCATTTTGTACATTTATTTTCTTTTGTTAGGACATCACTGAAAGCACCAAATAGGATATCTTTTTCTTCCCTTATTTTTGTTAAAATTACACTTTTTTTGTCTTCCGTGATTTTTGCCATCTTCACATATGAAACACTTGTCGAAGAATGCCGACAAGTCAAGGGAATTTAATTCTTTTGACAAGTGCAACGGTTTACGTTCTGTTACAGAATAAATTTGTACTTGTCGGACAAGCATAAGTGGACAAGTGAATTTTGACTTGTCGACTTGTCGCGTTGTGTTACAGGCCCCAGATGGTGTGCACAGCATCCTTTCGATATTTTTATGTACGTTTGTACTTTCTGTATATTTCTTTGTGTGATTACCTAATTAAAATTGCTATCAGGGAGGAAAAAACGAAATTTGAACGAACTGTCACAATACATACTCTATTTAATGTCATATAAAAAGAACAAATCTACTTAGCTTTTTGTATGGATTTACTATTAGGCTGATGATATCGATGTGTAGAGAATGGTGTACAGGTGATAGCAATGAATTGCGGACGATCGTGGATGATGAGTTCGTAAAGTTGTTGTTGCGAAGGTGAATTATATGGTGGGTGTTGATTGCGGCTGAGGATTTTGATGAATTCTACAGGTGCATGCCGCGATTTTCCATCGGTGTCTGGTACATGGTGTTTGTTGAATCTGCTGATGATTTTTTGTTTCCTTCATTTATTCGGTTCGGGATTCTGTTGCATTGTACGGCTCGGAATGCGTTTGGTTGCCGTTGTTGGTGGCTCTTTGGTAATACTCGTATCACCATGCACGTGAATTGATATTGTATTTGCTGGTGTTTTGCGTGGGCTGTAAAGGTGCTCCTTGTGCGAACTGAACTGGTGTTCTAGAGGGGTTATGCGTATGTGCATGTGCAGTATCGCTTTAGTGATTTTTTTTTCTCGTTGTTTTATATTGTGGCCTTGTGGTTCATGGGCTCAGGTGTAAATTTCATTGCACTTATAATTTGCGATTAACAAAAATCGTGACTACGTGAGATTTTATCGCATCACTTCGTAAGTTATGTTACTAAAACTTGTTTTTTTTCGCTTTTTTTTTTTGTATTACAAACGCGACACTTGGCACTTCGCCATACGTTCACACGAGTAGAAAAAAAAAAACTCTTTTCAGCGCTCACTACAACCGACCAACTTCTTTTACAAATCACAATTAACCAAATAAAAATCCACGCTTCTGAAGCTACACGTCCTTTTATAGGCACCAGTCACGCCACCACACCAACACAAGCAAATATGAATGACATGACGGTCGATCGTTTACTTCCGCGTGTTGGCGAAATCTTTTATACTTGATCAGAAAAATTATTTGTTTGGCTTAAAATTTTAATTTAAATTTTTCCAAAATAGGTGTGACCAAAATAGAATTTTCTGATTTAAACTTTATTACATCCAGAATTCCAGATCGCAGGAAATCGTCCATACTCGCCATTAAAAAAAAAATCAGTGTGTGTGAAATAAATACTCGCACGATTGTTTACAACTTTTTGTCTTGTAATATAAGTCGCCAAAATATCCAAATTAGGCCACTTGCCATCACTACGAAGTTTGGCTCAATGGTCAAATTCATCGATCTTTTGATATCACCCTAACGAACATAAATGCTGGTTCAAGTCTTTTTTATTGTTTTTATTTTTTTGATAATAGGCTTGTTGCGTGTACCTACCATACGAGACACTTCCCAGCTCCTCAAACTATACCATCATCCACAATTCATTTCACATTCATCATCCTCAAATTAAATAACATAGGCATCTGATGTCAGAACCGGGTAACAAGTCAATGCTATCGCTCTCAAACTTTTGGGAATATTTCAATTTATCGACCTACCTAAAATGCGTTTCCCACAGAGTACAGAACGGAGTGTTTTTTCTCGTTAGGCAATCGCTGTAAGTGTGTCCCCTATTTTGGCAGAAACTGCATTTTATATTTAATCTCCGTGGGTTGGGCTTGTCTGTAGTCGTCTGATGACCAAGGAAGGAAATCGAGGGATTTGTATTATTATGGTAATTTTGGGGGACTGGATGTATTGGTTGCAGATCAGTAGTATAGTTGGTTTGGGGGTAGTGAGACAAATAATTACTATTTGCTGCGAAGTTATCATTTTTGGGTGGTAGCATATGTGCTCCCTGGTTCAATAAATTCTCATAAGGGACTGAGGGGGGTATATATGGAGAGTGGGTGTAATGGTTAAATGTCATTTGTTGCAGACGTTCCATATCAAGAGCCTTAAAGGTAAGGTCGTTGAGAGTTTCTACTTCTACTGTTAGTAAATACTGACAAAAGTGGGGATTACCTACGCCACTTCTTAATGCGTTTTTCGCAAAATCTTCCAACTGCATTTTTACTGCAGGAGCAGCTATACCATACTTGGCCTCAGCCTCTTGACAATGAGTCAGCATCTGCTTAATTCTATCGGTAAAAACAGCGAGACTTTCTAAAGGGTACTGGCGCACGGTTATTAACTGGTTTACTAGCTCTTGGTACGTTTCTCTGGGCAGGTATGTCCTATTCAGGAGTTTTTCGGCATCCTCAAATGTGGCTGGTTGATTTACCGCAATTAACTGATAGGCTTGCCCTCTCAAATGGGTTGGAAATATTTCCAGAAATATCTGTTTTTCATCTGCCGTAAGACATTTTAACACTCGCTGGCAGCACCCTAAGAAAGTTTGTAGCTCAACATTGATGGTGGAACTGGGTTCTCCAGTGAAAAGTGGCACCATTTGTGATAATAACTTAGCTACTTTTGGGTAGTCTATAGACATTTTCTATGGTTTGAAAGTTTTATTGAAATTGATGGTGATTTCGTCCTCAGACTTTACAGAACTAGCGCTTAACCAATCCAAAACAACTTGGCCAGCACTATTTTTGCGCTCACTATGCTCACTATTTAAAGGTTCACTATTACTGCTAATATTGTGGTTGTGGTTTATGTCTCTATTATCTAAATTGAGAGAGTGCGAGAGGCTTTCAAAATTATGTAATTCGTTTTTAAAATCAAGCGTATTTTTTTCAAACGCTTTTATGCGGGCTAATCTTTGTTCGCGTTTTAGTTTCAATTCCTTATCCAGAACATCGAGTTGTGGAATAGAAATCTGTTGTCTCTCGCGCTTTCTCGTACAAATTATTTAGAAGTGATTGTAAACTTACTTGGCTACTTGAAATTGTTGGGAGGATCGTCCCACTACGTAGTCGTCGTGGTGATACAGCGACAGGTTCTTCCTCAGCTGCTGGAGTAAGTGATGGGTTGTTTGTTTCGGCTGCTTCTCGTTCTTCTTGCATGTGGTCCTGGACAGGGGTATAGCACGTAAAATTCGTTCGGTGATCTCTTTGTATAAGTTGAGTCACTTATCTATAGTTGAAACTTCACTTTTTGTTTTTTTTTTTTGATTAAGGATTTTGAAGCTCTTATTAGATTTGGAAATTCTATGGCTTAATTAATCCTACCGGCTGCGCCAATTTTTTGTTACACCTCTTTTTGTTACACTTCCTGTGTAACCTGGTTCGGTGTGAGTTTATTGTCTTTGATGGCGAATTTTCAATGCAGTTGTAAGTACAATTGTTCCTAATTGTTTTACTACAGCGTCTTGCCAAATGTTAGAACACCGAGAAATGTCTACCTTCTTTACGAAGAAAAAGAAACAGATAACCTTTAAACACTCAATTCACTTTTATTACAATTCTTCGAACACTTTGCACAGTTAATTTGGTTTGCTTCCAATTTAGTTTTATTGTTTGGATATTTGTTGTTTGGTTAATTTTTAGATGCTTATTCGCTAACGGGTGACGATCGACTCACTGCCTACGAACATAATTTTGTGACCGTACGCTGAAGGTGATAGGTGATACCTTTGAGAACGCTGGCAGTGACCAGTTCACTCGGGTAATTTGAATTAGGATGGATAAAAGGTAGACAGACCCACGTATGCGGGTAATTTGGATTATGATAGAGCTAGATATGCGAATAAGACACGATATTAAATTATTGCGCCGTGGGAAGATTTGCGTATGCAAAGAAATATGCGATGTGAGAAGAAGTATATGAACGTAAGATAGGATATGCAATTAGGATACAATAGAGTCATATTTGCGTATGCAATGGTAATTTGAATTGCGTATGCAAAGAAATGTGCGATGTGAGACGAAGTATTTGAACGTAAGATAAGATAGGTAATTAGGATATAATAGAGTCATATTTGAATTATAGTAAAGGTAGGCATATTTATGTATGCAACATTAATATCTACAGTCAACAGATTGTACTAAATAATAAAGAAGGAATAAAAAACATAGGGACGGGCTACAGTCCGCTTGGGCGAACTGTTGGATACCCTATTCTTATTCCTATCCCTCATAAGTGGGCGTGATAAAAGTCTAAGTATGGTTGAATTGTTAAGAACGCTCTACATATTTTGTTATATAACATTTAAAGGATTTTATCAAAAAAAAAAAACGCTCCCTAGCTCAAACTTGGGTGTTTCAATAAAATTGTTTTATTTAATTCTGGGCGTGTCAGTAGGCGGATTTAAAAAAAATTAACACATGAGAATAAAGGGCCCCTAGAGAGTATATATTATAAATTTCAGCTCCCTAGCTCAAACTTTGAACTTTAAAAAAAATAAAAAAATAATTGTGGGCGTGTCAGTGGGCGGATTTTGAAAATATTTACACATGAGCATAAAGGGCCCATAGAGAGTATATACTATAAATTTCAGCTCCCTAGCTGAAACTTTGGATTTTCAAAATTAATATACCCTTAGAATAGGGTATAAAAAAATTATTTTATTTATTTGTGGGCGTGTCAGTGGGCGGATTTTGAAAATTTTTTATCCCGAGCAGTTTTAGGAGTCATAGATCATATATAAAAAATTTCAGCTTTCTAGCTCAAAATTCGATTTTTTCCAAAATTTGGTTTTTTTGATTTTGTGGGCGTGTCTGTGGGCGGATTTCAAAAATTCGTAAACTTGATTATTTCGGGACTCTAGAGAGTATATGGTTAAAATTTCAGCTCTCTAGGTCCAGTTTAAAGGCCTAATTTTTGGCTACAGACGGACGGACGGACGGACGGACGGACATGGCTAGATCGACATTACTATCGATGCTGATCATAAATATAGTAACTTTTAGGGGTCTACGGGCAATATTAAGGTATGTTACAAACTATGCGTCAAAATTAATATACCCTTAGAATAGGGTATAATAATAAAAATACCACAATCAAATAAAAGAAGAATATCTATAGGCATAGAGGAAGTTGGAAAGCCCGATTTTAATGAACAATTAGTAAAGTATATAGATAAACACACAACAGGCATATATTCCGAAGTATCCGATTCAAAATATAACCAGTTACAGCAAAAATTAATAGAATTATTCGGAACACGGATCAAGTTCTTCAAATGTAAATACCTAGCAAAGGATATAATAACAAAAGAAGAGGCGGTTCAACAGATTAAACTGCACCATAAGTAAGAAACTGGACACTATGGCATAGAAGAGAATTACAGAGGATTGAAATCAAAAATCTATTTCAAAAATCTTAGAGAACTAGTTAATGATGTGATAAATGCATGCAATATTTGCAAACAAAGCAACAAATACAATAGATACCCCATTAGGAGATATATTCAAACCAGAAAACAAACCACTAAAAACCACCCTACTACTTCCTCACACCCATGCCCAACAAAGATAATGAAGAATTACAATTTGAAAGTGAATTTGTGATTAGAATTAATGGAAGCAACTAGCTATGTTTATAAACAAAATAAAGAAATAAGACAACTTAAAATATTTGTAAAAATTCTCAGAAAAATAATAAATTGTACAAAAAATAAAAATGTTATAGTAGGATTAATGAAAGGAGTAGCACTTGCAATAAATAGCGATGTTAAAATAAATAATAATTGTGACGAAAGAAAACTGATTGTAATTAAAAGAAATGTTTTGATCACTTTTGAAAACTGTACACTACAAATTAATAATCAAACATTTTTTAACAAATACGCAACTGTAAACCAACCAATCCCTATAGATATGGATTATCCATATAACATAACGAATATAAAATTAAAAAATATTGATTTAAACATAAGTAATATAAATGAACGGGTGGCGACGGTGTAGAGGTTAGTGTGTAGGCTTGTTACCCGTGCGGTGCAGGTTCCCATGGGGAACAACAACATACGCCACCCATTCACATGCCTCTACACCAAAAGGAGGAATTCTGCCTGATAGTACAATGGACCGTTACCGAGTCTGAGTGCTCTAGGATTTGGAATTCCTTTTTTTTCAAAAAAAAAAAATAAATAATAAAATATAAATGAAATAGAAGAAAAATTCCATTCCCACAAAAACATAAACTTTAGCATGCATGGAGTAACTTTAACTATAATTATAGTAATTTCAATTTTTTTTAATACATTTGTTTCGCGAGAAACAAAACACAAAGGCGGGAGGAGTTATATTACCGATAACACATGTCGACGAAATACCCTTGACGCCGCCGATAGACAAACAAACGTCTTTGTTACAGATAACACGTCGACGAAATACGCTCGACGCCGAGAGATAAACAAGCGGACATCCCAAGTGTATTTACAATATGATAAAAGGAATACGCTCATATCGACCGGATGCAGGGATTGAGGCTATCTATCGACTTAATCTTACATATTTGTATTATGCAGCATTGTCCATGTAGACGATAAGAAGACATGTATAAGAACATGCTGCAGTTTTCCTTGTTATTTATCATCATTCTTCGTACATAAATACTACGTTTTTGTTAGCTCCTAAGATAATAAAATAATATTTTTATTTAAAAGATCTTAGTAATTTATTTCACGCGGCCGGTCCCCATAGTGCCTCTCTGAGGGGTGAGGTTTAGCCCGTAGGCATACTAGATAATATATGAATCGGGCATAACCAATGGTACGGGCCATTGGTATCTTAAGAAGATTCCTCACCTCCAGGCGAAACTAAAAAAAAAAAAAAATTTTATCACTATCGCGTTTTTATCTGGAAGTGTAACTTTGGCTCTGGCAGAACGACAGTACATCTCTTCAGTAGATGCAGTAATAGACGACATAAGGTTAATGCTGAGATGAGTTTAAGTATTCCCGAGGAATTAATTCAATCTGCGGGAGACATGGAGCTAAGAACATCGAAGTACAATCTAAGGATAAGGTATCCTTAGATGTGTCAAAAAGGGGGACGTGTTATGTACGCAAGTACTTATCGTGCACCGACGGAAATGCTGACATGCAAACACATCATACAACGGAAACGAGGCCACCATCAGCAGACATATTGTCAGCAAAAATGAATATCATATTTTAAACACCTCACCTAAGACATTCGTTAGCAAAATAAAAACATAAATAGAACTAAGAATCGATAATTGAGTTGATTTGTAGGAGAACACTGTAAAAGTAAACATTTAGAACTACATTTAATAAAGCATATCATAATAGTAATTTGGTAGTAATCTTTTGTTTTGAACACATATTTTGGTAATTATCGTTTCTCTAAAAGTGTTGTTCGGTTCTAATCGTTTTCTCTAAAAGTGCTGTTTGGTTACAATTGTGACTGGATATCGATTCATTTCAAACAAATTTCAATTCACATACTGCTGGTTCCATTGTGAATTACTTTGACATATCTGAAGGAAACACCGGTTAATCAATCCCAGGAATTTCTATCTGGCCAACGTCTTTTGCAAAAACAAGTTTATAGCCAGGAGGCATAACAATATATATATAAATACATGGATCTGAAAGTTCAAATATTAAATTAAACACCCTGAAATCAATGCTCTAGACAGTGTTCAAATTTGTTTCGCAAACAGCAAGGTAAAGACGAAGATAAAGATCAACAGGCAATTCTTTCTCCGGTAATACTTGCGGTGGAAATATGGTTGAGGGTTTTATTTTTAGAAGAAATAACAACCTTTATTTAAATAATAAAAAAAGAAAGAAATATTTAATATTTTTTAGCGAAAGAAATAACATTTTATTGAAAAAAACTATTATTGTCGTTTTTTTATAAATTGTTCCATACACATATTGAATAAAGGATCGAGGTCTTTTTTACTATTTTTGCAATTTTGTCCAGCGATTTTAAAACAAAACTACAGGCAATGAGGCAGCGGACTCTCTGGCAAGAAAAGGGGCAGAGGAACCCTTCACAGCACCTGAACCGTTCTGCGGGATAGAAGAACACACTATACGCAAAGAGTTCAGGAGACTGGAGGAAGAAACAAGGGCAACAACCTTTGTCAACCTCCAAGGTCTGAGGCAAGCAAAGAAACTCTTAGGAAATTACAACCAAAAGAGGTTCAAAGCTTGTATCGGCCTTAACAAAAACAACCTAAGAATCCTAACAGGCCTCCTCACGGGGCACTGCAGACTCAAGGAACACCTGAGGAAAATGGGCATATTGGAGGACGGGCTCTGTAGATTCTGCAGTGAAACCGCCGAAACTCCAGACCACATACTGGAATCCTGTGGGGCACTGGCCCACAAAAGGATGAACTATTTGGGCAGGCACCAAATAACAGACAAGGACATACAAACCATGGCACAGCTCATTCTCAGATTCATCAAAGAAACTGGACTGAACGCTGTGCTCTAAGGAGTGTGACCTGCCAAGGATATATCAGAGCAATACCTCAACACGCTTCACAAAGAAGTATCTAGAGAGGGCTCTGAAAGATGGCATGAACCTCTCCGAGGCACAAGCTAGGGGCACAATAGACCAATAGGTCGCAGTGTAATATACCCTAACTAAATATTATCATTATTAAAGCAAAACTAAACTGAAATCCATCTTACTTCAGGAATGGAATAAGATTTCCCCGGATACGACTTCCAAAGTAGTCATAAGGAACAAAATCAGTCCACATAGCTACTAAGTTTCGTTATTTGTTAAGAATATTAAAAATTTTTAATTTTGTTTTGAAGAAAATCAATGAAAAAATTAAGTGTACGGAGACTTTTTGTTATGTTTTTTGCTGTATTTGCTGAGAATTAGTTTAAAATTTTAGTTTTTTCCAATTAAATGTTATTTCTTTCGCAAAAAAATTCTGTTTTTTTTCATCTCTTTAATTTCTGGTGGTTTTCAAATTATTATTTTTTTTTTCAAATTCAATAGTTTATCACAGAATAAAAAAAAATCTGTACGGAGACTTTTTGGACTTTGTGTGCAACCTCAAACTCCCAGCTGAATTCAGGAAGAAGTTAAGAGTTTTTAAAAATGTAAATCAAAAAAATTATTTTTTAGTGCGCCACTGAAATATAAGAAGAAACCCTAAACAAAAGTTCAGCTTCCTAGGCCTATTAGTTCTTCAAATTCAAATGGATTAAATTTGTAATTGTGTATTTAATTATTTCATATATTTTTGAAACAAAAGAAAATTAACAAAATCAATAAAATCCACATTTTACAAAATATCAATAACTTCGCTTCTGATTTTTTGTATAGGTACCTACCTAATTTTGTTGAAAATAGTAATCCAAGCCTAGTTGCCAAATTTCAATATTCTCCGTTTCTTATGTCAGTATTTATGGCCTTTTTGCAGCTACAAAGTGCACCACTGTGCGGCGATTGTTTACTAAATTAAGCCATGCAGTGAAACAGTCAAACCAGGATAGGCAGTTAAACCAGGAAACGCAGAACCTACGAAGAATACGATTTTCTTCGACACAAATTTAGTTATTTTTACTGCGCAAAGTGAAAAATGTCGTCGGAAAAAACACGGGAACTAAGTAAGACCTCAATACAACATTTCCTTAAAAGTCTTTTGACCTAATCTGAAAATCAGAACACATTTAAATGTACCGCATCTCTCCATTGCTCAATTCTTACTGCAACAAGCACTTTAAATAAATTTGTGAGATTTCTTTAAAAGTAAAAACCATTTTTTTAGTCTTTTGAGTCCTATAATCCCCTCTGAATCTGAACCACTTGTCTCGAGTTATTATTATAATTTTCGCATTATTATAATTAAACGTCATTCATTTCCGTTTAATCGAAAGAATCCATTCCAGTTCTTGCTGCACAAGACCACAAAAAACAAAAAAAAACATAGGGACGGGCTACAGTCCGCTTGGGCGAACTGTTGGATACCCTATTCTTATTCCTATCCCTCATAAGTGGGCGTGACAAAAGTCTAAGTATGGCTTAATTGTTAAGAACGCTCTACATATTTTGTTATATAACATTTAAAGGATTTTATCAAAAAAAACGCTCCCTAGCTCAAACTTGGGTGTTTCAATAAAATTGTTTTATTTAATTGTGGGCGTGTCAGTAGGCGGATTTAAAAAAATTAACACATGAGCATAAAGCGCCCCTAGAGAGTATATACGAGTATTATAAATTTCAGCTCCCTAGCTCACTTTGAATTTTCAAAAAAAAAAAAATAATAATAATTGTGGGCGTGCCAGTGGGCGGATTTTGAAAATATTTACACATAAGCATAAAGGGCCCATAGAGAGTATATATTAAAAATTTCAGCTCCCTAGCTCAAATTTTGGTTTTTCAATAAAATTGTTTTATTTTTTTGTGGGCGTGGCAGTGGGCGGATTTTGAAAATTTTATATCCCGAGCAGTTTTAGGAGTCATAGATCATATATAAAAAATTTCAGCTTCCTAGCTCAAAATTCGATTTTTTCCAAAATTTTGTTTTTTTGAGTTTGTGGGCGTGTCTGTGGGCGGATTTCAAAAATTCGTAAACTTGATTATTTCGGGACCCTAGAGAGTATATGGTTAAAATTTCAGCTCTCTAGGTCCAGTTTAAAGGCCTAATTTTTGCCAACGGACGGACGGACATGGCTAGATCGACATTACTATCGATGCTGATCATAAATATAGTAACTTTTAGGGGTCTACGGGCAATATTAAGGTATGTTACAAACTATGCGTCAAAATTAATATACCCCTAGAATAGGGTATAAAAACAACTGCTGTCTCTGGCCTCTTCTACATTTAACACCATTTGTCATAATTCAAAATTAAAGTGATTCGCCAGGCGGACTCCACTGATTCGGGCTTGTTTCTGTCGAAATTTGATTTATTTATGTGTGGTGTGCGCCATCATCAATAATTCCCATGTATCCCATTACAGAATGCACGGCACAGTACAAGCGAGAAAAAATTCAATTAAATTAATTTCAAGTTTTTAAGCACGTGTCACTTTCACTCCAATGATACTGTAAGTGTATTTATCAAAACAATACGCAACCTGGAGCCACTATATTATGATTCAATGTTGTAATACACACACACACGCAGATGTAATGACTAGCACGCATTGGGAATGGTGTGAACTTTAAAAGGGAAGGAATGCATTGGGGCTGTGCAACTAAGAGAGTTAGGGTTGTACATAATTTGGAAGGGAAAACAAAAAACCCAAAGGAAGTGAGGACAACAAGTTAGTGCTATGCTTTGTGTCCCATAGGATTTTGTCACGCAAGCTACATGACGGCAAAGTATTTGTTAATTACCAGCTCTAGAATCCCTTGGTGTCGCTGACAAACAAAACGGGATATCTACGACTGTAGTATAATGTACATACATACATATGTTGCCCCCATACAACAAATGCACAATCGCATGTAGTGGTAGTCTGTCATGCAATTTTCATGAAGTAGCAGATTCGATGGAGATTATGGTCGGTAGTCATGAAGGGTGGTTTTAGAAGTCGGTCCCCCTTTAGGTACCAGAAAATAAGATTGATATGGAAATTTAAGTCCGGATTTGGTGTGGATTACATTTTTTCTGGTTTGCATAACTAATCTCCTGTCGCATAGTTGTTTCCAATGTATGTAAATCCATTATCATCAGTCATCCAAATCTGTTGAACTGTCTGCTTACAAAGTAATGTTTTATCCATGTTCAGAACATTGACTTGCGATATAAATAATTTTGGACGATATTAATCCGCTCTCATTGAACAACAATGAATGCTTCATCAACCCTACCTTTGTATATACACTATAGTAAAGGGTTTTTCAACAGGGACGCTACAAAAGTAGAGCGACAGGGACAGCAAACGACGCCGAATTTCTTGCCGCTCTTTCGACATTTCTCCTCAGTAAGTTTTGCCATTTGCAAGAACTTAAGCCGCTTGACCACCAGACGCGTCGTATGTTCGTGAATTGGGCTGAGCAACAACTTGAAAATGATTCGGATTTTCATCGAAAAATCATCTTCAGCGATGAGGCGCACACGCGCCACAAGCCACACAGCGAATGCCACAATCAATTTATTGGAAACCAAGTTTGGAAACCTTGTTATCTCACGAAATGGTCCAGTCGCTTGGCCGCCTCGGTCGTGCGATTTGACGCCGTTAGTCTATTTCCTGTGGGGCTACGTCAAGTCTATGGTCTATGCCAACAAGCCAGCGACGATTGATGAACTTCGTACGAATATCGAACGTGAAATTGCAGCAGTATCGGCCGATTTATGCTTGAAAACCGTCGAAAATTGGGTTCAGCGTTTGGACTTCTGCAAGCGTGCCCGTGGTGGCCATGCAAAAGAAATCGAGTTCCATACATAATGGAATCGAACGTACTTTCAGAGGAATAAAGAATTTCATTGATATCCAAAACCGTTTTTGTTTTATTTAAAAAAAAATTTTGTAGCGCTCCTATTGAAAAACCCTTTACTATCATCAACACAATTTTGAAAACGACGACTTCGAGCGAGTCAGCAACAAAGATGGTGGCGTTTGAAGGTTTGTGTCTAAAATTTTGCTGTGTCTCTATCGAATCATTCTGATATTTTGTTAGTATTTATTTTTCTTTGTAAGGAGCATAGGCAGCGCAGCACAGGTAGCATATAGGATTTCGCATTATCTACTCTCTGGTCATGCCAAATTATTTTCATTCTTATGGAAGTATGTTAAAAAGCATGTATTTATTTTTCTGTATAACAGCCGAATACGTTTGATGATTTGCAATGTTGCCTTCGCTTCGGCAAGTAGTATGTTTGATGAGAGGGAGATGATGAAAAAATAAGAAATCTCACTTCTTTGTCTGCGAGTAGAATGTATGACGGAAAAGGCGATTCGTTTGAAAGGCAAAATTGAATAAAATTTGATTTCGGTATTTTTCATCAAATGAGATATTATGAGTTTGTCGCATTTAAGACTCTCACTGTTTCGGCTATATCTTGTCGCAAAAAGTACCGATTTCTATCATTTTTTTTGTAATTGATTTAGAAATATTCGATCTAATTTATAAAGCAATGACATAATTTATTTTTTGTCAGTATTGTGCCATGCCGCACCACCACTTCTTGGTCAATATGTACCTATACGATGAATTTTTATATGGATAGAAAGAATTTTCGTTGTTCTGCGTGGAGCTAGATTGCTAAATTCGATGAACGACATATTTTATAGGAGTCTTGCACAAATTTATTAATCTTTAATCAACATGTGAAATTGTTGTAATATATATTTTAAAGTCCATGTACCTTTTCAATGAAGCATTGAGGAAGGTCACTTGTTGGTATTTTTTGCTTAATGGAGGCTGCTTGCTTGTTTCTCTTTTGCATTAAACATGTTCTAAAAATAGATATACTTCGAGGCATTAAGAACGTCACTACAAAGATTATGCTGGCTAACTCTAGAGCTTTTAGCTAAGTTCCAGCAATTGTAGAGTGTTTTATTGTGTCTCTTGGCGGTTCAAGTTGAGTATGACTTTCATTACTATAGTCCCAGTATATTCATAGTTTTAATTGTAATCCGCGTTGCGACTATTAAATATCAGAAAGAGTTAAACTGCTTTTTTTATTCATATTGGTCTAATTTTGTTCGTCAAAGGATAAGTTGTGTCTGGAGATCTGTTCCTCACTAAATGTATAACATATCTGACATTCATTGTATTCACATAATAACTAGATGACCCTGTTATTGTATTTACTTCTCATTGATTCTATTCATTCTATCCAAGTAACCTGAAGCGAGCGGATGAATAAATATTATATATTCACAATATTGGTAATTGTGTTTCATTGGAATTGTCTACATTTTCAGGGATTATTACATTGTGTTGCGGTATAATTTCCCGCAACAAGGTCCACTCTTTGTTCCTTTACCCACCCTACCAATTCCCTCTTCACATTGGGTGACGTACCTGGGATCTATAGAAGTGGAGGGGCAGCCGTGGTACCACCAGCCATGGGCCCACTTCTCTCGAACCGAGGACAAAACCCCCACAGGTACATTCGGGCATGGACGGGCGGTCCGGAGCGGAAGAACCACTCAGGCAAGGGCTAACGCAGCGCAGAAGGCTCCCCACGAACCGACGGACGGTCAATGGTTCCGGACAACCCAACGAGTGGGAATATCCCAACAGACGGACGGTCTGCAACGGCGGAGTAGTGTACGACATCTAAACACACTCCAAACAGACGGACCGTCTGCAACGGCGGAGTTGTATTATCACACACCACCACACTCCCGAACAGACGGACGGTCTGAATACGAAGCAGAAGTCAAACCAACTGCTTCAATCACAGGCAAATTGGCTGTGATGCAATTGGGGAGGGTGAGCGGACGGCCCCTTCTGTTAACAATTGCCCCGAACTACCAAAGTCACGGTAGGGTGTCACGATCGATGGGGGAAGGGGTGACGCTCCCTTTTGATCCAACCCCGTCGATGGAGCAACGTAGGAGCACCTGGGGAATGCGGGCGGACGGCCATGTATACGCACCCCAAACCACTACGTCGAACACACTGCGCACCGGAAAACACTTCGTCAAACAAGAAGAACCAATCACTACGTAAAACACACTGCGCACCAGAAAACACTTGGTCACAATCAGAAGCCATGGTACGATGACGAAAACGAAAGTGGCCAAACAAACGAGCGCAACTACCACAGAAAACCTTGCGGTTAACAAGCGTCAAGGGACAGATGCAAAGGGCTCGTACACAACAACAATTAAACAAAAACTACTTGTACGATATGGTGCAAGAATAGCAAATCCCCTTTTCCCCAAACCTGCGCGAGTTAAATATTGGTCTTAAACCATATACAAATCCTCAAATTGCTGTCATCATAAATTACTCATTTTATTGCTTCACAATAAAATGACCTATTGAGAAAGTTATGATGGCAGCACAATAAAATTAAACCAAACCAATGCATTCAATTGACCTGTTGGGAAACCAAAAGCAAACCACTTGAAAAAGTGTAAACAAGCAATATTGATTATGGGTCACAAAACCACTTGATATTACTCATGGTCATTATTGCTTGGGTATGCTATATGGGCCTACTAGGAAGTGAATGCATTGGGCCGACCGAATTAAAGAAAATAAACAAAAGAATGTTGTTGCATCGGCATATTCGATGTCAATATTCTTTTGTAACTAATTCTCGCCTTCCCCGACAACTAGTTTTTTAAGTTTAGTCTTTAAAGTGAACTCAGAGAAGAATACGGTGCAGCCCCTGCATCGAGACAGCGGCCGTATCTACTCACAAAAAAAAATTGTTCTTGAAATAAAAAAAAGTCGGAATAAATAGAATATTCAATTAAAGAAAACAACATATCTTTTGTTTTTTTTATTTTCGAAATATAAAAAAAGTTCCGCGATTCAAGAATTTTTCTGGCGCAGTCGGTAGGATCAGGTACAAACTATCCTGATCCTGTAAACGATCACTACGTTGATATATAAACCGAAGTTACGTTTTAAAAAAAAAAAAAAAAAAAATAATTTATATAAAGTAAATAGTAAAAAAACGGTTGCCCATAACTAAAGACAGTGAAAATAAAACTAAAAAAGAACTAAATATATAACTACTTATAAAAATGGCAGAACAAGATGTGTCAAACCGGGACTTGTTGAACAGCTTAATGGCTATATTGGAGAGAATACCCCCGGCAAGCATAGGAAGTAATGTAATGAGAGAAATTGGCTACTTACCTGAATTTGAAGGCGAAAGCAACAATCTGACTAACTTCCTAATCATGGTGGAAAATCACCTCTCCAATTCAGCGGGGGACCGTCAACAAACGTGGGGTATAATCCAGTAGGCCAAGGTAAAAGGCAAGGCAATGGACCTTCTCATAGTGAACAACGTCACAACATGGAACGAAGCGAAGGAGCTCTTTAAACAACACTACCGACCCATCATTAACAGCACCGACCTCACGAGGGAGATCTTGAATATGAAAGTAAGTTCAATATATGATTTAGTTAATAAGTTAGAATATTTTCTCAGTAAAATTAACACTTTTGTTATTTTTGCCACTAATAAAGAACAAGAAAAAACACTATTATGTAACATAATTGTTAACAAACTTAGAGATATAACCATAGGTAACTTAGCCAGGGAACTTAGAGGTAAATTTGATATGTTAGAAATCAAAAAAATTCTCTTCTCGTATATAGGCTATGATAATGGAAATCTGAATGTCCATCAATATAATCAAGTAAGAACTCCTGCTAGATATAACCATTATAACAACCAAAATAGACAAGGGTTTGGTAATGATTTTAGGGAACAAAGAGTCTCAAGGCAGGTTAGACAAAACTATAACCAGAACGAACCAAGACCTCCAACTACTAGTAGACAAAGCCACAACTCAAGGCCACAACCGATGGACACTAATAACGTTCGTACAGACCAAGAACCTATCCGACAGGAACTTAATACAGTAGAGCCGCCGGTTTTTCTGAATTGAGCCTCGGATCGATAATGATGGTACCAGTGGAGATAGAAAACCAAAGACACTACATTTTAATTGATACTGGTAGTGCAATGACGATTATAAACACCAACAAACTAGACATGAGGAAATACAAAATACTAGATACAAAATTAACTAAGGTACAAACAATAAATAGTAGCTCCACACAGAATACAAATATATACCAGATTCCTCTTCCAAAAGAATTTGGATATACAAATAATACTTATATCAAAGCTTATGGTCATAAACTAGAAAACAAAAATTATACCATGTTATTTGGTATGGATGTTTTAGAAAAAATTATTAAGACAATTGATATAGAGCAAAGAAGCATAACCCTAAAAAATAAAACGATTATAAAAATCGAGAAATCTTTAGAACATTCTTGTAATTACTTAGAAGAGAACAGTCCTGACTTCGGCAGACTTAATCGCGAAGAAAATACAGCACTGATTTCTCTACTAGAGGAATTCAAAGACATCCAATACAAAGAAGGGGACACGTTAACTCACACTTCAGGAATAAAACATGAGATTCACCTTCGGGAAGACAAACCACTGCATGCAAAATTGTATAGATTACCAAAAAAACATGAAGAAGAGGTGGCCCGGCAGGTTAAAGAGATGGAAAGACAAGGTACCATTAGGAGGAGTATGAGTAGATATGCCTCACCCATAGTTGTAGTGTCCAAAAAAACCCGATAAGGATGGACAAGTACAGTACCGAATATGTGTTGATTATAGGGCTTTAAATGAAATAACCGAAGATGATAGATTTCCATTACCCAATATCGAAAATTTGTTTGATAAACTAGGAAAAGCAGTTTATTTTTCGACTCTTGACCTAGCAAAAGGGTACCACCAAATTATGATGAATCCGAACGACATTGCGAAAACTGCGTTCATAACTCCACAAGGACTTTACGAATATGTTCGTATGCCTTTTGGACTTAAAAATGCTCCAGCAACGTTCCAACGGTTAATGAACCACATTATAAGAGATTATATAAATAAAACTTGCGTCGTCTATTTAGACGACATTTTAATATTTTCTGCATCACTGAAAGAGCATATGAAAAACCTAAAAGATATTTTCAGAATCTTGAGGAACAATAACTTGAAATTGCAAGTGGGTAAATGCTCCTTCCTTAAGAAAGAAACTGAATTCCTAGGCCATATCCTGACGGAAGAAGGGTTAAAACCTAACCCTAATAAAGTAAGTGCGATAAAAAACCTCCCACTTCCTCATACTGAGAAACAACTTAGAAGTTTTCTAGGGGCTTCCGGATACTACCGTAAATTCATTCAGGACTATGCGAAAATAGCCCAGCCAATGACTAGATACCTTAAAAAATGTACGAAAATAAATACTAATGACCCCGAATACGTGAATGCTTTTGAAACACTTAAATTGAATTTGATAACATATCCAATTTTAAAATTTCCACAATACGAAAAACCTTTCCATTTATATACAGACGCTAGTAATTTCGCAATAGGAGCTGTTCTTACACAGGAAAAACAGCCAGTTTGCTATATTTCAAGGACTCTTAACGAGCATGAGAGGAATTATTCCGTTACGGATAAAGAATTTCTAGCAATTGTATGGAGCGTATCGAAGCTAAGACCCTATTTGTGGGGAAACAAATTCAAAATAACTACCGATCACCTCCCCATTAAATATTTGAACAAAAAATATAATGGCGCAGAGTTTTCGCAGCGTAATCAACGGTGGTTACTCAAACTGCAAGAGTTCGACTATGACATTGAATACCTGAAAGATTTCCTTAGTAGAATCGAAGGTCAAAATACCGAAGTAAACCAAATTTCAGACAATGCAACAACAATCCACTCTGGAACCGAAGAACAACTAGATCACATACCCATCAAGGAATACATTGTTAATATATACAAACAACAAATTATTTTGTGTTACGACAAAGAGTCGAAAATAGAAACACTTCATGGAAAAAGAATTGTGTATATTAGAGCGTCCGATCCTATACAATCGATAACAGAACAACTAAAAGAAATTGCCCAAGGAATAATTGGCATATATTCGGAAGTAAGAGAGGCAGACTATAATAAAATTCAGCAAGTAATCATAAATTTATATTCAGGAAATACTAAAATTAAATTCATTAAATTAACAAGAAGAGTAAGAGACTTAAGGACGGAGGAGGAAGCTAGGAAACAGATTGCCATGTATCATATAAAAGAAAGCCAACACTCAGGTATAATTGAAACTTATAACACTTTAAAACAACAAATTTATTTTCCCAAACTGACACGAATAATTACACAAATTATTAATAACTGTGACACATGCCAAACAGCTAAGTATGAACGAAAACCCATTAACAACAAATTTAGAATAACAGAAACACCCACCAAACCTAATGAAATAATCCACATAGACATTTATCACTTTCACAAACACATCTTTCTAACCGCGGTTGATAAACTCACTAAAAAAGGGTATGTGTATAGATTAGAAAGCAAGAATCATATACATAAAACAGATGCTATCACAGAACACTTTACTAGAGAAGGAACACCCACAAAAATTATTACAGACAACGAGTTTAATACAATATACATTAAGGAATTTCTTAGGGAACGTCAGGTACAAGTACATTTTACAAAACCTAATTCACATACAGGAAATGCAGATATAGAAAGATTACACAGTACAATAGCAGAAATCCTACTTTCCATGAAACAAGAAGAATCGGTTAACGTGAAAATATTTAAGGCTTTCCAAATCTATAATAAAAGACATCATTCAACAATTAACATGTCTCCAGAACAAGCGAAAAATGCAGACATAGAAACGCTAGTAAGAGAGCTCAAGAAGAAAAAAGAAAAGATTATTAATAAGAAAAACCAGGTAAGAGAAGACTATATAGAAACAAGACAGGAAGGCTATATAAAAAATTATAAACATGTTAGACATAAGAACGAGCCTAACTTTAGATATAAGAATTTAGATAGAGTACATACCACGAATATTAAACGACCAAGAAAATTTGCAGGTTATCCCGTTGAGGCTCCTACTACTAGCTATGATGCTAATAACCAACCCAGTACAAGCCGCATTGGTAGTAACACCAATTGAAAGTAGGAACGGGTTCACAATAATTAACATGGGAGAAGGAGAACTAATCAACCAAACTCAGACTGTCATCCACATCGTCAACACAAATAATTTAATAGATACCCTACAAGAAATAAAAAAATATGAAATTGTAAATCAAGATCAGGAATTAAAAAAAGAATGTTCTACCATATTTACAAAAAATTTAAGTATTATGCCCCCCAAAACACGAACAAGACGAGGACTCATAAATATAGTAGGAGCTGGTCAAAAATGGTTATTCGGTACCATGGACGACGCAGATAGAGAAGAAATAGACGAACATTTAAAAGTAATAGAGACTAACGATAAAAACGCAATTCAGGAACTTAATAAACAGATTAAAATTAATACCCAGCTAGAAGAAAACATGAAAAACATTAGGGACTTAGTTTTAAAGGACAGACAAGAAATAGAAATATATCAGAATGAAAGCCAACAGATACAAAAATCAATACTTAAACGACTACAACGAACCGAAGTATTAACTAGATTACTGATGTTTGAAAAGTTAATTGACAACCTATTAGATACTATAGCTGCTTCTAAAATGGGGATAACACATAATAGCTTACTGACTAAAGACGAATTGGTTATGACAGACATGAACTTTAGCAAACTAAAAAATATTAAAACTGGAGTTATGAAATATACAAATGGAGCCATTATAATAGCCTTGAAAATTCCCGAGGAAATCATAACACTTCCTATTAAAATTATCATACCTGTAACAAACGCGGAAAAAGAAGAAATTGATTTAGAGCCATTTTTTGTAATCGCTTATAAAGGAAAAGAGTACATATTTAACAATGAGAAAAATAATGTCAATGATTTAAGAGAAAGAAACGATTGTATTATTAAAAAGAATTGTCTAATGAAAATAAACAAAAACTTTGAAATCATTAACCTAAATCAGAGAACTTTTATTGTCAAAAATTCAGAAAATACAACTGTACAAAATAACTGCGACCCCAGAGAATTAGTGCTTACGGGGAATTATATTGTTAATATCCAAAATTGTAATGTTAAAATAAATGACGCTATCCTTAAAAATAAAGAAACAAATTACACTTTCCAACTGTATTATGAAGAAATAATTAAAGAAAATGTAACAATGAATACGGTATTTAAAAAATATGAAAAGTGGCAAGAAATCGAAAACAGACAGACAATAGAATTGTTAAAATACAACAAGATAAAAACATATGCTATATCTGGTACATCCATGTTTATCATAATAATTGCCATAATTTTCATAGCATATATAGTATGTAAGAAGGTCGGAGGAACAGGCAAAATAAAAAT
Organism: Portevinia maculata; assembly: GCA_949715645.1. Classification (NCBI taxonomy): domain Eukaryota; kingdom Metazoa; phylum Arthropoda; class Insecta; order Diptera; family Syrphidae; genus Portevinia; species Portevinia maculata. The sequence goes on from OX454528.1 coordinate 39,388,557, forward strand.
AAAAATTGAGAATACAACAGATAAAGAACCGAAAAATCATAATAATTTCCAGGAGAAAATTGAATCTAAGGAAGGAGGAGTTAAATATTGGTCTTAAACCATATACAAATCCTCAAATTGCTGTCATCATAAATTACTCATTTTATTGCTTCACAATAAAATGACATATTGAGAAAGTTATGATGGCAGCACAATAAAATTAAACCAAACCAATGCATTCAATTGACCTGTTGGGAAACCAAAAGCAAACCACTTGAAAAAGTGTAAACAAGCAATATTGATTATGGGTCACAAAACCACTTGATATTACTCATGGTCATTATTGCTTGTGTATGCTATATGGGCCTACTAGGAAGTGAATGCATTGGGCCGACCGAATTAAAGAAAAATAAACAAAAGAATGTTGTTGCATCGGCATATTCGATGTCAATATTCTTTTGTAACTAATTCTCGCCTTCCCCGACAACTAGTTTTTTTAAGTTTAGTCTTTAAAGTGAACTCAGAGAAGAATACGGTGCAGCCCCTGCATCGAGACAGCGGCCGTATCTACTCACAAAAAAAATTGTTCTTGAAATAAAAAAAAGTCGGAATAAATAGAATATTCAATTAAAGAAAACAACATATCTTTTGTTTTTTTATTTTCGAAATATAAAAAAAGTTCCGCGATTCAAGAATTTTTCTCGCGCGATTCGACCGAGATAGCTAGATTTTAATTCACTTTTAATTTTGATATTAGATCGGTTTCACTCACAGATTTCCTGGGCGATTGTCCTTCCAACTAGTCCATTGGTGCCTGGTCCTAGGGATTTTATTATCCTACCCATCCAGAGGTGTTCTTCTTAGGGTTTGTAAGAGGGAGGGAACATGGTTCAAAACGTTAAAATTTACTTTAACAATGCACTTTGGCATTTTGTTTGCAAAAGATTAATCAATTTAATGCTCCTCTCCACAGTTTCTTTTCGTTCATAATCGCGAATTGTCAAAGTTTCAATTGTTTACATTGTCCAGGGTCGGCCGGCGAATTCGGTTGTCACTGAAGGCCTCCAACAGTGACGAATTCTAAAGTCTGAGTGCGTGAGAGCATTAGCGGGACCAAGTCAGCGCACTTATGTAAAATATTACATAGTGTAGCGAAAACGGCAAGGTTCAGTTAAATGTGCGTGAATGGAGTGGGGAAGGAACAACGGTTGGTAATCTCAGAAATACAGCTGAATTACCGAGTGGGAGCCGTTGATTCCACTGCCCAAGTATGCGTGGTCATGGGGAAGTATGAAACAGTTGACAATCTCAGCGATACAGCTGAATTGTCCAGTGAGAACTGTCGTTGGCTCTGCTTCCCCAGGTTTGTATGAAGGTATGAGTGGAGACAGCGGACGACGGCCTGGACAAAAGATTTGGCAATCACTTCTTGGTTGACCGGCGATCGTGAAAGACGTCTTTTTTTTAATATAGACTAAATTTTTTTTGCGACAGTAAGAGAAAAAAAAAGGAGAACAAAAAGGAACAATCGAGAAGGGCAGTTTAGAGGAAGTAAGGAACGTAAAAGAAAGGAAGATCACAGCAGGAAAGAGGAATTGTGCAGGCGGGACTAATATCCAAAGGACTGGTTTGGATCGACCAGGGTTCAGGAATAGGAGAGGAAACAGGAGAACAGATAAGTAGAGTGATTTTGGGTTAGGGTAGTGAGGAAATTATTTATACGAAATATAAATTTCGGTCGGATCGGGCTTCGCAAAAATCCCGAAAATAGACGGGACTCGCGACCTTTTTTTCCTTTCTGGAATATTTTCACATTCGGGAGCTTGCGGTCTTGCACCATTTCATAAACGGCTTTTCGTTCATGTCTTTTTGTATAACTGCAACTTAAAAAGCGGTTAATAAAATTTGCCGTGCTCCACCGGGGCATTTATAACGTAGTGGAAAAAAAACGGTTATTTTTTTCCTTTGTTCTTCAAGTTGCTGGTAGCGGTTTCCATTGGTCGAAATTTTCTGATTTTTTTTCAAGGTTTTCCATTTTTTTCAGTTTAGCACGGTTTCACAATTTTCCAATTGTCTAATCAACAAAAAAATTGTGTGGCGCCCATTTTACTTATTGCAATCGGGGAAAAATATTTTCCTCGACGACAGTAAGTCCGTAAGTACCTTTCACGTCATTTTTTTTTAAATTAGCTAAAGATCTCAGCGAGCGCTAGGTTAACGAACCCACCCCTAGCTGAGCGGCCGGGAATCCAGCAATTTTCTTCGCTGGAGTTGCACTTTGGTTTTCTTTCGTTTTGACAGTTCATATAAATTTCGGTTCGGCGGTGGTGATCGCCGTATTTTCGTGTTCTTTTTCTTTTCGGGTAATTAATTATTTGCTCGCGAAACTAAAGTGTAACAATTGGCGCCCAACGTGGGGCATTAAAGATAAATCGTGATAAAGTAGATATTCGAGTAGTTATTAAACAAACAAAAAAATTAAATAAAGGCACAAGCGTGGGGGGTCCATTGTGCCGACAGTGGAGGTGTTATTTTATGTATTTAGGGAAGTTTCCGTCTCATTTTTTTACTTTAACAAAACAAAAGTTCGTTTACTTGTGTAATTTTTTCTTTCTTCGACAGTTCAGAGATAAATAAAATAATAGTGAATTGAGTGGCTGCAAGGGAAATCCATAGGAATTTGCATGGTCAAACATCCAGACATAGCGGAAATTGTTTTGGTTGAAAGTGAAATTTGGTTGCCGTTGTGTGTGCAGTTCATAGACGTTCAGCAAATTACACCAAGGGGAGTAAAGGAGATAGCGCGAGGTAAACCACCCAGCTATCAACAAGTAGGTCAAATTTTTGCCGTTTGTTTTCTTGTTATATATTCGCGTCTTATGGAAATTTGATGCAATTTTATTGAACATTTTATGCAAAAATTACTACACACATTATCGTGGGTTTTCTTTGAATTTATACCATATACCCATAAATAATACATATTCGGTTTACCATATCATTCAAATATACTTACATACGCGTCGATCCATTTACTTATTGTAGCAGTAGTACATACATATATATTTTTCCTTGCATTTTAGTTGATAGCAATCAGGGTTACCACTTTTTCTCGTAGTGTGTTTGGAGGGAATATATTTTATTTTAAGAAAATTTTTTTTCGTGGTTTAAATTATTTGCACCGTGGGTTTTCTTTGATTTGATATATATTACATACTTTTAATAAATATTGGTTTTACCATACCACTCAAATACCTGATTAGATAGTCATAATAATTAAACCATCGATATATTTACCAGTCAATCCATTTACATACATATCCAGTACATACATATTTTTCCCTTGCATTTTATTTTATTTTAAGTAACCTTTTTTTGGGGGTGTAAATTATTTACATAGCGTTAACCACCCATTCATTTCATCTGATTTCGGGGTTTGTCATACTGCGTTTCTTTATTTTTTTTTATTTTGGGGTATACGATAGGGTTTTGTGAAAACCCTTTGACTTACCTAGATATAACATCATACCAACAATTGTTCGCCGGGATGCGGCACACATTAGTAAGCTTTAGCTGTTCCTTTTAGATTTGTTATTCGTACCTTTTATTCGAATAACACCTTTTAAATTTAATTACAATACCTATAACTTTATATCACCAACTGGTTTTCGTGGGGATATACCTTTATAGTTTTCGGACTGTATCATTAGTGAATTTAAGGGTCATTACTTGAGTTCGATTTCTCGTTTCGATTTGAAGGAAACGTTTTGTCTTTAGGCAACTTTTTGTATTTGTTGCATTACCTTTATTGCGCTTTTATTCCGCTAATTGGTTTTGAGTGTGGAGTTGTTGTTTTACATTCGAGGTTTTGTAGAAACATCCTCTTGATTTGGATTTGCTTGTTGTTCCATTGCGTTAATTGGTTTTCGCTTTTTGATTTTTTTTTTGACTATTGTAAAGGGGTTATTGTTTGTACTCCTGGAGTTGGGATTCCGTATTTTTCTTAAACCTATTTCTGGTTTTACACACGGGACCTTGCGTGCTTTTGAAGTTATAATGGAGATCAATCGATTATCCGCCGATGAGTTGGCGTATGAACTCGAGGCTCGAAGGCTGCCAACCGGCACAGTAGAGAGCATGAGGAAGTCTTTAAGAGCTGCACGGCTGTTGGAGCGCAGGGGCTCAATGGGAGGGGTCGATAGGGTTAACTATCCTTTTTCATTTGAGGAGGATAAAGAGGCCGTCAAGGCAAAGCTGGACGAGATTTACCACCTGTTGAGAGAGTCTCCAAGAGATCCTAAGTCGAAGGAATTCTTGAAGATTCTCACAAAGATCGAGTGGGCAATGGGTAGGATTGACAGGGCGATCGCATTAGAAAGCAAAGACGTGGACGAAAAGCTCAGTTTGCGTAACGAGCTAGTCTTTGCTTTAGGGAAGCTTACTTCTGGGGGTGAAGCCGATACCGAGGATAGCGCGGACGAGTCAGAGGACGGGGATACACGGAAAACAAAGCGTCAACCCCAAATGGAGACACCCCCACATAGACGGATGACCCGGGACCCTTCGCCACCAACGACTTCTGCCTTTGGGAGAGACAGGGAGTCTTTCTCAAACGTTGGGGGACGAAGTGATCAACACGTTCAACATGAGCGATTCGAAAACTTATCCAAGTGGGATTTGAAGTTTTCAGGAGAACGGTGCGGCGCTTCAGTCAATGCCTTTCTAGAAAGGGTCGACGAGCTTCGTGAAGCGAGGGGGGTTACCATTTCACAACTTTTCAGGTCAGCAGTCGAACTTTTTGATGGGAAGGCGCTCCTCTGGTATAGGGCGATTAGGAGGTCGGTCTGTTCATGGCAAGAGCTGGTGAGGGAGTTGAAGCTGGAGTTCCTCCCTCCAAACTATGATGATCTTCTTCTAGAAGAGATCAGGCGACGTACCCAGGGGAAGGAAGAGTCAATAGGGGTATATGTAGCGACGATGCAGAATATGTTTGGCAGACTTTCGGAACCGATTTCGGAGCGGAGGAAGCTGTCAATCCTGCAGAGGAACCTGGCGCCATTTTACCAGACACAGTTGGGATTGGCAGATCCTAAATGTGTCAAGGATTTGGTGGCGCTGGGACGCAAATTGGAAACGGTGCGGGCAAATGTCGAAACATTTGCTCCGCCGCCAACGAGTCGCAGTAGGCACTTGCTGGAGCCAGACTTGGCTTATATCAGCACTGAGGAACCCAGAATTTCGGTTGTCGCTCAGGACAACACTTCTCGAATAGGTGTTCCGCTCCTAGGCGTTGTTATGGTTGTGGTGCGACGGGAGTTTACAGAAGGGATTGCCGACGTTGTTCGGGAAACGCGCAACGGACTCCTGGGTCAGCAGGACAGGAGCGCCGTCGCAATTAGTTAGGTCGTCTGCTGGCGACCAGCTGTCCCCTTCTCAAATTCATCTTGGTTTTACTTTGGAGGCAAACGGAGAAGATAATAGGCCATTTCTTAATGTTTCAATTTATGGGATTCAGTTTCTTGGTCTGCTGGATTCCGGTGCTTCACGCACTATCGTCTGTAGGGACGGGTGGGATATTTTAAAACACTTAGGTTTAGTTTTATCAAAGAGTAGGATTAGTTCAGTAGCATTAGCTGATGGGGCGGGTATAGGAGTCTTGGGAGTAGTATCACTACCGATTGTGGTACAAGATAAGTCCGTCTTCTTAGAGTGTTTGGTTATACCAGCTCTACCACACGTTATGATCTTGGGTGCAGATTTTTGGGCACTGTCGGGCGTAGTCCCGGATTTGAGATCGGGCGTGTGGAACTTTTCGAGTCAGCAGGCGGTTGGCTCCATTTCCGTCATTAAGGAAAAATCCGAATTGGACGATACTGAAACGAGGCAACTGGAAATGTTGGTTGAGAACATTTTCAGAGTTATGCCGGAGGGCTTAGGATGTACCCAATTAGTGGAGCATAAGATTAGGACGTCGGCCGAACCGATCAAACAAAGGTATTACCCGGTTTCGCCTGCAATGCAGGTTCATATTGATAAGGAACTGAAAGAGATGCTGGATGCGGGAGTCATTGAGAAATCAAACAGTCCGTGGGCATCTCCGATCGTCCTTATCAGGAAAAAAGATGGGTCCTTTCGGTTTTGTGTCGACTATAGGAAACTTAATAAAGTTACAGATAGGGATGCTTATCCACTACCATATATATCAACGACCCTAGACAAACTTCGAGATGCGAAATATCTCACGTCGTTAGACATAAAGTCAGCTTACTGGCAGATCCCCATGGAGGAGGGATCCCGACCGCTCACAGTCTTCACGGTTCCAAATAGGGGTCTCTTCCAGTTCAAGCGAATGCCATTCGGCTTACATAATGCACCGGCGACGTGGCAGAGATTTATCGACAGCGTTCTTGGTGCCGATCTCGAGCCACACGTCTTCGTGTACTTAGACGATATTATTATCGTCACCAATTCTTTTCAACAACATCTTGAGATACTGGAAGAGGTCTTTAAGCGACTATGTGGAGCGGGATTAAAGGTTAGCCAGGAAAAGTGTAACTTTTGTCGGTCGTCTCTAAAATTCCTAGGTTATGTCGTTGATAGGAATGGACTTCACGTCGACCCAGAAAAGGTGGATAGCATGGTGAGGATTCCTGCACCGAAAAATGTGAAGGAAGTTAGGAGCTTCGTAGGGACTATTTCTTGGTACAGGCGCTTTGTACCCAACTTCGCTGAATTAGTGCGTCCTTTAACAGATTTGTTAAAGAAGAGTAGGAAGTTTGTTTGGTCCACAGAATGCGAAGAAAGCTTCCGAAAGGCGAAGGAATGCTTAGTGACAGCACCGATCCTGACGTGTCCGGATTTTCAACGACCTTTCGTGGTGCAAACCGACGCGTCAGATTTTGGCATCGGGGCAGTACTGTCGCAAGAGTTTGAGGAGGGCGAGAAGGTAGTTTGCTACCTAAGTAGGTCCCTCAACCGATGTGAAAGAAACTACTCGACGACTGAAAAGGAGTGCTTGGCTGTACTATGGGCGATTGAGAAGTTGCGACCGTACATCGAAGGAATTCGGTTCACGGTCGTGACTGACCATTACTCTTTGGTATGGTTAAGTAACCTTAAGGATCCGTGGGGTAGGTTAGCACGCTGGGCGGTGAGGCTTCAGCAGTTCGATTTTGAGATCGTCCACAGAAAGGGGAAAGAGCATGTCGTTCCCGACATGTTATCGCGAGGAGTTCCGGTGGTTGCCGAAATCTCAGAGGCGGATTTGGACCCTTGGGTGGCGAAGATGAGGACAGCTGTAGAAGCGAACCCGCTGGCATATCCAGCGTGGAGAGTTGACAATGGTCGACTTTTTAAATTTGTAAAAGCGCACCATGTCGTGGTCCATGAAGATCACCACGCATGGAAATTAGTAGTGGGGAAAGCAGGCAGATTGGGGATTTTAAAGGAGTGTCATGATAGTCCGTTAGCTGGGCATATGGGAGTCCGAAAAACTTACGCTAGAGTAAGTTCCAAATATTATTGGCCGAAGATGAAGAGAGATATAACGTCATACGTTAAACGTTGTTCTGTTTGCCAACAGGTGAAGCCGGTGAACGAGAAACCAGCTGGTCTTATGAAGGAGAGGGTAGGAATTTCAAGGCCTTGGGAAATGATTTGCGTAGATCTGGTAGGCCCACTTCCCAAGTCCAATAGGGGTTTCATTTACATTCTGACTGTAGTAGATTATTTCACTAAATTTCCCCTGTTATTCGGGTTAAGATCTGCAACCGCTAAAGCAGTTTGTAGGGAGCTCGAGGACAATGTCTTCCTGCTTTTTGGCGTTCCGTCGGTGGTCGTGTGTGACAACGGCCCACAATTCCGTAGCAAGGAATTGAAAACGCTTTGCCAGGCGTACGCGTCACAATTGAAGTATACAGCGCATTATCATCCGCAGGCTAATCCGGCCGAGCGGATCAACCAGATTATCAAGACAACGCTGAGGGCGTATGTCTCGGAGAACCACAGGAGTTGGGACGTCCAGCTACCGAAAGTAGCGTGCGCCATACGCACCGCACAACACGACGTTTTGAGGATGACCCCATATTATGCGAATTTTGGGAGAGATATGATGACTAGCGGACTAGTTGTAGCTCCCGCAAGGGATCAATTGGATAGGGACGTAGGCGACGACGAAGAAGCAGCCACTCTAGGTAGTAGAGAAAGGGCAGGTAGTCGGAGCTTAGGTTCAGCTAATCAGGATCAAAGTAGTGTAAGTGGGCGGGAGGTAGAGACTACTGAAATAGGAGCGCGTTTCAGGGAACTAAGGGAGGATATCTGTAAGAAGTTAGCGGCTGCAGCCAAGAAGTCCGCGAAAGCGTATAATCTCCGACGGAGGGATGTACAATATCTCCCGAACGAGATTGTTTGGCGCCGAAATTTCGTGTTATCAGATGCCGCTAATTATTACGCCGCAAAATTGGCCCCGAAATTTATCGGACCATTTCAAATTAAGAAACGCGTTTCCCCGTGGACATATACTTTGACCGATGACAATGGTCGCGATCGCGGTACATGGCATGTGAAGGACCTTAAGCCCTGTCACAGCGCCGCCGATGAATAGTCCAGCAGTCCCCAGTAACGTAGCTTGTTCTGTTACTAATTTTCGGTCTCGCGTTTGATTAAAACTCTTACTCTTTTGATATCTGGACGGGCTAATTAGCCGATGGTGGAGAACCCTTCCTTCATTTGTGGCGTCTACCTTAACCTCGGGAAATGGCTTGGGGTTCTTCGAAAACCAAGCACATTTCCTAGGAGGTGGGGGTGGGGTTTGTTGCGGTATAATTTCCCGCAACAAGGTCCACTCTTTGTTCCTTTACCCACCCTACCAATTCCCTCTTCACATTGGGTGACGTACCTGGGATCTATAGAAGTGGAGGGGCAGCCGTGGTACCACCAGCCATGGGCCCACTTCTCTCGAACCGAGGACAAAACCCCCACAGGTACATTCGGGCATGGACGGGCGGTCCGGAGCGGAAGAACCACTCAGGCAAGGGCTAACGCAGCGCAGAAGGCTCCCCACGAACCGACGGACGGTCAATGGTTCCGGACAACCCAACGAGTGGGAATATCCCAACAGACGGACGGTCTGCAACGGCGGAGTAGTGTACGACATCTAAACACACTCCAAACAGACGGACCGTCTGCAACGGCGGAGTTGTATTATCACACACCACCACACTCCCGAACAGACGGACGGTCTGAATACGAAGCAGAAGTCAAACCAACTGCTTCAATCACAGGCAAATTGGCTGTGATGCAATTGGGGAGGGTGAGCGGACGGCCCCTTCTGTTAACAATTGCCCCGAACTACCAAAGTCACGGTAGGGTGTCACGATCGATGGGGGAAGGGGTGACGCTCCCTTTTGATCCAACCCCGTCGATGGAGCAACGTAGGAGCACCTGGGGAATGCGGGCGGACGGCCATGTATACGCACCCCAAACCACTACGTCGAACACACTGCGCACCGGAAAACACTTCGTCAAACAAGAAGAACCAATCACTACGTAAAACACACTGCGCACCAGAAAACACTTGGTCACAATCAGAAGTGGCCAAACAAACGAGCGCAACTACCACAGAAAACCTTGCGGTTAACAAGCGTCAAGGGACAGATGCAAATGGCTCGTACACAACAACAATTAAACAAAAACTACTTGTACGATATGGTGCAAGAATAGCAAATCCCCTTTTCCCCAAACCTGCGCGCGATTCGACCGAGATAGCTAGATTTTAATTCACTTTTAATTTTGATATTAGATCGGTTTCACTCACAGATTTCCTGGGCGATTGTCCTTCCAACTAGTCCATTGGTGCCTGGTCCTAGGGATTTTATTATCATACCCATCCAGAGGTGTTCTTCTTAGGGTTTGTAAGAGGGAGGGAACATGGTTCAAAACGTTAAAATTTACTTTAACAATGCACTTTGGCATTTTGTTTGCAAAAGATTAATCAATTTAATGCTCCTCTCCACAGTTTCTTTTCGTTCATAATCGCGAATTGTCAAAGTTTCAATTGTTTACATTATCCAGGGTCGGCCGGCGAATTCGGTTGTCACTGAAGGCCTCCAACAGTGGCGAATTCTAAAGTCTGAGTGCGTGAGAGCATTAGCGGGACCAAGTCAGCGCACTTATGTAAAATATTACATAGTGTAGCGAAAACGGCAAGGTTCAGCTAAATGTGCGTGAATGGAGTGGGGAAGGAACAACGGTTGGTAATCTCAGAAATACAGCTGAATTACCGAGTGGGAGCCGTTGATTCCACTGCCCAAGTATGCGTGGTCATGGGGAAGTATGAAACAGTTGACAATCTCAGCGATACAGCTGAATTGTCCAGTGAGAACTGTCGTTGGCTCTGCTTCCCCAGGTTTGTATGAAGGTATGAGTGGAGACAGCGGACGACGGCCTGGACAAAAGATTTGGCAATCACTTCTTGGTTGACCGGCGATCGTGAAAGACGTCTTTTTTTTAATATAGACTAAATTTTTTTTGCGACAGTAAGAGAAAAAAAAATGAGAACAAAAAGGAACAATCGAGAAGGGCAGTTTAGAGGAAGTAAGGAACGTAAAAGAAAGGAAGATCACAGCAGGAAAGATTAATTGTGCAGGCGGGACTAATATCCAAAGGACTGGTTTGGATCGACCAGGGTTCAGGAATAGGAGAGGAAACAGGAGAACAGATAAGTAGAGTGATTTTGGGTTAGGGTAGTGAGGAAATTATTTATACGAAATATAAATTTCGGTCGGATCGGGCTTCGCAAAAATCCCGAAAATAGACGGGACTCGCGACCTTTTTTTCCTTTCTGGAATATTTTCACATTCGGGAGCTTGCGGTCTTGCACCATTTCATAAACGGCTTTTCGTTCATGTCTTTTTGTATAACTGCAACTTAAAAAGCGGTTAATAAAATTTGCCGTGCTCCACCGGGGCATTTATAACGTAGTGGAAAAAAAACGGTTATTTTTTTCCTTTGTTCTTCAAGTTGCTGGAAGCGGTTTCCATTGGTCGAAATTTTCTGATTTTTTTTCAAGGTTTTCCATTTTTTTCAGTTTAGCACGGTTTCACAATTTTCCAATTGTCTAATCAACAAAAAAATTGTGTGGCGCCCATTTTACTTATTGCAATCGGGGAAAAATATTTTCCTCGACGACAGTAAGTCCGTAAGTACCTTTCACGTCATTTTTTTTTAAATTAGCTAAAGATCTCAGCGAGCGCTAGGTTATCGAACCCACCCCTAGCTGAGCGGCCGGGAATCCAGCAATTTTCTTCGCTGGAGTTGCACTTTGGTTTTCTTTCGTTTTGACAGTTCATATAAATTTCGGATCGGCGGTGGTGATCGCCGTATTTTCGTGTTCTTTTTCTTTTCGGGTAATTAATTATTTGCTCGCGAAACTAAAGTGTAACAATTGTGCTTATGAATATTTTTATAATATATAAATCCTAATTCTTTTATAGTATAGTCCATTGTCTGGTAGTTATAACATTGGACTATGTTGCTACTATATTACCTATAGTTGCCAATTATATACAGTGTTGTTCGTATTGTGTGCATTGATTTGCACAGTCCGTCTGTTTACCAAGATAGATATCTTGCTCTTAAGCATATTGTATCTAATGTTATCAAATTTAATATCTAATTTAATATCGAATTTAGCACCAACCGCGCTGACCCCAAATTATGCATGTATTATTTTTTTAATACAGATTTATTAAAACATATTGACAGTTAAAAACTTTTGAAGTTGTATTTAAAATCCGAAATTTCCTATTATGGATAATAGAGTTCCACATACACGTTCTAGAGGAAGACCAAGTTATTTGAGAAATTCGTCCACTTTTCGAAATATAACTCCCCGTTCAGGAGCAATGTAATCCAGGCCAATAGTTAGTCGTACTCCACCTGGGGCTAGTGTAGGCTTAAGCCAGGATAAGATTTTACCACAACTGGTAGATAACCCTCCTGCAGCAATGCAATCCGGTCAGGCAAGTAACCACAATAGTTATGACAATAATGAGCGACGAGATATTAAAGAACATCCTCCACCTGTTCAAGAAGAGGCCACATACATTAGAGCTATTACGTCCGCTTTTCAACGAATAGTCGAGGCAAACCAACGAGTTTTCATTCGTGAAATGCAGTCTATTAGAGATAAATTAGTTGGAAGATTTTACAATTTGAATTTAAATACTCCCAATGTGAATCCTACGAGACCTTCGAACGTTCGTTCCGACTTCGAACATTTTTTAAATAACGCTTCGTTTTCGACCCAACGCAAAGTGACACGAATCGCTGATTTAGCGGAATTAAATTAAGATTACATTTATGGTTTTTTTTTTAATTGAAATTGTTCACAGAAAAGAATATAACAATTTTTTTTAACATATGAATACAAATTTCAATACAAAACAATACATACAAACCAGCTTATTTTAATTTTTTTAATTATTTGGTACATCTAAAAGATGCAAGACTTCATGTTCCATGACACTTTTATTTCTTCTCGTAAAGTATCTTAGACTTGCTAAGAATGGATCAGAGGTTATAAGCAATCGATTTAAGAGGTCAGTATTTGTATCTACACGTAATATTTTTCTGGTAAGCAGTTCCCTGAACCTTCTATTTAACTTGTTTCTTGCCTCTTGCGCTTCTTCTGAAAGTTGTCCGATTGGAAGTATACAAGTAGAAATTATTTGTTTTGCATGAAAGAAGACCTTATGCACACTTACTGACTTAAAATACCATAATTTTTAAAATATAGTTCCTTGTTTCCTTTGCATACTTCTCAAAAGCATCTGCATCTATTGGGAAACCAGACCCAAGAGCTTCTAAGATGATATGAAACTTTTTGATAATTTCTTTATCTATCCCTGTAATTTGGGCACTCATTTCCTCATCTCTAAAAAATATTCTAGCCTTGCTCCCGTCATTAGTATTGCCAGACTGTTGAGTTGGCATATCTACCAATAAACCTGTTTCTCTTGTAAATTTTTCTTGGATTAGTTATTTTCTGGCTTTGACTTTTTCTTAACTGCCTTGGTCTTTACCTGCCACACCTTGACATCTAATCTATAAGCTTTTTCTCTGTCTTCCTACTCTAGATGAAGAAGGTATTTCATCTAAGATATGTTGTGGTAATGTAAGATTTTCATTTAGCCGCAGAGAATTTGAATTTTAGAAGCGCTCTCTATGCCGACCAATTTTGGCCCATCTCTCGTCAAATCTTAAACATAAAGTTTTTAAGGTTAATTTGATTGACTTTGTTGCAGCCTCAGAAAATACTATATGGCTAAAGTAACCCATAACAAAAGCAAAAACAGCATCTAAGCGCTTAATTTTGACTTAAGAAACCAAACATCAAAAATTTGCTTTTTCGTGATTTCCATGGGCATCCTAAAAAACGAAAAATTTAGTATGAGTGTCGCACCTGTACGCAAGAAGATGAAACACATTTTAGCAGTGCATATGCAAGGCTCTAGAACAAACACGGTCTCCAACTTCGACAACACTGAACAACTATACTTTTCGTCTAATGAATACAAAAAACACATATTTTGTCTATAGATTTTACTTTCATTTACCCCTTATATTAAACAAAATCTTTAATTATTTAAGAAAAACTTAATTTTATATCTAATTGAAACACTTGATATTCTTTTCTTTTTCTTTATAATTTTCTTTTATTTTACTTTATATTTTCCCTTTTAAATACTATGAACCGGCAGCAGGCAGATAATCAAGACAGAAGGCCAAAAAACTGTTCGCGTTCAGCTTTTATACCAGCCCAAAAGTCGCAGTTCAGCCAACTGCATCTAGTGCAATGGCCCTCTGTTGGCAATTTATTGTGTGATGGGCCGATCACACTAGATTCGTTGATTTGTCTTGAACAATATCAATTGACTGTTTATTTATTGAGAAAAGATAAAAAAGGTATAAAATGTACGCGAACCAATTAAAAACGATATAAACACTTTCTCTTCAAATTGACCTTCTTATAAAAAAAATTATACACAATTTGGATTTTGAGATGATTTTTTTTTGTTGCACTAAGCAACAACAAAAAAAAATTGCACAGTCATTACGTAGGAGGCTTAACCGGTTTTTGTTTAATTTTGTCCATGTCATTTTCCTTATTAAATCAAGCTAAATCAGCGATTCGTCAGACTGTCCAACGCAGACAAGCAACACCAATAAGTCAACAAACTTCTTCAGTAAGTTCAAAATTGAAAAGTGGCAAATTGCATTTGACGGGTCCGAAAATATCCACGATTTTCAAATGAATTTCTTTATAATTCATATTTGCTAGTGAAAAATGGATATTCATATTTAAAGGCAGATGCGATGGCGGATAAAGAAAGGTGGGAGAATTGTCATCGAGTAGATTGATGGTAAATTATTTGTTGGCTTTGATGAAAGTTTGGGGTAGGTTATGGAATATTGCAATTAACACCATCATAGTCACCTGTAACTTGTTTCTTTGTATTCAATACAATTGGTGTCTGTGTTCACATCGGTGAAGGAGATTCGCATTTCAGCAATGAGGATTCCCAAATGGTTTATAAACCATATTTGCATGTGAAAAAATATTAATTGAGGCGGAGATACAAATAATAAGACAAGTTATAGTGTATTCCCAGCTACATTGCGAACGATCCTTAAGGGTTTCAGTAGTATGTTTTGGTTGCTTGACGGACTCTAAAAGTTGTGGAAGTGGAATTTGTGGGTCGGTTAACGGACTCTAAAAGTTGTGGAGCTCAAATTTGTTGGTTGGTTGACGGACTCTAAAAGTTTTGGAGGTCAAAGGTCAACACTGATAGATGACAGGTGACAGTTGACAGTTGACAGGTGACAGGTGACAGGTGACAGGTGACAGGTGACAGGTGACAGGTGACAGGTGACAGGTGACAGGTGACAGGTGACAGATGTGATGGAAAAGGGTTAATTAATTCATTTGTTAGAGATAAGCCATATCTATTGTTGTCGTTGAAGGTCAAATTTGTAGGTCAACACTGATAAGCATGGTGATACATGCATTGCGGTTAGAGATAAGCCATATCTATTGTTGTCGTTGAAGGTCGAATTTGTGGGTGAGTCGTTAAGCATGGTGATACATGCATTGCGGTTAGAGATAAGCCATATCTGTTGTTGTCGTTGAAGGTCGAATTTGTGGGTGAGTCGTTGGAGGTCAAATTGGTGAGTCATCATTGATAAGCATGGTGGGAATTTGTAGATACGTTCTTGGTGTTGTGTCAAATGGAATGTGTTTTCTATAAATAGATTTGATTGTATGTAAAAACGATTTGTGAAGGGTAAGGATAAGCCATGCGGTCAATTAATTTGTGTAATTAGTTAATCATGCATGTACAATATAAAAATAGATTTTATGTTAAAAAATATAAAAAAATACGTCTGGTATAATTTGTATAATTAGTTAATCATGCATGTACAGCATAGTATGCTCATTATTGCGAAGTGCATATAAGGTGACAGGTGACAGGTAATAAGTAGTAGGTAATAGTTACAGCATAGTGTGCTCATTATTGCGAAGGGTATATAAGGTGATAGGTAACAGGTGACAGGTGACAGGTAAGAGGTAATAGGTGATAGGTGACAGGTTACAGGTAATAGGTGACAGGTGACAAGTAATAGGTGACAGGTGACAGGTAAAAGTTGATAGGTAATAAGTGGCAGGTGATAGGTAATAGGTGACAGGTGATAGGTAATAGGTGGCAGGCGACAGGTAATAGATGACAGGTGATAGGTAATAGATGACAGGTGATATGTAATAGGTGATATGTAACAGGTAATAGGTGACAGGTGACAGGTAATAGAAGACAGGTGACAGGTAATAGGGGACAGGTGGCAGGTGACAGATGACAGGTGACAGGTGACAGGTGACAGGTAGTAAATAGATTTGATTGTATATAAAAAAAATGATTGCGAAGGGCATATAAAAGGAATCGGATATACTTTCAGTCATAGTCACATACAGGCTGAATAATCATTTCCTATGTTCATTCTTCGAATTAAAGAAACATTTGAATTGGAAAATATAATTCGCACTCACTCTTGCACTAACTTGCAATATAAATGAAATCCTAAGATAAATTTAGTCATATGAGTCAGACAGTTGTGCTAAATAGATTTCATTTTACGATTGCAAAGACTATAAATTGTATTGAATCATATTCAAAGTCATTGTTGAATTTTTCATTTTCAATAAATCTGTGTAAGAAGAAAAAAACAAAGATGAAGTGCAGTATTTGTGACAAAGTATTTTCACGTAAAGATGCTTTGAAGCGTCATACGGGAACGGTCCAAATTGAAGGCGCACTTGTTAAAACGTATAGTTTTGGATGAGGAGAGACGAACAAATGAAATGGAAACAGTGACGTCACTACCAACATCAACATCAGTATCAACATCAACATCATCACCACCGATATCATCAGCGTTGCCAGCATCATCATCATCATCAAATATTCTATGCAATTTGTGTAACATTGAAGTGAATAAAAGGAACTGGAAACAGCATCAGCGAAGCAATACACACAAATCAAAAGTGCAAGTGGCCTACGGTGATAATGTATTTAAAATAATGTCATCGTTCAAAGAAAGAATTGTCTCCTATTCTGTGATAAATGAAACAGAAGAAGATTTGGATGTGAATTAATTTTTTGTTCGGAAGCGAGCGATTGTACACAATCTTTTACAAAAGAAAATCGTTGAGAATAATTCGGTTAAATTCAATTTGGAATTATTCGCCGAATTAGTTAAGCGTGGTAATGAAGACGATATGGAGTTTGATGTAAAGTCAATGGTAACTCGTATGCAATCCGCTCTTTTATATGACAACATTGAAAAACTAATAAAAGATATGGAGGAGATTATAAGGGAAAAGTTGGAAGAATTTCAGGAGCGAGACAGTGGATGGACTCTGATTAAAATAAAAGCCTTGGAATTGAATTCATTAATAAGAAAAGGGCTGTTATCAATGTTAAGAACAGTGACATATATTGTTTCAAATGGTCGATAATATCAGCTGTAAATCCAAATATGACGAAGCCTCGTTTCCCATATTCTTATAACATACCAGATATAACGAGTGATTGTATTCTGACTGCAAATATGGTGTTAAATTTTAAAGATCTCGTCTTTCCTTTGAAAATTGATCAGATATGCAAATTTGAAGCACAAAATGAAATAAGTGTAAATGTGTTTGGGTACTCGAATGATGATGGCAACAGTAAAGAATGTATTGAGGGTCCATACTATTTGACGAAAAATGAGAAACCATTGCACATTAACTTGTTATATTGCAACGATAACAAAACGTCACACCATGTATGGATCAAATGTTTGAGTCGGTTCTACGCGATAGGATACTTGCGGTGAAGGAGACAAAATTATACTTTTGTAATAGTTGTTTGCTGCATTATTACAATGAGGAAAGTTTGCAAAAACTTAAGAAAGAATGCACTCATGTGGTTACATATATGCCAAAGGAGGAAACAAACACAATAAAGTTTTCAAATGTTGAAAAGTCTGTCAGTGTACCTTTCGTGATATATGCAGACTTTGAAAGTATTTTACTTCCTGTAAGTACTTGTCTACCTGACCCAACAATATCGTCAACAACAACAACTCAACAGCATGTTCCTTGCGCATTTGCATACTATATTAATTGTTTCTTTGATAAAAGCAAGAATTCAATGAGAACGTTTACAGATAAGAAGTTTGCTATTTTTTTTGATGTTTCAATAATCTTATTTTTATTTTATAGGGCCAGACTGTACGAGACAATTTATTATTAATTTAAGTGAAGATATTCAACGTCTGTATGCTGATTATTATAAATATGCAGTTCCGATGAAAGAACTCACAATACAGCAACAATGGTGTCAGGAGAACGATGAGTGCTGCATATTTTGTGGGAAACCATTTGTAGAATGCGAGTATAGAGTAAGAGATCATTGTCATATTACCGGGGAATATAGAGGGCCTAGTCATAATCAATGTAATTTAAGATCAAGTCTTCCTAAATTCATTCCAATTTTTTTACATAATCTAACAGGCTATGACATTCATTTATTTTTCTCCTCATTGAATGAAGTGGAGGGAGAAATAAATGTCATAGCCCTAAATAAGGAAAAGTATATTTCTATATCGAAGAAAATACAATAAATAGAAATGAGATTTCTTGATTCCTATCGCTTTCTGAACGAAAGTATTGATTCATTATCGCGAAATTTAGGTAATGATGATTTTAAATTAACAACTTCTTTTTTCAATTGTGCTCAAGAATTCGATTTAATCAAAAGGAAAGGTGTGTTTCCTTATGATTATCTATGTTCATGGGAGCGTTTAGAAGAGAAATCTTTACCGGAAAAGAGTGCATTCTTCAACAAACTAACTGATGAGGAATGTTCCGATGAAGCATATGAAGTTGCGCAAAATATTTGGACATTTTTCAATTGTAAAAGTATGGGAGAATATCTAAAAATTTATTTACAGAGCGATGTTGTTTTGCTTGCCGATATCTTTGAAAATTTTCGAAAAATTTGTCAAGAAATTTATAAATTAGATCCCTGCTACTATTATACAACACCAGGCTTATCTTGGGATGCTATGCTCAAAGTTACAGATATTGAGTTGGAACTATTAACCAATTTAGAAATGTATAAATTTTTCCAAAAAGGTGTAAGAGGTGGTTTATCGCAATGTTGTCATAGATATTCGGAGGCAAACAACAAATTTATGAGTACGTATAACCCAAACATACCTTCATCATATCTGATGTACTTGGATGTAAATAACATCTACGGTTGGGCGATGAACCAAACTCTTCCCTCTGGTGGTTTTCAATGGGTATCTAACATTGATCAGTTTACTGAAAATTATATCATGTTTTTCACAAGTAAAGATATCGGTTACGTTTTGGAGGTAGATTTGGATTATCCGAATACCTTACACGATACTCACAATGACTTACCATTCTGCCCAGAAAATATTAGTACTCCTGGAACCAAATCTAAAAAGTTGGTAAGCAGTTTTTATGCTAAAAGTGAATATGTTATTCATATAGAAAACTTGAAGCAAGCCTTAAAACACGTTTTAATATTGAAAAAAAAATCACAGAATCATTCAATTCAAACAATCGAATTGGCTTCAAAAGTATATTGAATTGAATACTCACCATCGCATGAAAGCTGCTAATGTTTTTGAAAAAAACTTTTTTAAGCTAATGAACAATAGCGTCTATGGTAAGACAATGGAAAACATCGATAAAAGAACTGATGTTAAAATTGTCACACATTGGGAGAATATTGGTAAAAAGAAAGGTGCACGCGCTTTATTAGCAAAACCAAATGTTCACAGTAGGTCAATTTTTTCGGAAATCATGATTGCTATTCAGTTGAATAGGGTAAAAGTCGTCTATAATAAACCACTTTATTTGGGTTTCGTTGTTTTGGAACTTTTAAAATTACTCATGTACGAGTTCCATTATGAATATATGAAAATTAAATTTAGTAACAGATTGCTGCTTAATTACATGGACACAGATTCATTCATATATACAATAAATACAGACGATTTTTACTCTGATATCCTGCATGATTTATCTACATATTTTGATACTTCCGACTACAGCCCCTTAAATGTACACAACTTTCCGCTTGTTAATGCGAAAAAATTGGGTATGTTTAAGGATGAGAATAGTGGAAAGAAAATGCATCAATTTATCGGCTTACGTGCAAAAATGTACTCTTTTACAATTGTTGATGGTGCTTCTGTTCAGAAAGCAAAAGGGATCAAGAAATCTGTAACAAAAAGACTAACAATAGAAAACTACAAGACTTGTTTATTTGATAAGTGCTATATTTATAGGAATATGACTATTTTTAGGAATAAGCTTCATATAATTTATACCCAAAATTTAAATAAGAAATCTTTGAGCTTTTGAGCACTTTGGCCTGGGGTCATTATAATATTGAAGATCAACATCAATAAATGTATTGTAAAGAAAAAAAAGAATGATTGTTTCTTTTATTAAAAAAAAAAAGTTGTATCTTCTCTCTGCTTGGATACTCAAAATGAAGAGGTCATTAAAAAAAAATTGTGTTTCCAAACATTGTGTGCATCATTTAAAGAAGCAATGATGCTCTTCAAATAAAATTGTAATTGTATAATAAAGTTCATACACATTTAGTTAATGTTTAGTTTTGTTAATACATAAATAAAAATTTGTTCTGAAAAAAAATAATGCTTGTTATCATTTGTAAATTGGGTAGCTATGGAATAACAAATGACATGTTGCGGTTGAGGTCATAATAATATGATAACATTATTATTTTGTTTCACTATATATTTGAAATGATATAAATAGTACTCTGAGATAGAAGAAATAAATTCTGATGTTGATCTACAGGAACATGTAATCTAATTGTAGGTCAACATTAATAAGCCATATCTGTTGTAGTTAATTAATTTATTTGTGCTAAAGATGTCGTTGGAGGTCAAATTTGTGAGTCATCATTGATAAGCATAGCGGGAATTCATAGGTACGTTCTGGTGGTACATCCCAAAGTGTTGGATATTGATAAGCGACGATTTTGAACTTTATAATCAACACATTAGAACATTAGAAAAATGTAAAAAATACATCTGGTCTTTGCGGTTAGAGATAAGCCATATCTGTTGTGGTTAATTAATTTATTTGTGCTAAAGATGTTGTGTCCAATGGAATATGTGTTCTATAAATGATTGTATGTAAAAATGATTTGCGAAGGGCATGTGCATTGCGGTTAGAGATAAGCCATATCTGTTGTGGTCAATTAATTTGTGTAATTAGTTAATCATGTATGTACAGCATGAAAATAGATTGTATGTTAAAAAAAATGTAAAAAAATACGTCTGGTCTTTGCTGTTAGAGATAAGTCATATCTGTTGTGGTCAATTAATTTGTGTAATTAGTTAATCGTGTATGTACATCATGAAAATAGATTTTATGTTATAAAATGTAAAAAATACGTCTGGTCTTTGCTGTTAGAGATAAGCCATATCTGTTGTTGTCAATTAATTTGTGTAATTAGTTAATCATAAATGTACAGCATAGTATGCTTATTATTGCGAAGAGCATATAAGGTGATAGGTGACAGGTATTAGGTGACAGGTAATAAATAGGTAATAGGTGATAGGTGACAGGTTACAGGTAATAGGTGACAGGTGACAGGTAATAGGTGGTAGGTGACAGGGATTAGGTGACAGGTGACAGGTAATAGGTGGCAGGTGACAGGTAATAGGTGACAGGTGACAGGTAATGGGTGACAGGTAATAGGTTATAGGTGACAGGTAATAGGTGATAGGTGACAGGTAATAGGTGATAGGTGACAGGTGACAGTTGACAGATAATATTAAATAGATTTGATTGTATATAAAAAATGATTGCGAAAGGCATATAAATGGAATCGGATATATAAAGTCAACTGTTTATAGTATGACTATATATATACTTTCAGTCATAGTCACATACAGGCTGAATAATCATTTCCTATGTTCATTCTTCGAATTGAAGAAACATTTTAAGTGGAAATTATAATTCACACTCACTCTTGAGTTGTGAATGTACATATACTCCTTGTATAACTTGCAATATAAATGGAATCCTAAGATAAATTTAGTCATATGAGTCAGCCCAGTTGTGCTGACCTGTGACCTATGACCTGTGATAATTTCCAACTGATAACAAGCATTTTTTTCAGAACAAATTTTTATTTATGTATTAACTAAACTAAACATTAACTATTTTTTGTGTATGGCTATACGAAGTGAAGAATGCTCTCTTTTTGGATTTTCAAGTTTTTGTAAGTTAGTCATTTTGCTTCTCTACCATCCAGCCAAGTGGTAATGTATATTAATTGTTTCTTTGATAAAAAGCAAGAATTCAATGTGGACGTTTACAGGTAAGAAGTTTGCTATTTTTTCTTTTGTTTTTTGAATAATCTTATAATAATAATTTATAGTTCTATCACTATCTATCAAATATATATACCAACCTAACCTCTCCACACCCTTCTTTTCTTTAAAAAAAGATGTAGTCGATATACTACATACCGGATTCTGAATGGAGACTATTTAATATACTCGTAGTAACGAAGCAAGAACTCCGCTTACGCCGTGGAACCACTAGAATTGGAAGAGGATATCCAAATGCCATAGATCTAGATACTCCACTTGTGTCTCCTAATCAGTCGGCAATTCATATAGATCTTAACGAACAAAAATTACATCTAGCGGATTACCATTACTCACGAGCAACTTATATCAACGGAGAAATGCTAACCCCCCTGTGTCATAAAGGAACTGCATTTCGGGGACACAATAAGTTTCGGATATATATAAATTTTATCTTGATGATAAATAAATTCGTTTCAAAATTAGAGAGCAAGAGCTCTTTCTTTATTGATTGTCTTCTTAAAAATCTACCTTACATATTCGAAACACTACTATTTATACAATAAGGCGCGGTTTTCTGTTCGGTGTTCGTATCCTCTTTTGTTGGTGCATCTGTTGTTTTACTGCTTCCATGTGTTTGAAATATAAGATAAGATAATATCCATGTCCATCATCTTTCTTGGAAGGGCATCGTTATCTTTTGTTATTGCATCGGGTGTTTTACTGCTTCCATGTGTTTGAAAGATAAGATAAGGTAATATCCATGTCCATCATCTTTCTTGGAAGGCATCGTTATCTTTTGTTGGTGCATCGGGTGTTTTACTGCTTCCATGTGTTTGAAAGATAATACATCGTTATCTTTTGTTGTTTTAGAACAGTCGATCCCTGTTTAGGTGAGCTGCTGTCATAACCCCTCCCTCCTTAGAGTCTTCCTTCAGTTCGTTCATGACTGGAGGTAGATTTATTATAGTTTTATTTTGTCTTTTTATTTTGTACAATATTTTTATTACAATGATTAATAAAGTTGTCGAGAAACTAAAAATATACCGTGTTTCCTTTTTATTTTTTATTTCTATTATTTCTTTTAAGTTATCAATGGATTCATACTTTACTTCTCTTAAATATTCATTCAAAAAGTTATAGTTTAATACAGGTATTATTTTTTCTTCTTTGTAATACTTTCTATTATAAATTACATTGTTCATTGAAATTTTACAGTTCTCTGCTCTTATTAAGTAATTTCCTTCTAATATATAGTTTAAATTATTACAATTTTGTTGTATTTCGGTTTTTTCCAGATTCTTAATTATTAAATATTTTTCTTTTTCTATTATTACATTATACATTTCATTGGTTTGTTTGTTAATATATTTTCTATACAATCGTCTTTTAATATTTGTAATTTTTTTATTTCCTTTGTTACATGATATAATATTTTATTTAATTCTAAGAAGTTATTAGTTTGTAAATCTATAATTTTATTATTTATAGGAAAGTTTTGAATATATATTTTATTGAACTTTTGGTTGGAATATTGTGGAATTAATACAATTACTAAAATATTTTCTTTGTATGTTGCTAAATTGATTTTTAATTCTTTCAAATTTTCAAATGTGATATTATTCTCTTTAATTTCTTGGCTTGTAATTATGTTTTGTGTTAATATTCCTGTTCTGCTAGTCAGTATTACGTCTTCTATTTTTCCTAAAGTTTCTCTAATTTCTCTTATGTTGTTACTGAATTCTATTTCTATACGAAGATTATCAACATCATTATTTCTATTTTTTAATTTATTTATTGTTTCAATACCTTGGTTCATTAAATCACTTAAGGTTTTAAATTGATTATTAAAATGATCGTTTATCTTTATTTGTTTATTTAAGTTATCTATGGCATTATGATTATTTTCTTCTACGGTTTTAAGTTTGTTTTCTATTTCTTTTCTATCATCGTCATTCATTATCCCGAATATGAATTTTAAGATGGTACCTCCTAAATTTATTAATCCTCTTTTCAATATGTGATGTGGGATTAGGATATCAATTTTTTGCTCTAATTTAATTATTTCACTTAATTGTTTATAATGTTTTTCTGGCATTAATTTATATTGTGCTTTTAATTGTTCGATTAGTCCTTTATAATCGGTTAAGTTAATTAGATTTATCATGGTATTATACTTTTCTATAAGTTCTACCTTTCCATTTTCTATTATTAAAAATTCTTGTTTAATTTCGTTAATTTGTATTTCCTGCGGTTGTACTACCGTTATCTGCTTGTACAGAATTGTTATTAATATTATCACTACTGCTTTCATGTTGGATGGTTGTGAATTTTTTCTTCCTTCTGAATTGGTCTTTGTGCAAAACTTGTGTTCGTACGTGTAGTCTTATAGTAACTTTCTTGTCTTTTTGTTTTATAATGTTTATTTTTTTATGTTTTGTTTTTAATTTGTCAAATCGCTCGGGATTATTTATTTTAGTATAATTAGGGTTAATTTCTTTATCACTCCTATTTTTATTTAATTTCTTTAATATTTTTTCTTTATTACTTTCTATCCTTTCGCGCACTAATTTTGTATCTACTCTGTTTAGATGAATGTCTACTGGTTTTTCTTTGGTGGTCAAATGTATTGTTTGATTATAAATTTCTACTGCGCGTAGTACGTTGTCGACTAAATTGTCTGATCCTTCTAAAATTCTTAAATGCTCATTTAGCGTGCTGTGCACTCTTTCGATATCAGAGTTTCCTGTGTGTCTGTATGGAGTTGTGAAATGAATGTCTATCTCTTTCTCTCTAAAGTATTCTTTTACTGTATAAGTTTGAAATGAGGGATCGTTATCTAGTACAATATATTTTGGTTTGGTCATATAAGTAAAGATTTTTGTTATGGTATTTAATACATCTTTTTGGTTTTTTGTTTTAATTTTTTCTACACATACAAATTTGCTGAATTTGTCTATACATGTGAGATATTTTATTGAGTGGGGAAGTATCCATATATCCATGTGATAATGTTGGTGTGGACCTTCTGGCGTGATTGTTTTCTCGTATGGGAGTTTTATTGGGTTTCTTTCTATTTTAAGATTGCAACGTTCGCAATTGTTAATCACTTTTGTTATTAGTTCTTTCATATTTGGTGAGTAATATTTTCTTTTTATTTCTAAATAAGTTTTTTCAATTCCTGTATGATTATAACTTAAATGTATTTTATTTATTTCTTCTTCGGTTTCTGGAGTTTTAATGTCAACTAAATAGGCTTTTGTCCTAAGGAGTTTCTGATTATTATGGTGTAATTTCCAATAATCTTGGAATTCTAAAAATGATCTATCTTCTGTCATATGAATACAGTTTATTAGGTTCGTATCACATTCTTTTATTATGTATTCGTATGTTTCTTTGCCGAAGTTCTTCCTGCTTATCTTTATTCTTCTTTTTCCTGGGAATGGGAAAGTTATCTCTTCTATGTTATTTTCTCCTTTTTCTAATATTATTTGTCTTTTGAATGTGTTCAAGGGTTTCTCTGTGATTGATATTAGATTGGAACTATCTGAGATTACACTATGTCGTCTGGTGCTAACTAAATCTTTTTCTTTTTCTAATGCATTTATTGTATCTATCTTTATTCTTGAAAGTGCATCTGTAGTCAAAGTAAATTCTTTTGAGAAATTTGGGTGTTTGTTTATGAGTGTGTCTTGCATCGCGAGCTTTAGTTTCTCAAATGAGTCTTTATACTCTTTGTTTTCTATATTTATTTTGCTATCTTTCTTTAAACAAAGTGTCATAGGTTTTATAATTTTTGCATAGTCATTTATAAATTTGCGGTAATAACCTGTTAATCCTAAAAATGACTGTATTTCTTTAATAGTTGTGGGTATAGGGAATTTTTGTATTGTTTTTAATTTTTCTGGATTTGGTTTAATACCTTCTGAAGTTATTATATGTCCTAAAAATTCACTTTCTTTCTTCAAGAAATCGCATTTGTTAAGGGGTACTCTCAAATTTACGCATTGTAGTTTCTTTAATATTTTTTCGAGAGAAGAAAGGTGTTCTTCTAGTGATGTACTAAATATTATTATATCATCTAAATATACATAACATGTTTGTCCTACAAATTCTTTTAATACCTCGTTCATCATACGCTGAAATGTCGCCGGTGCGTTTTTGAGACCGAATGGCATTCTAGCGAATTCATAATGCCCTGATAAAGTAGAGAATGCAGTTTTCTCTCTATCCTCTGGTTCTACCTCTATCTGGTAAAATCCTTTTGTCAAATCTAAAGTAGTAAAATAATTTGCTCTTCCCATTTTATCTAGAATATCTTCTATTATTGGTATGGGGAATTTATCCTATTTGGTTACATTATTTAACTTTCTATAATCGATGACGATCCGCCATTCTTTTTCTCCTGTTTTATCTTCTTTTTTAGGTACTATCCATATAGGTGCATTATATGGACTAGTACTTTTTACTATTATTTTTTGTTGTAACAACTCATCTATCTGTTTATCTACTTCCTTTTTATGAACTTCTGGATACCTATAAATTCTGGTAAAAATTGGTTCGTCACTTGTTGTTACTATTTTATGTTTTACATGAGATGTGAAACTTAGATCATCTCCCTTGTGAAAAAATGTTTTTTCATTGTTTTTTAATAATTTTGTTAATTTTGTATGCTCTTCGGCATTTAAATGGTCTAACCTGTTATTTTCTAATTCGTCGAATATGGAACTTTGTGGTTCTATATTATTAAAGTAATTTACTTTTTTTTCTTATTCTTTTTCTTCGTCTATACTGAAGAATAAAGGGATTATTTCACTATTTAATTCTAAAGTTTTTGTTTTAAAATCAATCTTACTATTGTTAGGGATTAATATATTGTTTCCTATAATTCCATTGAAATTTGGATTGAAATCTAATATTTGGAATACACAATCTTCTACGACATTGTAAATAAATCTTTCTTTTGGTATTTTTATTTATTCATTTATTATAACTGGAGTTCCTACAGTTTTTATAGTTAAAGGTTTTTCTCTTTTTATGAAATAGTTTTGTGGGGCATTTTTTCAATTTATTAAACTATTCGTTGCTCCTGTGTCTATTAACATTCGAATAACTTGTTTGTTTTTTACTAATTTGATAAAGGGCAATCCGGTTCCGGGGGTTCTGAGGCTGGATACCGAAAATTCTAATTTCTGTTGTAATAATTGGGGTTGTAATTATTACCTTTGTAATTGGGATTCCTATAGTTATTATTGGGATTATTATTATGATAATGATTAACTGGTGGTCTGATAATTGCTGTATTTTTTGGTTGAGAATTATTTTGATAAGATTTTTGTGGTAAATAATTCTGTATTTTAGGTTGAGGTCTTTCTTCCCTTTTTTCTTCTATGAATCCTGCCTGAGTTAATTCGTATAATGCTGCCTGTAAGCTATCTGGTTTTAGTGAAAATAATACTGTTCTCATATGAATCGGTAATTTTTCTTTAAAAAGTATTTAATGCAGTTTGGTTGTTATGAGGTATCTCAAATGGTTTATTTTCTTGCACTGTTTTCTGATTTAATTCACATAACGTTCTCTGTATCTCATTATAAAATGTCAAAACATTGTTTCTGTAACTTATTTGTCTATGGTCGTCATATAATTGAAAGCTACTTTTGAATCCTCCAAAATTATTTACTAAAAATTCTTTTATCTCTATCCATTTATTTAGATGTGCGTGAATTTCTACGCATCTTTTTGCTTTGCCTATCAATTTTGATTTTAATATGTTTATACACATTAATTGTGATTGGTCGTCATATTTATTTAATGTTGGGATAATTCCTTCTACATTAGTTATGAACGTATATAGGTCTTCTCTTCTACCGTCAAACGTGCTTAGTTTCTCGATGTACTTTAGCGGGTCTAATGTCAATGTTAAAGCCATTTTAATTTTTTCTTTTTCAATAACTTTGTCAAAACTACTTTCCCTATTTTCACAATTATTTTTCTTAGAATTAATAAAATTATTCTTACAACTTTCTGGTGTCGGTGTGTTTCTGATGTTTCTCAATTGCTCGTTTTCTTCGTCCGTTGTGCTTCCTTCTTCGTCTGAATCGGGCTGTGGTAGTTTCTTCTTTTTGATTTTATTTAATAATTTGTTCATTTACTCGGCTCTAATTAGTTTTTCCTCTATGGAACTTCATAACATTAGTCATTTACGTTGACATTGGTTATTAAACTAATTTACTTTGTAGTTTTTCTTTATCTGTTTTAAAGAATTCTACTTGGTTTTGTTCTTTATTTTATTTAAAGATTTTATACTTAAACTCTGGGTTCACTAGAGTGTATATATTTTCATGAATTTAAACACTATGTTCGATAGGGTATTCACAATAAGAATAATTTAAACTTTATGGTCTATAAAGTGTTTCTTATTTAGATTTTCACTGAATTAAACTTTAAGTTCGTTAAAGTGTTCACGGAAGACTTTATTTTGTGCGTGACGATTTCCGTTCGAATCACTAGATAGCTATTTTATTTTTTATGTAGTATACTTGTACATTTTGCGATAGCTATCCTACCGACTGCGCCAATTTTATCTTGATGATAAATAAATTCGTTTCAAAATTAGAGAGCAAGAGCTCTTTCTTTATTGATTGTCTTCTTAAAAATCTACCTTACATATTCGAAACACTACTATTTATACAATAAGGCGCGGTTTTCTGTTCGATGTTCGTATCCTCTTTTGTTGGTGCATCTGTTGTTTTACTGCTTCCATGTGTTTGAAATATAAGATAAGATAATATCCATGTCCATCATCTTTCTTGGAAGGGCATCGTTATCTTTTGTTGGTGCATCGGGTGTTTTACTGCTTCCATGTGTTTGAAAGATAAGATAAGGTAATATCCATGTCCATCATCTTTCTTGGAAGGCATCGTTATCTTTTGTTGGTGCATCGGGTGTTTTACTGCTTCCATGTGTTTGAAAGATAATACATCGTTATCTTTTGTTGTTTTAGAACAGTCGATCCCTGTTTAGGTGAGCTGCTGTCATAACCTATATACAACGATCATGTGGGGTGCAGATATGAATTTTATAAAATTTTCAAACATATGCAGCAACTGTTGGAAAGATAAATATGGGGGGTTTCTTGTTATATGTAAAAGATGAACCTATTGATGGAGGCCGTTATAGGAAAAGATTTGATATTTTTTATTCATCAATAAAAAAACCGATCTGTTATAAGCAGGTAACAACAAGCTGTTGAAGAGATCAGCTATCGGTTGATAAGATCAGCTATCGATTGATCAGATCAGCTATCGGTTGATCAGATCTGTTAAGCTGATCAGTTGTTTATTAGCAAATAACAACGATCTGTTGATCAATTAACAATACTCCAACCACCTGCTTGTGCGATGTGGAAGAGACCTACAATTTAAAGCCGTATCCGAACGGCACATTTGTGAAGATTCTCATGTCAATTGATACTCTTGGATGCTTATCAGTCGTTTGCAAGATGTTGGATACAATACAATACAATTTTTCAAACATTTTCAAGCAACTTCAAGTGTGTTCAAGCGTTATCAAGTAACTTCAAGTTTTCAAGCATTTTCAAGTAACTCCAAGCATTTTCAAGTTCCATTCCGAATGGCAGATTATTGCCTCACACAGCAATGTTGTTGCTGTTGTAATTTCATACAATTCCCTTCATTTCACCTGCTTCCGATTGATATATTATTGCCTCACACAGCAATATTGTTGTTGTTGTAATTTCATGCAATTCCCTTCATTTCACCTGCTTCTGATTGACAGATTATTGCCTCACACAGCAATATTGTTGTTGTTGTAATTTCATTCAATTCCCTTCATTTCACCTGCTCTTATTCATAATATGTGTTATAATAAACAAATAGTTTTCTTTATTTAATTTTTATATACATTATTTGATGAACAATTAGATGATGATGATGAAGATGATGATGATGATGGATGATGATGATGATGATTCTTTAACATAGATGACATGTTTCCTGTAGATCAACATCAGAATTTATTTCTTCAATCTCAGTGTAGGTACTATTTATATCATTTCAAATATATAGTGAAACAATATAATATCATTATGACCTCAACCGCAACATGTCATTTGTTATTCCATGGTGATCTAATTTCCAAATGATAACAAGCATTATTTTTTTCAGAACAATTTTTTATTTATTTATTAACTATATGTATGTGATCTTTATTTAAATGTGTATAACCATATCTTACAATTTTATTTGAAGAACATCATTGCTTCTTTGAAAGACCCACACAATGTTTGAAAACACAACTTTTTAATGATCTCTTCATCTTGAGTATCCAACCAGAGAGAAGATACAACGTTTTTAATAAAAGAAACAATCATTCTTTTTTTCTTTACAATACATTTATTGATGTTGATCTTCAATCTTATAATGACCCCAGGCCAAAGTACTTATATTATTTTCACAAATATGTCTTTTAGTATCTTCAAAGCTCAAAGATTTCTTATTTAAATTTTGGGAATACATTTTATGAAGCTTATTCCTAAAAATAGTCATATTCCTATAAATAGAGCACTTATCAAATAAACAAGTCTTGTAGTTTTCTATTGTTAGTCTTTTTGTTACAGATTTCTTGATCCCTTTTGCTTTCTGAACAGAAGCACCATCAACAATTGTAAAAGAGTACATTTTTGCACGTAAGCCGATAAATTGATGCATTTTCTTTCCACTATTCTCATCCTTAAACATACCCAATTTTTTCGCATTAACAAGCGGAAAGTTGTGTACATTTAAGGGGCTGTAGTCGGAAGTATCAAAATATGTAGATAAATCATGCAGGATATCAGAGTAAAAATCGTCTGTATTTATTGTATATATGAATGAATCTGTGTCCATGTAATTAAGCAGCAATCTGTTACTAAATTTAATTTTCATATATTCATAATGGAACTCGTACATGAGTAATTTTGAAAGTTCCAAAACAACGAAACCCAAATAAAGTGGTTTATTATAGACGACTTTTACCCTATTCAACTGAATAGCAATCATGTTTTCCGAAAAAATTTACCTACTGTGAACATTTGGTTTTGCTAATAAAGCGCGTGCACCTTTCTTCTTACCAATATTCTCCCAATGTGTGACAATTTAACAATTTAAATTTAATTAAATTTAACAGTTCTTTTATCGATGTTTTCCATTGTCTTACCATAGACGCTATTGTTCATTAGCTTAAAAAAGTTTTTTTTCAAAAACATTAGCAGCTTTCATGCGATGGTGAGTATTCAATTCAATATACTTTTGAAGCCAATTCGATTGTTTGAATTGAATGATTCTGTGATTTTTTTTTTCAATATTAAAACGTGTTTTAAGGCTTGCTTCAAGTTTTCTATATGAATAACATATTCACTTTTAGCATAAAAACTGCTTACCAACTTTTTAGATTTGGTTCCAGGAGTACTAATATTTTCTGGGCAGAATGGTAAGTCATTGTGAGTATCGTGTAAGGTATTCGGATAATCCAAGTCTACCTCCAAAACGTAACCGATATCTTTACTTGTGAAAAACATGATATAATTTTCAGTAAACTGATCAATGTTAGATACCCATTGAAAACCACCAGAGGGAAGAGTTTGGTTCATCGCCCAACCGTAGATGTTATTTACATCCAAGTACATCAGATATGATGAAGGTATGTTTGGGTTATACGTACTCATAAATTTGTTGTTTGCCTCCGAATATCTATGACAACATTGCAATAAACCACCTCTTACACCTTTTTGGAAAAATTTATACATTTCTAAATTGGTTAATAGTTCCAACTCAATATCTGTAACTTTGAGCATAGCATCCCAAGATAAGCCTGGTGTTGTATAATAGTAGCAGGGATCTAATTTATAAATTTCTTGACAAATTTTTCGAAAATTTTCAAAGATATCGGCAAGCAAAACAACATCGCTCTGTAAATAAATTTTTAGGTATTCTCCCATACTTTTACAATTGAAAAATGTCCAAATATTTTGCGCAACTTCATATGCTTCATCGGAACATTCCTCATCAGTTAGTTTGTTGAAGAATGCAATCTTTTCCGGTAAAGATTTCTCTTCTAAACGCTCCCATGAACATAGATAATCATAAGGAAACACACCTTTCCTTTTGATTAAATCGAATTCTTGAGCACAATTGAAAAAAGAAGTTGTTAATTTAAAATCATCATTACCTAAATTTCGCGATAATGAATCAATACTTTCGTTCAGAAAGCGATAGGAATCAAGAAATCTCATTTCAATTTATTGTATTTTCTTCGATATAGAAATATACTTTTCCTTATTTAGGGCTATGACATTTATTTCTCCCTCCACTTCATTCAATGAGGAGAAAAATAAATGGATGTCATAGCCTGTTAGATTATGTAAAAAAATTGGAATGAATTTAGGAAGACTTGATCTTAAATTACATTGATTATGACTAGGCCCTCTATATTCCCCGGTAATATGACAATAATCTCTTACTCTATACTTACTCTACTCTTACTCTATTGTTTCCCACAATATATGCAGCACTCATCGTTCTCCTGACACCATTGTTGTTGTATTGTGAGTTCTTTCATCGGAACTGCATATTTATAATAATCAGCATACAGACGTTGAATATCTTCACTTAGATTAATAATAAATTGTCTCGTACAGTCTGGCCCTATAAAATAAAAATAAGATTATTAAAACATCAAAAGAAAAAAAATAGCAAACTTCTTACCTGTAAACGTTCTCATTGAATTCTTGCTTTTATCAAAGAAACAATTAATATAGTATGCAAATGCGCAAGGAACATGCTGTTGAGTTGTTGTTGTTGATGATATTGTTGGGTCAGGTAGACAAGTACTTACAGGAAGTAAAATACTTTCAAAGTCTGCATATATCACGAAAGGTACACTGACAGACTTTTTAACATTTGAAAACTTTATTGTGTTTGTCTCCTCCTTTGGCATATATGTAACCACATGAGTGCATTCTTTCTTATGTTTTTGCAAACTTTCCTCATTGTAATAATGCTGCAAACAACTATTACAAAAGTATAATTTTGTCTATTTCACCGCAAGTATCCTATCGCGTAGAAGCCGACTCAAACATTTGATCCATACATGGTGTGACGTTTTGTTATCGTTGCAATATAACAAGTTAATGTGCAATGGTTTCTCATTTTTCGTCAAATAGTATGGACCCTCAATACATTCTTTACTGTTGCCATCATCATTCGAGTACCCAAACACATTTACACTTATTTCATTTTGTGCTTCAAATTTGCATATCTGATAAATTTTCAAAGGGAAGACGAGATCTTTAAAATTTAACACCATATTTGCAGTCAGAATACAATCACTCGTTATATCTGGTATGTTATAAGAATATGGGAAATGAGGCTTCGTCATATTTGGATTTACAGCTGATATTATCGACCATTTGAAACAATATATGTCACTGTTCTTAACATTGATAACAGCCCTTTTCTTATTAATGAATTCTGGTAACTTAAAATGTCTTGACCCCATCAAACATTGGTATCTATTAATATTCAATTCCAAGGCTTTTATTTTAATCAGAGTCCATCCACTGTCTCGCTCCTGAAATTCTTCCAACTTTTCCCTTATAATCTCATCCATATCTTTTATTAGTTTTTCAATGTTGTCATATAAAAGAGCGGATTGCATACGAGTTACCATTGACTTTACATCAAACTCCATATCGTCTTCATTACCATTCTTAACGAATTCGGCGAATAATTCCAAATTGAATTTAACCGAATTATTCTCAACGATTTTCTCTTGTAAAAGATTATGTACAATCGCTCGCTTCCGAACAAAAAATGAATTCACATCCAAATCTTCTTCTTTTTCATTTATCACAGAATAGGAGACAATTCTTTCTTTGAACGATGACATTATTTTAAATACATTATCACCGTAGGCCACTTGCACTTTTGATTTGTGTGTATTGCTTCGCTGATGCTGTTTCCAGTTCCTTTTATTCACTTCAATGTTACACAAATTGCATAGAATATTTGATGATGATGATGATGCTGGCAACGCTGATGATATCGGTGGTGATGATGTTGATGTTGATACTGATGTTGATGTTGGTAGTGACGTCACTGTTTCCATTTCATTTGTTCGTCTCTCCTCATCCCAAACTCTACATTTTAACAAGTGCGCCTTCAATTTGAATTTTGTGGTAAACGTTTTACTACAAAACATACAATGATTCAATATCTTCTCATGTACCGTTCCCGTATGACGCTTCAAAGCATCTTTACGTGAAAATACTTTGTCACAAATACTGCACTTCATCTTTGTTTTTTTCTTCTTACACAGATTTATTGAAAATGAAAAATTCAACTATTTTGGTTTTTCAATAAAATTGTTTTATTTTTTTGTGGGTGTCAGTGGGCGGATTTTAAAAATTTTATATCCCGAGCAGTTTTAGGAGTCATAGATCATATATAAAAAAATTATTTCAGCTTTCTAGTTCAAAATTCGATTTTTTCCAAAATTTTGTTTTTTTGAGTTTGTGGGCGTGTCTGTGGGCGGATTTCAAAAATTCGTAAACTTGATTATTTCGGGACCCTAGAGAGTATATGATTAAAATTTCAGCTCTCTAGGCCCAGTTTAAAGGCCTAATTTTTGCCGACGGACGGACGGACAGACATGGCTAGATCGGCATTACTATCGATGCTGATCATAAATATAGTAACTTTTAGGGGTCTACGGGCAATATTAAGGTATGTTACAAACTATGCGTCAAAATTAATATACCCTTAGAATAGGGTATAAAAATGGTGACAGCAAAATTTAAGAAACAAACCTTTAAAACGCCATCTACCAACGTGAGGCCAAAATAAAAAACTCGCTGTTATGATAATACTATAAAGTGTAACGATTTTACCAACTGGTAGATAACCACAATAGTGATGATAATAATGAGCGATGAGATATTAATGAACGTCCAACTGTTCAAGAAGAAGCCACAGACTCGAGGCAAACCAACGAGTTTTCATTCGTGAAATGCAGTCTATTAGAGATACCTTAGTTCGAAGATTGGACAATTTGAATTTAAATACTCCCAATGTGAATCCTACGAGACCTTCGAACGCTCGTTCCGACTTCGAACATATTTTAAATAACACTTCGTTTTCGACCTAACGCACAGTGTGACGAATCGCTGATTTAGCGGAATTAAATTAAGATTAAATTTTTTGTTTTTTTTTTTAATTGAAATTGTTCACTGAATAGAATATAACAACCCAGACCCAAGAGCTTCTAAGATGATATGAAACTTTTTGATAATTTCTTTATCTATCACTGTAATTTAGACAGTCTTTTCCTCATCTCTAAAAAATCGTCTAGCCTTGTTCCCGTCATTAGGATTGCCAGACTGTTGAGTTGGCATATCTACCAATAATCCTGTTTCTCTTGTAAATTTTTCTTGGATTAGTTATTTTCTGGCTTTGACTTTTTCTTTACTGCCTTGGTCTTTTACCTGCCGCAACTTGACATCTAATCTATAAGCTTTTTTTCGGTCTTCATACTCTAGATGAAGAAGGTATTTCATCTAAGATATGTTGAGGTAATGTTAGATTTTCATTTAGCCACAGAGAATTTGAATTTTCGAAGCGCTCTCTATGCCGACCACTTTTGGCCCATGTCTCGTCAAATCTTAAACATAAAGTTTTAAAGGTTAATTTGATTGACTTTGTTGCAGCCTCAGAAAATACTATATGGCTAAAGTAACCCACAACAAAAGCAGAACCAGCATCTAAGCGCTTAATTTTAAATTAAGAAATCCAAACATAAAAAATTTGCTTTTTCGTGATTTCCATGGGCATCCTAAAAAACGAAAAATTTTGTTGAAACACATTTTAGCAGTGCATATGCAAGGCTTTAGAACAAACACGGTCTCCAACTTGGACAACACTGAACAACTAGGTATACTTTTCGTTTTATGAATACAAAAAACACATATAGTATTCTCACTTCGTGTATACGACGATACGCCACCATACGACGTAAGGCCAAAACAAATTATATTAGTTTATGCACATTATGTGGGTTTATTTTTGTTTTCCTCCAATCCCCTGAATGGGAATATGAGAATGAAGATCATTCAGGTAGCGACTACCGATGCCGATGATGGCTGATGTTTGACGTAGCGGACATTCTCATCGGGTAGATTTATCGTATTTTATTTTATTTGTTGGCTCTGATGGAAGTATCAGCCGAATATTTTTATTTGGTTTTGCGCAAATAGCAGATTTTTTGTTCTCCTTCATGCTCGTGAAGAGGTATATGAGAAGGATGATGACACAGGTAGCGTTGGTGGTTGACTGTAGGTCGGAAAGGTGAAGGAATTATTATCGGGTAGACTTATGCCATATTATTTGTTTGCTCTGATGGAAGTTTGGGGTAGGTTATGTTTTCTGGGTATTTAATACAATTGGTATGTGTGTGTATGCTCGTTGAAGGAGAGTCGCGGTGAGGATTCTCAAAAGATTTTCTTTCTAATTCATATTTGCAAGTGAAAAATGGATATTCATATTTAAAGGCAGGGGCGATGGTGGGTAAAGAAAGGCGGGAGAATTGTCATCGAGTAGATTGATGGTATATTATTTGTTGCTTCGATGAAAGTTTGGGGTAGGTTATGGCATATTGCAATTAGACCAACACAGTCACCCGTAACATGTTTCTTTGTATTCAATAAAATTGGTGTCTGTGTTCACATCGGTGAAGGAGATTCGCATTTCAGCACTGACGATTCCCAAATTATTTAAAAACCATATTTGCATGTGAAAAAATATTAATTGAGGCAGAGATAAAAAAAGATAAGACGAGTTATAGTGTATTCCCAGCTACATTGCGAACGATCCTTAAGGGTTTCCATTTTAAAAAGAAAATCGTGGATATTTTGGGACACGTCAAATGCAATTTGCCACTTTTCAATTTTACAAACTGAACTTAATGAAGAAGTTTGTTGACTTATTGGTGGTGCTTGTCTGCGTTGGGTCGAAAACGAAGCGTTTTTTAAAAAATGTTTGAAGACAGAACGAGCGTTCGAAGGTCTCGTAGGATTCACATTGGGAGTATATTGGCCTGGATTCCATTGCTGCTGAACGGCGAGTTATATTTCTAAAAGTGGACGAATTTCTCAAATTACTTGATCTTCCTCTAGATAGAACGTGTATTTGGAACTCTATTATCCATAATATGAAATTTCGGACTTTTAACCCTATTCCTGCCACGCTGTGACTGTAAGTCACTATTTTATTTTAAACTAATATCTATAAATTTTTTTTTTAATTTTTTAACGCAAAATCAGTGTACTGTATTTTATTATTGGTCACAACGTTACTGTTATATACAATTTTTGTTTTTTTATGTTTCGATATTATTAAGTATTACATAAAATATTTAAAAATAACATAAACTGCTACGTAGTGACTCTAAGACACTTCAACGACTTTAAATTTATAGTTCGTTTACAGCTAAATAAATGGAACTGTATATTGTTTATTCATGTAAGAACTTGATCTCTTGCAAAATAGAATATTTACTGTAAGAAGAACGTGAAGGTCGTGAAAGTGGTAACAAAACTGCTGAATTATTTATAGGACAAGATGGTACTTCAATACCACCAAACTAGCAAGGCCGACCTTCAGCTCGTAAAATCATCCGAGGCAAAGCAAATGAAGTTGTGTTACTCCCTTTAAAACACATTGATCATCCTGTGGATGCATTTACGCTGTTTTTTACTGACGTGGTACAACTTATTGTAAAATACACTAACTTAGACGGAATGAACACAGTAAGCAACAAATGGAAGATGACCGATATGGTGGAAATTCGAGCTTTCATAGGAATATTGATCGATGCTGGATTACGCAGGCAAGGTGGCACGTCCTACGAAGAATTTTGGAATCGGAAGTCCAATTTACTGTTACTGCTGCCCTTATGTAAAGGACGATCTTCTAAACAATACTGTGGTATTTGTCGGAACCCGTGTGTAATGAGCATTCACAGAAAACTTTTGTTTGCCTTACATGTCAAAATAAATAGTTAAATAAGTTAAATAATAGATCCCTAAATTATTTGTATTTAATTTCCTTTTTTCCAATAAAATAAATGAATTCTCTATGTATTTTATATTAGTGTCTCCAACTCACTCCCTGGCAGCTAACGTTAGTCAAATGACATGGCAGTAATAGGGTTAAATAAAACTTCAAAAGTTTTTAACTTTCAATATCTTTTAATAAATCTATATTAAAAAAGAATTAATACATGAATAATTTGGGGTCAGCGCGGTCGGTGCTAAATTTGATATTAGATTAGATATTAAATTTGATAAGATTAAATACATATGCTAAAGACCAAGTTATCAATCTTGGTAAACAGACGGACTGTGCAAATCAATGCACACAATACGAACAAGACTGTATATAATTGGCAACTATAGGTAACATAGGAGCAACATAGTCCAGTGTAAGAACTACCAGACAATGGACTATACTATAAAAGAACTAGAATTTATATATTATAAAAATCTTCATATGCACAACTTGTCCTTTCACGAATAAAATTAGACCAATATGAATACACAAAACAGTTCAACTCTTTCTGATATTCAATAGTCGCAACGCGGATTACAATTAAAACTATGAATATACCGGGAATATACTAATGAAAGCCATACTCAACTTGAACCGCCAAGAGACACAATACAACACTCTTCAATTGCTGCAGCTTAGCTCTAGAGTTAGCCAGCATAATCTTTGTAGTGACGTTCTTATATCTAATGTTAGAAAATGTTTGATGCAGAAGAGAAACAATTAAGCAGCCTCCATTAAGCAAAAAATAGCAACAAGTGACCTTCCTCAATGCTTCATTGATCGCGTCATCGCAATCCGTCCTCGACGAACTATAAAAATCGTCGTAATGCCATCCGGATCCAGCGTATGTGTGGCAACATCGCGGTGAAGGATAGAACCCCGGACCAAATCGCGAAACTGGCATGGGCCCAACAAATCCTCAGTAAAACCAGCGGGGATTTGTCGACAAAACGCCAGAGATCAGTGGAAGGGACCATTTCGGTTCCCAAGAGACAGAGGGTGCACAACACCGGCAACCCTCCCACTACCGTATCTCACGGGCCTTTTAGCGAGGTCCTTAAGGATAAAATTGTGGTCGCGGTTATAGACCGTAGTCACATAGACGGCACTATCTCCCACGAAAGATGGGATGATGTACTATCTGCGCTCTCGGGCAATTACTCCTCATTCGTGAGAGAAAACCCGGGACCACCACCGCTAATCCATGAAGGCGGGTGGCATCAAGGCCACATTAAGCTGGTCGCATGTAGTGACCAAAGATCGGCTGACCTCTACAAGCTTGCGATTAGTAGGCTTGGAGAGGTGTGGCCCGGCGCAAGGCTCGAGGTCGTTGCTAGGGAGGACATCCCCTGCCGGCCAAGATTGCGCATATGGATCCCCCAAATCCATCCACTCCAGAGGGCGTCTTAGAAATTCTAAGATTAAGCAACCCCTCTCTACCGACCCATAACTGGAAGGTGGCGAAACTGGAGGAGCAAAAGGGCTCCCACAGATGTGCGGTAGTCATCATCAATCAGGAAACCCTGGCTCCTCTGGCAAAAACAGATGGCCTCATACGATTTGGCTGGATCGAGGTCAAAATGAGGGTGTACAAGAAGGACGAACTCGAGGCGGGAAAACTTCCTCCTCATTCTCCTCACCCTGAACTCTCGAACGATGAGCCATATACCTCGTTCCCTTCGCTGGAGGACGATGAATCCGCCGATCATGCGGCAACTGCAAAATCGTCACTCTCCGTAAGCGATATCCAATCGGATATGGAAACTGACGATTTCCTGGACAGGGTTCTTCTGAGTGAAGGTGAACTTCTCAGTTCGTCTTCGGAATTGGAAGGCCTAAATAACACTGTGGTGGAGGTGCCTCCGGATTGTAGCGACAATGCTGCAGTTAATCCAGATTAACCTCCAACACTCTATCAAGGCTTCGGCCGCTCTTGTTCTTCGCCTTTCTAAAGGCGGGGAAGATGTCGTCTTGATCCAAGAACCATGGATTGTACACAACCTGGTTCAAGGACTCAAGACTCCTGGATATTACTCACTGTATGTGACCGACAAAGGTAAACCAAGATCGTGCATACTAGTGAAAAGAAACCTTAATGCTTACTTACTCCCTAATTTCAGCGATCGGGATATAACTGCTGCGAAACTGGAGACTGCAGGCAGATCACTCTGGTTGGCATCGGCATATCTCGCCCACGACCACGTGGGACCTCTCCCTGGTGATAACCTGGAGAGACTGATCGAAGAAGCAAGGAGGCAGAAGGCTGAACTCATAATCGGTTGTGATGCTAACGCACATCACACCGTATGGGGCAGCTCGGATATCAACAACAGGGGTGAGTCACTTTTTGATTATATCTTAAGCACCAACCTCATTGTATGTAACATAGGTAATGAACCCACTTTCATTACCAAAAATCGACAAGAAGTCCTTGACATTACTCTTGTCTCCGATACCATCAACGACATGATAACGGATTGGAAGGTCTCGGCTGAACACTCCTTCTCTGATCACCGTTATCTTCAATTCAATCTCAATGTTGATCCTCCCTGCCAACCTATTTTCCGCAATCCTCGGAAAACCAATTGGCAAAAATGCAGAGAAACTCTTCGCGGACTAGTTACCTCTGAACTTTTAAGTCCACCCTGTAACTTTTCGGAGCTTGACGGCAAGGTCAACGAGCTCACCTCGGCTCTCAATAAAGCGATGTCCGCTTCCTGTCCCCTCATACGACTTATGGGGAAGAGAAAGCCACAATGGTGGAACCAGGAATTGGGACCACTCAGAAATAATTGCAGGAAACTCTTCAATCGCGCTAAAAGCTCGAGATCACTTACTGACTGGGACTCCTATAAGGAAGCTCTCAAATTATACAAAAAAGAGCTAAGGAAAGCCAAAAGATCGTCCTGGAGACTCTTCTGTGGCAAAATAGAAGAAGTTTCTGAGGCATCAAGGCTAAGAAAAATCCTAGCTTCAAATCCAACCATGCCCAGCTGTCTAAAGAAAGCTGATGGATCCTGGACGATATCTAGCGAGGAATCGCTCAATCTGCTACTTGATACTCACTTCCCAGGTAGCTCCATCATTACCGGGTACACTGATCTGAATAGATCACTGGCACAGGTGACTAATTCTCAAGGTCTGATTACAAGGGACAAGCTGCTTTGGGCACTAAATAGCTTCAAGCCCTTCAAGTCTGCAGGACCAGACGGGATAATACCTGCCGAATTACAAATGTCTTCAGATATCATCACACCAGTATTGGAGATGATTCTGAACAGCTGCTTAAAAATGGCTTATATTCGTCAGGCCAGGAGGTCTGTCAGTAGAGGCACGCCGCAAGGCGGGGTCCTTTCCCCCCTTCTCTGGAATTTGGTGGTGAATGAGCTACTGATATACCTGGAAGGGGTGGGCTGCGGGGTGATTGCATATGCGGATGTCATTGCTATAGCCGTCTCCGGGAAGTACCTCAATACTATAAAAGAACTCATGCAAAACGCTCTTAACAAGCTAAAGAAATGGGCTAATCGCTGTGGCTTGGGTATCAACCCCCACAAAACAGAATTAATCCTCTTCTCCAGGAAACACAAGATTCCGCATATCGACCCACCCTCTATTGGTGGTATAAGATTAGTATTTTCTGACGAAGCTAAGTTCTTGGGTCTTATCTTCGATAGGAAGTTAAGCTGAAAACCCAACATACAAGAAAGGGTAAAAAAAGCCATTGGCAACAAGTGGGGTCTAACACCCCGCATAACGCATTGGCTATATGTATCGGTAGTAAGACCGATTCTCACATATGGGGTTGCTGTCTGGTGGACTGCCCTAAGTAAAGCTATAAACTGTGCTAAGCTTGGCAAAGTCCAACGCACAGCAGGTTTGTGCATAAGCGGAGCACTCCGTACCACCCCCTCTGCAGCACTAGATATCCTGCTACATCTGTTACCTCTCGACATTTTTAGTAGGCAAACAGCAGCCTGTTCTGCTGTCCGCCTTAAGGCTACCTCGCAGTGGGTCAACAATAACATTGGCCACACCACCATTCTGGACTCATTTGAGTCTTTACCAGGAAACATAGATTACACCATACCCCAATTACAGTTAGGAAAGTACTTTCAAGTCACTATTCCTTCCAGATCATTCTGGGAGGACGCTGAATTTGAGGAAGATAAAGCGATCCACTTCTACACCGATGGATCAAAAACTAGTGACGGGGTTGCTGGCGGCGTTTTCTCCGAAAGGCTAAATCTGAGTCTCTCTTTCCGTCTTCCTAATCACTGTAGCGTATTCCAGGCGGAGATTATGGCGACAAAAGAAGCCCTGACCTGGCTGAAGAGAAATGTGATATCCACAAAGGATATCCGTATCTTCTCGGACAGTCAGGCCGCGATCAAGTCCGTGGATTCAGTATCTTCAAATTCCATTGCAGCCCTCGACTGCCGTTCATCTCTTATGGAGATGGCGGAGCAGTTTAACATTCACCTCTGTTGGGTGCCGGGGCATAGAGATATTCCAGGAAACTGCAGGGCTGATGAACTCGCCAAAAAGGGAACCAAACTCCCCCTTTTACCTGAAAAGGGTTCTCTGGGTATCCCAATCGCTACCTGCAAACTTTTATTCAAGCTATCTGCAATCGAGAGAACAAACCTTAGGTGGACAAGTAGTAATACATATCTAGCGACTAAGCACATCTGGCCAAAGCTGTACCTGCGACGCTCTAAGAGTCTGATCTCACTAAACCGACTGCATATTAGCTCCACTATAGGTGCCATTACAGGGCACTCTCTGATAGGCAAGTACGCATCGAGGCTTGGCGTTTATTCAAACGATTTCTGTAGAAGTTGCTTGGACGAGGAGGAGGAGGAGACTATACTTCACCTTCTCTGCACATATCCAGCTCTCTCCCATAATAGAAATCTTTATCTGGGAGATTTCTTGCTTAACAATCTTAACGACTTGGCTAACGCTGACGTTAGAAGTCTATCGCGCTTCATAAGAAGCTCCAAATGGTTTAACTAGTAGTGGGGAATCCCCTCGATCCGTGTGGCATCACAATGGACCTAATCCTGGTCTAAGTGTGTCGGCCTTCTGCTGACAGCCACTTTAACCTAACCTAACCTTATATACAAAGGTGGAATCCCAGCTCATCGATTGTGGATGGATTGATGAGGTATTTGGGCTGGTGGCGACCGGGGAAAATCTACAATGTGGGAAAATGAGAAATGTGAAGTACCGTATGGCTCGGGCACTGTACAACGGAGAATGATATGCGACGTCAGCGGTTCGGCCTGTGTGTTTATAA
This sequence comes from Portevinia maculata, assembly GCA_949715645.1. NCBI lineage: Eukaryota > Metazoa > Arthropoda > Insecta > Diptera > Syrphidae > Portevinia > Portevinia maculata. The sequence goes on from OX454528.1 coordinate 39,431,989, forward strand.
TAATGAAGAGTGGATGGAAATCCACTCCCAACAAAGCAAAATTTGAAATGTATAATATGAGAAGAAACTAAAAGGAACATAGATCTTACTCTAAACATCCTGCCCGGTCGAACCGTTCGGTTCGAAAGATGTCTCCAGGAGGCGGGACAGCTTCTGGATAGGACGCCGGCAATCACCACCAGCTGTCCTCAGGGTGACGTTGCGCGAGTCCGTCTCGGCCCGGATACAGTGCGATGACTCTGTCCAAACGCCAGTGGGTGGGTGCCAGGTCCTCGTGTCGGATGAGGACTATGTCCTCCAATTGGATGTTGGGCTCCGGTCGTGCCCACTTGCTGCGGGTCTGGAGGGGGGCCAGGTATTCCTCGCTTCACCGCTGCCAGAATTCGTGATGGATCTTTCGGATCCATTGGTACTGCTTGAGGCGGTTGCTCGGCACGTTGCCGAGTGGTGGCTCGGGCACTGCAGTGAGTGGGCACCGATAAGGAAGTCGCCTGGAGTAAGCGCGAGCTTGTCCTCTGGATCGTCATGGAGTGGAACCCATGGCCTCGAATTGAGGCATGCTTCAATGCGCGTGGCCAACGTGTAGAGCTGGCGGTACCAGAGGGCCTGGGTCCAACGAGGCGAACGAGGTGATTCTTCGCTGACTTAACCGCGGCCTCCCACAATCCACCTTGGTGAGGAGCACCGGGCGTAATAAAGTGTCATCGGTTGCCGGCATGGGCCAACGTCTGCTGTGTGTAGTGTGCCTGGAACACAGCGAGATCTTCCTTCAAGAGGCGATTTGCTCCAACAAATGCCGTCCCATTGTCGCTATAGAGGTCGGGGCAAGGTCCCCGTCTACTGGCGAAGCGAGTAAAGGCGTCCAAGAATGCCTGTGAGGTGAGGTCTTCAATAACCTCCAAGTGCACAGCCTTCGTGGCCATGCAGATGAAAATTGCCAAGTAGCCTTTGACGGTGGTGCGCTTGGTCCCCACGCCCAGGGTAAATGGGCCGCAATAGTCGACGCCAGAAGCCAAGAAGGGTCGAGCTGCGTTGACCCGCTGCACAGTGAGTACCCGCCCATACAAAGCGCGGTCAAAAATATAATACATGTTTTTTTTTTATTAAACTCTTTTTTATTATTATTTGTATTTGTTTTAACTTACAAAATGAAAAAGAAAATGTAAACATACCTATTCATTGAAAAAAAAAATATTTGGAAAACTAGATTTTTAGCAATTCTAATGCATTTTTTGATAAAAACGATTTTTTTTAGTAGGCAATTTTCTTAAATTTGAGATAAGAGGGTCGGAACTTAAAAGAAGTCTATTTAAAAGGTCCTTATTAGTAACGATCCGAGACATTTTTTTGTGTGATTCAGTCGGTAATTTTTGATGTCCTTATTTCTGGACTCTGCGGCTTCCTCACTTAACTCGCCTATAGAAAATAATTCCATGATGCTCAATCACCGATGCACCATCCAACAACACTTTGTGAACTGAAGCAGGTAAATAGTACCATGGATATATTTCAATTATCTGTTCAGCTGTATCTAAGGCGAAAACTCTGAACTTATCTGCATCGATATTATAATCTGAATTTAAAGCCTGTAAAGTACTTGCACATCTGTCAATCAATGTTTTGTTGTTTCCAGTTATTTGAGCTGAAATTTTGGAATTGCAAACAATTTTCCTGGCTGTATTCCCATCATTTGAGGAACCACTTCCTCCCGGTTTCGGTCTGTCCACAATCAATACTAGTTTTGCTCGGAACTCAGCTTGGACTATTTTCTTTTTTTTCCGAATTCTGTTTTGTCATCACCTCTAACCTGCCATTTTTTAATATTGTATTAAATATGAAGAAAAAACTAGTTTTGCTCTGAACTCAGCTTGGACTATTTTCTTTTTTTTCCGAATTCTGTTTTGTCATCACCTCTAACCTGCCATTTTTTAATATTGTAGGAAATATGAAGAAAAAACTCGAAGAATCTAATCCGAGCATGAAGCGGGGACAAACCAAAACATAAACTGTTCTCATTGACATCTTTGGAAGGTATAATTCAATGTCGGTCATTTCCTTTGGTGTCGCTTCGCATATGTAACATTTTAAAGATGTTGTTTCGTTAAGTGCGTTGCACACTTTTCAATCAACCATAGTTAAACGTAAATTGTTAGTGACTGTCCATTCTTTATCATTATTGATAGTTATAGTTAAAGGCTGCAAGGCACTGTTTTTTTCAGTATAATATTGTTCTTCAAAAACAGATATAGCAATAGTTTCTTTTTTAAATTGAAATCTAATTGGGCGACAGTATCGTTTTGAGGCTGGTCGAGGGTTTTTCCAAACAACAACATCATTATTATTGTCATTTTTTTAATTTAAGCTGAAATGGCAAGTAAGATGTAACAAATAAATCGCTGTCTTTATCATTAGGATCATGAAAGCTTTGTTTGTATTCGCTTTGGCCCGTACTTCCATCAAATCCCCATTTTCCTTCTAACTGTAGACTTTTATATGAGTCCTTGTTGAGAGTGTCAAGAACGTCTTTCTGCGAAGTAAGAATTCTTGTTGCCGTGTGGTTAAGTAAAGCCTGTAAGTCTACTTCGGCACCAGTCTCGGTGACACTAATTTTGTCGGCTTCTGGATAGCAGTTATCTTTTTCCATCTTTATAATTTTGTAGCTAGGCAGTGCATTTTTTTTATTCTTGGTGTTGACAAAAATCTGAATAAGTAAGTACTGGTTCTTTGTAAGCTTTGCTTCCACAAAAAGCGACAGTACTTCACAAGGCGTTACACTACTCATGGCATTTTCTTCTCGCAAATCCGAATTACATGACGTTTCACGCAAAGCTGTGGCAATTGATTCGTCGGATCTCGAGATTTCAGCAACACGTCTTCGTTAGTCCGCGCAGAACATTCTTGAAAACTTTTTCTAGGACGACCTCATTGTTGTTATGTACTTGGATTATTTTCGTCAGGATAACTTAAAAAGACAGTCTTAGATTTGTCAAGCCAAGAGGAATGATTTTTCATAATTAAATTTTTTCTGGCTTTATTTTTCTTCCAAAATTATGATAACTTCTTGCATACGAAATAAATTCGGTCATTCTCAACACCTTGATAAGGCCAACTGCATTTGATATTCTCCAGGATTTGGGCGGCTTGCGTTGCCATGTTCCATTATTTCCTCGACTTTGAAGCCATTTATCAAATAAAAAATTGCGTTTAATTACGCATTGATAACCAGCACCTACCAAAGATAAAACGATAAGTCAAAACATGATTTTTTTTTTACCAAAAATTAACGAAATATGGTTCATAACTCGAAAAGGGGAAAAAAGGAAAAAAAAACCACGTCGTTATTTGAAAAGGTAGAACAATATTCTTCATTTTAGTACTTCAGGCAAATCAACTAAATCTTTAATTTACTGTAAACTAAGCTAAAAATAATGTTACAAGTCCTTCGCGCAGGGGCCTATTAAATTGACGCTTTAAGTTATGAAACAATAAAATTTAAGTTTTTATAAAGTACTCACGTTCTTGTTTAATATCCATAACAATTAAATATTGCTCACACTCTCTTAGCACAAGTTATCACTATCACAAGTTCTCTATTAAAATACTGCACCGATAAGCGAGCCGTATGTTTTAATATAATGTTAACTTTGAATGGCTATAAAGGAATGACCAAAAATAATGCGTCAACATTTTTTTTGGTTTTGGTTTAGCGTTAGTTTGAAGAACCTTATTGACACTTTGAATTCCTGATTAATGACTTTTTTTTTTAATTTTGGCCTATGGAGGTACCCACTATGCGCTGGCTGGGCCATCTGTTGCCGGATGAGTATGCCTCGATGTCGTCGGCAGATGACACACTTGTGCAAGTAGGTACGCACCGCTTGTCTTGCGTGTAATATCCAGTACTTGTGGCGCAGTGTCTGCAGCATGAGCTGGACTCCTCCATGCATCGTTGTGATATGGACATGTCGAATGAGGAGCCATACCAAGGCAACGGTCTTCGGGAGCACGATAGGGTAGCGCTGTTCGTGCGGAAGAGATGAATTCGTGAGTCGACCACCGACTCGTAGGATTCCACGATCGTCCAGATATGGATTCAGTGATAGCAGGTGCCTGGAGCTGGCCAAGACGGCTCCATGTTGTAGTTGCTGGATCTCCTGAGAGAACGTGGTTGCTGTTCTCGGAGAATTCAACGTTCCAAATCATTGTCGAGCTCATTCGCTCCGACAATTGGTTGCGCTCGTAGATGGCGATGCATTCGGCACCAGCGGCACATGTAGGCGACTGTCTGTAGAATACGGTATAATGAGCTGAACCGCTCAGTCAGCAGGATGGTAGCACCATCGCGGAGCCGTGTGGTTAGAGTGGAGGCACTAGTCACCCCTGTGCTGACCATTGCTCGGAGCTCCTGCTCGACTTGGGCGCTATCATCGTGTTCCAGCTGCTCTGCCCGGCTGAGAGGAAGCGATGCGGTCGTCAGCCAGTCGGGACCCTGACACCATAAGTGATGCTGGAGGAGCTCGTTAGCACCATGACTTCTGCTTGCGCAGTCCGCTGGATTCTGTGCCGACCGCACGTGTTGCCAATGCGCTGGTGATGTCTTGAATTTGTAGCACTCGATTAGCGACGTATGGATATGGTTTGAGTATCGAGGGCTCTTTGCGCAACCAGCACCAGACAATGCTCGAATCGGACCAGAGATAGTAGGGTGCAGTCCGCAACCCCAATGCACTGCGGACTTTCTCAAACGTGGCCGCCAGTAGATTTGCGGCACATAGCTCCAAGCGAGGGATGGTAACGCCTTTGAGTCGGGCCGTCAGTAGTGAGGCGTGGACCTGGTCGTGGGCGTCGATGGTCATCGCGTAGATAACGGCGGCGTATGCCTTGATGCTAGCATCGCAGAAGCCGTGAATTGTGGTTCTCTCACGGCTGTCCATTCCCAGCCACCGTGGGATTTTGATGGTTGATGATTTGGTCCATGCATCGCACAGCTCGGCCGGGAGAGGAGCATCCCAAGTGATGCCCGCTGACCAGAGCGTCTGGATAAACACCTTTCCGACTATGACGACTGGGGCCAGTAGACCAGTCGGATCAAATAAACCCGCCACCTCGCTAAGGACACGTCGCTTGGTGGGAGGAGGCGGCCGCGTGTCTAGGTTCACACGGAAGAACAGCTCGTCCGCTGCTGGATCCCATCGCAGGCCAAGCACCGTGGCGGTAGGGGACTCAATGATAACTTCTGTGGAAAGAGAAGAAGGACATATCTCATTAGTGATTAAAGCAATTACCTGCGCACTGTTTGAGTTCCATTTGCGCAACTTCAAATGTCCGCTCTGCAAGACTGTGTCCAGGTCATTGGCCAGACCGACCGCCTCGGGAACCGTATCGCAACTCGTCAACAGGTCATCCACATAAAAGGACTTCTCGATGATCTCGGTCGCCGCTCGGGCACGCTCCGCTTGTAGGATTGTCATCGCATTGTCACGGGCACATTGCACCATTGATCGCACCGAAGTGTATGGGCTGGATGCCATAGAATAGGTAACCGTTGTTAAGCGGAAGACGGCAAGTTCGTCTGCCGGTGATTCTCACCAGAGAATCCGTTCAAAGTCTCGATGTTCAGGCGCCACCAACACCTGGCGAAACATCTTCTCAATGTCAGCAGTAAGCGCAACGCTGTAGCGCCGGAAGCGAAAGATCACATTGATTAGTGACTCCTGGATGTTGGCCCCACCAGCTGGATGTCGTTTAGCGAGACAGTTTAGCCAGTAGTCGTCCGCGCTGAGGCATTGAACACCACGCGGAACTTGGTGGTGACCGCGTGATGTGGAATGTAGTAGCTGTTGGGGAGGTCGCCATGTTGACCTACCCGCTCCATGTGGCCAAGTTCTGGGTACTCGCGCATGAAGGCGATGTACTTATTCCGTAGCTCCGGATTGTTGGTCAAGCGCCGTTCCAGGCTATAAAATTGGCTCAGGGCATTGCTATACGAAGCCCCTAGCCGTGGCGCATCATGCCGGAAGGGGTTGTGTACGATGTACCTCCAATCCGCCATACGGGAGTGCGGGGACAAGTAGTGATGACTACATTCGTCTTCTCTGATCTCATCGACCGGAACTTCTTGTAGCTTCCAGAACTTCTGGATCAATTGGTCAAGCGTAAACTCCAGGGATGGCTCCGCTGTTGCCTGGCTCCGCAGAGCGCGCACTGGCAGCAAACCTCGTGATGTAGGCGCCGGACCAAATACAACCCAGCCAAGTCGGGTGCGCTGCTGCTGAAATGCCTTCAGAGTGATCTTGAGTGATCGAGTGGACCGTAGTGACAACGTCACATGGCCTGAGGACCTTGCACTGCTACTTGGAGTCGTGACCTGCGAAGTTGAAGACGATTAGCAAATGAAGTTGTAACTAAACTTACCTGTGATCCAGGATCACACAAAATACGATCAAGCTGGCGCTGTAATAGGGCACCGTATGCATTGGCGAGCGCCGAAATTTTTTTTTGAAAATCCAAAGTTTGTGCTAGGGAGCTGAAATTTATAATATACACTTTCTAGGGGACCTTTATGCTCATATGCAATTTTTTTCCAAAATCCGCATACTGACACGCCCATAATTAAAAAAAAGACTTTTTTGAAAATCCAAAGTTTGAGCTAGGAAGCTGAAATATATAATATATACTCTCTAGGGGCCCTTTATGCTCAAGCGTAATTTTTTTTTAAATCCGCCTACTGACACGCCCACAATTAAATAGAACAATTTTATTGGAGAACCAAAGTTTGAGATAGGGAGCGTTTTTTTTACAAAAGCTTCGTTTTTTCGATAAAATCCTTTAAATGTTATATAACAAAATATGTAGAGCGTTCTTAACAATTCAACCATACTTAGACTTTTGTCACGCCTTCTTATGAGGGATAGGAATAAGAATAGGGTATTCAACAGTTCGCCCAAGCGGACTGTAGCCGTCCCTATGTTTTTATTTATAAAATGAGTCGTAGACCGCTAGCACGAAGTGCAATACTCGAGGAATTACTACGAGAAGATGAAGAAGATAGTGAATCAGAGCTCAGCGACCAAGGTCTGACCACATCGTTTCAGAGGGATCTCAATCTGCTGAGGAATCAAACAGCTCGGATTCAGATGAGGACAATATGCCTCTTTCAGATATAAACAGCTATTTTATAGGGCGTGATAAAGTAACGAAGTGGCAAAAATCCAACAACAACAGGGTGGTGCGTGAAGTACAAAATATTCTCACTGAAGATTCAGGTACTCGTAGGAATGGCGTGGGGGTAACAACATTTATGTAAGCCTGGAGTTTATTCGTTACGGAGAATATCATTGAAAAAGTTGTTAGACATACCAACGAATTTATAATAAAAAAAAACACCATCGTATGACAGACGACGTGACTGCAAACCGACTGATGCTGTAGAAATTCGAGCACTTTTCGGATTATTGTATATGGCGGGATCCTTGAAGACGTCACACGCCAATTTTGAAGATTTATATACTTTAAATAGAGTGATAACATATCTGTGTACAAAAAAATAAATGGTTATTGGATAATTAATGCTTTATTTCTCTCATATATCCCATAGGTCTTTTCGATTACGCGCGACCGCTGCCGTTACGAATGACCGCGCGACCGCTTGAAGGTTAAGGAAAAAATACCAACAAGTGACCTTCCTCAATGCTTCATTGAAAAGGTACATGGACTTTAAAATATATACCAACAATTTCACATGTTGATTAAAGATAAATAAACTTGCGCAATACTCATACAAAATATGTCGTTCATCGAATTTAGCAATTTAGCTCCACACAAAACAATACAAATTCTTACTATCCATATAAATATTCATCGTATAGGTACAATACTGACAAAAAATAAATTATGTCATTGCTCTATAAATTAAATCGAATATTTCTAAAAAAAATTAAAAAAAAATATGATAGAAATCGGTAGCTTTTGCGACAAGATATAGCCGAAACAAAGAGAGTCTGAAATGCGACAAACTCATAATATCTCATTTGATGAAAAATACCGAAATCAAATTTTATTCAATTTTTCCTTTCAAACGAATCGCCTCTTCCACCATACATACATTCTAGCTTTGTATATAGACTATATAGTATTATCATAACAGCGAGTTTTTTATTTTGGCCTCACGTTGGTAGATGGCGTTTGGAAGGTTTGTGTCTTCAATTCTGCTCACACCATTTTTTTTTACACACAAATAAACTGCTTTATCTCTCTTTATCGAACCTTTCATAATTGCATTCCCATGTATGTTGTATTTTTTTTTCTTTGTAAGAAGGAGCATCGTGTGTAATGAGAGCTAGCGAGTAGACATTTAATTTTTTCTGGCAACTTGTGACCCTTGTTAACGATCATAAAAGTGTTTAAAGAAGCTCTGCATACCTCCCATTAAAAGTTGAACTAATAAATCTGCAAATTTAGCAATAATTTTCCAGTGCAAGTTAAGCGCAAGTTTAAATTAACAAAAAAAGGAATTTGTATTTTTCTCTCTCGGTCATAATAAAAAGACATTGTTTGCTGTCTGTCATACCGTATTGTGCTCTTCTCAAACACATATATGTTACCTCCACACAAACGCATCGGAACCCGCTCAACCCAAAGGGACTCGCCGCAAAACTCTTCGAGCTCACCACTCCGAAAATTCGCTGACATAAATAAAAAAGTTAACCACATGGAATTTTCGCTGTCAAACACTAATTCCGCTATGGAATCTATCAAAACCGGACTTTCCACTGTACAAATGTCACTCACTGGTGTAAAAAAAGAATTAGCTGACGTTAAAGCGGAGCTTGACGAAAAAAACAATGACCTATCCCAATTAAACAATGTTCTGGACACCACCACCAATGAACTAAGGGATGTTAAAAGCTCACTTCATTCACAAGAAAACCGGCTGGTTGCATGTGATTTATTTTTATTCGGTATCCCGCACTCACCCGATGAAAATCTGAAGTCGGTCTTCAACACGCTATGCCACGCAATTGGTATTAAACCGCCAATTCTACAGAGCATTTTTCGCACTCGCCCCAAAAATTATTTAAAAGACATCGCGATTATGGTTAAATTCTTCTCGGCGTACGAACGGAACTACTTGCTAACATCTGGCGCGGCTTTCCGAAAAAAAAAACAATCGACAGCTTTGTTTACGCGACACGCTGGCTTCTCTTCCGACATCGCGATCTACTTACGGGAAAGCTTATCATCACAAAACAAAATATTGCTACAACACGCTCTGAACCTGAAGAAACGCAAACAACTTTTTTCGATACATACTGCGAGGGGATGTGTGTATGTAAAGTGTCATCAAAATGATTCAGCCGTATTAATTGACAGCGTTGAAAGATTAGAAAGAGTTGCCAGAACTGAAAATGCAAATTATTAATCTAGTACTTTTTAAAATTTATTAATCTAGTGCTTTTTTATTATACCCTATTCTAGGGGTATATTAATTTTGACGCATAGTTTGTAACATACCTTAATATTGCCCGTAGACCCCTAAAAGTTACTATATTTATGATCAGCATCGATAGTAATGTCGATCTAGCCATGTCCGTCCGTCCGTCCGTCCGTCCGTCCGTCGGCAAAAATTAGGCCTTTAAACTGGACCTAGAGAGCTGAAATTTTAACCATATACTCTCTAGGGTCCCGAAATAATCAAGTTTAAGAATTTTTGAAATCCGCCCACAGGCCCACAAACTCAAAAAAAACAAAATTTTGGAAAAAATCGAATTTTGAGCTAGAGAGCTGAAATTTTTTATATATGATCTATGGCCCATAAAACTGATTGGGACATAAAATTTTCAAAATCCGCCCACTGACACGCCCACAATTAAATAAAACAAATTTTGGGAAAAATTGAATTTTGAGCTAGAAAGCTGAAATTTTTTATATATGATCTTTGGCCCATAAAACTACTTGAAACATAAAATTTTCAAAATCCGCCCACTGACACGCCCACAATTAAATAAAATATTTTTTTTGAAAAACCAAAATTTGAGCTAGGGTGCTGAAATTTTTAATATATACTCTCTAGGGGCCCTTTATGCTCATGTGTAAATGTTTTCAAAATCTGCCTACTGACACGCCCACAATTTTTTTATTTTTATTTTTGTAAGTCCAAAGTTTGAGCTAGGGAGCTGAAATTTATAGTATGTACTCTCTAGGTTCCCTTTATGCCCATACTTAAATTTTTTTTAAATCCGCCTACTGACACGCCCACAATTAAATAAAACAATTTTATTGAAAAACCAAAGCTTGAGCTAGGGAGCGTTTTTATTTACAAAAGCTTAGTTTTTTCGATAAAATCCTTTAAATTTTTGCCACGCCCACTTATGAGATATAGGCATAAGAATAGGGTATACAACAGTTCGCCCAAGCGGACTGTAGCCCGCCCCTATGTTTTTTCTTTAATTTTAATAATTTCCTTGATTTTTCACTATTTAATAATTTCCTTGATTTTTCACTATTCAATAACTTGAAAAAGAAGAAGTAGGAAAAATCCGTAAAATAAATTCGCTTATGTTTTTGATTTTTATTCTCGCATCATTGTCTCTCCCATTTAGGTTTCTGTCTCGTAGCTAATTTTTATTTTTGATAGAGGTACTTTAATCTGCGGACATGGATGGAAGTGGGGTATTGCGCGCTACGATCAGAGTATTGAGTTGTCAAAAAGATGGTTTTAAGGTCTGCCACTTAAACGCGCAAAGTTTAATGCCTAAGATTAACGAGTTTCGTGACCTGTTCCAGGGCTCCAATCTTGACGTTATCTGCGTGACGGAGACTCGGCTAGTAGAGGATCTGAGAGACAAATTGTGTGGATTAAAGGGATATAGGGTTTTTCGTTTCGACAGAAAAGATCGTGTTGGTGGTGGCGTTGCCATTTATGTCAGACATGGTATTAAGTGCAAGCTTAGGTGCCGGTCCAAATCCGATAGCGCGATTGAATATGTCTTCGTTGAGATTATAGGTGAGGAGGATAGCCTTTTATTGGGTAATGTGTATAGACCAAATAGATATATTGATATTTCGCCTTTTATAACACTAATGGAGGAAATGTCCTTATTAAGTCCCAGCATAATAGTGTGTGGCGATTTCAATAGTAACATTTTAGTAGACCAATCCTTGATCGATGCAATGAGTACTTTTAATTTACGTCCAGTTAATACCAGTCACGCTACTCACTTCTCGAATCACCTCCCAACGTTACTGGACTTATTCTGGGTAAGCGATTTGAATAAGGTCACACTTTATGATCAGCTTTCGGCTCCTGCCTTTTCAAAACATGATTTAATATATATGACTTTTGACTATAAAATTACCTTAGTAGTTCAAACAATGCAATACAGGGACTTTAGACACATTGACTACGCTCTATTGGAAGAACATGTTAGAAGCATAAACTGGGAGACAATTTACTATTTGCGCACACCTGATGAACAAATTCATTTTTTAAATTATCGTATTCTTAATCTTTTCGATAGCCATGTGCCTTTGAAAATAAGAAATTGCACACTCCTGATAAAACCATGGTTCTCGTATCAGATTCGCTCGGTCATGCTTGATCGGGACCAAGCATATAACCGCTGGAAACGTTTTCGCTTAAGCGAGCATCTCTCCCTGTACCGCTTACTTCGGAACCAAGTTGTAATGGCAATTCGCACTGCAAAACGTCAATTATACTCCAATCGACTAAACCCATCACTGAGCGGACGAGAACTGTGGAAAAATCTTCGTCAAATAGGAGTTGCTCAAGGCAGAAATAGCACTGTTGACGGTATGGACTGTAATGAACTCAATACGAAATTCGTTTCTCTTCCTGCAACTCCATTAGTAAATGCTAACCCTACAGAGGCTCTTGCAACAAATCACACTCAAAATTCAATGTTTACCTTTAGATCAGTAGATCAGACCGATGTGGTTGCAAGCGTACTCTCCATTAAATCAAACGCTGTTGGACTTGATGAGATTCACCCCACTTTTCTTAAGATACGAGGGCGGGTCAATAAGTCCGTGACTTTTGGAATAAAACACAGATTTTTTGATAAAAAAAAAATTTTATTTTTCAACGTAGTCTCCCTTGAGCTCTATAAACTTTGTCCAACGCTTCTCCAATTTTTTTATCCCTTCCAAAAAAAATGATTTGTCGAGGTCCTCAAAATATGCCTTTATTTGCGAGATGACTTCATCATTGGAGTCAAATCTTTTTCCACCAAGCCATTTCTTCAGGTTTGGGAACAAGAAGTAGTCGCTTGGAGCCAAATCTGGAAAATAGGGTGGATGAGGGAGCAATTCATAGCCCAATTCATGGTTTTTTGCCATGGCAACTGCACATGTGTGCACCTTTGCATTGTCTTGGTGGAAAAGAATTTTTTTCTTGTCCAAATGAGGTCGGTTTTTTTTCAAATCGTCATTGAATCGGTTCAATAAGTTGACATAATATTCCCCATTGATTGTTTTTCCCTTTTGAAGGTAGTCAATGTGGATTATCCCGCGTGCACAAAAACTCCTTTATATTGCGATTAAACAACGCCAAACCTTCCAGTGAAGTTGTTACACGATTGCGTTTGTGGTCGACTGTGAGCAAACGCGGCACCCATCTTGCGGAAAGCTTTCTAATGCCCAAGTGATCATTCAAAATTGAAAGCACTGAGCCATGCGAGATCCCTACGGCTTCCACAATCTCTCGCACTTTCAATCTTCGGTCGGCCAACACCATATCGTGAATTTTTTCGATTGTTTCGGGTGTAGAGACCTCAACTGGGCGTCCAGGACGTTCGGCATCTTCAGTGCTTGTACGGCCACAACGAAATTCAGTAAACCACTTTTTTACCATTGAAATCGATGGTGCAGAGTACCCATAGTATTTTTCAAGCTTAGCCTTGGTCTCGGTAATGGTTTTTTTCGCAAGAAATAATGCTTAATAAGCACACGAAATTCACTTTTTTCCATTTTCTCCTCAAATTAGTGAGTAGTCTGATAAAAATAGCTGTCAAACACAAACTAACTGACGCAGCAAGTTTAAATTTTGACAGGAGTCAACTGACAGATGCCTGTTGACAGGAGCAGTGTTGCCGTTTCAGTAAAGAGGTCAGAAATTCAAAAAGTCACGGACTTATTGACCCGCCCTCGTAATATTACCCTACGTTCTACCCTTTGTAAATCATATTTTCAATTCCATTCTTACAACTGGTGTATACCCTGTGCAATGGAAATTAGCCAAGATAATACCAATTGTTAAAAATTCAAAGGGCAATGAGTTCAGGCCTATTGCAATCTTACTGTTTCTGTCTAAAGTGTTCGAAAGAATCTTGCAAAATCAAATAACCACACATCTCTGCTCTTCAAATCTATTAACATCCAAGCAATCTGGTTTTCGCAAAGGTCATAGCTGTATTACAGCGTTATTAAGAGTTACGGAGGATTTGCGACAAGCCCTGGACAAAGATCACATCAATTTTCTAATCCTTTTCGATTTTTCCAAGGCGTTTGATATGGTTGACCACTCTGTCCTATGTGGAAAACTTCTTCGACACTTTAATTTCTCGTCCTGTGCAGTGAAACTTCTATTCTCCTACCTCACAAATCGAATGCAGGCAGTTCAGTTAAACAATTATTTGTCGGAACTCCTTCCAACATCGCGTGGCGTCCCACAAGGCTCAATCCTGGGCCCCCTTCTGTTCTCCCTTTATTTTAATGAACTACCGTCTATAGCTAAAAACTGTTCAATTCATATGTATGCAGACGACGTTCAAATGTATTTCAGTTGTCCACTCGGGCTCATAGAAAATGGGGTAAGCGGTGTTAATGAAGGCCTCGAAGACATTGCATGTTGGTCTCAGCAACATGGCCTTTTATTAAACCCCAAGAAGAGTATGTCCCTCGTGATATCCAAACAAATTGTTGACCTTTCATATTTTCCCCCAGTGATCTTGCAGAACACTGCAGTCACGTATGTCGACACTGCTAAAAATTTTGGAGTGGTGTTTAACCGCACCTTAACCTGGAACAACCATATTAATACAGTTGTGGGTAAAACATACGGCATTCTTCGAACTTTGTGGGCGACACAATCCTACACCCCCATAAGAGTGCGTATGTTACTGGCGAAAACGCTGATCATACCAACCTTGATCTATGGTTGCGAAATATACTCCAATTGTGACTCTGTCAGCAAAAAGAAACTTAATGTCGCATTTAATAGTTTAACACGCTATATTTACGGCTTACGCAGATATGACCATGTATGTAATTTTTCAAAACGTCTCCTCAACATGACCTTCGACAACTTCCTTAAGTATCGTGCCCTGACTTTGCTCTCAAAAATCCTTTTAAACCATCAACCGCAATATCTCTTTGAAATTATTGACGTGGCATCCTCGCAAAGGTCGCGAATGCTAACTCACCCGCGATATGCCTCCCTAACGTCCGAGCGACAATTTTTTGTCTACTCAATCCGCCTGTGGAATTCTCTACCACGCTTTATTAAAGAAGTGAAAGATGCTGCGATAATAAAGGACAGAATTAGACTTCATTTTTCGGAATAACATGTATACCTACCCAAAATAATGGATTTTTTCGTTTTCTTTTTCTTTTTACTTTCGTTCTTTCTAATTTTGTATAAATTTTATATTTGTCCTCTTTCTAATATTGTATATTGTATAAATTCCTTCAAAATATTTTTAAACACAAAATTGTCCGAGCTAGGCTTTCATATTGTTATATTGTAGCTTATCACTCAATAATAAGACAAATGTCTTACTGTGCATTTAAGCATTTCATGAATAAATAAATAAAAAAAAATAGGCATTTTTGTTGTTTAGCAGCACAGGTAGCATGTAGGATTTGCAAGTAAGTTAATTTGTATGGATAATGGATCTCTCATTATCGATTCTCTGGTCAAGCCATATGATTTTCAATTGTGCGGAAGTGTAAGTATAAGTATCAGTGGCGTGGCGTCCATATAACACGATTCCTACCGTCTTCCCTTTTAAAAATCCACCAAAAGTAAGCACTATCTGCCAAATAAATATATGAAAAATGAAACCCGTCCCGTATTTTAATTATAAAATAAAATCTACACACACACTCACACATAAGCTATCGAATAAGTTTAATATTTTCATTCTACCTCTCGCCTGTATCTTCATACTTCATTCAAGAATCAAGATTCAACCACATTCCACAATCCACAAATCACAAACAACAAACCAACGAAGAGTCACAAAAATACTCTTAGTAAAAAGTTTTCAACTACCGCTGCTCTCTATAATAGAATAAAAAATATTTTTCCGTCTTATTTACTTGTTTTATATCCCTTTCTTCTACAAGCATTGCGGTTCCGATCCTCTTTGTTCAACACCCGCTTTTATATTCAAAGAAAAAGACGCTACATTTCGTCTTATAAACCAAATCTCACGCTGAATACTTGGAATTGTTTCATTTCATTCTCCCTTTTGCGATTAGCATTGCGTTTCAATCGGAAGATATCAACATGTTGCAGGAATGCAGGTGCTACGTTTGACTCGTTTTTTTTGCAACATTGTGTCTAATAACACGGTGTTCTTTGACTTATTTCTTTTTTCTTATGACATAATATCTGAATGTGTTATGTGGGTTGATTCTTGATTTTGAATTTGATGTTGATATTGATATGCGTGTTGATGTAAGAAGTTGAGCTTTCATTTTTCTCTTTTGTGATAGTTAATGCTTCGATGTTTTTACAAATTTATTGTTATACTTTTGTCTTATGAAATAAAATATGGTAGAATATTATGGCAATTTGTCAGCAGAGTAAATTCAGCATATCGCTTAAGAGAAGTTCATGTCAAATAAAATACCGACACTTGTTTTTTTTTTAAGCAGGAATTCAAATTTTAATTTAGAATCAGTTGGAATTTATTGACAGACTGCGTTGCACAAGTGCAATAACTTGAAAAAATCTAGTGTTTTGTAAAGCCAATTTGATAAAATCTTAAATTAAAATAGTGAAAAGTTAGATGTGAAAGTGAAAGTGAAGGTTAATGTGTAATTTTTTAGTTTCTTTTATTACCAACTTACTGATAAAAACATTTTAGCTTCTTAATTTTAGTGCAGTTTTAGATTTTTTTTTGGAAATGTCTTTGATTAGTGTAGATTGCTGTTTAACTGATTTCCTCCTGGAGGATTCAAATAGTTTTAGTAAGCTATCTTTTCTTGATAAAAAAAAAGTTATAGACGTAGGGCGCTCTATGCCTTTTATAAATATTAATTACCAAAGGAGAGATGGTTTTGTGACACATTTTAATGTTTCCTTATACCAAAAATATAAGTGGCTAACTGGGAGTTGCAAGCTTAATAAAATGTTTTGTTTTCCTTGTCTTCTTTTTTCAAACTCCGCCAGTGTTTGGAGCCGAACGGGTTTCACTGATATAAATAATTTAGTTAATTCTTCGAAAAAACATATTAAGACAGAAAAACATATTCGTTGTTGTTTATCCCTACACGAATTCGGCACGAATCGCATTGAAACTTCTTTAGGAAATTCTTTCGTTGTTCATAATAAAAAAGTAGATAAAAATCGGAAACTAATGGAACGTTTTATTGACACGGTCATTTTATTAGGCAGACAGGAGTTAGCATTTCGCGGTCATGATGAAAGGTCTAGTTCAGATAATCGTGGCAATTATGTCGAAGCGGTTTATTTTTTATCTAAATATGACACTTTATTAGAATCCCATTTAGAGCAGTGTTCAAGTACACACCATCCAATTTTTTCAGGTTTATCCAACGATATTCAAAACGATTTGATACATAGTATCGCGGCGGTTATTAAATCCGAAATTAAAACGGAAATCAAGGATGCTCGGTTCGTGTCGATTATGATCGACGAAACATCAGATTTGAGTCATAGGGAACAACTGAGTGCCATATTTCGGTACTTGTCAGAGGATGGTATACAAGAAAGATTTCTTGGATTTTTTGACGTTAGCGCAAGTCGTAATGCAAATGAGTTATCCAATCATATATTTAAAATTCTTGAAACATACGACTGCAAGGAAAAGTTAATAGGACAATCCTACGATGGTGCCGCAGTTATGTCCGGCGAGGGGGGTGGTGTTCAAAAGAAGGTCCTTGATGAATGCCCGATGGCAAATTTTATTCCTTGTTATGCACATGTTTTAAATTTAGTACTATCCCGATCTCTAGAAAACATAGCAGAACTTAAACTATTTTTTGGCTATACTAATAGCATCGTTCGATTTTTTAATAAATCCACAAAGCGGTCCAATCTTTTAAAACAAATTTCCAATCGACGCATGCCAGGAGTATCGGAAACTCGATGGCATTATCATTCAAGAATAATAAACGTAATCTTTAACTGTAGAATAGATATAATTGAAACTTTTAGTAAAATAATTAATGACTCTAGGGAATGGGATACTGACACACTTTCGATGGCAGAAAGTTTATTAAATAAATTAGAGAGCAAGGAATTCTGTTTTTTGCTTCATACCCTTTCTGAAATATTTGCAAAGACCGATGTATTATTTAATTTAATTCAAAAAAAACAAACAGACGTTAGTTATGCCAAGCAAGAAATCGAACGTTTTGAGTCATGGATAAGCTCTGACTTTTTAAATATGTTTGAAGTTATTTATGACAGCGTAAATGATTGCATCGAACCTCCACGTAAACGCAGGTTGCTTGACTTCGATTTGAAGACGAATTATAAGCGCCTTTTTGTTGAAATTAAAGACAATATAGTTAGCCAAATAAATGCCAGATATAAATCATTAGTAATCTTACATTTTTGGATTTACTAAATAATTTGAAGTATGACACTTTTTCTCGTTCCAGTCCAGATGTAAAAATATCTTCCCTAATTAAGTTTTTTCCTAGAATTTTTGACTTCACGGCATTAAAAAATGAACTTAATGTTTTATATTCTTCGTCGTCACTTCGGCAGTTTCAGGTTCTCAACCTTCACAACCATTTGAATAGTGAAGCATTGAAAGAAGTGTTCCCTCAAGTCTTAAACTTAAGTAGTTTACTTTTAACACTTCCCATTTCCGTCGCCTCCGTTGAGAGGTCTTTTTCTGCTTTAAAAAGAATTCATACATATATCGATAGAAAGAAGACTTCTTCTTAAAATTAAAAATAGACCAAACTTCTATGAAAGGGTATTGGCAGAGTTTATCAAAAAAGATCGTCGAATAGCATTAGAATACAAATAATTATAAAGAACTAATATTTTAACAAAACTTTTCACTTTTTTTTTTTTAAGTGTGTGAATTTTAGCTGTTTTTAATTTTGATTTATTTTTATTGCTGACATTATTATTTGTATCGTTTTTATATTTTAACAAATATAAAGAATTATCCATATAATTCTTCTGAATTTTCTTATTTTAAAATTACTATCCACATTATGCTGAATTTTTTTAAGTTATTGTATCATGCGTCTGTCAAGACCGGCTTCTTTTGAAGCCACTTTTGTTATGCTTTAAGCTCATTGTTGATTGAAATATTAATGTCTTGAAGTATAAAAAATGTGGCTAGAATATTTTTGCTAAGTCAATGTGGAATGCATATTATGTAGATACAATATCCCCATTAAAAATTATTTTATTTCAGGTTTTAAAGATTTTTATTTTTATAGGTGACTAAATTTTTCAACGTCTTCCCTTTTAAAATTATCCACGCCACGCCACTGGAGTATATATTATAAATTTCAGCTCCCTAGCTCAAACTTTGGTATTTTCTTAAATTATGGGCGTGTCAGTGGGCGAATTTGGAAAATATTTACACATCGGCATAAAGGGCCGCTGGAGAGTCGATATTATAAATTTCAGCTGCCTAGCTCAAGCTTTGTTTTTTTTTTAATTGTGGGCGTGTCAGTGGGCGAATTTTGAAAATATTTACACATGAGCATCAAGGGCCCCTGGAGAGTCTATATTTTAAATTTCAGCTCCCTAGCTCGAACTTTGGTTTTTTGCCGTCCGACCTGAAAATCTGACGATGACGGTGACGCTCTATATTTCCAACTAATGAACTGCGATTCATCGACAGAATGACTTTACTCACTTCCGGTAAATTCCATCCGTCGGCAACTGTTTTAGATATAGCTTTTTCCTTTCCATCGGTTTGGATAGATGATGAGGTTAGTATTGCCCTCTATTGAGGAGATTCAAGGGTGTTTACCCATTCCACGAACCTTTCCGTCGACTAAATTGTATGGGTTGTAACGGAAGTCTACTTTTGTCTACGTCCGTTACGCCGAAAGTCTACATTGGTCTACACCTCCGTGTCGCATTCACCAGCTTACTCCCCAAGTCAAGGGTGCGTAAAGAAGTTTTACTTCAAAAAAACTATTTGCCTGAGCTACAATCACTGAGTGGAGGTTTCAGCAAAATCAACAACATCGGTTATTAGTTAAAGTTTATCAGAATTCTAAGAGCACTATTTTATTGCATTTTTTCTCCAGGACGCATTATTGGCAAAAAAAAAACACTTCAATATAGATAGTCTCTCTGCTCTCTGAAAAAGTCTGCAGTAAGTATACCTTGAACACTTTTCACTCTTCCATCTATTTTCATATTTTACTCAGATAACCATCAGCCTCAAGTACTTAAATCTGACTTTCGAGCTACCCGTGCCACAATAATTTGCATAATTGACCCATCAAACCCATCATGAAAACCGTTGTAAAAAACGACGACAGCAGCAAAACTTCTCATAACCATAACCCATTTTAAAAGACATGCCTTTAGCTACCAAATTGAGTATCATAATTGTGTTTCTATGTAAAATTAAGTGTCCTTAGTTTCCTCAGACGAACAAAAATAAAACTACAACAGAATAAGAAAAAAGAAATCCTTCCTGCGGGGTCTTCAACTTGTACTATTCCTGTTGAACGTGCATCAGAAAAGAACTACACCAAAAGAGTTTTGTTTTTACCGTGCTTGCCAAGTCGTATATCCGTAAGGACATCAGAAGCTATTCCCATTTCCCCGTTCTCCACTCGTTCGCTTTCATTCACTATCCTGTATTTGGTGCCTATACAAAGTCGAATAATATGCTGGAGTAGAATATCGCTGTTGATAGGGGAAAAATATTTCTCTTACATTTTATCGATATCTCAGTCTCAGCTATCACCAGCAGAACGGTTCCTCTCTTTCGCCTCAAGACAGCGTGAGTTTAAATAATACAATTTCTTCTCCTATTTAAGGTTCATTTACCTTTTTGTAAGGATGATGGGTGTGTGTGTGTTAGTGCGAAAGATAGACGAGACTTTCAAAAGCTTCGGCAAGGGAAAATATTTTATATTCTTTTATCTCTGTTCCATCCGTGTCACACCCGTTACTAAGGTCCTTTTTATCTTATCTTTTTTTGTACCAACTATGGAGCTGATTTGACTCTCACACAAAGCTGTCAACAAACTATGTTGGTTGAACTTTTATTACTCCGTGGCGGCAATCCAATCCTGTAGAACAAATCAATTTAACCACCCATCACTGGATAGTGCGCTCTCGCTCTATATTTTAAGGACCTTTTCTCTTCACACGTTCCGGTAATTAATCGAATTGAAACCCTCTTGATTGTCTTTTAGACAGCGCACTGCTGGCAAAATTATGGCCAACCAGAAGGTGATCCTTGGTGGAGTGTAAATTTGGTTAGGGGCGGGATTGAGAGTAGTTGTATACGTTTTTGAGTGCGGATATTTGTGTGGTAAAATTTAATGGGTTTTTAAGGATCTTATAGAGTGACGAAAGTTAATGACGACGCAATTGGTAGGATTTACCTTGTTTTATATTCTCAGTTCCTGGGATCAGCATGTTAAACGGCAAAAATATATAAGAAAATCATTGATTTAATGGCGCACATTTTTGGCTGTCCTGAGATGATTTTTTTTTTTTTAAAAGTCGGCTAATATCGTCCAGACATCCAGCTGTCAAAGGGTGTACTTCGTACTTTTATAAACAAATAAGTTGGAAAACAGCGCTTTAAAACTTGTAGTATGCTATTTATCACTAGGAAAAGAATAATCACAAAATATGCGATCCGATGATCGAAACCTTTAGGTGTTTTTCACTCCATATTATCTTGGTAATATACAAATGCAATAATAATGGTTTTTCAAATTTGTTTAGGGTGTTGGGCACTGAAGGTGTTTGACTGGCCAGGACTTAACGTCCATCCACCATTAATCCAGAGTGTCATGCTACCCGTGCTTAATGGGTGGTTTGCAGCCAGGGGTATCCGGCTGTATTTTTGCGGAGCCCCTCTGATACCGGGCCACCTCAGAGAGTAACCATGGCCTTACCACGTTAATGCGGGGCTCTGGCGTGGTTGACCATCTTTCCCGCGCTACTCGTGGGATATACCAAACAAGAAAAAACAAACAAAACAAACAAAAAACAAACTCAACAGAATGCGGGGAGGATGAAGCAGGTTATCCATGACGACCGCCTGGCACATGATAGACCCGAAACAAGTCGAGAGGGAGGCTCTTAACTGGTGCAACCCAGCACCAGTCAAAGAACCATCATCACCTCACGACAGGCCACGGGGGTGCCAAAAGGCCCGGGCAGATGCCCGGTAGCACAGACAGGTGCATGCAGCGGGGATGTTAGCCAAATCCTAATCCCGTCCCTGTCCGGGAAAGTAATGGTGGAGCGAACTAGGGCAGCGAGAACGAGCATAGCTCAAGTACCAGTCCCTGAACCCCCCGGGAACAATACCGGAAGGAAGAGGAATAAGCCAGCCTTACCTCCAACTGGGAAACCAGGCGCGAGGGACGAACCCCTGCGAAGGGGACTTAGTAGTGCTGGCACTAAATGGTACCTCCGCTACCTCAATAAAGGCTTCGGGCGTCAGGAAGCCAAACGGAGGGCTGAGGAGCATCGGGCCAAGGCCTAAAGTACAGAAGTGGCGGCGGGGAAAAGGGAGAACAACAACATCACCCCCCCCCCCCCCCAAAGCAAATAAATCCAAAAAGCAGAAGGTGGATGAAGGTACAAAGCCTGCAAAAGCGAGCGCCACCGTGGTTGTTCGAAGCTATGCTAGGGCGGCGAAAACCTTCCCGGCTAGCGGTAGACACGACACAAGTGCGATTACTGAGCAGGTTGCTGTTCTCCCGGTGAAATATCCACAGGAGATCCTCAGCAACTCAGACCTCACGGCACTTGAAGACGCCCTTGTGGTGAAAATGGCAATGGGATGGGAGCATAAGCTCAAATTCCAGGGCATACATTTCAAAGATGGAATGCTCTTAGTTGACTGCGTGACTCCGCAGACAGCTGAGTGGCTAAAGGCAGTAGCCCCAAAGCTGGGGAAATGGAAGGGGCCATGCCTCATGGCATGTAGTAGGACAGATATACCATGGTCCTACTCCATAACGATCTTCCTTCGACGCAGTGCAGAACGAGAAGCTAAAACCTCCTTGGCACTGCTGGAAGCACAGAATGTGGGACTTAACGTCCAGGCGTGGAAGGTTCTCAACTTCCAAAAAGAGGGAACCCCGCAGGTACTGGCTCTTGGCATCGACGAGAATCCTTCGACGTCATTAAATCCCAAAAAGGATCCCGGAGCTACCGATTCGGCAGGGTTGCGGTGTGCGGACTCAAGACGTCGGACGAGATCACTGGGCAAAGAGCATCGAATCTGAACTCGCAGAGTGCGCAGTCGGAGGTAGAGCATACTGCTCCTCCAAAAATTAAAGCACCTTCTTCCATTGTCCAATCGGCGGAGCAGGCTCCTGAGGAGGCCGAGGAGTCTATGTCCTTCTCAGAGAGCATGGTCTCTGAGGGGGAAATGGATAACACGGTCATCGACCTCTTCCAGGAAATCACCCAGGAGGAGGAAGATTCGCTGCTGAAGGAGGACGGGGCAATTGCCCCGCGCGACCAATAGCTCGATGAACCCCGCCAACAGAAAAATCAAACTAGCACAGGTGAACATTCACCATGCTATAGCCGCCTCGGCGAC
The DNA here is from genome assembly GCA_949715645.1 of Portevinia maculata. Lineage (NCBI taxonomy): Eukaryota > Metazoa > Arthropoda > Insecta > Diptera > Syrphidae > Portevinia > Portevinia maculata. The sequence goes on from OX454528.1 coordinate 39,454,992, forward strand.
TATATCTAGGATGTTTACCTGCCAAGGCGTAGGGCTAGTAGTGATCCAGGAGTCATGGATCCTGAAAGGACAAGTCAACGGATTGGCGAGCAAGGATGCAAAAGTAATTTGGTACACTCGGGCCGAGAAACCGAGAGCTTGCATTCTAATAGACAATAAATATGAATTTATTTTACTTTCAGAATACGCGACACGAGATCTGGTGCTAATTCAGGTACATCTGTCTGACCATCGAATAATAGCATTCGACCTGAACAGCACAAGTATACGAGAAATTCAGTAAGAAACCCAAGGAAAACCAACTGGGAAACCTATAGAACTGCTCTAGAGAGCAATCTGGGGCGCATTGTTTTGAGGAAGGTTCCGGGCCACCTCCTAGAGCTAGAAAGCGCAGTGGAAGGCATAACAAACGCCATCATCACTGCGTTCGAAGAAAACCTGTCCTCTAAGTAGAGAACGGGACAGGAAACAGGTGGAGCAATAACTTTTCAAAACTAAGATCCGAGGTGCGGAAGCTTTTCAATAAAGCAAAGCGCAGCGGAGACTGGCAAAGCTACCAAATGGCTCTTAAGACATATAATAAGGAAATCAGAAAATCTAAAAGAAATAGCTTCAGGGAATTCTGTGAGACAATCACCAGCACTCCTACTGCGGCAAGGCTACACAAAGCTCTTGCGAAGTCAGGAGGAGTGCCGATGTCTCTGAGGAAACCAGATGGCGAGTTCACGGAAGATGAGGATCAAAGGGCACTATTGCTACTAGAAACTCACTTTCCTGGCAGCTCGCCTAGTACTGAGCTAGGAATCAGTACCACTTCAATCAGACCTCGGAGGGAAGACTGAGAAAGAACATCAACCATCTGTTCTGAGAGGCGACTGAAATGGGCAATAAATTCCTTTCAGCCTTTTAAATCTGCCGGAGTGGACGGCATTATACCAGCTCTACTACAAGAAGGGCAAGGAGCAGTATTGCCTTGGGCCACATACCAATGCAATGGAGACGAGCAAGGGTTGTGTTTATACCAAAAGCAAGGAAAAAACACCCCACACAGCCAAAATCGTACAGACCCATCAGCCTTACGCTATTTCTTCTGAAGATGACAGAAAAGGTTGTGGACAATTATTTAAGGGAAGATGTACTGAACACATCCCCCTTACATCATCATCACCATGCATACAGAGCGGGATGATCAACAGAGACCGCCCTATATCAGCTGACGGAGATAATTCAAAGTGCCTTGGAAGCAAAAGAAATAGTACTGTGCGCTTTCCTAGACATAGAGAGAACATTTGAGAACACCTCACATCAGGCGATTAAATGATCCCTGGATAGGAAAGGAGTTAACCGTACAGTTTCTCTTGACGCCTACGTTATCATGTCAAAACTCGTGTGGGAATGCCTACACGGACTGAATAGACTAGGCAAGAATAACAGAATTTCCATCTGCTGGGTACCTGGCCATGTTGGCATTACAGGCAATGAGGCAGCGGACTCTCTGGCAAGAAAAGGGCAGAGGAACCCTTCATAGGACCTGAACCGTTCTGCGAGATAGGAGAACACACTATACGCGAAGAGATTAGGAGATTGGAAGAAGAAACAAGTGCCAAAACCTTTCTCAACCTCCAAGGTCTGAGGCAAGCAAAGAAACTCTTAGGAAATTACAACCAAAAGAGATTCCAAGTTTGTATCGGCCTTAACAAAAACAACCTAAGAATCCTAACAGGCCTCCTCACGGGGCACTGCAGACTCAAGGAACACCTGAGGAAAATGGGCATATTGGAGGACGGGCTCTGTAGATTCTGCAGTGAAACCGCCGAAACTCCAGACCACATACTGGAATCCTGTGGGGCACTGGCCCACAAAAGGGTGAAATATTTGGGCAGGCACCAAATAACAGACAAGGACATGCAAACCATGGACCCACAGCTCATTCTCAGATTCATCAAAGAAACCGGACTTAACGCTGTGCTCTAAGGAGTGTGACCTGCCAAGGATAAATCAGAGCAATACCTCGACACGCTTCACAAAGAAGTATCTAGAGACGGCTCTGAAAGATGGCATGTACCTCGAGGCACAAGCAAGGGGACACAATTGACCAATAGGTCGCAGTGTAATATACCCTAACTAAATATTATTATTATTATTATGAGCTACAGTAAGTCTAAACAGACTTCATAATGATCACAATGAATTTAATATCTATGTCAATGTCGTGTTTTATGTTTCGATTGTTTATTAAATGAGGAGACCAGACTTAGCAAACTGGTACCTACTTTCAGAAAAGTGACGCTTTTACTTTTAAATTGTATTCTTCCGTACAAACGGGTGTTCGAAAGTAATCTTGTGTTCTATACTATTAATAAAAAAAATGTTCTATAAGCATCCTCACTATTGACAAATGCACCGTCAGGTTGTGAACATAAGCTGCCTACCTAGTAGGTTCGTCCTGTATGCTTCCTAAGAAAATATCCTATGGTAGTTTCTACAGAACAGGTGGAGATTGAATGTCGATTCTGGCTCATCATCAGACGAATGTTCAATACCACTCTGCTTCCCATTCTCCAGACCAAGCGCTCTGTCATCCGCGATGGCTTGGTCTTTAAAACGTAGGTTTGGTCTTCTTGCCTTCTCGAACCAGTGGACTGGGAGTCGAAGATCCTCTTGACTGCAGCATTATTTTCCATTCGCTCAATGTGGCCGCGCCAATGTAGTCGACGTGACTTTCCTTCTCTCTTATGAAATCGTATCATCCACGGACCCACATACCATTGCCAACTCAATTTCATGCAATCTTTCTCGGACAACTTATTTGTACTGGACTCCACGTACTTCAGCTACTTACCTAACTTCTCTATTGGCCCCTTTCTCTCTCAAACTATTGACCATACTCTCATCGAAAATAAGTTACAAAAGCTAAACGATGAATTCTCACCCGGCCCAGGTGGCCTCCCCGCAATTTTTCTCAAAAAGTGTTCTTTCAATTTGTCGGTCCCTCTTTCCTCTTCCCAATGAGCATTTTCCCAGATTAGGAAGACCGCTTTCATAACCCCGATACACAAAAAAGGATTAAAAAGTGATATCACTAATTATCGCCATATTGCCAAACTCTCACATATTCCCAAAATCTTCGAAAGGTTTCATATACGAAACCTTAAGCTTTCACTCCAGTTCTCTTATTTCCGTTTACCAACGTGGGTTTCTGAAAGGTAGATCAACCACTACAAATCTTGTCGAATTCTTGTCATTTGCCCTGTCAGCATTAGAGAACCGCAACGAAGTTGAAGAAAACCTGTCCTCTAAGTAGAGAACGGGACAGGAAACAGGTGGAGCAATAACTTGTCAAAACTAAGATCCGAGGTGCGGAAGCTTTTCAATAAAGCAAAGCGCAGCGGAGACTGGCAAAGCTACCAAATGGCTCTTAAGACATATAATAAGGAAATCAGAAAAGCTAAAAGAAATAGCTTCAGGGAATTCTGTGAGACAATCACCAGCACTCCTACTGCGGCAAGGCTACACAAAGCTCTTGCGAAGTCAGGAGGAGTGCCGATGTCTCTGAGGAAACCAGATGGCGAGTTCACGGAAGATGAGGATCAAAGGGCACTATTGCTACTAGAAACTCACTTTCCTGGCAGCTCGCCTAGTACTGAGCTAGGAATCAGTACCACTTCAATCAGACCTCGGAGGGAAGACTGAGAAAAAACATCAACCATCTTGTACAATCAGCGAAAGTCTGATTGCTGGATGGGAAAATTTACGTTCCTCGACCGGATTGTAGGAAAATTCTCACCCAACCAAGGGGGTATGGATTGCTGGCGATTTTCCGGATATGTACGCTTGATGACCGCAATGACTTTGAAAAGGTCAACGATACTTTACGACTCAACCAGAGACAACGACTAGCACCGAGAATAAGAAGACGAGAGAGTGTCCGACAATTTCGGTTGTACAAAAAAATGAGCGTTAGCCGCAATGCTTTATTGATCTTTATATACATTTCAATTGGTATAATTTCAACTGGATTTACAAGAGAAAATATGGCTGATGTTCGAAAGATAGGCGGCAATTTTAAATAGTTCAATTAGCTTTTAGTACAATTCATGTTGTAAACAATAAGGGTTTTAACCTTTGATACAAATTTTATACAATTCAAAATAATGTAGTTAGTATATAAAAAATAAACGATGATTTATGCGAAGTGCCCCAACATTCCGCCCCCTTTGAAAGGTCCCTTTCAAGCAGGAAGAAGTGCAAGCTTGCGGATTGGACGTCTTATAACTCCTTTTGCCGTCCGGATGTCAGCAACTCTTACCTTGCCATCTTTACCAGGAATAGTATTCATGACTCTACCAAGCAGCCACTTCTGGGGAGGAAGGTTATCCTCATGGACAATGACCATTGCGTCGACTTGCAGATTTTGTTGAGGTGTTGACCACTTCGACCTTTGTTGAAGTTCGTTGACGTATTCTTCAGACCAGCGCTTCCAAAAATGAGTTTTTATGGCGTTTATGCGACGCCATCGTTGGAGGTAACTAATGTCGGATACATCGTCTGGTGGTTCCGGAATGGCCTTCAGCGCTGCTCCGATGAGAAGGTGGCCAGGAGTCAAAGCTTCCAAATCATTGGGATCCGTTGATAGTGGGGAAATTGGCCGAGAATTCATCACTGCTTCGATTTCGACTAGCGCCGTCGAAAGCTCCTCAAATGTTAGCTTGGCGTTATGAAGACTTCGGTACAGGAAGCCTTTTGCAACCTTGACGGCGGCCTCCCACAGTCCACCAAAATGTGGAGTCCTAGGTGGGATAAAACGAAAATTAATACGGTCATTAGTACAAAAGTGATTAATGGTATATAGTGATTTTTCTTGAAACAACATTTTTCGAAATTCTCTAAGTTTTGAGTCGCCACCCACAAAATTTGTTGCATTGTCGCAAAATATTTCAAATGGTAGACCTCGACGACCAATCATACGCTTTAGCGCCGCAACGAACGCGTCTGCAGACATATCTGATACGGCTTCAAGATGAACAGCCTTTGATGCAAAGCAGACGAAGACTGCCACATACGTCTTGTAGGGAACCTTGCCACGAATCCTATAGAATGTATAAATTGGTCCACAAAAATCCACGCCACAACGAGAGAAAGGACGAGAGGAAACCACTCTTTCAGCAGGTAGATCACCCATGACCTGCTGCAGTAGCTTCGGGCGGTATCTAGTACAATGTATACACTTCCTGACTATTTTTCTGGCGATATCTCTTGCATTAACGATCCAGAATCGTTGTCTAATTAGTGCAAGCAAAGTCTTGGGCCCTGCATGAAAATTGGATATATGCAAATCCCTAACCATCGCAAGAACGAAATTCGAATTCTTTGGAAGAAGTAATGGATGTTTCTGCTCCTCTGGAATGTTCGCATTCTTCAGTCGACCCCCTACTTTTAACAGTCGAATACCAGTTGACTCATCAATGAACGGGTTAATACATTTGATGGCTCCTTTTAGCTGCCTTCCATGAAGAATCAGGTCCACTTCCTCTGCAAAAGAATAAGTTTGGATGATCCATACGATTTTGTGAAGAGCCGACTCGAGTTCCATGGAGGTAAGAGATCCGACGGTTATAGTAGAACTCTTCTTCATCCTATTGATAAGCCGTAACACGTATGCGAAAATGCGTATTATTTTTGTGGAAGAGCTGTATTTGTTTACGATCTCCAATAGATATGGTGCATCTTCTTGATGTTTTTTATTGAGCAATGCGATTTTTCTCTTTTCTAGCATAAGAAATTCCTTTGATAGGTCTTCGTTCAAATTTAAGGGCCATTTTTCAGGGCCTTCCAACAAAAACGCGGGTCCAGAAAACCATGTCGAATCCCAGAGCCCTTGGACCGTACAGCCTCGTGACACAATGTCAGCGGGGTTTTCTTTTGTAGGTACATGTCTCCAGACAATGTCCTGCGTACGTTCTTGGATCTCCGCTACTCGATTTCCTACGAAAGTAGTGAGTTTTGATGAATGCGTAGAGATCCAATGCAACACAATACTAGAGTCTGTCCAAAAGAAGATGTTTGTGTACGACTTATTAAAGATTGGTTCAATTTTTAACCACAATTTGGAGAGAAGATGCGCACCACACAGCTCGAGTCTCGGGAGTTGCTTCTTTTTTGCAGGTGCTACTCTAGACTTCGCCACCAAGAGTTTGACAACTACAGCCCCTGAAGTGTCGGTGATTCTGGTGTAGATGCAACAACCATATGCGTGCAAAGACGCGTCGCAGAATCCATGGATTTGTACGTCCTTTTTGTTTGCGGATAATACAAATCGTGGAACAGAAAGGCGTTTCAGGGAAAATAAATCCGACATGAATTGACGCCACTCCGTTTCAATATAATGCGGAACTGTCGCATCCCAGTCTATTTTTTCAATCCAGACTTTCTGAAGAAGGATTTTTGCAATAATAATTATAGGGCTTAGTAACCCCATTGGATCAAACAGGGCAGACGATACCGACAGCATAGATCTTTTCGTACATTCAGAATATATACGACTCTTTTGGTATGTAAACGAAAACTCATCGCAATTGGGATCCCAAGTGATCCCCAAAGTGCTCGTAAGATTTGAATCTGCTATATTTATATTTTTGTTGTTCGGGTTCTTTTGTTGAATATTTAACCCATTGCTATGCCATTTCGACAGTTCGAGCCTTGCTGAATTTAAGATTGCAACCACTTCCTTCTGAATCTGAAGCAATTCATCGAGATCATCAGCTCCAGTGAGCATGTCATCGACATAAAAATCTGAGCGCAATATCTTCGATCCTAATTTTTTATCTGTGAATTTATCAGCAAGATAAACGGGCGACCGGATAGCTAGGAATGGTGCCGAAGTTGTACCATAGGTTACAGTATTCAGCTTATATGTTTGTATGGGTGATTGCTCGCTTTCTCTCCACAAAATGTATTGGTATTTACAATGGGAATGATGCATCTCAATCTGTCTATACATTTCAACTATGTCCGCAGTAAAGGCGTATCTATGCAAACGAAATCGCAGTAAAATCAGAAACAAGTCATCCTGAACAGTCGGACCAGCCATGAGGATTTCATTAAGAGATACCTGTGATGATGTGCGACATGAGGCATCAAATACGACTCGTAGTTTAGTTGAGACGCTACCTGGCTTAAGAACTGCTTGATGTGGGAGGTAATAATGAGATTCCTTTAAGTTAGGGTTTTCTACTAATGACATGTGACCAAGATCCCTATATTCTCTCAGAAATTTACTGTAGTCAGATTTGAGTGAATGGTCTCTCGAAAGCCTACGTTCCAGCGATAGAAATCTCCTTAAAGCTACGTCATAAGAATTTCCTAAGCATGCAGGATCCTTTTTAAAGGGAAGTTGAACCATAAGCCTTCCACTAGGTAGTTCTTCGATAGTTTTTCGAAAGTGTGCTTCACATTCTACCTGCTCTTCCGTCCATTTGCACCTGCGTCCGTCCGCTGCTTCAATCTTCCAAAACCTTTCCACGAATGCTTCCAGAGGGTCCTCCATTGAACTGATACAACATATCTGCTTTTCGGTTTGTAGCTGGCTCCTGTATCTCCCCGATACAATCCACCCTAAGTGTGTATTTTGCAACGAGGGTAGTTCCGGTCCGAGCTTAATTTGACCTGCCCGAAGCAATTCAAAGAAAGTTTCAGCTCCCAGCAGCAAATCGACCGGCGACGGTTGATTAAAGTGCTCATCCGCAAGTTCGATATCGTTAGGTAAGTTCCAGTCCTTTATTTTAAGTTCTAAATCAGGTTGGTATCCTGTTATTGTGGGCGTAACGAGAAATTCCAATGAAAGCTCAAAGTTATTGAGCCTTGAGCGAATGGTAGTTTGAGTAAAGAACCTAATCTTGGTTTCGGTTGATCCGATTCCAACTATATCCATATTCCTTCGTTGCCTATGCAAATTTAGAGAGTTGGCAAAGCGCTCCTTTATAAAATTTACCTGGGAGCCGGAATCCAATAACACTCGCCCTAATTGAAAACTTCCACAGCTATCTCTGACCAAGACCAAAGCAGTAGCAAGAATCACCTGTGCCGTCCTGTTATCGGATTCCTTTTCTAACGCAGAATGTGCAGCTGCGGTACTAGTAGATGGTTGACTATTCTCACAAGGCTCTGCAGGCCTTTGTTGTATCCGATGCAACAAACTATGGTGTGCTTGCTTGCATGTCTTACACCGATATGATGATGGGCATTTAGACACCGTGTGACCCTTACCTAAACAATTAAGACAAAGAGCTAGCTTCTTAACGTTGGTAAAGCGATCGGATACTGAGAGTCTGCTAAACGTAGAACAACTGCTGATCAGATGGTTGGTTTCTTTACAGAATGCGCACGATCTTTGCATAACTGTTAAAGAGGTTTGTGGACGTTGGTCATGAGATGACCTAGTTTTATTTAGCCATTTTTTTGTTATGGTCTGAACGAAGCTGCTGTCCATCACGTGCTTCAAGGTATTGACAGCGTTTATTCAAAACCTCAGCACACGCATCCCAACTTTGAAGTGTTTTATAATCGCACTGCTCATCCCACTTGGCTTGAGTATCTTCGTCGACCTTGGACATTGCTATGTAGATAATCACAGCGTTACATATGTCTACATGAGTTCCAACTGACTGTAAGGAACTGAACAATGCAGAGACGTTGTCAACTAAACTACGTAAAAGCACTCGCTCGACTCAAAGATCGTTATGATAATAATTGTTAGTATATATATAGTTAGTATATATATATAGTATATATATATTTAGTATATATATATTTATAAATCCAGTTAAAATTATACCAATTGAAATGTATATAAAGATCAATAAAGCATTGCGGCTAACGCTCATTTTTTTGTACAACCGAAATTGTCGGACACTCTCTCGTCTTCTTATTCTCGGTGCTAGTCGTTGTCTCTGGTTGAGTCGTAAAGTATCGTTGACCTTTTCAAAGTCATTGCGGTCATCAAGCGTACATATCCGGAAAATCGCCAGCAATCCATACCCCCTTGGTTGGGTGAGAATTTTCCTACAATCCGGTCGAGGAACGTAAATTTTCCCATCCAGCAATCAGACTTTCGCTGATTGTACATTTTTGGCGCCCACGTGTGGCATTTTTCGGATTTTGTAAAACCCTTGTAAGTGACTTCGTACCAACAAAGTGACAAAAATCACCTTACAAAAAAAAAAAAAAAAACTATTTAAAAGTGAACATAAGATCATAATAGACAAAAAAAAAAAAACATTGTGAAAAAGTGAGTCGCGTTCGGTAATCGGTGTCGCGGAGGAGGCAAAGTGAAGAGTACCAGCAGGAGAAAAATCGGAACAAGAGCAGAGAAAATCCATCAAAGGAAGTTCAGCAGAAGATCGAAATCGGAAGTTTCACCAGATTCATCAGTTGCGGAAAGTATAGGGAACGATAAGTATTCATCCCTAAACAGGTATGGTGGTAAAAACTCCAAATAGTAGAATGTGCGTTGATCGTAAAATAAAAATCAATTAAAATTTTGATTAACATCGAAAAGAACAAAATCAAGTTTATCAAAATAACAGAAAACGCACATTCGACATACGGGGAAAAATATTGCATGCGAAATATTATAATTTCTAACAAAAATCATTATTATATTTGCTGAAACAACATACAAAATCAAAATCGAAATCAAAATTATTTGAGATCAATATAAGATTTTTTATAATAAAAGCGCTTATCGTCACAGTGATCGTGGCTAAGCAATTGTTACGTTCCAAAATTTCATCTATTTGCTTTCATCGATTATTCGCTCCCACAAGTATCATTTCTGCTCTTAGTGCTTTCTCCCGTCCATCCACACAATCGTTCTATCGTTTCCGTTTATTCCAGCAAAGGAATACAACTCACTCAATCCGCTTTAGTTCGGTTACAACAGGTTCCACACAATTGATATATTCACTTCATCGCGGTTGGTTGCAACTCCAAACACATACGTTCGTTGGTCGCGTCGACTTTTCACCATTGGAGGTCGTCTAAGCTTCGTCGCTGGAAACAAGTTTCGCAGATTCTACTGGCAACAAGTTCCACATTTTTTGTTGAGAAGCTTCGTCGTGTTAGCATTTATCTCAGTCGACATATTGGATATTGCATGGTATTGCGGTTTATAAATATTTCGTATCGTTGATATCGTTCAACAATAGCAACATTTCTCGTCGGTGGATTTTATTAATCACACAAACATAACACGAACACAATCATCTTTACTTTTGGTTTATTGCTGCAGCATCAAGCAGCATTGGTTCAAATACATCGATGCTTACATTTTAATTTTAATATAAAAGTGAATGCATTCCACATCGATCTAAATCGTATTGCTCCGTCTCGCTACTTTCTCCATGTTCAGTATTCTCGCAGTGAACATTCGCATTGGTTTTAAATTGGAATAAACCGAATTGAGTTAAGTCGTATTGCCGCAATTTTGCGAACTTTTACACTATATACATACAAAGCTTATCCATTCACAAATACGATTGCTTGAAAATTAGTCTTCGCTCGACACTATACAACATCGTTTGGATAATTTGTTAGTGTTTGTAGAAAGCTGTTGAGTTCGACCAGTCTTCACTATTTGTTAATATTTGGCTACTTGCGAACAGTTTAGCATGGCAGAACCATCGATGGATGAGTTAAAGCAAATGCGTTCTTCAACCAAAGGAAGCATTACTAGAATAAGGAATAGTATAAAGGATGAACTGTCACCAACAGAATTAGAATGTCGCTTAGGAATAGTCGAATCCTATTTTAAGCAACTTTTGACATATCAAACGCAAATTGAACGTTTAACACCTACAGATACTGTAAGAGGCGAGCTAGAAGAACTGTACATTTCGACAAAAACAAAAATACTATCAGCTCTAGGTACAACAAGAAGTAATACTTTGGAAACTACTTTCTGGGTTCCACAATCGGTGAACCATTTGCAAAAACTAAGCCTGCCTAAATTCAGTGGCAAGTATTCAGAGTTTAAGAACTTTATCAACTCTTATACTAAACTCGTTGACAAAGACCCGAGTTTGTCAACAATCGAAAAATTTAATTATTTACTCACGTGCTTAAGTGGTCAAGCACTCGGTACAATAAAAGCGTTTCAGGTTACAGAGATCAATTATCCTAAAGCACTCGCTCGACTCAAAGATCGTTATGATAATAATTGTCTTATATTTTTGGAAAACATATCTCAACTTTTTGAATTGCCAAAGGTTTCAAAGCCGTCGGCATCGCTTTTACGTAGTTTAGTTGACAACGTCTCGGCATTGTTCAGTTCCTTACAGTCAATTGGAACTCATGTAGACATATGTAACGCTGTGATTATCTACATAGCAATGTCCAAGGTCGACGAAGATACTCAAGCCAAGTGGGATGAGCAGTGCGATTTTAAAACACTTCCAAGTTGGGATGCGTGTGCTGAGGTTTTGAATAAACGCTGTCAATACCTTGAAGCACGTGATGGACAGCAGCTTCGTTCAGACCATAACAAAAAATGGCTAAATAAAACTAGGTCATCTCATGACCAACGTCCACAAACCTCTTTAACAGTTATGCAAAGATCGTGCGCATTCTGTAAAGAAACCAACCATCTGATCAGCAGTTGTTCTACGTTTAGCAGACTCTCAGTATCCGATCGCTTTACCAACGTTAAGAAGCTAGCTCTTTGTCTTAATTGTTTAGGTAAGGGTCACACGGTGTCTAAATGCCCATCATCATATCGGTGTAAGACATGCAAGCAAGCACACCATAGTTTGTTGCATCGGATACAACAAAGGCCTGCAGAGCCTTGTGAGAATAGTCAACCATCTACTAGTACCGCAGCTGCACATTCTGCGTTAGAAAAGGAATCCGATAACAGGACGGCACAGGTGATTCTTGCTACTGCTTTGGTCTTGGTCAGAGATAGCTGTGGAAGTTTTCAATTAGGGCGAGTGTTATTGGATTCCGGCTCCCAGGTAAATTTTATAAAGGAGCGCTTTGCCAACTCTCTAAATTTGCATAGGCAACGAAGGAATATGGATATAGTTGGAATCGGATCAACCGAAACCAAGATTAGGTTCTTTACTCAAACTACCATTCGCTCAAGGCTCAATAACTTTGAGCTTTCATTGGAATTTCTCGTTACGCCCACAATAACAGGATACCAACCTGATTCAGAACTTAAAATAAAGGACTGGAACTTACCTAACGATATCGAACTTGCGGATGAGCACTTTAATCAACCGTCGCCGGTCGATTTGCTGCTGGGAGCTGAAACTTTCTTTGAATTGCTTCGGGCAGGTCAAATTAAGCTCGGACCGGAACTACCCTCGTTGCAAAATACACACTTAGGGTGGATTGTATCGGGGAGATACAGGAGCCAGCTACAAACCGAAAAGCAGATATGTTGTATCAGTTCAATGGAGGACCCTCTGGAAGCATTCGTGGAAAGGTTTTGGGAGATGGAAGCAGTGGACGGACGCAGGTGCAAATGGACGGAAGAGCAGGTAGAATGTGAAGCACACTTTCGAAAAACTATCGAAGAACTACCTAGTGGAAGGCTTATGGTTCAACTTCCCTTTAAAAAGGATCCTGCATGCTTAGGAAATTCTTATGACGTAGCTTTAAGGAGATTTCTATCGCTGGAACGTAGGCTTTCGAGAGACCATTCACTCAAATCTGACTACAGTAAATTTCTGAGAGAATATAGGGATCTCGGTCACATGTCATTAGTAGAAAACCATAACTTAAAGGAATCTCATTATTACCTCCCACATCAAGCAGTTCTTAAGCCAGGTAGCGTCTCAACTAAACTAAGAGTCGTATTTGATGCCTCATGTCGCACATCATCACAGGTATCTCTTAATGAAATCCTCATGACTGGTCCGACTGTTCAGGATGACTTGTTTCTGATTTTACTGCGATTTCGTTTGCATAGATACGCGTTGACTGCAGACATAGTTAAAATGTATAGACAGATAGAGATGCATCCTTCCCATTGTAAATACCAATACATTTTGTGGAGAGAAAGCGAGCAATCACCCATACAAACATATAAACTGAATACTGTAACCTATGGTACAACTTCGGCACCATTCCTAGCTATCCGGTCGCTCCTTTATCTTGCTGATAAATTCACAGATAAAAAATTAGGATCGAAGATATTGCGCTCAGATTTTTATGTCGATGACATGCTCACTGGAGCGGATGATATCGATGAATTGCTTCAGATTCAGAAGGAAGTGGTTGAAATCTTAAATTCAGCAAGGCTCGAACTGTCGAAATGGCATAGCAATGGGTTAAACATTCAACAAAAGAACCTGAACAACAAAAATATAAATATAGCAGATTCAAATCTTACGAGCACTTTGGGGATCACTTGGGATCCCAATTGCGATGAGTTTTCGTTTACATACCAAAATAGTCGTATATATTCCGAATGTACGAAAAGATCTATGCTGTCGGTATCGTCTGCCCTGTTTGATCCAATGGGGTTACTAAGCCCTATAATTATTATTGCGAAAATCCTTCTTCAGAAAGTCTGGATTGAAAAAATAGACTGGGATGCGACAGTTCCGCATTATATTGAAACGGAGTGGCGTCAATTCATGTCGGATTTATATTCCCTGAAACGCCTTTCTGTTCCACGATTTGTATTATCCGCAAACAAAAAGGACGTACAAATCCATGGATTCTGCGACGCGTCTTTGCACGCATATGGTTGTTGCATCTACACCAGAATCACCGACACTTCAGGGGCTGTAGTTGTCAAACTCTTGGTGGCGAAGTCTAGAGTAGCACCTGCAAAAAAGAAGCAACTCCCGAGACTCGAGCTGTGTGGTGCGCATCTTCTCTCCAAATTGTGGTTAAAAATTGAACCAATCTTTAATAAGTCGTACTCAAACATCTTCTTTTGGACAGACTCTAGTATTGTGTTGCATTGGATCTCTACGCATTCATCAAAACTCACTACTTTCGTAGGAAATCGATTAGCGGAGATCCAAGAACGTACGCAGGACATTGTCTGGAGACATGTACCTACAAAAGAAAACCCCGCTGACATTGTGTCACGAGGCTGTACGGTCCAAGGGCTCTGGGATTCGACATGGTTTTCTGGACCCGCGTTTTTGTTGGAAGGCCCTGAAAAATTCACATTCTACCTGCTCTTCCGTCCATTTGCACCTGCGTCCGTCCACTGCTTCCATCTCCCAAAACCTTTCCACGAATGCTTCCAGAGGGTCCTCCATTGAACTGATACAACATATCTGCTTTTCGGTTTGTAGCTGGCTCCTGTATCTCCCCGATACAATCCATCCTAAGTGTGTATTTTGCAACGAGGGTAGTTCCGGTCCGAGCTTAATTTGACCTGCCCGAAGCAATTCAAAGAAAGTTTCAGCTCCCAGCAGCAAATCGACCGGCGACGGTTGATTAAAGTGCTCATCCGCAAGTTCGATATCGTTAGGTAAGTTCCAGTCCTGTTATTGTGGGCGTAACGAGAAATTCCAATGAAAGCTCAAAGTTATTGAGCCTTGAGCGAATGGTAGTTTGAGTAAAGAACCTAATCTTGGTTTCGGTTGATCCGATTCCAACTATATCCATATTCCTTCGTTGCCTATGCAAATTTAGAGAGTTGTCAAAGCGCTCCTTTATAAAATTTACCTGGGAGCCGGAATCCAATAACACTCGCCCTAATTGAAAACTTCCACAGCTATCTCTGACCAAGACCAAAGAAGTAGCAAGAATCACCTGTGCCGTCCTGTTATCGGATTCCTTTTCTAACGCAGAATGTGCAGCTGCGGTACTAGTAGATGGTTGACTATTCTCACAAGGCTCTGCAGGCCTATGTGTGCTTGCTTGCATGTCTTACACCGATATGATGATGGGCATTTAGACACCGTGTGACCCTTACCTAAACAATTAAGACAAAGAGCTAGCTTCTTAACGTTGGTAAAGCGATCGGATACTGAGAGTCTGCTAAACGTAGAACAACTGCTGATCAGATGGTTGGTTTCTTTACAGAATGCGCACGATCTTTGCATAACTGTTAAAGAGGTTTGTGGACGTTGGTCATGAGATGACCTAGTTTTATTTAGCCATTTTTTGTTATGGTCTGAACGAAGCTGCTGTCCATCACGTGCTTCAAGGTATTGACAGCGTTTATTCAAAACCTCAGCACACGCATCCCAACTTGGAAGTGTTTTAAAATCACACTGCTCATCCCACTTGGCTTGAGTATCTTCGTCGACCTTGGACATTGCTATGTAGATAATCACAGCGTTACATATGTCTACATGAGTTCCAATTGACTGTAAGGAACTGAACAATGCCGAGACGTTGTCAACTAAACTACGTAAAAGCGATGCCGACGGCTTTGAAACCTTTGGCAATTCAAAAAGTTGAGATATGTTTTCCAAAAATATAAGACAATTATTATCATAACGATCTTTGAGTCGAGCGAGTGCTTTAGGATAATTGATCTCTGTAACCTGAAACGCTTTTATTGTACCGAGTGCTTGACCACTTAAGCACGTGAGTAAATAATTAAATTTTTCGATTGTTGACAAACTCGGGTCTTTGTCAACGAGTTTAGTATAAGAGTTGATAAAGTTCTTAAACTCTGAATAATTGCCACTGAATTTAGGCAGGCTTAGTTTTTGCAAATGGTTCACCGATTGTGGAACCGAGAAAGTAGTTTCCAAAGTATTACTTCTTGTTGTACCTAGAGCTGATAGTATTTTTGTTTTTGTCGAAATGTACAGTTCTTCTAGCTCGCCTCTTACAGTATCTGTAGGTGTTAAAGGTTCAATTTGCGTTTGATATGTCAAAAGTTGCTTAAAATAGGATTCGACTATTCCTAAGCGACATTCTAATTCTGTTGGTGACAGTTCATCCTTTATACTATTCCTTATTCTAGTAATGCTTCCTTTGGTTGAAGAACGCATTTGCTTTAACTCATCCATCGATGGTTCTGCCATGCTAAACTGTTCGCAAGTAGCCAAATATTAACAAATAGTGAAGACTGGTCGAACTCAACAGCTTTCTACAATCACTAACAAATTATCCAAACGATGTTGTATAGTGTCGAGCGAAGACTAATTTTCAAGCAATCGTATTTGTGAATGGATAAGCTTTGTATGTATATAGTGTAAAAGTTCGCAAAATTGCGGCAATACGACTTAACTCAATTCGGTTTATTCCAATTTAAAACCAATGCGAATGTTCACTGCGAGAATACTGAACATGGAGAAAGTACCGAGACGGAGCAATACGATTTAGATCGATGTGGAATGCATTCACTTTTATATTAAAAACATAGGGGCGGGCGACAGTCCGCTTGGGCGAACTGTTGGATACCCTATTCTTATTCCTATATCTCATAAGTGGGCGTGACAAAAATTTAAAGGATTTTATCGAAAAAAACTAAGCTTTTGTAAATAAAAACGCTCCCTAGCTCAAACTTTGGTTTTTCAATAAAATTGTTTTATTTAATTGTGGGCGTGTCAGTAGGCGGATTTTAAAAAAATTTAAGTATGAGCATAAAGGGCACCTAGAGAGTATATACTATAAATTTCAGCTCCCTAGCTCAAACTTTGGACTTTCAAAAATAAAAAATAAAAAATTGTGGGCGTGTCAGTAGGCGGATTTTGAAAATATTTACACATCAGCATAAAGGTCCCCTAGAGAGTATATATTAAAAATTTCAGCTCCCTAGCTCAAATTTTGGTTTTTCAAAAAAAATATTTTATTTAATTGTGGGCGTGTCAGTGGGCGGATTTTGAAAATTTTATGTCCCAAGCAGTTTTATGGGCCAAAGATCATATATAAAAAATTTCAGCTTTCTAGCTCAAAATTCAATTTTTTCCAAAATTTTGTTTTTTTGAGTTTGTGGGCGTGTCTGTGGGCGGATTTCAAAAATTCTTAAACTTGATTATTTCGGGACCCTAGAGAGTATA
Source organism: Portevinia maculata (assembly GCA_949715645.1). Classification (NCBI taxonomy): domain Eukaryota; kingdom Metazoa; phylum Arthropoda; class Insecta; order Diptera; family Syrphidae; genus Portevinia; species Portevinia maculata. The sequence continues at coordinate 39,471,977 of OX454528.1, forward strand.
TGGTTAAAATTTCAGCTCTCTAGGTCCAGTTAAAAGGCCTAATTTTTGCCGACTAACGGACGGACGGACGGACGGACATGGCTAGATCGACATTACTATCGATGCTGATCATAAATATAGTAACTTTTAGGGGTCTACGGGCAATATTAAGGTATGTTACAAACTATGCGTCAAAATTAATATACCCCTAGAATAGGGTATAATTAAAATGTAAGCATCGATGTATTTGAACCAATGCTGCTTGATGCTGCAGCAATAAACCAAAAGTAAAGATGATTGTGTTCGTGTTATGTTTGTGTGATTAATAAAATCCACCGACGAGAAATGTTGCTATTGTTGAACGATATCAACGATACGAAATATTTATAAACCGCAATACCATGCAATATCCAATATGTCGACTGAGATAAATGCTAACACGACGAAGCTTCTCAACAAAAAATGTGGAACTTGTTGCCAGTAGAATCTGCGAAACTTGTTTCCAGCGACGAAGCTTAGACGACCTCCAATGGTGAAAAGTCGACGCGACCAACGAACGTATGTGTTTGGAGTTGCAACCAACCGCGATGAAGTGAATATATCAATTGTGTGGAACCTGTTGTAACCGAACTAAAGCGGATTGAGTGAGTTGTATTCCTTTGCTGGAATAAACGGAAACGATCGAACGATTGTGTGGATGGACGGGAGAAAGCACTAAGAGCAGAAATGATACTTGTGGGAGCGAATAATCGATGAAAGAAAATAGATGAAATTTTGGAACGTAACAATTGCTTAGCCACGATCACTGTGACGATAAGCGCTTTTATTATAAAAAATCTTATATTGATCTCAAATAATTTTGATTTCGATTTTGATTTTGTATGTTGTTTCAGCAAATATAATAATGATTTTTGTTAGAAATTATAATATTTCGCATGCAATATTTTTCCCCGTATGTCGAATGTGCGTTTTCTGTTATTTTGATAAACTTGATTTTGTTCTTTTCGATGTTAATCAAAATTTTAATTGATTTTTATTTTACGATCAACGCACATTCTACTATTTGGAGTTTTTACCACCATACCTGTTTAGGGATGAATACTTATCGTTCCCTATACTTTCCGCAACTGATGAATCTGGTGAAACTTCCGATTTCGATCTTCTGCTGAACTTCCTTTGATGGATTTTCTCTGCTCTTGTTCCGATTTTTCTCCTGCTGGTACTCTTCACTTTGCCTCCTCCGCGACACCGATTACCGAACGCGACTCACTTTTTCACAATGTTTTTTTTTTTTTTTTTGTCTATTATGATCTTATGTTCACTTTTAAATAGTTTTTTTTTTTTTTTTGTAAGGTGATTTTTGTCACTTTGTTGTACGAAGTCACTTACAAGGGTTTTACAAAATCCGAAAAATGCCACACGTGGGCGCCAAAAATGTACAATCAGCGAAAGTCTGATTGCTGGATGGGAAAATTTACGTTCCTCGACCGGATTGTAGGAAAATTCTCACCCAACCAAGGGGGTATGGATTGCTGGCGATTTTCCGGATATGTACGCTTGATGACCGCAATGACTTTGAAAAGGTCAACGATACTTTACGACTCAACCAGAGACAACGACTAGCACCGAGAATAAGAAGACGAGAGAGTGTCCGACAATTTCGGTTGTACAAAAAAATGAGCGTTAGCCGCAATGCTTTATTGATCTTTATATACATTTCAATTGGTATAATTTTAACTGGATTTACAAGAGAAAATATGGCTGATGTTCGAAAGATAGGCGGCAATTTTAAATAGTTCAATTAGCTTTTAGTACAATTCATGTTGTAAACAATAAGGGTTTTAACCTTTGATACAAATTTTATACAATTCAAAATAATGTAGTTAGTATATAAAAAATAAACGATAATTTATGCGAAGTGCCCCAACACATCTGTTCTGAGAGGCGACTGAAATGGGCAATAAATTCCTTTCAGCCTTTTAAATCTGCCGGAGTGGACGGCATTATACCAGCCCTACTACAAGAAGGGCAAGGAGCAGTATTGCCTTGGGCCATATACCAATGCAATGGAGACGAGCAAGGGTTGTGTTTATACTGTTGCATGTTTGCTTGAACTGTGTCATTATTTAGTCAACTACGCCATCTAGTAGAAAGTGGCCATATTACCGATTTTGGCAGAATTGGAATAGCAGTTTGAGTAGCTGTGGTATAACTTGGTATGTTGTTCTCGAACCTTCTGAACTTAACGAACCTTCTCAACGAATCTGGAAATTTCGAGAGGTGTCACTAGGAGATATAAATAGATGTCGCAGGAGCACCCAAGACATTCGAGTTGTGAACCGCGATAAAGAAGGGCGATAGATGACAGTAGTGAAAAGTATAGAGCATATTGAATAAGAGAAGTGATTGTTTATTTAAAGTGATTAATTGTGAAAGTGAATTGTTGAATTAAATAAGTGAATTATTAGAATAATAATCAAGAAGTAAAAGACATTGAAAGAGAACTAATAAAGATTAATTAAATAGAATTACGTTTTATCTTTTCGAATCCTAGCCTGGATGCAACATTGGTGTCAGAAGTGGGATAAAACGTATTCAGTGTGAAATTAAAGTGAAGTGAATTAAAAAAAAAAAAAATGGGCCGCACATTAAAATTACTACAGCTCAGTATACCGCAGTTAAAAGCTGAATTGGAAAAGCGGAACCTCTCCACAGCTGGAGGAAAAAGTGATCTTGTGCTTCGACTGCAGGAATCTGTTGAAAACGAAGGCGAAAACCCCAAGTCCGTTTTGTTCGACGTTGCAGAAGAACAAGTAAGTACAAGCGTTGATATGACTGCTATGATGGAATTACTTCTGGCCAAGTTAGATGAACAGAAGAATTCAATGGACTCTAAATTTGATGAACAAAAGAATTCTCTAGAACAACAGAAGAATTCTCTAGATTCCAAATTGCAATCAATGGACTCTAAATTTGATGAACAAAAGAATTCTCTAGAACAACAGAAGAATTCTCTAGATTCCAAATTGCAATCAATGGACTCTAAATTTGATGAACAAAAGAATTCTCTAGAACAACAGAAGAATTCTCTAGATTCCAAATTGCAATCAATGGACTCTAAATTTGATGAACAAAAGAATTCTCTAGAACAACAGAAGAATTCTCTAGATTCCAAATTGCAAGCAATGGACACTAAATTCGAAGAACAAAAGAATTCTATAGTTGCCGCCCAAAAGAGCGCTGTGGAAGATTTTAAAAATGTTCTCGAAGGAAAACTCGAAGAAATTGACCAAAAGTTCGAGAAGGTTGAAACCAAATTCGACGAAATCGATACAAACATCGAGAACTTGGCTAAAGAGCTCGAGAAAGTGAAGAAGCAGAAGGCTCGAGAAAATTCTGCGGACTGCCCGAGAAGGAAAGAGATGCAGCCTCCTGTTTTCGATGGTCAAACATCATGGCCAATTTATAAGAAACAGTTTGAAGCAGCTGCAGTGGCGAACAGCTGGGACAACGAGGAAAAGTCGATTGCGCTAACGCTCGCACTAAGAGGTACAGCTGCGGAGTTACTCCAAACCGTCTCAGAAGAGAAGCAACACAACTACGACGCCCTGGTCAAGGCTATAGAGATGCGCTTCGGTGATGAGCATATGCAGCAAGTGTACAGGGTTCAGCTACGCAGTAGAGTCCAGAAGAGGGGAGAAACACTTCAACAGCTGCAAGCAGATATCGAACGTCTGGCACATTTGTCATATCCTAATGCTGGTGAGATTCTCATCAATGAAATGGCTGTGGAGGCGTTTATCCAAGCCATTGAAGATAGACAACTGCAAATGGCCGTAAGAATGGCTGGAAAGAGAACTCTCGCTGAGGCCCTAGCATTTGCCTTGACAATGCAAGCTGCTGATCAGGCATCGAATGTGTTCCACCGCGTAAGGGAAATTACAGCTGTTGAATGCTCATGTCAAAGAGCAGACATCGTAGACCGGAGCAGAGATAACAGAGGTCAAATGCGCTGCTGGAACTGCAACAAAATAGGGCACCTACAGAGACAGTGCAGAGCTCCACCCAGACGAGGCAGTTGTCCGCATTGCGGGCCTAGGAGGGGCAACGAAGAAGCATCTGGCAGGGATAACAACCATCCTGCAGATATAGCTTCGCATAACCAGCAGTCGGTAAACGTGTAAGGACCAGCTTCGTGGGGCAGAAGTTGGTTTCCGGAATCGACGACCCCAGGACTACAATTCAAGTCTCCCAAACCAAACGAGGAAACCAGAGTCTAACAGTGGAAGCCTATATCGGACAAAATAAGTGCGTGGCAACCATCGACACCGGTGCCACCGCTTCCATCATAAGGAGGGATATCGTCCTTCAGTCTTGGCTGCACAACACCAGCAATTACTGTCTGAAAACAGCAACAGGAGCGACAGCGAAAGTGTATGGAGAGGTCATACTAACAATAAATTTGGCAGGATTAGTATTCTCCCACGCTTTCCTAGTAGCCGATATATGTGACGAATGCATCATTGGAATCGATTTCATGAAGGCGCATGATGTAGTATTGGACATTGGTATACAAGTACTCAAGTATCGAAACGTAGAAATTCCGATGGTGTACGGGAACGAGAACGTCGCATCCCTGAGGACAGTCATTAGTAAGGACGAGGTCCTACCACCTTCTTCAGAGACACTGATTTGGACAAAGCTGGAAGGTGATCCTGGGGCCCACCGATTCTTTGTAGTCGAGCCAGAAGACAACCACTGCAGAAATTGCGTGGTTGGAAAAATGCTTGTCGAGCCGAAGAACAATATGGTTCCCGTACGAGTTCTTAATGCGGAACACAAAAGCGTTAAATTGAAGCAAGGTGAGGTGGTTGGAAAGTGTGTACCGGTTACTGCCATCACGAAACTATCACAGGAAGGTGTTGCGAAGCCTCGTTCACTAATGGGAATGACTGAGGTCAAAAGAACTTTATTCCAGCACTGCGATCTGAATCGGGAGCAGCAAGCCATGGCAGGGAACCTCATCAACGAGTTTGCTGATATATTCGCTTCGCGGGACTGCGAGTATGGCCGAACACACCTTGTACAACACCGGATAGACACTGGAGATGCGAGACCGATTCGTCAGCCTCCCAGACGACTACCATTGGCTAAGCAGACGGAGGTTGCAGAGATGGTGTCGACGATGGAGAAGGAAGGAGTAATCGAATGCTCTAAAAGCCCATGGGCATCTCCAATTGTCCTAGTCAAAAAGAAAGATGGCAGCACTCGGTTCTGTGTAGACTATCAACAACTAAATAATGTCACCAAAAAGGATAGCTACCCTCTACCAAGGATTGACGATACGCTGGATACACTGTCCGGAGCTCGATGGTTTTCCACTCTAGATCTGAAGAGTGGCTACTGGCAAGTGCAGATACATCCGGAAGACCGTGAGAAAACAGCTTTCACAGCAGGAAACGGGCTCTGGCAATTCACAGTAATGCCATTTGGACTGTGTAACGCACCGGCAACCTTTGAGCGACTAATGGAGCGTGTTTTGTTGGGGCTAACATGGAAAACGTGTTTGGTCTACTTGGACGATGTCATCGTGGTTGGAAAAACGTTTGAAGAACATCGAGATAACTTGAAGGAAGTGTTCCAGAGACTACGAAGTGCACAATTAAAGCTTAACCCGAAAAAGTGTGATCTCTTTAGATCTGAGGTAAAATATCTGAGGCACATCATCTCGTCCGAAGGAGTAAGGACTGACCCAGAGAAGGTCGATGCGGTGAAAAATTGGCCCGTTCCCAAAGACAAACACCAACTGAGAAGCTTCCTGGGACTTGCAACTTACTACAGACGGTTTGTGAAGGACTTCGCAAGGATCGCAAAGAGCTTGCATCAACTGACGGAAAAGGGAAAACCATTTAAATGGTCAGGTGAATGCGAAGCGAGTTTCAAGAGTCTCAAACACCAACTGTTCAATTCTAGCGTACCCTACTCCAGGAAAGACATTTATTGTAGATGCCGACGCTAGTAATGTTGGGATCGGAGCCGTTCTTTCGCAGATCCATGATGGCCAAGAGAGAGTAGTTTCCTACTTCAGTAAAGTGCTATCCAAGCCGGAGAGGAACTATTGCGTAACCAGGCGGGAACTCCTGGCTTTGATCCTGGCAACAAAGCACTTCCACAAGTACTTATATGGGCAGAAATTCATCCTGCGTACAGATCATGCGTCTCTAAAGTGGCTGCTGCAGTTTAAGAACCCTGAAGGACAAGTCGCGAGGTGGATTGAGCGGCTGCAGATGTATGACTACGAGATACAGCACCGAAAGGGAACTCTTCACTCCAACGCAGATGCCCTCTCCCGGCGACCCTGCAAGGCTGATTGTAAACATTGCGTACGCCAGGAGGAAAAAGATACAAGTGTCAGTCCAACGGTTGAGAGCTGAGCCCATTAGCGGCTGGAGTGCACGGGAGATCCGGAATGCTCAACAGGAAGATCCGGATATCGAGCCGATTCTCGCCTGGAAGGAACATGAGGGCAAGCCGGACTGGCAGCAGATCTCTAATAGGAGTCCGGAATTGAAGGTATACTTGGCACAATGGGACTCACTTCATGTCCAGGATGGCATTTTGAAAAGAAAATGGGAAAGTTCGGATGGAACATCAGCCGTGATGCAACTTGTGGTACCCAGATCGAAAGTCAACGAAGTACTTAGGGAACTACATGATGGAGTGTCCGGAGGTCACTTGGGAGTAAATAAGACACTCGAAAAAGTGCGAGAACACTTTTACTGGATCCCCGCAAGAGACGATGTCGAAAACTGGTGCCGAAAATGCGCCGCTTGCGCAGCCAGTAAAGGCCCGAGAGTAAAAATGCAAGGCAAGATGCATCAATACAACGTTGGAGCGCCCTTTGAAAGGATTGCAGTTGACATCGCAGGACCGTTTCCAGAAACCAACAGTGGAAACCGCTATATCCTCGTAGTGATGGACTACTTCACTAAATGGCCTGAAGCCTTTGCTATACCTAACCAAGAAGCTAAAACCGTGGTAGAGCAGATTGTCCACAACTGGGTAAGCAGATTTGGCGTACCAATGGAATTGCACTCGGACCAAGGTCGCAACTTCGAGTCGAAGATCTTTCAAGGAGTATGCCAGCTACTAGGGATTAAGAAGACAAGAACAACCCCGCTTCATCCACAATCGGACGGAATGGTGGAACGCTTCAATAGAACCTTAAACGAACACCTTTCTAAGGTTGTTGGCGACTGCCAGCGGGACTGGGACAAGCACATCCCCATGTTCCTATTAGCTTATCGAAGCGCAGTTCATAACACAACAGGACATACTCCATCCGAAATCCTTTTTGGTCGAACCATCCGGTTACCTAGTGAATTGATGTTTGTATCTCCGACTGATGAAGCAACGAATGAAGATGATTATGTGGCGGATCTCAGAGAAATCATCAGAAACATTCATTGGAAAACTAGAGATAAGATTCGGATATCCAGCGACCGCATGAAGACGAGGTACGATACAAAAGCGACCACCACAGGATTCCAGGAAGGAGATCTGGTATGGCTATACAACCCTCATCGCCGAAAAGGTATGTCACCTAAACTACAGCAGGATTGGAAAGGACCCTATAAGATAGTGAAGCGCATCAACGATGTTGTCTACCGGATCCAGCGAGGAAGAGGCAAGCTGAAAGTTGTCCATGTGGATCGTCTCCATCGCTACCATGGGGAAAATATTGACGTGCTTGTTCGGGACGAACAAGTTTAAGAGGGGGATATTGTTGCATGTTTGCTTGAACTGTGTCATTAATTAGTCAACTACGCCATCTAGTAGAAAGTGGCCATATTACCGATTTTGGCAGCATTGGAATAGCAGTTTGAGTAGCTGTGGTATAACTTGGTATGTTGTTCTCGATCCTTCTGAACTTAACGAACCTTCTCAACGAATCTGGAAATTTCGAGAGGTGTCACTAGGAGATATAAATAGATGTCGCAGGAGCACCCAAGACATTCGAGTTGTGAACCGCGATAAAGAAGGGCGATAGATGACAGTAGTGAAAAGTATAGAGAATATTGAATAAGAGAAGTGATTGTTTATTTAAAGTGATTAATTGTGAAAGTGAATTGTTGAATTAAATAAGTGAATTATTAGAATAATAATCAAGAAGTAAAAGACATTGAAAGAGAACTAATAAAGATTAATTAAATAGAATTACGTTTTATATTTTCGAATCCTAGCCTGGATGCAACAATACCAAAAGCAGGGAAAAAACACCCCACACAGCCAAAATCGTACAGACCCATCAGCCTTACGCTATTTCTTCTGAAGATGACAGAAAAGGTTGTGGACAATTATTTAAGGGAAGATGTACTGAACACATCCCCCTTCCATCATCATCAGCATGCATACAGAGCGGGATGATCAACAGAGACCGCCCTATATCAGCTGACGGAGATAATTCAAAGTGCCTTGGAAGCAAAAGAAATAGTACTGTGCGCTTTCCTAGACATAGAGAGAACATTTGACAACACCTCACATCAGGCGATTAAATGATCCCTGGATAGGAAAGGAGTTAACCGTACAGTTTCTCTTGACGCCTACGTTATCATGTCAAAACTCGTGTGGGAATGCCTACACGGACTGAATAGACTAGGCAAGAATAACAGAATTTCCATCTGCTGGGTACCTGGCCATGTTGGCATTACAGGCAATGAGGCAGCGGACTCTCTGGCAAGAAAAGGGCAGAGGAACCCTTCATAGGACCTGAACCGTTCTGCGAGATAGGAGAACATACTATACGCGAAGAGATTAGGAGATTGGAAGAAGAAACAAGTGCCAAAACCTTTCTCAACCTCCAAGGTCTGAGGCAAGCAAAGAAACTCTTAGGAAATTACAACCAAAAGAGATTCCAAGTTTGTATCGGCCTTAACAAAAACAACCTAAGAATCCTAACAGGCCTCCTCACGGGGCACTGCAGACTCAAGGAACACCTGAGGAAAATGGGCATATTGGAGGACGGGCTCTGTAGATTCTGCAGTGAAACCGCCGAAACTCCAGACCACATACTGGAATCCTGTGGGGCACTGGCCCACAAAAGGGTGAAATATTTGGGCAGGCACCAAATAACAGACAAGGACATGCAAACCATGGACCCACAGCTCATTCTCAGATTCATCAAAGAAACCGGACTTAACGCTGTGCTCTAAGGAGTGTGACCTGCCAAGGATAAATCAGAGCAATACCTCGACACGCTTCACAAAGAAGTATCTAGAGACGGCTCTGAAAGATGGCATGTACCTCGAGGCACAAGCAAGGGGACACAATTGACCAATAGGTCGCAGTGTAATATACCCTAACTAAATATTATTATTATTATGAGCTACAGTAAGTCTAAACAGACTTCATAATGATCACAATGAATTTAATATCTATGTCAATGTCGTGTTTTATGTTTCGATTGTTTATTAAATGAGGAGACCAGACTTAGCAAACTGGTACCTACTTTCAGAAAAGTGACGCTTTTACTTTTAAATTGTATTCTTCCGTACAAACGGGTGTTCGAAAGTAATCTTGTGTTCTATACTATTAATAAAAAAAATGTTCTATAAGCATCCTCACTATTGACAAATGCACCGTCAGGTTGTGAACATAAGCTGCCTACCTAGTAGGTTCGTCCTGTATGCTTCCTAAGAAAATATCCTATGGTAGTTTCTACAGAACAGGTGGAGATTGAATGTCGATTCTGGCTCATCATCAGACGAATGTTCAATACCACTCTGCTTCCCATTCTCCAGACCAAGCGCTCTGTCATCCGCGATGGCTTGGTCTTTAAAACGGAGGTTTGGTCTTCTTGCCTTCTCGAACCAGTGGACTGGGAGTCGAAGATTCTCTTGACTGCAGCATTATTTTCCATTCGCTCAATGTGGCCGCGCCAATGTAGTCGACGTGACTTTCCTTCTCTCTTATGAAATCGTATCATCCACGGACCCACATACCATTGCCAACTCATTTTCATGCAATCTTTCTCTGACAACTTATTTGTACTGGACTCCACGTACTTCAGCTACTTACCTAACTTCTCTATTGGCCCCTTTCTCTCTCAAACTATTGACCATACTCTCATCGAAAATAAGTTACAAAAGCTAAACGATGAATTCTCACCCGGCCCAGATGGCCTCCCCGCAATTTTTCTCAAAAAGTGTTCTTTCAATTTGTCGGTCCCTCTTTCCTCTTCCCAATGAGCATTTTCCCAGATTAGGAAGACCGCTTTCATAACCCCGATACACAAAAAAGGATTAAAAAGTGATATCACTAATTATCGCCATATTGCCAAACTCTCACATATTCCCAAAATCTTCGAAAGTATCATATACGAAACCTTAAGCTTTCACTCCAGTTCTCTTATTTCCGTTTACCAACGTGGGTTTCTGAAAGGTAGATCAACCACTACAAATCTTGTCGAAGTCTTGTCATTTGCCCTGTCAGCATTAGAGAACCGCAACGAAGTTGACGTTATTGTCACTGTTGGTGCAAAACACAAAACTAAACAAACAACCGAAGAACATCACACAAATCTACAGCAGAGGAATATTTGTAATCTCAAATTGTAAAAATTAAATTAATCTTGATCACAATATGTTCCAAACCTCCTGTCAATTGCGCACTCAACACTGTTGTATGCAAAATCGGCATATTAAACTATTCATTTGGATACTGCTTGAATATATATAATATCCAGATGATTAATATAAATATGCGATTTTAATCTATCACTCGCGGTAAAACGTTCATGCATTTTCTTGAATTAAAATGCAGAGAAACAACAACCGAACACGCGACTAGGAAAACATGAAACTAAAACTAAGTGTCAAATGTGCAATAAGAAGGCAACATACAAAGCATTCTCTCTCTCTAGCACATGTTAATGTAAAGAGGAGCATAGTGATTATATGCCAAATTTCCTCATCACCTCTAGCTCTAACCAAGAATGTCAATGTGTTATACTCGAATGTAAAACTAATACATATGTAATCACACACACGCAGTTCCCATGATACGAATCCGCAAATGTAAATATAAAATTTCAAATTCAAGTAAGGTTCAATGACCACCTATGTTAATAACTTCTGTAATAGTGATGTAAATGGACAGTAGATGAGTAGAGATTAACTGCGAGGTATCATGGGGACTACTGTGAACAATTGCGATCACTTGTCCAGTTTCACCCCAACGACTAAGTTCAAATAAAGAAGCATAATTATAAAGTATAGTAGCATTTTCACTATCGGCTTTCAGACATCTTTCTGGAAAATAATTTAATTCTATTGTGTCGAGACATCCTTCTCGCGATCACTTATTTCAATTGTTCAAGACATCTTCTTGAAACAATTATTTCTGAGGTACCGCGCAAATTTAATTTAAATTAATTTGTAATTTAAAAGTTTTGTCAAATCACGTCGACAAAGTCAAAGTGAACAAACAACTAAAGTGTACTGTGGAGCACCCCGATCGAGCACAAAGAATCGTGAAGAAACCAGATCCAACATTTTTTTTCCCTGGTCATCAATCACAGCAAGGATCTGTGCAACACAAAGCCTTCTGCAACTGTAGCGGAAGTCGACGTTACTGAAGTTATAGTTGCAAAAGCTAGTTAAGGTAGGAATATCATTCCTTTATAAAACCTTTTTGCTAGCAGTATAACAAAAATTTTAAATTAAAGCCTTCTATTATGAATCAGCTGACAGTTTAAAATCATTGCACGATACAAGCAATCAGTGCATTCATGCACTTTCCAACCTGGGAATTAATATGGATTCATGGGATCCTATTCTGATATACATCACGTATCAAAAGCTCCCAAAAATAACCCAGAAAGATTGGGAAACACAATTAGGCACTTCAAGGAGCCTTCCTGATTGGAAAACCCTTTTGGCCTTCATTGAAAGCAGATTCAGTTCTCTTGAGAATTTCATGGAATGGAACACAGTTTCCAAACAACCATTGTTATCGACATCATTTCGAAAAACAAATCATAATAGCTACCACATAAAAGAAAAAGGCGACAAACAACAATTTCGTTGCAGGCTGTGTAGGGGGGGGGGGGGGGGGGGGGGCACACAGTCTATGCCATTGCAACAATGTTGTTGATGTTATAACACAAAATGCAATTTGCAAAAATTGTTTAGGTTACGACCATCAAGTAAATAATGGCGCTAGCATCAAGCGCTGTTTTAAATGCAAGTTAAAACATCACACCTTGCTGCACATAGATGGGTATCAACAAAATACTCAGTCAAACTCTGAACAACATGCGCAGCAAAATGTACAAAATCACTATTGCCAACACTCTTGTCCCACCAACTTCAATTTGAAATGTAACGAGACTAAATTAAATCATAATGCGAGTTCTTATATTCAAAAGGCACAACATGAGGTCATGAATTGTGAACCTTCCACATCCAAGAATATTATTTGCACTCCACCTTTCGGGCAACATCAAAGCCAACAAGGTAACATAAACACCCACCTTATTCAAAATAGAAATACCCAAAATTCCACAAATATTTCAAATATAGTCTGTACACAGCAAAATCAGCCGTCCTACTCGCTTTTCAATCAAATCCATTCAAGGGCATTGTTAGCTACTGCATTGGTCAAAGTCATAGCAACCAACGGCAATCAGTATATGTTAAGGGCATTAATTGACCCTGGCTCTGCAGCGACATTTGTCACTGAAAATGTCGTTCAGTTGCTGCAACTAAAAAAGAAGAAGACTTCAGCACAAGTCACAGGCTTAGGGCAGACTTCTACTGGCATATCAAACCATTAAGTCAAATTTACAATTCATTCTTTGACTAAGCCATCATTCGCTCTCGGCGTCGAAGCATTTGTATTCAAACAACTGACATCAATATTACCGGCACACCAATTGAAAACGAGTGGGTGGACTCATTTGAGTAATCTCAAACTTGCCGATCCTCGTTAAAGGCGAAATAGGGTCTCCGGTGGCTCAGTGTACAGAATTAGGGTGGATTCTGACTGGAAACACCAACAATTCTGGTCAATCTAAAGGCATAACAATCTAAAAACCTTTCAACTCGTTGGATTCTCAATTAAAAAGATTCTGGGAGCTGGAAGAAGATCTAGAAGAGCGAAGATTAACGGAGGAAGAAACGAAATGTGAACAACACTTCCAAAGAACCTGCAGAAGAAAAGACGACGGAAGGTACGAAGTTCAGTTACCATTCAAGAACGATCGTCTCCCAAAACTCGGCAATTCAAAGAGAACAGCATTAGCCAGATTCTTTCAAATTGAGAAACGACAGGCTTCAAATAAAAAACTGCAGGATGCCTATAATGCCTGCATTGAAGAATATCTCACCAAAGGTCACATGGAGGAAGTGACCACCGATCAAGAACGATCGTCGCCCAAAACTCGGCAATTCAAAGAGACCAGCATTAGCCAGATTCTTTCAAATTGAGAAACGACAGGCTTCAAATAAAAAAACTCCAGGATGCCTATAATGCCTGCATTGAAGAATATCTCACCAAAGGTCACATGGAAGAAGTGACCACCGATGTGCAAATTCCGACTGATGAGCACTATTTTCTTCCACATCACGCAATCTCCAAAGAGTCGAGCACCACTACAAAACTGCGTGTGGTGTACGATGCATCGTGCAAAACATCAAATGGCCAATCCCTTAATGACAATTTAATGGTTGGACCACGTTTACAAGCAGATATTATAGAGCTGATTGCAAAGTGGAGGAAGTTTAAGGTGGCATTTGTTGCAGACATCAGTATGATGTACAGGCAGATTTGGATAACGCCAGCCGATACTTCCTACCAGTTAATCTTGTGGAGATCATATAGTTCAGCGCCGATAGACATTTTCTCTAAAAACAGTCACTTTCGGCACTGCATCCGCACCATTCCTAGCAGTGCGCACATTACATCAACTAGCGGCTGATGTTAAGAGTTCGCATCCTCACGTAAGCAAAGCACTTACCGAAGGTTTCTACGTCGATGACTTCATTTACGGATCTAATACTGAGTCCGATGCTATCAAACTTCAGGGGGACATTCTAGATATTTTGAAGTCAGCTGGTTTTCCGCATAGAAAATGGGCAAGTAATTCAGCCAGAATTTTAGAGCAAATACCTAAAAATGAAAAAGAAATAGAGCTTTCCCTAAACTTCGATTCAACAGATGCCATCAAAACCCTCGGGATTCGATGGCACCCAGCACAAGATGTATTTACATTCAAAATCAGCTTACCTGTAGTAAAGACACACACTAAACAATCTGGTGGATCTCGCCTTGCACCATCAAGGCGAATCTGATCATGCAACAGCTTTGGCTCCAAGAGTTGGCCTGGGACACTCCAATCTCCAAGGAGACGGAAGATCTGTGGGTACAACTAAGAAATGGATTGATGATTCTTGAGGACATCCAAATTCCGCGTTGGATTCACTATGAAGTTTCCGCTTGAGTGCAACTGCACGTTTTCAGCGACGCCTCTGAGAAGGCTTATGCAGCTGTAGTTTACGCTCGAGTAATCAAAAATGACGAGGAACATATCCACATTCTAGCGTCAAAAACAAGAGTGGCACCAGTAAAGTGTGTCTCTCTGCCACGATTAGAACTATGTGCAGCGCTTCTCCTAGCAAAGCTGTTCCGCCTCATATCACGGGCAATGCAATTCAATAATCCAGAAGTCTTTGCGTGGTGTGACTCAATGATTACATTAGCGTGGATCAAGAAAAGTCCTTTAACACGATCAACCTTTGTAGCTAATCGAGTATCTGAGATACAGACTCTCACCAGCCCCACGATTTGGAGACATGTAGTATCAAAAGACAATCCTGCCGATATGGGGTCACGAGGACTTTTACAGGAGGAGCTCATCAACAACCAGTTGTGGTGGTTCGGTCCCAAGTTTCTACAAAACTTTTTTCTCAATGAACTACCAGCAGCGATTCCATTCAACACTAATCTGGAATTAAAGAGTACACATAAACAAATAGATCATCAATCATGCTTCTACCAACAGAAGTTAATTACTATGAAGCCTCAGCTCACACTTCTAGTAGCTCACTGCATAAGGCTTGATAGAAATTTTTTGAACAGTATTCCACACTACGACGAATTTTTCGCAACGTCGCTTTATGGCGAAGATATTTCTTCAATCTGAAAAACACAAAAGAAAAAAAACCAATCGATAAGTATCCAATTACCCCTAATGAACTGACCGCAGCTCACGACCAGCTCGTCAGAATAGTGCAGGAGGAGCTGTTTCATGAAGACATTAAATCCCTAGAATCAAACAAAACTTTGTCTAAAGCTAGCCAAATTCGTAGCTTAAATCCGTTTTTAGATTCCGAAGGATTATTGCGGGTAGGAGGTCGATTAACAAATTCGCCACTCCCGTTTAATCAACGACATCCCTTAGTGCTGAAGGATTCGCACCATTTTTCCAAACTGATACTGAGCGATATCCATCAGAGGACCCTGCATGGGGCCTACAATTGATGATGGCAGAGACAAGGAATGCATATTGGATAACCAACATAAAAAGACTAATCAAAACAACAATTCATCGATGCGTTAGATGTCACCGTCATAGGGCAAAAATGCAGCATCAACTCATGGGTAGCCTTCCTGTTGAGCGAGTCCAATGCTGCAGGCCATTCCTAAATACAGGAGTAGATTATGCCGGGCCTATAGAAATAAAATTATGGAAAGGTCGTTGTAATAAAATCGCGAAGGGGTATATAGCTGTCTTTGTATGTCTGTCAACGAAGGCAATGCATATTGAACTGGTATCCGACCAAAGCACACCTGCCTTCATAGCAGCCTTTAGACGATTTGTCGCCAGAAGAGGGACATGCGCCAATCTGTATAACGATTGCGGTATGAATTTTAAGGGTGCCGATAACGATATGAGAAGAGACAGTCACTTCCTTACGTTCGAATGGTCATTAGAAGTTACCAGAGAACTCCCGTCTAGGAACACCACATGGCATTTCAACCCCTCTTCGTCCCAACATTTCGGCGGGCTCTGGGAGGCAGGAGTCAAATCCATCAAGCACCACATCAAGAGAACCATTGGTAACTCCAAATTAACTTTTGAGGAGTATTCGACATTACTTGCGCAAATCGAAGCATGCCTTAATTCAAGGCCACTATGTCCCATGTCTTCAGATCCTGATGATTTGACGGTCCTAACGCCTGGGCATTTTCTAATTGGAGAAACAATGCACACTGTCCCCGAAAGGAATTTTGGTGACAAAAACCTCAACAGTCTAGACAAATGGAGATACATTCAGCGGCTTCTACAAGACTTTTGGAAGCAATGGAGCACATCATACATTCATCTTCTCCAGCATCGACCCAAATGGCTCCAAAAGCAGCCAACCCTCAACGTGGGAGATAAAGTGATTGTGAAGGAGGACAATCTACCACCATCATCATGGGCACTTGCTCGAGTACTAGAATTACATCCCGGTTCCGACGGCCTTACGCGCGTCGCAACAATAAAAACAAAAACATCAACACTTAAACGACCAATAGTAAAACTATCCCCTTTGCTAGTGTCTGAACCCACGAACACCTCACAAAAATCGTTATAAAACGAAAACAAGACATTCTTACATTTGCGACCATTTAAAATAGTCAAACATAAATTCCAACTAACTAAACAATACGAACAGGAACTGTTATATCTATACAAAAATAAAGAAACCAAAAAATAAAGTCACTCACCCCACGCAAATACCACAACCCTTCTAACCAGAAGTGCACAAAATAATATTATTAAACACTTTAGGAATTTTAGTTTTTTTTTTCTCAAACTCATAACAACAAATTTCACTAATGCAAATATTATTATTTTTTATATTTTGCACGCGAAGCAATTGGTACATCGCGATGAGAGGCATCAGCCAACCGGCCTAGGAACACAACAACAAGCTAGCCCAGTTCCAGCAAACATAACCTCAACTAAATAAAGGGTCACCTGGAATTTCGTCGCCGAAGGCGGGGAGCATGTTGGTGTCCAACACAAAACTAAACAAACAACCGAAGAAAATCACGCAAATCTACAGCAGAGGATTATTTGTAATCTCAAATTATTGTAAAAATTAAATTAATCTTGATCACAATATGTTCCAAACCTCCTGTCAATTGTGCACTCGACACTGTTGTATGCAAAATCGGCATATTAAACTATTCATTTGGATACTGCTTGAATATACATAATATCCAGATGATTAATATAAGGATAATACACAAACGCATTCGCGTACTGAGAAAATGGT
This sequence comes from Portevinia maculata, assembly GCA_949715645.1. Lineage (NCBI taxonomy): Eukaryota > Metazoa > Arthropoda > Insecta > Diptera > Syrphidae > Portevinia > Portevinia maculata. The sequence goes on from OX454528.1 coordinate 39,489,283, forward strand.
AAAAAGATGAACGAAATGTACTTTCGTTCATTTTTCTTCACACAGAATTTCAGCTGGCAAGAAAATGAAAACTGTCAAATGATGAAATCCTATGAGTTTGCCAGCAAAAAAAAACAGCTGTTGCTTCTTTTCAAGCCAAACTACGATGTTTCTTCAACTTTTTACACAAAAGCGTTCGCGTACTTTTCTTAGAAATGAGAGGATTCTCTCTCGATTTTGGAGATTTGACACTTTTCATTTTCCTACACATAAAGTACGCGAACGGACCTATAAATATGAGATTTTAATCTATCACTCGCGGTAAAACGTTCATGCATTTTCTTGAATTAAAAATGCAGAGAAACAACAACCGAACACGCGACGAGGAAAACACGAAACTAAAACTAAGTGTCAAATGTGCAATAAGAAGGCAACATACAAAGCATTCTCTCTCTCTAGTACATGTTAATTTAAAGAGTAGCATAGTGATTATATGCCAATTTTCCCAAAAATAGATAAAGATAGAGAATGCATTGTATGATCATCACCTCTAGCTCTAACCAATAATGTCAAAGTGTTATACTCGAATGTAAAACTAATACATATGTAATCACACATACGCAGTTCCCATGATACGAATCCGCAAATGTAAATATAAAATTTCAAGTTCATGTAAAGTTCAATGACCACCTCTGTTAATAACTTCTGTAATAGTCATGTAAATGGACTGTGGAGATTAACTGTGAGGTATCATGGGGACTACTGTGAACAATTGCGATCACTTGTCCAGTTTCACCCCAACGACTAAGTTCAAATAAAGAAGCATAATTATAACGTATGGTAGCATTTTCACTATCGGTTTTCAGACATCTTTCTGGAAAATAATTTAATTCTATTGTGTCGAGACATCCTTCTCGCGATCACTTATTTCAATTGTTCAAGACATCTTCTTGAAACAATTATTTCTGAGGTACATCCCACCTCAGAACAGTAACTGACTTTAGCAAGGCCTTTGATAAGATACCTCATCAATTAATTCACTTTAAATTGTCCGCTCTTGGGTTTGAACCCATGTTCTTAAAATGGATATCTTCCTACCTTGAAAACCGGTTTTATAGTGTTCGCTTCAGATCCGTCCTATCAGCCCCTTGCTTCGCAAACTCTGGTGTTCCGAAAGGCATTCATTTGGGTCCCCTTCTCTTAATCCTCGCTATAAACGAGCTTGAAAAGGTCATTAATAACTCCTCCCTTTTTCTATACGCCGACGATACCAAATTCTTCAAACTCGTTTCGTCACCTCATGATTCCTCTCTCCTTCAACAAGACCTTGATCGGTTTTCAACCTGGTGCTTCAAAAATTGCTTAGAGCTTAACATTCCCAAACGCCAATCTATTTCCCTATCGCGCAAGCGCAACAAATGCCCTCCCCGTCACTACCTTCACCATGGTCAACCAATCTCTTTCGTTCAATCTCTCCGTGACCTTGGAATATTGTACGACAGTAAGTTAAATTTTCGTTTACATATTGACGAAATAATTCGTAAAGCCACCGCATCACTTGGCTTTGTTAAACCCTATTCTAAAGAATTCTGCAACCCCAACGTGACTAACTCCCTCTACACCAGTTTTGTTCGCCCCCTCGTTGAGTACGCCAGTCAAGAGTGGTTTCCTTTTCATCAAGTTCACGTGCTTAGAATCGAGAACATCCAACGTCGCTTCCTTTGATTTGCTCTTCGGGGATTGCCTTATAATGATCCTTTTATGCTGCCTCCATATTCAGATCGCCTAAATCTCATTAGCATGAACTCCCTTGAGGATCGTAGGGACGCTGCGGACTTTCTTTTCATTTATCGCCTTCTTTCAGGCTCCTTCGACTGCGCCTCCCTTAACAACTCTATTTTCTTTAACACGAATCCTCGTAATTTACGCTGTCTTCGTCTCTTTTACCTTCCAACCCATCGAACCTCATATGGGTCCAACGAACCAATCTCCCGTATGCTGCAGAAGGTTAACTCAAATCTTTCCGTCTTTGATTGGAACCATAACCCTGCCCGCCTTAAAATCGATCTCCTTCACCATTCCCCTAACCCTTAAGATATAGTTTTAAGCCTTCTTATTTTTTAAGTTATTCATTAGATTGTTATTTAATTTCGCGGCCAACCAAACAGAAAAAAAGAATCGGGATAATTCGACTCCCACTAATTTATTTAAATACGGAAATACGAAAACACTATGTGTCAAAAACCGCGATTATAGATAACAAGAATAACCACCAAGAGGCTATTTCCCGGTACCTCAGCCTGGGGTGGGTTCGTTTAAAACGAAATAAAAAAAACCTGGAATGTTAGCTTACGCTGTTGAACGATTTTCGACGAGCAAAAAAGAAAAAAAAATGGGCGCCACACAATTTTGTGGAAAATTGTGAAACCTTGGTACAGAACCACTGAAATAAAAAGATAATTTCCCAAAAAACGAAGACACAATGGTTTTAAACAACGTTATAAAGCTCCGTTGGAGCGTGGTCACTTTATTACTGGAAGTCAAAAAAAATTAAAGTTAGCACAAGAAATCCGATGGCAAAAAGGGTTAAAGTGATTGTGGCCTGAAGGGCGAATAAAGGTGACCGGCGTGACCCGCTATGGCGTCGCCCGGAGTACCAAAATGGTTGAATGGGTCGCGGGTCCCGATCGTTTCGCGGGATAAATTCGCGGCAGAACCCTACCAGACTATTAAATTATAACGCACCTAACACAACCGAATCAAAAAAAAAATGTATGCACTGACTAATTCACTCTACTTAGCTTTGCTCTGGGATCCCACTCCTTAATCCTGTTCCTCTGAAAATTTGTCCTGCTCTTTCTACTCCTTCTGATGTCCTTTCCTCTTCCACGTTAATTGTCCCGTCTCCACGTTTATTTTTCCTTTTACTTTTTTTTTTTTTTTTAAAAACTTCGCTTTTATTTCTTGTCTAACTTAATCGCTTTGCACTTTAACAAAACTCCTGTCGCAACAAAACTGACTAACGAGTTCGGTGGTTGACCAAGAAGTGATCTGCCAGAACTTTCATTGTTCCAGTTCGGCCAACTCTCATCTTTCACACATTCGCACACCCATTGGTAGTGGAATCCCACTCATGGCGTGCAATGGACGTCCGCCTATGTGTTGGTGGTTGTCCGCCATATCCAACTACCTTCATTCGTTCCAGCGAGCCAACGGCAGACCACATTCAGCGGCACCGGAGCGTGTTCGCAATGGTGTGCGTGAGTCTGAACGTTACCCCCTCGCTATTATTCCATCCACTCAATCCATTCACTCTTATACCCACGATCCACCACTGGAAAGTCGGGTTATTGAGCTGTTTGACCGACCTGGAACAATCTTCTTATCACATCAGAATATAATCTACGTTTGACATTTCTCGTCTGAGTTCCGCCAAAGTGCAAAGCAGTCAAAACAATACATATCCCCAAATCATTAAAATTACCCTTAAATCGGTGAAAAAGAAGTGATTGGATCTCTAAAGGGGTGACCCATATCAGGAGGAGAAGAAATTTCAGGACGACGTTGTAATTAAACCCTCCCAGCGCGTGGAGTAGTGCAAAAATCCCCATAGAACCCAAAACAAAGCAAAGTGAGTTATCATAAATTTTAGAAAGCCGCGAATTTTACTCTTGTCTGGTGGAATCCTGTTCAGATAGGATGTAAGGGTCTTGCCAATTGCGGGTCATTCCTTACATTCTGTTTCGTTATATACAGGATTTCTCCTTTTTATTTATGTTGTACGTTGTTTCAGTTGTGTTGTGTTGTGTTGACCAATCTTGTGTGTGTCTCGCGTTCCTCTTCAGTGTTTGCTCGTATGGCCATGTCTTTTACGAGGGTTTTTCGTCTTGGCCTTTTTATTGATTATGTTGTTGTAGTGTATCGTGTCAACCAGGATCTGTGTCTCGTGTTTCTTCGTGTTCTTCAGTGTTTGCGTCGGTATTATTGTTGTGATGTCTTCTACGGGAGTGTCTTTTTATCGTGGCCGTCCGCCTACACTCCTCTGTTGCTCCTCCGGTGCTCCTACGACGGAGTAGAAAGGAAGAGCGTCTTCTTCCCCCTCATCGAACCTAACACCCCACCGTGTCAGTGGTGGTTCTGGTGCAGATGTAAATGTGTGGGCCGTCCACCCACACTTATCTGCTGCTTCTCCATGTCATTGGAGGGCACTCAGGCTAAGGCCCTTCACCTCTCCGCCTTGCTTTCTGCCTCGCACGGTTACTTGTGTGCAGACAACGTTGGGCCCATTCTGCCGAGTTTGTGTGTGGCAAGAAGGTTGGGCACTTTACCCCGGCTCTCGATCTGCCGGTCGGCGGTCCGCCTCTGCTACTCATTTCCACCTCTCACTTTCTCGGATTGTCTCCACTCACGGGGTTGGGTACCTGTGGGGGTGATACCGTCGAGGTTCGGGGAAAGTGGCCCAAAGGCTGATGGGACCTTGGTTGCCCTCCACTTGCCGATGACCTCGCAGATGCCACCCAATAGAAGAAGGGTACGGGGAGGGAAGAGAAGGACAGAAGGTGAAATTGGTTGCGCGAAAATATTCCGCAACAAGATGTTAGTTTTAGCTTGTAGTAAGCTAAATAAATGAGTGCTAACACTGCCCTCACCAAATTTTCTTTTTGGACAACATATGGTACGGCCATATATTTCACGGTCGTATCTTCTAATCCGTTCGCCCTCCTCGCACACCGCACCAAATATCCGAAGGAATACTTTTCCTTCAAAAGAACTCAATATTAGCTCCCCTTTTCTATTTATCGTCCAGCACTCGTCATCATAAATCAGGACTGGTAGGATTAAGGTTCGATAGAGCATGCATTTTGTCCTTCGAGTGAGGAGTTTTAAACCTATTTGGTTATCTAAACCGAAGTAGCAGCGGTTTCCTAAGGTAACTCTAGGCGGGATCTCCACTAAGGTTGTTACGAATTGGCGTCTCGGTTGAAGTTTTCACATCCTCCGTGCAAAAACGAACTTGCCAGCCTTTTTCACATTGGGGAATTGGCGTGAGAGGATAGAGCTAGCTCCCCATGGGAGCGTCCAGGGTTCGATTCCCGCCCGGGACCGAGCCTTCCTTTTTCTAATTTATAAAGCCCGGAAGATCCGTACCCACAACGTACCACGGGAACAAGGTCGACGAGAACGTACAGCATCATTAACTGAAATGGGGAAGAAACAGTGGTTTGGGACCAACTGAATGGCGTCGAGAATGGGATGGTGGTAAACGAGTCGGTGACGAGCACTGGTGTGTACGGGAAAGTAAAGCGGTAGTGCATTCAACGTCGAAAATTAATTCGAACATTTTTTTCTTCGCCAAGAGCAAAAACTGTGGATATAATTTAAAAATGAGGTTAAAAGGTGTATGATCTTATATCGCCGATAAACATTTAGAGGGAGTGAGAAGTGCCGTGTCCCTACCTACATAAAATAGAATTTGGTCCCAGTACATAGCCTGTATCTATGAAAGTGACGTTAGCAAAATAAAGTATATAGACTAGCTCGCGAAGTGAAGTTGAAGACACCGTATACGATAGTCCCGATACGTACGAAATATATCAACCGGAGATACATGGTTGTTATTGCTGATACCAAAGGTAATTTTATCCTATTAAGATCCATCGGTAGGAATCCATAGTTACAATGTCAACGTCGTCTTTCACCCATAGTGCCAGCCATCCCAAGGTCTGAGATTTTCCTTACCCCCCTCTTGGTGCGGAAACCACCATTACTAGTCGGACTTGTACGAGTTTTGGAGAACCGATGATAAGGACGGTCCGTGTCACGATCGGTTGGAGGACCCAGCAGTAGAGTACAGGCGGGTCGTCCCAGGCTGAGTCAACGTGTTCCTGACGTATTTTTTTTTATTTTTTTTTAAGTTATCTCCTGTCCTCCTCGGGGATACCTAAAGTTGGATCTTTTACCTTTTTTATATTCCTTTTTTTTATTAGTATTTAATTTCTTATTCTTTTTTTATATAGATTTTTTTTTATTATTACATATTTCTTTTTCCTTTACATACATATATCTTTTTTTAATATTTTTTTTTATTAATATTGTAAGGGTCATCCATTTTTATATTTCCTTTTTTAAATTAAATATAAACATTTAGAAAGGGGAACCGTAGCCGTACTGGCTAAAGCGTGTGAACCGCGTAACTCTATATAATTTTTGTTGTTGTTTTGAATTCTTGTTGACGGTAATCCGAGGAGTGCTTATCATAGAATAGTGAGTATTAAATGGTGAGTTATTTGTTTCAAACCTTGATCTTGTTTTGTTTTTGAAGCAGTTGAGTCAGGTTGGGAAACAGATCCAGAGAATCTTTAGAGTTTAATCAGCCCAATCGGCAGGGTAATTGTCATTAAGTAATCGGGTACGAAATAAGGTAAAACCTCAGACAATCATGGATGTAAATCGGCTATGCGTGGAAGAGCTGCGATACGAACTCCAGATCCGAGGCCTGGAAGGAGGATCACGCGATGACATGCGGAAGTTGCTCAGAACAGCATTGAGGCGAGATAGCAGTTTCACTATGATAGAATACCCTTTTCCTTTTGGCGAGGACAAATCAGCAATAACAACTAAAGTAGAGGAGATTCAGAACTTGATAAGTACTTTTAATGGTAGGGCCGAGGACAATGAGTATAAAAAGATTATAGCTAAGAGTGAGTGGGTCTTACGGAGGCTGAGTAGGGTCATAGTAAAAGACACGGATGACAAAGATTTCGTTGTCGCTTCTCGTCAATACTTATTTAACTTACTAGTGGAGCTAGATTCTAGGGCCAAGATTGATAACGTTGACAATGGGACTGACACGGATGGGGAATCCCAGCCCATTGCGGCACCCAGGGGAACAACTTCTACCCCCACCGGCGATTCGCAACCTGGGGCGTTTTTCTCCCCACCGTGGATGGCAAAGAGCGTACCGGTGATGAAGTGGGGTTTGAAATTTAACGGGGAGCCTTCCCAATCGGTATGTGGGTTTTTGGAAAGTGTAGAAGAACTGCGCGTGGCGAGAGGGTGTACCGAACTTGAGTTGTACCTCTCGACGGTGGATCTGTTTGAGGGAAAAGCTAGTATCTGGTTCAGAGCCAATAAGCCGTACATTAAAAACTGGACTCAGTTGGTAGCAAATCTTCGATCCGAGTTCTTACCTCCTGGGTATGATGATCGCCTGTGGGAGGAGATCTGTCACAGACCTCAGGGTCGAACTAAGATGATAGGCATGTACGTAAGTGTCCTGTTAGGCATGTTTGCTCGATTAAGCGAAGCACGGACGGAGGCAGTGAAGCTTAAGCTGGTGAGGAAAAACCTTTCACCTTTTTACCAAACGCAACTCGCGCTGGTGAACATCACTTCTCTTGCTCAACTAGTCCAAGTTGGAAGGAATCTGGAAGCCACCCGGTACATGGTAGATAGCTATGCCCCCCCCCCCCCACCCCTTCGCGTAGACAGGTAAACCTTTTGGAGCCCGACCTTGCCTACATCGAAGCTCCATCAACATCCCCGATAATGGCGGTGAACTGCAGGAACGATGTCGGCAATAACAACGTGACTTGTTTCAGGTGTCACCAGCAAAGGCACATTGCAAGCGCCTGTTCACAACCTGTTCGCTGTTATGGGTGTAACTTGAAAGGGGTCATTCGGAGCAGATGCCCCCGGTGTCGACCCGCGGGAAACCCGAATGCAACTCAATAGGTGGCGGGCCGTTGAGTTGTCAAGCTCGGAAGCCCGCCCATACTCGAAGACAAATAAATATTATTAATAGGGAAAGAGAGGTGCGAACCAGGAAGCTGGTCGGTCGGGGAAAGGTGCGGGGGAGAGGAAAATCAAGGGACCCTCTGGCGGGGAAACATGTACGGGCATAAAAAGGATAAGGATAGGAGGCCTTACCTAGGGGTAGAGATTTATGGGGTGAAGCTGCTCGGGTTGGTGGATTCGGGTGCGTCTAGTTCTATAGTCGGTGGCCCAGGGTGGGACAAACTAAAGTTATTAAACTGCGAACTGCGCACGTCAATAGACTCGGTTACGGTGGCAAATGGAGAAAAAGTTGGGGTAATGGGGGCAATCCAAGTACCGGTTAAGCTTAAAGACACTATTAAGCTCGTGGAACTTTTAGTGATTCCGGGGTTACCTCACTGCCTAATACTTGGTGCCGACTTTTGGGAGGCTTTCGCGATTTTACCTAACTTGCGGAATCAGGAATGGCATTTCACCAATGAAGTATCGTCGGTTGAGGCACACAGGGGATTGGGGGATTCGGAAAAGACCTTGTTAGCCGAGATACTCGATAAAGCGTTTGAAGGGATGGAGGGGAAGTTGGGGTGTACAAGCATGGTGGCCCACGTCATAAAAACGCAATCCGAGCCAATAAAACAGCGATACTACCCGGTATCCCCCTTCGTCCAGGAGAACATCAACAGAGAGGTGGACAATCCGTTGAAGACCGGCGTAATCGAACCCTCGTCAAGCGCGTGGTCGTCCCCAATTCTTTTGATCAAGAAGAAAGACGGAACCTTCAGGCTCTGTGTGGACTTCCGGAAATTGAATAAGGTGACCGAGAGGGACGCATATCCGATACCATACGTGTCAGCGACGCTGGATAAGTTAAGGAACGCTAAGTAGGTACTTATCGTCACTTGATATCAAGTCCGCGTATTGGCAAATACCTATGGCCCAGACGTCAAAGCATTACACCGCGTTCACTATACCAGGTAAAGGGCTATTGCAATTTTGCCGGATGCCATTTGGCTTGCATAATGCACCAGCCACCTGGCAGAGGTTCATAGACAAGGTATTGGGGCAGATTTAGAGCCCCATGTCTTCGTGTGCCTGGATGATGTGATCATCGTTACGGAGACTTTCGAGGCTCATGTCTCGATCCTAGAGAAGATGCTGAGGCGGATAAAGAATGCCGGTCTGGTCCTTAGTAAGGAAAAGTGTGAATTCTGTAAGGAACAACTTAAATATTGTAGTAATTATTGTATGAGTTAAGCATGCAAGTCACTGTCAAACCATATTTATATTCATGTACCTACATTATATACACATCTAGTCATACACGTTTAAGATTAAGAATAAGAATAAAGAGAGCGTCAGTTTTACGATCGCATTCGAAATAAACGGACGTGTTGTTATTTAATCCGCATCGCCTCTAGTGAAAGAGTACCTACTACAAATTACTCAGAAGTGGGATTACAAACAAAAAAAAAAACATAGGGGCGGGCTACAGTCCGCTTGGGCGAACTGTTGGATACCCTATTCTTATTCCTATCCCTCATAAGTGGGCGTGACAAAAGTCTAAGTATGGTTGAATTGTTAAGAACGCTGTACATATTCTGTTATATAACATTTAAAAGATTTTATCAAACAAAAACGAAGCTTTTGTAACAAAAACGTTCCCTAGCTCAAACTTTGGTTTTTCAATAAAATTATTTTATTTAATTGTGGGCGTGCCAGTAAGCGGATTTAAAAAAAATTAACACATGAGCATAGGGAGCACTAGAGAGTATATATTATAAATTTCAGCTCCCTAGCTCAAACTTTGGATTTTCAAAAAAAGTTTTTTTTTGTAAATTGTGGGCGGATTTTGAAAATATTTACACATCAGCATAAAGGGCCCCCTAGAGAGTATATATTATAAATTTCAGTTCCCTAGCTCGAACTTTGGATTTAAAAAAAAAAAAAAATTAAATTGTGGGCGTGTCAGTAGGCGGATTTTGAAAATATTTACACATGAGCTTAATGGGCCCCTAGAGAGTATATATTATAAATTTCAGCTCCCTAGCTCAAATTTTGGTTTTTCAATAAAATTGTTTTATTTTTTTTGTGGGCGCGTCAGTGGGCGGATTTTGAAAATTTTATATCCCGAGCAGTTTTACTAGTCATAGATCATATATAAAAAATTTCAGCTTTCTAACTCAAAATTCGATTTTTTCCAAAATTTTGTTTTTCTGAGTTTGTGGGCGTGTGGGCGGATTTCAAAAATTCGTAAACTTGATTATTTCGGGACCCTAGAGAGTATATGGTTAAAATTTCAGCTCTCTAGGCCCAGTTTAAAGGCCTAATTTTTGCCGACGGACGGACGGACAGACTGACATGGCTAGATCGACATTACTGTCGATGCTGCTCATAAATATAGTAACTTTTAGGGGTCTACGGGCAATATTAAGGCATGTTACAAACTATGCGTCAAAATTAATATACCCTTAGAATAGGGTATAAAAAGAACAAATAAAGTAATACCTTGCCACAAGTGAAATTGAGTGCAAAATAAAATTGGTATTGCAGATTGTGTGTTTACCGCGAAATTTTTTTTTGTCGCCGCTTGTTAAGTCACCGCGAAATTTTTTTTTTGTCGTCGCTTGTTCAGTCACCGCGAAATTTTTTTTTATTCTCTTCGTAATAAAAGACACAGTATTGAATTCAAACGAATTCATAGCAGCAGATGTGAGAGGAGAACAAGAGGCACAAGGCGTACGACTGCAAGAAGAGATCGAAAAACAGCCGCTAGACACTGCAGTTGGGGAAAAAAAAAACGTCATGATGAGAGAAAATGAACTGTTGCAACGGATTGCAAAATCAAATGATAGAAAAGAAACTAGTGCAGAAGGTGGTGAAAAACGATCGGACGGTACGACAGGAGAGTTTAACGTGGCGCAACCAATTTCAATTGTGGAAGGAGATGTTGCCGGAATTTAGTGGAACGACAAGTGTTGGTGTGTGGTTGGCACAGTTAAGAAATGTCGAGGAGGTGTACGGTGAGGAGAAAAAAAAATGTACACACACTTTTTGTGAGCAAAATGAGAGGCAAGGCGTAAGAATGGTTGTACACACAACCTAATTTTTTAAAAGACGACATAGATAACCTGACAGAGGGTTTAAAAGAAGTTTTTGGTACAAAACAAAACAAGATGGAGATGAGAAAAAGATTCGAAAACCGAAAGTGGAAAGTGAGCGAAACTTTCAGTGAATATTTCTACCACAAAGTGAGACTGGCGACTGGATTGAAAAAGGACGAAGAAGAATGGATTGAATACGCGATTGAGGGATTTTCTGATGACAACATAAGGTTATATGCCCGTGTCCAGGGGTATACAACAAAGGCAGGACTACTTCAAGCGTTCGGCAAAGTCACTCAACGGAAGGTGCAAACAAGATGGTATGATCTTATATCGCCGGTCAACATTTAGTGGGAGTGAAAAGTGCCGTGTCCCTACCTACATAAAATAGAATTGGGTCCCAGTACAAAGATACAGGTGAAAGTGACGTTAGCAAAATAAAGTATATAGACTAGCTCGCGAAGTGAAGTTGAAGACACCGTATACGATAGTCCCGATACGTACGAAATATATCCACCGGAGATACATGGTTGTTATTGCTGATACCAAAGGTAATTGTATTCTATTAAGATCCATCGGTAGGAATCCATAGTTACAGTGTCTACGTCGACTTTCACCCATAGTGCCAGCCATCCCAAGGTCTGAGGTTTTCCTTACCCCCCTCTTGGTGCGGAAACCACCATTACTAGTCGGACTTGTACGAGTTTTGGAGAACCGATGATAAGGACGGTCCGTATCACGATCGGTTGGAGGACACAGCAGTAGAGTACAGGCGGGTCGTTGTTCGGGTTCGAGTCCCAGGCTGAGTCAAAGTGTTCCTGACGTTGTTTTTTTTATTTTTTTTTAAGTTATCTCCTATCCTCCTCGCGGATACCTAAAGTTGGATCTTTTACCTTTTTTTATATTCCTTTTTTTTATTAGTATTTAATTTCTTATTCTTTTTTTATATAGATTTTGTTTTATTATTACATATTTCTTTTTCCTTTACATACATATATTTTTTTAAATATTTTTTTTTATTAATATTGTTAGGGTCATCCATTTTTATATTTCCTTTTTTACATTAAATATAAACATTTAGAAAGGGGAACCGTAGCCGTATTGGCTAAAGCGTGTGAACTAGGGGTTTATAACCGGTTGTAGCGCTCTTGGTGGTCTTAGGTTCAACCCGCGTAACTCTATATAATTTTTTTTTGTTTTTTTGTTGTTTTGAATTCATGTTGACGGTAATCCGAGGAGTGAATTATTTGTTTCAAACCTTGGTCAATTTCAATTTCAGCGCTGGGATAATCGCGTGGCGCGCATTATCAACATTTACCCACGACCCTACTTCACCGGGATTGCTCGGCTCCTGGTGCTCAAGGACGCGGAATTGGAGACGTAACAAGGTGTCATTCGTAGAGTTAATATTTACTCCTAGGTAGATGAACTCCTTGCCGAAATCCGGTACAAGTTTGGAATATCATATGCGCCTTTCAAGTCGATGAAAAGGTGGTGTGTCTCGATTTGAAATTCATTACCAGGATTTGCGTTAGTGTGAAGATTTGGTCTATTGTCGATCTGCCGGGCCGGAAGCCAATCTGGTACGTGCCGAATCGTGTGTCGCAGAATGGCTTCAAAAGTTCAAACAGTATGTTGGATAAGATCTCATATGCGACATTTAGCAGGGATATGCCTCGATAGTTCTTGCAAGATATAGTATAGGTTTTTTTTGAAGATGGAGCATATGGAGATGATAGTCCAGTCATCAGGTATGATTTCTTCAACATCACCTCCGTATTTGAATAGCTCCACTGGTAAACCATCAGAACCGGCGGCCTTATTGTTCTTTAGCTTTCTTATAGCTTAGCCAACCTCTTCTATACTGGGCGGTGAAATCTGTTCTTCATTGGCAGTACGTGGGTTCTCTTCTTGCCTCTTCTCCTCTACTATTATATTTTTCATATTTATATTTCATATTTATTTGATATTCATAAAGTACAAGTAAGAGTAAATCTTTTTGAAGTATTTACAAAGAGAAAAACATCAGAAACAAAGAACAATAGATGTGGTTGAATAATTAAACAATAAATTCATTAACATTTTAGAAAATAGTAAAAAAAAATATTTAAAAAGGAAAGCCCAGTGCATTTTTTTTTTTTTTTTTTTTTATAATTAGCGCGCACTAAAGGGATTTGTTGGGACCCTTATAATGTATTAGCTACACAGCGCGGGCGTTAAGGAAATTAGGGTGAGAGGAAAAGGAGAGATGCCGATGCACGTTGGTTTTGAATGTCTGTAGGTTATAATGTGTAGGAAAAATGGAGCGGGGAAGAGCATTCCACATTCGTGTTGTACGGCTGAGGAAAGATTCTTTGAACTTCACTGTACGTCCGAACACAGGCTTGAGGGTGAACTGATGAGCATTCCCTGCATGGCGGGTATTGCGGTTGAAATGTTCAAGGGGAGGAATGCAACTGGCTATTTCGTTTGAGCACTTATGGTGGAAATAACGATAAAATAACGACAGGCAGGAGACATTACGACGATGACTAAGGGAGTCAATTGATCTCGCGATGTCTCGGTCGCCAATGAGTTTTATCGCGCGTTTTTGGATCCTGTCAAGTAGCTCCAAATAAGTTATTGGTGCACCGGACCAGATATGGGCGTTGTACTCGAGTTTCGGGCGAATAAACGCCTTATAAATTGTAGCCAGATCAGAAGGGGTGAAATATTTCTTACAACGCTTAAGGAAGCCTAGACATTTCGCGGCGTTCTTGGCGACATCGAATATGTGGTCATTCCAACGAAGGTTGTCATTAACACACATACCGAGAATGGAAAGTCTTTCGGTTTCAGCGATGTAAGTGCCATTCATAGATAATGGCAGTGTGTGTGGGTTTTGCTTTAATGACAGGAGACAGCATTGAGTTTTGGAAGCATTAAATTCCACTCTATTGGTTTTACCCCACTGAGTTATGCTTTTAAGATCGGAATTTAATGAGCTTAACATACGTTGCCGTTCCAGTTCCACACCCGAAGATGAGGGGCGTGACCCAAGAAACGAATATGAGAAGCTGAGGGTACTGTCATCAGCAAAGGAATGGATTGGATTAGAAGTAACAGACAGTAGATCATTTATAAAAATGAGAAAGAGAGTCGGGGACAAAACAGAGCCTTGGGGGACACCAGCATTTATTTGGTGAGTTGCAGACTTGAAGCCGTCCAAAACAACTTGAATTGAACGGTCCGAAAGGTAATTTCTAATCCATTGAAGAAGAGTATCATCGATTCCAAATGCACGCATTTTCGACAAGAGAGCTTGGTGCCAAACTCTGTCAAATGCTTTTGAAATATCAAGCGCAACGATCTTACTTTCACCACCTTGGTGAAGAGATTGGTTCCACTTTTCGGTTAGATATGTCATCAAATCACCTGTGGACCTGTTGCTGCGAAAACCATACTGCCGGTCATTAAGAAGTTTTCGCAATTCAAGATATTTCATTAGCTGACGGTTTATCAGCGTTTCCATGACCTTAGAAAGAAGGGACGTAAGTGCTATTGGTCGGTAGGAGGAGGGAGAAGAAGATTCGCCTTTTTTTGGTACAGGCTGGACAAATGCTGTTTTCCAACTTCCCGGGAAGAGTCCTGAAGAATAGGACAGATGGAAAAGCTTACGCAATGGTTTTGCCAGCGAAGAAGAACACCTCTTCAGAACGATAGGGGAAATACCATCTGGACCAGCGGATTTGTGAACGTCAAGATCTTGAAGTACTCTAGACACTGTACGAGTGCGAAAGTGGATTGGTCCCATAGAGAATTCTACGCGCTCGAGTACAGGGGGAGACAAAGCACAATCTGGGAGCGTTGAGCTGACTGCAAAGTGAGCAGCAAGCAGATTGGCCTTATCTGTAGAGCTGACAGCTGGAATGTCGTTGTAAATGAGTGTCGGGATAGATGACGAGGCCGAATTCTTGATGTTTTTAACAAATGACCAAAAGTTTTTACTACCAGTGGGACTTTGTAGTATTTTTTGCCTCAACTTTTGGTCATAGGAGAATTTGACACGATTAATGTGGGCATTGCAGTCATTTCTGGCTCGTTTAAACTTTTTACGGCTTTCCTCAGATGGGTTGGCTTTGAATAGCCGAAAACTTACCTCTTTTAACCTGATAGCCTCTTTGCAGCTCGAGTCACACCACGCGTTAACCTTGGGTTTGATACTTTTAATCCTGTTAGGGATAAAAGTCTTCATACCCAGGTGAATTATGTTTGTGACCATATCAGCAGCAGCATCCACGTCGCTGTCGAGGAAGCACAGCGACCAGTTAAAACTCTTAAAGAAACCGTTTAATTTTTCCCAATTGGCTTTCTCGTACTGCCATACGGTTCTTTTAGGAGTTTGTTCTTTAACTATGTGGTTGGAGTACGAGAAATTTGCTGATATGATGCAATGGTCTGACGAACCTAGAGGCGATAATACGTTCAAAGCGTATTTATCAGGGTGAGAGGTAAGAAACAAGTCCAATGTGTTGGCAGTTTGGCTGCTAATGTCCGGTATTCGTGTCGGCTCATTTACAAGCTGAGTCAGGTTATTTACCTCAGCAAAGATCTCGACGTACCTTCCTTCGGGTGTTGTCTGACCAGAATGTCGAAGCCAGCCTGAATTGTGTATATTGAAATCGCCCGCAATAACGATTTCAGAACGAGGATGAAGGGTCACAATTCTTGTAATGGAATCGGACAGGGCATCAAACTCATTATAAGTTGAATGTCTGTCCAAGTTGGGGCTTCTGTAAATAAAACAGTAGTGTATTAATTGCCTACGGACATGGAGTTTTAGCCAAATGAAATTAAATTCTGGGTTGGCACATTGGCCATATTGAGGCTGAAGTTGGTAGGCTACGTCACTACGTATATAAACGGCGATACCGCGATGGGCAAAGAATAAAGGCACTAAGTTGTACCCAGGTAGACTAAACTCTGTTAAATCAGAGCCAACGCTAACCTGGGTTTCACTAAGTGCCAAAACAGCTGGTTTGTTGTGAAAAACATGGGCGTATAATGAAAAAAAATTCTTTCTCAACCCACGAATGTTGCTGATATCCACAACGAAATTCCTACACATTATAAAAAACAAACATAAAAAAAACACAACTCCGACGCTAACTAAGCATAGGCCGTGAATTGAAAATATACGTTAGATTTGCAAAACAATCTACCGCAGGTGTTATGCCCGTACGGTAATTTGTTTGGTCCACTAACAGAATCAACAACTCACGACCCGCTATTCGCCCGATGCTGCCTTTACCCAAACATTGCAAGTGCACAAACGATAATCGATCGACACATGCAATAGTCAAGAAAGAGCAACAGTGATGAAGTGGGATGGGGGACGGAAGGAAGACCCTACGCTGTTGCTTTTTTTTCGCTTTTTTCGTTATCACTGCCACCGGCCACCGGCACTGGCTCTATGTGGATTTTTTTTTCTTTTTTCACACACACGCGATGTTGTATTTTTTTCGCGAAACGTATTGGCGAGCCGGTAGGTATTATGTTTGACGGTTTAGTGGCACCGAAATTGCGTTTAAAAGAGGCAACGCGTCCGCACGCGACGGGAGGCAAACAACAACTCCAACATTAACAAGAATAACAAAAATAACAATAAGCAATTTTATATGTAATACGAGCAATTTTCAGATAGGATTTTAAAGGTTAACAAGCCTAAATCGCATAAAAAGCCAATATAGCTTCTTTGAATTTATTATATGAATAATGCTGTTTTATATACGACGGCAAGGAATTCCATAACCTTATTGTATGAATAAAGAAAAATCTAGCTGAACTAGTATAAACGAAACGTGGAACAATAAGATTTCTAGATCTTACTGATTGGGGCAAAATGAGTTTTGAATACAGGTAACGTGGTGCTTTTGTTGTAAGGAGTTTATGTAAAAATAAGCAGTTTCTTGCATTTAAATAGCTATCCAGTGAGCATCCTAGAATATTTTGGCTATAAATGGAAATGTGGTCGCATCTACGAAGACCGTATATATATCCAGCTGCATCATTAAAGGCCACATTTATCTTGCGACTAGAAATCGAGTCTAAGCCACAGTATACATTTACAGTGTAACTTAAAATAGGAACTATTAATGTTCGGACAAGCTTCATACGAGTTTCCCGCGGGGTGAAATCAGCAGAAAACCACAATTTACGTAGACATCCATACACACGACGGATAACAGAATTAATGTGATCACAACAAGACAGATTTTTATTTATATGAAAACCAAGACTTACGACAGTTTCACAGAAATTAATCTGCTCATCACAAATATAAATCGGTGGAACAGACGGGGTATCTACTACACTCTTCGAGATTATAATAGCTTGCGATTTATTTGGATTTAAAAGGAGTCCATTTTTAATGACCATCCAGATATTGCTGAAAGGTCTTCATTCAATCTAAACGACAAATCTTCGCACAATCCAACCGGACGTGACATGTGAAGCTGTACATCGTCAGCGTAGAGGTGAAGTTTTGCACTCTTGCATATTGCGGGAAGGTCATTAATGTACATGCTAAACAGTAGCGGCCCTACAATAGAACCCTGTGGAACACCAGCTTCAAGCAGTCTCCATTCCGAAAAAGTTTCACCTATCACCAACCTTTGGTATTTATCTTGCAGATAGCTTTTGATAAGGTCAACGGCTCTTTCTCTCAAACCAAAATAATGATGCAATTTCTTACACAAAATATCATGATTAACCTTATCAAAAGCTTTCGAAAAATCAAGTAAACACAATACAGTTATATTGCCGTTATCCATTTCAATCCGTATGTCATCCGTTACTTTCATTATAGCTGTGGAGAAACTATGACCTGCTCTAAAACCAGATTGAGTTTCAGCTAAAAGATTCTGGTTCTTTAAATGGTTAGTAATCTGCTTTGCAAGTACCTTTTCAAAGACTTTTGAAAGTATTGGTAGGATACTTATAGGACGAAAATCAGTTGGGGCCGTAGCATTCACCTTCTTTGCAACTGGAATAATTTTCCCTAATTTCCAACTTTGAGGGAAAGTGGATGACATAATGCAAGAATTAATAACATGCGTTAATGGGCGAACTACGAGTATGTAAGGAAGTATGTATTTTACAAATTTAAGAGATATGCCATCATGTCCAATTGCATTCGATTTAATCGAAGTTATAAATGTATATATTTCAGCTATACTAACCACTTCAAATTCCATGACAGGGTTCAACAAAAAGTTTTCAGCGAGATCAAAAGTAGCCACCTCCTCAGTTTGTAAAGTGAAATTATTAATAAGTTCATCGGGATCAACATCACAAATGGAAACTGTTTTTTTTAGTCAAACCGATGTCTCTTAAATTTTTCCACAATTTTTTATCTGGAAGACTTGTGTTTAATTTACTTTCATAGTATCTATTTTTAGAGTTACGTGTAACAAAGTTAGCATAGTTGCGGGCAGTTCGATAAAATTCCCAGTAGCTTGAAGTAGGTACACGCTTCCATAATTTATATATTTTTGATCTTGCTTTTATGGCCGCACAGACCTCCGACGTAAACCAAGGACATTTCAAGTTACGTATTGAGACAATTTTTTCCGGGACATGTTTTTTATAAAGATATGTAATTGATTCTTCTAGGACTTTAGCCTTTTCATCTACTTCTGCTACCAATTGACAACTATTCCAAATCACTTGACAGCAATCAGCAATAAGCGACTGGACGTCAATTGATTTAAAATCACGATAGGAAAAAACTGTCGAAATTGCGCTTCTAGAGAAATCAAGTTCGAGGGTGCAAAAAATTAAATCGTGATCAGACAGCCCTTCTAAAGAGCATTGATCTATAAGGAGAATCGACGAAGTGTTAGATACAAAAATTAGATCAAGCAAACTGGGGTTGCAATTGGGTGAAAAACGAGTAGGTTCCGAATTTAAAATACATAGGCCCAGAGAAGCGATATCATCTCGTAGAGAGCAGGAATGTAAGTCACCTTTCAGCAAATTAATATTAAAATCACCGCAAACTATTATGTTCTGATACATAGAGGAAAGAACTGACAAAACTGAGAAGAAATGTGTTAGAGAATTTTGCCGATCAGGATTATAAACGCAAGTGACTAAGCATCTTTGACAATTATCATAAATCTCAATAGATAGATACTCGACAACATCAGCACCACCTGACTTATTCAATACTTTAAATTTTAAATTTGATTTAATGTAAATAGCCACTCCGCCTCCTGTAGTTTTGGTAACTCTATCATTTCTAATTAGGTTGTACCCAGGAATGCTGTACAAAAGACTATCAATCTCTGGCTTAAACCACGTTTCACTTATACATACAGCATCAACACAAACTGAAAAGAAAACATCCCGCAAAACGTCTAATTTATAAGCGTTTGAACTACGCGCATTTATGTGGCATACTTTAATCCTTTCGACCCGGCTTTCGGGGAACCAATTTCAGACAAGTTTTGTGATTTACATCTAATCAAAACCTTCAGAAGAAATTATCCGCCACAAAAAATGTCTGTAGGTTAGAGGGCGTGGCCGGTGGGCGTTGGTACAAAAATGTACCATCCGGGATGTTATGTGGTACAATATTGCACCTAGCCTTTAGGCTATACTGAATAATAAGATCTACATTTTAGAAGTTCATTTTTATTTCAACAGAAACTTTAAAAAATTACACAAACAATATTGAGCAAAAGAAATTTTATTAGCAAAAAAGCAATAAAAAATAAATAAGGAAAGAGAACATATA
Organism: Portevinia maculata; assembly: GCA_949715645.1. Lineage (NCBI taxonomy): Eukaryota > Metazoa > Arthropoda > Insecta > Diptera > Syrphidae > Portevinia > Portevinia maculata. The sequence continues at coordinate 39,508,918 of OX454528.1, forward strand.
TTTATGTATAATAGGGAGTGAAACCTATTTTACATAGCGGTACTCCGCATTCTTTACAAGCATTTTGGTGCGCGATTGTTTTTTTGCTTGACTGGAACTTACGCACCGACGCGACGTCTAGTCGTTCCTTCTATTAGCAAATGCTTGATGCCACTAACCTCCCGTGGCTTACGTCCAGGCCTCAAGGACCTACGAACCGGATGTGATTTCAGACCTTCTTCTACCAGGAGCTCAGGCAATGTTTGTTTCAGGCATTCAACCAAATCTTTTATATAATCTGTTTTGTCATTCATTGCGTTTTTTCAGGTGGAGAAAAATACATTTTGGAAGTTATTAATTGCCGACCTGACTGACTTGTTGCCTAAGGAGTCATGAGTAGACCAATAATCCTTATGACGTGGTAATCAGTTGTAGCACATGATAAAAATACATCCAACGATAACTTCTTTTCACCAGTTTTTGTTTTAGTTACCTTTTGACGTTTTTTTTTTTATTGCTCAAATATGTCAAGGCGTTCGTTTGTGCATTGTGCAATATACATGTACCTATACAGATTTCTGGAAAATGTCCTTAATGGATAAACTGCGGTTCAACTCTAACCATAGATTGGTAAGGATCGCTCACCCATCTCTTAGGGATGCATTTTTTTCCAACAGACGACCATAAAACTAAACCGTTATCTATCGGAACATCAGCTACGAGTATATTACCTTCTTGAATATCAGCTACACTTTCTTCTTCAGAATCGCCTAAGCTGACATTTTCTTGATTAGAATCGTCATCCGAAGTAGATCCTTCATTTTCAGTATTTGAATTATTTGGTGCATAATCATCTCCGCTGCCTGAAGAAAAATCGTCAGTGTCGTCGTTATCACTAAACCCGTCGTTAATAATCTCTTCAATTTCATTTTGATTCAAACGATGCGACATTATCTAAATAAAACAAAGTAACACTCCTGAATAATATCTGCGTATACATGACTGTTGATACACATGTGTACCACTAAAAAGGACGAATGATACATATTTGTACCACTCGCCAAAAACCATGAATTTTTTAGTATTACAATAACAAATACTTGCGTTATAAAACAAATTTGCATGTAAAATAATTTGAATGACAACAAACCATTATAAACCTGTCGGGTTGGTTACCCACCAGGCGCGTCCCCGGGTGGTGGATAGGGGGACCTCGGTACGATACGTTCGTGATCCGAGGTTTTAGAGTCATAGAGGCGTTTTATACACCGTCAAAGCTCTATCGAGAACCAAACCAAAAAAAAAACAAGTATGCAGGAACAACTTAATGATTTAAATACTCCAGGTTGTACTCGCATGGGCGAAAATCCACCCGTGGTCTTTTCGACCACGGTCGGGGCACGGATTCTGGAGGCCCCAACCGACATACATATACCCCCCGCCTGTACAGGCGTTGACCTTCGAGTTGCGAAAAGGTTTGCTTCCGAAGATTCCTGCAGCTCTATCTCCGACACGTTCGGTAGACTGGGCTGGAAACATGAAGAAAGTGGCGGAGAGGTTCAACCTGATACGTTTAATCTTCAGACCAATAGACAGACAGCCGATAGGTGTGATGCTGCCGACGAGGCCTGCGAAACCGAACAGGTGAAACGGGCCACAGAGGCGGCGTCCACTGGTCAGCGTCCATCTAAGAGCCAGTGAAAGAGGAAAAGGAGAAAGGCGGCTATCGTGCGGCGCAAAGAAACTGCACCGCCAGTTGAAGGCGCAAGCGCTGAGAACTGCCCTTCCCCGGCGGTGACGGCAAAGAGATGCAGGTCGGCATAGGTTACCCCAACCGAAACCAGCCAGCTGACTGAAACCAACGCTGCCTCCTCTTAAAATGGCTCGAACAGGAAAAAACGGAGGAAGAAGGCCTCAAGCACTCCTGTCGGTGGAACTGCGCGCGAGTTATGTCGTTGATGCGGGAGAGCGATAAAAAAAACAACTTCTTATTTTGCCAACAGTTTAATACTCTCCTCTAAATTTTACTTACAGTTCTATTTATGTACTTATTTTGTTAATTTAGTAAAAATGAAAATATTCTTATTGCTGATTTGACAATATGGTAACATTACAATTTGGGTTTGCGAAATACGACGCTGAGTCGTGCATTACAATTTGAATTTACTTAATTCTAGGAAATATGTGCTGCATCGTCTCTGGTTTTGGTTGCGGTCATCGTACTTGTGTGAACTTGTATAATGTGGTGATGTCGGCATTATGTTGCTGGGTGAGCTAGCGTGGGAGCCGTAACTCCTCCCCCCTTAGTATGGAGCGATGGCCATAGAAAGCTTGAGGTGGCTAGAGCGACATCGGGATAAATTTTGAAGTGGTTTGATTTTCTGTGAATATACAATGCAAGAAAAATTATTATGATGGCAATGATAAGGATAGATGCCAATTGGAAATGCTGTTGTCGCTGGGTGTTAACTTGTAAGGTGTATATTGCTTCCTTGTGTATGTCATCAGATAGTTTAAGCTTGTCGAGGTTGATCTCCTCAATTGTAAAGTTAGATTGAAGGTTATGGTGTGATATGGGTAGTAGATGGATCTGGTCGAAAAAGATTAGTGGTCTGTTCTTGTATATGACTTTGTTGATTTTTATCGAACAGTTATTGTAGCGTATTAGGATGGTGCCGGAGAGTGTTGTTGTGTTGTGTCCGCATGTTGATTTTATTTCTGTCCTTGGTGCGTTTATAAGTACAATGTGGTTGGGTTCTGGTTGTATTACAGCTGATTTTGGGCCAATGTCATTCAGGATGCAGTTGGCTGGTTGACTTCTTAGTAAATATTGAATATGTTGCTCATTGAATAAGATATATGGGTAGGTGGAAATTTCCTTGGTCAAATTTATAGGGAGTGGAATGATGTGGAAAAGAGAGTAATTTTCATAGGAAAGTATAGGAATACGAATGTTAAGAATAATATTTGTATTATTGTAATATGCTTGTAAGTTTAGCATTTCGTAAATGTGCTCTGTAGATATAATTTCAACTGATTGGTTACGAAAGATTTCTTGGATTTCGTTAAGTTCGTTTTGATTTAGAATAAATTTTGGAATGATGTTCAGCCTTGCCATTACAACCGCCTCAGCAATGTTAGTTACATGTGCGTTAAGAAGGTCAATGTTGTAGTTTATTTGGCTAAGATATTGTGTTTGAAAAAGGATTTCTTCATTTACACGGAGTCTGTTACTATTGAGGTTATGGTAGTTATTTAAAAATTCCATTATTCTATCTTGTTCTTTATTGATGTGATTCGTCATATTATCGAATCTTTGCATCATTTTGAGATTAAATCGAATTTGATTTTCTTCATTGTTTTGAATATGTGATTGAACTGAGTTTAAAGCTTCGATTTCTTTGTTAAGGTTTTCTGCGTCATTCACATCCAAATTACCTGTTATGAATTTGATTGCTGATCCTAAACCGTTTACCAGTCCTCGTCTTTGTCTTTTGGTAGGTGTAAGTGAGTCAAGTTTGTTTTCTAGTTCCTTGAGTTTCAATTTTGTCACGGTCGTTGAGTCGTTAAGGCTAGTAATATTGTCGAGTCTTGTTAATGATTCTAAGATTTTTTGAAGATTGTTTCTGTATGTTTCAATGTTAATAATATGTATGAGGTTGCTGTAGCCTTTAATTGTTCTTGCAGGTCCCAGTTTGAAAGGTAATATGAGTTGTTTGTCTGTCAATTCTTGCGTCTCCATTTTTTGTGCTGTTGCCAATAATAGCCTAGGATTAAATTGATTTTATTTTATTTCCTATCTACTAATAATTGTTTTTTTTTTTTTTTTTTTTTTTTTTATTTTGAGTCTAATTTTATGTATTTTCTTATTTGTAGTAGTTAAAATTGTTACTTTGTTATTCTTTTTAATTTTGTGCTTAGAGAATCTAGGTGTTAACTTATTCCTACGACATTCTTTTCTATAAACTTCGTCGTTAATTTCTAGTTCTTCGGGGTCTTCCTTGTTTTCATTAAGTTTATCAATATTCTTATTCTTTATATTTTCTAATTGTTCCTTAATATTTGGGTATAATTTTTGTTGATATTCGTTGAGTTTTTCTATATAATCGTGCTCGTTATTATAATCTATGTTCCTATTAAAAAAATGAGTTCTACCTGAAAATAATTCGTATGGGGTTAGCTTAGTGGCTGAATGAATAGCATTGTTATATGTTATTAGTGTTTCTGCTAGGATTTCATTATGATCGAGTTCTAGTTTTTTCTCCTTTCGTTTAAAGTAAATAATCCTGTATATTTCTGTCAATGTCGAGTGTATACGCTCTACGGGTGAATTGCTGCTTGTCTGCTGAAATGATGTTGAGTGGAGTTCAATTTCGTACTGTTGACAAAAGTCTTTAAAAATGTTAGAACTAAATTCGGATCCCTGGTCGTAAACGATTTTGGATGGAATGCCATGTGTGCTAATGAAGTTTTTTAATGCTTTTAAAACAGAAATGCTATTTTTATTAGGTACTGTATAGGCAGATATGAATTTAGAAAATTTATCAGCAATTGTTAAGATTTGAAAGTTATTTATACTATAGATATCAATATGGACTATATCTAGAGGTTTAGAGGGCGTTTCGGGTTTTTCGTATTTGGGTTTCGGGGGGTTTCTGTCGTACTTTAGAGTTTGACATCTTTCGCAGTGGTTAATGGTATCGGTTACTTTGTTTTTCATGAGCGGAAAGTAGAATTTCCTTTTTAGGTTTCCTTTTAGCTCTTTCTCTATTGTTGAATAATTTATTTCGGTTGTGGTAAGCGTTCTACTTGCATAGCAAATTGGCTTGTCGCTTCCAATTGGGCCTTGGGAGAGTATAGCACCAATTGCGTAGTTGCTAGCATCAGTAGTAAGGACAAATGGTTTAGAAAAATCGGGGTACTGTAAAATAGGATCGTTCGATAAGATATCTTTACATGTGGTAAAGGTTTTGATGTAGTTTTCATTTATAACAACGGATCTTCCTTTTTTAAGGCATTCGGTAAGTGGTTTGACTAGTTTTGCGAAATTGTTAATGAATTTCCTATAATACCCAAGCAGGCCTAAAAATGATTTTATTTCTTTTTGGGTTCGTGGTAAGGGAAAGTTTTTAATGGCATGGATCTTATCCGGATTCGGTTTAATACCATCGGTGGAGACGATATGTCCCAAAAAAGCAATTTCTTTATGAAGGAACTCGGATGTGTCCAACTGGATCTTTAGATTGTAAGAACGTAATTTCTGGAAAACTTTTTTAAGGTTTTCGATATGCTCTTGAAGGGATGTGGAGAATATGATTATGTCGTCTAAATAGACTAAACATATTTTTCCAATTAATTCTTTAAGAATGTTGTCCATCACTCGCTGAAAAGTAGACGGAGCGTTTTTTAGGCCAAAAGGCATTCTTAAGTATTCGTAGTGACCTCCTTCTACCGTGAAGGCGGTTTTTGGGATATCTTTGGGATCCATCTCTATTTGATGGAATCCACTCGCGAGGTCCAATGTAGTAAAATACATGCTTTTTCCGAGCTTGTCAAGTATTTCATTTATATTGGGAATTGGGTATCTGTCTGCAACTGTTTTGTCGTTTAGTTTCCTGTAGTCAATTACAAGTCTCCATTTTTGTTTTCTGCTTGAATCAGATTTTTTGGGAACAACCCACACGGGTGAGCTCCAAGGAGAGCAACTTGGACGAATGATATTTTGATTGAGCATTTTTGTTATTTGTTCTCGTACTTCTTCTTTGTGTACATAGGGATATCGGTAAGACTTAGTGTAGATGGGGATATCGTCCGTTGTCGAAATTTTGTGTTTTACTTCGTTGGTAAAACTTAATGACTGGTCAGGTTTAAAGAAAATATCTTCAAATTGCTTACACACTTTTAAGAGGGATTTTGTTTCTTCGGAGTTAAGATGTCCAGTACGAATGAGATTTTTTATGTTCGCGGATGCTTCCGTTGAGGAAATTGGTTCAATATTGAAATTATTTATTTCGATGAATTGTGGAGAAAAATACGGTTTTACTTTTAAAGGCTGTTCTAGGAATAGTACTTGTTCGTTGTTGGAATCGTTGTTTACTTCTACGTAACTAAACCAGTTGCGTGCTGAATAGATGCCTTCGGAAATTTTTAAGTTTGGTATAAGTTCAGTGGCTCTTAAGAAGAAATCGCCATTGCAGAGATCTATAGGTAATTTGACAATAGTTTTAGAGTTTGCGGGGATGATATGTTTACCCGAGTTAAGGTTCGGTTTGAATTTTATTGGAAGAACGGAATTTTTAGTTATTAAAATCTTATCAGCTAGGTCAACTTTAGCATTTAATTGTGTTAGACAGTCAAGTCCTAAAAGACCGTCGAAATAATTGTGAAATTTAAATAAAAAGAATTGGAGGTATCCGGGGGATTTAAATTCTATAAAAGTGGGGATTTTGGTTTTCTGGTTTAAATGGAATTTTTTCATGATTGTAGCTATTGTAACTTGTTCGCAAGTTTCTCGATTTTTTGGGTTGACGAATATGGGGTTTATAAAAGAGGAGGATGCGCCAGTATCGATTAAAAATTTGAGTGGGCGTCCAAACGGTGATGAAATTTCAATATATGGAAGTGTTAGTCCATGGGTGTTAACATCTACATATCCTGTGGATTCGGGGAGGCTGATTGATAAAAATTTGATCCGTCTAGATCAGCGAAAGTATCAATTAGACTCTGATCTAGTTCGTTTGCATTTTGAGTATCGGGGTATGGGGCCATTTGCTGTTGCTCGTATGGGTTTGGGATGAATCCATTCCCATTATAGTAGTGGTCCAAGGATTGCTGGTATGTTCCATGCTGTTGATTTTCTGGTGTCGTATTTATATTATGCACTTCTTCGATGGTATATCTGGGGTATCTAGGCTGGTAGCTTTGATTTGTCCTGTTTGTCTTTTGGCTCATCCTTGTTCTTGCTGAGAGTGTGTCCATTGGTTCCTGTTGCGGGAAGTTTTGTGTGGGGGGTGTTGATGTTGTTGCCAAAGGATTTCCAATTTGATTTTGCTGGTGGAATTGGTTTTGTTGGGGAAAATTCCTAACTGGGTATTGGGGTCTTGCGGGTGTATTGTTAAAGTTTGATCTGTATTGGTTATTTTGGTAGTGATTTTGGGGTAGTGTATATTGTGTTCTTAACATATTTTGTTGCCTATAAGAAGGGTTAAAGCCTGGTATTACAGTATTATTATATGGTCTCTGTGGATAACGAAAAGGTTTAAGGGGAAATCTTGGAAATTGAGTGAAAGAAGCCCTATTGTATGATATGTTCTGCTCCTTTATGCAGTACGAAAGTGCTACTGGGAGAGATTCGGGTCTCATTGCTCTAACCATAGAGCCAAGAGGTTCATTGAGTCCGGTTAAGAAAACGTTAAGACACATTTCCGCATAAAGATTTTGTTTAGCCGCGATAACGTTTTGATTGCTTTCATGAATTAAAATGTTATTGAGGATTGAAGCTTGAATTTCAATTATGTTACTATAGAGTTCTTCTACCGTCTTTTGTCCTTGTCGCGTGTTGTGTAAGTCGCGTATTAGTGTCGTCTCTGTCCTTTTGTCCGCGTAATGTAGTATGAGGTTATTTCTGATGTCGTCCCATTTTAAGGGGGTCCCATACATATTTAAGACCTCATTTGCTTGGCCTTCTATTTTGTTACGGATAGCCCTAAGTAAGACGATGGAGTATGGAGTTCCATCAACAACTTTCAAGAATGTGAGAATTTCTTCTACATTGTTGATAAATTCATGGAGTAATCTAGGATTACCATCAAATCGTGGTAAATCTTTAATTACATCCGGAATTCGGAGTGAATTGAAAAGGTCATTTTGAGATGCATTGGATGGGTTTGCAGAGCTGTTCGGCATTATTGTTAAATTTGGTAGACTTTGGCTAAGATCCCTTTCAAATACAATATCTTCTGGAATGGAGTTCAAGCTTGACGTTCTGGATGGTCGTTTGTACGGCAAGAATGAACGTATACGTTTGTGCATTAAATTTGTTTTATTCTCGAAGAGAAAAAAAAATTCCTCAAAAAAAATTATTCTCTTTTTTTTCACTTTTCTTATTTTAAGGTAGGAATGATAATTTAGGGATTATTAGATGGGGAAAAAAACATTTCTTTGATAACTCTTATTCAATAAACTTATTCAATAAAACTTATTCAATAAAACTTACATGTGTCCAAACAAAAGGAATGTCCACATTCTACTTGGAGTACAAAGCTGCTGGCTGGTTCGGTTCTTTAGTGATTGATTTTCCAGTTGTTGCCACAACTATCGATTTTCCTTCGATATTGGGTTTTTGTGCCACGATGATCCTTCGTTGGATAATTTTCCACAGCTTCCTCTCTTTGAAACACTGCTTTAGATTCGGGAATGCACCGATTTAAGTCACTGATTCTGTTTATATTAAAGTACCAATTACACAATTACACTGAACTTTGAAAGTTATTTCCGGGAAACCACCGTTAAATTCGTTTCAAAAAAGAACACTGTTCATATAGTTGATACTACAATTATAATTTCGAGAGACAACTGAATACACTAGACCGGAGACTGCGCCAGTTATGTCGTTGATGCGGGAGAGCGATAAAAAAAACAACTTCTTATTTTGCCAACAGTTTAATACTCTCCTCTAAATTTCACTTACAGTTCTATTTATGTACTTATTTTGTTAATTTAGTAAAAATGAAAATATTCTTATTGCTGATTTGACAATATGGTAACATTACAATTTGGGTTTGCGAAATACGACGCTGAGTCGTGCATTACAATTTGAATTTACTTAATTCTAGGAAATATGTGCTGCATCGTCTCTGGTTTTGGTTGCGGTCATCGTACTTGTGTGAACTTGTATAATGTGGTGATGTCGGCATTATGTTGCTGGGTGAGCTAGCGTGGGAGCCGTAACTCGCGCACCTTCTGCGTGCCCTTCCACTAGAACACTTCCAGCTGATGGAGGTCCCCGCGCCCAAAACCTGAGTGAAACAGTTGCTGCAAGCAGAAATGCTCGCGGCGGCAGTAGGCAGAAATTGGTTGTCGCGGGAACATCTGTCAGCAAGAAAAAGACGATTGTATTTACTCAGATCAATCTTCAACATTCCAAGGCTGCTACTGCTCTCATCAGTAAGAAGCTTTCCGTGTTGAACACAAAAGCGCACATAACATCCATACAGGAGCCATGGGTGTGGAAAAATCGCATCTGTGGCCTTGGAGGTGTCCGTGGCACCACGATACTCTGTGACGAGCGGTCCGAGAGACCAAGGGCTTGTCTTGCTGTGTCGAACCTTCTCCCAGTGACTAAGCTTGGACAATTTTGTGGCCAAGATTTGGTTGCTGCAGCCATTAGCTACGAAACGAATGGAGATTGGACGACCTTCGTCGTGGCGTCAGCTTATTTCCCCTATGATTCAGTAGTGCCTCGACCACCAAGGGCAATTGCTGAACTCATAGACTATTGCGACAACAGGAAGATGGGCCTAGTTATATGCTGCGATGCCAACGCTCAAAACACTGTTTGGGGCAGTAGCAAATGCAACATGCGAGGAAACCATCTCCTAGATTTCATTCTATCATCTGATCTTACTATCAACAATGTTGGCACGCAACCAACTTTTATGACGTCAAGAAGACAGGAGGTGATCGACCTGACTTTATCAAATAGATATTTTAAGGCGATTACCAACTGGAGGGTCTCTTCGGAGGCATCCCTCTCAGATCATAGATATATCGAATTCCAAATCGAATGCGAAGCCATAACTTTGCAGGAGAGGAGGAATCCAAGAAAAACCAACTGGATACGCTTCAGGGAGGAAATGGGAAAAACTCTCAAAACTCCAACCAAACTCAGGACGAGACAAAAGGTAGAGGATGCTGTTCAAAACCTGAATAGTGCCATTACTAGCTGTTTCGAACTGACGTGTCCAGTAAGTAAACCCCCTGGCAGAACGCCGGTTCCCTGGTGGAGCTCGGAACTGCAAAAAATTCGTAGAGAAGCTAGAAAGCTTCTAAATAGGTCAGTCAAGACCGATTTAGAGACAGACTGGAATCTCTACCGATCGAAGCAGAATGAATATAAGAGGCTAATTCGGGTATCGAAAAGTGCTTCTTATAGGAATTTCTGCGAAAAGATTGAAACACTGGGTGAAACTAGTAGGTTGGTTAAAGTTCTGAAAAAGGGCAAACCAGCCACACTGGACTCACTTAGAAAACTTGATGGCACCTTCACTGAGACGAAAGCGGAAACTCTTAGTTATCTGCTGGAGTCTCACTTTCCGGGTAACCAGATTACAATTGGTTCACAACCAGCCCCGATTACCGAGACTATGAGTGAACCAAGACAAACAACTCGGCGTAGCTGGTATATTGCGAAGGCCGTGGTGACGGACGAGGCCATTAAATACGCCTTTGCGTCTTTTGACGGCTTCAAGTCGCCTGGTACGGACGGAATATACCCAGCCATGCTGCAACATTGTACAAACCAGTTGCTACCGACTATGAAGAAAATCTTCACCGCTGTCCTAGCACTGGCATACATTCCAATACCCTGGCGTACAGTTACAGTGGCATTTATACCAAAAATTGGCAGAAGTGACTACTCGCTCGCCAAGAGCTTCAGACCAATCAGTCTGACAGTCTTTCTTGCTGAAAAGCTTGGAAAGGCTGGTCGAGCTTCACGTGCGCAAAGGTGCTTTGCGATTGCACCCACTATCTCCGATGCAACATGCCTATCAACGCGGAAAATCCTGCGAGACTGCGCTCCAAAATCTAGCTGGTAGAATTGAAGGCGCGCTTGACAGAAAAGAATACGCGATGGGCATTTTCATCGATATTGAGGGTGCGAACGTTGGTTGCGGATGCGGATTGTGGCCGCTATGTTGTGGCGGGGGTAAACAGAGGCTGCCCGCAAGGCGGCGTCCTGTCTCCACTGCTGTGGTGTAAGCTGGTCGACTCTCTGTTGAACGCACTCAACAGTTCTAATATTTACGCTCAGGCGTACGCGGATGATGTTGCCGTGCTTTCTGTTGGATCATGCCTAGCGACTGTATGCGCCAAGGCGCAGGCGGCCCTTGACGTGATCGACGAATGGTGCACTAGAAATGGCCTCTCGGTCAATCCTCTTAAAACTGAGGTTGTTCTCTTTACTATAAGGAGGAAGCTGGTCGGGTTGACTCAGCCAGTGCTAAAAGGCGTCGCAATCCAACTCTCCAATGAAGCAAAGTATCTGGGAGTCATCCCGGATAGCAAACTTCTTTGGTCCAAACATGTTGAGCTGAAGACTGCCAAGGCGCTGTCTGTTTTCTGGCAGTGCAAAGGCATTTCGGCAAGACATGGGGCTTATCACCGAAAAGAGTCCTATGGATTTATACGGCCATGATAAGACCATTTATAGCATACGCATCGGTTGTTTGGTGGAATAAGCTTTCACGTAAATACGTCACTGCTGCTTTTGCCAAACTCCAAAGGCATGTATGTCTCGGCTGCACGGGGGCCTTCCCCAGCACGCCTGGCTCCGGCCGAGATGCACTATTGAACCTTCCGCCCCTTGATGTTTACATCATGGGATGTACAATCAAGGCTATCTCACGTCTTACAAGAGGTGGCTTTTGGTATAACTCGCACTGGAGTTTTGATGAACTTGCGCAACGATTGTCCTTCGACTCCTATCTTATGGATATGCCGTCTGATGCGATGACACCGGAACTTCGGCTAAAGCGCAAATACGAGGTCGACTTTCCTCGCGTCCAGGACTGGCTCTGGCCGGACTCTGAACCTGGAAGGGAATGCAGTCGAATCTTTACGGATGGTTCCAAAACCGATCAAGGATCTGGTGCTGGTGTCTTCGTGGAGAGCGATAACGTTAGACTTTTCTTTCCGTTAGGCAAATATGCGTCAGTCTTCCAAACAGAGACTTATGCTATCCTAATGGCCATGGACTATGTTACGAGCGACAGTCAGGCTGCGCTTATGGCCTTACTCAAACCCTTAACTACCTCCAAAATAGTACGTGAATGCAAGATCACGGGAAATGAGATCTCCGATGAACTTGCTAGACAAGTCACAGAGAGGGACTTCTCAGGACCTGAACCAGCGATCTGTCCGCCTGCGTCCTCGGTCAGGGCTTCCATTGACGGTTGGGTTTCCTATGAACACAATCGCCTTTGGCATGACTCTCCAGGGTGCAGACAGACTAAGCAAATGCTCCCCGACGTCTGTGGGAAATCCGCGGCATTCTTGTTGTCTCTCAACAGAAAAGACTGCAGACAGACTACTGGCGTTCTTACGGGACACTACGCTTTTGCCAAACACCTTAAGGTGCTAGGCCTAAGCGACACCACCAATTGCGAAGCCTGTGGACAAAGCGACGACACTGCGGAACATTTCCTCTGTGATTGTCCTGCTTTTGCTCGTATCAGGTGGCAGGTTTTTGGTGCGGATATGGTGAGTGCTGTAAACCTAAGCTCCTTATCAGCGCCTTCTCGTTTTTCTTAGAAAAACGAGTAAATTCCCACAGTAAAATGTGGTGTGTCTGCCTGGTAGTACAATGGACCAGTATTGAGTCTGAGTGCTCCAGTGCAGAAAGTCACACACCCCGACAAAAAAAAAAAAAAAAAACCATTATAAATTAATTTAATTCTTTATTAATGCAAAATCTACATGTAACCGCTGCCACGGTTGGGATGGAACTTCCCACGGGTGTGTTGTCGTCTTTGCTGGCTCCTTTAAGACTCCTGCGCAATCTCTGCAGCTCCTGACCCACTCCTCGATATCTCGATCAATTCCCGCCCAATAGCAGTAGCTCCTGGCCAAAGCTTTCATTTTTATGATGCCGATATGCGCTGCATGTAACTCCTTCAGAACTCGAATGCGCAATGTATACGGAATTAAAATTCGTAGCCCTCTATAAATACATCCGTCATTTATCATGAGTTCATTTTCCATTTGCTTATAGGGCGTATTCTTCAAGGTTGCTCCTGTTTGTAAGAGAACCCAAAGTGTCGATAGCTCCTTGTCCCGTCGGGTTTCTTTAGCTATCTCTGAATTTGTGACCGGTAGATATTCATCCCAAATCTGAAAAATTTCGCACGTTTCCCCGCCATTCCTAGGATCTTCCGAAGTAAGTGGATTTCTTGAAAGAAAATCAGCATTAATATTTTCCTTTGAACCTTTGTATTGAATGTTATAGTTAAATCCACTCAGAAACTGTGCATAATGTAACAAGCGTTGGGCTGTAAGTAAAGGTAAATGTTTGTTGGGATGAAATATTGCAGTCAACGGCCTATTATCGGTGATCAGCGTAAACTCCCGCCCATAGCAGTAGTTAAAGAATTTATGCAATGCCCAGTAAATTGCCGTTGCCTCTTTATCTAACTGACTGTAATTTGTCTCTGCTTTTGTCAGGCTCCTTGACGCTTAAGCAATTGGACGTTCCCCCTCGTTCGTTTTATGCGATAAAATGGCGGATAATCCCACAGAGGACATTTTGTAAAATAATCTACCACAGTCAAAATATAAACGAAACCCCTACTGGACTTGGGAAGTGGGCCTACCAGATCTACACAAATCATTTCCCAAGGCCTCGAAATTCCAACTCTATCTTTCATTAAACCAGCCGGTTTCTCGTTCACCGGCTTCACCTGTTGGCAAACGCTACAACGCTTAACGTAATTAGTGATCCATTCGTTGTTGTCGGCGTGGACTGTAGGGTTGATACTTGTGAGCCAGCCTATTATATACTTACACAATTATATTTAACACATACCATACACGTTGAATTGTACATAATGATTAGTATAAGAGTGTAGCACTTTGGTCTAGATTCTAGGAGATCTGACTGCAGCAGGCAGTCGTTGTATCACTATGTTTAAGACAACATCAATGTCAATAAAGCTCATATTATAACCACTCTCTCGTAGTTCGTGTCTTTAATATTTTGTCCACTTAAACATGGCGCAGCCGAAAGCGAACAAAAATCATGAAAAATAATGGTAAAAACACGTTCCCAAAGTAAAAATATTAATGTGGGTAGTGCGTCAAATAGTGAAAGAGTGGTAAAATTAAGCTCAGAATCAGAACTAAGTGATATTGAGTGTGAGAATATAAAAGTCGATATAAATAATACAGTTATTTCTTTGTCAAAAAGTAATTTCTTAAATAATTCCTCTTGGGAGCCTAGTTCCGTTGATCAACGATTGTGGAAAATGGAGTTCAAACAACCTGCTCCATTAATAATGGATGGAAATATGTCCGAAAATTTTAAGAAGTTCAAACAAAGGTTTGAAATTTTTATGCTGGCCTCCGAAAGCAACAAAAAGGAAGAAAAGGTGAAAATAGCAATGCTGCTCAATATAATTGGTGAAGACTCGCTAGAAGTGTACAATACCTTTACCATCAGCAAAGAAGAAAATGCCACGCTGAAAGACATTCTAAAGGAATTTGAGACATATTGCAACCCGAAAAAAGATGAGGTCTATGAGAGATATAAATTCTATTGCCGCACTCAAAGAGAGGATGAAAGCTTCGATCATTTCCTGACTGATATACGACATCTAGCAGCTTCGTGCGAATTTTCTTCACACGAGATATCAAAAGCTATTCTTGACCGCATCATTTTTGGAATAAAATCAAAAACCTGTCAGGAGAAACTGTTAGGAGTGGGAAACATAAGCCTGGATGAAGCAATAAAAAAATGCCGTTTGTTTGAACTGGATAAATCAAGACTGGAAGACGTACAGAACAGAAAACCTGCAGAGGAACTTCACAGTTGATGCTGTATCAGAAAACTTCAAACATCTTAATACTAACCACAAATATTTTAGAAATACTAACAATGCACTACATTTTAACAAAGGTTATCAATTACATAAGAACAAAAATTATAACAGACATTACAAAACTAAATTTTCTAACGATTATTCAAATTTCTCTAACCCAAAACAGGCAGCTTCGGGGTATCATGAGTATCGGGGAGAGTGTTGTGAACGGTGTTATTCATGTCATGAACCGGGACATTGTCCAGCCCAAGGCAAATTTTGCACGAAATGTAGAAAGGCCGATCATTTCGCAATTGCATGTAAAACTAAACAAACAATCGCAGACATTTCATTTACTGAGTTTCCAGAAAAGAAATCACCTGAAACAGATGAGGCAAGTTCAGGTGAGGAAAACTTTTTCGTATATTCTTTAACAGACAAGCATAAGTCATGTTGGAGTGAAACTATTAAAGTAGAAAATATTGAAATAACATTCAAACTTGATACCGGGGCTGAAGTTAATGTCATTCCGTATAAATACTTTGCTCTTCTTAAGAATAAATTGCTGAATGATAAAAAAGTTATTTTGGAAGCGTATGGTGGTAAAAAACTGTACCCGCTTGGTTCTGTTACACTCAATTGCAAGGTAAAAAATAGGGATTATGTTGTGGAATTCTATGTAGTTCAAGAAGATACAACGCCTTTGCTAGGCTTGAAAAGCTGCATTGACATGCATTTGATTAAAAGAATAAATTTGGTAAAAAATAGTAAGCAATCATTAATTACTGAAAATAAAGACATTTTTACAGGGATTGGAAAGTTTCCCCAAAAATGTGCCCTTCAAGTAAGTTCCTCAATTGAGCCCACGATTAAAGCACCGAGAAGAATTCCATCTTCCTTACAGGAACCGGTTAAGATTGCTTTACAGAAACTAGAAATGGAAGGTATTATTAAGAGGGTAGAAACGCCAAAGAACTGGGTGAACCCGCTAATGTTCTCACGCCCTTCAGGTGACCTCTCTCTCAGTGAATTCGCCCATTGCTCGAACTCAGCAATGAACAAACCCTCCGACCGACCCTGGATCTGCCTTTATTCAGGACATGCCCTTTCTGACGTTTCGTGACGTAAACAAAAGCATTCGAGCAAGGAAATAGATTTGCAAACAACATGCCAACTGCAAAATGTTATTTTTAATAAAAATATCCCCTCAACGACCAAAAAACTCATGGCTAATTTCAGGATGCGGAAGACAGAAACCTTTTCCAAGATGTCCATCCCTAGGACCAGGCCCAGCGACTATCTGGGAACGCAGAACTAAGGAGTTGGTATGAATTTCTATTTTGTTTTACTAATTTTCCTATGCTACCTCGGTAGAGTCGCGCGCAGATTTTGGGGAAAGGGATGCGCAAATCGTGTGCCATTCTTCACATAAATTGAAGTTATGTTGGGCACCGTCGAGTTAATCGGTTCTCGTCAGATCACCGTAATTAAACGACGTTGGGCGCGGTTAGTACGTAGATGGGGGACCGTTTGAGAACAACCGCGTGTCGTTGGCCAGTCCCATCTACAGAGTTGAGGTAGATAATATACGTGGTATCACAATGGACCTAAATTGGTCTAAGTGTCTCGGCTTCTGCCGACAGCCACACAAACCTAACCAAACCTATGTTGGGCACGCAGCCGTCATTACCTTATATATTTGTGTCTCGACCGAATTTGTTCTTGTTGACACGTCCTGGGGTGTTCGTCTACAATCCCCGTCTCGGTTCAAAGTGTTGTGTTTGTTTGTGTTGTTTTTCGCGCCGGTCTTGTTTTTTTGGATGCGCGATTGGTGGTGTTTCACGTACTGTGTCGCTCGTTTATTGTGAGGGTGTTTTACAGGGCCGCCCGTCCGCACTCCTCTGCTGCTACTACGGTGCTCCCACGACGGAGTTGGGTCAAAAGGGAGCGTCGTCCCTTCCCTCATCGAACCAAGCTCACTACCGTGTCGGTGGTAGATCGATATTCGCTTTTGTGCCTTTGACTTATTCGGACAGACCGTCCGCGCCCGCGAATTACATTTGTATTTGCAGGGTGGATGTTTCAGTGGGTTGTATTGGTTCCACCCTGCCGTTGCAGACACTTCGTCTGGTTGCGGAGTGCTTCTCACTTGCACCCCGCCTTTACAGACCGTCCGTCTGAAGTCGTCATCACAGACGGCCCGTCTGTCTTGGTTTCCACAGACAGTCCGTCTGTATTTGTCTCCACAGACCGTCCGTCTGGATTCGTCTCTACAGACAGTCCGTCTGTATTGGGGTTGGCCTGGGCCTCCTGCCCTTCCAGTCACCTGTGGTGGTTGCTCCCCAAGGCTCCAGAGACGTGGACCAATGGCTGATGGAACCATGGTTGCCCCTCCACTTCTTTAGATCCTGGAAACGCAGACCGATAGAAGAGGGAAATTTCAAGGAGGGTCAAGGGAAAAGAGAATGGCTCTTGTTGCGGGCGATTTGACCGCAACAAATACCACCCTCACCTCTAAGGAAATGTGCTTGGTTTTCAAAGAACCCCAAGCCTAAGGAAAACAACACAACAGCGGAAGGGTTTTTCCATCAGTGGCCAATATGCCTGTCTAGACTTCCAAAAAAAAATAAGATAAAATACGTTACTCTAATGAACTAAATTGGGGGCTTGCTAGACTAGTCATCGGCGGCTCTGTCATAGGGCTTAAGGTCCTTCACATGCCATGTGCCGCGATCTCTTTCATTCTCATCGGTCAATGTATAAGTCCACGGGGAAACGCGTTTCTTGATTATAAACGGGCCGATAAATTTCGGCGCAAGTTTCGCGGCATAAAAGTTAGCGGCATCGGACAACGCGAAGTTTCTTCACCATACAATCTCATTCGGGAGATATTGAACATCTCTCCGCCTGAGATTGTAGGTTTTCGCGGACTTCTTGGCTGCGGCAGTTAATTTTCTACCGATATCTTCCCTAAGCTCGCTAAAACGGTTCTCTACCGCGTTCCTACCATTTTCCCCGTCGCTTCTAACTAGACCCTGCCTTGGACCTACGCTCCGACTACCTGAACTTTCTCTCCTACCAAGAGTGGCTGCTCTGTCGTCGTCGCCTAGCTCCACGAGTTGATCGCTTACGGGAGTTATAACCCGTCCGCAAGTAACCATCTCTCTACCAAAATTTTCATAATATGGAGTTATGCCTAATACGTCGTGCTGGGCGGTGCGTATTGCACATGCTACCTTCGCCAGCTGCGAATCCCAACCTCGATGATTTTCCGAGACATACGCCCTCAGCGTTGTCTTTATAATTTGATTTATGCGCTCTGCAGGATTAGCCTGCGGATGGTAATGCGCTGTATATTTAAGTTGTGACGCGTACGCCTGGCAAAGCGCTTTCAATTCCCTACTCCGGAATTGTGGGCCGTTGTCACATACGACCACCGACGGAACGCCAAAAAGGAGGAAGACATTTTCTTCAGGTTCCCTACAGACCGCTTTAGCGGTAGCAGATCTCAACGCGAAAAGGAGAGGACATTTTGTAAAATAATCTACCACAGTCAAAATATAAACGAAACCCCTACTGGACTTGGGAAGTGGGCCTACCAGATCTACACAAATCATTTCCCAAGGCCTCGAAATTCCAACTCTATCTTTCATTAAACCAGCCGGTTTCTCGTTCACCGGCTTCACCTGTTGGCAAACGCTACAACGCTTAACGTAATTAGTGATATCTTTTTTCATTTTCGGCCAATAATATCTACTCCCTACCCTAGCATATGTTTTACGGATCCCCATATGCCCTGCTAAGTGCTAACGGACTATCGTGACATTCTTTTAAAATCCCTAATCTGCCTGCTTTCCCCTCTACTAATTTCCATTCGTTGTTGTCGGCGTGGACTGTAGGGTTGATACTTGTGAGCCAGCCTATTATATACTTACACAATTATATTTAACACATACCATACACGTTGAATTGTACATAATGATTAGTATAAGAGTGTAGCACTTTGGTCTAGATTCTAGGAGATCTGACTGCAGCAGGCAGTCGTTGTATCACTATGTTTAAGACAACATCAATGTCAATAAAGCTCATATTATAACCACTCTCTCGTAGTTCGTGTCTTTAATATTTTGTCCACTTAAACATGGCGCAGCCGAAAGCGAACAAAAATCATGAAAAATAATGGTAAAAACACGTTCCCAAAGTAAAAATATTGCCCACATTAATATTCAGAATCAGAACTAAGTGATATTGAGTGTGAGAATATAAAAGTCGATATAAATAATACAGTTATTTCTTTGTCAAAAAGTAATTTCTTAAATAATTCCTCTTGGGAGCCTAGTTCCGTTGATCAACGATTGTGGAAAATGGAGTTCAAACAACCTGCTCCATTAATAATGGATGGAAATATGTCCGAAAATTTTAAGAAGTTCAAACAAAGGTTTGAAATTTGTATGCTGGCCTCCGAAAGCAACAAAAGGGAAGAAAAGGTGAAAATAGCAATGCTGCTCAATATAATTGGTGAAGACTCGCTAGAAGTGTACAATACCTTTACCATCAGCAAAGAAGAAAATGCCACGCTGAAAGACATTCTAAAGGAATTTGAGACATATTGCAACCCGAAAAAAGATGAGGTCTATGAGAGATATAAATTCTATTGCCGCACTCAAAGAGAGGATGAAAGCTTCGATCATTTCCTGACTGATATACGACATCTAGCAGCTTCGTGCGAATTTTCTTCACACGAGATATCAAAAGCTATTCTTGACCGCATCATTTTTGGAATAAAATCAAAAACCTGTCCGGAGAAACTGTTAGGAGTGGGAAACATAAGCCTGGATGAAGCAATAAAAAAATGCCGTTTGTTCGAACTGGATAAATCAAGACTGGAAGACGTACAGAACAGAAAACCTGCAGAGTCATCATCAAACGGGAACTTCACAGTTGATGCTGTATCAGAAAACTTCAAACATCTTAATACTAACCACAAATATTTTAGAAATACTAACAATGCACTACATTTTAACAAAGGTTATCAATTACATAAGAACAAAAATTATAACAGACATTACAAAACTAAATTTTCTAACGATTATTCAAATTTCTCTAACCCAAAACAGGCAGCTTCGGGGTATCATGAGTATCGGGGAGAGTGTTGTGAACGGTGTTATTCATGTCATGAACCGGGACATTGTCCAGCCCAAGGCAAATTTTGCACGAAATGTAGAAAGGCCGATCATTTCGCAATTGCATGTAAAACTAAACAAACAATCGCAGACATTTCATTTACTGAGTTTCCAGAAAAGAAATCACCTGAAACAGATGAGGCAAGTTCAGGTGAGGAAAACTTTTTCGTATATTCTTTAACAGACAAGCATAAGTCATGTTGGAGTGAAACTATTAAAGTAGAAAATATTGAAATAACATTCAAACTTGATACCGGGGCTGAAGTTAATGTCATTCCGTATAAATACTTTGCTCTTCTTAAGAATAAATTGCTGAATGATAAAAAAGTTATTTTGGAAGCGTATGGTGGTAAAAAACTGTACCCGCTTGGTTCTGTTACACTCAATTGCAAGGTAAAAAATAGGGATTATGTTGTGGAATTCTATGTAGTTCAAGAAGATACAACGCCTTTGCTAGGCTTGAAAAGCTGCATTGACATGCATTTGATTAAAAGAATAAATTTGGTAAAAAATAGTAAGCAATCATTAATTACTGAAAATAAAGACATTTTTACAGGGATTGGAAAGTTTCCCCAAAAATGTGCCCTTCAAGTAAGTTCCTCAATTGAGCCCACGATTAAAGCACCGAGAAGAATTCCATCTTCCTTACAGGAACCGGTTAAGATTGCTTTACAGAAACTAGAAATGGAAGGTATTATTAAGAGGGTAGAAACTCCAAAGAACTGGGTGAACCCGCTAATGTTCTCACGCCCTTCAGGTGACCTCTCTCTCAGTGAATTCGCCCATTGCTCGAACTCAGCAATGAACAAACCCTCCGACCGACCCTGGATCTGCCTTTATTCAGGACATGCCCTTTCTGACGTTTCGTGACGTAAACAAAAGCATTCGAGCAAGGAAATAGATTTGCAAACAACATGCCAACTGCAAAATGTTATTTTTAATAAAAATATCCCCTCAACGGCCAAAAAACTCATGGCTAATTTCAGGATGCGGAAGACAGAAACCTTTTCCAAGATGTCCATCCCTAGGACCAGGCCCAGCGACTATTTGGGAACGCAGAACTAAGGAGTTGGTATGAATTTCTATTTTGTTTTACGAATTTTCCTATGCTACCTCGGTAGAGTCGCGCGCAGATTTTGGGGAAAGGGATGCGCAAATCGTGTGCCATTCTTCACATAAATTGAAGTTATGTTGGGCACCGTCGAGTTAATCGGTTCTCGTCAGATCACCGTAATTAAACGACGTTGGGCGCGGTTAGTACGTAGATGGGGGACCGTTTGAGAACAACCGCGTGTCGTTGGCCAGTCCCATCTACAGAGTTGAGGTAGATAATATACGTGGTATCACAATGGACCTAAATTGGTCTAAGTGTGTCGGCTTCTGCCGACAGCCACACAAACCTAACCAAACCTATGTTGGGCACGCAGCCGTCATTACCTTACATATTTGTGTCTCGACCGAATTTGTTCTTGTTGACACGTCCTGGGGTGTTCGTCTACAATCCCCGTCTCGGTTCAAAGTGTTGTGTTTGTTTGTGTTGTTTTTCGCGCCGGTCTTGTTTTTTTGGATGCGCGATTGGTGGTGTTTCACGTACTGTGTCGCTCGTTTATTGTGAGGGTGTTTTACAGGGCCGCCCGTCCGCACTCCTCTGCTGCTACTACGGTGCTCCCACGACGGAGTTGGGTCAAAAGGGAGCGTCGTCCCTTCCCTCATCGAACCAAGCTCACTACCGTGTCGGTGGTAGATCGATATTCGCTTTTGTGCCTTTGACTTATTCGGACAGACCGTCCGCGCCCGCGAATTACATTTGTATTTGCAGGGTGGATGTTTCAGTGGGTTGTATTGGTTCCACCCTGCCGTTGCAGACACTTCGTCTGGTTGCGGAGTGCTTTTCACTTGCACCCCGCCTTTACAGACCGTCCGTCTGAAGTCGTCATCACAGACCGCCCGTCTGTCTTGGTTTCCACAGACAGTCCGTGTGTATTTGTCTCCACAGACCGTCCGTCTGGATTCGTCTCTACAGACAGTCCGTCTGTATTGGGGTTGGGCCTGGGCCTCCTGCCCTTCCAGTCACCTGTGGTGGTTGCTCCCCAAGGCTCCAGAGACGTGGACCAATGGCTGATGGAACCATGGTTGCCCCTCCACTTCTTTAGATCCTGGAAACGCAGACCGATAGAAGAGGGACATTTCAAGGAGGGTCAAGGGAAAAGAGAATGGCTCTTGTTGCGGGCGATTTGACCGCAACAAATACCACCCTCACCTCTAAGGAAATGTGCTTGGTTTTCAAAGAACCCCAAGCCTTAGGAAAACAACACAACAGCGGAAGGGTTTTTCCATCAGTGGCCAATATGCCTGTCTAGACTTCCAAAAAAAAATAAGATAAAATACGTTACTCTAATGAACTAAATTGGGGGCTTGCTAGACTAGTCATCGGCGGCTCTGTCATAGGGCTTAAGGTCCTTCACATGCCATGTGCCGCGATCTCTTTCATTCTCATCGGTCAATGTATAAGTCCACGGGGAAACGCGTTTCTTGATTATAAACGGGCCGATAAATTTCGGCGCAAGTTTCGCGGCATAAAAGTTAGCGGCATCGGACAACGCGAAGTTTCTTCACCATACAATCTCATTCGGGAGATATTGAACATCTCTCCGCCTGAGATTGTAGGTTTTCGCGGACTTCTTGGCTGCGGCTGTTAATTTTCTACCGATATCTTCCCTAAGCTCGCTAAAACGGTTCTCTACCGCGTTCCTACCATTTTCCCCGTCGCTTCTAACTAGACCCTGCTCTGGACCTACGCTCCGACTACCTAAACCTTCTCTCCTACCAAGAGTGGCTGCTCTGTCGTCGTCGCCTAGCTCCACGAGTTGATCGCTTACGGGAGTTATAACCCGTCCGCAAGTAACCATCTCTCTACCAAAATTTTCATAATATGGAGTTATGCCTAATACGTCGTGCTGGGCGGTGCGTATTGCACATGCTACCTTCGCCAGCTGCGAATCCCAACCTCGATGATTTTCCGAGACATACGCCCTCAGCGTTGTCTTTATAATTTGATTTATGCGCTCTGCAGGATTAGCCTGCGGATGGTAATGCGCTGTATATTTAAGTTGTGACGCGTACGCCTGGCAAAGCGCTTTCAATTCCCTACTCCGGAATTGTGGGCCGTTGTCACATACGACCACCGACGGAACGCCAAAAAGGAGGAAGACATTTTCTTCAGGTTCCCTACAGACCGCTTTAGCGGTAGCAGATCTCAACGCGAAAAGGAGAGGACATTTTGTAAAATAATCTACCACAGTCAAAATATAAACGAAACCCCTACTGGACTTGGGAAGTGGGCCTACCAGATCTACACAAATCATTTCCCAAGGCCTCGAAATTCCAACTCTATCTTTCATTAAACCAGCCGGTTTCTCGTTCACTGGCTTCACCTGTTGGCAAACGCTACAACGCTTAACGTAATTAGTGATATCTTTTTTCATTTTCGGCCAATAATATCTACTCCCTACCCTAGCATATGTTTTACGGATCCCCATATGCCCTGCTAACGGACTATCGTGACATTCTTTTAAAATCCCTAATCTGCCTGCTTTCCCCTCTACTAATTTCCATTCGTTGTTGTCGGCGTGGACTGTAGGGTTGATACTTGTGAGCCAGCCTATTATATACTTACACAATTATATTTAACACATACCATACACGTTGAATTGTACATAATGATTAGTATAAGAGTGTAGCACTTTGGTCTAGATTCTAGGAGATCTGACTGCAGCAGGCAGTCGTTGTATCACTATGTTTAAGACAACATCAATGTCAATAAAGCTCATATTATAACCACTCTCTCGTAGTTCGTGTCTTTAATATTTTGTCCACTTAAACATGGCGCAGCCGAAAGCGAACAAAAATCATGAAAAATAATGGTAAAAACACGTTCCCAAAGTAAAAATATTAATGTGGGCAGTGCGTCAAATAGTGAAAGAGTGGTAAAATTAAGCTCAGAATCAGAACTAAGTGATATTGAGTGTGAGAATATAAAAGTCGATATAAATAATACAGTTATTTCTTTGTCAAAAAGTAATTTCTTAAATAATTCCTCTTGGGAGCCTAGTTCCGTTGATCAACGATTGAGGAAAATGGAGTTCAAACAACCTGCTCCATTAATAATGGATGGAAATATGTCCGAAAATTTTAAGAAGTTCAAACAAAGGTTTGAAATTTTTATGCTGGCCTCCGAAAGCAACAAAAAGGAAGAAAAGGTGAAAATAGCAATGCTGCTCAATATAATTGGTGAAGACTCGCTAGAAGTGTACAATACCTTTACCATCAGCAAAGAAGAAAATGCCACGCTGAAAGACATTCTAAAGGAATTTGAGACATATTGCAACCCGAAAAAAGATGAGGTCTATGAGAGATATAAATTCTATTGCCGCACTCAAAGAGAGGATGAAAGCTTCGATCATTTCCTGACTGATATACGACATCCAGCAGCTTCGTGCGAATTTTCTTCACACGAGATATCAAAAGCTATTCTTGACCGCATCATTTTTGGAAAAAGATATACGATATTAAAGACATCCTTGGAATGAAGGTAGAGATTCATGCCGTAAGGAAATCAAAACTTGTACCACAGTGCAAGAATTGTCAAAAGTATGGACATACGAATAAATACTGCAGCTCTAATCCAAGATGCGTAAAGTGTGCAGGAAACCACCATACTAAAGATTGTATGAAGAAAAAAGACGAACCAACAAAATGCGCTAACTGCAACGAAAAGCATCCAGCCAACTATAGAGGCTGCTTAGTTGCTAAACAGATTCAATTAGCAAAAGACAAAAAGCATAAACAAACTATGACAAATACAAAAAAGGACGCACCTAAAGACATAAAGGACTTGCAGATGCGAGCGCCAAAAGAAGTACCCATAGCCGATAAAAATATCAAAAAGACATTAGTACCAAAAACAGGAGCGGGTACAGTATTGACATATGCACAGGCTGCATCGAAAAAAGTAGATAATGTCGCAAAAACGAAAACTACAACCAAAACTAAATTAAATAATAATATGGAAACGTTCATGGAAAAAATCCTAAGTAGAATAGAAAGCATGGATAAAAGCAATAAAGCTATATTAGAAAGAATCTCGCTCCTCGAGAAAAAAAGCAGCAATAACAAGGCTGCACAAAAAAGAAGAACATAATGGATAGGTTAAAAATCCTGGAATGGAATGCTAATGGTATCGAGAACCGTAAGGATGAAATCCAAGTAGTCCTCGACATGAACCAAATAGATATATGTCTTGTCTCTGAGACGCACTTAAAATTCAATACAAACTTTAAACTGCAAGGGTACGAATTATATCACTCCCCACATCCCCATAATTCAGCAAAATGCGGGGCTGCAGTTATAGTAAAGAATACGATCGATCACCATATAGAAGCCAAGTTCCAATCATGCGCGATGCAAGGAATTTCTATTAACATTCGAACGAAAAGTGGACAAACTATATCAGTTGCATCAATTTACTGTTCTCCCAGTTACAATCTAAAGAAAAATGACTTTTTAGGCCTCTTCCGAATATTTAACAATAGATTTATTGCAGGGGGAGATTTTAATGCCAAAAACAAGTATTGGGGATCTAGATTGACAAATACAAGAGGAAGAGAACTTTATGAAGCAATAAACGAAATTAACGGCAAGTATCACTCAACGGGAAAACCTACGTATTGGCCAACAGATAGAAACAAAATCCCTGATCTTGTCGACTTCTTCGTAACAAAGAATATCTCGACTAACAATATGAAGGTAGAAGAAGGACCAGATCTTGACTCAGATCACTCCACAATACTTTTAACACTTGGCGATAAAATCACTGTTAAAGAAAATAGCGCAAGGCTAGGAAATAAGCTGACTGATTGGAGCTACTTCAGACAGCATCTAGAGGATAGTATTCAGCTCTTAGAAACAATAGAAACAGAAGATCAATTAGAAGATGCTGTTCAAATATTAACTGTCAATATCCAAAGAGCTACATGGGCTGCAACACCTAAAACGAAAACTAAAATCCAACAAAACTCGTATCCAAAAGTAATATGTGATATAATTACGGAAAAGAGACGAGCTAGAAAACGTTGGCAACAAACAAGAGCGCCCAGAGACAAAACAATACTAAATAATCTAAACAGCCAGCTTAAAAGATCGATAAGAGAATTTAAAAATGAGTCTCTTAAAAAATACCTTACCAATCTTACAAATGATGCTAATACCGAGTACTCACTCTGGAAGGCAACAAAGAAAATGAAAAGGCCAATTGCTCACATTCCACCAGTTAAAAACAGTGAAGGTAACTGGGCAAAAAACAACCAAGAAAAAGCTAATTTCTTTGCTGAATATCTTGAAGGCGTCTTTCAACCATATGAAGATAAAGACTGTCAAGAAAGCGTAGAATTGTGCGAAGAGGAAAGTCACATCCAACCGGTAACGGCTAAAGAAATTGCCAATGAAATAAAAAAAGGCATCAGTACTAAAAAAGCCCCGGGATTTGATTTAATATCAGGGGAAATCCTTAAACAATTCCCAAAAAAAGGCCTAAAGAAACTAGCACAGATCATAAATGCTGTATTCAGGATAAGGTATGTACCTAGCATGTGGAAAGTCGCGGAGGTGATTATGATACCAAAACCAGGCAAACCGCCTAGTGAAGTCACCTCCTATCGCCCCATATCTATACTACCTATGTTGTCCAAGTTATTTGAAAAGATGTTGATTAAACGTCTGAACAAAATAATCGAAGAAAAATCGCTAATCCCAAACCATCAATTTGGTTTTAGAAATGAACACTCCACGATCGATCAGGTGCATAGAATAACAGATAAAATCGAAAAAGCATTTGAAGAAAAAAAGATATGCTCTACTATATTTCTCGATGTAGCACAAGCTTTCGACAAAGTATGGCACAAAGGACTGATCTACAAATTGCAAAAGCATCTGCCAAAACAATTTTCAGAAATTTTAGAGTCCTATATATTAGAGAGATTCTTTAGAATTAAGCAAGGAAATGACTACTCCACATTAAGAGAAATAAAAGCTGGTGTACCACAAGGAAGTGTGTTAGGTCCTGTATTATATCTCTTATTTACTAGCGACTTGCCGAACAGTGATGAAACAACTGTGGCAACATTTGCAGATGATACTGCTGTACTTGCTGTGGGAGAAACAGTTGAAGTAGCGACAAAAAAACTACAGAAGGCAGTGAACAATATAACAAAATGGACAAAAAATTGGCAAATTAAACTAAATGACCTAAAATCGGTCCATATAAATTTTACAAATAAAAATGTTCAGCACATACCAGTGTTCATAAATGATAAAGAAGTAGATTACGCAAACACAGCCAAATATCTAGGCATGACACTAGACGCAAAACTGCGCTGGAAAGCACATGTAAAGAAAAAAAGAGAAGAACTAAATATGCGCTACAGTAAAATGTATTGGCTTATAGGGAAATACTCTTGTTTGTCAAATTACAATAAATTACTGCTTTATAAGCAAATTCTAAAGCCAGTATGGACCTACGGGCTCCAGCTATGGGCATGCACATGCAAAACAAATCTAAAGAATATTCAAACATTTCAAAACAAAGTTCTACGGAATATAGTAAATGCACCATGGTACATAAGAAACGCTGATCTGCATAGAGATCTAGAAATAGAAATGATTGAAGATGAAGTCAAAAAAGTAGCTAATAGACATAAACTTAGGCTTCTCAATCACGTCAGCTCAGAAATGAATGAACTATTAAATACTAGCAATATGACTAGGAGGTTAAGAAGAATTAAACCTTTTGAACTAGCTACATAGCTCGAAAAATAAAACAAAAACAGTATTAAATCCTCTATGGACAAATACTTAGAATATGAATTGTAAAATTAGAAAGACAAATTGCTGATTGGTTTAACTACTAGGTGCAATAATTGGAAAGCTGGCTAATCCCCGCCCTGCGGCAATGAAATACCAAGAAGGTTGTACCGCAGGGAAAACGGGAAGACGGGAGAAGGGGTTAGTGGGTAGAAATCACCACACTGTTACTGAGTACGGGCTCGGTTTCGTCTTTGGAAGATTACCACCTCCCAGCGTAAAAAAAAAAAAAAAAAAAAAAAAAAAAAAAAAAATCATTTTTGGAATAAAATCAAAAACCTGTCAGGAGAAACTGTTAGGAGTGGGAAACATAAGCCTGGATAAAGCAATAAAAAAATGCCGTTTGTTCGAACTGGATAAATCAAGGCTGGAAGACGTACAGAACAGAAAACCTGCAGAGTCATCATCAAACGGGAACTTCACAGTTGATGCTGTATCAGAAAACTTCAAACATCTTAATACTAACCACAAATATTTTAGAAATACTAACAATGCACTACATTTTAACAAAGGTTATCAATTACATAAGAACAAAAATTATAACAGACATTACAAAACTAAATTTTCTAACGATTATTCAAATTTCTCTAACCCAAAACAGGCAGCTTCGGGGTATCATGAGTATCGGGGAGAGTGTTGTGAACGGTGTTATTCATGTCATGAACCGGGACATTGTCCAGCCCAAGGCAAATTTTGCACGAAATGTAGAAAGGCCGATCATTTCGCAATTGCATGTAAAACTAAACAAACAATCGCAGACATTTCATTTACTGAGTTTCCAGAAAAGAAATCACCTGAAACAGATGAGGCAAGTTCAGGTGAGGAAAACTTTTTCGTATATTCTTTAACAGACAAGTATAAGTCATGTTGGAGTGAAACTATTAAAGTAGAAAATATTGAAATAACATTCAAACTTGATACCGGGGCTGAAGTTAATGTCATGCCGTATAAATACTTTGCTCTTCTTAAGAATAAATTGCTGAATGATAAAAAAGTTATTTTGGAAGTGTATGGTGGTAAAAAACTGTACCCGCTTGGTTCTGTTTAATTTTGGTGGGGGCATACACCCCCATTTATTCAGCTTAATACAAGCTATTTAGGTCTTAAAAAACTAATTACACTAAGACTTACAGCTAGGGCTTAAAAACTACTTAAAACTAAATTAGGTGGATGGTGAGGGATGGAGGAGGGTAGATTTGAGGGAGGAAGTGCAGTGACTAAAATCAAAGAGGAGGTGGTTAGAATTGACCTTCTGCAACATACGGGATATCGGCTCGTTCAAGCCGTACAACGTGCGACGGGTGGGAAGATAGAAAAGAGGAGGGGATCTTAAATTCCGAGGGTTAGTGTTAAAGGCAATGTAGTTCAAAAGATAGGAACAATCAACGGAGCCAGTGAGAAGACGATGTATAAACAGAATGTCAGCCACATCTCTTCTTTTTTCAAGGGTCTGAAGGTTTATTAAATTAAGGCGTTCGTGATATGGTGGAAGGATAAGGTGATTATTCCACGGGAGCCCACGAAGAGCAAAACGGAGAAATCGACGTTGAATGCTTTCGATTCTTGTAATGTGGACCTGGTAGTATGGTGCCCACACTTGGCTAGCGTACTCTAGGAGTGGGCGGACGTAGGTAATGTAAAGGGATTTTGTCACGTAGGGATTGGTAAATTCTTTAGACCACCGTTTGACGAAACCAAGGGCTGAGTTAGCTTTATTGATTATCTCGTCAATATGTGACCGAAAGTTAAGCTCTCTGTCACACAAAACGCCTAGGTCGCGAATGGTTAGAACGGTAACAATTGGTTGGTTGTTCAAATAGTAACATCTGGGGGGAGACTGAATCCGTTTACGTGAAAAAGTAAGAGATTCACATTTAGCAATATTCAGCTCCATAAAGTTTTTTTGACACCAGACCGAAAAACTATTGAGGTCTTGTTGAAGAAGATCAGAGTCGAGTGGAGAAGAAATGATTTTGAAGAATTTAGCGTCATCGGCATAGAGGGAGATGGAGGAGAAGTTGATGACGTTGTCAATATCATTTATAGCCAGAATAAAAATCAAAGGTCCAAGGTGGCTACCTTGTGGAACACCAGAGGTGGCTTTAAAAGGCAAAGAGAGAACAGAACGAAAACGAACATTATAAGATCGGTTCTCAAGGTAAGAAGAAAACCAATTCAATAGTGGGGGATCGAAGCCAAGGAAGGAGAGTTTGAAAAGAATCAAACGATGAGATATTTTGTCAAACGCCTTACTGAAGTCAGTAGCGATTAAATCCACTTCATTGCCACTTTCTAAAGCAGAAAGTGTAACAGAGACAAAGTCAACAAGGTTGGTGGTTGTGGATCTACCTTTAAGGAAACCGTGCTGAAGGGGGGAGATAAGAGACTTGCACTGAAAGGATAATGAATCGTACATCATACTTTCGAAAACCTTGGGTAAATGCGACAGCTTGGCAATAGGTCGATAGTTAGATACGTCATTCTTTGGCCCTTTTTTGTGAACAGGTGAAATGAAGGACGTTTTCCATATTTTAGGAAATTTCCCAAGAGATAAGGAATGTTTAAAGAGATTGGCAATAAAAGGTGAAAGAATCGCAGAACACTTTTTGAGAAGAATGGCTGGAAGGCCGTCTGGGCCGGGTATAAATTCATCATTGAGATGAAGAAGTCTGTCGCACACCGTGGAATGGTCAAAGGTGGGTAAAATGAATGGGCCAACGGTATAGTTTTTCAGATAACTGAAGTAGGAGTGATCCGGTTCGGGGCAGTCGTCAGTGAAGGACTGCTTGAACACGGTGGATCTGTTACACTCAATTGCAAGGTAAAAAATAGGGATTATGATGTGGAATTCTATGTAGTTCAAGAAGATACAACGCCTTTGCTAGGCTTGAAAAGCTGCATTGACATGCATTTGATTAAAAGAATAAATTTGGTAAAAAATAGTAAGCAATCATTAATTACTGAAAATAAAGACATTTTTACAGGGATTGGAAAGTTTCCCCAAAAATGTGCCCTTCAAGTAAGTTCCTCAATTGAGCCCACGATTAAAGCACCGAGAAGAATTCCATCTTCCTTACAGGAACCGGTTAAGATTGCTTTACAGACACTAGAAATGGAAGGTATTATTAAGAGGGTAGAAACGCCAAAGAACTGGGTGAATAATTTAATAATAGTGAAAAAAAGAAATAAGGAAATAAGATTATGTTTGGATCCAAGAGATCTCAATAAGGCCTTACGGCCAGAACATTTTTTGATACCGAAGCTGGAAGATATAAAGGATAAGCTCTGTGGAATGAAATTTTTTTCGGTTTTGGATCTAAAAAATGGGTTCTGGCAGGTTGAATTGCATGAAAATTCAAGTGATTTGTGCACCTTTAGCAGCCCATTCGGTTGTTTTAAATTTTGTAGGTTACCCTTTGGTATTTGTGTAGCGCCGGAAATTTTTCAACGCTATACTTATCAATATTTTGGACAGCTTTCTGGTGCATGCGTTTATTTAGACGATTTAATCGAATTTGGAAGAAATCAGCAGGAGCATGACGAAAATCTAAAAAAGGTTTTCGATAGGGCTCGGCATATCGGAGTTAAATTTAATCCGGATAAATTCCAACATAATCTAGTTTCAGTGAAGTACTTGGGTCATATTTTTTCAGAGGCTGGTATGAGCCCAGATCCGGATAGAATCGAAGCTATTCTGGCAATGAAACCCCCTTCGAATAAAAAAGAATTGCAAAGGTTCCTAGGCTTGATTAACTATCTCCGAAGTTTTCTTCCAAATTTATCCACAATTTCGCAAAATCTGAGAGGTTTACTTAAAAAAGATAAAGACTTTATTTGGTTAGATTCACACAATGACACATTTATTCATATTAAAAAATTAATAACCAATGTTCCCATACTAAAACTTTTCGATGAAAAAGAAAAAATAACTTTACAATGCGATGCATCAAAAAGTGGACTCGGCTGCTGTCTTATGCAGTCAGAGGCTCCAGTGAGTTTTGCTTCTAGAGCTCTTACAGACACTGAACAGGGATATGCCCAAATAGAAAAAGAACTCTTAGCAATTACGTTTGCATGTACCAAGTTCCATAATTATATTTATGGGAGGCCGGTAACAGTGCAAACTGATCACAAACCTTTGGTAAATATATGCGCCAAAGATCTTGACAAGGTTTATTGCACGAGGTTACAGAGGATGAAACTAAAGCTAATGAAGTACAGACTTGAGGTTGTATATGTCCCTGGAAAGCATTTGCATGTAGCAGATTTACTTTCTCGCTCTTTTCTAGAAGTCACCAAAATGAACAGCGAGGATGATTTTGATGAAGTCATTCATTCAATAAATATAAGCGATGACAGAAAATCTCAGCTTCAACATGAAACGCAAAAAGACCATGAGTTGAAATAACTTAAAAGACAAATTTTGCATGGTTGGCCCAAAGATATTAGCAAGGTCGAAAGCAATTTAAAGTTTTATTATCGCATGCAGCATGAATTATTCATTGAGGATGACATTATATTTTATATGAATAGGATAGTAGTCCCAAAATCATTGCAACAGGAATATTTGCAGATATTACATGACGGTCATTTAGGAATAAACAAAACTAAATTAAGGGCAAAAGATTTATTATTTTGGAAAAATATGAACATACAAATCGAAAATTTAATTAATCGGTGTTTGGTATGCCAGTCATTTAGGAATTCTCAAAAGAAGGAACCAATTATTCTGCATGATGTACCAAGCATACCTTTTCTAAAAATAGGGTTAGACTTGTTAGAATATTCAAATTGCTATTACTTATTCATTGTTGACTATTTCTCTAAGTGGTTGGAGTTGCTACCAATCAAAAATAAATCAGCAAATGAAATTATAAAAAACCTGAAAAACACATTTTCCTGTCATGGAATTCCTAAAATTATCATATCTGATAATAACCCATTTAACTGCATGGAATGTATTTCTTTTGCTAAAGAAATTGGTACAAAATTCAATTTTAGTAGCCCGTACCATCCTAAATCAAACGGTTTGGCTGAGAAGTTTGTTGGTATTAGTAAAGATTTACTCCGCAAGAGCCATGCTGCTAAAACAGATTTATTTTTACTACTACTAGAGTATAGAAATACACCACTTCCAAGCATTGGATATTCACCGGCACAATTGTTGTATAACAGAACGTTGCGAACAAGAATACCTTCGCATGATAAAATTTTGAAACCTAACTTCCAGAAACCCCCCAGCTCAACATTTGTAAGTCTAAGCAAAAAACAAAGGCATATTATAATCAGAATGCAACTTATAAAAAAGAATTTAACGCCGGTGATCATATTTGGATGCAATCTTTAGACAAAAAATGGCTTCCGGGAATAATAATATCTAAATTACCAGAACCAAGATCCTACCTAGTTCAACTTGAACGGGGAGGAACATATAGAAGAAATTCCAGACACATACGAAAAAGATTTCCTCACGAAACAAAAACAAATAGTACAGTGAAGGATCTGAAAGAAAAGTTCACAATACTCGAAGCCGTACTCAGAATATTGTTTCTAATTGAAGTAAGTGTTACAATTCTAATTTTTCATTTCTACTCGTATTACTAAAGTGGAATTACCTATAAAAAAAAAATAAAAAAAAAAAAAAAAAAAAAAAAATAAAAAAAAAAAAAATTATATATTTTTATTAGTATTATCTACTACTTGCCACTGAATTATTTTACTACCTAGAATAGAATTGTTATGATATTTAAAGGGGGGGATGTAGGGTTGATACTTGTGAGCCAGCCTATTATATACTTACACAATTATATTTAACACATACCATACACGTTGAATTGTACATAATGATTAGTATAAGAGTGTAGCACTTTGGTCTAGATTCTAGGAGATCTGACTGCAGCAGGCAGTCGTTGTATCACTATGTTTAAGACAACATCAATGTCAATAAAGCTCATATTATAACCACTCTCTCGTAGTTCGTGTCTTTAATATGTTGTGACCGTTGTCGACTCTCCATGGTGGGTAAGCCAGTGGATTCGACTCAACAGCTGACACCATTTTCGCCACCCAAGGGTCCATATCCGCTTCTGAGACCTCGGCTACCACCGGGACTTTCTGTGGACGATTTGGTAATCAATTTGCTGTAGTCTACCTCCCCAGCGCGCTAAAATACCCGACGGATCTTTAAGGTTACTTAACCATAGCAAAGAGTGATGATCAGTCACGACCGTGAACCGAATTCCATCGATGTACGGCCGCAACTTCTCAATTGCCCATAGTACAGCCAAGCACTCCTTTTCGGTCGTCGAATAGTTTCTCTCACATCTATTGAGGGATCTGCTAAGGTAGCAAATAACCTTCTCGCCCTCATCAAATTCCTGTGACAGTACGGCCCCGATACCAAAGTCTAACGCGTCGGTTTGCACCACAAAAGGTCGCTGAAAATCCGGACACGTCAGGATCGGTGCTGTCACTAGGCATTCCTTCGCCTTTCGGAAGCTTTCCTCGCATTCGGCGGACCAAAGAAACTTCTTACTCTTCTTCAACAAATCTGTCAAAGGGCGAACTAGTTCTGCGAAATTGGGTACAAAGCGCCTGTACCAAGAAATTGTCCCTACAAAGCTCCTAACTTCCTTCACGTTTTTCGGTGCAGGAATCCTAACCATGCTTTCCACCTTTTCTGGATCGACGTGAAGGCCATTCCTATCAACGACGTAACCTAGGAATTTTAAAGAAGATCGACAAAAGTTGCACTTCTCCCAGCTAACTTTTAATCCCGCCTCACATTAACGCTTAAAGACCTCTTCCAGTATATCAAGATGTTGTTGAAAAGAATTGGTGACGATAATAATATCGTCTAAGTACACGATACACAGTACACAAGAACGCTGTCGATAAATCTCCGCCACGTCGCCGGTGCGTTATGTAAGCCGAATGGCATACGCTTGAACTGAAACAAGCCCCTATTCGGAACCGTGAAGGCTGTGAGCGGTCGTGATCCCTCCTCCATGGGAATCTGCCAGTAGGCCGACTTGATATATAAAGACGTGAGATATTTGGCATCTCGAAGTTTATCTAGGGTCGTTGAAATGTAAGGCAGTGGATAAGCATCCCTATCTGTAACCTTATTTAGTTTTCTGTAGTCGACGAAGAACCGAAAAGACCCATCCTTTTTCCTGATAAGAACAATTGGAGACGCCCACGGACTGCTTGATTTTTCAATAACTCCCGCGTCTAGCATCTCCTTCAGCTCTTTATCAATATGGACCTGCATTGCAGGCGAAACCGGGTAATATCGCTGTTTAATCGGTTCTGCCGACGTCCTAATCTTGTGTTCAACCAATTGTGTACACCCTAATCCCTCAGGCATATCCCTGAAGATTTCCTCTTCCAAAATCTCCAGTTGCCTTGCTTGAGTTTCGTCCAAGTCGGACTTTTCCTTAATAGTGGAAATCGAGCCAACCGACTGCTGACTTGAGAAGTTCCACACGCCTGATCGCAAATCCGGGACTACACCCGACAGTGCCCAAAAATCTGCACCAAGGATCATCACGTGTGGTAGAGCTGGTATTACCAAACACTCTAAAAAGACTGATTTATCCTGTACCACAATTGGAAGAGACATTACCACCAAAACTTCTATACCCGCCCCATCTGCTAAAGCTACTGAGCTTATTCTACTCTTAGCTAAGACTAACCCTAAATTTTTGAGAATATCCCACCCGTCCCTACAGACAATGGTGCGTGAAGCACCTGAATCCAATAACCCGAGGAACTGAATTCCATAAATGGATATGTTTAAAAAGGGCAGATTGTCTAACCCGTTTGCCTCGAGAGTGAAACCCAAATGAACTTGAGGTACCAGTTGCGACGGCGCTCCTGTCCTGCTGTTCCAGGAATCCGTTGCGCGTTTCCCGCACAACGTCGGCAATCCCTACGATAAGCCCCTGCTGCACCACAACCGTAACACTTTTTTGGAGTAGAACATCGGTTTGAAAAATGGCCCTCGCTACCACAATTGAAACAACGCATTTGCCGACGTTGTTGGTTGTCTTGAGTGACAACCGAAATCCTTGGTTCTTCTAAGTGATGTACGCCAAATCTGGCTCCAGCAAATGTCTATTGCGCGTTGTTGGTGGTGGAGCAAATGTTTCCACATTCGCCCGCACCGTCTCCAACTTGCGCCCCAACGCCACCAAATCACTGACACACTTGGGATCCGCCAATTCCAATTGCGTCTGATAAAATGGCGCAAGGTTCCGTTGCAGAATCAAAAGCTTTCTCCGCTCCGAAATCGGTTCCGAAAGTCTTCCGAACATATTCTG
This sequence comes from Portevinia maculata, assembly GCA_949715645.1. NCBI lineage: Eukaryota > Metazoa > Arthropoda > Insecta > Diptera > Syrphidae > Portevinia > Portevinia maculata. The sequence continues at coordinate 39,545,113 of OX454528.1, forward strand.
CATCGTTGCGACGTAAACACCTATCGATTCCTCCTTCCCTTGGGTTCGACGCCTGATCTCCTCTAATAAGAGATCATCATAATTGGGCGGGAGAAACTCCAGTTTCAACTCCCGAACAAGTTCCTGCCAAGAAAAGACCGACCTCCTAATCGCCCTAAACCAAAGAAGAGCCTTCCCTTCGAAGAGTTCCACTGCCGACCTAAACAACTGCTGGACTGAAACCTCCCTTGCTTCACGAAGTTCGTCAACCCTTTCCAAAAAGGCGTTGACGGAAGCACCGCATCGTTCTCCTGAAAACCGTAATTGCCATTTGGACAAGTTTTCAACCCTTTCGTTCGTGAAAGGCTGTTCACTTCGCCCATCATCGTTTGACTGGGAATTCCTATTCCTGCCAAAGGCGGACTTCGGTGGTGGCGAAGGGTCCTGGGTCGTCCGTCTGGGTGGAGATGAGTCCGCCCGTGTTTGCCGCTTCAATCTGAGTCTCCCATCGTCCTGGCTTTCGTCGTCGAGGCTTTCATCGTCATCGCTCTCTTCGATGTCCCCGAGTAAGCCCAAGAGTTCCGTCTTCAGACTCTTCTTCTCTTCAACATCTTCGGGTGTTGAAGCGTGTGACCTGCCAATTCTGGTGGTCGCCCACTCAATCTTTGTTACGAGCTTTATAAACTCGGGAGATCCCCGCTCGGGGCGGCTCGCTATGAGCGCTCTGATCTCCATTATCTTTCTGACAACCGCATCCCGGTCTTGTTCAAAAGTAAAAGGGTAATCCTCGAAGCTAGCTACTTGGGACCCCCGCCGCTCAAGAGCTCTGGCCGCTCGTAGAGACTTACGCATGGGATCCACTTCCCCCGTCGACAAACCCCTACACTCGACCTCATAGATTAATTCTTCCTTCGATAGGCGATTGATATCCATGGCCGAATAGCAATGCGAATCAATTATGAATTGAACAATAGAATTAGGTTAGTAAAAGGAGAAACGAAGAATTGGTCGTACCAAAACGACAAGCTTGAAGGTGGTGATAAGCAGCAACTACAATAAAACAAAAAGAACACCAGTAAAAAGAACACCAATGTTTTTTATTTCGAATCTAAAACAAAATTAACGATGTATTTAAAGCCGGTTATCCTCTATGAATACAAATGGCTGTTAAATCAGCACAATCTACCCAAACTAAAATCAAAATGTAATATGATCTCAGAGCAAGAAAGGCAAAAAGAAATTGCAAGAAAACCCTTCACTGAAACAACGTCACGAGAGTATGCAGATCGACGAGAAGCCCCAAAATTAATTCCCAGAATAATTTTTAAAAACTCCGAGAAATATGCTCCAACAACACAGCTTCACGAGAATATAAGTTTCCTCAACCAAAAATAAATTCGAAAACTCCACTGAATTGTTATCGATAACCAAGAGCCGATGGTAACCCTAATCGACACAAATTAAAGATTCCTAACCAAGAGTAGGTATGTCTGTAATTAGATAGGTCAGTATCGGAAGTACGAAACGACAACAAAATTACCCAAGAATGTATGTATATGACTAAACGCACCACGGAAAATATGTACGAGTATGTACTTCTATGGGGTAAAACTAAGAGACCAATTTGTGTTAACTAGGTGTAACTACTCGTATGTAGGGCGACGCTGAAAAATCTCATCCGGATTTTATCTATGTAACTTGTATGTACGAAGAAACACCAAGCAAAATGGGTAAAATGTAGGTAAGTTAGGGTAGGTAGGTTTTATCTATCAATATATATGATGGTATGAGAGGGGTATGAGAAGACAGAAAAAAATGTATGCAACAGTTTATGATTATTGGTATTATAGTTGTATGAAAGGGGTACGTCGAATTAAAAAAATGTGTGCAAATATGTAAATGTTTGTATGAACGGGTATGAGAAAAACAAAAATTGTATGCCAATATCTGAATAATTATTCGTATTTATGTATATGTAAAAAAAGGTAAGTATGACGAAATCAGCGAAAAAAAATTAGGTAAAATATTTATGTCAATTTGGCGAATATGAAATTAATATGTTTATGTTTTTATGAAAGGGGTATGATGGGAACCCAAACAATTTACAGAATATACTATAAATATAATGCAGTATAAATATTTGTGTATATAATTGGTAAATATGTGTCTGAATATACAAACGAAATCAACATGCACAAATGCACCTACTTGTGGATAACCAGGCGTTCACCTCTGGTTATCTCCCTCACTCCCGCTAGATCCAACCGTTGATCAAAACACGTACACTGCACCGAATAACCGCACACAAAATTCCACTGCCTAGCGGTTGTTCTATATAAATTCCTTACAAATGCTTTTTCCTTATGCAGCCACTCGAAATTCTGTGAAAAAAATGAAAAATAACAAAGTAAATAGCACTTGAAATAATGCAAAACAATAAACTTCCCTAAGCACAACACTAAACTCACTATGTTTGTCGGCACAAAGGACCCCCCACGCTTGTACCGACAATTTTCCTACTAAATATATATTTTTTTCCACCGATATGCGCGCGCGAACACGACTAAAATACCAAGCAAAAATCAAAAAAAAAAAAGCCCCACGTTGGGCGCCAATTTGTTGCACTATAAATTCGCGAGAAACTACTTTTAAAATTTAAGTTTAATTGCGGAAAATAAACGAAATAAATTTATGCGAAATTGCGGTCGCCACCGCCGAGAATGAAATTTATCGAACTGTCAGAAATTTGGTGCGAAGAACGCGAGTGCAACAGCCAGCAGAAATGTATGCTGGTTTTCCCGGTAGCTCAGCAAGGGGTGGGTTCAGGTGATGAAATATAATCTTTGGTAAATCGCACCAAAGGAAAACGTAGGTAGGTACTTAGGTAGGTACTTACTGCGGTGGTTTATAATAAAAATTGGTATTCACTTTACGATCCAAGCTCTGTAAAAGATTTAGAAAAATGGGCGCCACACAATTTTAAGGAAAATTGTGAAACCGAAATATTCAACCAGAAAAGCGAGCGGAACAAAGAAATAAAAGAGGAAAGTTTTTTGTTTTTATAGCACGTTATAAAAACTCCGTTGGAGTACGGCAAAATTTGATTGCGTTACTGAACAGCCGTTTGGGATTTAAAAAGAAAGAAATTCCCAAAATGACACACGATCGCGTTCTCCCGAGGGGTGGAAAATATTCCGAAATTAAAGGGTCGCGTGTCCCGTCGTTAACCGAGATTTTCGAGGTACGATCCTACCGAGATTATCACTTATCACAAACACTGCCTAACTGTCACGAACTAAACTATGGGTAAATGAATATATTTTAAAAGTACTTAGCTTTTTTTTTCCTCAACTCCTTCGTCCTCGTCCTGCAAGTTGGTGGGTCTAATCCCGCCACGACAATCGTCCTATCGCTCCTTGAAAATTATCTCGAGTCACCTTTACTCTATCCTTCCGTCTATCTCCTTCCTGGACACTTTACTTTTGTTCACTTTTTTTTTTTTTAAATCAAAATCCCTTCTGGACGTTACCGCAAACTTGTCTATGTTATTGCCTGGCCAACCAAGAAGTGATTTACCAGCTGGCTTTGTCCATTCGGCCGGCCGGCATCCTCACTCAAACATCCATACATACGTGGGGAAGCAGAGCCAACGACAGTTCTAACGCGACCATTCAGCTGTAGCGCTGAAGAGGCCAACTGTTTCGTACTCCCCCACACTCACACATACTTAGACATTTGTCGGTCCATGTCCTCTTCTGCTACACTATGTACTCTCACATCAGTGCGCTGACATGAACTCGCTAATGTTCTCACGCCCTTCAGGCGACCTCTCTCTCAGTGAATTCGCCCATTGCTCGAACTCAGCAATGAACAAACCCTCCGACCGACCCTGGAACTGCCTTTATTCACCCCATGCCCTTTCTGACGTTTCGCGACGTAAACAAAAGCATTCGAGCAAGGAAATAGATTTGCAAACAACAAGCCAACTGCAAAATGTTGTTTTTAATAAAAATATCCCCTCAACGGCCAAAAAACTCATGGATAATTTCAGGATGCGGAAGACATAAACCTTTTCCAAGATGTCCATCCCTAGGACCAGGCCCAGCGACTATTTGGGAACGCAGAACTAAGGAGTTGGTATGAATTTCTATTTTGTTTTACGAATTTTCCTATGCTACCTCGGTAGAGTCGCGCGCAGATTTTGGGGAAAGGGATACGCAAATCGTGTGCCATTCTTCACATAAATTGAAGTTATGTTGGGCACGCAGCCGTCATTACCTTATTTGTGTCTCGACCGAATTTGTTCTTGTTGACACGTCCTGGGGTGTTCGTCTACAATCCCCGTCTCGGTTCAAAGTGTTGAGTTTGTTTGTGTTGTTTTTCGCGCCGGTCTTGTTTTTTTGGATGCGCGATTGGTGGTGTTTCACGTCCTGTGTCGTTCGTTTATTGTGAGGGTGTTTTACAGGGCCGCCCGCCCGCACTCCTCTGCTGCTCCTACGGTGCTCCCACGACGGAGTTGGGTCAAAAGGGAGCGTCGTCCCTTCCCTCATCGAACCAAGCTCACTACCGTGTCGGTGGTAGATCGATATTCGCATTTGGGCCTTTGACTTATTCGGACAGTCCGTCCGCGCCCGCGAATTACATTTGTATTTGCAGGGTGGATGTTTCAGTGGGTTGTATTGGTTCCACCCTGCCGTTGCAGACACTTCGTCTGGTTGCGGAGTGCTTTTCACTTGCACCCCGCCTTTACAGACCGTCTGGATTCGTCTCTACAGACAGTCCGTCTGTATTGGGTTTGGGCCTGGGCATTCTGCCCTTCCAGTCAACTGTGGTGGTTGCTCCCCAAGGCTCCAGAGACGTGGACCAATGGCTGATGGAACCATGGTTGCCCCTCCACTTCTTTAGACCCTGGAAACGCATACCGATAGAAGAGGGAAATTTCAAGGAGGGTCAAGGGAAAATAGAATGGCTCTTGTTGCGGGCGATTTGACCGCAACAACCCTATCTCGTCCACTGCCACCTACGACTTCAAAGGGGTTAGGTAGGTAGGTAGGTAAATGGATGCCCTTGTGACTGTTGTCACGGCTCACTTAGACCATCAGTTTGGGTCCATTGTGTCCATTGGTGTTGGGGTTTCCAAAATTTTGAACCTGCAAATACAAAAAATATGCCGCTGTTAAACAGCTCTGTGATCCGCTTTATTAGAACCACCCGGATCTATATGTAAATCTCAGGAGTTTGTTAAGCTCAATGTCGGTCAGATCCTCCAGCTCCTCAAAAAAGTAGCTGCCAAGAATCTTGAATCTCTTAGTACTAAGGGCAGGGCATTCACATAATAGGTGACGGATAGATTCTGTCTCTTCGACGTCTCTACAGCTCCTGCAGTAATCGTTGTGCGTTATGCCCAGCCGCTCCGCGTGTAGGCCCACCACGCAGTGTCCTGTAAGGACCCCTGTCAGTGTGCGTATGTCTCTGCGGTTCAGCCCGATTATGGCCTTAGATTTCCTTTTGTTTACCGCTGGCCAAAGCTCCCTCGTGTGTCTACATGTTTCAAGGCTGGTCCAACGTAGGTTTGTTCTACTCATGGATTCAGCGTCGATTTTCCGTGACAGTGTACTGAGCGGAGTTTGTAAAGATTTCAGAGCCAGAGATGCATCCATCTCCGATCCGTATCTTGCCAGCTTGTCTGCTTCTTCGTTGCCCGAGATGTCCTTGTGCCCCGGTACCCAGCATAGGGTCACCGAGTTTACGGTTGATATCTCGTCTAGGTGTTTTCTGCACTGTAACACCGTCCTTGATTTAACAACTGCTGACTCCATGGCCATTATGGCCGCTTGGCTGTCAGAGTATATGGTGATCTGCTTATCGGCCAGTTTACGCTTCTTCACCTCCTTAGCGGCTTGAGTGATTGCAGCTGTCTCTGCCTGGAAGACGCTGCATTCATCGTTGATTCTGAAGGATATACCCAGGCCCAGAGTCTCACAGAAGATGCCTGCACCTGTACCCGCATCCATTTTGGATCCGTCGGTATAGAAGGCTATTTCGCCTTCTTCCGTGACTGTTCTATTGATCCATTCGCTTCTTTCTGGGATTCTGGTAACGAATCCCTTTTTGAAGGCGAAGGTGTGTGGTAGGTAGTCAGTGGATTTTGTTTCTTTCGAGGCTCTCCATCTTGCCTCGACCGATGCGTGTCCGTAGGGCCTGAAAGACCATAGTCCCGACTCCCTGAGTCTAACGGCCGTTTTAACCGCTATGCTGCTGCAGTATATGTCCAGGGGTGTGAGGTTAAGTATTACCTCCATGGCTGCAGTGGGTGTGGTCCTTAGTGACCCTGTTATCCCGATGCAAGCCGTCCTTTGTATCTTAGTAAGGCTTGAGAGATGGCATTTCTTCTCAGTAGCCTTCCACCATACAGCTGCGCCATATGTTAAAATGGGTCTTACCACCGCTGTGTACAGCCAGTGTACCACATGTGGTTTAAATCCCCATGTGTTGCCGAATGTTCTTCTGCAGGCATAAAGTGCCACGTATGCCTTTTTCACCCGGTCTTCTATATTTTCCTTCCAGTTGAGTTTGGAATCTAGTATAACCCCCAAGTATCTTGCCGTCTTGGAAACTTGTAGGTGCACTCCATTCATCCTTGGTAGTTCAAAGGCCGGTATTGCCCTTTTCCTTGTGAACAGCAGGATTTCTGTCTTGTCTGGGTTTACTCCGAGTCCTTTTTCCGCAACCCATTTGCTGACCAGTAGGAGTGCATAGCTGAGTCGCTCACTGAGGACTGGGATGAATTTACCCGGGACCAGGATTGCTACATCGTCGGCGTAAGCACTCACGATAAAGCCTTCCCGCTCTAGTATTTTTAAGAGTTCGTCCATGACTAGGATCCATATGAGCGGAGAGAGGACGCCTCCTTGTGGGGTACCTCTGCTGACTTTCCGTTCTATACAAACGTCTCCTAGCATTCGTCGTGTGCCTAGCATTTGTCCAATCCATTCACATAGACTGTTATTGACCCGGGCCCTTCTAAGGCCGCGCAGAATTGCGTCAGCCTCGATGTTATTGAAGGCTCCCTCTATGTCTAGGAGCGCACTCAAAGTAAATTCCTTGAATTCCAGGGATCTTTCCACCACGGAAACTACTTTATGTAGTGCGGTGTCTACAGATCTCCCTTTAATGTATGCGTGCTGCGATTTGGAAAGGTAATTATCGCTGATCGCTTCTCTGACATGCACATCAATTAGTCTTTTCAAAGGGGTTGGTTACCCAATCTCCAGCCGAGGTACTAGGAACCTAGCAGCGAAGGAGTTGGTAATAAGTCTGCCTGGTAGTAAGGTGGCGCAAAAATAACCGTCCGATGTTTTTTGCCTGTAATTTAAAAAAAAAATGAAAAACTTTGATTCTTCTTGTGGATTATTTTTATTTGGTCTTTTATTTTTTTTACATCAAGTCGAGAATATGATGTCATGTAAATGGCCGCCGCCACAGTTGATTGTCATTTGAGCCCTTTTTATGGCATTTTCCATCACTTTGGCCAAAACTTCCGGCGATAACAAACCATTATAAATTAATTTAATTCTTTATTAATTTCCTCTATGAGGAACTCTAAATTCAACCGCACTCTAACAACTTATCTTAAAAACTAACTTAACATAATATAAGCAAAGCCAAGCTTGTTTTACGCTACCGTGTGGAGATGACGATGATCCGTTTTTCCGCTGCTTAGCTGGATGTGCAGATGGTATTGTTATTGATATGCTCGCGCTGTTGCTATGCTAGAGCTTTTTTAATACTGGCGTTGTTGCTATGCTGGTGCGGCTGAAATGCTCGCGCTGCTGCTATGCGAGAGCTTTATTATGATGACTTTGTTGATTGTTGTTGTTATTTATTTCGTGCATTTATATTGTGCATCTGATATTTGTACTGCCATCATAACTTGTATTCACTTGATATTATAATATCCTGCTTGTTTCACCGCAAAAACTTAAAAAAAAACTGAAAAAATTAACCGAAACGTTAACACTCCACTAAATTATTACTTGAGCTGCCATCGAAAACATGCAAAACCAAACACGCATAAGCTTGTTTCAGCTGCATGTACATTTGGATACCGTCAACAGAACGTTGAAAGACGTTGTGGTACAGATTTCGGCCAAATAGTATGAAATTTGTGACTTTCAGGTCTGTTTATATACGAGTATAAATACTATATACTTTTGGTGGTACATAAATGTACCAGCCGGGTCGAAAGGGTTAAACCCCTCACTAAAATTTGAAAAAATATTAACTAATGCACGGGCAGAATTAAAAGATTGTTGCATAACAAAAACAATAACAAAGCAAAAAATAAAGAGAAAACTATAGAAATTAATTGAGAAATTTTTAAATTAAAAAATTTCCCTATGTACCCTGAGCTAACTGAAGCCTTACAGCGTCAATCTTCTCCCGGAAGCACTACCACAAGTTGACGAGTCCGGCCTCTCTCAGAAACGCCCTAGCTAACTTAGTCTAACTTATAAACTAAGAGGATATTACCTAGAGTAACGCACCGTCTTGGGAGGGCATGTTGACCCCTCCCCCCTCAAAAAGCCACCAAAATTCGGCAAATTGTTTTTCTGTATCGAATTTATCCCTCTCCGCTATTGCGGTACTAAAACGGAGGAGCTCATGAGCATTGGCGACGACCTCGCCGCGGATGAGCCGCTTATCTCTCGCGCTGCGGAAGCGGTGGTATATAATAACGGGATACCATCCCTCGTCTGTACCACCCCTTTTGCATCAATATGGATAAATGCCTCCGGCGGGATAAAGTCAGACCGGAGCGTACTCTCTATGTACATTTCATTGGGGTAGTAAGCCGCAAATATCAGACTATTGTCGCTGGCCATCACCCTTGCAACGTGCCTTCGAGTCACCTTAATGAGGAAATTGTCAATCCTATTCAACTGAGCCCCATCGTATAGGACCTTGTTGGGATAGTATTTTATATAGTCGGATTCAGGCGTTCGAAACAACCGGAGACAGGTCCTAAGACATTGTCTCTCCAAAACCCGAATCTTTTCCATTTAACTAGGCGCTATATTAAACCACAATGGACAACCATAAGCGATGATCGGCCTTATAAGGGCCACGTAGCAAATGACCTTCAGTCTGGAGTCAAGTTGACTGCTATGAAACAGTCTCCTTGTCAGAGCATACGCCTTCTTGGCCCCAGCAAGACAAGCAACTATATGTGTATCGAAATATAGATACTGGTCAAGCCAGATACCTAGATATCTCACTACGCTTCTCACCGCCAATGGCTGCCCATTTTGTCCAATAATGGCCAATTTCTTCCAGTTTTTTCTGGTATCCATAGAGGCCCCAGCCAATGGAGTTCTGAACAAGATTGTTTCCGTCTTCTGAAAGTTGATTTTCAACTTCCAGTCGTCGCAATATCGCTTAATTTGATCGAAGTCACGCTGCAAAAGAATGTTAATGACCTCGATGTTAGGACCTGATCTGTATGCCACCAAATCGCCGCCATACGCATGTCTGAGTGAACCCACCAGATCACTAGTGTAAATGTTAAACAGGATCGGAGAATTGACCGCCCCCTGCTGCAAACCGTTTTTAATTTCAAAGACTCTGCTCGAAGTCACGTTGCCACATTTGACAACGAACTTCTTTCCCATTAGCATATTATAAATTACATATAGCAAAGGTTTGTGTATCCCCCGCCTGGTCAACTTGTAGAAAAGTCCCTCTAACCATACGGTGTCGAAAGCCTTCTCAAAATCAACCAGACAAGCACCCGTGCATTGGTTCTTGCATTTATTCCACTGAATGTCGGAAACCAGTTTCATCGCGGCATGAATAGTGACGAGAACCGATTCACTCGACGTGGTATGGTCGTTGGTTAGCTCATATAGGGATAACACTAATATTTCAACCTTACTAGAACTGGTAGACGCCACCATTGATCTCACCTAGGAAATAAATCCGCTGCCGCCTGAAGTATGAGGAAGTTCCTCAATGTGAAAACACTCCTCCACCCTATCTCGTCCACTGCCACCTACGACCTCAAAGGGGTTGGTTACCTAATCTCCAGCCGATGTACTAGGAACCTAGCAGCGAAGGAGTCGGTAGTAAGTCTGCCTGGTAGTAAGGTGGCGCAAAAATAACCGTCCGATGTTTTTTGGCTGTAATTTAAAAAAAAAATTAAAAACTTTGATTCTTCTTGTGGATTATTTTTATTTGGTCTTTTAATTTTTTTTACATCAAGTCGAGAATATGATGTCATGTAAATGGCCGCCGCCACAGTTGATTGTCATTTGAGCCCTTTTTATGGCATTTTCCATCACTTTGGCCAAAACTTCCGGCGATAGGTCCTCACATTGTTGACGGATATTGTCTTTAAGAGCTGCAAGAGTCTTAGGCTTGTTGACATAAACCCGCGACTTCAAAAAGTCCCACAAAAAGAAGTCTGGAGCGGTCAAATCAGGCGATCTTGCTGGCCAGTGCAAATCGCCAAAACGGGAGATTAGGCGCCCGGGAAATGCATCCTTCAGCATATCGGTTGTGGCACGTGCAGTGTGTGCCATTGCACCGTCCTGTTGGAACCACATGTTTTCCAATCCCAATTCATCAAGTTGCGGCAAAAAGAACTCGTTGATCATTGCTCTGTAGCGCTCACCATTCACAGTAACCGTTTGGCCCGCGACGTCTTCGAAGAAAAAAGGTCCTATGACTCCACCAGCGAAAACAGCACACCATACAGTGACTTTGAGCGGGTGTAATGGCTCTTCGTGGGTTACACGCGGATTTTCAGTGCCCCAGAAGCGTAAATTTTGCTTATTTACGTACCCGCTAAGATGGAAATGGGCCTCATCACTCATGATTATTTTTGATGAAAAATCATCTTCCTCTTGGTGGTGATTAAGGATGGCTTGAGCGTATGTTAGACGCGATTGGCGGTCAGCAGTAGGGATGCTCATTCAAAAAATACATCGATGTTTTATTCGATGTAATGCATCGAAACGTTACATCGATTATTATCGATGCATTGATTAAAAACATCGATGTTTTCGATGCATCTATTAAGAACATCGACGTATTGTATTATATGAGCTAAAAATAAGAAATTAAAAATAAGACGTTATCCAAGGTTTTTAATTTAATTGACTTTTATTACAATTGCAAATCCCAATACCTCCGCTCCAAGCTTTGCATACACAATACTTTGTTTACCCGCTTTCCTTGAATTCTATTCCTTTGTTGACTCAATACCTGGGAAGCTTTCGAAAAAAGCCTTTTTTATACCCTATTCTAGGGGTATATTAATTTTGACGCATAGTTTGTAACATACCTTAATATTGCCCGTAGACCCCTAAAAGTTACTATATTTATGATCAGCATCGATAGTAATGTCGATCTAGCCATGTCCGTCCGTCCGTCCGTCCGTCCGTCCGTCCGTTAGTCGGCAAAAATTAGGCCTTTAAACTGGACCTAGAGAGCTGAAATTTTAACCATATACTCTCTAGGGTCCCGAAATAATCAAGTTTAAGAATTTTTGAAATCCGCCCACAGACACGCCCACAAACTCAAAAAAACAAAATTTTGGAAAAAATCGAATTTTGAGCTAGAGAGCTGAAATTTTTTATATATGATCTATGGCCCATAAAACTGATTGGGACATACAATTTTCAAAATCCGCCCACTGACACGCCCACAATTAAATAAAACAAATTTTGGAAAAAATTGAACTTTGAGCTAGAAAGCTGAAATTTTTTATATATGATCTATGGCCCATAAAACTGCTTGGGACATAAAATTTTCAAAATCCGCCCACTGACACGCCCACAATTAAATAAAACAATTTTATTGAAAAACCAAAATTTGAGGTAGGGAGCTGAAATTTATAATATATACTCTCTAGGGGCTCTTTATGCTCATGTGTAAATATTTTCAAAATCCGCCTACTGACACGCCCACAATTATTTTTATTTTTATTTTTGAAAGTCCAAAGTTTGAGCTAGGGAGCTGAAATTTATAGTATATACTCTCTAGGTGCCCTTTATGCTCATGCTTAAATTTTTTTTAAATTCGCCTACTGGCACGCCCACAACTAAATAAAACAATTTTATTGAAAAACCAAAGTTTGAGCTAGGGAGCGTTTTTATTTACAAAAGCTTAGTTTTTTCGATAAAATCCTTTAAATTTTTGTCACGCCCACTTATTAGGGATAGGAATATGAATAGGGTATCCAACAGTTCGCCCAAGCGGACTGTAGCCCGCCCCTATGTTTTTAAAAGCAAATTTAAAAAGTTTTCGAAATTGGAGCTTGTATTTTCCAAGGGATTTGCACTAAGGCGACCAACAGATGCCCTTAAGTAGACGGAAAGCTCATCACAAAAACGTTCTTCGCTTTTGTTCACCTTCCAATATCTGTGAACGAGTTTGTGATGGTCCTCCAAAGGCTGAAATCTTCCCATACTTTGTCGGAACTATTCGAATCAGATTCTATTGGATTTTCATTAAGAAGGTCCTTCGTCATCATCTCAAGCACAAGGCACAAGCTATGGGTCTTTTTCGAACCTCGGGTCCAACGAGGTAGCTATAGCGAACGAAGAAACTTGTTCAATAGCATCCATCCGTTTCCTGATTTCTCCAAGAATGAGCTTGCTTTAATAGACATGACAGTATAGTCTGTCTGTCTGTGTATCTGGGTCTGTGGTGCGAACGTCGGTCTCGGTCGTCGCGTCGTGTTGCCTCGTCTTACATGTGTTGTTGTTTGTTTATGTTTTTGGTTGGCGAAAATAGCTTATTACAAATTACGTTATAATTTCTCATATCCTTCATTTATATTTACAATCAAAGAGAAGAGAGCATATAGAACGTATTAAATTTGAAATTCGGTACTGTGTATGTGTACATTTCATGCTTCGATTCATCGAATGAAATACATCGATGCATCGTTAAAAATCGAATGCTTTCGATGCATCGGATTGATTCGATGCAATCGAATACTAAACATCGTTATTTTCGATGTATCGATGTATTATGAGCAACCCTAGTCAGCAGCTAACAGCTGATGCACCGTCTGGACTTTGTACGGAAACATCTTCAATTGTACCAAAATTCGCTGTAAAGACCGTCGACTGATACCCATTTGCGTGGCACGTCGTCTGGTCGATGTCGACGGCGCTTCCATGACATCTTCGGCTACAGCAGCAATATTCTCTGCAGAACGGCTACTCCGGGGTCTGCCACGCCTGGCAGCATCTCGTGTTGTGCCAGTCTCTTCGAGGCGAGCGGCTAAAAGTCGCAGTGTTTCACCAGTAGGCGTTGGACGGGTAGGAAATCTGCGACGAAATTCACGTTGTGCCAAAGTCACCGACCGATTATTGCTCAAATAAATAGTCACCAATATTCCGCGTTCTGGAGCAGTGTAGCGTAACATTGTTTATTAACGTGTATTTCGCATGTGTTTACTACACAAATGTCAAAACAGAACTGACATTAGGGGCCAATCGCAAAATTTATAGCATTTTCTGATAGGAGGATTACTTTTGCGCCACCTGTTATATGTATATGTATGTAGAAACAAAACTCCGAATCTGCCCAACGGATTTGAATGCGGATTTTTTTCTACAGATCCAAAATTCTTTAAAGTGTATTTTTCATAGCTTTCATGACTTAACTTAATCCAACTTGTAAATCTTCGGCGATGTAAAAAAAATTACAAAAAGCGAACACTCAATCTAGAATTTTAAAAATTTAACCCTGTCTATAAACAACTGAGATTAATTACTCACTGTGCTGTTCGATACAAACCATCCTGTGGATTTGGTGAAGTTCATTATTTTGTCTATCGGTGTGCTGGAGAGCTTAGGTCGTGGAAGAAGTGTCTCCCCAGGAATCTGTATCTGATGTGTTGGAGACCCGGCCAGTGACACTGAAAGTGGGTAGTATTCTCCAGAGCTTCCTCGTCGCCACAGCTTCTACAGAGTTCTTTCTCCGTCAAGCGTAATTTCTTCATATGGTACCGCAGAGTGTTGTGCCCCGTTAAAATACCTACGAGGGTGGATAGTGATGTTCTATCCTTTTTCATTAGACTCTCGGTTCTGGCCTCATTGTAGGTTGGCCATAGCATTCTAGTGGTGTGGCAAGTATCTAGTGCCGTCCAACTAAGGTTCGCCTCTATTATTGCCCTTTTCCCTGCTTCAAGCCTAAGTGAGCAAGGCGGGATGAGCACAGAGGGATCAGCTTATTCTGACACAGCTGCCGAACCTTGTCTTGCTAATTCGTCCGCTTTCTCGATGCCCAGAATGGCTTCATGTCCCTTGACCCAGCAGAGCGATGCCTTATGCTGGGTACCAAGAACCTTGAACCTTCTTATAGGAATTTCTGCGAAAAGATTGAAACACTGGGTGAAACTAGTAGGTTGGTTAAAGTTCTGAAAAAGGGCAAACCAGCCAAACTGGACTCACTTACAAAACTTGATGGCAACTTCACTGAGACGAAAGCGGAAACTCTTAGTTATCTGCTGGAGTCTCACTTTCCGGGTAACCAGATTACAATTGGCTCACAACCAGCCCCGATTACCGAGACTATGAGTGACCCAAGACAAACAACTCGGCGTAGCTGGTATATTGCGAAGGCCGTGGTGACGGACGAGGCCATTAAATACACCTTTGCGTCTTTTGACGGCTTCAAGTCGCCTGGTACGGACGGAATATACCCAGCCATGCTGCAACAGTGTAAAAACCAGTTGCTACCGACTATGAAGAAAACCTTCATCGCTGTCCTAGCACTGCCATACATTCCAACACCCTGGCGTACAGTTGGAGTGGCATTTATACCAAAATTTGACAGAAGTGACTACTCGCTCGCCAAGAGCTTCAGACCAATCAGTCTGACTTCCTTCTTGCTGAAAAGCTTGGAAAGGATGGTCGAGCTTCACGTGCGCAAAACTGATTTGCGATTTCACCAACTATCTCAGATGCAACATGCCTATCAACGCGGCGATACCACCAACTGCGAAGCCTGTGGAGAAAGCGACGACACTGCGGAACATTTCCTCTGTGATTGTCCCGCTTTTGCTCGTATCAGGTGGCAGGTATTTGGTGCGGATATGGTGAGTGCTGTAAACCTAAGCTCCTTATCATTGAAGCGCCTTCTCGTTTTTCTTAGACAAACGAGTAAATTCCCACAGTAAAATGTGGTGTGTCTGCCTGGTAGTACAATGGATCAGTATTGAGTCTGAGTGCTCCAGTGCAGAAAGTCTCACACACCACGACAAAAAAAAATAAAAATTAACCTTGAGTTCTTCGCGACAGCGTTTCACAAGCTTTGATTTTATTTCTGCTGCAGTTAAGGCTTTTATTTCTGCCTGGCAGTCGATATAGAAGGTACTACCATCAGGTGGTATTGCCCTTATCACAGACTCACGGGCTGCTGTTGTCACTGCCAGGAGCTCTGCTTGGAAGACGCTGCTGTGGTCGGGTAGGCGTACCGATTCTGATATACCCAGTGGTGCGGAAAAGACGCCTGAGCCCACCAACGTTGCCATTTTTGAGCCGTCCGTAAATACGGCTATGGCTTGTGTGCCTGGGTCGAGTCCGCTTCTCCATTCTTCCCTGCTGGGATAGGCACTCGAGAAAGGTCTTGTGAAGTCTAAGTATGGCGTGATGTAGTCCGTAGTTGGTACATGGCCAAAATATTTCTGTAGGATCATCGAATGACCCATTGCGTTTGGTTTCCAGTTCGCTGTTTGGCAAATTCTCATGGCATTAATGGCGGCTGTTGATTGAACAAAGATATCTAGCGGAGGCAGGTTGAGAATAGCCTCCAGTCCTGCAGTTGGAGTTGTCCTCATCGCACTGATTGTGCCGATGCACGCTAGTCTCTGAACTTGTGTAAGAGCCTTTAGGTAGGTGGCTTAAAAGGTTGCCTGCCACCATACGAGACTGCCATATGTCAGTATAGGTCTTACTGTACCGTGTACATCCATAGTTTAATTTTGGGAGATGGTCCCCAGGTTTTCCCAAAGATTTTGCTGCAGGAGTAAAAGGCTATTGTGGCTTTTTTGATTCTTTCATTGGTATTCATTTTCCAATTTAGTTTTTTGTCTAGTATGAGTCCCATGTACTTCGCACTGTCAGAGATTCTAAGGGGTGTACCGCCAACAGAAGGTGTGACAAACGGTGGTATTTTCCTTTTATTTGTGAAAATTACCAGTTCGGTTTTCTGGGGATTTACCGCTAGGCCGAGACCATACCGCATCGAGTTAATCGGTTCTTATCAGATCACCGCAATTAAACCACGTCGGGCGCGGTTAGTACGTAGATGGGGGACCGTTTGAGAACAACCGCGTGTCGTTGGCCAGCCCCATCTATAGAGTTGAGGTAGATAACTAGTCCGCAGTGCCTGGCCCAGTTGTCGAGAGTTTTGAGAGCCCCTTTGATTTGTTCGGTGAGTGTTGGCAGGAATTTACCTGTTGCCAACAGCACGACGTCATCAGCATAAGCCGTTGTTCTAACGCCACTATTCTTGAGCTGCATAAGCGCCTCATTCAGGCGGGGAAATAACCCCTCCCTGAGGAGTCCCTCAAGAGGCGTTAGCTTCTAGGCTAGAGCTCCCAAGTTCCGCTATAATGTGCCTTTCTTCGAGTATGCTAATAATCCAGTTCATAATAGAATTATCAATCATAAGCTTACTTAGCGTTCTGCGTACGGCGCCAATATTGACATTGTTGAACGCTCCTCAATGTCTAAGAAGGCCGCTAGGGTGTACTCTTTGTCCTTTAGAGTTTCTCAATTGTGCCGACAACACAGTGTAGCGCGGTTTCCACACTTTTTACTTTTGTATAGGCGTGTTGGGCCGGGGACAACCCTTCCGGACGAAGCCTGCTACGAATGTGTATGTCTATCAGTCTTTCCAAAGTTTTCAGTATGAAGGAAGTGAGGCTTATTGGTCCTCTGCATTGGTGTGGCTTGCCTTGCCAGACTTTGGTATGAAAATAACCTCCACTTCTCTCCATGTTCTTGGTATATACCCCTGTGTGAGACTGCCAATATAAAGTTCCCTTAATACCGGAATAATGGTTTTGACAGTCTTTTGCAACATAATGGGGATGACTCCATCGAGCCCTGGAGACTTATAGGGAGAGAAGGATTTAATGGCCCATTCTATTCTGTCTTCAAGTCTCCAGGGAGGATCGTTTCCCAGTAATGTTGGTGCGTACATCGAGACAAGGCTGAGTGGTGCAGCCTGGAAAGTGTGTGTTCAGTAGTAGATTTAAAGACTCTGAACAGGACTCGGTCCAGCTTCCTTCAGATTTCTTGAGGGATTCTAGAGTTAGTGGTTTTCTGGTTAGAACTTTCCTTAATCTCGCGGTTTCCGTAGTGCCCTTTAATTCGTCACAGAATTTTTTCCATGATTGGCGCTTGGATTTCTGATTTTCATTTTTGAAGCTTCTCTGACTGGCCTTGCATATTTCCCAGTCAGAGTCTAGTTTCGTCCTGTTTGCCGTATTGAAGTTTCCTTGTTTCCTTCCTAATTACGGCCAGTTTCTTGTTCCACCAAAGGGGTGCTATTTTATTCTTTCGTTTTACGGGCATGTCCTTACGAAAGCCTGTTTGAAAACAGAAACTATTTTCTCGGCTTTCAGGTCGATGTCGGTCGGGCAATTAAGATTGCCTTCTTGTAAAAGATCTTTACTTTTCTCGATCGCTTTGCTAAAAAGAACCCAGTCAGCTTTTTTTGGATTTCTGTGTGACTGGGGAGGGTCATAGCAGTTCCTTACAATGAATTCAATCAGTCTATGATCGGAGAAGGAATGCACACTCGGAAGATTCCATTTATCAATAGTAAGGGTGCTGGAGTTGTTGAATAGCTATATAACTTCCTGCCTATTTCTGACTATGAATATTGGTTCGTGTCCTCTATTGGCTACTAGAAGATTGTTTTCAATAATGAATTCAAAAACTGACTCACCTCGTGTGTTGATATCTAAGCTGTCCCATTGCGAATGGTGGGCGTTTGCATCACAACCCATTATCAGGTCCCATCACTCCTGTTCCGCTTTGTGGACTAAGGCGTGGGTGATTGGAGCTGGCGGTCCTTCGTCTTCATAAGGCATATAAACGGCTGATATAATCAGTGGGGGGAGCCCGCTCCGTTAAGGCCTTACAACGGTCTGGTCTGGATTGCTGTAGGTAGATAGAAGTAATAGTTTAATATGTTTTCTAGCTACTATACAAGTTCTATTCTTACTCTCCGCGTTAAGCGGTTCGATGCCGTAGGTTACTAAATCTTTATGGTTTAGCCCACATATTTTGCCACGGGATATCCATGGCTCTTGCACCAAGGCGACGTCTATTCTCCTGTCACCTAAGAGATGGATGAGGTTAGATCTAGCAGCTATGTTGTGGTGTAGGTTTATTTGTGCTACCTTCATACTGGACTTACCTGGTATTCCACCACCCTCCTCTTTCTCTTAGTTCTTTCCGTAAAGGGTCGAACCTTGCACCTGGTGATACCAGTGCGAACTTTGTTGTTGAACCTCCTCAGCAAAGGCATTGATATGTGGCTTAGTAAAACCACAATCTCGGTGCCTGCCTCGGAATGTTCACCTACCTCGAGCACCTCCCAGTTCTCACTACGGAGTTCGGGATTTAGATGCCGTAGGTTCCTTTCGATTCTTTCTTTTGGGATATGTGGGCCGGGAATCGAAATCCGACCCTTTCGTTCGTACAAGTCTTTCTTTACGACAAGTCGTAAGTCGGCATTTGCCCATGGAGCCTGTGTAGTTTCAACAAACATTTTGAACCAGTTCAACGTAAATTCGTTGTCACACAACAGGAGCTTAAAACCTTTAAAGGTAGAGAGTTGCGCAAAGAAGGGTAGCTGACCCTCTTTGTTAACGATAGTTCCGTTAACACCATCTAGAATGCGCAACTCTATGAGTCTCCATTGGTCTTTGCTTAACCTGCGGTCTGGCTTGCTGAAGTCGACAACCGCTACCTGGAGATTTGGATTGGTAGCAATCGTTTTGGGCTTCTTGCTGACCCTACTAGACGGTGGCGATATTGTATCGTCATGAATACCTCTCTTTGAACTTCCCGCCATCAGGCTGGATGCTTGTCCGGAGATTTCTTCCGCGCCGATTGGTGGTCGCCTGAGTCTTTCCGAGACTGAGGTGGACGGCAAAAGGCTTTCCCTCCTCGTCCCGGTCAGTTCTCCAACTGTCCGCCTAGTCGTCCCTGGAAAGTGTCGTCTATCGGTCGCGTCTTGTTGTCGTATGTCGCGTACGTTTGGGGCTTGTTTGGAACAGCTTCCAGCCGGCTCGGAGTCGGGTGATTTCGAGTCGGTTGCTGGCCTAAGTCTCTCATCGACTGAGGTGGGGAGCAAGCGTCTTCCCGCCCCCGTCGTAAGAGGTCTTCTCTCCTTTTTACCCCGTTTGTCGACGTTATCCCTAGTGGACCCTGCGAGCTTGAGCGTGTTGCGGACTCTGTTCAGAGCCGCTCTTTCCTTGTCCGGATCACGCTTTCAAAGCCGGCGAGCTGTCCATTGGATTTCCTCCCGATGCGGATCGCTCCTGGAGGTATGCCCGCGCATTGTGGAGTCTCTTCCTATCATTCTCGGACAATTCTTCCCATTTTTTTGTCCCCAGCCTCTTGACTGTTAGCTTACAGTTTTTTTTGCATATTTTGAGATGGTAGAACTGCATGAGAACGATGAACTAGCGATAGAGCATGTGTCGCTAGAATCCAGAAGGAGTTTTTCCAGATTCGCGTCAATCGCTCCAACGCTGTCCACGTCCGATATGGTTAGGAGTGCATCTTCCACATCTGCTCCTTTCTTCCGGTCAGAAGGAGTTTTTCCAGATTCGCGTCAATCGCTCCAACGCTGTCCACGTCCGATATGGTTAAGAGTGCATCTTCCACATCTGCTCCTTTCTTCCGGTCAGTGTTGCTTGTGCTAGGAGCGCCTGGCCGGTTCGCGCCCTTCACTTTTTGAATGTTCTTGTTTTTGTTTTGGTTTGACATTTTTTGATTTTGGGCACCACGAGTGAGGAGGAAGAAGATGTCCGACTGCACTCACCCCCTATGCAGGTAAGAGGAATTAATTTAAAACTGAAGCTCCCGTCAGAGTTTACGCTAAAGACTGGGCACCCCCCCCCCCCCCCCCACAGCCATGCAGGCCACGGCCATTTGGTACCTTGCCTTGGGGTCGTCTCTATCTAAAAGAGAGGACGACAGTGGTTTAGTCCGCGATAGGGCTTTCACAGAGAATAATCACTACTATGACCCTAAGACCTAGGATAACGAATGAATCGTACCTAGGCTCCACTATCCGCCACCCTAGTGGGAAAAATAACTTCACTTAGTTAGGTCCCAAATAGAACTTCGGTTCGATTGCATGCACTGAGCGTGCATCATCAGAGTTCACTTTTATCAATTTTACCTAAGAGTGATAAATATCTACATATCTATCGTCCAGTTTGACGACACTCGATTACTTCTGGTGGTCTGCTGATAGTCCACAAAATGTTCTGGTTTTGAAGGCCAATATTATCTTCAGCGCATTATTTGTGAGATAGATTCCCAAATATGTACTCGAAAAAGTGTCCCAAATAATCCGACAAGATTTGTAGACAAATCCTAAGCGGACATTTGACAGTTCTTCGTATTCCAGTACGAACCCCAGAGTCAGAGTTTGTAGGTACTTGTAATTTAGATTAAAATAAAAATATTACAACTTTTTACAAAAATATTGCATTTTTCTATTGATTTAAAATTAAACCTTTTGTTTAATGACCGTATAATAGTGCTAACAGCAGGCAGTAGCATCCAGCGTTCCTGAGAGGACTATTTGAATAACACAATCACCCTTCAACATCAAATCAAAATCCTAATGTTTAACCTTTTTAAACTCTATAGTAAAGTACAAAGCAATTCTCATTTTCTACTTAAAATTGTCATTACATCACAGGTCTATACAATTCGACTTTTTACAGCCTTACTATCATTTTCACCACCCTTAATCTAAAATAAAAGGCATCTGTAGAAAGAAATCATAGCACGCTTCATTGAATAAGTCCTCATATGCGTATCATTATCACATCTATCCATATGAAGGTTCATGTTGCCACCTAATAAAAACCTACATATGCGCATCAGCCTACCCACCCTAGCTTTGTCGTTCCTTCAATTTAAAGCAACTGGCAGAAGCTTACGAATAAATGTACGAACAAAAACAAGCCCTTCCACGTGTACTTTTGTTCGCCCGTTTGCCCTAGGAGATTACGATGATTGCATATCATTACTTTACTTTTATTATCTCGAGCTCCTCTCGAAATAAGATATTCGCCCTTATGCACCTCTCTGGAGCTCGCCCATAAGCCGGTTTGAGTTACATTCGTATTTCCACTAAGCAAATACATAATTATCAATTCTTATCATGTTCTTCTTCGTCCCATGAGAAATGTATTTCTGAATATCTACATGTATACATTGTATACATGAGCGACGACTTGTGTTGCCAAGAAGTCTAGTTAGTAATGGGAGGCTTATCGTTGACATCATTCTCTCCCCCGCGCTGTTTCCACACACACAGACTCCGTTAATGTGCTTTCCATGTGATGTCCTTTTGTAATTTTGATTGCATTATGCTTGGATAAGATTTACTGCATGGGAGTGTGTATGTAGAAGGGGGAAAGAATATTATTTATTAATTTATTATTTATTTATTTATTGAATATCAAGTAGAAGACTTTCATAGACATCACTTGCTCCAAAAAAAATATCGGACTATCGGGATCGAAGGACTAAATTAATCCGATACTTGGGTGTAGGGATGGCAGATTGTCAGTCGACAAAAATAATAATTAGAAATTAGAATTGCTTTGATGGTTTTTGCTGTTGTAAGGGGATTTAGGACGATAATGTTGTAGAATATGGGTTGACAAGTTGTTCCTCCGTAAACAATGTAGGAAATCATGCATTGCGTTGTAGGTATGTAGTAAAAAAATTATTGCAAATTGTCTACCGACCATGGGCGATATTTAAACAGAAAAACTGATTTTTTTTTTTTTTTTTTTTTTATAATTAGCGCGCACTAAAGGGATTTGTTGGGACCCTTATAATGTATTAGCTACACAGCGCGGGCGTTAAGGAAATTAGGGTGAGAGGAAAAGGAGAGATGCCGATGCACGTTGGTTTTGAATGTCTGTAGGTTATAATGTGTAGGAAAAATGGAGCGGGGAAGAGCATTCCACATTCGTGTTGTACGGCTGAGGAAAGATTCTTTGAACTTCACTGTACGTCCGAACACAGGCTTGAGGGTGAACTGATGAGCATTCCCTGCATGGCGGGTATTGCGGTTGAAATGTTCAAGGGGAGGAATGCAACTGGCTATTTCGTTTGAGCACTTATGGTGGAAATAACGATAAAATAACGACAGGCAGGAGACATTACGACGATGACTAAGAGAGTCAATCGATCTCGCGATGTCTCGGTCGCCAATGAGTTTTATCGCGCGTTTTTGGATCCTGTCAAGTAGCTCCAAATAAGTTATTGGTGCACCGGACCAGATATGAGCGTTGTACTCGAGTTTCGGGCGAATAAACGCCTTATAAATTGTAGCCAGATCAGAAGGGGTGAAATATTTCTTACAACGCTTAAGGAAGCCTAGACATTTCGCGGCGTTCTTCGCGACATCGAATATGTGGTCATTCCAACGAAGGTTGTCATTAACACACATACCGAGAATGGAAAGTCTTTCGGTTTCAGCGATGTAAGTGCCATTCATAGATAATGGCAGTGTGTGTGGGTTTTGCTTTAATGACAGGAGACAGCATTGAGTTTTGGAAGCATTAAATTCCACTCTATTGGTTTTACCCCACTGAGTTATGCTGTTAAGATCGGAATTTAATGAGCTTAACATACGTTGCCGTTCCAGTTCCACACCCGAAGATGAGGGGCGTGACCCAAGAAACGAATATGAGAAGCTGAGGGTACTGTCATCAGCAAAGGAATGGATTGGATTAGAAGTAACAGACAGTAAATCATTTATAAAAATGAGAAAGAGAGTCGGGGACAGAACAGAGCCTTGGGGGACACCAGCATTTATTTGGTGAGTTGCAGACTTGAAGCCGTCCAAAACAACTTGAATTGAACGGTCCGAAAGGTAATTTCTAATCCATTGAAGAAGAGTATCATCGATTCCAAATGCACGCATTTTCGACAAGAGAGCTTGGTGCAAAACTCTGTCAAATGCTTTTGAAATATCAAGCGCAACGATCTTACTTTCACCACCTTGGTGAAGAGATTGGTTCCACTTTTCGGTTAGATATGTCATCAAATCACCAGTGGACCTGTTGCTGCGAAAACCATACTGCCGGTCATTAAGAAGTTTTCGCAATTCAAGATATTTCATTAGCTGACGGTTTATCAGCGTTTCCATGACCTTAGAAAGAAGGGACGTAAGTGCAATTGGTCGGTAGGAGGAGGGAGAAGAAGATTCGCCTTTTTTTGGTACAGGCTGGACAAATGCTGTTTTCCATCTTCCCGGGAAGAGTCCTGAAGAATAGGACAGATGGAAAAGCTTACGCAATGGTTTTGCCAGCGAAGAAGAACACCTCTTCAGAACGATAGGGGAAATACCATCTGGACCAGCGGATTTGTGAACGTCAAGATCTTGAAGTACTCTAGCCACTGTACGAGTGCGAAAGTGGATTGGTCCCATAGAGAATTCTACGCGCTCGAGTACAGGGGGAGACAAAGCACAATCTGGGAGCGTTGAGCTGACTGCAAAGTGAGCAGCAAGCAGATTGGCCTTATCTGTAGAGTTGACAGCTGGAATATCGTTGTAAATGAGTGTCGGGATAGATGACGAGGCCGAATTCTTGATGTTTTTAACAAATGACCAAAAGTTTTTACTACCAGTGGGACTTTGTAGTATTTTTTGCCTCAACTTTTGGTCATAGGAGAATTTGACACGATTAATGTGGGCATTGCAGTCATTTCTGGCTCGTTTAAACTTTTTACGGCTTTCCTCAGATGGGTTGGCTTTGAATAGCCGAAAACTTACCTCTTTTAACCTGATAGCCTCTTTGCAGCTCGAGTCACACCACGCGTTAACCTTGGGTTTGATACTTTTAATCCTGTTAGGGATAAAAGTCTTCATACCCAGGTGAATTATTTTTGTGACCATATCAGCAGCAGCATCCACGTCGCTGTCGAGGAAGCACAGCGACCAGTTAAAACTCTTAAAGAAACCGTTTAATTTTTCCCAATTGGCTTTCTCGTACTGCCATACGGTTCTTTTAGGAGTTTGTTCTTTAACTATGTGGTTGGAGTACGAGAAATTTGCTGATATGATGCAATGGTCTGACGAACCTAGAGGCGATAATACGTTCAAAGCGTATTTATCAGGGTGAGAGGTAAGAAACAAGTCCAATGTGTTGGCAGTTTGGCTGCTAATGTCCGGTATTCGTGTCGGCTCATTTACAAGCTGAGTCAGGTTATTTACCTCAGCAAAGATCTCGACGTACCTTCCTTCGGGTGTTGTCTGACCAGAATGTCGAAGCCAGCCTGAATTGTGTATATTGAAATCGCCCGCAATAACGATTTCAGAACGAGGATGAAGGGTCACAATTCTTGTAATGGAATCGGACAGGGCATCAAACTCATTATAAGTTGAATGTCTGTCCAAGTTGGGGCTTCTGTAAATAAAACAGTAGTGTATTAATTGCCTACGGACATGGAGTTTTAGCCAAATGAAATTAAATTCTGGGTTGGCACATTGGCCATATTGAGGCTGAAGTTGGTAGGCTACGTCACTACGTATATAAACGGCGATACCGCGATGGGCAAAGAATAAAGGCACTAAGTTGTACCCAGGTAGACTAAACTCTGATAAATCAGAGCCAACGCTAACCTGGGTTTCACTAAGTGCCAAAACAGCTGGTTTGTTGTGAAAAACATGGGCGTATAATGATTATACCAAAAGAGCAGCAAACACAAGGAATGGATTGAACTTAAAGCCTAGAAATACCATATCAAGCAAGGGGGGGGGGGGGGGGGGTTCTATGCAACTGTCCAACTATCCAATTAAAATCATATCCAATCAACGGCGGACAGTCAATCGGCCACAGTACCCAACGACCTGGAACTTGCGACAGAAACGGAGTCAACGGTGGCGCAGTGAAGCGGTTCTAAAGGAATCATACCAAGGGTGACAACTTTACAAAGCCTTCTGCAACTGTAACTGATAGTTACATAGTTTGTAGTTGCAGTTGCAAAAGCAAAAAAAATGTCCCATGCGGAAAGTCAGCACTCATCCTAAACTGATGGGTCGACCGCTAACATGGTCAATGTGGTAGAGACGAACATAAGCGACCTGGAAGTAAAGACTGTTAAGGTGAATGGTGTTCACGTCCGAGCTAGAATTGATACGGGAAGCGATGTAACAATGATGGGTTCGGAGGAATATTTCCACATAGGGTGTCCGTTCCTAGAGAAGCACGACCAGGTTTTTCGAGGGCTATCTGAGAACGCCGCCATATGGATATTTTGACGCTTTTGTTAATATTGACACCACATATCGCACAAAGATTTATGTCGTTTCTTCAAAGTCTTTAAATCATGCTCTTTTGGTCGGGAAGGATATTTTACGAGGAACGCGCATTACCCTTGGAAAAGATGGCGTATTAATCGAAAAAGCTGAATCTGAACTGAGGAACTGCTTCCAAGTTGTATTTTTTTTTATAGAGTTTCTATTATTACTCCCAAGCCATAGTAATATTAACGTTACTCTCAGCAAGTTAAGAGTTACCTGTCCTGGTTAAAAGCACGAGACTTGGAACCAGAACTAGGCTCGGACGAATAATAGGGGTAGGTGGAAAATCGTACATGCGACTCTTTCCCACTTAAGATAAGAAAACAAAAACCACCTCCCTTCGAAACCTTCATACTACAACTAGATTATTCTTATCTAGTAGTTTTATTTAAAGTGTTAAATACGCGTTTGGCAGGCAGCTTCCCAGTGGAGGCACCTGCTAATACCGCACACACGCGGTTACATCTTATTGCGCTAATTCAAATGGTTTTATCCTTTGTAATCGGCGCACTGGGTCAGTATCGTCTCGAATTTGTAGCATGGTGTTATTGCAATGACCGTGCAGGCGTGTCTGTTGTTTGCGGGCAAAATGTTTTATTTCATCTTCGACGGTAGCCATACTTAGGTCTCTGTGGATATCAGTGTTTCTGATAAACCATGGTGCATTTACTATTTTTCTTATCACTTTGTTTTGAAAAGTTTGTAAAATTTTGATATTACTGGATTTGGTACAACCCCAAAGTTGTATACCATATGTCCAAACCGGTTTTAGTACTTGCTTGTATAAAAGCAGCTAGTTCTGCATGCTGAGTTGGGAAAATCTCCCAAGCAGCCAGTGCATTTGTTTACTTCGAATGGCGAGCTCTTCGCGTTTCTTCTTGACGTGCGGTTTCCATTTTAATTTCGCGTCGAGTGTCATTCCCAAATATTTTGCCTCGTTTGCATACGGAATTCGTACCGAATCAATGAAAATAGGTAAGTTGTCTACATTCTTATAAATAAAATTCACGTGCGTTGATTTGACCTCATTGAGAGCAATACGCCAAGTCTTTGTCCAATCACAAATTTTGTCAATAAAACGTTGGAGTTTATTAGTTGCTGATTCAACGGTATTACTGACCGCTAATATAATTGTATCGTCTGCAAACGTGGCTACTGTTGTGCCTTCTTCTTGCGGAATATCTCTAGTGTATATTGGAAATAGGATCGGTCCAAGAACGCTTCCTTGGGGAACTCCTGCCGCGATTTCTTTAAATTCAGAGTAATCATTTCCGTGTTTTACACGAAAGAGTCTGTCTGATAAGTAACAACTAAGGATATCAGATAACTGTTTCGGAAAAGCTTGTCTTAGCTTATGTTTCAAGCCCGTATGCCATACTTTATCAAAGGCCTGAGAGACGTCGAGAAAAACACTAGAACATATTTTTTTCTCCTCTAGGGCTTTTTCAATTACATTGGTTATTCTGTAAACCTGGTCGATTGTAGAATGCTTAGTCCTGAATCCGAATTGGTGATCAGGTATTAATCGACGTTCTTCGATAATCGGATGTAGGCGCTTTAACAAAAGTTTTTCGAATACCTTCGACATTATCGGTAAGAGCGATATTGGCCTATATGATTTTTTGTCATTTAGTGGTTTACCGGGCTTTGGAACCATTACAACTTCAGCTACCTTCCATTGTCGTGGAACACACAATAACCTGAACGATGCATTGATAAGATAGGCAAACTTGATTAAAGCTTTCCTGGGTAACTCTTTAAGAACCTGTCCTGTGATTAAGTCATATCCAGGGGCTTTGCTTAATTTTAGTTTCTCTATTTCGAAGCGCAGTTCGGGTAGCGATGCACTTTTTATTCTATAATTATCAGGTGCCACGGTTAGGACAGGAAATTCGAGCAACGCTTGACCATCAAATGGTTTAAATGTTTCTTCCAGATGTTCGGCAAATATTTCGGGTTTTTCCTTGTCACTCTTCGCCCATTCTCCATTGATTTTCCTGATGGGTGGCGCTTGCGTTTTTTTTTAATGCCTTTCATGGCTTTCCAGAGCGAGTAATTTGTACTTTTATCCGCAGTTAGGCTTCCAAGATATGTAGAAATTTGACGATTTTTAAAGTCTCGAATTTCTCTTTGCTTCCAAGTGAGTAACAAAAACGTAGATGTTTGTGTAGGCAACCCACTGTATAGAAACCAAATTCGGGAGTTAATTGCTGCATACGTGCCCGAAAAATCAAGGAGTACAAACGTTGCGATGAAAATTATTTTGACTACCCGCTTCTAACAACAAGCCAATATACGATCGAATCTCTACAGCATCTGTTTGTTTCCACGCCTTGGCAAGATTTTCGGTTGCGTTCAATTTATACATCGCACTACTAGATTTATAACATCTTTATCAAAAAATAAGGCAAATGCATAACCAGCTGTTTCGATATGTTTTCCTGGAGGTAAAACTACTTTGTTGAGGCTTCCCCTAATCAAATTGCAAACTAGAACTCTGCCTTGAGTCTATGGAAGTGACCTCCATTCTATGCCATCTTTTCCAGTGAACAAACTTACCTCGGTGTCATTTTCTGCTTCGAATTCTATACTTTATATATTATTCTATATTCTGTGACAAACCTTTGCAAACTCAAAAATCAGCAACAATATTGCACGAAATACACTCTGTTATCGCTGCAACCGAAGGACTTTAATTCTTAGAATTTAGCAGCAATGAGTAAAGGAACGATACAGAACACAAAGTTACGACCAATTGTACAATACAATGTTCTAGAATGATTTTGCGACAACAAAATATATACTCGAACGCTATGGTTTACAAAATAGCGAAACAAGCGATTGAAAATAAAACACAGTGCTATAGTATTTCACAACTATTATAGCATTTTCTGCTTTGTAAGGAAATGACTCATTAACTCCGGGAACCCCCGTATAAAGACGGCAATACCATATAAGAAATGCAGAAACAGAAATTTTCTGTTTTTTTTCTATCTTGCATGTAGTTTTGACTTAGAGTCACACCATGGCGGTTTGCGGCATATTTTCAAATATTAAATAATAAAAATAGCTAAATAATATTAAATAAAAAAACAAAACAAAGTATTTTAAAGAAAAATATTGAAGGTAGGAATACAATGTACCCTTGATATAAAATAAGAAAGATTTTGGAAACGACAGCAATTTGAATCTCAAGTGTGACCCAAAGACACAGCATGACAGGAATAAGGTTAAGGGTGAGATGTAAGACACTACTCTTGGAGTGTACGTTGAAAACGTTGAACAGACTGCTTGAGCTGCATTTGTGGACATCTGAAATGGTACATGCGGCTGGTACATCGGCAACGGGCAAGAATATGGTAAGTTCTGCGTCAGTCCACTCCTGGTGCACATGACCGGTGCTTTCGTTATTACCTTAAACTCTGGATCTGTTTCGTATGAGCTGCCTGCTT
This sequence comes from Portevinia maculata, assembly GCA_949715645.1. Classification (NCBI taxonomy): domain Eukaryota; kingdom Metazoa; phylum Arthropoda; class Insecta; order Diptera; family Syrphidae; genus Portevinia; species Portevinia maculata. Next base: position 39,574,149 of record OX454528.1, read on the forward strand.
CTAGATTGTAAGCGGCAATGGACGTGATGGACACAGGCTGTGCGGCGGGGGAAGATGTTATGACAGGTTCTTGTTGGCGGCTGAGCTGTTCTCGCAGGAGTATGCATTCTTCTTTTTCAGATGTGGCGTTCGCCACGGCGGGTTTAAGTTGTAAACGCAACTCCTGCATCTCTTTCATAACTTCTTCCAATGTATTCGATTCTTTTTCTACCGGCATAATTGTTTTTTTGGTATCTGAATCGCTTCCTGACTCTCAATTTTCTGACGATATACGGCTGGGAGATTCATCTTAGCAATCAAACGATTACTTCTTCTCGGCATAGAAGATGGCGGCTGCTTTCTTGCTTATTCAATGTAAAATTGAAATAAACATAGGGGCGGGCTACAGTCCGCTTGGGCGAACTGTTGGATACCCTATTCTTATTCCTATATCTCATAAGTGGGCGTGACAAAAATTTAAAGGATTTTAACGAAAAAACTAAGCTTTTGTAAATAAAAACGCTCCCTAGCTCAAACTTTGGTTTTTCAATAAAATTGTTTTATTTAATTGTGGGCGTGTCAGTAGGCGGATTTAAAAAAAATTTAAGTATGAGCATAAAGGGCACCTAAAGAGTATATATTAAAAATTTCAGCTCCCTAGCTCAAATTTTGGTTTTTAAAAAAAAATATTTTATTTAATTGTGGGCGTGTCAGTGGGCGGATTTTGAAAATGTTATGTCCCAAGCAGTTTTATGGGCCAAAGATCATATATAAAAAATTTCAGCTTTCTAGCTCAAAATTCAATTTTTCCCAAAATTTGTTTTATTTAATTGTGGGCGTGTCAGTGGGCGGATTTTGAAAATTTTATGTCCCAATCAGTTTTATGGGCCATAGATCATATATAAAAAATTTCAGCTCTCTAGCTCAAAATTCGATTTTTTCCAAAATTTTGTTTTTTTGAGTTTGTGGGCGTGTCTGTGGGCGGATTTCAAAAATTCTTAAACTTGATTATTTCGGGACCCTAGAGAGTATATGGTTAAAATTTCAGCTCTCTAGGTCCAGTTTAAAGGCCTAATTTTTGCCGACGGACGGACATGGCTAGATCGACATTACTATCGATGCTGATCATAAATATAGTAACTTTTAGGGGTCTACGGGCAATATTAAGGTATGTTACAAACTATGCGTCAAAATTAATATACCCCTAGAATAGGGTATAAAAATGTTGATGGCGTGGCAAATTGTAGGTCCGTCCAAATAAAGAATTTAACTCGAATTTACGTCTTGTTCGGTTTATTTCCTAAATAATATTATTACATAGGTATTGGCTTCATTCGTTTGCAAAAGTAAAACTTACAATTTTAGTTAATGGCGGTGCGGTGGATCGAACCTTCTTTCACGGCATTTATCAATTTTTAATTCGAATCAAAATGATGATTGCATTCAGTAGCAAATATGCAATTCGTTTTCAGATAGACTGTATTCAAATATAAAAAGGTATGTTCGTGAAGAAGGTTCGATTCACCGACACACTAATTTAAACTGCATATTTTATAACAGTGGGTGTTGACCGTGGATATCCATTTCTCTTTGCGGGTCTCGTCTCGGTCTCTTACCTCGGGGTAATGTGACCATTCCTATAAATCTATCAATTAAAATATTCCACGAATTCACTTCTTCGGTTTAATACGGCCTTCCGCCTTTTTGAACTGCATAATAATTGTGTATAATGAACCGAGCTACATAAAAAAGTACACAGAAAAGATCAGAAAAATGCAGGATTTCGTATACCATGAGTAAAAATCTTGCTCCAAGGCATTCTACATTGTCACTTTTTGCTACATGAAGCTGTGAAGATCAGTTTAGAGCACATTTGAAAATGGGATAAAAAGGTTTGCAGCCACAAGGAAATAAAAGCTCAAAGAGGGATCCGCCACAAAAATTACCTCTTCATCGTACTTAAATTCCATAAACAAGTATCACCCAGGATGTGCCTATTGTGCTCCCAAAACTCGCAATGTTCAATGTTTACTAAAGCAGATTGCAAAACTTGAGATTGCGTTCCGTTGTTACTGCTGGCTGCACTAATGAGTGTTAAATTTTATTTTCCACTTCCATCGTTCTGGTTTCTTTATTTTTATTTACTTTTACGTTACTTCGTCCCTAAACGTATATCCAGCATCCCCAATCATCTTGTTCACATATTGAATGTAGGTGTAGTAGCATCTCCCGCATATTGTTTAGCGGAAAAGTAATGCGAACAGTGTGTGGGGAACAGAAACAGGAAGGACTATTATGTAGATCGTCTTTTACGACATCCCTTAAGGAATCGTGTCCTGAATATTGTTATACGAGGTTCCACCGGAAAAAAAACAGGGGAAGCAAAAAATAAAAGAAACTTGCTAACAAACAAAAAAATCAGCGAACACAAATAAGGATCAACGGAGACCATGTCAGAGGATACAACTTTAAGAATACATAGCATTAAATGCAACGAGACAAGATGTATTACAACGAAATGGGGGTTTTAAGGTGTGGGGGGGGGGGAGGGACAGTTGGATAGTACTATAGAAAGGGGTGTTGCCTGGCTGCTGGAAATCGTATGTGAAGGTGATTATGCTTTATTTATAAGTTACATGGAATGAACTGAACCTTTCAGATTGGATTAAGATGCTAAAAGTTGGAGAATGAGAATATCCCCAAGGAACAGCTCTTAATAGCATTTGGGAATGATCAACATTTGTGGAAATCGTAAAGGTATGAAATGGGTTTCTGTTCCCGCCGTATTGATATAGCTAAGATTTTGTCAATACATATTAAAATTTTGGCAAACGTATCTAATACTTCCTCAGAGCAGCGGTGATGTCTACATATATTTTATACTTCTGTGTTCCATTGGGAGTATTAAGGAAATAATCATACTTTGCCAAAAGAAAACGACTTTCGTACGCCAAAAACTAAAAATAAAAATTCGCCAGAATGCCAGGAAATTAGGCCATATTTTTGGAAAAATAGCAAAAAAATAAAATGGAAATTACGCCAGAAAAAGTTTATTCTTTTGGCATAATTTTCAAATTTCATTTGGAAATAAGACCAAAAAGCAGGCTGCGTGCCATCGCGCTGCGCCCCGCCCCGCGCCGTTCCGCGCGATCACTTTTTTTTGTTTTTTATTTGTGAATTTAAAACAATTGAACTGTACAAAATATTATTTCATATAGTTATATAAACACCTGAAGGATATCTGCGACAACTTCACGCCAACATGGGCATTTATAATGGTCTTCGCCATCAGCCACTGACTGGGCTTGTAATTTAATGTTGCACTCGGAATCGGAACATACCTTCATGTGTTTGCATGGCAACTGTTTTGAAATAGAATTTTTTTTGTGAATCGAATTAATCAAACAAAAACTATCAAAAGGGGAACGATTAACAAATTATTTTTATTGGGTCAATGTTCTGTACTCGTCGGTGGTCACCAGCAAAAAAGAGACCGAAAAATGTGTGTACATTATCGAATTTAACAAAATAACCGTTTAGACATACATATTACCAATACAATATAAAATTATGATGTTACATGTTATACAAAATAAAAATAGAGTACGATTATTGGAAATCAACCGCTTGGGACCAAGTACAATAGAGTGGTATTTGTTTTGTTTGACAATGTCGGCACAGATTGCTCAACATTCGGCCCCCTGGAAGATCCAGATCTTTCAGATACAGGAAGTGGGACAACCTTCACGATTGGTCGAATGTATTCCTTGAATTTTGTCCGTACAGTGACAACACGAGTATTCTTGTCCTTTCCTGGGTGGGTCTTAACGATGCGGCCGAGCAGCCATTTTGATGGTGGTAAGTTTGGTTCCTTCAGAAGAACGATGTCATCTACCTTGATGTCTGGTTGGGGAGTTTGCCATTTAGGACGCTGTTGGAGAGACGTTAAGTAGTCTTGATGCCACCGCACCAAAAACCTTGAAACAGAATCTGCAAAAGATACCAATTAGATTTAGGAGAAACATTTTTGGAAATAATTTCTGGTTGAGGGATAGCCGTATATGGTTCCCCAATCATGAAGTGCGATGGGGTTAACGCAGTTGGTTCACTATCTGAGGTCGGTCAAATCGGTCGAGAATTCAATAATGCCTCAATCCTTGCTAACAAGGTATACATCTCCTCATATGTGAGGATATGTTCACCTATTACTCGTTTCAAGTGCGTCTTTACAGATTTAACGCCCGCCTCCCACAGTCCACCAAAATGAGGGGCAGAGGGCGTTCGAGAGATGATCTGCGACGATTGTTTGGTGTTGCTGGCTGCGTAGTGTGTTATACATGTCGTTAAGCAATCACTTGGCACAGTGAAAGTTTGTGCCATTATCGCTCCAAATTTCTGTAGGTTTTCCGCGACGTGCAATGAACCGATCTAAGGCTAATAAAAAGGCATGTGACGATAGATCGCCGACAAGTTCTAAATGGATGCCTTTCGTAACAAAACAAACAAATAGAGCGATGTATCCCTTTACGAATTTAGGGTTTCTTCCACGAGATAACCGGAGTGTCATTGGCCCTGCATAATCACAACCGACCTTATTAAACGGCCGCGAATAACGAACACGTTCTATAGGAAGATTTCCCATTTGTTGCCTCGATGAGCATTGTTGTTGGCGAAAACAGATTACACAATTATGAATCACGTTACGAATTAGATTTCTACACCCGAGAACATAAAACTCTTGCTTTACCAATGAAAATAACTGGGAAATACCTGCATGCAAATACTTCTTATGAAGATGTTCAACAATAAGTGAGGAAATTGGGTGTGACTTACTTAATATAATTGGATGTTTCGCACAGTATTGTAAGTCCGATTCTTGCAAGCGGCCACCAACGCGAAGTACACCATATGGGTCCAGATAGGGAGCCAGCGAATTAAACAATTTCGTTTGTCTTTAACCACCCAATTTGACGACACTCTTTAGGACCACGCGTATTTGTAAGGAATCGTAATATGAACGCGATGACACGAACCGATTTCCACCAATTTGAAGAAGTTACGAGGATCATTTCGAGCATATTGTCTGTTGCGATGTTAGACGTATGTACTGTCACTTTTACGTTACTTCTTTCTTCAAGATCTTTAGCACAAATGTCCTTGATGTATGCATCTGAAATAGGCCATCGACTTCTTTCCATCCTCAGCCACGAAGGTCCCTTCCACCACATCTCGTTTACTTCTAAACGGGACGGTGGAATTCCACGAGTTGCAATGTCTGCTGGGTTGTAAGCAGATCGAACGTGATTCCATCCTTGTCGAGAGATTGATGACAATACTTCTGATGTACGGTTTGCTATAAAAACCGAACACTTCTTGGGTGGTGTAGACAGCCAATGCAAGACTATAGAAGAATCTGTCCATGCGAAGACCTTTATTTCCTTATCCTGTAAAGACATTTTAATTTTATTTATGAGACGAATCAAAAGCACTGCTCCACAGAGCTCTAGTCTTGGTAGAGACAAGACTTTTATTGGTGCAACCTTACTCTTGGCTGCTACTACTGACACATGAACTGATCCATTTTAATTCACGCTTCTGCAGTACACAACATCATGCATCAAGCGATGCGTCACTAAATGCGTGTAGTTCAAATTGTTGTTTATTGGTCCACAAAATCCTTGGGATGTTTATGGATTCGAGCAGAGGCAACTCCTGGCGAATTTTAATTTTCCCGCCAGATGTCTTGGAACAGAATCTTTATGCCCACAATAACCGGAGCTAAAAATCCAATAGGATCAAATATCCTCGATGATTCGGACAGAATGCGACGTTTCGTTAAAACAACGGAAGAGCTTAACTGAACCCTATAAGAGAAACTATCTTTGGACGGACACCACTGTAGACCAAGTAACTTGATTGAAGAAGATTCTTCAAAATCCTTAGGGGAAAGTTCGCGTTGATCTTCTGGTAGAGATAATAAAAGAGGCCAGCAATTAGTCGCCCATTTCCTCAAATTGAATCCTGCACTTTTCAAGACGCTGACGAGTTCCCTTTGCAGCGATATGATTTCCTCAATCGTATCAGCGCCAGTTATGAGGTCATCCACGTAAAAATCTTCCAACAAAATCTTAGAGGCAACTGGGTGTGTTTTTGCAGTATCCAGTGCTAGTTGTTTCAGGGTTGGTATTGCAAGAAAAGGTGCGCACGATGTACCGTATGTCACAGTCATTAGTCGAAAATGCTTTAGAGGGTCATGCGGATTCTCTCGCCAGACAATTCTTTGAAAATCAGCATCCTTACGTGAGATTTGGATTTGTCTATACATTTTCTCAATATCTCCAGAAACTGTATAGACATGACGACGAAAACGTAGGCAAATAGTAAAAATGTCTGGCTGTATTGTAGGGCCGACAAGAAGCGATTCATTTAACGACATTGAATTGGTTGTTTTCGAAGAGCCATCAAAAACAACTCATATTTTGTTTGTACTGCTGTCTGCTTTAAAAACAGCGAGTTAACACGATGCACGAGTCAGGTGCATGCCAGCGAATCATACGGTATTCGCTGAGTTGACACTTTCATGCACAGACTTGTTCTCACGATCACAGTGCATGGAATCGGATTACCTGCATGCGCGACTCAACGGATGCGCGTGCGATTACCGGAATAGAGGAGTCAGCAGTTCTGATGTTGGGAACAGAGCTATCCAGAGGAAGATATTGTAGTTATTAAGTTAGTCTTAATTCTGAGATTGTATAGTGCGGAGCTTTCGCTGAATAAATCCTATATTTACTTATAAACTTATCGTGTTTTAAATTAGCGAACGGTTGGTGTTCGCGCGGGCTTCGGCCCGTGTTTATTTTTTAGTATACGCGTTTCGCGACAATTTAACTGGCGCCCGAGCAGGGACGGCTCTGTAGACGACATCCTTCTTTTTTCTGGTGATAGCTTTATCCTCTAACCAGGATTCGAGATCTATACGTTCCATTGAACGCAAATCACTGTACCCATGAGAACGCAGTGTTTATAGAACGATACTCGAAAAGCTTCCATCGTACCCATGAGAACACGATTGGAGTTCACGAAAGAATCAAAAGGATTCGTGTGAAGCAAATCGTGCCTTAGTAGGATGCCTACAATTATAAACGTTCGCATCTAAAACGGAGAACACGATCCTTCCGAAAGAGCTGTACCCAATAAAAGAATGCGAACTAATCATTTGCTTTTCTTTCCTTAGCGAACTCGGACGTAAACGTTACAACGAATTCCCACCGGACGAATACCGAAAATAACATGAACGTCGCAATCCTAACGTAAGGATTAAGGAAAAACATACATAAAAAAATATTAACAAAAGCTGTTTTAAAGAAAAAAGATTGTGCTTAGAAAACAAAAACCATTTTTTCTAAAAGAAAAAAGAGGAAAAAAGAATATACGTGTGTTGTGATCAAAAGTGTCAGTTAGTGCATAAAAGGGGAGAAAGATACCTCCCAAGTCGTGTAAAAGCTAAAGCTTATTAAGAGGAAGAAGAATCTCCTCCATTATAAAAGATAAGATCGTATTATCGATAAATAAATTTAAGAATTTATTGTGCTTGTGAGTGCGTGCTTGGTGTGATAAAAAAAGAAAAAATATATTAAAGATATATATTGACAACTGTCACTAGTTCCAAGGTAAGGTACTTTTCTTTTTTTTATCGAATTTCCCCTTGTAATGGACGCTGTTACTAAATCTTTAACGGAATTGACCGGAGCGGTGAACGCCATCCTCGCGCAGCTGAAAAGCTTTGAGGGTCGTCTAAAGACTCTGGAGGATGGGCAAATACCGCGACGTCCAACCACTGAAGAGCCGGTTGAGTTTTGTGCCCCGAGAACCGAGGCGAATTTAATAGAAATATCCAAATTACCAGATTGCGTTAAAGAACTGCAAATCTTTGACGGAACCCCAACGCAGTACGTGACATGGGTGCACGTAGTGGAGGGTATCCTCAAGGATTTTGAAATCGTTAGGGCAAAGCCTTTATATAGAGCTATTTTGCAACACATTAGGCAAAAAATAAGAGGTCCTGCGGATGCTGCCCTAGTATCGTACAATATATTTGACGATGACTGGCAGGCAATCAAACAATGCCTCTCTCTGCACTATGCAGACAAGAGAGATATGCGGACCCTCGAGCATCAGCTCAATCAACTGTCCCAGAAAAATACAAAATTGGACGAGTTCTACGCGGCGGTAAATCACCAGCTTTCGCTGATGATCAATAAGATCAAGATTGAGACGTTCAGTCAGGAAACGGTTACCGCGCTCGTGGAAACATACCGAAATCGCGCCCTGGATGTTTTCATCCGCGGCCTTAACGGCGACCTCTCTAAAATACTAATCGTACAAAGACCGAGGACTCTGCCAGAAGCCTATTCGGCATGCCTAGAGATGCAGAATCTCAATTTTCGCAGTCATGCGATTCATAACCATTCCGCACATAACACCATAACGGCTCCGATAAACCAAACATTCGGCGATGAGTGTAGACCGCCTCTTCTACCGAAGAGATCCTCTCCTCGCACGTCTAATCAATGGAGGCAAAAAGCGCATCACTTTGCCCCGCGTGCTGGAAGTGATCCACCCTTCAGGCCGACTGCTCCCAAGCCCCATGAACAAATGGAGGTAGACCAGTCGATCCAAACGAAAAACGTTAATTATATGAACCGCCCCCGCGGTTCCAATCCTTTTAAGAGGAAAGCAAATTCGGAAAGGTATGCCCAAAAACAACAGAGGGTATACCATTTGCACGGGGAATCTGAATATGATCAGGTTGCGGAGGAGGAAGTCCAAGACGAGGTAAATTTTATGGAGGACGGCCATCCAGCGTTCCATATTTAGAGTATCTGACGAGGGACGGGCTCACCCTCAACTTTCTCGTTGACACGGGTGCCAACAAAAACTTCCTTCGCCCGTCCGTTGTTACAAAAACTGCATCCCCCTTGACTCAACTTTTTTGCCCTTTTTATATTAATTCAGCAGGTGGAAACATAAGAATAGAGCAAAAGCTCTGCGGTAGGTTTTTCCAAAAATTGGGAAATAACACATTATTCACCCTTTATGTCTTGCCTGGTCTTGCCTCTTTCGATGGGATCATAGGGGACGATACCCTGAAAGAACTTGAAGCGGTCATTGACCGTAAGGAAAATACGCTTAAACTAAAACCAAATATAACGATCCCACTGAAAGCCAAGGTATCCACGGAGGTAAACATAACGTTAAGCGAAGACTTGAATGTGAATATCAGAGTCAAGCTACATTCCCTAATTAACAGATACGATTCCCTCTTTGGCCCTATTAACCTAGTCGAGGCTGTTAAAACAACGGTAAGAGCTGAAATCCGAACGAGTACGGATGAACCAGTCTACAGCAAAACTTACCCGTACCCGGCCTGTATGAGGGAAGTGGTAGAGAAAGAAATAAAAGATCTCTTGGCCGGAGGTATTATACGACCTTCAAGGAGCCCCTACAATTCACCGATATGGGTGGTTCCCAAGAAACCGAAACCGTCAGGGGAAAAACACTATCGGATGGTGATCGACTACAAGAGGCTTAACGCGGTCACTATATCGGATACATACCCGATCCCAGACATAAACACCACTCTTGCCAGTCTGGGCAAGGCAGCATACTTCACAACCCTTGATCTGACTTCGGGCTTTCATCAAATCGCGATGAAAACCTGCGACATACCGAAAACTGCCTTCTCGACGATGAATGGAAAATACGAATTCTTGAGGTTGCCCTTCGGATTGAAGAACGCCCCTGCGATTTTCCAGAGGATGATCGATGACGTACTCAAAGAATACATAGGGAAAATTTGCTATGTATACATCGATGATGTCATAGTTTTTGGGAAGAACGAGGACGACCACCTCAAGAATGTCGACACGATCTTCTCAAAGTTGCAGGAGGCCAACCTGAAGGTTAACCTTGAGAAAACCCATTTCATGAAGACAGAAGTGGAATTCCTCGGGTATGTCATTACCCGTGATGGCATAAAAGCCGATCCCAAAAAGGTAATAGCCATCGAAAAGATCCTTCCTCCAAAAAATCTTAAAGAGCTGAAAAGTTTCCTAGGCCTCACATCATACTATAGAAAATTTATTCGCGACTATGCGAAGGTTGCCAAGCCACTTACTAACCTCACTCGTGGGAGTAACGCCCAGATCAAGGCAAATGAGTCTAGGAGAGTCCCAATCACACTAAACGAGGAAGCGTTGCAGGCCTTCAACGATTTGAAGACGCTGCTGACGTCGTCCGAAATTTTGTCGTTCCCTGACTTTGAAAAACCTTTCAATCTCACTACCGATGCGTCGAATTATGCGATAGGAGCAGTCCTGTCGCAAGGTGAACCCAATGCCGACAGGCCAATAGCATATATCTCGCGGTCTCTCAATAAAACCGAAGAGAATTATGCGACAAATGAAAAAGAGATGTTGGCCATCGTATGGGCTCTTGACAATCTGAGGTCATACCTTTACGGAGCCAAAAAGGTCAAAATACACACCGACCACCAGCCCTTAACGTTTGCCTTAAGCAACAGGAATTTTAATGCGAAATTAAAACGCTGGAAATCTCGTATTGAGGAGTATAACTACGAGCTAGTGTACAAACCCGGCAAATCCAATCTGGTAGCGGATGCTTTATCGCCTCTTAGAACTGAAGTCAACCACTTGTCTGATTCGGAACAGGCCGAACCAGCACGAAGTGTGAACGACGCCAATAACGACTCTCCTACAGACACAGCAAGCGAAAATCAAGATTCTCAAACCGAAACAGCTAGCGAGAACAGCGATTCTCGCGCGGAGCCGCCTGGTGCCTTCCCCGACAGTGGCGCAGAGAAAACGCAGTCCACCGAGACTGCAAGTGAGGAACAATCCTCGATTGGTACTGCCCACAGTGCGGATGAAGATAACTCCGACCTTATCCCTCACGTTGAAGCCCCAATTAATGTCTTTCGCAACCAAATTTTCGTCAAAATAGGTAAGGGTGTCGAGATCCTGGAGGAACCCCATCCTGGCTTCACCCGACACTACTCCGCAATAAAAAATCAGGACAAACAGGGTCTGATTGACCTCCTGAAAGCGAAATTGAGACCCAATGTTATTAATGGCATCAAAATACCGGAGTCTCACTTAGCCTTACTCCAGCAGGTGTTTCTTGAAAACTTTAGCAATTACAAGTTGCGTGTCACGCAGAGATTTGTTGAAGACGTGAGAGACGAGGATAGGAAGTGCCACCTCATTATGGAAGAACATAAGAGAGCACATAGGAACCCCAGGGAAAATAGAGAACAACTTCTCGAAAAATATTATTTCCCTAGCATGATGAGTTTAGTTAAGAAATACACAGAATCCTGTGAAACCTGTAAGCTAAATAAATATGACAGGCACCCAAACAAACCCGAATTCCAACCTACTCCAGTGCCAACATATGCATGTGAAATCCTGCACATGGATATAATGGAGATACAGGGTGAGAAATTTATAACCTGCATCGACAAATTCTCTAAGTTTGGAAAAATATTCCACGTCAAAAATAGATCATCCCTTTACCTCAGGAACAAGATCACCAGGATACTCCATTATTTCACAGTCCCAAAAATATTGGTGACTGATAATGAGCGCAGTTTCCTGAGTCCAATAATTCAGAATTTTATCAAAATTTTAGGAATCAAACATTATCTGACGCCAGTCTACCGTAGCGAGGTAAACGGTCAGGTCGAGAGGTTTCATTCGACCATAATAGAAATCTACCGATGCTTGAAAGCGGAACTTAAGGGCCTGCGTCTTAAAGAACTATTAAACATCGCAGTGGATAGATATAATAACACCATTCATTCTGTGACCAGGAGAAAACCCTCTGACATATTTTTCAATAGAACCCAGCGGGTAAATTATCAGAAATTGCTAGAATTTCGCACAAGGGTGAACAAGGAATTGAGGGGTGAGATACAAAGAAAACAAAATATGACTAACGTTAGGTTAAATAAAAAAAAGGTAAAACCGGTAATTTATAAAAGAGGTGACATAGTATACACGGCCTATAAGGGGGTCCGAGCAAAGAATAAACCCTTATTCCGAAAGGAAACAGTGGCCAAGAATAATGAAGTCACAATAGTCACGAGCACTGGACGTAGAGTCCACAAAAGCCATGTTAAGCACACACCAAGGACGTAACATTATTTTGCTAAGATTGTCATTAACTATTAAAAAAAAAAAAAAAAACTATTAATTCAAAAAAAAAAAAAAAAAAAAAAGGCAATGGTGTAACACACACTACCCTAATATTTTAACAATCTACATAAATATGCAAAATTAAGTTATGTGCCAAAGGGAGCACAATATTGTACGCACAAATATAACACGCACATAATGTATTTTAAATCCACACACGTTATATTAAATACCAAAGCACAAATTCTAAGCACAAACGATATCACACAAATAAAACACGCTCTAAAGATGCACATACGTACAGCTTGCATATGTTTGTCGAAACCATATTAAGCTAAAGAAGCGTTGAATTAATCACGCATTTTACGCAAGAATAAAAGGTTATATACATAAAGTAAACTAAAGCAAGCGCCAAGCAGACCAGTGCTCACTAAAACCGTACTTAATTGGTTGAAGCGTTAATTAAAATATAAATTTGACACAAACCACACTAGAAAGCGCACACCATGCTAAGCGCTTATGCGTTACCTAAAATTGTGCTATTCTAAACTTAGAATTAGATTACTATCAAATTGATAGCGTTGTTTTAAATTGTAAAATCAGTAAAATTAAAATTTAAAATTAGGTTTAAGAAATTTTATTACTTGACTTAATTCTAGAAATTTAAAACAGATTATATGTAAAATAAAATCTTTAAGATTCAAGTTCCCACCAACACATCACAGCACTTTTAGTTTTACTTGAAACATCGAATTTGTCAGACTTATTTTCCTAGCTACCTCCTATGGTTATCAGATTTTTAACTACCAATCGCCAATGGTCACGATCAAAGAAGGCAAAGGCTGGATCATCGACGGGCACTTCAAACTGGTGCACGTGATCGACCTGACACAATTCGATAGCCTGATGGAGACAGTCAACGTGTCAATAAATTTGGAGGGTTTTAGAAGCCCGGAGAAGAAAACAACTATCGAGTTTTACATCAAGGAAATCAGCCAAAAGCTGATCCGGCTCAAAGGCAAAAAGGATCGAAGCCCTAGGTCAATCGATTGGATAGGATCGGCCTGGAAATGGATTGCCGGAAACCCTGACGCAGCGGATTGGAATAAAGTCCTCTCAAGTGAACAGGACATTATCAGCAACAACAACCAACAATACAAAATCAACAGTGAACTTTTCGGTACCATGAACGAAACTACAAAGAAGGTCAACTGGATGATAGACCAATTTAAAAACGAAGTCCAGGCATCCACAGTTGGAAGATACGAACAAGACATTTTGAACGAGATCATGATTATAAAGGACAAGGTCGATGAAATGGTGCGAGCCTGTCAAATGGCAAAAAGCGACCTGATAAACACAAACCTCTTAGATCGGGAGGAGGTCGGCAGGATCATTAGCGAAATCGAAACACTACCATACGTTAATGAAATCGAAGCCATAGAGTACGGGTCTCCGTCTATCTACACGAACGGGTCATTATTACTCTATGTCCTTTCAATGCCGAAAGTAAAGGACGAGGAATTCAACTTGCTTCTAACGAGGGCAGCAATCACCAACGGATTACAGATCGACTTGGAATTTGACAGGATGTTGGTTAACCACCGGGAGACATTTGGCATTATTGGAAAATGCCTCTTCATCAATAGCCTGGTAATATGCGACGAAAAATCACTGGAAAAATTGGAAGAGGACAGCTGTGTGGTCAGACTCTTGAAGGGGGGACATACTGCATGTACCTTCCGTTCGAATTCAAGGGAAGTAGTTGAACTAGTCAAGGAAGATATGGTATTCGTGACAAACTATAAGGGCCAACTGAATGCTACAAATGGCTCGCGAACCCTCGACGGAACTTACGTTATTCAACTGGACAATGAAGCGATCCTATTGGGAAACAAAAAAATTTCGAGTTTCACTTACTCCCATGTCCAGGTACTCCCGCCCGTCCTTACAAACATAACGAATCGAGTTCAAAAGATTGACCTCGAACATGTACAGGGCCTAAGTATTAAGAACATAGAGCGACTGAAGAATCTTACCAGTCATGTCATGGTAACTTCCATCATGGACGTATCAATTGTCCTATTGGTTATGATTGTGGCATGGACCATATGGCGAAAGATCAACCTGGACCTGAAGCTCCCATCCATACACACTTTCGGTACGGGAACCGATCCTGTACCCGACGGAAGGATTCATAGGGCCCAAGAGCCCCCGACGGGACAAACTTGGTCTTCGACCTCTGACGTCACATATGATCTACGGGACGTAGATCTTTAAAGGGGGAGGAGTTAACACGATGCACGAGTCAGGTGCATGCCAGCGAATCATACGGTATTCGCTGAGTTGACACTTTCATGCACAGACTTGTTCTCACGATCACAGTGCATGGAATCGGATTACCTGCATGCGCGACTCAACGGATGCGCGTGCGATTACCGGAATAGAGGAGTCAGCAGTTCTGATGTTGGGAACAGAGCTATCCAGAGGAAGATATTGTAGTTATTAAGTTAGTCTTAATTCTGAGATTGTATAGTGCGGAGCTTTCACTGAATAAATCCTATATTTACTTATAAACTTATCGTGTTTTAAATTAGCGAACGGTTGGTGTTCGCGCGGGCTTCGGCCCGCGTTTATTTTTTAGTATACGCGTTTCGCGACAATTTAACTCAGCGTGATGAGGCAAATAAAAACACTTAGTATTACACTTTGGTATTTCCTGTGGTGGAACTTCTTCCATATGTCCTAAGGACATATATTCGTTTATGAACTGGCTGTACTGCAAATGCAATTATTGGTTGGACATGAGTTTTCGTTCCATGTAATGAAAACGTTTTGTTGCAATTTCGAGTGAGTTTCCAAAATCAACTTCCTTTGAATATTTGAAAGGTAGTTGCAGCACATATCTACCATTAGCACTCCTTGAATATGTGTTTGCAAAGTGATCCTCAGCCTTTTGTTCAGCTACCGATAGAGTTGGTTCAACATGGACTTCTTCCAAGCGCCAAAACCTCTCCAGATTATACTCTTGATCATAGTCCAAACGCGTACACAACGAAGTCAAGTCATTATTTAAGGCTTTGCCGAAGATTGTTGGTATCATATTGAGACCCCCGCACACATCTGACCGTGAAGGGCCCGAGATAATACTGAATACCTTGTCAGCACCAATTAACAAATCAATCGGGCCAGGTTCATTGAAGTGTGGGTCAGCGAGTGTAAATGGTAAGAGATTGCTGTCTATTTTTAATACTGTGGATGATGGTAACATTGATGTTATCCTTGGCAGTACATGGCACTCGACTTCAACGAATTCAGAGTTGTGACAAGATGTCAACCGAATAGAGACGAGACCATTAGTGGTGCCTGCAGAAGTGGACGCGACCCCCACTACGGGGATCCGAGAGCGTTTTCGATGGAGGCTCAAGCGTTGAACGGTTTGTTCGGTTATGAACGAGACTTGGGACCCCGTGTCGAGTAATAATCGACAAGTTTGATATGATCCAGTTTTACCTTGAATCCTAGCATTTGCGGTGGGTAAAATACTTCGAGATTGTGATATGGATTCAAGCGAGTGATGTATGATGACTGAAGGGTTACTAGAGGACGGTTCTGCGGTTGTAGGTACATTGAGAACCTGATTGCTTGTGGTTTGACAACCAGCAACATTTTGATTGAGTTGAATAGGATGCACCAACGAGTGATGGTTTGATCTGCATATTCTACATCGAAAATGCGAACGGCATTTGTTAGACACATGGCCTGGACGAAGACAGTTGAAACATAATGCACTGTCTTTTACAAAATTCTGACGAGACTCGATATCAAGTGCGTTGAAAACATTGCAATGTGAAAGCGTATGGTTTGCCTTACACTTTGGACATTGTTGAGTTTGTTCCACGAAATGCGAACGGACGGCATTTTGCGCTTTATTGCGGCTTTGGACAGAACGTGAAATTGCAGAACACGATTCCAGGCAGTCACAACGAGTATGTAGAAAATCAAGAAGCTCATCAATAGTACAATTATCACGATTTCCTATCTCTTCAGCCCATGCCTGCTTCATTTCATTGTCTACCTTTTGTAGTAGGATGAATATGAGCCAAGGGTCACGAGACCTTGACTCCAAAGCATTTAGACCCCGAATAACTTCGTCTGCCCCATCTGTAATTTTCCGAAGCAAATGACTCCTGTCGTAACGCTTTTCTAACCTATCCCAAGCGTCTACATAGTTGTTGTCCGAACTAACCATGTGCTTGATTAAATTTGCAGTTTCATTGCGTAAGAAAGAGCGTAGGTAATGGAGCTTCTGAGTTCCAGTCAACTAGGTGTTCGAACCGACGGAACCAGTAAAAAAATCACGAAAGGCTGGCCAGTCTTTGTAATCGCCATCAAATGTCGAAATTGATAATTTTGGCAAGTTTATCGAGGTGGCTTGACCCGTGGAATTTAACCTCTGCATAAAGGATGCTTGTTGGTCAGCAATTATATCAGCAAATGACTGATCAAAACTATGACTCCCATGCGGAGGCTGTTTTTTGCGGATTTGAGATATTAATGCCGAATGTGCGGCAAAATATTTGGTTTCGTATTCAACAAACTCCGACTCGGGGTCCACGTAGTCTGCTTCCTCTGAAAAAGCATAAATATCATTTTGTAGAGTTTTAAACTCTGCCTATGCTTCATCAAGCTTAGCCAACCGAATTTCCATCATAGAGACTGTGGTTGAGTCATCTATTGTTGCGGAGAAATCACGTGCACAAGTTATTGCACCTTTTGCTAGACCACGTTTTTTCTTAATTACATTCATATTGACGAATAGTAATTAACTAAATGAACAAATGAAAAAATTAGATTCAAACTGGCAATTGTTCAATAAATTTAACCCTACAAAACGTAGTTTTCCGAATTTTCACGATTAGTCTATGATAGGTAGTCAATTTGAAATATATTTTTTTTTTGATTTTGTCACACACTTAACTGAATTAGAATTGTCCTTTTTTTGTTGTTTTGGTTTAATGTCTTATTCAGTGCCTTTTCCACAAAAAAATCCGGCTTAGAAGGACCAAAATGTTTTGAAATAGAATGTTTTTTGCGAATCGAATTAATCAAACAAAAACTATCAAAAGGGGAACGATTTACAAATTATTTTTATTGAGTCAATGTTCTGTACTCGTCGGTGGTCACCAGCAAAAAAGAGACAGAAAAATGTGTGTACATTATGGAATTTAACAAAATAACCGTTTAGACATACATATTACCAATACAATATAAAATTATGATGTTATACAAAAAAAATAGAGTACGATTATTGGAAATCAACCGCTTGGGACCAAGTACAATAGAGTGGTATTTGTTTTGTTTGACAATGTCGGCACAGATTACTCAACAGCAACATTACAATGTTTGGCTGAAGCGCTTGACAAACTACATATAAAATCAGGTTTTCCCCTTATACGAGTATACAGATTTTTATACCCTATTCTAAGGGCATATTAATTTTGACGCATAGTTTGTAACATACACGGAAAGAAATGAATTTTCTACAGCAAGAAATTTTATTTCATGAATCGAGAAAATCAAAAAATTAACAAATTATTCTTCATTTAAATTGAATTTAATCATATTAAAATATTAATTCTTAAATCAAGAAAAAAATGCATGGTATTAAAAAAATCTTATTTTGGTGAAATGAACAAATATTTCTTATTTTAAGAAACAATTTTTATATGACAAAATGACAAGATTATTCTGGAATTAAGTAATAATTATTTAATACTACGAGTATTGAACTTTATTTTAAACCAGTAAAGATTTTCTGATTCTAAGAAAATAATTGCAGCGTTTTGGAAGGATTCATTAAAACTAGGCAAGAAAAGAAGATTTAATATGATCATACTTTAAATCGAATTACGAAAATTATGCTTTTAGTGGAATGCACTAAATGTTTATTTCAATTTAGAAACATTTCTTAGAAATTCTACGTAATCCGATGGTACCTATAAGTTGCACCTTAGATTGAAATCATGTACATAATGATTTTTCACAAGTTTGGGTATTAATAGGCTGAATTGGGTTGGGAAAAGGGGGTGGTGTAGTGTATTAAGAAACTTAAGGTCAATATAGGTTTCTTATGTTTATAATTGCTGTATGACATTATGCAGTAATGAGAAACTGATTTCATAACCAAGAAACTGAGGCAACAAATAAGAAATGTTTGATCGCTTGTACCACTTCAAGCACAAACCAGACACAGACACCTGAAGTGAATTTCGTTTACTTTCTATAGGTTCAAGAAACAAATTCTAGAATCAAGAAACACATACACAATAAAAGAAATAAAAGAAACCATTTTCTTTCTTTCTCTGGTATATATTACTATTCATTTACTGCATTATAAGAAACAATTTCTACAGAAAGTAAGTTAGACAGAATACAAGAAAACTGTTTCTCTTTAATTTACAGCATTGTTTTACAGTACAGGACGAATTTCGTATTCCTTTTTATTCTTCAAACAAGAAACTACAGCAACTAATGAGCAATGTTTGATCGCTTGAACATCACCAAGGAGAAACCCGACGCAGGCACAGTTAGCTGATGTTACAGTTCTAGTACAATTCTTCATAATTTTGACGAATAAGAAACAAATTCTTGCATGCAGAAACGATGGCTCAATATAAGAAGCCAATTTCTCTGGAGTATAAAGTTCGGCGCCTCTTGTATTTTTGTTTATTTTTGTGCATCCAGAAACCAAATACTCCGGTAATTGCAGAAACGTACATAAAATAGAGTCGATGGCAAAAGTGTATATTCATCTCGAAACTTCCTAGCGAACAGCTGTGCTAATACTAATTTTAAGGTTCCTCCTTGAAAATTTGAAGACCTCAGAATTACACAATACATACTCAATTTTCACTTTCCTACAGTAACTTAAAACTGAAGATTAAAACGCATAAACATTTGCATGTTTAATACAACAACAACTGAACCTATATACGCTCACTTTAGCGGAGATAACTATCGCCTATTAGTCCTTCATTGGATATAGATCAGTGTTTACAAACACCATTTTCTACGTATTCCGATAACTTTTGTTATGGAATGTAAAAACTTTTAAATTGTTTACCTACTGAACTGACATAAACCCCCAAATTTTACTTGCGTGTAAAGTTTTATTTTCAATAGACAAATATTGAAACACTGCCATTTTCAAACCACTTGTCCTAACGAGGTCAACTTTATATTTTTTAATTGCAATTTTCTTGTCCTACACGGTGCTATGTTAGCATTTTAATCTGAGTAGTATTTTGAAATATAATTAATTTTAAGGTTAAAGATACAGCCAGGATAGTGCTGCCGAGCGTTTTTTTCTTATTTTTTTTATCTAAGCCTATATACGCTTGAATAAAAAAACCCACCTAATATAAATTTAAAGTGTGATCGTCAATTTGTCAAGTGGAAGTTTCGAATACATAGAATAATTGCTTGGTGCTGCATACTGTAATAAATAAACAAGCAGTCTTGAGAAATGGCGTGGCGATGGCACTTGTCACTAATTATGCCCGCGCCATGTCATCCCTGTGTGAATTGAACCTTAAGATATATTCGCACCACGACAGCGCCATCTGTATATATATGCTCTATACAAAGTTGTATAGTTTTTATAAATAAGGTTGGAGGCATTTGAAGGAGTGCATAACATTATACAATCCCTAAACATTCCAATAAAGGGCTGTTGAAGTAAAAGAACGTATCTATGTACAACGCATAACATATAATATTTATGCTCAGAAATCGGCACTATTGTGCACGGGTAAACAAAATTATGAGGCTCAAATTGTTTCTTACCCTTGTCATATGGTACAAAAACAACTTATTACATACAACAGGAGGTTTATATGAGAAACATGGCTGCACTTTGTCTCGCCACTGTATACCTAAAAGTCGATTGTGTTATTGCTACGCATTATCTGTTCGCTGCCATACCAATACAATTGACGACTGTTAAGAGTAAATATTATTTTTGTATTTTCATCCTCCAGGAAAACAATTCTCAAACGTAGAAACAAAGGCAAAATATAAGAAACCGATGGGTATGAAGCTAAATCCACCCTTATAACTGTTGTTTCTTGGGTTTGTATTGATATTAGCCGTGTTTCTTTGCACGCGGATATAGGGATAATTTGAAATTTGCATGTAAAATACAACAACAACTTATCCTATATACGCTAACTTTAGCGGGGATAGCTATCGCCGCTAAGTCCTTTAGCGGGGATAAACAGTGCTTCCACAACCCATTTTCTTCGTTTCTGATGAATCGTTGCGATGAATTTTTCAGGAAATGTCAAAGTTTGACATCCCGCCGACCACTAACACATCCCGCCGAATATTTTGTTCGGAATTTTATTATAATTTTTTTTTTTAAATTTAGTAAATCTGTCAATGTGAAACTGTTTTTTATAATTTTAGAATATGTTTTGTATTAATTTCAACTGCTGGAAATTAATATTTTAGAATTTCACGATTTTCAATACAAATTTCTTAACTCAACTTACAGCTGTTTCACTAATAAACGTCATAGGTGCATGTGTGCTGCCAAGTTTTTTCGAAGAATTCGTAAGCGGCGATGGTCGTTTTCTGATGCCATCCCTATATCCGCGTGCAAAGAAACACGGCTATTGTCGTGTGGCAGTGAATACATGTAATCCTTGCAATTTGCAAATGCTTATTAAGCAGATACCTGAGTAAGCCAGTCGATCGACTTTTGCTTCTGATAGCAATATTTCTCTTTCTTGTTTGAGTAGCCTTCTATAACGCCGCTTAGAAAAGCCCAATCTACTCATTTTACTTACTCGTATTATTAAACTTTTACTTTTTTTACTTTCCAATTATCACTTTTACTTTACTAACTTTTGCTTCCGATCTTGTTGGTTATTAGCACAATTATGACGCGTCAGCACAAATATTCCTTATGAATGCCTGGATTATCGAGAAATATAGTAACGTACATAGATCTCATGTTTTTCTATGGTTCTGTCTGAGTTGTTTACTTTATATAAAAGGCTTAGCTCAGAATTACTATGGGTATTTAATAAGAATTGCCATTATGTCAATGCCTTATTTAATCCTTAGCCTGATATACCTTATAACATTTTCTGCTGGGAGCCGAATACTTTTGATGATTTGTATTGTTGCGTCGCTTCGGCAAATACATAGTATGTAGGATAAGAGGGATATGATGGAAAAATTAGAAATCTGGCTTTGTCGTCTGCGAGTAGAATGTATGATGAAAGGTATGTATGTTTGAAAGGAAAAATTTAATAAAAGCTGATTTCGGTATTTTCCATCAAATAAGGAATTATGAATTTATGGATTTTTAGACTTTTGTTATTTTCGCTGTATCTCGTTCAAAAATGTTCCGATTTATATCATTTCTTCAGTATTTGATTGGGAGATATTCAATTTGTGTTGTATCAGCAGTTATTCCAAGAAATAGTTGTTGGATACGTATATTTATCTATTAGCGAATTGATGACCTACATTAATATTGAGGCAGGTCAACTGTCCTTTTGCAGTTTTTTGTAATATATTCGTGGTCAGCATCGATAGTAATGTGTATCTACTATGTCCGTCCGTCCGTCCGTTCACCCGTCGGCAAAAATTAATTCCTTTACACTGGAGCTAGAAAGCTGAAATTTAAACCATATACTAGGGGAACGAAATAATAAATTTTAGTAATTTTTAAAATCCGCCCACTGACACGCCCACAATTTCAAAAGAACAAATTTGTGAAGTGTAAAGCTGAAATGTTGAATATATTGTCTTAATGCGCCCAAAATGCTATGGGGGTTAACATCGCATCGTCGCCTCGGCAAGTAGCATGTATGATTAGAGGGGGATGATGGAAAGGAGGAATAGTTTTGAATTGAAAAATTTAATAAAATCTGATTTCAGTCTTTTTCCTCAAATAAGAAATTATGAGTTTATCGTTTTTTAGACTGTCAGTATTTTGGCTATATCTTGTCGAAAAATATTCCGATTCGTATCATTTCTTTTGTAATTGATTCAGAAATATTCAATTTAATTTATAAAGAAATGACACGTTACTTTGTGTCAGTATTGCGCCATGCTGCACCACCACTTATGGGTTAATAGGTTTCTACCTATACGATCAATATTTATCTAATTCAAATTTTATTATTTATTTATTTTTAAAATGCCAAAAAAACACTTCTTAAGACAATTGGAGCTGGGCGAACGTCTGCCGTTCGTAAAGAATTTGAAGATGAAATAGCTCGAAGCCTAATAGCATGTTGAATGAAGAACAAGAAATGGGAGTTCCTTCTGACAGAATAGAAATGCCAGAAATAGGCGGAGGAGTACAATCACATCTATGAACTTAAAAATCCAGGTGATCCCAGCGACACATTTAACATCTTGCTCGTTGCAGGGACGTTTAAACCTCGCTAAGCCACCGCCAGCAAAGAATAACTGATACCTACCAATTAGGGTCCGTAACTTTTCCATCAAGCAGGTAATCAATGGCAATATGATTGGACTTAAGACGCTTCCCTGGTGTACACCTCTTTGATTGCGAAATTCTCGGTGACGCCAACGATACATCTTACTCTTGTCTTTACTCCCTCATACATGTATACATGTCCATGACCATCCGTAAGTAGATTTCTGGAACTCCTCGTTGTCTTAGCGCTACCCATAACAGATCCGTTGGGTATCTATTACAGGCCTTTCCAAAATCAACCAACACCATATGCAAATCATTCAAAGAATCACGATGTTTTTCCATCATGATAGTTATACTTTGGATTGCATCTGTGGTTGATTTACCTGCACCAAATCCTCACTGGTCTTCAGATAGCCGTACTATTTTCCGCATTCGGCTATTTAATACCCCCTGAACGATCTTCATGATATGTGACATCAGCTTGATTGAACGGTATTTATCAGTCTCGCGTATCACCTTTTTCTTTGTACAAAATAAGAAGAAAATTCTCACTCCACGGGTTAGGCATTGGATCGGCACTCATCAGTTTGGAGATGAGAATCATGAGCCATTTCGACCCGATGTCTGCCATCTTTTTCCAGAACTCAGAGGGTCCGGCCCAACCGCTTTTCGATTTTCGAAGTCTTTGACCACCTTCCTAACTTCTTCGACAGTAATGTCGTATACTTCTTCAGTGTTAGAAACGTCTCTCGAAAAATATATCCGAGGAAATTGTTCAATTAGAAGTTTTTCGTCATCCACAAGAAGAAGCCATTGAGCATTGTTGATGAACTTTGGCGAACGGATTTCCTGCGCATTCCTCCTTCTCTCAGCGGCAAATTTTGAAAATGGTTGTGTTCCTTTATGGATGCGAAGTGAATCAGTTTTGGAGACTAATTATTTAAATACATACTGTAAAAGGTTTTCTGGATGTTCTTAAAGTGAAAAAAAATCTTCAAGGTAATTCCTATAACAGCTTGCAGAAGTATCTTCGGATGGAAAACAATTTTTCGCCGGAACCTTAAATGTTTTGCATTATTTACCAGTCTTTTTATATAGACCTGTTCCTGTTCAAGCTGCTTTGTCGGAGTTCGTGGACAGCCTGGTTTCTATCAGCAGCCGAAGAATAATTTTCTTCTAACTACCGATACCGAAGCTCCACAAACTTTACCGTTTGAGCGCACTTTCTCTTTGCGAGCCTCTTGCAAAGTCTGTATTCCAATTCGAGGCGATCTTTTTTATCTCCATTATTAGTGGAGTACTTTGACTAAGCTTTGAATGACACTTTTTTGTCACTAATCACTGCTTTAGCTTCATCTGCCCACCACCATGTTTCTTTGCCGTATTGACAACTTTGTTGATGATGCGATGGAGATAATTTTGCATATTTGCAATAAATGCTTGACTTTTTTTTTGTTCAGATTGTACCATTTGATTCTCACAAACACTTTTTTTTGTTTAGTTCTGTTCGTCCCCGCCGCCATAAAAATTTCTGTCAGGAGGAGGCGGTTTTGTTGGGCGATTGCCTCTTCCAGGATCACTTTGCAATCTTTAACGCAAACGTGCTACCAAATGGCAATCAATCTGGGTTTCGTTTCCGCCATTGTTGTAAGTGACCCGGTGACGGCTTTGTTTGAGAACGATAGGATACCTTCACCCGGAGTGTTCCTGGTGTCGTATCCCAGTCCTCCATGGCAGTCCTCATAGTCTTCGTTTGACTAACCGACATTACCGTTCAAATCTCCGCCAACAAACAAAAGTCCCATCGTAGTACAATTTGAAAGCTTTTGTCCTAACGTTCAAGAAACGCTCCCGATTTCCGGTCTTTTGCGGGATGATATTTTCCTGGGATAGACTCACAAAAATTAAAACTCTGGACACCTC
Source organism: Portevinia maculata (assembly GCA_949715645.1). NCBI lineage: Eukaryota > Metazoa > Arthropoda > Insecta > Diptera > Syrphidae > Portevinia > Portevinia maculata. The sequence goes on from OX454528.1 coordinate 39,598,734, forward strand.
TTCGACTCACAGAAAAGGATATTCTGAAGGTGGGATATTTCAACCGTGGATATTATAAAAAAGAATATAAACTACAGTAAATATTTATAATTTTTGGAGTTGAAGTGGCCAACCGCTAGTGCCGGTTCCCTACCTACTCCACACACCCATCAACGCAAACAACTTAAAGCATTCTTCAATAGATCGAAATGATTGCATATCTTCTTATGCAGTGTTTAAATATTTCTCCAGCCATTATGCAAAAATCCGTATTCATAAAACAGTAAGCATCCAAAACATGTAAGTTATGCAATCTCTGTGTTGATTAAAGTATCAAAAAGAATACATTAATCAATAACATTTAGCTGCCCAAACTGCCCAAACCAGTTGTTTGTGAAAAACCAAATGAAAAAATTCTGCTTATATTCGGAGAATTGATTGTGTAACATAATGCAATCGCAATAGGCGTTTTTCTTTTTTAGCTCCGAGCGAGGCACTGAGCTGTCAAAAAAAGAACTGTGTTACTTTTTTAGCTCGGAGCGCTCTGAGCACAAAATTTGTATTTCTTTTTTATCTCTGAGCTAGCTCAGGGCTCGCTCGATGAGCTCGATTAAAAATGACCGAGCACATCGAGCGAAAAGCTGAGCGCGGCTGACTTCATTCATTATTTTGTGCTCTTTCCATAGTTTATTTACTAGAAATTATAATTTAAATGGAACAATCCTTGACAAATACCAATTTCAGAAGCAATCCTGACTATTTTGAAAATTAATAGAAAAAAAATTATCTAATGACAGTTCAGTGCCCAATTCTGTTTCTTAATTAGCTCGGAGCGCTCAGGTTATATTCAGCTCGGAGCGAGCTCTGATCGCTCGGGCCCCGCACTGTTCCCCGCTCGGGGCTAAAAAAGAAAAACGCCTAATATGTACATACTCCGTGTGTTTCTTTATTCATTCGGAATATTGGGAATATTCCGAGTGAGCCATTTATGTTTCTTTATTCAATGGAATATTCCGGATAATCCATTTCGGTGTTTCTGTATTCATTCTGGAATAAATGGAATGTATTCTTTTTATTCCTAGAGAAAGGTGGAATAAAAGGAATAGGTATTCCCTCGTTTGACAGATGCACTTGATAAAAACAAAATAGAAGCAACAGCAAACAATCAAATGGGTGAGCATTTATTGCAAATTTGTTGTCGTTTTTTATATTTTTATGTGTGTTGTTTTAAGTTAGTTATTTGTTTAATTATATATTTTTAATTTCCTTCTAGAATCAAATACATTTTTAAAATGGTCTTCTGTGAACATGAAATGCCACATAGATGTTTGTGACAAGACGATTTCATGAGCGGAGTTGACACTTATACTACATACAAAGGTGCATGTTTTTTTAACTTGTACTAAATCCTTACTCGAAAGGACAACATATTTAATGTTTTACTTTTTTCCTTCCATATTTAACATAATAACAACACGAGAATTTAATGTTATTCATAAAAATAATAACAATATCTTAGTAATAAAAAATATATTATGCTTTTTCTGAGCGAAAATTGTATATTACTGTATTGGGTAATTCGTTAAGAAACGCAGCTGTGGAGACTTAAATAGGGACAAGTCGTTTTCCGCTATGTATTGTTTTGGTTGTCGAAAATATTGATAGCTTTAAAATGTTCAGTCAATCACAAATTCGTCAGTGACAAATAAATTTAGAGAATTCATTCGCTGTTTTTGTTTGTAAAAGAACAATTTTAAAACGAAATGTCGTGAGTAGAATTGCTTTTTGGAAAAATAAAATAATATGTAGGTATCTTATGAAATCTTATGAACAAAAAGTAGTCACAAAATGCATGAGCTCAAACAAAACAACTAACAACAAAATTTCAATTTAATTTTGACTTAAGCAAAACGAACAAACCAGAGATAACAGGTTTGAATAACAGAAACGACAGATGATCCTTTGATTTCACCTAAATATACACTTTATTAACAATCCCAATAATTTTTCATACAATTTCTGCAAATTACTGAAACTGTATGCCTAAATTTTTTCTTGACGTTTAAGAAAGAAATTCGGCAGTTCAGAAAGAGATAGCTTTACGAAGTGCTCTATCGCATTTTACTTGTCAGTGTTCACAATGGATGAATAATTTGTTAATTGACATTCATAGTACCAAAATGTCGATGGATTAATAAATGTTGTCGTTTATCAATAATTAATTTTTGACAACCATAATAAGGTTGCAAGATTTCCACTTAGAAAAACTTTAATGTAATTTGTATTACTAAGATATCGTTATTATTATTGTTTTTGTGAACTGAAATTATACAAGGTGGCGCAAAAGTCATCATCCTATCGGAAGAAGCTATAATTTTTGCAAATGGCGGCAAATGTAAATTCTACTTTGACATTTGTGAAGTTAACTATACAGAAAAAACTTAAGACACCAATTAACATAATCCAAAAGCAGAACCAAAGTTTTTCATTCATAAAAAAAATTACAGCGAAAGAACATCGGGTGACAACTTTTGCGCCACCTGACAATTTTTGCGCCACCTTGTAGTTTCGTAATGTTTCTCATATTTGTATTATTATGTATGTTTTTATTTTAGTGCTTTAGTGGAGTATTACCCAACATGTGAGTTGAGTAATAGAAAAAATATATTAATTGTAAGTACTAAATGTTGTACTTGTTCTTGAACTAAGTGGCAAGGCTGGTCAAGAGGCAAATGGCTGTCATTCTATTCGGTCCATTTTTGTTTCTTTATTCATTCCATTCTGGATATTCCGGATACAAAATTTAAAAATTCTGTCTTTTCTATTCCTTCTCCGGAAAAAATAAAGAAACACACTGACTATGATTTTTGATACCGATTATGAATGAATAGCCCTTTTCTTTGATGAATGCTACGGCCTCCTTGCAAAATTCCATAACCTACCCCAAACTTCTATTAAAAACAACAAATAATTTACCAACGATAACGATTGTTACATATAATGTATTGTAAACTTTCCCCTTAAGGCTAATTCACCACACCCATTCCTTACTTTTCCTTCTACTTAAAAGTTCCTATGACCGGGATTCTATGGTCAACCTTCAAGCGACTCGGTCGAAAAAGTAGTTTCAATAAAGAACAATTTTATAACGTTTTGGAAGTAAATGAGTTTAATTTATCAGGAACAAAATTCAAGTTAAGAATTTTACATGGCGACCGTGACAGGACGTTAGAGTCCCAGTGAATTAAATATAGACACTAAAAAGAATATAGACAATGAAAGTGCTCGGGTTCGCGTTCGGTTAAGAAGCGGCATATTCAGAAGTGGAAATTGCATCAATGGAAGCCTGGACAATTCGACAATTAAATTGGTGAGTCTGTATCGTTTAATTTAGTTTATCAATACAGTATATTCAAAATATATTTGCGCCAATAAGTCGTATGACCCCTATTCGTCATTGCCATTACTCGCCGCTCGACATTAGTTCGCACTTTCACCATTAATTTCCTGATCCTGCAAATTAAGATCGAAACTCATTCGCTTCTCATCCATCCATTATCAATGTTGGAATCATCGAAAGGAGAGATTCATATTTGCATTTATTCATTTAATGCGATTCGCCGCAGATAGGTAAAATCAATCTTGAACTTCGATCAATTAAAAAAAAAAAAAATCTCTCGTGGAGGCGCAATGCTGTAGAACTTTCTTTCTCTTATTTCGCGGAGAAATTCTCAGTGGTTTATCCCTCTAATAAGTAAGCTGCGCTCAGACAGTTGCAAGCAAATTATGCGGAATTGACGTCACACATCGTATAAATTTGTTACCGCAAGCCCTATTGTCTAACGTTTGCTTACGTCACATTGTACAGAAGTACATAAGTTACCAAAGGGATTGCCTCGAAAGCTCTCTTTGTCTTTGGTTCGATCGTCATTTTCGTCGTCGTCGTCGTCGTCGCTGTTGCTGACTTCTTAAGAGAGTTGTCTCGAAAGCTCTCTTTGTCTTTGGTTCGATTATCGTTTCGTCGTCGTCGCTGTTGCTGACTTCTGAAGAGATTTGTCTCAAAAGCTCTACTGGTATTGGGCTCGATCGTCGTGGTCGTGGTCGTCGCTGTTGCTGCTCATTAGGCTTGGGAAATCATCTTCGTCATCGTGCATCTTATTTCAAAGCTCTTCGCATAATCGCCGTGAGAGTCAATCAAATGATTGCTGGTGCATAGACGTAAGAAGGGGAACATAATTGGTGTTCATCGTAGGATCTTATTCCGCCGCAAAGCTTGCACTTGCTGATAGCTAGCTTCCATGTTGCCATAGATTTGAATCTTCGACAATTCATTTTAAACAATCCAAGCTTTCAGAATTTGCTTATCATTGCAAACAATTTATTCATTTAATCGAAAAAACAGTGCACCTTGCAATTTGTGTGTCGCTGGATTTAACCACAATTCCTATCACCATTGCAATAATTATGTGAGTGCAGCATTTCGCAGCAATTAAAAGCTCAACAAATATTACGGATTGTAATAGTGTGAGCCAGCCGCTTGAAACAAAACTTGCATGAGATATTTGATCTCGTTTTGAATTTAAATTTATATAAACGCGTTTAATTAAATTTGAATTATGTCAACATCAGAATCGTCTGAGATTTCAAAGTCAAAAACACTTGAGACATTGAAAATAAATCCTGCGTCAACTAAGGGAAGCATCTCTCGAATCAAAAATATAATTGATACTAAGACTAGTACCCTGGAGCTGACGGAGCTGGAATGCCGTTTAGGGATTTTAGAATCTTACTTTAAACAAGCTGTTAGTTATCAAACACGAATAGAAGAATCAGTTCCTTCTGATAATGGGCGTTGTGAGATTGAGGAATTATATTGTATCACGAAGTCTAGAATTTTGTCGCTGATGGGAAACAATAGGAAAGGCAGTATGACAGGTGCAGACACTTCGTTATGAACTAACTCGTCGTCCTCATCCCGCTTGCCTCTTCAACGTTTGCCAAAATTTTCTGGATGCTATTCAGATTATAAAAACTTTATTGGAGTTTTCAAAACATTAGTTCACAACGACAGTTCATTAGTGCCTATCGAAAAATTTAATCATTTAATTTCCTGCTTGAGTGACAAGGCACTTGGAACAATCAAGGCATTTCAAGTCACTGAGGAAAATTACCCTAAAGCACTCAAGCGGCTTGAGGAGAGATATGACAACAAGTGTTTGATCTTTTTGGAGCATATCTCAACGCTGTTCGATCTACCCAAAATGAAAGGTGTTTCATCATCTCAATTAAGAGACGTAGTCAACGATGTTTCTGCACTTTTGGCCTCTCTCAAATCGCTAGGTAGTTATGAAGAGATTTGCCACGCAATTTTGATACATTTAGTCATGTCCAAGGTAGACACAGAAACGCACAACAAATGGAATGAGTCCCTAGACTATTCGACATTGCCGAATTGGGAAACTTGCTCAGAGTCTCTCAATAAGCGTTGTCAGTTTCTGGAAAGTAAAGAGGCTAAACTTTTTCAAGGAGGACCAGGCAAGACTGAGCACCATTTTAAATCCGGCCAAAAGAGGTCGTCACATATTTCGCTATCTATGACAAAAACAACATGTTACTTTTGCAAAATGTCGAATCATGTCATTGTAGATTGTAACAAATATAAAAACTTGCGTGTTTACGATCGGTAGAAGCAAGCAAAAAGTATGTCGGGAGCAAGCATACAGCAAAAACGTACCGTATGTACTTAATAAAGTATGTATGTATATACGAGTAATTATTAAAAAGCTTACTTAGCTATTTTCTTCAATCTAGTTAGCCAGGCATAATATTTATAAGTCGGCTTCATTGTTATACCATAAGTACAAGAACAAATGTATTGATTTTTTAAGACTCAATAAAAAAAAAAAAAAAAAACAAGCAAAGCGCATGTCACTTTGCATAAATTGCCTCAACAAAGGTCATGGAGTGTCTGCTCGGAGCCGCACCATCAACTTTTACATAGGTTTCCCAACCCCCAAGCTCAAGATGATACTTCATCTCCTTCGGCCCCTCAATCAGCTGCAGGAACTTCGGGAATACCACGAACTTCCTTGTTGAACTCAACTGTAGAGGACACGGAGTCACAAGACATTTTAGCGACAGTTGTGGTTAATGTTAAGAATCGGGCAGGTGAATTCGTGACAGCAAGAGCCCTTCTTGACTCCGGATCTCAATTAAATTTGATGACCTATGCGTTGGCAAATAGTTTGCAACTAAAACCAAGTCGTTGTCAAATAAATGTTAGCGGTGTCAGTACAATAGGTACAACTATCGATTCTCAGACTAATACGTCGCTGCGATCCAGATATAATAACTATGAAAGGAATGTCGAGTTTGGAATTGTGCGATCAATAACTGAGTTCCATCCTCAACAAGAACTGTCAACAGGTGGTTGGAATATTCCAAAGGATTTGAATTTGGCTGATCCATTATTCTTCAAGCCGAATACGATCGATATGCTGTTGGGAGCAGAGCTCTTCTTTGAGCTAATGGGTAACGGAAAAATAAAATTAGGTCCAAATTTGCCAGTGTTGTATAGAACTGTACTCGGATGGATAGTCGCAGGTGCTTGCATTGGAAAAAGAACCAGGAACTGCAATTTAGTGCAAAGGGTTTCGGATTCTTCGTGTTCCAATCTAGAAAAATTGGTGGATAGATTTTGGACTATGGAAGAAATAGTTGGTAAACCGCAGCTGACCCCTGAGCAAGATAGTTGTGAACAGCATTTCTCTTCAAATCTTCAAATTCTATCAAATATTTTCCCTAAAATTACCATTCAAGGATAGCCCAAATCAGTTAGGTTGCTCGTTGGACATAGCCAAGAAAAGATTCTTTGCGTTGGAGCGTAGGTTGGATAGAAATGTATACCTGAAAAAGCAATATTCAGGGTTCATGGAGGAATATCTAAAACTAGGACATATGTCGCTACTTGAGCACATAAATCTAAGTCAACCCCATTATTTCATGCCACATCAGTGCGTTCTCCGTCCTGATAGTTCGACGACGAAACTAAGAGTAGTCTTTGATGCATCGTCCCAGACTACTTCTAAACTTTCTCTCAACAATTTGCTGATGGTAGGAGCGAATGGACAGGAGGAAATGTATTCGATAGTTTTGCGTTTTCGGAGCCATCAATATGTCTTGACTGGAGACATACAAAAAATGTATAGGCAAATTGAAATTGACCCCAATGACCGACGGTTTCAGCTGATACTTTGGAGATTTGACTCGTCAAAGAGGCTTCAGACCTATTGCCTAAACACCGTCACTTACGGAACTGCAGTGGCACCATTTTTAGCTACGCGTAGTCTTAAGGAAATCGGTCTTAGGAGCCAAAGGACACATCCGCTCGGAAGCAATATTATCCTCAGAGATTTTTACGTTGATGATCTGCTTACTGGCGCTGGATCTGTTGAAGAACTGCAGAATATCCAAGCGGAAGTGACTAATCTTCCAGCATCAGCTCATCTGGAGTTGCATAAATGGCATTCCAATACCAATTTAAATTCAGCTATAGAAAATACCAACGTTCAGATGAAGCCGGACGAAACTGAGACTACTAAAACGCTGGGACTTGAATGGAACCCAAAGGAAGATGTATTCAACTTCTTTTATAAGGACGTGTTTTCACCATCTTCTTCCACAAAACGTTCTATTCTTTCCTCTTCTAGTAGGTGCATTAGCATTCCACGATTCATCTACCGACCAAGACTAAGAGGCATTCAAATACATGGATTTTCCGACGCGTCGATCAATGCTTATGGATGCTGTCAGATGCAGTGACGATTCTGGAAATACCACTGTCAGATTGATTACGGCCAAATCAAGAGTCTCCCCGACCAAAACACAATCGCTTAACGAAAAATGTCTGTTGGAGACACGTTAAATCTGAAAATAATCCTGCGGATCTTATATCTCGGGGAAGTCTGGTTACAGAACTTAATTCATCAATCTGGTTCAATGGTCCTGAATTCTTGAAGAATCCGCCTGAGACGTGGCCTGAGTGCCCCAAATTTGATAGAGCCAGCATCGACAGTTCCAGTCTGGAAGCAAAAAAGAGGAAAAATGTCTTCGTGTGTGCTGTGGTCACTGTTGTGCCATGTAGACTAAGAATGTAGACTACACGATTGTCTACGTGTAGACAATTCAACGTAAACCATTCACAATTGCCGACATGTCCATGTAAACAACGTAGACAATGTAGATAATTATTGGAACAAGTTTTTTCTTAATTTTTTTTGTAAAGTTTTTTAATAAATCATTAAAAGAGAAGCAAGTTTTGTATTTAAACTTTTAATTCAATATTTTATGTATTTATTTAAAAACAAAACAAAGTAAGTTTATGATGTTTAACAAAAAAAAATGATCAGCTCAAAACATATTCACATCCATCTATATTATTATTATTTTGACGCATAGTTTGTAACATACCTTAATATTGCCCGTAGACCCCTAAAAGTTACTATATTTATGATCAGCATCGATAGTAATGTCGATCTAATGGGTGGCGAGCCATGTCCGTCCGTCCGTCCGTCCGTCGGCAAAAATTAGGCCTTTAAACTGGGCCTAGAGAGCTGAAATTTTAACCATATACTCTCTAGGGTCCCCAAATAATCAAGTTTACGAATTTTTGAAATCCGCCCACAGACACGCCCACAAACTAAAAAAAAACAAAATTTTGGAAAAAATCGAATTTTGAGCTAGAAAGCTGAAATTTTTTATATATGATCTATGACTCCTAAAACTGCTCGGGATTTTTTTCAAAATCCGCCCACTGACACGCCCACAAATAAATAAAACAATTTTTTTGAAAATCCAAAGTTTGAGCTAGGGAGCTGAAATTTATAATATATACTCTCTATGGGCCCTTTATGCTCATGTGTAAATATTTTCAAAATCCGCCCACTGGCACGCCCACAATTTTTTTTTTTTTTTTTTGAAAATTCAAAGTGAGCTAGGGAGCTGAAATTTATAATTTATACTCTCTAGGGGCCCTTTATGCTCATGTGTTAATTTTTTTTAAATCCGCCTACTGACACGCCCACAATTAAATAAAACAATTTTATTGAAACACCCAAGTTTGAGCTAGGGAGCGTTTTTTTTTTTGATAAAATCCTTTAAATGTTATATAACAAAATATGTAAAGCGTTCTTAACAATTCAACCATACTTAGACTTTTGTCACGCCCACTTATGAGGGATAGGAATAAGAATAGGGTATCCAACAGTTCGCCCAAGCGGACTGTAGCCCGTCCCTATGTTTTTTTATTAAGTTTAATAAATGTCAAACTTCATTATTTTAGAAGAATTACCAATGAGAACTTATTCAAATTCATCTTCATCGGAAAAGTCACATTGACCATCTTCAATGCGAAGTGAATAGTATACATGAAGAAGCTTTTTAGATCTTTCAAATGTTAGACGATTTCTCGGCATAGAATGCACATGCGACCAGCTTGAAAAAACTCTCTCAATTTGAGCCGAAGAAGCAGGAATTTGGAGAGGTTTGTTCGCTAGATTTGCCAGATTTGGGTGTTTAATTGCAGCCACGTTCCAAAAAACTATGGGTTTTTTTTTGCTTTTCGTAAAGAATTTTAAAGAAGTTAATTTTTCTATTAAAACAATCCCAATCTTCAATGCCATCACTGTTGAGATGCTTAAACAAAAACTGGCACACGATTTCATTTTGACTGGTTGTAAGCTTGCTATTATCAAATTGTCGGTGCGAATAATATGCTGAAAGGGCATATTTGTTTAGAGCCATATCCAAACGCGATTTTAATGAAGCTTCATGCCTTGCATTGAATCTATCCGGGAGTTTTAAGTTCAACCGGAGATTAACTGCTTCTCCTGCAGAGCAATCAACCGCTTGACACCTATTTATCAAATTGCAGGCTGGATCAAAAAGCTCAATATAGCTCTTAACATCATCTATGAATTGTTCATCAAAAATCATTGAAGTTACACTCTGTTTAATTTTTTTAACTGTTGATTCCGCTGCGACAATTTTCATGATGTCATAATTTTTGACCAAGCAATTGTAAGAGTCATGGTATGAGCACCATCTTGTTTCACAAGGCAATTTAATCCGTGTGCCACCTCCATCAACTTTAATTTTTTCGAAATCAGCTTGCTTATATTCTTTTAATATCAAAGCAACTTTACCATTTAGATTTTTGTCGATCATATCTTTTGCCAATAAATTCCCAATATGGCTACTGCAAGTGCTGTGCCAAATAAAATGTTCCGAAATTCTTCCCATTTTTTTTCATAGTACTGGCATTATCGGATACAACAGCGTAGACTTGAGTTGAGTAGACTTGTTTCGCAATGTCAACAGATTCTGCAAGGATGTTTGTTAGCTTTTCTGCTGTCTCAGATTCTCCAGTTAGGTCCCAAGCCTGGAGAAACACCTGCTCTCCTTCAGTATTATGAAGCATTGTGACCACCGTCTTGTTGTTGCTTGAAGAATTCTTCCAACCGTCAATCAACAAAACAGATTCCGAGCTAAGGTTGAACACACACCGGATAAGACAAAACTTTTTTTTTTGTTTCGTGAACCAAGGGAACATTGTTTCTTATGAGAGCGCACACACCAAAGAAAACGAAACAAAAAACCGCTTTTTGTTTCGAAGTGTTTCGGTGGTGGTTGTCGAAAATACATGCCATTGTATACGAGCAACACACACCGAATGCAACAAAACTGTTTCGACCCAGCGTCGTTGACGATAATTGCCTACTTTCTTATGGGGCATTACACACCAAATGCAACGAAACATAAAAACAAAAGAAAATCAAGAAAACGTGCTTCGTTGCCGATAGCTGACCTGTTGTTTTCTGCAAAACATTGTGGGGTTTTTCTTACTTTTAGACGCATCGACTTGACCCTCGTTGTGTATAAGTTTTCACTACGTGCAGTGGTACCTGATTTATTATACCCTATTCTAAGGGTATATTAATTTTGACGCATAGTTTGTAACATACCTTAATATTGCCCGTAGACCCCTAAAAGTTACTATATTTATGATCAGCATCGATAGTAATGTCGATCTAGCCATGTCCGTCCGTCCGTCTGTCGGCAAAAATTAGGCCTTTAAACTGGACCTAGAGAGCTGAAATTTTAACCATATACTCTCTAGGTCCCGAAATAATCAAGTTTACGAATTTTTGAAATCCGCCCACAGACACGCCCACAAACTCAAAAAAACAAAATTTTGGAAAAATCGCATTTTGAGCTAGAAAGCTGAAATTTTTTATATATGATCTATGACTCCTAAAACTGCTCGGGATAAAAAAATTTCAAAATCCGCCCACTGACACGCCCACAAATAAATAAAACATTTTTTTTGAAAATCCAAAGTTTGAGCTAGGGAGCTGAAATTTATAATATATACTCTCTATAGGCCCTTTATGCTCATGTGTAAATATTTTCAAAATCCGCCCACTGGCAGAATTATTTTTTTTTTTTTGAAAATCCAAAGTTTGAGCTAGGGAGCTGAAATTTATAATATATAATCTCTAGGGGCCCTTTATGCTCATATGTTTTTTTTTTTTTAAATCCGCCTATTGTCACGCCCACAATTAAATAAAACAATTTTATTGAAACACCCAAGTTTGAGCTAGGGAGCGTTTTTTTTTTTGATGAAATCCTTTAAATGTTATAAACCAAATATGTAGACCGTTCTTAGCAATTCAACCATACTTTGACTTTTGTCACGCCCACTTATGAGGGATAGGAATAAGAATAGGGTATCCAACAGTTCGCCCAAGCGGACTGTAGCCCGTCTCTATGTTTATACCCTATTCTAGGGGTATATTAATTTTGACGCATAGTTTTTAACATACCTTAATATTGCCCGTAGACCCCTAAAAGTTACTATATTTATGATCAGCATCGATAGTAATGTCGATCTAGCCATGTCCGTCCGTCCGTCCGTCCGTTAGTCGGCAAAAATTAGGCCTTTAAACTGGACCTAGAGAGCTGAAATTTTAACCATATACTCTCTAGGGTCCCGAAATAATCAAGTTTAAGAATTTTTGAAATCCGCCCACAGACACGCCCACAAACTCAAAAAAACAAAATTTTGGAAAAAATCGAATTTTGAGCTAGAGAGCTGAAATTTTTTATATATGATCTATGGCCCATAAAACTGATTGGGACATAAAATTTTCAAAATCCGCCCACTGACACGCCCACAATTAAATAAAACAAATTTTGGAAAAAATTGAACTTTGAGCTAGAAAGCTGAAATTTTTTATATATGATCTATGGCCCATAAAACTGCTTGGGACATAAAATTTTCAAAATCCGCCCACTGACACGCCCACAATTAAATAAAACAATTTTATTGAAAAACCAAAATTTGAGGTAGGGAGCTGAAATTTATAATATATACTCTCTAGGGGCTCTTTATGCTCATGTGTAAATATTTTCAAAATCCGCCTACTGACACGCCCACAATTATTTTTATTTTTATTTTTGAAAGTCCAAAGTTTGAGCTAGGGAGCTGAAATTTATAGTATATACTCTCTAGGTGCCCTTTATGCTCATGCTTAATTTTTTTTTAAATTCGCCTACTGACACGCCCACAACTAAATAAAACAATTTTATTGAAAAACCAAAGTTTGAGCTAGGGAGCGTTTTTATTTACAAAAGCTTAGTTTTTTCGATAAAATCCTTTAAATTTTTGTCACGCCCACTTATTAGGGATAGGAATATGAATAGGGTATCCAACAGTTCGCCCAAGCGGACTGTAGCCCGCCCCTATGTTTTTTAAAATGGTTTATGGCTGGTTTTTCTGATTATTTTTGCTAATGATTACACCTAATTATGAACCTCTACAATTTTCGACTTGATCCTCGCTGTGTGTAACTTTTCACTACGTGCACTGTGCAGTGGTACCTGATTTATTTTTCAAATAGTTTATGGCTAGTTTTTCTGATTATTTTTGTTAATGATTACACGAATTTATGAACCTCTACAATAACCATTCAGTCAAAAATATAAGTGTCCCTACTCATTATATGAATATACTCTGGTTTACTCTGTGCGCAAATTTTAACAAATATGGACTTAGATGAAGAAAAGTTATTTTTTTTAATTGAGGCAAGAAGCCCTATCTATAATTATAAAGATAAGGAATATGCTAATAAAGTTACTATTGATAAGCTGTGGATAGATATAGCAACTGAAATGAATTGCCAAGGTAAGTTTCATTGAATTTTAATTTTATTCATGTTTGTTAATGTACATAATATTTATGAATATTTATATACAGTATTACTTTAAATACTTGACACACTGTCTTTAAAAATCAAGTAACCAAAATTAAATGGCATACTTGTATTGCCAAGGAACTGCTCCAGTAGAGGAGTTAAAGTATTGAACATACTGATTGCGTATGTTACGTGCAGCATTTAATGATCTTGCTCTTCCAATATTTTCATCATGTGTTCCTCCTTGAGGTACGTATTCCATAGCTTCACGCTCAACATATATTTCCTGAAGCAAGCCTTCGCGTTCCCTAATCATATTATGCAAGGCGCAGGCGGCTAATGTAATAATTTGCACTTTATTGGGAGGCAGTAATATGACAGTATCAAATATACGAAATTTTTTGGTAATCATACCAAATGCGCATTCAACCACTCTTCGAACTCTGGATAAACGATAATTGTATACTCTTGTTTCGTTTGTCAAATTTTTTCGTGTGAAAGGTTTCATTACTCTCGTAAGAAGTGGATAGCCTTCATCTGCCACAAAAACAAAATTGAAATATTCATCGCTTCCCGGGCATATTTTCTGCTTATGAGGCAAGATCAATTTGTTGCTCACAAGTTGTTTTCCGAAATTTGAATACTTGAAAACACCACTATCGCAATTTCTTCCAAAGTCGCCAACATCAACACAAATAAACTGGCCGTGTGCATCAACTACAGCTTGTAGGTGTATAGAATGGAACTTCTTATAGTTGTAATAATTCAATTTTGTTTTATTTCAACACACACCAAATGAAGCAAGAAAACAAAACGTTTTGTTTTGTTACATTCTGTTTCGCTTGGTGTGTGTTGAAATAAAAAATGTTTTCTTGACTATCGAATCAAAAACGTTTTGCTTTATCCGGTGTGTTTTCAGCCTAAGAGATGTCTTAACTGAAGAAATACAATTGTTATAGGCTTTATCCAAAAGCGTTGTAGAAAGTTTCTTAGGACCGGGAAGTTTATCTGCATATGCAGGTCGAATTTTGTTCATAAAATTCTTAAAATGAAGTGATTCAACAACTCGAACGGGGATATTGCACCCAAAAACCAGTTTACCCAAGGCTTCATTTAACTCGTCTTCCTATTTTTCCGATACCTTGTCCATGAATCTTGCAACAGTGCTCGATGGGGCAGAAAACCGTTTTGAACGTTGTACGTTTGCTTTAAACGTTGTTGTAGGTAAAGGCAATAACGGCAAGGATGAGGAACTGCAACTTTTGGAGTTTAACGAAATTGATGAACTTGATGTTGAAGCGACTTGGGACTGGGTTTCGCTTGAAAACTCCCCAACCGAAAGCGTTCTTGGAGCTGTTGATAATGCTTGAATTGAATTAATTCTCAATGGGTCTTCTTCCTTTAGGTACAAATTTAGAATTAATTCAAACTAAAATGTATTATACCAGAAAATACTCACAAGAGTATTGATAGCCATTGCGTTCTGATTGTCACCTTCATCAATATTTGTAACAGAAACAGACATCTAAAAGAATAGTTTGTGTTGGTCATTAATTTTATATTTAAAAAAAAAAACATTAGCTTTTTACCGTGTTTTCAGAGTTATATTGGTCGGAGCTCTGGTCGTTGTCACCATCTATCAAAATAATCATTGAGACATCTTCCGATTCAGATGTCGCAGTTGATACTTTACAATTACAACCATTCCTATTGCAAAATACAGAAATTTAAAACATTATATTTTGGTAAATCAATGGAAATTAAAATACACTATTTTTTACCTGTGTCTGTGAAGACGGGTTTCAGCAGTATTTTGAAGATTTTTCCTGCAAACTGTGCAATGTGCTGAGTATTTGTTGTTTGTTTTCACCAAAACAAAACCTAGCTCCTCAAAGGCATTGTTTTTTGGTCGACCAGACATATTTAAAGTTTTATATTTCTGATACACAGGGTTTTAATTTTTAAGAGAAGAAATTCTTTATTAATTCTTAAAAGTGTACTTTCTCGAATGAAGTGTACAGATGAATGAAAGATTTGAAAGGTATTGATGACATTGTCGACATATTGTTGACATTTTCGACATTGTTGACGCAATTGTCTACGTTGAAAAGTAGACATGCAGAGAAACAACACTGGCTGTGGTAGACGTCACATTTATGGAAACCCTAAATAAACACAGCCGCTTTGCAAAGGTTATTCGAGTTGTGGGATATATTCTTCGTTTTTGCAAATTAGCAAGAGGAAAAGGGGAGGTTCACGGACTACCATTATCTGCAGAGGAGCTGGACGAAGCAATGATGACAGTCGTATGGTGCATCCAACAGGAAAGTTTTTCAACAGAAATCGCAGAAATAAGTGCTGGGAAAGAAAATTTCTCCTCAAAAGCCATAGCGAAATTATCTCCGTTTTTAGACGTCGTTGCTAATAAACCCTTGCTTAGTGTAGGTGGACGTATCAGAAACTCAGACCTAGCGTTTAGCACAAAATTTCCAATTCTCTTGCCAGCGCAAAGTTCTTTGGTGTTGAAGTACGTTCGACATCTGCACATTAAAAACTATCACGCAGGTCCCCAAGCACTTTTGAACTTCGTCCGTGATAGGTTTTGGATAATTAACGCAAGGAAATTAGTTAGACACGTTGTAAAGAAGTGCATCCTTTGTATGAGGTACAAACCTGTGATGCTTGATAAAGTCATGGGAAATCTACCCAAGGATCGTCTGATTCCAGGAAGGCCCTTCTCTATTTGTGGTGTGGATTTTTGCGGTCCGATACTAACTTCTTGGAAGATTAGAGGAAAACAACCATACAAATCTTATATATCCGTATTCGTTTGTTTTACCACAAAGGCAGTTCATCTAGAACTTGTATCTGACCTTAGTTCTGAAGCCTTTATAGCCGCACTTAAGAGACTTATCGGACGTAGGGGTGTCCATCAAAAATTTATTGCGACAATGCAACCAATTTTGTTGGCGCAAAAACTAAATTAGTTGAATTTAGAGATTGTTTTTATAAAGAACTTACTAAAAATACCATTCTTGAATTTGTTGCAGATAAAGGTATCGATTTCAAGTTTATACCGCCCCGTGCGCCTCATTTCGGAGGCATCTGGGAGGCAGCAGTTAAATCGGCAAAGACGTTGCTGACGAAGACCTTCGGAGGAGACTTTCGACGTTTGAAGAGCTCAGCACTGCACTTGCTGAAATAGAAGGAATTTTAAATTCAAGGCCAATAACCGCAATTTCATCGGATCCTGATGATGTCAGCGCTCTTACCCCAGGACATTTTTTAATTGGGGCGCCTATAAATTTGTTTCCGGAGCCGGAAAAATATTACTAATAAAATTTCGTATCTTAACAGGTGGCAAAGAATCAGAGCTCTGAAGCAGCAGTTCTGGAATAGATGGTAAACTGACTACATTCGAAGTCTTCAACAAAGGTCCAAATGGTTCACTAACAGTTAAAATATTAAGGAAGGTGCTGTAGTTATTCTGAAGGACGAAAACCTACCTCCCTACAAATGGGGTCTCGCGAGGGTGGAAGGAGTGGTGAAAGGAGATGACAACAATGTTAGAGTGGTCGATTTGAAGACTGGCACTGGAAGATTCCGACGTCCTATAACTAAGATAGCACCGCTTGACTTGGATTAATGGCAGAGCACATCAATAAGGCCACAATGTTTCCGCCAATGCCATCATAAAGATTCACCAATGTAACATCAAATTTTTAAATTGTCCGCCTATCTTAATTATAACGATTGTTACATATAATGTATTGTAAACTTTCCCCTTAAGGCTAATTCACCACACCCATTCCTTACTTTTCCTTCTACTTAAAAGTTCCTATGACCGGGATTCTATGGTCAACCTTCAAGCGACTCGGTCGAAAAAGTAGTTTCAATAAAGAACAATTTTATAACGTTTTGGAAGTAAATGAGTTTAATTTATCAGGAACAAAATTCAAGTTAAGAATTTTACAAACGCATTTAACTAAATAGTTTACACACAAATTGCACGGCGCGTTTTCACATCGGTCCAGATACATTCGTTAATTTTAAGTGCTGATTTTTTTTCATAGTTAATTTATAAATTAAATACTTTTTCATATCTGGTGTGCCAATCCCATTATACATATTTTCATATACAATTGCATTGGTATCTTCTTACCTACATAAACCAAAGTCATCACGGCACTCTTAAAATACCGCTTCGATCACTACTACATGTCCAATCCGCCGAAACGAACCTCTTCACGCTCGAAGACAAGCAGCACGGCAAATTCGCCGCAAATCAGCCTGTTTTCCCCCATCCCCACTCCGCAAAGCCGCCGCACGGAACGTCATGGAGGACAAAAACAATATGTGGGATTTGATGGACGAACGACTTGCAAAACAAAGTGAGTTTATCATTTCTCTGTTGTCAAAAAAAAATGTCCGAGTCCGAAACGACAATTACTTTAAAAATCGATCGTGAAATAAAAGACATTAAATCAAGCATTCTTGACATAAATAAACGAGTCGTTCACTTAGAATTAAGTCAGCAAACCGCAAATACCGAAATTAAACAAATGCACGATGACATAACCACTTTCAAAGCATCAATATCAAAGGCCACAACCGTGTGCTTAGATGCCAAAACTAAGCTAAAGGATACAACAACAGAACTCGCAGATCTTCAAGATAAATTCAATAAAACTGTGGCTGAACTAACAAATATTAAGAGCACAATGAATCTGTACGATAACCGAATGGTTGCATGCGATGCTTTTTTGTTTGGCATCCCGAACTTGCCCGAAGAAAACCTTAAAACTACATTCAACCACTTAGAACACTGTTGGTATTCAACCTCCCGTCTTACGCAATATTTACCGAACTCGTACTAAACCTAATTCGCACAACACCGCAAAATTAAATTTAACTCCGCGTACGACAAAAATTTCGTTTTAAGTTCTATTGCAGAATTTCGGAAATCGAGCAATCAACAACTCTGCTTGCATCACATTGATTTGTGCGTAAACTCTCCACCGAAACCAATTTACCTGCGTGAAAGCTTATCACAACACAACAGATGTTTATTTCAACGTGCTATGATAATGAAAAAAAAAACATAGGGACGTGCTACTGTCCGCTTGGGCGAACTGTTGGATACCCTATTCTTATTCCTATCCCTCATAAGTGGGCGTGACAAAAGTCTAAGTATGGTTAAATTGTTAAGAACGCTCTACATATTTTGTTATATAACATTTAAAGGATTTTATCAAAAAAAACGCTCCCTAGCTCAAACTTGGGTGTTTCAATAAAATTGTTTTATTTAATTGTGGGCGTGTCAGTAGGCGGATTTAAAAAAAAATTAACACATGAGCATAAAGGGCCCCTAGAGAGTATATATATAAATTTCAGCTCCCTAGCTCAAACTTTGGATTTTCAAAAAAATTGTTTTATTTATTTGTGGGCGTGACAGTGGGCGGATTTTGAAAATATTTATACATGAGCTTAAAGGGCCCCTAGAGAGTATATATTATAAATTTCAGCTCCCTAGCTCAAACTTTGGATTTTCAAAAAAATTGTTTTATTTATTTGTGGGCGTGTCAGTGGGCGGATTTTGAAAATATTTATACATGAGCTTAAAGGGCCCCTAGAGAGTATATATTAAAAATTTCAGCTCCCTAGCTCAAATTTTGGTTTTTCAATAAAATTGTTTTATTTTTTTGTGGGCGTGGCAGTGGGCGGATTTTGAAAATTTTATATCCCGAGCAGTTTTGGGAGTCATAGATCATATATAAAAAATTTCAGTTTCCTAGCTCAAAATTCGATTTTTTCCAAAATTTTGTTTTTTTGAGTTTGTGGGCGTGTCTGTGGGCGGATTTCAAAAATTCGTAAACTTGATTATTTCGGGACCCTAGAGAGTATATGGTTAAAATTTCAGCTCTCTAGGTCCAGTTTAAAGGCCTAATTTTTGCCGACGGACGGACGGACGGACGGACGGACATGGCTAGATCGACATTACTATCGATGCTGATCATAAATATAGTAACTTTTAGGGGTCTACGGGCAATATTAAGGTATGTTACAAACTATGCGTCAAAATTAATATACCCCTAGAATAGGGTATAAACAAATAACTCTCGATCGTATATATTGCACGAGGTGCCGTGAAACGCCATGTAAATACTGCAGAGGTGTTAGTTAACTGCATTGGAGACCTCGAAGGAATTGTCAGCTCATCAAATGAAAAAGACAACCAGTACACCAGTGTTTCATAAACTTTATTTTATTTTATTTTCTTTTTATTCTTCATTTTTTTTTTTTTTTTTAATTTTTTTTCAAAATATTTTCTTTATTTAATTCTAATCTGGATTACGATTTTTATTGCCTGCAGTGGAGAACATATTTAATAATATAATTGTAGTTGAATAGTTTCTGTTCTCTTAATCTTTAATATCTCTCTTGAATTGATAAGCATTTTCAATTATTTCATTTAAGCTTTTAATTTCAATAATACAATTAGAAAATTTAATTTTTGCTGTTCGCTTCTTCCGTGTGTTTCTTTACTCATTCCGAATATTCGGAATATTCCGAGTGAGCCATTTACGTTTCTTTATTCAATGGAATATTCCGGATAATACATTATGGTGTTTCTTTATTCATTCTGGAATAAACGGAATGCATTCTTTTTATTCCTAGAGAAAGGTGGAATAAAAGGAATATTCTCTCATTTGACAGCTACACTTGACAAAAAAAAAATGGAAGCAACAGGAAGCAGTCAAATGGGTGAATATATTTATTTCAAATTTATTGTCTTTTTTATATTTTAATGTGTTTTATTTCAAGTTTATTTTATTTTTTATTCTAATTTTCGATTTCCTTTTACAATTTCAGGATCAAACACATTTTTGAAATAGTCTCCTGGGGACATAAAATTATACGAGAGATATCAATTTAATTTTGATACGCAGATGAAATCAAAAGTGTGGGAAGATATATCGGTGGAGATCTCCCAAATATGATCTCCTAAATAAGATCAAAACGGATCAAAACACCTATCTGTGGACAAATGTATAGGCAAGTGGAAAGGTTTGAAAGCCCAATATAAAAAAATAAAAGATCACAATAATACTAGCGGTAATAATCATAAGTATTGGGAGCATTTTGAAGATCTGGATAGGGTCCTCTATAAGATACCCGAAGTGAATCCGCCGGCTGTGTGTTCCAGCGACGACTCGGCAGTCGTCGTGAATGACGACACAAGCCCTCAGACTTATGATTTTACGGATGTCATGATTGATGAGACCGTCCACAATGCGTCAAGAGTTGTGGGCAAAAGAAAAGCGCCGGCTGAAGAAGCAAAGGCGAAAAGACACAGGGAAAAGATGCAGAGAACAGATAGGTTCCTAGACCTAATGACAAGTTTGGTGGATCATATAACTGCAATTCCACCACCATAAACGAGTAAGTATATTTTGTTTTATTTTATTCGATAGTTTGTTTAATTTTTGTTGTTTTTAAGGTCGTCATGGACTATGGTTATGTTCTCTGCATATGTATATTTGTATTTTATTTGCTTTGATTGAATTTGTTCATGCGTCTCTGCGAGATCGCATGTGTATATATGTATATACGAGGGCGGGTCAATAAGTCCGTGACTTTTTGAATTTCTGACCTCTTTACTGAAACGGCAACACTGCTCCTGTCAACAGGCATCTCTTAGTTGACTCCTGTCAAAATTTAAACTTGCTGTGTCATTTAGTTTATGTTTGACAGTTATTTTTATCAGACTACTCACTAATTTGAGGAGAAAATGGAAAAATGTGAATTTCGTGTGCTTATTAAGCATTATTTCTTGCGAAAAAAAACCATTACCGAGACCAAGGCTAAGCTTGAAAAATACTATGGGGACTCTGCACCATCGATTTCAATGGTAAAAAAGTGGTTTACTGAATTTCGTTGTGGCCGTACAAGCACTGAAGATGCCGAACGTCCTGGACGCCCAGTTGAGGTCTCTACACCCGAAACAATCGAAAAAATTCACGATATGGTGTTGGCCGACCGAAGATTGAAAGTGCGAGAGATTGTGGAAGCCGTAGGGATCTCGCATGGCTCAGTGGTTTCAATTTTGAATGATCACTTGGGCATGAGAAAGCTTTCCGCAAGATGGGTGCCGCGTTTGCTCACAGTCGACCACAAACGCAATCGTGTAACAACTTCACTGGAAGGTTTGGCGTTGTTTAATCGCAATATGAAGGAGTTTTTGCGCCGTTTTGTAACCGTGGACGAAACATGGATCCATCACAACACACCAGAGACCAAACAACAGTCAAAACAGTGGGTTTCTAAGGGTGAATCGGGGCCAAAGAAGGCCAAGGTGGGTTTGTCAGCCAATAAAGTTATGGCGACTGTTTTTTGGGATGCACGCGGGATAATCCACATTGACTACCTTCAAAAGGGAAGAACAATCAATGGAAAATATTATGCCAACTTATTGGACCGATTCAATGACGATTTGAAAAAAAACCGACCTCATTTGGCCAAGAAAAAAGTTCTTTTCCACCAAGACAATGCAAGGGTGCACACATGTGCAGTTGCCATGGCAAAAAAACATGAATTGGGCTATGAATTGCTCCCTCATCCACCCTATTCTCCAGATTTGGCTCCAAGCGACTACTTCTTGTTCCCAAACCTGAAGAAATGGCTTGGTGGAAAAAGATTTGACTCCAATGATGAAGTCATCTCGCAAATAAAGGCCTATTTTGAGGACCTCGACAAATCATTTTTTTTGGAAGGGATAAAAAAATTGGAGAAGCGTTGGACAAAGTTTATAGAGCTCAAGGGAGACTACGTTGAAAAATAAAAAAAAAATTTATCAAAAAATCTGTGTTTTATTCCAAAAGTCACGGACTTATTGACCCGCCCTCGTATATTTAGGTATTGAATTAAATAATCCTTTTTTATGAATTAGTTTTTGCGTCTCTGCGAGATCGCATGTGTATAATGTATATATATTTATGTAATGAATTAAATACCCTTTTTCCTTTTTTTTAAATGAATTAGTTTATGCGTCTCTGTGATATCGCATATGTATATATTTATTAAATGAATTAAATACTTCTTTTTTTATATGAATTTATTTATCTATTTTTGGTTTTTTTTCAAGAATTTTTTTTTTTTTGCTTATAAATTACAGTTTTTATTATTTTTTTAAAGATTTATGAAATGTTTGTTACTTTTTATTATTTCATTATTATTAGTGATGATATGATAATACATTAATAAAAGAACTGAATTTAAATAGCTTCTGAAAAGCAACTTCTTCTTTTTCTTTCTTTACTGCGATTAGCATTAAAGGGATCATAACTATTCCACTTTACTGCATCAATAGTGGTCCGCTTGTGGGTAGATCGCTAGTTCGACAATAACTTATATTGGCAGGACTCTCGATTTCGAATCACTTCATCACTGTGGCCAATGTAATGCTAGTGATGTTGCAACCTGGATTAGCCTAGACCTGTTAACCTGAATGTTCCAATTGTCTAGTTTTTCTTCCTGTTTCCACCAACGCCATCATAAATTTTCACCAATCTCCCGCCTATCTTTACTATAACGATTGTTACTTAATGTATTGCAAACTTTCCCCTTAAGGCTAATTCACAACACCCATTCCTTACTTTTCCTTCCACTTAAAAGTTCCTATGACCGGCATTCTATAGTCAACCTTCAAACGAAAAAGTAGTCTAAATAAAGAAAGATTTTAAAACGTTTTGGAAGTAAATGAATTTAATTTATTAGAAACAAAATTCAAGTTAAGAATTTTACACTTCTCTTAGTCGCCTTTTACGACAAGCACTGTTTTTTTTGGGGGCAGCTGCAGTAATATTCTAGCCCATCCTTGCACGGGTAAGCTACTAAATTACAATTGTTGAGAAATATTATTTCGTTTAGCTACTGCAATACGCTCGGCATTTGCATTGAAATTTACAGATTCTGTGTTGTCAAAATCACCAACAGAATCTATGTCCTCGACTACAAAATCTTTGTTAGCCAGACAAAAATTATGTAGGATACAGCACGACATTGCTCTTTCAACTGTTACTCGAATCTTGGAGTGTACATTGTTGTACTTTCGCTGCGCTTCATTAAGGGCTCCAATATTCTCAAAAGGAGTTAAGATGTATGTCCGTAAGCCATAAGCTTGGTCGCCCAGTAAATGTTGATCAGCACGAAAAGAAACTCCACCTTAACAAAATATACGCATATCAGTTATTATAATTATAGCGGTCGAATTGAAATCCTTACCATTATTAATCTTTCTAAATAAATTCGATCTTCGGAATAGGCATGCATCATGTATTGAACCAGTGCCCATGTTCTGTAACTCATGCGATAACTCTTCGCATCGAAAACTTTGGAACACAAAATTCCACCGTTTATCGCATGTGGAAAGAAGTTGTGTTCTGTAACTCTATGCGATAAAATATACCTTCGTAACTTTTAATATCATGGGAAATTGGAAGGATTGTCAAAATACTGGAAAGCGGTGTAGCGCGACTTTTTAGCGGATTATCGGAAAATTACGTGTTTCTGTTAAATTTTCAAAAATATGATGATCGCTTATTCTGCTAGACTCAAACAAATTTTTTGGAAATTAATCTGATCCTAACGCTGATTTAAGACAACATTATGTTCTATGTTGATGAATTTAATGAAGTTAAAATTTTGCATTTATTTTGTCTGTCTAAGCCAATTGAAATGTGATAAATTTTGACAGTTGAAGTGAATAATATATCGCATTCGAAAGTTACAGAACAACGATTTATCACATATTTCCAGGAGTTTCATTTCACAATGTTCCATGTGGTATAGTTTTCGCATCGCATAGTTACAGAACACGGAAATGTGATATAATGAAATTTTGTTTCGATTCACATCGTTCATGTGATAAATATAACGATGCGATAGTTACAGAACACGGGCACAGCTTCACCCGCGTAGCAATCTATAAAGATCAACTTATCATCACAAACAACTTGAAGTAATATAGAATGGAATTTGTTCCTGTTGATGTAGGAATTCGGGAATAACTTCGATTTTGCTATTGGAATATGTGTACCATCAATACAACCAATAACTCCTAGAAATACAAATGTTTATGAGTGTCCTAGATCATATTTTAGTTTGTGATATATACCTGTAAATCGGGTTGTTTGCTCTATACCGAAAGCATCGGTGTTAGCCAGAAACCACAAAGTTATTAATATTTGTTTGTCCAACTCAATCTGTGGCCGACCACTGTGAACATTACTGAAGATTCTATGCTCTTCATGAATTAAGCAAAACAAACTTTCGGTGCTTTGTCTTTTTAATCGAAAATGGGTTTTGAAAGTTTGATCATCAAACAATGGTATGATTTGTTCATAATAAAGTCTATTTTTTTTAACAATTTCACGATCGGATTCATTTGCACTAGCTTCATCACTATCACTATCACAGTTGCCATGCCACAATTCCCATATTGTTTATATAATTATTTAATTCTTCCATTTTGCCCTTAGGAATCTAAAATTCTAAATAATCAAGAGAAAAAAATAACTATTTGGATTGACTTGACACAAACAGATGGCTGTCATTCTTTTTGTTCCACTTCTGTTTCTTTATTCATTCTATTCTGGATATTCCGGATAAAAAAAATCGAATATTCTGTCTTTTCTATTCCTTATCCGGAAAAAATAAAGAAACACACGGAATGTGTTACCATCCAATATTTGTTTTGTTTTTCTACTTCTGGTCTGCGTTTTTTTCGTTTTTTCGTTCTTTGCTACCATTGTTGCATTTGCAGTGTTTTGGCTATGCATAGTTATGGATTAAATACAATGGTAAGAGTTCTGAGTAAACAAAGAAATGGTTTAAGAGTCTGTCACCTAAACGCGCAAAGTTTATTTCCCAAGATTGATGAGTTTCGGGATATTTTTGTCGACTCAGGTATCGAGGTTGTTTGTGTCTCCGAAACATGGCTGTCTGAAACCGTCAATGATACAATGTGTTCTTTAAGAGGATATCATAAACCATTTTGATATGATAGTGTTAGTCCTGGTGGAGGTGTGGCTATTTTCGTCCGAGAAGACTTAAAATGTAAACTACTTTGTAGTTCTGAGGTGAATGAAATTGAATATGTGTTTGTTGACATAGTAGGTCCGCTGAGTAAACTTCTCGTTGGCACCGTTTACAGACCAAAAAGGCTACGCTCCGAAGAGCGATTTGTGAAAATCGAAGCTGCGTACTGCGAGGCCATAGGGGAGCTCAATAACTTTATCGACGAGTTCTCTGCTACTGCTAACACATCGAAGGCAGATTCTTCCCGGCGCTCCAATTCTGGCCACGGTTACTCAGCAAAGTCAATTTCCACTTATTCCGTTGCGCACATTCGATGGATCTTTTCAGGTTAACGTTTAAAGATATGTTTACCAGCAGTGTCATCGATGACAATTCACTTTCGGATGTGCAACGTCTGCATTTCTTAAAGAGCAGTCTGGTAGGTAATGCGGTCGAGGTCTTAGACAACATGCCAACCAGCGAGTCGAACTTTCAAATTGCCTGGGAATTGGTGCAGAAGCGCAACGATAATAAGCGTAGGCTTCTCAAAACATACTTGCGCAATATGTTCGAGCTCCCAGTCATGAGCATTGAATCATCGACGTTACTACGAAATATTTTGGATGCAACGACAGGGGCCATTTGTGCGCTCAAGCATTTGGGGCGTCCAATTTTCTTTTGGGATGACTGGCTGGTTTTTCTTGGTGACAGAAAAAATCGATCCTGTTACTGTCAAAGAATGGGAGACATCGCTTGAATCTCCTAATCATATTCCAGCGTTCGCGGAGTTAACCAAATTTCTGGAGAATCGGCTACAAGGCCTCGAGGCGGTTGCTACGCCTGCAATCCAAAATCAGAAGGAATCAACTCCAAGGGCGTCGAGTTCAAACCCCGTTCACAGTCATCACACGAACGTCGGTCACTGTCCATGCTGCTCAGGAAAGCACATTCTGATGTTCTGCCAGGAATTTCGGAAAAGGTCACCATCTGAGAAGCTAAAATTTGTCAACAAGGCTAAACTCTCCAAAAATTGTATGAAAGCTGATCATGGCTCCATGCAGTGCATGTCAACGTATTCTTATCAAACATGTCGACAAAAGCATCACACAATGCTCCATGATAGCTTTCCGGCACATTCCAGCGACGTAAACGCTCATCAGACTCGTACAGAAAATCTCGAGTTCGAAGACGACAACAATGCCACTCCGGTACGATTGCCATCTGTGTTGCTGGCAACTGCTCAGATTGGAGTATGGTCAACTACAGGGCACTGTCTCCAACTTCGAGCTCTTCTGGACAGTGGCTCGCAAGCATCATTTATCAGTGAGTTCGCCGAGCAGCAGCTACACCTTCGTAGAACTCGACTGTTCCTGTCACTGGCGTTGGCGGATCGCCAGTTGGTAAGTCAACAGGTCTAGTGAAAATCGTTGTGAGCTCTCTACGAGAACCGGATTTTACAATCAACTGTTCAGCGCTTATTTTACCACGATTGGGGCATCTTATGCCTGGGGCATGCGTTGATTCACAGCCATTCAATGAATTTTCGATTCTTGAGCTAGCTGACCCGAAATTCAACGAGCCTGGGAATATCGATGTAATTCTGGGAGCTGATGTGTATGGCTCTTTACTTCGTGGCGAGATTAGGCGAACAAACATCAATGCTCCTGTAGCACAAAACACTCATCTTGGATAGGTCATTTTCGGGCGCTCGCCCTCATCAACCACTCCGCAGTTGGACACAAGCTGTTTTACAACTTTATTAACCGATCTAGGTGAGTTGTTGCAGAATCTGTAAAGATTCAATGACCATGAAGACGTGAGTTCTACCACCGTGATGACGCAAGACAAGCTGTTTAATGCAATTAATTAATTACAATTAATTTTCAATTCAATTCAACTCATTTCATTTAAATCAATCATTGTGAATTAAGCACACTAAAGATAACTTGACATTTGTTTATGTACTACATTTTTTGATTTAACCTTGATAGACCCGACAGAGGTCGTTCCTTTTTTCTTGTATAATGGAAATATAAGGAAGTTGAGTTTGATTTTACACCGGTTTATTTAAAAGTATTTCTTTGAGAAAAAAAGGCAAAGAACCAGCTATTCAACACATTTGGTCCTTCGATTCGTAAAAAAGCAGACACTCAAATTAATATTAATTTAAATTTCAAATCCAATTAAATAATTGAAGTAATAAATTGTGCTGTGCAAACGAAATTCCCGAGACGTGTGAGTTACCT
Source organism: Portevinia maculata (assembly GCA_949715645.1). NCBI lineage: Eukaryota > Metazoa > Arthropoda > Insecta > Diptera > Syrphidae > Portevinia > Portevinia maculata. Next base: position 39,626,290 of record OX454528.1, read on the forward strand.
CGACCCATCCAACACCAGTTCATTGAAGGCACCAAGTAAGTCCTCAATTCTTTAAAGTATTTTTTTGCTCTTTTTATACCCTATTCTAGGGGTATATTAATTTTGACGCATAGTTTGTAACATACCTTAATATTGTAGACCCCTAAAAGTTACTATATTTATGATCAGCATCGATAGTAATGTCGATCTAGCCATGTCCGTCCGTCCGTCCGTCCGTCCGTCGGCAAAAATTAGGCCTTTAAACTGGACATAGAGAGCTGAAATTTTAACCATATACTCTCTAGGGTCCCGAAATAATCAAGTTTAAGAATTTTTGAAATCCGCCCACAGACACGCCCACAAACTCAAAAAAACAAAATTTTTGAAAAAATCGAATTTTGAGCTAGAGAGCTGAAATTTTTTTATATATGATCTATGGCCCATAAAACTGATTGGCACATAAAATTTTCAAAATCCGCCCACTGACACGCCCACAATTAAATAAAACAAATTTTGGGAAAAATTGAATTTTGAGCTAGAAAGCTGAAATTTTTTATATATGATCTTTGGCCCATAAAACTGCTTGGGACATAAAATTTTCAAAATCCGCCCACTGACACGCCCACAATTAAATAAAATATTTTTTTTGAAAAACCAAAATTTGAGCTAGGGAGCTGAAATTTTTAATATATACTCTCTAGGGGCCCTTTATGCTCATGTGTAAATATTTTCAAAATCCGCCTACTGACACGCCCACAATTATTTTTTTTTTATTTTTGAAAGTCCAAAGTTTGAGCTAGGGAGCTGAAATTTATAGTATATACTCTCTAGGTGCCCTTTATGCTCATACTTAATTTTTTTTTAAATCCGCCTACTGACACGCCCACAATTAAATAAAACAATTTTATTGAAAAACCAAAGTTTGAGCCAGGGATCGTTTTTATTTACAAAAGCTTAGTTTTTTAATTAACTTTAACTTTCTTCAGCTTCCTCCAATTAAACCTCCAACTTTCTCTGGGGCATACGCAACATGGCGTTCTTATCACGACGTTTTCGTTTCCCTTATCCACAGTAATTCCGCGTAAAATTAAAAGCAAGTTTAACCGGGGATGCTGAACGTCTTTTGCAACACTTAGACCTCAGTGCAGGGAGTTATGAAAAGGCATGGGAGTTATTAACGGAAAGGTACGACCATAAAAGAGTTTTAGTAAATGCTCACCTTAAAACGCTCTTTGGTCAAGCTGCTCAAAGTAAGGAGTCAGCTGAAGGGATTAAAGCTCTATTAGACATCACCGTTGAGGTCGTTCATGCCCTGGAAAACTTGGGATTACCCGTGGGACACTGGGACACGTTATTAATTTATATTCTTTTTCAAAAATTACCCGGTAACACACAACAATTATGGGAAGAAAAGCTTGGAAGTGATAAGGAACTCCCGACTTTTTCTGATTTTACTGGATTTCTAATATCACGTTTTAGGGCTTTAGAAGCCATTGTGCAGCAAGGTAGTACAACTTCACAGAACAAAGCAGCGATAAAGCCACACAGTACCGCCAAAACTTTTCACTCTAAATCGTAGCCAAACCCTAAATATAATACGAAACAATACCAATGTCAAATTTGCAAACAAGGACAGCACTCTTTAATGAAATGTTTTAAGTTTCTGAGCATGGATTCTGCTCAAAAACATGAAACTGTACGTCAAGTTCGGGTATGTGAGAATTGTCTTGCCTACAGCCACACAACACGCGATTGTTTGAGTAGCCGGAGTTGTTACTTTTGCAATTAAAGACACCACTCACTCCTACACACTAACCCACATAATCAAAACTCAACTTCCAATTCAAACTCTTCGACAACACATTCTCAGCAACACATTGCCCAGCCACGGAATGAGCAGGGACCCGTGAACCCAAACGCACCTGTTTTTCATCCAGTGGGTAATGACACCCCGAGTGGCAGCACTCGACACAATTTTCATACGTCACAGATCCATGACACCCACATTCTGTTAGCCACGGCAATCGTTAGGGTTAAATCTAGAGACGGGGATTTACGGATCTACGGGCTCTAACTGACCCAGGCTCAGATGCAACCTTTATTTCTGAATCTGCAGCCAGGCTGTTAAATCTTACCAGACACCCTACGGTGGTAAAGGTATCAGGGTTAGGGAAAGTCAGCAATGGCATCAGTCAAAACTACGTTGACATAATGTTCAAGTCAAAACATTCGACGTTTGAGGGCGCAACCAAAGCGTTCGTTTTTAAGTCATTGACTGGCCTTCTTCCGTTACACAAAATGGTACCCAACACTTGGGAACACCTAACTAATGTACAGTTAGCAGATCCAAATTTCTATGTTCCTGCTCCGATCGATATACTTTTTGGATTGTCTTGGGAAAAGTTCCTGAGGCAAGTCCAAGGCGTCTTCAAAGCTTTTTCCAACACGTCGACCTCGACACACAAATGCGCAGATTCTGGGAAATTGAGGAAACTCCTTACGTTATTCAACCGTCAGAAGAAGATGTCGCCTGTGAGAAATACTTTGCTGAGACAACAAAACGTCTGCCAGATGGACGGTATGAAGTCGGTCTGACGTTCAAAGGAGGACTTTATAAACTGGGACCCAGCAAAGAGAATGCAGTAAGGCGTTTTCATCTCTGAAACGACGACTTGAGAAGGAATCGAAGCTGAAGGTGGATTATAGCCAATGTATCATGGAGTACCTTAGCTTACAACACATGGAGGAAGTAGATCTACACAACGACCCTGTCTTAAAATCACCCTTTAACTTTTTTCTTCCCCATCATGCTGTGTTCAAAGAAGCTAGCTCCACCACCGAGTTGAGAGTTGTCTTTGATGCAGCCGCAAAAAACTGCCGATGGCACTTCTCTGAACCAACACTTGATGGTTGGTCCCAAATTGCAAAAAAATATAATTGACATAATATTGAAGTGGCGAAAACATCAATTTACGCTAACGGCTGATATAGAAAAGATGTATCGCCAAATTTCTGTACAGCCAGCTGATCGATTTTATCAGCTTATTCTCTGGAGAGAAAGGCTGGATCAACCCATCAAGGCCTTTAAGTTGAAGACAATTACCTTTGGCACGGCTTGTGCGCCTTACTTGGCCATCCGTGTCCTACACAAAGCCGCTGAGGATGAAGCCGAAAGGTATCCAAACGGAGCCCGTGCAGTCAGGGAGGAGATGTACGTCGACGATCTCATCAGCGGTGCAGACTCAATCGAGGAAACCCGTATTAAACGCGATGAGATACGTAACCTGCTGGCCTCTGCAGGGTTTAAGCTTCGGAAATGGACGTCTAACTGCAAATAACTTCTTAATGACTTACCCAAAGAAGATTGTGAGATAAGTTTTGAACTCCCCTTTGGATCAACCGATCATGTGAAAACATTAGGTATCAGATGGCATCCAGAAGAAGACACGTTTTCGTTCCAAAACTTTCAACCCGACACCGAAGAAATTACCAAGAGGACAATGCTATCATCGATTGCCAAACTTTTTGATCCACTCGGCTGGATCTCACCCTGTGTTATCAAAGCGAAAATAATGATGCAAAAGCTTTGATGCAGAGGAACTGATTGGGACCAACCGATTCCGTCAGACTTGGAAGAAGAAATGCAAGATTTCCAGAGAGAACTTCCTAAAATCGAGCACATTAAGATCCCAAGGTGGATTAATGCACACAATACACAAAAGGTAGTGGAACTGCATGGCTTCAGCGGGCGTATGGTGCAGTTGTCTTCATGCGTGTGCTTGACAACTCAGACAAGATACACATGCATCTGCTTATATCAAAAACTAAAGTGGCGCCGCTGAAAACCGTAAGTCTTCCCCGACTCGAACTGTGCGCAGCTGCAATACTCGCGTCTCTTCTTAATTACACAAGAGAGGTTCTTGACCTCTCCAACGCCAAAATACACGCCTGGTCAGACTCAATGATCACGCTGGCATGGATCAGAGCGCAGCCGTCGAAATGGACGACCTTTGTGAGTAACAGGGTATCCGAAATTCAACGCCTCACAAGCTGTGACATATGGAAACACATTCCGACGGATTACAACCCAGCTGATCTAGCGTCTAGAGGCGTATCACCCTCAACGTTAGGAGCACAAGATCTGTGGTGGACAGGGCCTTCGTTTTTGCGTGCGAAGTGGTGTTATGAAGTACCTGACCAGCCATCGACATTCGAGACTGAAGAAGAGAAGCGAGCAGTAAAGCTTCACTGTACCGTAGCGAACATCGGTGCTGCAGATGATGACATCGAGAAATGCATATTGAGATGCTCGCGGCTATCAAAGGTCATTAGGGCAGTCGCATTTTGTCGCCGCTTCGGAAGAAATTGCCTGGTAAAAATTAGGAAAACTTCAAAAATTCTAGGCGAACTTAGTCCCGAAGAACTAGAATGTGCCAGATTAGTCGTGCATAAAGCAACACAGAGACACATGTTTGCCGAAGAACTCTGCGAATACGAAAAGAAGAAAACGGTCCCAAAATCATTACTCTCACTCAACGCGTTCATCGATGGTAATGGAATACTAAGGGTCGGTGGTCGACTGCAAAATACACTGCTTTCATACAACCAGCAGCATCCAGTTATCCTTAGACCAAACTACCATTTCACTGAACTTGTCATGCGGGATGCTCACAAACAAACACTGCACGGGGGCAATGAGCTGACTATAGCCTACATTCGTATGTCTTATTGGATCATAAGTATAAAAAGAAATGTACGAGTAAAAAGACACATACATCAATGTGTAAAATGTTTTCGACACAAAAAAAGGAATTTGCAGCAACTCATGGGAAGCCTGCCGGCGCCACGAGTACGAATGGCCCGACCATTTACCAACAGTGGAGTGGATTATGCCGGTCCCATTGAGATAAAGGCATGGAAAGGAAGAGGAGCCAAGACATACAAGGGATATTTCGCTATTTTCGTTTGTCTGGCCACAAAAGCCATACATTTGGAAACAGTGTCGGAATTGACCACTCAGACCTTCTTAGCTGCCTTCCGCCGATTTACGGCACGACGAGGCATTTGTGCTCAGATCTACAGCGATTGCGGCACTAATTTTGTGGGTGCTAATCGAGAATTAACCCGAATGTTAGAAAGGGCTCAGCATGACTGGAAGGAAATTGCAGGAACACTAGCCAATTCAGGAACAAATTGGAATTTCATCCCCCCGGCTTCGCCTCACTTTGGTGGGCTATGGGAGGCTGGGGTCAAGTCCGTCAAACATCATCTAAAACGAATCGTCCGAGATGAGCGGCTCACCTTCGAAGAATTATGCACGCTGCTTACACAAATCGAAGCATGTTTAAATTCCCGGCCTCTGTGCCCTCTATCGGAGAACATAGATGACCTAGATGCCTTAACCCCAGGACACTTCCTCATTGGTGATCCCATTCTTGCCGTACCTCAAGGACATATAGTAGCCGGACACGTAAGTTATCTGGATAGATGGACAAGAACACAAGTGTTCGTGGACTCGTTTTGGCGTAAATGGAACAGCGAGTACCTTTCGCGCTTACAACAACGTCCGAAATGGACAAGAAAAGAAGCTGAACCTAATATCGGAGATCTGGTCATCGTTAAGGACGAAAGACTTCCACCTTCCCAATGGAGTTTAGCCAGAATTACCGAAACACATCCAGGACCCGACAACTTAGTTCGAGTAGTAACTCTCAAAACAAAATCCGGGCATATGAAACGCCCTATCACGAAAATATGTCATCTTCCCAGCAATAAAGCATCCGAAGAAGGCACCATCGTGTAAAATTAAAAAGCCTTAGAACGAGCAAACCGAAAATAAATTACACATACACAATTAACAGAACATTGATAAAAAAAAAGTGCTGGTTCCCATACCGGGAATCGAACACGGGCTTTCTACGCGAAATGGACAGTGCAAGGAAACATGCTAAATCCTATAAAACCTAATTCGACTATAACACAACATAATGAACCTAAAATTTCCTAAATTACATAGAACACTAAATACTCATCCGAAAAAAAAAATCCGTTCCGCGCATTATACGGAACATATCCCCGTCCAGCAGCAGCAGGACAGCATCAGCACCCTCAACAACAACAACCCGATGACAACAATAAAAAAAAACTAATAATGTTGCCTTATGAAAATAGTTTTATTTATTTATTTTTGTTGACAACCGCACTGCCAATTATTTACTTTGCACTACACAACACGACGACGAAAGCAAAATAAATAAGTAAATCAAAAAAAACCAACAACACGGTAGGCACGTCACCCCGAAATGAAACGACAAGTACATACTATAATTCCGATGCAACAATAATCATCAATGGGTTTCATCACCATTAATAACTCGACACCGTAAATTTACGCCATGTACCTGCACCAACAATAATATGCATACATAATATCATATTGATAACTGCACCCCAAGCTTCGCACCGAACCGATACAAAAAAAAAACCAACAACAAATTAGTTAGTTGGTTCATACACAACATAACTGGTTTATGTGTGGTGTAACGTTGAATTTGTGTTTCTCTTACCTGTTCATTTGTTAAAGTTTTTTTTTCTTTGCATGTACACAAGAAAGTAATGTACCGATCCTGAAGAAGAAAAATACCAGTGCCGGCTCCGGCACAACAGCGCCTTATGTGGACCACACTGCGAACATTGTTCACCGGGGCGGAGAATGTTTAATGCAATTAATTAATTACAATTCATTTTCAATTCAATTCAACTCATTTCATTTAAATCAATCATTGTGAATTAAGCACACTAAAGATAACTTGACATTTGTTTATGTACTACATTTTTTGATTTAACCTTGATAGACCCGACAGAGGTCGTTCCTTTTTTCTTGTATAATGCATATAACGAGAATAAAATGACACTTGAATTTTGTAACGAAAGTAAGGAAGTTGAGTTTGATTTTACACCGGTTTATTTAAAAGTATTTCTTTGAGAAAAAAAGGCAAAGAACCAGCCATTCAACACGAAAACACAAGCTTTATTGCGAAGAATATTTTGAACGAACAGTACGACGAACCAGCTGTGGACGTTACGTTATTAAGTACCCGTTCAAAAATTCCATCGACCTGGCGGATAGTAAGCTAGATGCCTACAAGCTCTTCCACTATCAACAAACTCGCTTAGAAAAGGATCCCAAAATGAAGTCATTGTATGATGAGTTTATGTCCGAGTACTTCGATCTTAGACACATGGAGCCCGTACCAGTGGAGGAAGCCGAGCCGCTTGCTACATTCTACATCACGATGTATACAAAGAATCTAGCGCAACAAGAAAGCTGAGAACAGTCTTCAATGCATCAAGAAAAAACAGATCTGGAATTTCATTAAATGACTGTCTTCATGTGGGACCCAAACTTCAGAGTGATTTAGCAGCCATCATCTTGAAATGGCGCAATTACCCAATTGGCTTCGTGGCCGACATCGAAAAATGTTATAGTCAGATTCTAGTTGAACGAGACGATGCGGACATGCAGCGCATAATATGGAAGGACGAGGTTGGCCATCCTGCGGTTTTCAGGCTGCTGGCCGTCACTTGTGGCTTGAATTGTTCTCCCTATCTGACAATTAAAGTCCTGCATACGCTGGCCAAGGATGAAGAAGCTGATTTTTCAGAAGCTTTAAAAGCTCTTTTGCATGCCTTTTATATGGACGATTGTCTTCACGGCGCCGCGCAAGATGCCATTGAACTTCAAGGTCAACTTCAGAAACTGCTACAGCGTGGAGGGTTTGTTCTTCGAAAATGGAAATCAAATTGAACCGAGCTGCTTCAAAACCTCAACGTGAAAGAAGGTGAGCGTGAAGTCTGCTGCGATCTCAACTTGGACCGTGAAATAAAGGCACTTGGGATCTATTGGTTCTGTCAAGACGATTGTATCGGGTACAAAGTCAATGTTACCTCTCTATCCGGATCGGTTACTAAGAGGCAGCAGCTGTCCGACGTCGCAAAATTATATGACCCACCGTGTCTTTTGGCCCCAGTCGTGATCACCGGGAAGATTATTTGTCAACAACTTTGGCTATCTGGATGTTCCTGGAATGATCCACTGCCCGAGCCGCATCAACAAAATTGGATAAAATTTCGAACCAAGCTACCCGCAATAGAGAAGTTAAAAATCCCAAGGTGGGTTTTCTCTTCGACAGACGCCAGCAGCTATCAATTGCACGTATTCTCTGATGCATCTACATCAGCCTATGCCGCCGTGTCGTACCTCCGAGTGACCACAACAGAAGGAGTGAAGGTGTCCATCCTCATCGCAAAGACTAAAGTTGCCCCCTTAAAAAAAATCACGGTGCCATGCTTAGAGCTCAACGGAGCCCTAATTGACTACTACTTGACATTTTGCAGCTTTCCATTATACAAACGTTCTGCTGGTCTGATTCCAAGACCACACTTGGATGGATTGGATCCAACCCTGGACAACACAAGGTATACATCGCAAATCGGATCGCCAAAATTCAAGAGTTGACAGCGATTGAATCCTGGAAGTATGTGCCTACAAAAACCAACCCAGCCGATGTTGCGTCACGTGGAGTCTACCCATCTCAGTTAGCCAATCTCGATATCTGGTGGAATATCCCACCATGGTTGAGTGTAGATGAGCGTGATTGGCCGAGCCAAAGTCCTAGTCTGGATAAAGATGTGCCAGTAATCGCACTGGTTGCCGTGCCATGCCCTGTAAGGGACACAAATCAGGACTTGCTGCACAATTTGTTACACAAATACTCCATCATCAACATGCTAATTGCTGTCACTGCATGGTGTCAAAGGTTTGTTGCGGTTAAGCTTAAAAAGCCACATGATGCAATGACGTGGTGCACAGCTAAGGAACGCAACACTGCGCTGCGATTTTGGTAATGAAATTACTTGCCTCATTCAAAGGAAGCCGATTGCCTCAAAGAGTAAGTTATTGAAGCTCAATCCGATGTTGGACGACAGTGGTGTCCTCCGTTTGAATGGTGGACTGAAAAACGCCATGATGCCGTTATCTGAAAGATTCCCAATCATCTTACCAAAAGACTGCTATTTGGGGACTCTGCTCATCGACCAAGCTCACGTTTGCACTATGCATGGTGGTACCCAAGCGACAGTTAATTTTCTTCGAAGACGATATTGGCTTATTGACGCCCGTTCCGCAATCCAGAAGCATATTCGTCGCCGCTGCTAATCATGCCTCAGCCAAAGATTAGCTATTTCAAACCAACTTATGGAAATATTCCCACTCCCCGCTGTACCAGCATTCAAGCACTGCGGTTTGGACTATGGTTTTCCGTATCAGATTCGAACAACAAAAGGACGCGGTCATCGCAGTTACAAAGGATATGTTGCTCTTTTCGTGTGTCTCAGTACCCAGGCTATCCATCTGGAGCTTGTGAGCGATATGACAACCGAAACATTTCTTCCGGCGCTTCGTCGATTCTTCGCGCTACGCGGGTACAGCTTACATATTTACAGCGACTGTGGGACGACATTTTGTAATGTGTCGTGTGCGACCAGTGTCCTGACGAGAATTTTGTCGTACAGAATGTTGCCTTTAAACGGGCGCCATTTTGTACGTATCGCTGCCCTGGTTTATGGCAGGATGTTAGGGACCATGGTCGAGATGCGCACGATATTATTCTCCAGCTGCTTCAGTCCGGAGGGGGGGGGGGGTCCTTTTTTTAGCATCTTGACACACACAAACTTTATCGTCCAAAAAAAATTAGAAAGAAGAGAGATCTGTAAGAAAAGTTAAAGAAAAAGAGAAAGAAAGAGGAAAGTAAAACCAACCACACACACTTGCTGGGGATTCAGATGGTCGAATCCCTTGCCCTCCCAACCTTTGACGACCACATTCCATACTTATATGGGTCGTCCCACCAACCATTGAGAACACCACACCATTTACGTTTAAGTCACCATTATAAAATGAATTTATTTAATCATATTCTTTAGTTAAACAAAAATACTATTTATATAAAAAAAAAGGAAATACACTACCCGTTTGGGTCATAGCTCAATTTCAATTAGGTTAACATAATTGCTTCCTTTATATTCATTTTACTCTTTTATTTTAATGGAGTTATATATATATACCCTAGTTATAGTACTTTACCCGTTTGTTAAAATCGGCTACTGCCGTTCCCAACTCCAACGACGATAGATCTATCTTCGGGAGGGATGGATCTGAAATGAGAACTTATGCGAACTTTGTCCCTAAATTACCAATGCACAAATAACTCGGAGGAACGCTCTTCACTCCGTTAGGATTCTGGGGTGTATATATATATTGTAAATCGTTAAAGGAAATACAAGTCTGTATAAGGGGAGCTTATTAGGGTATATCTCCTAATCGAAATATTTTCATATACATCTTTGAGAGAGAACATCGGGAACTACGCTTTGCGTACTCCGATGATGTTCAATCTCAAAGGTGTAAGCAATAAAAACGTAAGTAGATATACTTTAGAGTAATTTAGATATAAAGGTAAGTAATTTTTAATGTAAGAAATCAAAGGTAATTCATTTTAAGGTAAAGATAATTATATAAGGTTAATTAATTTGTAAGTTCTTAAATCTAAGGGTAATTAATTTTTATGTCTTAAATTAAAGCTAGGTAATTTTTTTTTTTTTTTTTTTGTTCACTAAAAATAAAGGTAACTAAATTAAAGGTATTTAAATTTAAAGGTAAGTAATTTTATGTTCATTTAAATTAAAGGTAATAATTTTAAAGCTAGGTAATTTAAATGTAACTAAATTTAAAGGTATATATTTCTTAGGCAAACGTAGTTTTAAGGTAGGTAACTAGAATGTCTTAAATATAGTGTTACAAAAAGAAAACTTAAATTAAGGTATACTTAAGGCGGCTCCGGATTGCGTCCTTCTTCTCCAATAGTGGTGCATTTGCAGGAAGGACATCTTTTGGCAAACACTTTTGTTTCACTATCTTTAATTATTATTATGTTTTTCTAGTCACTAGGTTAATTTAGTTGTTATCCATTCTAGTCACTATTTATTCTAAGTTTATTTTGATTTTATTCTTAGTTATTATGTACTTTACTTAGAGTTACTTTTGTTCTAGTCACTAGTTTTAATTAATTTAAATTTTATTCTAGTCACTATTTAGATCTTAAATTTATACGGCACTTGCCAACTTATATTTTAGTTAGTCTATATGGCACACGCCAACTTAACTAAATTTTTGAGGCACTTGCCAACTTAATACTAAATTTGTGGCACACGCCATCTTAACTAAATATTTAAGGCACTTGCCAACTTAATTTTAAATTTTTGGCACACGCCATCTTAACTAAATATTTAAGGCACTTGCCAACTTAATTTTAAATTTTTGGCACACGCCATCTTAACTATTATTACGGCACGAGCGAACTTATTTTAGTTGCGGCACATGCCAACTTATATTTTAATATTACATATATTTTTTTTTTTAAATAAATTTTCCACCAGCACTTTCCAAATTTAAACTTAATTCCAGAGATACAAAATAAAAACTATCCTCCATCGACGCGCAGCACCCTTCCCTAGCCTCGTCGTATAATTTGGTACTTTGTTTACGAACCAAAGTTATTTTCGAGCAAACTTTGTTTACGAACAAAATTAGTTCATAAACAAAGTACCGACTTAATCCCGCATGCCCTAAGTTTTACACTCGCTAATCCCTAAATCTACCGACCATCCACAATTCATTCGTCCCCTCCCCCTCCATACTATCAGTTAAGCTTATACACCAGATGGCGAGTGCACTCAAGCTGTGCTTGGTACATGCACACTTCATTCGTAAGGTGAATATTGTGAGACAACTTTCCTGGTGTGGAGGCGTGGCTTCGCCTCTCTTGCTATTAATTTTTTTCTTACCCGCTCTCAGAAGTGGTGAGTTCAGAGGTCTCTGCTATGAATTGTTTTAGCTAATTAGATTGGGTCTCGATTCTCCACTATGGAGCGGCCAATGAAATTCGGCTTTAACAAAAAATTAGAGTCCAGGCACTTGGGTTGGTGAATAGGTGTCTCTACTAACTTTGCTATTGTGAGAGCCATTGTCACTCTGGGTATTTTCATAGAGTGGCGAAATTGAATTTATGGTGACCACAGAGGCAGAGGAGGTAACCAATTTTGGTGAATGTTAATATTTATTGCCCGAAAGTATGCAGTATGTTACTAGCAAGTTACGACATAACTCCGTACTGGTCGAAATACCGGGAAACGAATTTCTGCCCATTACAATTTGCCGGTGCTAACACAGTTTTAATAGCGGATCTTAAGGCATATCGACAATAGTTGGAGGCGGGTGCACGCATAGTCGCGAGTCATGGAGTATCATGGCTCTTTATCGCACCAGGGTCCCCTGACTTTGGAGGCATATGGGAGACAGGAGTTAAAAGCATGAACAAATGTTACACGGAAAGCGAATCAGAAACCTTTTAAGAAAAAAGAAAGATTTTAACTACATAACCTTTCGGCTAGAACCACGTTTTTATTCACTTAGAAAAGTCAGGAACAATTTGCCAGATGACAGTGGGGAGAGTTTATACTGGCAGGGGTTGCCACTATTTGCCAGATTTCGGTGCTGCCTTCTTCTTAACAGGAGTTATGTTAAAGCAAAAAAAAATATATAAAAACAGTGAATATGTTGACCAAAGAGGCTTGTGCAGCTCCTGATGCAGCAATTTAAAGGTATTTTCACTTTTTTGTATTATTTGGTTATTAAATAATTGTTTTTTTTTTTTGTTTCGTTTGTACTTGTAGTATTAAAAATATGTATGTCTCACACCATAGAAATTCACCAATTTGTTTATACAATCAATCAGAAGTTTTATTTTTGTTTTCACTTGACACTGAGAATGTCACGAGTTACTATTTCATCTGACGTTTATGTTATTCAAATCTGTTATCTCTGGTTCCATCGTTTTGCTTAAGTTAAAATTTTATTTTAATTTTGTTGTTAATGAGTTAATGAAAAGAAAGCACTTCAACACACTGAACTTTTTGAGTTGTTTTGTTTAACTTCATGCATTTTGTGACTGCTTTTTGTTCATAAGATTTATGGTAGTGAAGTCCCAGTGATTGCATTTACTCAATACATATTTTTGTTTTGTTTTCTCAAAAAACAATTCTACTCCAGACATTTCGTTTTAAAAATGATGTTTTGCAAACAAAAACAGCGAATGAATGCTCGAAATTTATTTGTCAGTGACGAATTTGTGATTGACTGAACATTTTAAAGCTATCAATATTTTCGACAACCAAAACAATATATAGCGGAAAACGACTTGTCCCTATTTAAGTCTACACAGCTGCGTTTCTTAACGAAGAACCCAATACAGTAATATAAGACTTTCGCTCAGAAAAACCTTAATATTTTTTTTTATTACAAAGATATTGTTATTATTTTTATGAATAGCATAATATTTTCGTGTTATTATTATTTTGAATATGTTAAATCGAAGGAAAAAAGTAAAACTTTAAATATGTTGTCCTTTCGAGTAAGGATTTAGTACGAAGTAAAAAAAACACGCACCTATGTAGTATGGTACTGCATTATATAGCATAAGTGGCAACGCTGTTCATGAAATTGTCTAGTCACAAATATCTATCATTTCATGCATACGGGAGACCATTTTAAAAATGTATTTGATTCTTTAAATCATTAAAGAAAATGAATAATATGTAATAAAATAAATAATTAACTTGGAAAAATACACATAAAAAGACAATAAATTTTCAATAAATCATCCATTTGATTGTTTGCTGTTGCTTTAATTTTTTTTTTTTGATCAAGTGCATCCGTCAAGCATCTGTCAAACAACAGAATATTCCTTTTATTCCACCTTTCCCTAGGAATAAAAAGAATTCATTCCATTTATTGCAGAATGAATAAAGAAACAACGAAATTGATTATCCGAAATATTCCATTGAATAAAGAAACGTAAATGGCTCACTCGGAATATTCCGAATATTCAGAATGAATAAAGAAACACATTAGGTGTGTTTGATGAACCTGAGCTGCACAGAAAATTACAGAAAAGATCAGAGAAGTACAGGATTTTGTGTTCCATGAGCAAAAATCTTGCCCCAAAAAGTTTTACATTCTGACACTTTGTGTTCCATGACGCTGTCCTCAGTTAAGTACAGGATATTCTGCAACTTCTTTTAAGGAAGGGCAACTGCGTGAAAGTTGTCAAATTGAAGACGTCAAATGTCACTGATGTCAGTTGATTTGTTTGTTTGGCATGAAATTTGGCATTAGCTATTTTTGCCTAAAAATATTCGCATAGTATAAACAATTCTCCACATAAACTTGAGAGCTCAGGATATATGTCGAAATTTTCCAAAACTCTATTGTCATGAACTGATCCTGGATAGCCAACGAAGATGTCAATAATTTGCTTCCTTTCGTTACAGATAGCTTGCAAACATATACTTATAAGGTTTTTTCTATTTATGTAATCGTCCTTGGCTCACTTAGGAGGGTCAATCCGTACATGGGTACCGTCGATAGCACCTAAATAAAATATATTAAATTTATTCTGGTTAGATTAGATAATATTAACATTACCCATTATTCCCTGAATACCAGTTTTATTATACATCCATAAGGTAGTTCTACCTTTTTCTTCCTCTGTAGGCCACCGAATAACTGAATCTGAGAGGTTGCTTAAAAAGCCAAGCGTCCGATTTATTATTCGGCACACTGTTCCTAAAGAAAGATTGAACCTATGTGCTATATCTCTGTATTTTTGGAGAAAATGTTTTGTCCGCTTCCATTGCGATGTACTCATTCGATAATGCGAATTGTTGAACTAGGTATGCCTTTCCTTTCCAACGAAAAACAGTGGCAAATATTCTTGATCATCGCTATTGCTGGTATCCGATGTTGTAATATCCGACGAACTTAATATGATGCTACCGCCAGAATCTTCCAACATCTCGAGTATTAAAAAGTCTGAAGTATTCATTTTATTTTATTTATCAAAAGCAACTTTGAATCTCATTTTTAATTTGGATTTATTTATTTTGGAATTCAACAGTTGATATGAGAGCTGTCACATGAAGCTGTACTTTTTTGTTCTAACTCGATCTGACAGTTTTCGCTCATGTGTACTGATCTGATCTGTTCTGTTCTGATCTTTTGTTCATTAAACACAGCTACTGACTATAAAGCATTGAATAACTACAAATAGAAACGTCACCGAAGTTTGTAAGTAAAGTATTCTTTTTGATACTTTAATGGACACAGAGATTGCCTAACTTACAGGTTTTGGATATCTACTGAATACGGATTTTTGCATAAAGGCTGGGAAAATATTTAAACATTGCATAAGAAGGTATGCAATCATTTCGAGATGTTAAATTCTATTGAAAAATGCTCTAAGTTGTTGGCGTTGATGTGTGTGTGGAATAGGTAGGGAACCGGCACTAGCGGTTGGTCACTTCAACTCCAAAAATTAGTAATAATTACTGTAGTTTATATATAGTTTATATAGTTTATCTTTTTTATAATATCCACGGTCGATGCTGACCACGAATATATTACAAAAAACTGCGAAACGACAGGTGACCTGCCTCAATATTAATGTAGGTCATCAATTCGCTAATAGATAAATATACCTATTGTTAAGGTCACCTGGGATTAATAAAATAAAACCACATTTCCACGAGAATTACCTCTTGCTGTCACTCTGTGTTTCCCTTTTTGTATTGTCATATTACCTGTCAGGCAGCGCATTATGAATGTCCCCTATGTTAGTCCGATGGTTTGTGTCCTTGTCGTTATAATTGCTTCGGTGTGTGCTTTAATACCAGAGGCACAAACCCACGCCTTTTTGCAATTGTGAGTGCACCACTCACTAGAGATTAGCGGACTGCAAGTACATAAAACCAATCATACGATATGTATATACGATGTGGGACCCGGTACTGCGAAACGGATTTCTCGATTAATATAATTGTGAAAGTCAGCCGAGACACATCGAGGCTAAAGTGGTATAAGCACAGTAGTGCGAAGTTGTGCAGTTTTTGAATAAAATCCTTAAAACAAGTAGTGGCAGTTATTGCAAAGATATGCAAATATGTATGTAATCAAACAAAAATCCTAAAAAGGGGTAAGTGCCCAAATTAGAAATTGGTTAACGTTTGACTATATTCAGCCCTTTGTTAGGACGATACATCCCAAGGGCAATTGGCGGTCACCGACAATGCAATAGTCGTGGCCGCCGAAAATTTATTTGGACGCCCAAAAACAAAATTAAATCGGTAAAATTAAATAACAAATATGTGCAATTACTTGTACTAAAGTACTAAAGTGCAGTCACACTCCCACGTGAAACTCGCCCAAAGCGGCATTGCAGGCGCTCCATCATCGCATCCAGAAAGTGAATTTTATGTTTCATCTACAACTTGTTAAAATAATAACTGCCAGTAGAACAGTATAACAGCAAAAAGTACACCCTTACAAAGTAATAGTACGCTTATAAATATACAAAAAAGGGGATATAGCAGTTTGTTAGTTTTAAGACTAGATTTTTTGTGACGAATAGATAATTAAATCGTTTCAATGATCCATTTAAGTATCCAGTTGGTTACTCCGTTACCTTTTTCTTTAACGTCGTTCTTGTTGATTGTAGACCTATGTATCCATAAGTAGTGTTAAGTTTTTTTTTGTAATGATTTGTTTTTTTTTGTAGTTCTAAGTATTTAATATTCATTAAACTAGCTCGTAAGTTAGTTATAATTGAGTTTATCCTTAAATCTTATTTCTTTTTTTTGTAAGAATCGAGTTTTCTCCGTCGTCCCTTGTTTTGTGTTGATTCCGCGTCGGCTTTTAAGCGGTTAAGCCCCCACCACCTAAAGCGAGCTCTCTTTCTGTAGGTACGTTCTTTTGGTATTAGTGTCTAACTGCATGGTGAATACCTTCATGCGTTCGGGTAGGACGGTGGAATCGAAGATTCACAAGTTAGAGTTTGAATCCTTTTTTTTGTAAATTTAATTTGTTTTATTGCAAGTTATTGATTATATATATAAATATACATAGTGATAAAAGCATAAAATAATGAATTTTATGGGTTTTTTTTTGTCAGGCACATAAGCGCCTGATGTGCATGTAAGAAGATTTTTCAGGGGGGTGCGGTAGGGTGTGCTACAGACCAATTTTTTTTCAACACGGATCTAGTGTCCTTGTTTGGCGTATGAAGTCCATTCATGTTGCACTAGTCCATATCTTCTTTAAATGTGATGCTGACCTAAACGCTTCAAGTCTTCCATCAAAGACCTTCAATCTTCAATGTCAGAATGGAATTGCGGAAGCGTGAGGAGAGGTAACATCGTTTGTCCATGTACCTATATGTTCTTATTCTGCCACACTGAGGGATTGTTAATTCGTCCATCTGCTGTCTTTATATCGCTTGTTGCTCAAGATCAGACCAGATGCTTACGCCAACAACTAGCCCCGATGACAGCCGCCCGAAACACCCCCACCTTATGTATGATATTTGATATTTTTGTTTCAATTGTAGGAAATTGAATTCTGAAATTTTTCATTTTCTGTTGAATTTTATGTTAAAAAATTGTAGGTATATATTTATAATCGTTATTTATTCCCAACTTAAGTATCTTTGTCTACCAATCTTTATATGTATATTAATTATTTATTTATTAAGTCTTGTCTTACGTGGTATTTGCATTCACCTTTTGGTAGTAGGTAGGTTTTGTGTACGTGCACGTATAAGGGTGTTCTCCTTGAAATGAGCACACCTGAAATAAATAAAATAAATAAAAACAAAATCAACTATATAAACAAAACAAACAAAATAATTACCTGTTCCCAAACTCGATCCATACGCACAGCCAGAGAAAATATGGCGAACCTCAAACGTACCCCTCCTGGAAGTGTAAACTGGACTCCGACTGGAGGAACCAGATATGGTCTGCCGGAAGGTCCGGAACCGGTTTCCCAATTGGTGACTACCACACGTGACCGACCCTCATCGCACGCAAGTGTGTCACTGCCATCAAGCAGGTTCACCAGTTCGGCAGAATCGATAGCTGCTCCGAGCTTCAGCACTGTCAGTGGTGCTAGAGCTGAGTCCTTATCAACTCGTAATAATAGCGTGCGAACCATTGTCAACCCGGAAATAAACAAAAATCCAAATGAGAATACGATAATTCATGAAGGAAACGACATACCATCTGACTTAAAGAGTTATGTTAACCTAGCGGTTGTTAGCGCCTTTACCTCGTACACCGACTCTCTCAGAGAAGACATCTCCAGTAGCTTAAAGTCTGAAATGAGAAATGGCTTTCTTGAATTTATGAGGGAAATAAATTTAGTAAGACGCGCGGACTCGGCTTCGCATGCAAATGAGCAAACCATCGTTCCTCCGCAAAACTCTACCTCACCTCAAACTCAGCGTCAACAACAACAGCCAACGCAAGGTTGAAGGTCGAACCTCAATAGAGAAGCGTTTGAGACAACAAATAATGTACCCCCAATCCAACCATCGGCTAATGAAAGTCGTGGTAATGAGGTAAATGGTCAAACTGACCAACCATTTCAACAGCAGCGACGGGTACAAAACCATAGAAGTTCTCACAACCGGCAGCAGTACATTCCTCATATGAGAACTAATTCGCCGTCCGAAATTCGTGGGCAAATCAGGATTGACAAGTGGGGATTGGTTTTCGAGGGAAAGCCGGATGTGCTGACTGTCGAGGACTTCGTTTTCCGACTAGAGACACTCCAGAGCCAGTATCGGTGCAACTGGGCTGAGGTTTTGCGAGATTTCCATCTGCTACTCTCAGGAGCCGCCTACGAGTGGTACTGGCAGTTTCAGCGATCGCACTACCAGCCAGACTGGCCAACTTTGCGAGACGCGCTGATGAGGCAGTTCCAAAATTCGAAGTCCGACTTTGAAATAATGCGTGACATCATGGACCGTAGGCAGGGTGCCTGGGAGTCATGCGATGACTTCTTCGCAGCGATTTCGAAGCTAAGATCTCAGCTCAGAGTTCCGATACCGGAGATGGAGTTGGTCCGCATGCTAAAAAGAAATTTGAACAACAAACTAAGCAGGTTGATTTACCCAATGGCCATTTATTCCCTAGATCACTTGCGGAATGCATGCAAGGATGCGGAGAACGCTTTTCCAAGTACTGAAACGCATAGAAACCACAGACCTCGGATGAAGTATACGGCGCATGAGATTGAGTGCGGAGATGAGATCCCCTACTCCAATGAAGACTATATCGCTGCACTTCAATATCAAGGAGTGCGTCCAAAGGTGACTGGCAGTTTTCCAGGACCAAATGCATTAAAGTGCTGGAACTGCAAAGCCGTCGTTCATACATTTGTTGATTGTCCTTCCCCAACACGCAGTACATTCTGCTACAAATGTGGTTTAGAAGGAGTCATCACTCCGAGGTGCGAAAGATGCAACCCGAAAAACATGTGGAGGAACGCGAAAGAGTCGGGGGAGTCGCGTTCGACCCAGACCCCCTGAACAAAAACACTCGCGATAGCGACACCCAAACAGATGGTGCAAGTAACAAGAGTTCACCTTTGGAAACAAACAAAATACAAATATTAACTAGAAGTAAGGATATTCAAGTAGACACAAAAATAAAAAGATTAGAAATTAAGCCGTTGCATGTTAGGATTAAGAATTACTTAATAGCTAGAAATAGGATCTTTATTAGTTCGAAATCCGTCTCCAATAGAATTTTAAAGGCACGGAAAAGATACCAAATCAGGAAAGCAGTTAGGAATATCTTCCACTATCGTAGATACTGCTGCTGATCCAAGGCCGTATGCAAAAATCAAGATCGCTGATAAAGAGGTATTTGGTCTATTAGACAGCGGAGCCAGTATCAGCATCCTTGGAAAAAATTGTTACAGTTTCGTGAAGTCCTTAAATCTACCTGTTTGTCCGTTTACTTCCGACGTGAAAACTGCTGATGGTAATAACCAATCGATTGTTGGGAGGATTAAAGTCCCTGTCACATACAAAGGTGACCAACACGCCGTAATATTTTATTTAGTCCCAACTCTTGACCAGGAGCTTTATCTGGGGGTGGATTTCTGGAAGGCGTTTCAGATTGCACCTAATGTGATAAGTGGGATTACTGTTTCGAATGTTACAAGTGACCCAAATACTCACCTACTTTCTTTTCAACAGCAGTCCGTGTTGGAGGCAGTCAGAGGAAAATTTCTCTGTTACACGCAGCATGGTCTTGGAAGAACGGAGCTGGAAGAGCATGTCATCGATACCGGGGATGCGGCCCCAGTAAAGCAGCGTCACTACCCTGTTTCTCCAGCGGTACAAGCTCTTTTGTTCGAAGAAGTCGACCGGATGATAAGTCTCGGTGTTGTGGAGGAAAGTGAAAGTCCCTGGTGTTCACCAGTGGTATTGATTCGGAAGCCAGGCAAAAACCGACTCTGCTTGGATTCCCGAAAGGTCAATGCATTAACCAAAAAGGATGCATACCCTCTCCCACACATCGACGGGCTCCTCAGCCGGTTACAAGACACTTACTTTATCAGTAGTGTCGACTTAAAAGATGCGTTTTGGCAAATACCGCTGGACAAGCAGAGTAGGGAAAAGACTGCATTTACGGTGCCGGGAAGACCCTTGTACCAGTTCACGGTTATGCCCTTTGGGTTGTGTAACGCAGCTCAGAGGATGTGCCGTCTAATGGACAAGGTAATTCCTTCACGGCTAAAGGACCGCGTCTTCGTGTATTTAGACGATCTGCTCATCGTTGCTCCGGACTTCGAAACCCATGTTGCCCTGCTTGACGAAGTCGCTAAGTGTTTGCGTAAAGCAAATCTCACCATCAACTTGCAGAAATCCAAGTTCTGCTTCAAGGAATTGAAGTATTTGGGTTTCATTGTTGGTGGTAGGATGCTCAAAACTGACCCTTCGAAGGTGGAGGCGATTTCTGAATTTCCAGCCCCCAAAACCCCGAGGCAAGTTCGCCGACTGCTTGGTCTTGCAGGGTGGTATAGGAGGTTCATTCGGGACTTCTCCACTCTGACTGCCCCCATCACCGATACTCTAAAGAAGAGAAAAGAAAAGTTTACTATGACTGAGGACGCACTTGTAGCATTTGAGAAGTTGAAAACAGCTTTAACAACCGCGCCCGTACTCACACATCCGGACTTCTCAAAGCGTTTTTACATCCAGTGTGATGCTTCAGAGTCAGGGATAGGTGCTGTTCTCTTCCAGAAAAATAATGACAACGAAGAGTTTCCCCTCTCGTACTTTTCGCAAAAATTAAACAATTGCCAAAAGAATTACAGCGTGACCGAGAAAGAGTGTCTAGCTGCTGTCATGGCAGTGCATAAGTTCAGGCCCTATGTCGAAGGAATGACGTTTACTGTCATCACTGACCATTCCAGCTTACGTTGGTTGATGAGCCTGAAAGACTTGAACGGCAGGTTGGCTAGATGGAGTCTGAAGTTACAGGCCTTCACATTTGACATAGAGCACCGAAAAGGCACGCTTAATGTTGTACCAGACACACTTTCTCGAGTCTACGTCGACAGCATCACGATGGAAGAGGTAGCACCAATGGTTGACCTCGAATCTGAGGAATTTCGATCGGAAGAGTACATAAAACTAATCAAAACCGTGAAAGAGCACGCTGAGGAGCTACCTGACCTAAAAGTAGAGGACGATTATGTGTACAAAAGAGCATTGCCATCAATGGGAGATGAACTGATGGTAGAACACAATTGGCAACTGTGGATCCCGTCAGGCCTAACCGAAGAAATAATCTCCCGTGCACATAATCCTCCCCAGGCAGCTCACGGCGGAATAAGCAAGACTCTGCAACGAGTTCGGCAGTATTTCTACTGGCCTAATATGACCATTCAGATCAGAAAATATGTCTCTCAGTGTACTACCTGTAAACAAACAAGTCGTGCAATCAGATTTCACGTCCCCCTATTTGTACAAGTTACTGTTCCGATCGTCCTTTTCAAAAACTGTATATTGATTTTCTAGGTCCGTACCCTAGAACTAAGTCTGGTAATGCGTACGTTTTTGTTGTCCTTGACCATTTGTCCAAGTTTGTCCTTCTAAAGCCGCTGAAAAATGCTAATACCAGCAGTGTAATAAAGTTCCTCCACCAAGAGGTTTTCAATATGTTTGGAGTGCCGCAAATAATACACTCCGACAACGGAAAACAGTTTGTAGCAAAGGATTTCCAGAATCTGCTGCAGAGGTATGGAATCCGCCACCTTAGGACAGCTTACTACGCACCACAGTCAAATGCGTCAGAGAGGGTGAATAGAACGCTGCTAGCCGCCATCCGCACGTACTTGAAAGACGACCAGCGTGACTGGGATATCCACCTCAGTGATATAGTCGGTGCGATGCGAAGTTCTGATCATGCTTCAACCGGGGTATCACCGTACTTCGCGCTCTTTGGAATGAACATGATGACGCACGGAAGTGGCTATAAGCTTGTACAGCGGCTAAATGCGGTGGAAGACGGAGAGTTTGCTATCTTATCTCGAAAAGACAGACTGCACTGCGTGCGCAGGCAAATCAAGGATAACATTCTCAAGGCGAACGAAAAGTCTGCCAAGACGTACAATATACGGACACGAAAAACACAATTTCTCCCAGGGCAAGAGGTATACCGACGTAATTTCGTACTAAGCGACACCTCCAAGTACCTTGCTTCAAAGCTTTGCCCAAAATTCATCAAGTGCCGTATAGTGAGAAGGGTCGGGAATAATATGTACGAAGTAGAAAATCTTGCAGGAAAGAAATCAGGAATCTTCCATGCCAAGGATTTGAAACAATAAGACTGAATTTGTGTATCTCTGTTACCCCGTGCATTTTATCTGCTAAGTAAGCATAAGCGGATCTTACTGCCCATGCTTATTTATGTATGCTTGTATACATTATACATATTATGTATCTCTCGTGATCATGTTCATTTAGTTAAGTCTAATTTATTTATTTATTCATGGTAGTTATTCCGTAATACCTTATTTATTTCGCTGATATTTATGTATTTACGTTATTTATTCCTATATATTGATTATTTATTTGTTATTTATTTAGGGCTATTTATTTATTTATTTGTTCAGATTTAGTATATTTATTGATTATTCATATTTATCTATTTATTTGTAGTTATTTATTAGCGTTTAACACGTCCACTAGTGATAATATAGTTATTCCCTTGCTCGTCTTTTAATTTATTACACATATGTACTTGTGATATATTTTTGTATGATACAAATTTTCTATTCTGGCTGTTAACGTCGCCTTAGTTTAGTTTATTTATTAATTTATGTAGTCATCAAGTCACGTAGGACCCTGAGTGATTAAACAAAATCTTTCTCCTTTGTAGATTTAAACCAGTTTATTTACTCAAATCCTGTTATAGATATCACTTAAATAAACATGATCTTAGGTATTCTCATTATGCATTATATATATGTTAAGGGTTATGGTGTCTCACTTACTAAATATCCGTTGTGTATTTGTATCCCAAATGATTATCGGCACCCAGTTCTGCATAGTAATGAAACATGGATATACATAATTAAAGAAAGCTGAAACTGACCTTAATTCAATTCAACTTACACAGGTCAATAAACCAATCCCATACATTTAGGTAACGGCGAACTTCCTCTGGGTACATCGCAACTTGTTTCTGCTTTTTATGTGATGTGATATCGTGAAAGACGAGTTTCCCTACCTGTAATGAAACAGAATATAAACTAGGCAGCTGGAAATGTCGCCTCATTACCTGTTTGGGTCGGCACAACAAAATCCATAACACCCCGCAACGTGTTAATAATCGTCCTCAGGTACACGTTGAGGATTATATTATAGGTCAGGTGGTAGAGGTTCTTCCTGGAATGAATTAGGATTAATAAATAGAGTAAGGGTTAACTACAAGAGACATATAGGTATATACATACTGATTGCCCGGCTAAGGAAGTGGGTTCTTCCCCACGTTTTTCTTGCACCAATGCATGACACTCTTGCCCGGCTAAATGAAGTGGGTTCTTCCCCACGTTTTTTTGTTGTTTGCACTAGTGAAGCGACTCTGGGCCGGATAAGTGGATTAAGTTCTCCCTCGTTTAGCTGCAGCAGCAGGTGACTCTTCCACCGCCCATGATGTCCGTGGACCTCCATCATCCTCGGAGATTTGTTATGGTCACCTGGGATTAATAAAATAAAACCACATTTCCACGAGAATTACCTCTTGCTGTCACTCTGTGTTTCCCTTTTTGTATTGTCATATTACCTGTCAGGCAGCGCATTATGAATGCTCCCTATGTTAGTCCGATGGTTTGTGTCCTTGTCGTTATAATTGCTTCGGTGTGTGCTTTAATACCAGAGGCACAAACCCACGCCTTTTTGCAATTGTGAGTGCACCACTCACTAGAGATTAGCGGACTGCAAGTACATAAAACCAATCATACGATATGTATATACGATGTGGGACCCGGTACTGCGAAACGGATTTCTCGATTAATATAATTGTGAAAGTCAGCCGAGACACATCGAGGCTAAAGTGGTATAAGCGCAGTAGTGCGAAGTTGTGCAGTTTTTGAATAAAATCCTTAAAACAAGTAGTGGCAGTTATTGCAAAGATATTCAAATATGTATATAATCAAACAAAAATCCTAAAAAGGGGTAAGTGCCCAAATTAGAAATTGGTTAACGTTTGACTATATTCAGCCCTTTGTTAGGACGATACATCCCAAGGGCAATTGGCGGTCACCGACAATGCAATAGTCGTGGCCGCCGAAAATTTATTTGGACGCCCAAAAACAAAATTAAATCGGTAAAATTAAATAACAAATATGTGCAATTACTTGTACTAAAGTACTAAAGTGCAGTCACACTCCCACGTGAAACTCGCCCAAAGCGGCATTGCAGGCGCTCCATCATCGCATCCAGAAAGTGAATTTTATGTTTCATCTACAACTTGTTAAAATAATAACTGCCAGTAGAACAGTATAACAGCAAAAAGTACACCCTTACAAAGTAATAGTACGCTTATAAATATACAAAAAAGGGGATATAGCTACTATAGTTATTTAAATACTCCCATATGTATATAAGTGGTATATGAATATAGGTGCAGTTTGTTAGTTTTAAGACTAGATTTTTTGTGACGAATAGATAATTAAATCGTTTCAATGATCCATTTAAGTATCCAGTTGGTTACTCCGTTACCTTTTTCTTTAACGTCGTTCTTGTTGATTGTAGACCTATGTATCCATAAGTAGTGTTAAGTTTTTTTTGTAATGATTTGATTTTTTTGTAGTGTAAGTATTTAATATTCATTAAACTAGCTCGTAAGTTAGTTATAATTGAGTTTATCCTTAAATCTTATTTCTTTTTTTTTGTAATAATCGAGTTTTCTCCGTCGTCCCTTGTTTTGTGTTGATTCCGCGTCGGCTTTTAAGCGGTTAAGCCCCCACCACCTAAAGCGAGCTCTCTTTCTGTAGGTACGTTCTTTTGGTATTAGTGTCTAACTGCATGGTGAATACCTTCATGCGTTCGGGTAGGACGGTGGAATCGAAGATTCACAAGTTAGAGTTTGAATCCTTTTTTTTTTGTAAATTTAATTTGTTTTATTGCAAGTTATTGATTATATATATAAATATACATAGTGATAAAAGCATAAAATAATGAATTTTATGGGTTTTTTTTTGTCAGGCACATAAGCGCCTGATGTGCATGTAAGAAGATTTTTCAGGGGGGTGCGGTAGGGTGTGCTACAGACCATTCGGAGGGAATGGTCTGATCGTTGAGCAGCATCCATCATTGGGGAAATCCAATATCTGGCCACCGGATTTCCAGGTTGGGAGGGTAATGGCTACGATGCATCGTCATCAGCAGCGTCCTTCAGTGTGGTGGACGTCCGTCCGATTTTTGGTGAAAAAGTAAGTACCTTTCTGGCATGATATGTGTTTTGTGGTAGGTTTGGTTGAGTGTGGGGGCAAGATCCACCCCATTCCGGCGAGCGCAGTCGAGCATCGCAAGCATGCCGCGTCCCTTTCACTCAACTACTCAATGTTCCCTTCTTGTCCCATTCCCATCCTAAGGTCCCATCCACATCCTAGTTTCCATACCCTTACCAAATCCTAACTCCCTCTACATACCCCAATATAGACCTATTACACTATCCAACAACTATTTCTTTGAATAACGGCTGATACAACACAAATTGAATATTTCCGAATCAAATACTGAAGAAATGATATAAATTGGTACATTTTTGAACGAAATACAGCGAAAATAGACAGAAGAAATAGACAAAAGTCTAAGAATCCATAAATTCATAATTCCTTATTTGATGGAAAATACCGAAATTAGCTTTTATTCAATTTTTCCTTTCACACATACATACCTTTCATCATGCATTCTACTCGCAGACGACAAAGCCAGATTTCTAATTTTTCCATCATATCCCTCTCATCCTACATACTATTTGCCGAAGCGACGCAACAATACAAATCATCTAAAGTATTCGAAATTGTGTGTTCTGCATTTCGATCGAAATGAATATTGTGAATTGGAGCAAATCTGTAGGGAGTTATTACGAATGGTTTAAGTGCGAATCCAGCTTTTTTTTTATTGAAAATTGCTAAAACTATTGCATCCATGATGACTTAAAAGCAAACATTGTATTTGTTTAGGTCTTTGACAACTCGAAAGTGAATTCGAAAAAATCTAAAACGATCGAAATGCACACCGAGTGAAATTGAAAAGTGAATTGAATTCAATTTCGATCGAAATGCAGAACATGGGTGAATGTTTTCATTTTCCGTGTGTTTCTTTATTTTTTCCGGATAAGGAATAGAAAAGACAGAATATTCGATTTTTTATCCGGAATATCCAGAATGGAATGAATAAAGAAACAAAAATGGACCGAATACCCATTTGTCTATTGACCAGCGCTGCCACTTAGTTCAAGAACAAGTACAACATTTACTACTTACAATTAATATATTTTTTCTATTACTGAACTCACATGTGAGGTAATACTCCACTACAGCACTAAAATAAAAACATATATAATAAAACAAATATGAGAAGAGAAACCTTAAGAAAATACAATTTAAGTTCACAAAAACAATAATAATAACTAATTAATTATCATTATTATCGTTGTCAAAAATCAATTATTGATAAGGGACAAAATTTATTAATCAATCCATATTTTGGTACTATGAATGTCAATTAACAAATTATTCATCCATTGTGAACACTGACAAGCAAAATGCGATAGAGCACGTGCGTAAAGCTATCTCTTTCTGAAGTGCCGCATTTCTTTCTTAAACGTCAAGAAAAAATTGAAGCATACAATTTCAGTAATTTGCAGATATTGTATGAAAAATTATTGCGATTGTTAATAAAGTGTATATTTAGATGAAATCAAAGGGAAATTTTCTCCTTTATCGAGGAAAAACCTGAGAAAGTATGTCAGGGCAAAAAAATATATAAAAACAGTGAACATGTTGACCAAAATGACTTCTGCAGCTCCTGATGCAGCAATTTAAAGGCATTTTCATTTTTTTGTGCAATTTTGTTATTAATTAATTGTTTTTGTTCGTTTGTACTTAGTAGTATTCAAAATATGTATATAGCAAATTCGTTCAACCTAATTTGTTTCCAAAAAAAATACATTTTTGCCAAAAGTTCATTTTTATTTCTCGTACACAATTCTACAATATTTTTTACGTTTT
This sequence comes from Portevinia maculata, assembly GCA_949715645.1. Lineage (NCBI taxonomy): Eukaryota > Metazoa > Arthropoda > Insecta > Diptera > Syrphidae > Portevinia > Portevinia maculata. The sequence goes on from OX454528.1 coordinate 39,654,041, forward strand.
ACTGTTCAAAAATAGTGTTTAGATACTCCTTCTTAATTTTATAGCGCAAATTTGATTATTCAATTAATAATTTGATTATTCAATTAATCAGCTGAGTACTACTATTGGGAAAACGTATTAAAATTTAATTTTATTTTGTTGTAAACAAAACAACTATGTTTAAGCTCATGCTTTTGTGGCTGCTTTTTGTTCATAAGATTTATGGAAGTGAAGTTCCAGTGATTGTATCTATTCAATACATATTATTTTATTTTCCAAAAAAGAAATTCTACTCACATTTCGTTTTAAAAATGTTGTTTTACAAACAAAAACAGCAAATGAATTCTCTAAATTTATTTGTCAGCGACGAATTTGTGATTGACTGAACATTTTAAAGCTATCAATATTTTCGACATCCAAAACAATATATAGCGGAAAACGACTTGTCCCTATTTAAGTCTCCACAGCTGCGTTTCTTAACGAAGTACCCAATACAGTAATATGCAACTTTCGCTCAGATAAAGCATAATATAATATTTATTACTAAGATATTGTTATTATTTGTATGAATAACATTATATTCTCGTGTTGTTATTATGTTAAATATGTTGAATCGAAGGAAAAAAGTAAAACATTAAATATGTTGTCCTTTCGAGTAATGATTTAGTACAAGTTCAAAAAACATACACCTTTTTATGTAGCATAAGTGGCAACACTGCTCATGTTATCATAGGCGGGTGGCAATGGTGCAGTAGTAGTGTATTCTAGTGTTGGGTAGGACACGTTTTTTTTATGAGTTTGTATGAGGTGCTCATTTTGGAATATGAGGTGACTCACCTCAATTGAGGTTTGTGCTCATACAAGGTGGCGCAAAAGTTGTCATCTGTTTACTTCACAAATGTCAAAGTAAAATTGACATTTGCCGCTATTTGCAAAAATTATAGCATCTTCCGAAGGGTTTTCAGCCCTTGGGTGTGCCTTAGGCAATTATGTGTGCCAATGTTCTAAATGATCCACGACGTTTGACATCTATCCTATGTAGTTTTCAGTCGGATTGGTGAACGCCACTGGGTGGTGACTTTTGCGCCACCTTGTATAATGTAGTAGGTACAAAAAAATAAAATATTAGGTTACATAATAGGTAGGTAAGTTTACATACCTCAAGAAAATTTTATTCGTATGAAGTATATCTATGTATTTAAGTGAACTAATTGTAATGATAGCATCTACATTTGCCTTTTCACAAAGTGTATGTAGTGTAAATCCATACCCGCAGTCGCGCCACAAAATTTATAAATGATGTAGAGAGAGTGACCAGACAATAGACAATACTTTTTCTCACTTTGTCACACTCACCTCATTGCCTCAGTTCTGCTATCGCACTACAAATGAGGCAATGAGTTATTCCTTACTTTTACCTCTAAAGTCCCATGTCCTACACAAATGAGGCAATGAGTTATTGCTTACCTTTACCTCAAAAGTCCCATGTCCCAAACAAATGAGGCAATGAGTTATTCCTTACTTTTACCTCAAAAGTCCCATGTCCCACACAAATGAGGCAATGAGTTATTGCTTACCTTTACCTCAAAAGCCCCATGTCCCACACAAATGAGGCAATGAGTTATTGCTTACCTTTACCTCAAAAGTCCCATGTCCCATACAAATGAGGCAATGAGAATGAGCTATGAGGATTCACTCTATTCATTACTTTTACCTCAATGTCACAGTCCAAATACCCCAACTCAATTGAGGTGTTATCTATATTGTATGTATCTATAACCTCCCTCAAAACTCAAATGAAAGGAAAAGAGAAAGAGACGCTTTTGGATATATGTGTGTATCCTTTTTTAAACGAGTTTAACTGCTACTGCAGGAAATAATGTGAATGTGTAAAGTCGTGAGTAATTTTCCGTGTGCTTGTATTATTGACATGACATTTTATTTTGTGCTCTTCGATGTGAGTTTGTAACACATTTGAGAGGTGGTACAAAAATTATTTTTGAGGTGTTGGGACATTTAGATCTTTTGTATGGGACATTTGTACCACCTCATGTATGAGTTACCCAACACTAGTGTATTCGCTTACGGAATGGAAGGTGGTGCGTTCGAATCCCGGCCAAGTCCATTACTTTATACCGAATACATGAAATCGTAATCTCCCTAAGTAACTTAGACACCACCCGTGGAGAAAAACCCTACAACTGCACCCAAACACTTCTTTCCTATCTCTCTATTCTTTCCAATACCAAGTAGCTTACACTGTGTTCTTAGCATTATAAGGGTACTGTAACAACAGAAAAAAATCCCTTAAGCGTAAGCAAATTATAAAAAAAAAAAAACATCTTGTCACCAACTATTTATTCCACCTTTCTCTAGGAATAAAAAGAATGCATTCCATTTATTCCAGAATGAATAAAGAAACACCGAAATGGATTATCCGGAATATTCCATTGAATAAAGAAACATAAATGGCTCACTGGGAATATTCCGAATATTCAGAATGAATAAAGAAACACACGGTTTGTGTTGAATGTTTCATTTTTCATTGTGTTTCAATGTAAACATGTTACTATTAGTGTGTGTATTTGTGTGGTAGGGAATAAATGAAATTCGTAGATTGAGTGCAAGTGTTGAGTAGAAATTGTACTAGTGATGTGACTTTAGTGCTTTCGTGTTGTATTCGTGGAAAAATAGTACTATTTAGTATTATTTTGTTTTAATATTATTATATTTGACTTTGTTTTAAAATAGTGCATTATGTGATGTGTATTTGATTAATTCATGTTATTCATGTTATATTTTTGTGTGTTTGTTTACGTTGGATAAATTTGAAGGTAGGCGGCATAATTTGTTGATTGGTCGTTTTAACTCGCCATTAGGAGTCTTCAGTGTTACGACGCGTACCAAATTATCAGCTCCGGGATGTAATGCTATGACTCGTACCAAACTCCATTTCGAAGGCGGCAACCTTTCGTCCTTTATTAAAACCAGGTCCCCATTGGTAATTGCATGCGACTCCTCATTTAGCCATTTCGGTCTTTGTTGTAAACGGGTGAGATACTCGCTGCTCCAATGTTTCCAAAACGACTGCTTAATTGCCTGTACCCTCTTCCATCGATCCAAATGGGCAACCGTGTCGATTGCTTACTCCGGTTGTGGTGCGGTGATGATAGCTTCTCCTATGAGAAAATGTCCTGGTGTAATCGCCTTAAGGTCCTCGATGTCTTCCGATAAAGCGCCTAATGGCCTCGAATTGAGGCATGCCTCGATCTGCGTAAATAGAGTTGCGAGCTCCTTGTACGTTAGCGTTTGGTTTCCAGCAATTCGTTTGAGATGGAACTTAATGGATTTTACCCCTGCTTCCCATAATCCTCCAAAGTTGGGGGAAGCTGGTGGAATAAAATGCCATTGCGTTTCGTCCTTGCCAAGTGACTCGACTACATGATCCCAGTCGAATATCGCTGCTTCTAAAAGTTTCTGTAACTCCTTATTCGCGCCGATGAAGTTCGAACCGCAGTCGCTGTACATTTCACTACAGAGTTCCCTTCGTGAAGTGAAGCGCCTAAATGCAGCTAAAAATGACTGAGTCGTCATGTCGCTGACGACGTCGATGTGGATCGCCGTGGTCGCCATACAAATAAAAATTGCAAAGTAGCCATTAAAGCTCTTGGCGATTCGTCCTCTCCAGGTCTTGACGTCGATGGGGCCTGCATAGTCCACACCTGCGTGACTAAACGGTCTCGAAACCCGTACTCTACGTTCCGGTCGGTTTTTTAAATACACTATCAGCTCTGTGTCGTGGAGTGCTTAAAGCAAGCAACTATCACGAGCAGTAATTTGCCGGCACTAAAAGTGCTCTCACAGGCTCATCATTTAGTGCAAGTGTTAGTAAGGGCAAAACAATTAAAGCTACAATAATTATGTACATTACCTATAAAATACTAACACAAAAACAAAATCATGCAAACAATTTAAGACATTAAACCATTATTACGCAAAATATCTTTCAGCTTAATTTTACTAACATGCATGTCAATCACAAGATCATTTAGATTATAGATTCTACTCATGCGACTAATAGGCTCATGCCTCCCATAATTCGTTCTATGATGTGGGCTAAACAATAATTCAACACTGCGTAAATTATGGGCACCACCACGAAAATTAAAGCCAATAGATGACAGCAAGTCAGGTGCATCTATTTGACCGGATATCGCTATTAAGCCTTGGTTGAGAAAGGGGTAACATTTGAAGAAGCTTGATACGTTGACTGTAAGGAGGAAGGCTAAATGGATCATCCCATGGAAGTCCTCTAAGTGCAAATCGAATAAATTTACGTTGAATGGCCTCTATTCGATTTGAATGAATGTTGTAGAACGGTGTCCAAACTTGAGATGCATACTCTAGAATCGGACGGACAAAACAATTGTACAATTGTACAAGGTCATTAAATTCTTTGGATCACCTTTTTACGAAGCCTAGCATAGAATTAGATTTATTAATAATAGAATTAATATGCTTAGCAAAAACCAGTTTGGGGTCGAAATAAACCCCAAGATCCTTAAAATTATCAACATTAACAAGAATATGTTGAGACAGAGAATATTGAAAGGTGGAAGGGATATTCTTTCTAGAGAATGTCATATGTTGACATTTAGTAGGGTTCAGGGATAAACCGTTTTTATTACACCAGTTGGCGAAGCTATTAATGTCAGATTGAAGAAAAATTCTGTCTTGCTGACTAGTGGTAGATTTATATATTTTCATATCATCACCGTAGATCAGGATATTACTGTAATTTTGCCTTAACATCATTAATACCTTCACGAAGGGTAGTCACCTTGTCGAGTGCACCATCCTACCCCTCCTCTCTCCTGATTTCTTCCCTCTGATTCTCTCACTCCTTCTTCCTTTCCTTATCCGCTGGGCTGGACTTAAGGTGTGACACGACCCGTGCCGAGAGTCGGCCAGGCTGAGGGCCCAGTTTAAAAAATAGCTCAGTCGCCCACGGAGTATCCGGATACCTGGCGATCTCCGGATTAACCAGCCTTACCTGCATACTGCGGATCTCTGTGCAGGCGCACCTCCTTTCTCCGCTACTCGTGGGTTCAACTATGAATAACAAACAAAACAAAAATAAAAACATCAAGACCGGTATCTCTTCCAAACCGGGCGGTAGTACGGCGACCTTCCTGTCTACTGAAGCGGCTCCTGCAACAAAGAGTAGCACTGTGACTGTGAGTAATCGTGGTCCAGTTGCTGCCAGCAGCACTGAGCCTAATATAGGCAAAACAATTCCTAGCAGCGGTAGGATTGTGGCACTTCATGGCCCTTCCGTTGCTAGCCTTACAAATCCTAGTACGTCTCGTAGTGGATGTTCGCGACAACGCACTCCCTCAAGGGCGTACTACAAGGACAGGCGAAATGCCATAAGAACTCTGAAGGTCTTTGGAGATATTCTGGAGACCAACAGAACACCACAGCAGATCGCCAAATTAAAATGGGCCCAAGGCTTCCTAGAGAAGGACAAGAGCGCTAACAAGAACTTCACGTCCAAGCGCCAGAGATCGGTGGAAGAAACCACTTCGGTTTCCAAAAAACCTAAGGTGCATAACACAAGCACCACCTCACATTCTGCCCCCAAATCTCAAAAGTCCTTCAGTGATGTCCTAAAGGACAAAATCGTGGTCGCGGTGATCGACCGCAGCGATCCGGAGGGAAGAATTTCCCCCGAACGATGGCATAAGCTGAGGAACAAGCTACTTAGCCTCTATCTGGCCTTCATGAAGGACCACCCTGGACCAGCTCCAGTAACTGAAGATGTCGGACTACACCAAGGGCATATCCGGCTCGTCGCCTACGACAATATTAGATCGTTGGATCTGTATAAGATCGCCATAGGCAAACTCGGGGAGGTTTGGCCTGGAGCGAAGCTTGAGGTTGTTGCGAAGGAGGACATCCCGAGCAGACCGAGGGCTCGTGCTTTGATCCCTGCTGAACCCCCCTCCGCAGAAGAAGTATTGTCGGTCATTAGACTGGGCAATCCCTCACTCCCAACCCACGACTGGAAAGTTGCGAAGCTGGAAGAGCATAGGGGATCCTTCAGATCAGCTATTATAGTGATCAACCAAGAATCCCTGGCTCCTTTGGCGAAGACCAAAGGCGCAATCCAGTTCGGTTGGGATAAGATTACACTTCGGGTGTACAAAAAGGATGACCCAGAAGCTAATAAGCCTCCGTATCTCTCTGACACAGGACTTAACACCCCTGATCCTGGAACATCAATTTCCCTTCCATCCATGGAAGATGATGAACCAACTGTGGCTGCTCCCACTCAGCCCTCTACGTCCACTGCTAACACCAACTCTAGTATGGACACGGAAGACCTCCTCAGCAAAGTCCTTCTTAGCGAGGACGAGCTCTTAGGCTCGTCCTCTGACTCTGACTCAGATTCAAATAACACCGTGGTGGAGACTCCTCTGCCTGATCGCGACGATCAATGTTGCGATTAGTACAGATCAAGCTCCACCACTCCAAAAAGGCTTCGGCCTCCCTTCTTATCCGTCTTGCTAAAGATGGAGAAGATATGGTAATGATCCAAGAGCCATGGATTGTTAACAACCTGGTTCGAGGACTCCGGACTCATGGATACAAATTGTTGTATGCAACAGACAAAGGTAAACCTAGAACTTGCATACTGGCAAAAAGTAGCTTAAATGTATTTTTACTCCCTAATTTCAGCGACCGTGATGCAACCGTGGTTAGTCTAGAGATTGTTCGCGGCACCCATTGGATAGCCTCGGCTTATCTGGCCCATGACCACGTAGGGTCCTTGCCTGGTGTCAACCTAGAGGGACTGATCGCGGCAGCTGAACATCAAAAAACTGGTCTCATTATTGGAATTGATGCCAATGCGCACCATTCAGTATGGGGCAGTTCTGACAACAACGACAGAGGTGAGGTGATTACAAAAGATAGACAGGAGGTTCTAGATATAACTCTGGTCTCCGACTCAATCCATCAGGAAATTGTAGACTGGAAAGTCTCGGCGGAACACTCTTTTAGTGACCCTCCCCGCCAGCCAGTTTTTAGAAATTATAGGAAAACTGACTGGCTCAAGTATAGAGAAGAGCTGAAAAGTTCAATGAAATCTGAACTCCTTAGACCACCCCGGAACACTATAGAGCGAGATAAGAAGGTCAGGGTACTCACCTTGGCCCTCAATAAGGCTCTGACTTCTGCCTGCCCGCTCACACGGCCTAGAGGCAAAAAGAAACCGGTTTGGTGGACCCCAGCACTAGGACCTCTAAGAAGCAGTTGTAGAAAACTGTTCAACCAATGGGTGGCGACGGTGCAGAGGTTAGTGTGTTGGCTTGTGAGCCGTGCGGTGCAGGTTCAATCCCCATAGGGAACAACAACATACGCCACCCAATCACATGCCTCCACACCAAAAGAAGGATTTCTGCCTGGTAGTACAATGGACCGTTACCGAGTCTGAGTGCTCTGGGATTTGGATTTCCTTTTTTTTTAAATATAAAAAAAAAAAAAAACTGTTCAACCAAGCCACAAAAGCTGAAACCGACTGGGCTTCATACAAAGCATCTCTCAATGCTTAGAAAAAGGAACTGAGGAAAGCCAAACGCTCGTCTTGGAGACTCTTCTGTGGAAAAATAGAGGAATCTTCGGAGGCATCTAGGCTAAGAAAAATCCTCTCAACCAACCCAGGTATGCCTAGCTTTTTAAAAAAGGCGGACGGCTCCTGGACCACTTCCAGGGAAGAATCGCTCAATCTACTACTGGATACACATTTCCCAGGTAGCTCCCACGTTACTAGCAATATAAACCTGTCTAGGTCAATTGCACGTACGACTAACTTTAAAGGTCTGATTACTAGGGACAAACTGCTCTGGGCGATACACAGCTTCAAACCATACAAATCCGCGGGGCCAGATGGCATAATACCAGCTGAAATTCAAAACACCTCGGATATCATCTCGCCTTTGCTTGAGATAATCCTGAAAAGCTGCGTAAAAATGGCATACATTCCGCTGTTATGGAGAGAAGTAAAGGTAGTATTCATACCCAAAGCCGGTAAATGTTCCCATGTAAATCCTAAGGATCTCAGACCCATAAGCCTATCGTCATTCCTTCTAAAAACATTAGAAAGGCTGATTGATATCCATCTACGTACTAACATAGATACAAGACTTTTGTCTACGGCTCAACATGCATATTGCAAAGGCAAATCTGTTGAAACAGCCTTAAATACGTAAGTACGCTCAATCGAATACTCCGTTCACCATAAGGAGTACACTATGGTTGCATTCCTGGATATTGAGGGTGCTTTTAATAACGTCAATACATCCGCGATCGCAAATGCACTGTCAGATCTAAAGGTAGATGACTCACTTGGTGAGCTTATTAATCTACTTCTCACAAGTCGGATTATAAACTCGAAACTGGGTATGACATCGGCCAGAAGATCTGTCAGTAGAGGTACGCCACAAGGTGGAGTCCTATCTCCCCTCCTTTGGAACTTAGTGGTGAACAAGCTGCTGATGTGCCTAGAAAAGGAGGGCTGCAGGGTGATTGCCTATGCAGATGACGTTGCTATTGCCACCTCAGGGAAGTACCTAAACACCCTGAAAGAACTTCTCCAAAACGCTCTTAATAAGCTAACCACATGGACAGATCGTTGTGGGTTGGGTGTTAACCCCCACAAAACCGAACTTGTTCTATTCACTAGGAAACACAAAATTCCATACATTGATCCCCCCTCTATCAGGGGAACAAGTCTAATCTTTTCGGACGAGGCAAAATACTTGGGTCTCATTCTGGATAGAAAGCTTAGCTGGAAACCTAACATTCAGAAAAGAGTTCGTAAAGCTACAGCAGCACTCTTCTCCTGCAAAAAAGCCATTGGTAATAAATGGGGGCTCCAGCCCCGCATTACCAACTGGCTATACATCTCGGTAATAAGACCGATACTTTTGTACGGGGTGGTTGTTTGGTGGACTGCCCTAGATAAAGCGATAAATCGCGATAAGCTAGGCAAAGTCCAACGAACAGCTTGTCTCTGCATGAGTGGTGCACTGCGCACTACCCCCTCTGCTGCAATGGACATTCTGTTTCGCCTGACACCCCTGGACATCTTTAGCAAGCAAGTGGCTGCTAGTGCGGCTATCCGCCTCAAAACAACGTTCAAATGGTCCGAGAATGAAATCGGCCACGCATCCATTCTGAAAAAATTTGGAATCCTCCCCAGTTACATAGACTACACCACCCCTCAGACCCTTTTTGACAAAAACTTCAAGGTCAGGATCCCTACCAGAACATTCTGGGAAGGGCCACCCGTCGAAAATAAATCGATCCATTTTTATACCGATGGATCCAAAACTGACGCGGGGGTAGGAGGTGGTGTGTTCTCTGACAGGCTGAATCTCAGCCTCTCCTTTCGACTCCCGGATCACTGCAGTGTGTTCCAGGCAGAAATCTTGGCTATTAAAGAAGTCCTGTCGTGGCTGAAGAAGAACGTGATATCCGTTACGGATATCTGGATCTTCTCAGATAGTCAAGCTGCATTAAAATCCCTGGATTCTGGGTCCACAAACTCTATCGTAGTCCGTGACTGTCGATCATATCTAGTGGAGATGGCGAAGCATTTTAACATCCACCTATGCTGGGTGCCAGGACATACATACATTCCAGGGAACTGTAGGGCGGATGAACTCGAAAGAAAAGGAACCACACTGCCCCTTTTACCTGATAAAGGTTCACTAGGCATCCCAATCGCTACATGCAAACTCATGTTTATGAGACAGACCATTGAGAACTGTAACCTTAGGTGGACAAGTGACAACACTTGTCTAGCGACAAAGCAGATTTGGCCAAAGCTGGATCTGAAACGCTCTAAGTGTTTGATTTCTCTAAACAGACTTTACATTGGTGCTATAATTGGTGTGATCACCGGACACTGTCTCATAGGCAGACATGTAACAAGGCTTGGCGTCCACGCAAATGACTTCTGCAGAAGCTGTATGGACGAGGAGGAGGAGGAGACAGTTCTCCACCTTCTCTGCACGTGATATGCTCTTTCTCAAAGGCGTAAACTCCATTTAGGATCCTTCTTTTACAATGATCTTAACGATCTCATTAACACCGACATAAAAAGTCTGTCAAGCTTCATCAGAAGCTCCAACTGGTTCAACGAGTAGGAGGATGATACATCCGTGTGGTATCACAATGGGCCTGTCACTGGCCTAAGTGTGTCGGTCTCAGCCGACTGCCACTACAACCTAACCTAACCTAACCTAACATCATTAATGGCAAGTATAAATAGAATTGGTCCGAGGTGACTTCCTTGGGAAACTCCAGACTGAGCTGTGAAAGATACAGATAGCGATTCTCTAAATTTCACTTGATAAACCCTTGATCTAAGGTATGAATTAACCCATTTTATGAAACATGGTGGGAAACCAAAAGCCCTGAGCTTAAATTCGATTATTTCATGGGACAGCTGGTCGAAAGCCTTAGAGAAGTCAGTATATATGCAATCCATTTCGTCCTTATTCTCTAAGGCTTTAGAACAATCATGCAAGAAACTTAATAGATTAGTGACAGTGGATCTATTTCTTACAAATCCATGCTGTTCATTCAAATTATATTGCGACAAAGAAATATTAACTTTTCACAAACAATTTGTTCAAAAAGCTTAGGGATGCATGAAAGCTTTGAGATGGGCCTATAATTAGTGATATCACCACGTTCGCCTTTTTTAAATACAGGTGTGATAAAAGCACTTTTCCATACATTAGGGAATTTACCTGTACTAATGGACAATTCAAACAGATACTTAAGATATGGAGCAATTGCAAGACAGCATTTTTTAAGAACAGTCGGTGCAATGCCATCTGGACCTGATGAATAGTCATTCTTCAGAGAAGAAATACATTTTAAAATTGTTTCCAAATCGAATGAGATCCATAGCTGCACGTGTTGCAGCTATGGATGCACCTCTTTAATGGATTCTTCATGCTGAAAATCCAATATTTGCTTCGCAAGTACGACATCATCGACTGAACGCCACCGTGTAGGGTCCTTACATATGCCTCTTTTATCACAATGCGCGAAAAATGATGATTGGGCCTAAGAATGATTGGGTGTTCTTGCGCGTAATTGAGCGCGGAGTACTGTAGCCTACCAATTACTCGTAAAATTTTGTGTTTGTCCAAAAACGGTTTTAAGGATTTGAACCCCTTAATTTTTATACTTTTGTAATGTTTTTATATGTTATATTACTACCTCCCTTTTTGTTCTATGGGGATTATTGGCTATCCCAAGCCGAAATATTGATGGCTAAAGAGCCGAACTGATTTGAAGGCTAAAGAGCCGAGCTGAAAATGAAGAAGCGGCTAAGAAGCCAAGCATGACATTCACAAGTCAGATAATAATTGATTCTTTATTCAAAAGATCTTAGCCTATTTATACAAAAATATCTTACTTGCTACTTACATTATAATATGATAAACTAAAACAAAAAAAGAAATGTATTTGGATTACTCAGCACAATTTGCTGCGACACGATCAATGTGCAATCGTCATTGGCCTTGACTCTATGGCGAGCATTAGCTGTGTATCGGATGTCGAGTGGATTTGGTGGGAAATGTCTGGCTTGTGAGAAATGTGGAATGTACGTCTATATTAGGCGTTTTTTTTGTTTAGCTCCGAGCGGGGCACTGAGCTGTCAAAAAAAGAACTGTGTTACTTTTTTAGCTCGGAGCGCTCTGAGCACAAACTTTGCATTTCTTTTTTATCTCAGAGCTAGCTCAGGGCTCGCTCGATGGGCTCGATTAAAAATGACCGAGCACATCGAGCGAAAAGCTGAACGCGGCTGACTTCATTCATTTTTTGTGAAGGACAGCAAAAAAAAAAACAAAAATCAAAACAACAGAAATGCTTTTTCCATAGTTTATTTACTAGAAATTATAATTTAAATGGAACAATTCTTGACAAACACCAATTTCAGAAGCAAACCTGACTATTTTGACAATTAATAAAAAAAAATTATCTAATGACACTTCAGTGCTCAATTCTGTTTCTTAATTAGCTCGGAGCGCTCAGGTTACGTTCAGCTCGGAGCGAGCTCTGTTCGCTCAGGCCCCGCTCTGTTCCCCGCTCGGGGCTTAAAAAGAAAAACGCCTATTGTTGTGTTGCTGGGAGAACTGCATTTGATGATAAGGCTATTTGTTAGTATGGTTTTTATGTACACTACATCCTCACTCTTTATGGGAAAAAAAATTTTTTTTTTTTTTGTTTAGTGATGTAATCTTTTCAATCTATTATTATGTACTTCCTTTATTTCGTTATTTATTTTTATTCTAGTATTTACACCTCTTAACTCTATGACCTCATAGGGTCCCTTATAAGGTAAGTCAAATTTTTTCTTATTTCCTACTCTTAGATATACCAAATCTCCTATCCTAATTTTAAGTGGGGTTGATTTCTTATCTAATACTTCTTTTCTTTCTAGCTTAGCTCGTTCTAATAGGTTCTTTGCTATTTTATTCATTTCATTTAAACTAAATTTTAATTCTAAGGAGTAATCTTCTATATTATATATAGGATTTGATGTTGCTATAGTTGAGTTTTCTGGAAGTATTACTAATCTTCCGTATATCAACTCAAAGGGCGATATTCCGATGCTGGAATGGGGTGTCGTATTGTAACTAAATGTAAAATAAGGTATCCATTCATGCTAGTTATCTTCTTCAGAAAAAGCTAACAGGTATTCGTTAAGCACTCTGTGGTTTCTTTCTATCGAGCCCAGGGTTTCATGATGGTAAAGTGTTGATGTTATATGGTGTATACCCAAGATTTCATATACATTTTTGATAATGCTGTTAATGAATTCTGTTCCCATATCTGTTTTCAATTTTTTGAAACTACCATGCCTGAGTATGAATTTTTCCACCAAAGTTTTTGCTACTGTTCTCGCATCTTTACTTTTCATTGGTATCGCCTCTACGTATTTGGTCAATTCACATTGTAATGTCGAATTTGTTTACTCCGCGCACATACTACACACTCATTGATATGCTTTTTTACCATCTTGCTTAAATTTGTCCAGCAATATCGTTGTTTAATTTTATTTATTGTCCTTCTGATACCTGAACGTCCACCTGCATAGGGGGTGTTATGGAATATTGTTATTATTCTATGCATTTCGTTTTCGTCAATTATCCTCAGCGATGGTTGGTATATCAGTATTTTTAAGTTTGCTAGCTTTTTATTCTTAAATCTTTGTTGCAACATAGTATCGTATATATCTTTTTGAATTCATTTATATTGATGTGCTCGAATATTATATCAGTTTTTGCTATAGCTAATTTTTCAATATTTCTCTTGGCCATTGCGAATACTAGTTTCTCCAAAATCTGACCTAAGTCCTGATTAGGATTATCGCTGTATTCTACTATTACTTTTTTATCGTCGACGTTTATTAATTTAAGCGAAGTATTTCTTCGTTCTCTCGAGTTATTGAGCACAGTCTTGAATTCTAGTTTACGTACGTTTGTTATTTCTGAAAATGAAGTGCATTCCCAGGCGTAAAGTTGATACGTTTAAAGCATTGCTTTTTGGTATACCACTATCAGTTTTGTTTTTTGTTAATTCTTTCGTCATTGCTCGAGTTATGACATTTATATCTGTGGCCTATTTCACCAAACTACAAATTACAACAACAAATTTGTACTTGTGAATGACAATTACAAATTTGTAATCTGGTTTTCCGTTTCACCAAATAGAAATATATGAACCCACAAATTTGTGATTAGACAAAAAAAATTGTAAGAATAAACATGTTGATTGCAAGTGTAAAAATTCCTGTTGCACCGGGTTTTTATGCAATGTGTAATCCACAAGTGTTTTCTCAAAAAATTGTGGAATATCATCGTGCAATCACGGAATTAAAATGAATAAGCAAAATAAGATTTTTTTGTCTTTTTTTTTTTTGTGTCAAAAGAAGGATTTTTTTTTTTGTCAAATTTTGTAATGCGTTAACACGAGGTGAAAGTTAAAGCGTGGAAAGGTATTTCAATTTCATTATCTTCTCAAGGTATTTTGAATGGAAAAGATCGGAAATGTCTTCGAGATATTGCGTGGCAAAATTAAAAACTACTGTGGCTACTGTGGTAAGTACATTATGTAGGATTGCAGGTACATATAAATTTAATTTTTTTTTTATATTTTAGCTTAAACTTGATAATTCAAAAAAGACTGGTTCTGAAGGTGGCTTCAATTGCATTGTAACCGATCTCTATAATATCATTATTGATAGCTATTGTCGGGAAAGAATCGCCAACAGTTCAAGGCATAGTTGATGGGTCCTCTTCAGTACCTACTGAAGAGGTACTGTTGCCACGAAACCATCTAACTGAGCTGGAAGAGAAGAGAAAAGTGTTGAAAGAAAACACTTTGGAATTAATTGACTACTAAAAATAAAAACAAAATAAATAAACATATATTTCATTTAAAGTTGAAAAGCTATTTAATATGATATTTGCTTATGAAAAGTGATTAAAAAAATATTCTAAGGTAGCCCGGCCATCAACATTTTCAGCATTTTGAATTGAACATGAATGAGAAAAAGGAAGAAATCCTCTTTCAAATTTTTGAAGAAAAACTGGACTTCTTCGTAAAACCCTTGAATTGTTCACACTTAGGGCCAATTCACATATGCGTTATAAAAGCTATAGTCCGGCCCACATACCAACATAAAATGTATGGAGTGCTGTCCATGTCTGCCACATATGCAGATTCAAACTAGCTAGGGGCATCTTTGTTTGTTAAGCTTCCGTCTATACATCCGTAAACACATGGCATACCTTGTAAGAAAGAAAATTGTATGCAAAACTTAAGATAGTAAACATTTTTTACCAGCAATATTGTAAAACTTTTCACAAATACTTTCGTGTTCATTTGGCCAACATACAACACTTTTAGATAATAAATTAACATGGTATTGCCCTCCATTTCCAAACCAGAGTAAAGCTGTGAGAAACTGCTGCATTGGTGTTAATGCAAAGTTTTTTTTTCAGTCGTGTCGGCTATTTAATCTGCCTTGCTTTTTCATTAAAATTAAATAACTCCGAAATTACATAGTTCACACGGCCAATACATTTTTTACTTAAAATTAAAACATGATCGTCCCTTCGTTGCAAAGACATTTTTTCGGTTACTTTCAATATGAAACAAAATTTTTAGGATTACACGTCAAGTTTCAGTTGTAAAATATTCTCACATACTAAACAAAATTTGTAAATTAATTTTCTTTTGTGAAACGTAAACTCACAATTAAGTCAACTTTTCACAAATTTGTAACTTGTAAATTACAACTATAAATAACTTTTGGTGAAACGAAAAGTGAATTATTCGCACAAATTTCCCTTTGTAGAATACAACTACAAATTTGTAATACCCAAAGTTTGGTGAAACAACATAAATCAACAAAATCACAAATTTTGTTAAAAAATGCTTGTAAATACAAATTTGTAAGTTGGTGAAATAGGCCACTGATGTCGGAATCATTTCTTTCAATATTTCCGAGTCTAATTTTATGCGTGATAATGCATCCGCATTTGTACTCCTTGAGCCTTGTTTATACTTTATATCGAACGTGTAGTCTGATAGATCTAGCCTTATTCTTGTCAATTTGGACGATGGGTTCTTGTGTGTGAAGAGACTAACCAACGGTCTATGATCTGTTACTACAGTGAACTTTGTTCCATATAAATATGGTCTAAAATGGTTTATAGCCCAGTGTATTGCAAGTAACTCTTTTTCGATTATAGATTTGCTCTGTTCATTTTTGTTCAGAGTTCTACTAGCGAAGGAAATTGGAAGATCTTTTCCTATTTCACCTTGAGATAATACTGCTCCAAGCGCGGTGTTTGAAGCATCTGTCGTTACTATAAATGTCTTGTCATAATCTGGGTATCTTAAAATAGGTGAATTAATGAGCTTTTCTTTCAATGTTATAAAAGCTGTTTTACATTCGTCTGTCCACTTGAACTCTATACCCTTCTTTGATAATAGCCGTGTTTCTTTGCACGCGGATATAGGGATAATTCGAAATTTGCATGTAAAATACAACAACAACTAATCCTATATACGCTTACTTTAGCGGGGATAGCTATCGCCGCTAAGTCATTAAGCGGGGATAAACAGTGCTTCCAAGACCCATTTTCTTCGTTTTTGATGAACTCTTGCGATGAATTTTTCAGGAAATGTCAAATTTTGACATCCCGCCGACCACTGACACATCCCGCCGAATATTTTTTTTCGTCCTTTTATTTAACAAAAATTGTGCTTAGTGAAATTTATCTTTAAAAGATGTCTGAGCAGAATAAGAGAAAGATATGGACACGGGAAGAAACACTCGGTCTGCTAAAGTGCTATTTAGCACGTAAAGACGAGTTCTCCCATAGCCGGAAAAAAAAATTTGCCTACGCAAATCTGCTGGAGGACATGATTTGTCAAGAAATCACGGTAAGTATCTTACATAATTTAATTTAAGTACGTTCTCCAACACCTTGACCTTTTTTTCCAGACTTCAACCACAACGACCACTGCCTTGGAAGGAAAAATGAGGACGCTACTGATAGCGTACAAGGCAGCGAAAGACAACGCCTCCAAGACAGGTGCGAGCCCTTGCCTTGCACCATATATGGAGGAGATGGAAGAGATATTTGGGGATAAACCCAATATTTCAAACAATCACACCCTCCATCTTGGCAGCAACAGTTTGTCAACGACAGCTGATAGGGTTGCGACTCAGGAGAGTGCTATGGAGCTTCCGCGTAGTCCAACCCCACCTAGTTTACCATCTTTGTCGACAGCATCGTCATCATCTGACACCCCAACAATCCGAAAAAGAAAATCCTCGCGGGAAAATTATTTTGAGGCCCTTCTCAAAATTAAAAACACAGCGATTGCTGACAAGCTGTCCACCAAGCAGGCAGATCGGCAAAATAAACATACAAAGCGGACTGAAATTATGAACAGGATGGCGCAGTCCTTAGAAGAGAAGTGGAAGAAAGAAATCGATATAGAGAACCGGAAACTGTATCTTCTGGAAACTCTTGCAAAAAAAAATTAATTTAAAATGTTTCCTAATGTTTTTGTTTATTTTTTATTTTTTTAGATTGCTCCCTCATCAATTTTTACATTGTGATAGTCTTGGATTATGGGACAGCTGTTAGGGAATGGTCCGCTTAGCAAAGTAAGGTTTATTTCAACATTCGTATGTCCCAAACTAACAAGTATTCTATTTTGAATAGGTTAACAACAGTGGATCGAACTCAACTTGAAAGGAGGTGCCAACAAATCCAGCAATAATGAAGATATACACTTTTTTTGTTATCGTTCCTTTTTTGTTTTGTTTTTAAATATTTTTGTTATCGTTACTTTTTAGTTTTGTTATTGTTATGAAGATATAAACTTTGTTTTTTGTTATTGTTACTTTTTAGTTTTGTTATTGTTATGTTTCTTAATGAAGATATAAACTTTGTTTTTTGTTATCGTAACTTTTCTGTTTATTATTATAACTGCTTATATTTTATAACTGCTTTTGTTTTTCACTGACTCAAATTATGTTTTGCTCCTGCAAATAGCCAAATAAAATTTGCTGTCGGTTGACTGTTGGATGAAAGAAATTTTCCGCATTTTCATTTTCAGGAATGTCTTGGCCTTCATCTGGTTGCTCTGGCAAAATTTCAGTTTGATCATCCTTTATTATGCATATATTGTGCAAGACACATGCACTTACAACGATTTTGGTCACTGTACTCAAATCGGTCTGCTCGGTAAATTTCAACAGCCTCCGAAATCTACCCTTGAGCAAACCAAAGGAGTGTTCCACAGTCATTCTGGTTGCTGAATGAATGTTGTTGAACCTCCGTTGTGAATCCGTTAAATTGCCATTATCCTTGAATGGTGGCACTAATCAGCTTTTTGACGGATATGCGGAATCACCCAGTATGAAATATCCATTGGGAAACCAAGCTGCATATTCCGATTGAACTCTGGCGTATAAGTCGGATCTTCGCAGAACTCTGGAGTCATGGAGAGAACCGGGCTCACCACAAGTGATGTTTGTAAATTTTTTTTGGGCATCAACGACTGCTTGAAGAACGAGGCTAAAACCCTGTTTTCTGTTGTAGTAGGATTCTTTATCATGTTTTGGAGCTTTGATCGAGATGTGAGTGCAATCAATAGCCCCAATAACTCCGGGAATTCTTTTCTTCTCCTCAAATAACCTCTGCGTCTCTTCTGCAACAACTCCTTGTGGCCATTTCACATACTCGTGGCCAATTGAAACTAGCCAACAGGTGACTCGTTGAACAGCCCTCCACGCTGTCGATTTTGTAACTCCAAATAAATTACCGAGCTGCCGATATGTCACGGTATTACTAATGTACCATATGTACATGAAAACTGTCTTCCTTTCACCAATCCTTGACCTTCTTCCCTGAGAAGATGTCGGCAGAAAATCAGACTGCGAAAAAAAAGCTGCAAATTAGGACGAGCAGTTATTTTTAAACTATAGGAAAACAATACATATTTACATACCTATTAAGTATTCCACAGTTGGCCTTTGCAACCGCATATGCGACTTAAAGTCATCATCGCTGTAAGCGTCGATGGTATCAATGAAGTTCGAGCACTTAATATGTTGCTCCTGTCCAAATTCCGATTCTTCAGAACTGGAACTTGAACTTGAGCTGGAGCTTGAACTTGAGCTGTCTGCAAAAACCACAGAAAATAAGTCGTTCATCTGCTTTTCATTCCGCTGACGGCGACTGCTTGAATCATCCACAAATAAATTTATTATCTAAAACAATATATCGGAATTATATGTTCTTATGTATTAATTTATTTACATGAGCCTTTTCTTGGTTATCCATGCCTAATCGCTTTTATTTTATTTGTTTTCAAACTTGAAGGGTTTTGTATTTTGGAAATATGTTAATGCGAAATTGTTTCTTATAATTTTAGAGTATGCTTGGCATCGATTTTAATTAGCGGAAGTTAATATTTGTAAATTTCAGGATTTTAAATAAAATTTCTTTAGTTAACTCTGACAAATGTCAAAATATTTACCAATTTACAGCTGATGTGTCACTAAACGTCATGGGTGCATGTGTGCTGCCAAGTTCTTTTGGATGAATTCTTAAGCGGCGATGGTCGTTTTCTGATGCCATCCCTATATCCGCGTGCAAAGAAACACGGCTAATGTATTCAGTGGTCTTGCTATGCCTGCAAAATCCTTAATGAATCGTCTATATACTCGCGTTTTTGGGACATGGGTATTTTGTAATGGTCTCATATTTTTCAGGGTCAGTTTTTATCCCCTCATTCGTTATCAAATGACCTAAGTATGTTACTTCTGTCTGTAGCCAATTGCTGTTCTTTGGATAAAGTTTCAGATTGTATTGCCTAAGCCTCTGAAGAGTTTTTACTAAATTTCCATTGTGATGGTTTAAACTGCATCCAAATATAATGATATCGTCTACATACAAGAATACTTCTGCGCTTAGACCTGCCAAGGCTATGGATAGCATTCTTTGGAAGCTGTTTGTAGATATCTTTAAACCGAATGGTAATCTTTTAAATTGAAAATGCCCTTGGTTTGTGGAGAATGCTGTTGCTGGTCTTGATTTCTCGTGAAGTTCTATCTAATGGAAAGAACTTGTTAGATCTAGAGTTGAGAAAAATTTGGCTCTACCTAGTGTATCAAGAACGTCGTCTAATTTTGTTAACGGGAACTTATCATCCATTATCTTTTTCTTCAGTTGACGGAAATCTACCACTACCCTTCAAGCAAAAACACTGACCCAACTTTTCCCGTCATTTTTGGATCCGCGATATATGAGGCGTTCCACGCACACATTTGTAAATTGACTGTAACTACATTGCCAATAAGAAGAAGAGCGAGAGTCGAGAGTAGTTATTTGTAATGGCGATTCGTTCATCTGTCATCTTCATCTGGCTGCAGCTGCAGATATAATTTTCTTTGAAAGGTAAACTAAAATTGAATTTATTATTGCACACTATTATTTGCTTAATTACCTTTGTTTGAACTTAGATTTACCAAAATCAAAAAAAAAAAATAAAAACATTGGCGAAACTACCAATGGGCCGCATTTCGTTGATATTAATGCTACCGGCACAAATTCATGCTGAAAGTAAGTAACAGTCATATGTATAGATAACATGCACATTTATTTGATTTATTTATTTTGCAGGAGAAGGAGAAATGGTTGCAGGTATACCAAATGGAAAAATTTATTGTTTTTAAGAAATAAAATAAACATGAACAAACATTTCTGATTTTTATTTTAGCGATACTTGATTCCCGTTTCTCTTCTTATCTAGCCTCGATTTGTACCTTTTTTTGGATCAGTTTTGGATTCGTTTTTTGCTGAGCACAGCGAGCTCAATCTGTCACAATACATACACATGTGAGTCCGCGGCTATTACAATTTCCATACTAATTGGACCCGTATGCGGAGTAGCCCATATGTCATTGACTCCGTTTGCGGACGTAAAACTGAGTCTCTTGCTTGAAGGGTAGTCTCCATTTCTGTTCTCCTTTACTATCTTTCATCGGTACAACCAGCAAAGGTGAATTAAATGGGCTTACTGAAGGTTCAATTATATCCTCATCCAAAAGTTTATTTACCTGTTGATTTATCTCATCCAGCTGAGTATGTGGGAGCCTGTACTTCTTTATATAAACTGGATTGTTGTCAGTCATCGTAATGTTTTGTTTGTAAGAGTTATTTACTGTCAAAGAATCTCCTGTTAGATGAAAACAATCGGCAAATTCGTCACATATCTACAGGATGGATTGTTTAGCTTTTGGATCAGCTATGTCGATATTTACTTCTTCTAATAATCTCTCATATTGATCTTTCTTTTTGTTCTTATCATAGTTAACTTTGAGATTTACTACATGATAATTTTTTAGTGGAACAATCTTAGGTTTAAATGGTTTTATCAATAGCCGTGTTTCTTTGCACGCGGATATAGGGATGGCATCAGAAAACGACTATCGCCGCTTAAGAATTCATAAAAAAAAAATTTGGCAGCAGCACACATGCACCTATGACATGCACCGTGACATAGCTGTAAGTTGTAGTTAAGAAATTTGTATTGAAAATCCTGAAATTGAAAAATATTTACTTCCGCCAATTGAAATTGATGCCAAGCATATTCTAAAATTATGAAAAACAATTTCACATTAACAGATTTGCTAAATTCAATTACCTTTATAATGAAGTTTGAAAAAAAATAATAATAAAATCACGAACAAAATATTCGGCGGGATGTGTTAGTGGTCGGAGGGATGTCAAACTTTGGCATTTCCTGAAAAATTCATCGCATCGGTTTATCAGAAATGAAGAAAATGGGTTTTGGAAGCACTGTTTATCCCCGCTAACTGACTTAGCGGCGATAGCTGCCCCCGCTAAAGTTAGCGTATATAGGATAAGTTGTTGTTGTATTTTACATGCAAATTTCAATTTATCCCTATATCCGCGTGCAAAGAAACGCGACTAATATATCGTGTTCTAGTGTGTTTAGAAATGCAATTTGCGCTATACCCTTAGATGAAACAATAGAGTTGGCTATAAATACTCCTTTTTGGACTTCCTGGTTCAATACAACGCTATCTTCTGATATGTTCAGTCTAATTGGGTGTAATGACTGTGTCCTTGCAGTTAGCTACCGTGTGTTTCTTTATTTTTTCCGGATAAGGAATAGAAAAGATAGAATATTCGAATTTTGTATCCGGAATATCCAGAATGGAATGAATAAAGAAACAAAAATGGACCGAATAGAATGACAGCCATTTGTCTATTGACCAGCGCTGCCACTTAGTTCAAGAACAAGTACAACATTTACTACTTACAATTAATATATTTTTTCTTACTGAACTCTCATGTGAGGTAATACTCCACTACAGCACTAAAATAAAAACATATATAATAAAACAAATATGAGAAGAGAATCCTTAAGAAAATACAATTTAAGTTCACAAAAACAATAATAATAATGATATCTCAGTAATACAAATTACATTAAATTAATTAAACACCCTTATTATCGTTGTCAAAAATCAATTATTGATAAGCGACAAAATTTATTAATCAATCGATATTTTGGTACTATGAATGTCAATTAACAAATTATTCATCCATTGTGAACACTGACAAGCAAAATGCGATAGAGCACGTGCGTAAAGCTATCTCTTTCTGAAGTGCCGCATTTCTTTCTTAAACGTCAAGAAAAAATTGAAGCATACAATTTCAGTAATTTGCAGAAATTGTATGAAAAATTATTGCGATTGTTAATAAAGTGTATATTTAGGTGAAATCAATGGGAAATTTTCTCCTTTATTGAGGACCCTGAGAAAGTATGTCAGGGCAAAAAAAATATATAAAAACAGTGAACATGTTGACCAAAATGACTTGTGCAGCTCCTGATGCAGCAATTTAAAGGCATTTTCATTTTTTTTTGTACAATTTTGTTATTAATTAATTGTTTTTGTTCGTTTGTACTTAGTAGTATTAAAAATATGTATATAGCAAATTCGTTCAACCTAATTTGTTTCCAAAAAAAAATACATTTTTGCCAAAAGTTCATTTTTATTTCTCGTACACAATTCTACAATATTTTTTACGTTTTACTGTTCAAAAATAGTGTTTAGATACTCCTTCTTAATTTTATAGCGCAAATAATTTGATTATTCATTTAATCAGCCGAGTA
Organism: Portevinia maculata; assembly: GCA_949715645.1. Classification (NCBI taxonomy): domain Eukaryota; kingdom Metazoa; phylum Arthropoda; class Insecta; order Diptera; family Syrphidae; genus Portevinia; species Portevinia maculata. Next base: position 39,676,847 of record OX454528.1, read on the forward strand.
TTACTATTGGGAAAACGTATTAAAATTTAATTTTATTTTGTTGTTAGTTGCTTTGTTTAAGCTCATGCTTTTGTGACTGCTTTTTGTTCATAAGATTTATGGAAGTGAAGTTCCAGTGATTGTATCTGTTCAATACATATTATTTTATTTTCCAAAAAAGCAATTCTACTCACATTTCGTTTTAAAAATGTTGTTTTACAAACAAAAACAGCGAATGAATTCTCTAAATTTATTTGTCAGTGACGAATTTGTGACTGACTGAACATTTTAAAGCTATCAATATTTTCGACAACCAAAACAATATATAGCGGAAAACGACTTGTCCCTATTTAAGTCTCCACAGCTGTGTTGCATACATAAGTATGCATACCTTTCCTCCTACAAGCATTTCAAATAACCGAATTGTATTTCAGATGATACAATCGTGTTATCTTGCAAATGCACCCGCTGTCCCAAGATCCCATCATTTCCTATGTTGCATACATAAGTATGCATACCTTTCCTCCTTCAAGCATTTCAGATAGCCGAATTGTATTTCAGACGATGGTTAGGTTAGGTTAGGTTTATGTGGCTGTCGGCAGAAACCGACACACTTAGACCAATTTAGGTCCATTGTGATACCACGTATGTATTATCTACCTCAACTCTGTAGATGGGACTGGCCAACGACACGCGGTTGTTCTCAAACGGTCCCCCATCTACGTACTAACCGCGCCCAACGTCGTTTAATTGCGGTGATCTGACGAGAACCGATTAACTCGACGTGGTATGGTCGTTGGTTTATTTCAGACGATACAATTATTTCATATCGTGTTATCTTACAAATGCATCCACATAACTACGTCTCACGATCACATCAATTCCTATGGTGTCATACACAGACAATACGTTGGCACATTACTTGCCCGTTTGTGCACTGGTCGCACTTAGCTTCCAAAAGTGTCAAATATCCTCTTCAAGGTTGAAAGACACCTTACATTTTTCGGGGCAGAGCAGACAATTGAAAAATAATGAATGAATGAATAATGAACCACATCATAAATCAATAAAAATAAAATAGCTTCTATTTAAAAAAATTACAATCGATGTGTTTCTTCTTTAAAGTGAATTCAAAGTGCGGTGCGTGATTTTTATTGTTTGTTGTTTACACCAAACTTACACCTTTTAACAATCCCCTCAAGTTGCAACAAAATCAATCCCAAGCAAACTCTGCTTCTCAGTGACATAACAGCTGCGTTTCTTAACGAAGTACCCAATACAGTAATATACAACTTTCGCTCAGATAAATCATAATATATTATTTATTACTAAGATATTGTTATTATTTGTATGAATAACATTATATTCTCGTGTTGTTATTATGTTAAATATGTTGAATCGAAGGAAAAAAGTAAAACATTAAATATGTTGTCCTTTCGAGTAAGGATTTAGTACAAGTTCAAAAAACATACACCTTTTTATGTAGCATAAGTGGCAACACTGCTCATGAAATCATCTTGTCACCAACTACCAACATCTATGCGGCATTTCATGCCCACAGAAGACCATTTTAAAAATGTATATTTGATTCTGGAAGGAAATTAAAAATATATAATAAAAAAATAATTAACTTAAAACAACACACATAAAAATATAAAAAAAAGACAATAAATTTGCAATAAATGCTCACCCATTTGATTGTTTTCTGTTGCTTCTATTTTTTTTTGATCAAGTGCATCTGTCAAACGAGGGAATATTCTTTTTATTCCACCTTTCTCTAGGAATAAAAAGAATGCATTCCATTTATTTCAGAATGAATAAAGAAACACCGAAATGGATTATCCGGAATATTCCATTGAATAAAGAAACGTAAATGGCTCAGTCGGAATATTCCGAATATTCTATTCGGTCCATTTTTGTTTCTTTATTCATTCCATTCTGGATATTCCGGATAAAAAAATCGAATATTCTGTCTTTTCTATTCCTTATCCGGAAAAAATAAAGAAACACACGGATTATGTAAGTACGAGTATTTATTTTGATTTGTAAAAGCCAAATACTTTTTGAAGATTTGCGCTGTTGCGTCGCTTCGGCAAATAGTATCTAGGATGGATAGCGGGAGATCATGGAAAATTAGAAATCTGGCTTTGTCGTCTGCGAGTAGAATGTATGATGGAAGAGGCGATTCGTTTGAAAAGAAAAATGAATAAAAGCTGATTTTGGTAGGTATTTGAATTATGAATTAATGGATTTTTAGACTTTAGCTATTTTCGCTGTATCTCGTCCAAAAATGTACCGATTTATATCATTTCTTCAGTATTTGATTCGGAAATATTCAATTTGTGTTGTATCAGCCGTTATTCAAGAAAATAGTTGTTGGATAGGTGTATATATCTAATTGATGAGCTACATTAATATTGAGTCAGGTCACCTGTCGTTTTCCAGTTTTTGTAATATATTCGTGGTCAGCACCGGCGGCAAAAATTAATGCCTTTACACTGGAGCTAGAAAGCTGAAATTTTAACAATGTTATCTCTAGGGGCCCGAAATAATAAATTTTAAGAATTTTTAAAATCCGCCCACTGACACGCCCACAATTTTAAAAGAAAAAATTTGTGAGCTAGAAAGCTGAAATGTTGAATATATTGTCTTAAGGCGCCCAAAATACTGTGGGAGTTAACTAACATTGCATCGTCGCCTCGGCAAGTAGCATGTATGATGAGAGGGGGATGATGGAAGGGACGAAAAGTTTTGAAATGAAAAATTTAATAAAATCAAATTTCAGTCTTTTTCCTCAAATAAGAAATTATGAGTTTATCGCTTTTTAGACTGTTACTATTTTGGCTATATCTTGGAGCTGGACGAACGTCTGCCATTCCTAAAGAATTTGAAGATGAAATAGCTCGAAGCCTAATAGCACGTTGAATGAAGAACAAGAAATGGGAGTTCCTTCTGACAGGATAGAAATGCCAGAAATAGGCGGGAAAGTACATCTGCCCATGCAGGGACCAGCTTAGAAAATCACTACAGCGCCCTCCAACCAGCGTTTGTCGTAAAAGTATAGGTACGAAGTGGGGAAATCACATCTATGCAATTTAAACATCCAGATGAGATGAGCCCAGCGACACATTTAACTTCTTGGTCATTGCAGGGACGTTTGAACCTCGATAATCCATCGCCGGCAAAGAATAACTGATACCAATTAGGGTTCGTCACTTTTTCTTCAAGCAGATAATCAAGGGCAATATGATTAGACTTAGGACGCTTCCCTGGTGTACACCTCTTTGTTTGCGAAATCCTCGGTGACGCCAACTATACATCTTACTCTTGTCTTTACTCGCTCATACATGTATACATGTCCATGACCATTCGTACGTAGATTTCTGGAACTCCTCGTTGTCTTAGCGCTACCTATAACAGATCCGTTAGTTGTTTATTACAGGACTTTCCAAAATCAACCAACACCATATGCAAATCCTTCAAAGAATCACGATGTTTTTCAATCATGGTCATTATACTTCGGATTGCATCTGTGGTTGATTTACCTGCCACAAACCCCAACTGGTCTTCAGATAGCCGTACTATTTTACGGATTCGGCTATTTAATAACCCCTGAACGATCTTCGTGGTGTGTGACATCAGCTTGAACGGTATTTATCAGTCTCGCGTATCGCCTTTTTCTTTGTACAAAATAAGAAGATAACTCTCCCTCCACGGGTTAGGCATTGGATCGCCACTCATCAGTTTGGAGATGAGAATCATGAGCCATTTGGACCCGATGTCTGCCATCTTTTTCCAGAACTCAGAGGGTTTCTTGTCCGGCCCAACTTCTTTTCTTTGAAGTCTTTGACCGCATTCCTAAATTCTTCAACAGTAATGTCGTGTACTTCTTCGACAACTTTATTGATGATGCGATGGAGATAATTTTACATATTTGCAATAAATGCATGACTTTTTTTGTCCAGGTTGTACCATTTGATTCTCACAAACACTTTTCTGTTAGGAGGAGGCGGTTTTGTTGGGCGATTGCCTCTTCCAGGATCACTTTGCTATCTTTAACCCGAGGCTTCATGAAACGTGCTACCATATGGCAATCAATCTGGGATTCGTTTCCGCCACTGCTGTAAGTGACCAGGTGACGGCTATGTTTGAGAACCATAAGACCTTATGACTTGCACATGCTCAGGATATCTTTACTCGGAGAATTCCTGGTGCCGTATCCCAGTCCGCCAACAAACAAAAGTCCCGTATTAGAATATCTTGAAAGCTTTTGTGCTTACGTCCAAGAAACGCGCCCGATTTCCGGTGTTTTGCGGGATGATATTTTCCTGGGATAGACTCACAAAAATTAAGACTCTGGACACGTCTTCGACTCACAGAAAAGGATATTCTGAAGGTGGGATATTTCAACCGTGGATATTATAAAAAAGAATATAAACTACAGTAATTATTACTAATTTTTGGAGTGGAAGTGGCCAACCGCTAGTGCCGGTTCCCTACCTACTCCACACACACATCAACGCAAACAACTTAGAGCATTCTTCAATAGAATTCGCTTTAACATCTCGAAATGATTGCATACCTTCTTATGCAATGTTTAAATATTTTCCCCGCCTATATGCAAAAATCCGTTTTCAGTAGATATCCAAAACATGTAAGTTATGCAATCTCTGTGTCGTTTAAAGTCCCAAACCAGTTGTTTGTGAAAAACCAAATGAAAAAATTCTGCTTATATTCGGAGATTTAATTGTGTAACAAAATGCAATCGCAATAATGTACATAATATGATTTGTGATACCGATTATGAATGAATACTGTACCCCTTTTCTTTGATGAATGCTACGGCCTCCTTGCAATATGCCATAACCTACCCCAAATTTCCATTGAAAACAACAACTAATTTATAAACCATATACCGCACCCCTCTCACTCACACATCATATCCCCTTCATGAGAAGTAAAAAAAAAATTCAATAAACAAACGACAAACTACACACTTATGAAAATCTTCAAATATAACGGCGCTGGTCGGAAAAATGTTACTTTAGTTTTGTTCATCACTTCAATTACTTTCGTTTAATATAGGTTTCGTTTTGACGAAAACTTTCATAAAAACTTAAAGCTCCATCTAAATTAATTAAGGGCACAAACCAGTTTTCATTATTGATCGATTGAAGCGCCAAAGCTTCTGCGGGATACATGTACAACATTATTATTCGATTTCTTGGCGCTACTATAGCAATGTATATACAAAGGTAATACAAATTCATTATCGTTGACCAAAAGCGTTATTGTGAAATCCTCGTAGTCTATCTTACTATTAGTTTTTATTAAAAAATCTCTGCCTAAAATACCATCTGTTAAAATCGGAAAATTTTTAACTACAATCTGGAATTCTTGATATGTAATGGTGGATTCAATTTGTAACTGAGCTTTGAATGATCCTAAAGAGTAAGTTTCTGAGTCTGTTACTCCAGTGATTTTAATTTTATTCATATCGTTTAAATGTACGTCATTTTTTAGGGTACTAAGTTTAAGTATACTTATATCTGCATATGTATCTATTAAAAATCTATTATTGTTGTAGGTTATATTAGTGTGTGCAAAAATGTAGTTTGTTAAATGTTGATTTAGATGAAAGATGGATCTTATTGGTTGTTTTCCATTTGGTATTCTGAGTCTCCCAGGACTTCGGAGACTTGCTGCCCGTTTTCCGAAATACCTACATGATTAATATTTCTGTTATTGTTTCTAGCGTTACTGTTACCTCTGTTGTTCCTAAAATTTCTATTGTTACTGCTGTTTCTAAAGTTATTATTGTTGTTTCTAAAGTTATTATTATTGTATTTGTATTGTATTGTACCTCATATCTCTATTTCTGTAATTAGAATTTCTTTTATTAGGATGGACAAAGTGGCTTATATGTGCCGTGTCATATGTTGATTCTATTTCAGAAGCGAGTTGTACTGCTTCAGACAATGTTTTTGGTCTTGCTGTTGCGGTAAAATTTCCCGCAACAAGTTCTACTCTCCATTCCCTGACTTCCTGACCAATTCCCTCTTTTATCGGTGCGCATATGCAGGGTCTGAAGAAGTGGAGGGGCAGCCATGGTTCCATCAGCCATGCGTCCACCTCTCTAGAGCCTTGGGTAGGCGACCACAACATGTAGACGCTTAGCCTGGGCAGGCGGCCCCCAACACTGGCAAACCAGATCGACAGGCAATCGACGGGTCGAGGAAAAGGCCCACCGTAACAGATGGACGGTTCAGCGAAGCAAGAGGTGGGGCCCCAAATGTCCGGATGGTGAGCCTGACACGGACCGTCAGGAGACTCCCAACGGACCAACGCACTCCCTTACAGACGGACTGTCTGAGGCACAAACGGCGACATCAAACCCAGACGGACGGTCTGCAACGGCGGGGTGTACACCATAAAACAAATATACACACCCTGCAAATCTAAAAACGATTCGTGGGCGCGGGCGGACGGTCCGAAACGTTAAAGACCCAGAAAACGAATAATGATCTACCACGACGGTAGTGAGTCAGGTTCGATGAGGGAAGGGGTGACGATCTCTTTTGACCCGACTCCGTCGAGGGAGCACCGAAGGAGCCACAGAGACGTGTGGGCGGACGGCCACGTATACACACTCTCACAACACTTACCACAATTGTACGAGTCAATTCACGACGAGAACCCAGTACGAAAAAGAAGAAAAAAAAAACACTAAACTACAAATCAAAATACTTACATACAAACATGTGAGAACTGGCGCAAGATTGGCATTTCCCCTTTTCCCCAAATCTGCGCGCGGTCCCACCGAGATAGCTAGGGCAAATTAGCGTAGATAACATTCAATAAAAATACCCAACTTTGAAAATCTCCTGGGCGATTGGTTTTCCGAATAGGATTGTTGGTGCCTGGTCCTAGGGATTTTTATAATCCTATGCCTCCTATTTTCAATTCCTTTAGGGTTGGTTGAATGGGGAGACATGATTTAAATGTATTAATTAATTCTTTGTGTAGAACTTAACTTTTAATGCGCGAATTAGTGCAATTAATATTTACTTTTCTCGAAAAGTTACTTTTTCTTGTTATTAAATCCGCGAACTGTCAAATTGAAATGTGTGAGGGTAGATCCAGGGTCGGCCAGAGGGTTCGCTTATCGTTGGATGTTTCCAGTGATGGGCGAATTCGAAAGAATGAGAACCGTGAGAGCATTAGCGGGATCATGTTAGCGCATTAGTGTAAAGATGGCACAGTGTAGCGAAAAACGACATGGTCCAGCCAATTGCGTGAATGTGCGTGAATGGGTGGGGGTAGAACAAGGAACAGTTGATACTCTCAGAGCAACAGCTGAGTTATCGTGTGGGAGCTGTGAATTGTCTAGCCCAAGTACGTGTGAGTGAGGGAGTACGAAGCAGTCGACAATTTCAGCGCCACAGCTGAATTGTCACGTTAGGGCTGCCGTTGGCTCTGCTTCCCCAAGGTTGTATGATGGTGTGAGTGAGGCACACTGGCCGTCCGAATGGACAAAGAAATCTGGAAAAATCACTTCTTGGTTGACCAGTCGTGCAGCTAGACGTTTTACGTTGCGAAAAGTTAGTTGTGAAAAAAAAGTGATTTAATCGAGAAGGGTAACGTAGTACCGTAGGAAGGAGAAAAGAAAAAAGGAGGAATCATGAATAGAGTGTGCAGGAGATTGCTAAGCGGGACTAAAATCCAAAGCCTACTCAGGAGGAACAGGCGTCTAGGAAGGAGAACAAGGATCAAACAAAAAATATATATAAACTGGGATAAGTATAGTGATTGGTGGTACTTAGGAAAAAAATTAAAAATAGATCTCGGTAGGATCGGGCTCCGTACAATCCCGGTAAAGAACGGGACCCGCGACCGTGTCATTTTAATTTTTGTATTTCGGGACAACGCGATCTTGCGCCAATTCAAACGGCAAATCCGTTATTTCTTTTGTGTGCTAACTTATAACGTGGTACAAAAAAAACGGTCTTTCTTTTGTTCTGGAACTTTCTTTTCAGTTCGTGATTCTTCGGTGGTCGGAATTTCACTTTTCTTTCAGTTCTTTCAGATCCTTTCAGATTTTTTTTCAGGTTTTTCAGGTTTCACAATTTCCCAACAAAAATTGTGTGGCGCCCATTGTGTTACTGTCAACGGAGGGACATATTTTTCCTTCACGACAAGAAACACCTCAACTTTATTTTTAGGTTCGCTAATTTCAAAGCGTTCACTAATCTGAGCGCAACTTAGCGCTGTCGTTGAACCCACCCCAGCTGAGCGACCGGGAAATCAGCATACTTTTGCTGCCTGTTGCACTGTTCGCGTTTGTTTGACAGTTTAGCTAATTTTCATTGTACGTTTTGGTCGCAAAATATTCCGCGTCTTTTATTTCGTTTTCGACCGCGATTAATTAGTAGTTTGATCGCGAATTTAATGTGTAACAATTGGCGCCCAACGTGGGGCTCGCAATAAAATAAATATAAAAAAATAAAATATACCTAATAATCGAAAGAAAAGTGAAATTAGAATTTCGTTGTGCAAGCGTGGGGGTCCATTGCACCGAAATAGAGTTTTAGTGTCTGTTTAGGGAAGTGTTTTGTTCTAATTCCTTTTATTTGCATTTCAAAAGTTCTTGTTTCTTTAGTTTTCTTTCTTTTAGAGCAATTAAATAAATCGGAGTGGCTGCAGAATAAGTACATACATACATACATCTTTAATTGAATTTGGGGTAGTTCGTGCCGTTGGCTGTGCAACCGGTGTTTTTTTAATCAGCAAGTATAATCCAGCGGAGGAACAGAGACAACTCGAGGTAGATTCTTTGAAATCAACAAGTAGGTGGAATTTTTTTATTTTTGGTTCCCATTTATTTTTGAATAAAAAGAAAAAAAAGAAAACAGATTCATACTTTTTGGGCATATATATTTATTCGCCATAGTGAAATACATTTTACATTTCTAGGGCATTTTGTTTTAAAGAATTCATATCACATATTATATATATATATATCTTACTGCCATCTTTTTTATTCTCCATACTATTGAACTTACATGATTACCTACATTTAACATTCATTGGTTTATACATACCTACATATTTTTTCGGACTTTTGTTTTGAAATCAACATGGTTACCATCACCACACGGTTACCATCATTCGTTCAAAGATAACTTTTTTGGGTTTAAACGGAACTAATTTTTCTTGTTTTATTATTTTTTGGTTTTTGGGGTTTTATACTGCGTCCGGGGGGAGAAATAAAACTTACACATTTTGATTGGAAATAATTGAGTAGATATACTTAACATCGACTCAACAAGCGTCCTTCGTGGTGATATACGCACATACTTTAATTGGCCGTTTCTTTAGTAACTTTGATTTTTATTTTTCTATTCGGGTTTTCATAAAGTGAACATTCTGCTCTCTCTCTTTATCGCGCTTACTATTAAGCTAAGTCCCTCGAGGTGAAGTTGAAGATCGCCTTCTGGGCAGAAAGACCTTCTTTTTTTTTGATTGTGAAATTGGTTTAGTTATTAGTGTTGATAGTATTGTTCCGGCTTTTGTGGGATCGTTATTTCGCTTTTAAGGTTTAAGTGATTATCAGTTTTGGGGAATTTATATCCGGAAATTTGGTAGAAATAGCCTATCGACTTGGTGAAAATTGTTCGGTTGTCGAACGGTCTTGATTTTTATCGCTCTTCGATTGTTATCCTACCTATCTCAATTCATTCGCTTTAGTCGTCTTTATTTTGGAGTTGCGTTAGTTGTAGTTATTTGGATTGGTTGATACGCCGTTTCCTTTTTCTATTCTGGTGGGATTTTTAGTGAAACTGCAATGGAAATAAATAGACTCTCAGCCGATGAGTTGGAATACGAAGTAGAGGCCAGGAGACTTCCAACCGGAACCGTCGATACAATGAGGAAAGCCTTAAGAGCTGCTCGGATGTTAGAACGCCGAGGCTCAATGGGAGGGGTCGACCGGGCTAACTACCCTTTTTCGTTTGAGGAGGACAGAGAGGCTGTCAAATTAAAGTTGGACGAAATTTACGAATTGTTGAGAGAATCTCCAAGAGAGCTCTAGGAAGCTTACTTCTGGGGGTGAGGACGGTGCCGAGGATAGCGGGGACGAATCAGAGGATGAGGACGCGCCGAAAACGAGGCGACAACCACAGGTGGAAACATCCCCACCTAGACGGATGACCCGGGACCCTTCGCCACCAACGACTTCTGCCTTTGGGAGAGACAGGGAGTCTTTCTCAAACGTTGGTGGACGAAGTGAACAATACGTTCAAAATGAACGCCTCGAAAACTTGTCCAAGTGGGGTTTAAAGTTTTCGGGAGAACGATGCGGCGCTTCCGTCAATGCCTTTCTAGAAAGGGTTGACGAGCTTCGGGAAGCGAGGGGGGTTCACATGTCACAACTTTTCAGATCAGCAGTCGAACTTTTCGATGGGAAGGCGCTTCTGTGGTATAGGGCAATTAGGAGGTCGGTCTGTTCCTGGGAAGAGCTGGTGAGGGAGCTGAAGTTGGAGTTCCTTCCCCCAAATTATGATGATCTTCTTCTAGAAGAGATCAGGCGACGCACCCAAGGGAAGGAAGAGTCTATAGGGGTATATGTAGCGACCATGCAGAACATGTTTGGCAGACTTTCCGATCCGATTTCGGAGACAAGGAAGCTGTCAATCCTGCAGAGGAACCTAGCGCCGTTCTATCAGACGCAGTTGGGACTGGCGGATCCCAAATGTGTCAAGGATTTGGTGGCGCTGGGACGCAAATTGGAAACGGTGCGAGCAAATGTCGAAACATTTGCTCCCCCGCCAACGAGTCGCAGTAGGCACTTGCTGGAGCCAGACTTGGCTTATATCAGCACCGAAGAACCCAGAATTTCGGTTGTCGCTCAAGACAACCAACAACGTCAGCAAATGCGTTGCTTTAATTGCGGCAGTGAATGCCATTTCTCCAATAGGTGTTCTGCTCCCAAGCGTTGTTATGGTTGTGGTGCGACAGGGGTTTATCGAAGGGATTGCCGACGTTGTTCGGGAAACGCGCAATGGACTCCTGGGTCAGCAGGACAGGAGCGCCGGCGCAATTAGTTAGGTCGTCTGCTGGCGACCAGCTGTCCCCTTCTCAAATTCACTTAGGTTTTACTTTGGAGGCAAACGGAGATGATAATAGGCCATTTTTACATATTTCGATTTACGGAATTCAGTTTCTCGGTCTGCTGGATTCCGGTGCTTCACGCACCATTGTCTGTAGGGATGGGTGGGAAATTCTAAAGCACTTAGGGTTAGTTTTGCAAAAGAGTAGGATTAGTTCAGTAGCATTAGCTGATGGGGCGGGCATAGGAGTTTTGGGAGTAGTATCACTACCGATTGTGGTACAAGATAAGTCCGTCTTCTTAGAGTGTTTGGTTATACCAGCTCTACAACACGTCATGATCTTAGGTGCAGATTTTTGGGCACTGTCGGGCGTAGTCCCGGATTTAAGATCGGGCGTGTGGAATTTTTCGAGTCAGCAGGCGGTTGGCTCCATTTCCGTCATTAAGGAAAAATCCGAATTGGACGATACTGAAAGGAGGGAACTGGAAATGTTGGTAGAGAACATTTTCAGAGTTATGCCGGAGGGCTTAGGATGTACCCAATTGGTGGAGCATAAGATTAGGACGTCGGCCGAACCGATCAAACAAAGGTATTACCCGGTTTCGCCTGCAATGCAGGTTCATATTGATAAGGAACTGAAAGAGATGCTGGATGCGGGAGTCATTGAGAAATCAAACAGTCCGTGGGCATCTCCGATCGTCCTTATCAGAAAAAAAGATGGGTCCTTTCGGTTTTTTGTCGACTATAGGAAACTTAATAAAGTTACAGATAGGGATGCTTATCCACTACCTTATATATCAACGACCCTGGACAAACTTCGAGATGCGAAGTGTCTTACGTCCTTAGACATTAAGTCAGCCTACTGGCAGATTCCCATGGAGGAGGGATCACGACCGCTCACAGCCTTCACTGTTCCGAATAGGGGTCTCTTCCAGTTCAAGCGAATGCCATTCGGCTTACATAACGCACCGGCGACGTGGCAGAGATTTATCGACAGCGTTCTTGGTGCCGATCTCGAGCCACACGTCTTCGTGTATTTAGACGATATTATTATCGTCACCAACTCGTTTCAACAACATCTTGAGATACTGGAGAAGGTCTTTAAGCGACTATGTGGAGCGGGATTAAAGGTTAGCCGGGAAAAGTGTAACTTTTGTCGGTCGTCGCTAAAATTCCTAGGTTATGTAGTTGATAGGAATGGACTTCACGTCGACCCAGAAAAGGTGGATAGCATGGTGAGGATTCCGGCACCGAAAAATGTGAAGGAAGTTAGTAGCTTTGTAGGGACTATTTCTTGGTACAGGCGCTTTGTACCCAACTTCGCTGAGTTAGTGCGTCCTTTAACAGATTTGTTAAAGAAAAGTAGGAAGTTTGTTTGGTCCGCAGAATGCGAAGAAAGCTTCCGAAAAGCGAAGGAATGCTTAGTGACAGCACCGATCCTGACGTGTCCGGATTTTCAGCGACCTTTCGTGGTGCAAACCGACGCGTCAGATTTTGGTATCGGGGCAGTACTGTCACAAGAGGTTGAGGACGGCGAGAAGGTAGTTTGTTACCTAAGTAGGTCCCTCAACCGATGTGAACGAAACTACTCGACGACTGAAATTTTTCATTTATCGTTTCGATTGAACGTTTTAATTTTGTTGCTATCTGGACAGGCGAATTGGCCGATGATGGGCAAACCCTTCCTTTGTGTGTTGTTAACCCTAGCCTCTGGAAATGGCTTGGGGTTCTTTGAAATCAAGCACATTTCCTTGGAGGTGAGGGTGGGATTTGTTGCGGTAAAATTTCCCGCAACAAGTTCTACTCTCCATTCCCTGACTTCCTGACCAATTCCCTCTTTTATCGGTGCGCATATGCAGGGTCTGAAGAAGTGGAGGGGCAGCCATGGTTCCATCAGCCATGCGTCCACCTCTCTAGAGCCTTGGGTAGGCGACCACAACATGTAGACGCTTAGCCTGGGCAGGCGGCCCCCAACACTGGCAAACCAGATCGACAGGCGGTCGACGGGTCGAGGAAAAGGCCCACCGTAACAGATGGACGGTTCAGCGAAGCAAGAGGTGGGGCCCCAAATGTCCGGATGGTGAGCCTGACACGGACCGTCAGGAGACTCCCAACGGACCAACGCACTCCCTTACAGACGGACTGTCTGAGGCACAAACGGCGACATCAAACCCAGACGGACGGTCTGCAACGGCGGGGTGTACACCATAAAACAAATATACACACCCTGCAAATCTAAAAACGATTCGTGGGCGCGGGCGGACGGTCCGAAACGTTAAAGACCCAGAAAACGAATAATGATCTACCACGACGGTAGTGAGTCAGGTTCGATGAGGGAAGGGGTGACGATCTCTTTTGACCCGACTCCGTCGAGGGAGCACCGAAGGAGCCACAGAGACGTGTGGGCGGACGGCCACGTATACACACTCTCACAACACTTACCACAATTGTACGAGTCAATTCACGACGAGAACCCAGTACGAAAAAGAAGAAAAAAAAACACTAAACTACAAATCAAAATACTTACATACAAACATGTGAGAACTGGCGCAAGATTGGCATTTCCCCTTTTCCCCAAATCTGCGCGCGGTCCCACCGAGATAGCTAGGGCAAATTAGCGTAGATAACATTCAATAAAAATACCCAACTTTGAAAATCTCCTGGGCGATTGGTTTTCCGAATAGGATTGTTGGTGCCTGGTCCTAGGGATTTTTATAATCCTATGCCTCCTATTTTCAATTCCTTTAGGGTTGGTTGAATGGGGAGACATGATTTAAATGTATTAATTAATTCTTTGTGTAGAACTTAACTTTTAATGTGCGAATTAGTGCAATTAATATTTACTTTTCTCGAAAAGTTACTTTTTCTTGTTATTAAATCCGCGAACTGTCAAATTGAAATGTGTGAGGGTAGATCCAGGGTCGGCCAGAGGGTTCGCTTATCGTTGGATGTTTCCAGTGATGGGCGAATTCGAAAGAATGAGAACCGTGAGAGCATTAGCGGGATCATGTTAGCGCATTAGTGTGAAGATGGCACAGTGTAGCGAAAAACGACATGGTCCAGCCAAATGCGTGAATGTGCGTGAATGGGTGGGGGTAGAACAAGGAACAGTTGATACTCTCAGAGCAACAGCTGAGTTATCGTGTGGGAGCTGTGAATTGTCTAGCCCAAGTACGTGTGAGTGAGGGAGTACGAAGCAGTCGACAATTTCAGCGCCACAGCTGAATTGTCACGTTAGGGCTGCCGTTGGCTCTGCTTCCCCAAGGTTGTATGATGGTGTGAGTGAGGCACACTGGCCGGCCGAATGGACAAAGAAATCTGGAAAAATCACTTCTTGGTTGACCAGTCGTGCAGCTAGACGTTTTACGTTGCGAAAAGTTAGTTGTGAAAAAAAAGTGATTTAATCGAGAAGGGTAACGTAGTACCGTAGGAAGGAGAAAAGAAAAAAGGAGGAATCAGGAATAGAGTGTGCAGGAGATTGCTAAGCGGGACTAAAATCCAAAGCCTACTCAGGAGGAACAGGCGTCTAGGAAGGAGAACAAGGATCAAACAAAAAATATATATAAACTGGGATAAGTATAGTGATTGGTGGTACTTAGGAAAAAAATTAAAAATAGATCTCGGTAGGATCGGGCTCCGTACAATCCCGGTAAAGAACGGGACCCGCGACCGTGTCATTTTAATTTTTGTATTTCGGGACAACGCGATCTTGCGCCAATTCAAACGGCAAATCCGTTATTTCTTTTGTGTGCTAACTTATAACGTGGTACAAAAAAAAAGGTCTTTCTTTTGTTCTGGAACTTTCTTTTCAGTTCGTGATTCTTCGGTGGTCGGAATTTCACTTTTCTTTCAGTTCTTTCAGATCCTTTCAGATTTTTTTTTAGGTTTTTCAGGTTTCACAATTTCCCAACAAAAATTGTGTGGCGCCCATTGTGTTACTGTCATCGGAGGGACATATTTTTCCTTCACGACAAGAAACACCTCAACTTTATTTTTAGGTTCGCTAATTTCAAAGCGTTCACTAATCTGAGCGCAACTTAGCGCTGTCGTTGAACCCACCCCAGCTGAGCGACCGGGAAATCAGCATACTTTTGCTGCCTGTTGCACTGTTCGCGTTTGTTTGACAGTTTAGCTAATTTTCATTGTACGTTTTGGTCGCAAAATATTCCGCGTCTTTTATTTCGTTTTCGACCGCGATTAATTAGTAGTTTGATCGCGAATTTAATGTGTAACAATTGGCGCCCAACGTGGGGCTCGCAATAAAATAAATATAAAAAAATAAAATATACCTAATAATCGAAAGAAAAGTGAAATTAGAATTTCGTTGTGCAAGCGTGGGGGTCCATTGCACCGAAATAGAGTTTTAGTGTCTGTTTAGGGAAGTGTTTTGTTCTAATTCCTTTTATTTGCATTTCAAAAGTTCTTGTTTCTTTAGTTTTCTTTCTTTTAGAGCAATTAAATAAATCGGAGTGGCTGCAGAATAAGTACATACATACATACATCTTTAATTGAATTTGGGGTAGTTCGTGCCGTTGGCTGTGCAACCGGTGTTTTTTTAATCAGCAAGTATAATCCAGCGGAGGAACAGAGACAACTCGAGGTAGATTCTTTGAAATCAACAAGTAGGTGGAATTTTTTTATTTTTGGTTCCCATTTATTTTTGAATAAAAAGAAAAAAAAGAAAACAGATTCATACTTTTTGGGCATATATATTTATTCGCCATAGTGAAATACATTTTACATTTCTAGGGCATTTTGTTTTAAAGAATTCATATCACATATTATATATATATATATCTTACTGCCATCTTTTTTATTCTCCATACTATTGAACTTACATGATTACCTACATTTAACATTCATTGGTTTATACATACCTACATATTTTTTCGGACTTTTGTTTTGAAATCAACACGGTTACCATCACCACACGGTTACCATCATTCGTTCAAAGAGAACTTTTTTGGGTTTAAACGGAACTAATTTTTCTTGTTTTATTATTTTTTGGTTTTTGGGGTTTTATACTGCGTCCGGGGGGAGAAATAAAACTTACACATTTTGATTGGAAATAATTGAGTAGATATACTTAACATCGACTCAACAAGCGTCCTTCGTGGTGATATACGCACATACTTTAATTGGCCGTTTCTTTAGTAACTTTGATTTTTATTTTTCTATTCGGGTTTTCATAAAGTGAACATTCTGCTCTCTCTCTTTATCGCGCTTACTATTAAGCTAAGTCCCTCGAGGTGAAGTTGAAGATCGCCTTCTGGGCAGAAAGACCTTATTTTTTTTTGATTGTGAAATTGGTTTAGTTATTAGTGTTGATAGTATTGTTCCGGCTTTTGTGGGATCGTTATTTCGCTTTTAAGGTTTAAGTGATTATCAGTTTTGGGGAATTTATATCCGGAAATTTGGTAGAAATAGCCTATCGACTTGGTGAAAATTGTTCGGTTGTCGAACGGTCTTGATTTTTATCGCTCTTCGATTGTTATCCTACCTATCTCAATTCATTCGCTTTAGTCGTCTTTATTTTGGAGTTGCGTTAGTTGTAGTTATTCGGATTGGTTGATACGCCGTTTCCTTTTTCTATTCTGGTGGGATTTTTAGTGAAACTGCAATGGAAATAAATAGACTCTCAGCCGATGAGTTGGAATACGAAGTAGAGGCCAGGAGACTTCCAACCGGAACCGTCGATACAATGAGGAAAGCCTTAAGTGCTGCTCGGATGTTAGAACGCCGAGGCTCAATGGGAGGGGTCGACCGGGCTAACTACCCTTTTTCGTTTGAGGAGGACAGAGAGGCTGTCAAATTAAAGTTGGACGAAATTTACGAATTGTTGAGAGAATCTCCAAGAGAGCTCTAGGAAGCTTACTTCTGGGGGTGAGGACGGTGCCGAGGATAGCGGGGACGAATCAGAGGACGAGGACGCGCCGAAAACGAGGCGACAACCACAGGTGGAAACATCCCCACCTAGACGGATGACCCGGGACCCTTCGCCACCAACGACTTCTGCCTTTGGGAGAGACAGGGAGTCTTTCTCAAACGTTGGTGGACGAAGTGAACAATACGTTCAAAATGAACGCCTCGAAAACTTGTCCAAGTGGGGTTTAAAGTTTTCGGGAGAACGATGCGGCGCTTCCGTCAATGCCTTTCTAGAAAGGGTTGACGAGCTTCGGGAAGCGAGGGGGGTTCACATGTCACAACTTTTCAGATCAGCAGTCGAACTTTTCGATGGGAAGGCGCTTCTGTGGTATAGGGCAATTAGGAGGTCGGTCTGTTCCTGGGAAGAGCTGGTGAGGGAGCTGAAGTTGGAGTTCCTTCCCCCAAATTATGATGATCTTCTTCTAGAAGAGATCAGGCGACGCACCCAAGGGAAGGAAGAGTCTATAGGGGTATATGTAGCGACCATGCAGAACATGTTTGGCAGACTTTCCGATCCGATTTCGGAGACAAGGAAGCTGTCAATCCTGCAGAGGAACCTAGCGCCGTTCTATCAGACGCAGTTGGGACTGGCGGATCCCAAATGTGTCAAGGATTTGGTGGCGCTGGGACGCAAATTGGAAACGGTGCGAGCAAATGTCGAAACATTTGCTCCCCCGCCAACGAGTCGCAGTAGGCACTTGCTGGAGCCAGACTTGGCTTATATCAGCACCGAAGAACCCAGAATTTCGGTTGTCGCTCAAGACAACCAACAACGTCGGCAAATGCGTTGCTTTAATTGCGGCAGTGAGGGCCATTTCTCCAATAGGTGTTCGGCTCCCAAGCGTTGTTATGGTTGTGGTGCGACAGGGGTTTATCGAAGGGATTGCCGACGTTGTTCGGGAAACGCGCAATGGACTCCTGGGTCAGCAGGACAGGAGCGCCGGCGCAATTAGTTAGGTCGTCTGCTGGCGACCAGCTGTCCCCTTCTCAAATTCACTTAGGTTTTACTTTGGAGGCAAACGGAGATGATAATAGGCCATTTTTACATATTTCGATTTACGGAGTTCAGTTTCTCGGTCTGCTGGATTCCGGTGCTTCACGCACCATTGTCTGTAGGGATGGGTGGGAAATTCTAAAGCACTTAGGGTTAGTTTTGCAAAAGAGTAGGATTAGTTCAGTAGCATTAGCTGATGGGGCGGGCATAGGAGTTTTGGGAGTAGTATCACTACCGATTGTGGTACAAGATAAGTCCGTCTTCTTAGAGTGTTTGGTTATACCAGCTCTACAACACGTCATGATCTTAGGTGCAGATTTTTGGGCACTGTCGGCCGTAGTCCCGGATTTAAGATCGGGCGTGTGGAATTTTTCGAGTCAGCAGGCGGTTGGCTCCATTTCCGTCATTAAGGAAAAATCCGAATTGGACGATACTGAAACGAGGGAACTGGAAATGTTGGTAGAGAACATTTTCAGAGTTATGCCGGAGGGCTTAGGATGTACCCAATTGGTGGAGCATAAGATTAGGACGTCGGCCGAACCGATCAAACAAAGGTATTACCCGGTTTCGCCTGCAATGCAGGTTCATATTGATAAGGAACTGAAAGAGATGCTGGATGCGGGAGTCATTGAGAAATCAAACAGTCCGTGGGCATCTCCGATCGTCCTTATCAGAAAAAAAGATGGGTCCTTTCGGTTTTTTGTCGACTATAGGAAACTTAATAAAGTTACAGATAGGGATGCTTATCCACTACCTTATATATCAACGACCCTGGACAAACTTCGAGATGCGAAGTATCTTACGTCCTTAGACATTAAGTCAGCCTACTGGCAGATTCCCATGGAGGAGGGATCACGACCGCTCACAGCCTTCACGGTTCCGAATAGGGGTCTCTTCCAGTTCAAGCGAATGCCATTCGGCTTACATAACGCACCGGCGACGTGGCAGAGATTTATCGACAGCGTTCTTGGTGCCGATCTCGAGCCACACGTCTTCGTGTATTTAGACGATATTATTATCGTCACCAACTCGTTTCAACAACATCTTGAGATACTGTAGAAGGTCTTTAAGCGACTATGTGGAGCGGGATTAAAGGTTAGCCGAGAAAAGTGTAACTTTTGTCGGTCGTCGCTGAAATTCCTAGGTTATGTAGTTGATAGGAATGGACTTCACGTCGACCCAGAAAAGGTGGATAGCATGGTGAGGATTCCGGCACCGAAAAATGTGAAGGAAGTTAGTAGCTTTGTAGGGACTATTTCTTGGTACAGGCGCTTTGTACCCAACTTCGCTGAGTTAGTGCGTCCTTTAACAGATTTGTTAAAGAAAAGTAGGAAGTTTGTTTGGTCCGCAGAATGCGAAGAAAGTTTCCGAAAAGCGAAGGAATGCTTAGTGACAGCACCGATCCTGACGTGTCCGGATTTTCAGCGACCTTTCGTGGTGCAAACCGACGCGTCAGATTTTGGTATCGGGGCAGTACTGTCACAAGAGGTTGAGGACGGCGAGAAGGTAGTTTGTTACCTAAGTAGGTCCCTCAACCGATGTGAACGAAACTACTCGACGACTGAAAAGGAGTGCTTGGCTGTACTATGGGCGATTGAGAAGTTGCGACCGTACATCGAAGGAATTCGGTTCACGGTCGTGACTGACCATTACTCTTTGGTATGGTTAAGTAACCCTAAGGATCCGTCGGGTAGGTTAGCACGCTGGGCAGTGAGGCTTCAGCAGTTTGATTTTGAGATCGTCCACAGAAAGGGGAAAGAGCATGTCGTTCCCGACATGTTATCGCGAGGAGTTCCGGTGGTTGCCGAAATCTCAGATGCGGATTTGGACCCTTGGTTGGCAAAGATGATGACAGCTGTTGAAGCGAATCCGCTGGCATATCCAGCGTGGAGAGTTGACAACGGTCGACTTTTTAAATTTGTAAAAGCGCACCATGTCGTGGTCCATGAAGATAACCACGCATGGAAATTAGTAGTGGGGAAATCAGGCAGATTAGCGATCCTACACGAGTGTCATGATAGTCCATTAGCGGGGCATATGGGGGTCCGAAAAACTTACGCTAGAGTAAGTTCCAAATACTATTGGCCGAAGATGAAGAGGGATATAACAGCGTACGTTAAACGTTGTTCTGTTTACCAACAGGTGAAGCCGGTGAATGAGAAACCAGCTGGTCTCATGAAGGAGAGGGTCGGAGTTTCGAGGCCTTGGGAAATGATTTGCGTAGATCTGGTATGCCCACTTCCCAAGTCCAATAGGGGTTTCATCTACATCCTGACGGTAGTAGATTATTTTACGAAATTTCCACTGTTATTCGCGTTGAGATCTGCTACCGCTAAAGCTGTTTGTAGGGAGCTCGAAGACAATGTCTTCCTACTTTTTGGCGTTCCGTCGGTGGTCGTGTGTGACAACGGCCCACAATTCCGTAGTACGGAGTTGAAAACGCTTTGCCAGGCGTACGCGTCACAATTAAGATATACAGCGCATTACCATCCGCAGGCTAATCCTGCCGAGCGCATTAACCAGATCATCAAGACAACGCTGAGGGCGTATGTCCCCGAGAATCACAGGAGTTGGGATGTCCAACTACCGAAGGTAGCGTGTGCAATACGCACCGCGCAACACGACGTTTTAGGTATGACCCCGTATTATGCAAATTTCGGGAGAGAGATGTCAACTTGTGGTCGGGTCATAACCACTGCAAGTGAACAAACCGAAGACAGGGGAGTAGGCGACGACAACGGAGCAGCCACTCCTAGTAGCGGGTTAGGTAGTCGGAGCTTAGGTATAGCAGATGAGGGCCCGATAGTGGGGCCAGATGAGGTAACCAGGGGTTCAGAGGTAGAAAACCGTTTTAACGAACTCAGACTCGACATCGGTAGGAAGTTAGCGGCTGCAGCCAAGAAGTCCGCGAAGGCCTACAATCTCCGTCGGAGAGACGTTCAATATCTCCCGAACGAGATTGTATGGCGAAGGAATTTCGCGTTATCCGACGCCGCTAATTTGTATGCCGCGAAACTCGCCCCGAAATTTATCGGACCTTTCACTATTAAAAAACGCGTCTCTCCGTGGACATACACTTTGAGCGATGAAAACGGTCGAGATCGTGGCACATGGCATGTGAAGGACCTTAAGCCCTATCACAGTGCCGCCGACGACTAGTCCAGCAGTCCCCATTAACGTAGCTCAGTCTTGGTACAAATTTTCATTTCATTTATCATTTATCGTTTCGATTGAACGTTTTAATTTTGTTGCTATCTGGACAGGCGAATTGGCCGATGATGGGCAAACCCTTCCTTTGTGTGTTGTTAACCCTAGCCTCTGGAAATGGCTTGGGGTTCTTTGAAACCAAGCACATTTCCTTGGAGGTGAGGGTGGGATTTGTTGCGGTAAAATTTCCCGCAACAAGTTCTACTCTCCATTCCCCGACTTCCTGACCAATTCCCTCTTTTATCGGTGCGCATATGCAGGGTCTGAAGAAGTGGAGGGGCAGCCATGGTTCCATCAGCCATGCGTCCACCTCTCTAGAGCCTTGGGTAGGCGACCACAACATGTAGACGCTTAGCCTGGGCAGGCGGCCCCCAACACTGGCAAACCAGATCGACAGGCGGTCGACGGGTCGAGGAAAAGGCCCACCGTAACAGATGGACGGTTCAGCGAAGCAAGAGGTGGGGCCCCAAATGTCCGGATGGTGAGCCTGACACGGACCGTCAGGAGACTCCCAACGGACCAACGCACTCCCTTACAGACGGACTGTCTGAGGCACAAACGGCGACATCAAACCCAGACGGACGGTCTGCAACGGCGGGGTGTACACCATAAAACAAATATACACACCCTGCAAATCTAAAAACGATTCGTGGGCGCGGGCGGACGGTCCGAAACGTTAAAGACCCAGAAAACGAATAATGATCTACCACGACGGTAGTGAGTCAGTTTCGATGAGGGAAGGGGTGACGATCCCTTTTGACCCGACTCCGTCGAGGGAGCACCGAAGGAGCCACAGAGACGTGTGGGCGGACGGCCACGTATACACACTCTCACAACACTTGCCACAATTGTACGAGTCAATTCACGACGAGAACCCAGTACGAAAAAGAAGAAAAAAAAACACTAAACTACAAATCAAAATACTTACATACAAACATGTGAGAACTGGCGCAAGATTGGCATTTCCCCTTTTCCCCAAATCTGCGCGCGGTCCCACCGAGATAGCTAGGGCAAATTAGCGTAGATAACATTCAATAAAAATACCCAACTTTGAAAATCTCCTGGGCGATTGGTTTTCCGAATAGGATTGTTGGTGCCTGGTCCTAGGGATTTTTATAATCCTATGCCTCCTATTTTCAATTCCTTTAGGGTTGGTTGAATGGGGAGACATGATTTAAATGTATTAATTAATTCTTTGTGTAGAACTTAACTTTTAATGCGCGAATTAGTGCAATTAATATTTACTTTTCTCGAAAAGTTACTTTTTCTTGTTATTAAATCCGCGAACTGTCAAATTGAAATGTGTGAGGGTAGATCCAGGGTCGGCCAGAGGGTTCGCTTATCGTTGGATGTTTCCAGTGATGGGCGAATTCGAAAGAATGAGAACCGTGAGAGCATTAGCGGGATCATGTTAGCGCATTAGTGTGAAGATGGCACAGTGTAGCGAAAAACGACATGGTCCAGCCAAATGCGTGAATGTGCGTGAATGGGTGGGGGTAGAACAAGGAACAGTTGATACTCTCAGAGCAACAGCTGAGTTATCGTGTGGGAGCTGTGAATTGTCTAGCCCAAGTACGTGTGAGTGAGGGAGTACGAAGCAGTCGACAATTTCAGCGCCACAGCTGAATTGTCACGTTAGGGCTGCCGTTGGCTCTGCTTCCCCAAGGTTGTATGAT
The DNA here is from genome assembly GCA_949715645.1 of Portevinia maculata. Classification (NCBI taxonomy): domain Eukaryota; kingdom Metazoa; phylum Arthropoda; class Insecta; order Diptera; family Syrphidae; genus Portevinia; species Portevinia maculata. The sequence goes on from OX454528.1 coordinate 39,699,736, forward strand.
GGTGTGAGTGAGGCACACTGGCCGGCCGAATGGACAAAGAAATCTGGAAAAATCACTTCTTGGTTGACCAGTCGTGCAGCTGGACGTTTTACGTTGCGAAAAGTTAGTTGTGAAAAAAAAAGTGATTTAATCGAGAAGGGTAACGTAGTACCGTAGGAAGGAGAAAAGAAAAAAGGAGGAATCAGGAATAGAGTGTGCAGGAGATTGCTAAGCGGGACTAAAATCCAAAGCCTACTCAGGAGGAACAGGCGTCTAGGAAGGAGAACAAGGATCAAACAAAAAATATATATAAACTGGGATAAGTATAGTGATTGGTGGTACTTAGGAAAAAAATTAAAAATAGATCTCGGTAGGATCGGGCTCCGTACAATCCCGGTAAAGAACGGGACCCGCGACCGTGTCATTTTAATTTTTGTATTTCGGGACAACGCGATCTTGCGCCAATTCAAACGGCAAATCCGTTATTTCTTTTGTGTGCTAACCCAAAATTTCCGTTAATTAAAAGCAATTTGCCGTGCCCCAACGGGGACTTATAACGTGGTACAAAAAAACGGTCTTTCTTTTGTTCTGGAACTTTCTTTTCAGTTCGTGATTCTTCGGTGGTCGGAATTTCACTTTTCTTTCAGTTCTTTCAGATCCTTTCAGATTTTTTTTCAGGTTTTTCAGGTTTCACAATTTCCCAACAAAAATTGTGTGGCGCCCATTGTGTTACTGTCATCGGAGGGACATATTTTTCCTTCACGACAAGAAACACCTCAACTTTATTTTTAGGTTCGCTAATTTCAAAGCGTTCACTAATCTGAGCGCAACTTAGGGCTGTCGTTGAACCCACCCCAGCTGAGCGACCGATAAATCAGCATACTTTTGCTGCCTGTTGCACTGTTCGCGTTTGTTTGACAGTTTAGCTAATTTTCATTGTACGTTTTGGTCGCAAAATATTCCGCGTCTTTTATTTCGTTTTCGACCGCGATTAATTAGTAGTTTGATCGCGAATTTAAAGTGTAACATTGCCGCAAAAATGGTTGTTTTTACTTGGCCGTTCAGACCATTCTTAAAAGCATTTAAACCAAGCGTATCGTTGAGCTAAGCTATAATTTCTCTACTGCCTTCTCCCTGCTCAGCTATTTGCAATGTGTTTAACTCTGCTACTAGGCCTTCAATTTTTGCTGCATAGCTGTTAATATTTCTAGGTGCTTGAACAATTTTTCCTAATTCAGACTGTAATTGAAGTGCATTTTTCTTGCTTCTAAATATAATTTTTAAAGTTTCTATCAGTTCAGATAGGTTTGTTGGTCGAGGTACTGTACTTAGTTTGTTTCTCACTTTATCTGTTTTTTTTTTTTTTTTTTTTTATAATTTTGCGTGCGCTAAAGGGATTTCTTTTTTCTGTAGTGACACAGTACCCTTATAATAGTAAAACCACAGCGCAGGCATTTAGTTTGTTGCGCAAGTAGCTCCCAGCAATTCATTGCCTATTTTTGGGTGCTACCTACTGAAAGAATAGAAGGATAGGAAAGAAGTTTGGTGCGATGGGATTTTTTTCTCAACAGGTGGCGCCTAAATTGCTTTAGGGAGATCAGTTTTTGTTGTGTGTATTCAATTTATAAAAATCATGGCGCTGGTCGGGATTCGAACGCACGACCTGCCAATCACTTTAGTGAATACACTACCATCGCACCATTGCCACCTGTTAGTCTAGTTTCTAGTATGAATTAAAATAGTGTGTTTTTTTCTGTGTCGTTCGTATGTGTGCTCGCTATTATTTATTTATTTATTTATTTTTATCAATAACAAATTAAAATTAACTACTGATAACAATTATTTGAGAGCACTAGCAGCAGAGACTATCGGCTCTTTGGTAATACAAATTATAACTTAACTCTAAGTAAGGTTAACATTTTCGAAATAGTTTCTATGTTATTCTGGGTAGGATCCTTAAGTATTTCCATGATGTTTGAGGACTGATTGAAGTTTTGTAGTTGCTGGTGAGACGAGAGGAAGCAGGGACCAAGCAGGTGATTGAATGTGAGGATATTTTGGCAGGTGGGGCAAGTCGGTGGTGGTTCTTTTTTGAGGAGGTGTTGGTGTGTCAGGCAGGTATGCCCCACTCGAAGCCGAACAAAATTGGTAATCCTTTCTTTAGCAGTGTTAGTCGGATAAGTGGGATGCACTCTATTAGGATTGATTGCTGTGTAGAGGTGGTTGTATTCTTTCCACTCATGCAGTTGTTTAGCGTGTATTTTGCTATGAATCAGTTTTTGCAAATTGCTTTGGGAATAAAGGTCGAATTTATAGACTGGAGCTGTGTGAACATTGTTGACAGCTTTGTCGGCTAGTTCATTTCCGTGTATTCCGACATGTCCAGGAATCCAAAATAGCTTCAATTTTGAAGTTTTTGTTGAAAGGTTGTTTCTTATTTTGGATATAATTTCAGAGTTGTGTCGAATTCTCCGTTGTATTTGGGAATGACTTTTAGTGTTGTTACAATGTCAAATGTCGCCATTGTATTTAATTTTATATGGTTTTCCTTATTACTTGAATTTGGCTCTTCGTTTATGTTTTCTAATAAACTTCTTTTGTACTTTAAGATATTCCTTAACTCTGTTATTTTATTGTCAATTATTAATTTAATTGGATCATAGTCTTCGTGTTGGTCTGAGCCTCTAAAATTTACAATTAATTGTTCTAATTCTAATTCTTTGTCAACTAAATATTTAGTAGTGTAGATCTTTTTGGTGTTTCTTGAAGTTATCAATGATATTATTCAAGGATCTTAATATAGTTAACATATCTTATATCTATATAATTAAAAAAAAATATTTTAACATCAATTATATCTTATACATATGTAATATATTTTATACATTAATCCTATTCTTATTCACCTCTTTGACAACAACTTTATTTATTTTTTTCTTGCATATATTTCTTTGTTTTTTTACTTACACTACGATAATAATAAGTATAGCTATCACTATTATTATGTATATCGTCTTTCCATTATTATTATTGTCGCCTGAGTTGACGACAATATTCTCTTTGGAGTTTTGTCCTCCCATTTTAAGGTAGTATTACTTATATGTATATGAAAAAAAAAAATTTTTGTTTAAAGCAGAAAGATATTCAAAAAAATTAATATTAAATGTGGTAAAAAAAATAATTCAGTTTGAAAATAATAAGCTTATACTTATACAAATCACATCCGATGGTTGTAAATTCAGAAATATGCAAGGTAGGTATTGCAAAATTATAACAAACTTAGTAACTAGCTTGACGAATAAAAAAATATTTTATTACATTGTCTTGGTTCGGTGCATAGTGGAAAATTTTTTTATTTATTATTTTTTTAAATTTAAATATTTCCTGATTTATATATTTTTTTATTTTTTTTTTTTTTTATTTTTTTTAAAAAAAGGAAATCCAAATCCCAGAGCACTCAGACTCAGTAACGGTCCATTGTACTACCAGGCAGAAATCCTCCTTTTGGTATAGAGGCATGTGAATGGGTGGCGTATGTTGTTGTTCCCCATGGGGATTGAACCTGCACCGCATGGGTAACAAGCCAACACACTAACCTCTACACCGTCGCCACCCTGATTTATAGATTGATTGTATCTAAATCCTGGCAGGGTGCACGTGGGCTCACATCGTCTCTGTTGTAAGGCGTTGCTGAATGGATTGGTGTTTTGGTAATGTTTTGGTTTAATTCATCATTGTCTGTCGTTGATAATTGTTTCTTGCTTCCCAATCCAAGCGGAGAGGCGAATTCTTGAGGTAGCTTTCGCATGATTTTTCCAGATGTTATAAGTCGGAAGAAACCTTCCTGATGCGCAAATGCATATCCTGATCTCAAAGAACGGCATCCGCATTTGATTCAGTCATTCTAGGGTCAGTGCCAGGATCGCCATGTAATGTTTTTACTTGTTTTTAGTTATATTACTACCTCCCTATTTGTTCTATGGGGATTATTGGCTATCCCAAGCCGAAATATTGATGGCTAAAGAGCCGAACTGATTTGAAGGCTAAAGAGCCGAGCTGAAAATGAAGAAACGGCTAAGACCCCAAGCATGACATTCACAAGTCAGATAATAATTGATTCTTTATTCAAAAGATCTTAGCCTATTTATACAAAAATATCTTACTTGCTACTTACATTATAATATGATAAACTAATACAAAAAAGGAAATGTATTTCGATTTGCTGCGACACGAACAAGGTGCAATCGTCATTGGCCTTGACTCTATGGCGAGCATTAGCTGTGTATCGGGTGTTGAGTGGATTTGGTGGGAAATGTCTGTCTTGTGAGAAAACATTTCCTGTTGCACGACATAGACTGCTGTCAATAATGCTGAATGCAGCTCCTTGAACAATAGCGGGCCGACATTTCTCTCATCTGTGGGTTTTTTTTTCATTAGAAACAAATCGATTACAGCGTGCAATTGTTCTTACAATTGAAGACAAATCCGACTTCCTATGTATTAAAGTGCTAAGATAATTTTCATCCTGTGTAATGCAATGTACCCTCAAAGATCGCATCCCTTCGTTGGTCTCCAATGAAACGGATTGAGTGGAAAAAGGAATTTCCCAAGAATGGTGAAGAAACTCTGGCCCGTTCCACCGAAATTTGTTTCCGACGAGGGAAGAGGGAAATACTCCACGAGACGCAAGATCAGCTGGGTTGTGTTGAGATGGAATATGTCTCCACATATCGCAATTAGTGAGCCTTTGAATTTCCGCAACTCGGTTGGACACGAACGTTTCCCATCTCGAAGGAGTAGCTGTAATCCAGCATAAAGTAATAAGCGCATCCGTCCATGCAAACATCCCAGCATTTTGAAATTCTAGTGCTGTAGATGTCTCGTTCAAAAGTTTTGCTAATATGACGGCGCCACAAAGTTCCAAGCGTGGTAGAGTAATCTTTTTTAAAGGTGCAACCTTTGTTTTGGAAATCACCAGATTCATGTGGATCCTGTTCCCCTCGTCCAGTACTCCCAGGTAAATTGCCGCTGCATAAGCTTTCTCAGAAGCGTCACTAAAACCATGTATTTCCAGATTTTTGCTCTTGCCGTGTACCTGGATCCACTGAGGAATGCAGATCTGCTCAACAGCTGGAAGATCTTCCCATTCTTGCTTCAGCTCTGGCGATTGCCATGATGATTTTTTTTGTGTTGGAAATTCGCTGGAAGAAAAATTCATTGAAAGACATTGCAGAGCTAGTACGCGAGGGATGCTTCTGCAATAGTGAGAGACTTTAACCCATCTAAAAAAAAACTCCCGGGGGACTGACATTCGCCATACCGAATGGGATTGCACCTAGTCGACGACTAATCGGCAATTTGTTTTTGAACTACATATTTGTTGAATTTAACAGATAAATCCGCCGTTTGTCGGATTTCTAAACTTTTTTCTTGTTTGAAATCAATACCTGATTTCTTAGCCCTAGCTAACTCTGATAGATCAAGAGGTTTTACCCGTCTCTATCTCCTGATTGTATTGTCATTATTTAATAGTTCTATCATTTCTGTGTTTACATGGTTGAGAAGCCTACTTCTATGCCTTTGAGCAACTTTCTTAACTTCATCTTCAACCATTTCAACATTTAGATCTTTATGCAGATCGGCATTGCGTATGTATCAAGGTGCATTATCTATGTTCCTTAAGGTACGATCAGACGGTCATCCAAACTTGTCATGTCATTGAACGTGTCATCCGGATGACATACCAGAAGACACGATTTCTATGTCATCCTGATGACTGATTTCATCGACCGTGTGATCGCTTGTCATCGCTATTGGGACTGGATGACCAAATATTTTTGACAGCGTGTCATCCGGATGACAACGTCCCATGGATGACAATACTAGATTTTCCACATTGTCATCTAACATCGGATGACACGTTTGTATCGTGAAAAATTCGGAAGCACAGAACTCAAATGGGAGAGAGGTTTCCTATCGGTGAATAATTTGAATAAATAAAAAAAGGTGTGAGCCACGCTGCACTCACGGTATAGTTGATGTGTAAACATGTAGGCACAGTTGCGCGTTAGCTACGTAATTTGTTATCTAGCTAACGCCACAACTAAGTAACTAACGTAGTTAAATTAGCTGCGCTAAAAATGCAATCGATTTGGTGGTTAGTAGCTATTAGTTGCAGGTTGTGTAACCTTTCTCCGACTTTTAAGGACCTTTTTTGTTGTTGCAAGGACCTCTTAGTCAAATAACATTGAACGCAGATATACCGTGCGGATTCTAATGACATTTTGGAAAAATATCCTGTTTTCGACTATTACGGACCTTTTTTGTTGTTGCAAGGACCTCTTAGTCAAATAACATTGAGCAGAGATATACCGTGTGGATTCTAATGGCATTTTGGAAAAATATCCTTTCTTCGACTTTTAAGGACCTTTTTTGTTGTTGCAAGGACCTCTTAGTCAAATAACATTGAACACAGATATACCGGGTGGTTTCTAACGGCATTTTGGAAAAATATCCTTTCTTCGACTTTTAAGGACCTTTTTTGTTGTTGCAAGGACCTCTTAGTCAAATAACATTGAGCAGAGATATACCGTGTGGATTCTAATGGCATTTTGGAAAAATATCCTTTCTTCGACTTTTAAGGACCTTTTTTGTTGTTGCAAGGACCTCTTAGTCAAATAACATTGAACACAGATATACCGGGTGAATTCTAACGGCATTTTGGAAAAATATCCTTTCTTCGACTTTTAAGGACCTTTTTTGTTGTTGCAAGGACCTCTTAGTCAAATAAAATTGAACACAGATATACCGTGTGTATTCCAACGGCATTTTGGAAAAATATCCTTTCTTCGACTTTTAAGGACCTTTTTTGTTGTTGCAAGGACCTCTTAGTCAAATAACATTGAACACAGATATACCGTGTGGATTCTAACGGCATTTTGGAAAAATAACCTTTCTTCGACTTTTAAGGACCCTTTTTGTTGTTGCAAGGACATCTTAGTCAAATAACATTGAACACAGATATACCGTGTGGATTCTAACGGCATTTTGGAAAAATATCCTTTCTTCGACTTTGAAGGACCTTTTTTGTTGTTGCAAGGACCTCTTAGTCAAATAACATTGAACACAGATATACCGTGTGGATTCTAACGGCATTTTGGAAAAATATCCTTTCTTCGACTTTTAATGACCTTTTTTGTTGTTGCAAGGACCTCTTAGTCAAATAACATTGAACACAGATATACCGTGTGGATTCTAACGGCATTTTGGACAAATATCCTTTCTTCGACTTTTAAGGACCATTTTTGTTGTTGCAAGGACCTCTTAGTCAAATAACATTGAACACAGATATACAGCGTGGATTCTAACGGCATTTTGGAAAAATATCCTTTCTTCGACTTTTAAGGACCTTTTTTGTTGTTGCAAGGACCTCTTAGTCAAATAGCATTGAACACAGATATACCGTGTGGATTCCAACGGCATTTTAGAAAAATATCCTTTCTTCGATCCAAGGACCACTTGGTAAATAACCTTATTACAACTAAAAGTGACATTCTTAAATCGGCCATCGGTTACCGAAGTATAATCGATATTTTTCTTCTTACCTCCATCTGATGTACCACAAACTTCAAGCTATACAACCTCAATATTATTCAAAACAAATCTACTTTCACACAACTTTCCGGTGTTTCGTAATTAAATAATAATCTCTAAAATTGAACATAATTAAAACTGGAAAATATGTATAATAACGAAATATATAAAATAAAAAATACACATTAAAAAAAAACATCGACACGCGGTTGTTCTCAAACGGTTCTCCATCTACGTACTAACCGCGCCAAACGTCGTTTAATTGCGATGATCTGTCGAGCAGCGATTAACTCACGTGGTAATGAAAATAACGGGAAAATCTGACGATGACGAAATCTGACGATGACAAAATCTGATGGTGACGCTAGATATTTCCAACTAGCCCCATACCGAGAAAAAATATATTTATACATCAACGAAAGCAAAAATGTTTACACATTAAAAGTGAAGTAAGCGGGCTACGATGAAGAAGATGAAGAGTACGAAGAGGAAGGAGCCGATATCAACGAAAATCGTAATCCTTTTTTGATTTTCTGTAATAAAACTATTAGATCCAGAAATGGTTGCGCATTTTTTATTGTTTCACCAATTCCAAATTCATTAAGGATTTTTTAAAATAACTAGATTTCGAAAGTCATCTTTCGTTTTGATTGAGCCGTTCGCTGAGGTAGTTGGTGTTGAGCTGCCAATTGTTGGAGTTATTTGTTTTCGAACGGCGTTCCGGATTAGGGACATTCGAGGCTTCTGATTGGGATTGATGGATGAGTTAAACTTTCAACCTGTGCTCATGCCAAGAATCTTTTCATTTATCGGTGCTTCCTTGGCTGCAATTGTCTTGGGAGGAGACGCCGATATGGCAACTGATATCTGAAAGAAAATTCATAAATTTAAAGGAGCTTTTGGTTTTAGTTCCCTTACTTACAATGTGGTTTCGTATCTCGTGCTGGTCCAGTCTGATTGAAGCTGATTTTTCCGCATCGAATTCAATGTAAGCAATTCCTTTGAATTTACCACTCCTTAAAAAGAAAGAATTCAGGGTTTAATCAATTGAAGTCGCTTGTTTTCCAAATACAAAAACTACAGCACCTCACTTACTTGTGAAACACCAATCGGACATCATGCAACATCAAATCCCCTTGAAGCCAATGCATTTACCTGAAAATTTGAACTTCTGCCTCTTCTCTTTATCGCGAAGTACACTCGATATATAAACTGGCCATCCACTTAGTATTTTCCTATCGAGACGTATACCTTTTTCCACCTCGGATTCATTTTCCAATTCCACGTAGCCGAACCCTCTGCTTCTACCATTTGATGATCTAATTAGAGTTAGATCTGTTATTCTTACTTCGGGAAGTTGTTCCTTTACATCTTCTTCACTTAAGCTGGAGAGAATATGATAATTTAGCAAAATCAAGCGCAGAAACACCGAAAACATACTCGTACTTATAATCCAGGTTACTGATGAATAGGGTATGTTATGACGAGTACGCATGGAACGGCTACATCCCTGGCAGGTAATGGTTTCGGTGCAGGTAAGTGCAGCCGATTGTTGTCTAATGACTGGCCGAAAGTGCTTCTGTTAAATACCCCACCGTCTGACATTCTCGAATTACGGCCGACGTCAACGTACAACAATTTGTAATCGGCATCTGCGACTGCCATCAAAACAATGCTGTGCGTGCCTATCGAAATCAAAAGAAATAAATAATTTGCGTTTAATAGTGCAGTTGTATTCCATTATATTCAACTATTTCATACCTTTATAATTATAATATATACTACCGGCATTAGGTGGTGCAACCATCACAACGTGTTTGCCGTCCACAGCACCGATACAATTGGGAAATTGCAATGTCTCGTCGAATCACTTCGATACTTCCTCCCATTCGGCTTCATCCTTCGGAATCTATGCACAAAAACGATTTCAAGTTTTCTATTTCCACTATACATGTACACACACTCACCTTAATAAAGTCCTTGACCAGAACCGTGTAAATAGCTTTAAGAACTTCTGGAACGATTGCCGAGATGGTTGGCTGAGGTAATCGGAAGAGGCATTGCAGTGAACGAAAATGTTCTCCAGTGGCCAGGTAGCGCAGCGTGAACACCAATCGATCCTCTGCCGAAATGCTCACCCGCATATTCATGTCCTCTTTTTCTATGATCGGCTTCACTAAAGCCAACAAATAGTCAAATTGAGTGGCTGACATACGTAGGAAATTTTTGTGCAAATGCGGCTCCTCAGTACGGAGCTCGAGCAGCAACTTTGAACAAAAACCTTCCTTCGCACGAAAGTGATATTCATTCCCAAAGCAGGGAGACATATACACTGCACAGCAAAAGATTATAGGCCGATAAGTCTCTCCTCTTTTCTCCTAAAGACACTGGAGAGAATAATCGACTTATACACAAGGGACCTTCTAAACGAAAACAACCTATGCAGCACTCAATACGCCTACCTCAAAGGCAAGTCCGTTGAAACAGCCCTGCACGAAGTTGTGTCAATAATAGAAAAAGGACTACACCACAAAGAATTTACCATGGCTGCATTTTTGGACATTGAGGGAGCCTTCAACAATGTTAAAACAGCGGCCATAAAAACAGCGCTCGAAGACTTGGGAGCGAATAAAGAAATAACGAACTAGGTTTACGAAATGCTCAACAGCAGAGTAATTAACTCAGAGATCGGTGAGAGTTACATAAGGAAAACAGTGACCAGGGGCACCCCACAGGGAGGCGTCTTATCTCCCCTCCTGTGGCTCATAGTGGTCAACAAAATCCTAACGACTCTAAAGGCCAAAAGAACGAAAATAGTAGCATACGCAGACGATATTGTAATTCTAATAAGTGGCAAGTATCTCCCCACTATTAGTGAACTCATGGAATCTGCCCTAAAAGAACTATCCTCGTGGGCAAGACCGAACGGCCTTGGAGTCAATCCAGTCAAAACCGAATGTGTTCTGTTCACTAGGAAAAGAAAAATCGAGAAATTCGATATGCCGAAGCTAAACGGAACTCGTCTGAAACTTTCCCCGGAGGCAAAGTATCTGGGCATCATCCTAGACTCTAAGCTTACTTGGAAACGTAACACAGAAGAACGAGCAAAAAAAGCACTATGCGCCTTCTACGCATGCAAAAAGACCTTTGGCAAACGTTGGGGTATGCGCCCTTACATAACCCATTGGGTGTACACAGCGATCATACGACCCATACTTACATACGGGTCAATTGTATGGTGGAAGGCAACAGAAAGGACTACCTATCTCCATAACCTCTCAAAGGTACAGAGATTAGCATGTATTGGTACAACGGGAGCAATGAGATCAACACCCCAAGCCGGGCTGGAAGTCATTTTAAACCTACCCCCGCTTGGTGAATATATTCGCAGCATGGCAACCAAATGAGCCCTCCGCCTCAAGGAGGCAAACATCTGGAGGCACAGCTCCTATGGACACGGCTCTATAATTCACAACTACTTGGGTATCGATCTATCCAGGAAAACGGACTACTTAATTCCCAAACGAAACTTTGAGAAAAACTACTCCACATACATACCCCAAAGAGAGAACTGGAACACGCACGTCAACGTGCAAGAAATCCACATCTATACGGACGGGTCGAAAATGGACGTGGGGACAGGAGCGGGAGTTTTTTGCGAGCCCCTAGACATAAAGGACTCGTACAGACTTCCCAATGAATGCAGCGTCTTTCAAGCTGAGATTGTCGCCATCGACAAGGCAGCAGAAACTATCTCCGCGAAGAATCTGGATCCTTCCACGATCACAATCTTCGTAGACAGTCAGGCGGCTATCAAAGCACTAGACAGCGAAACTATAAAGTCAAAAACAGTCAGAAACTGCCAAAAATCCCTCAACAAAATAGGCGAACGACACAGGATCACTCTCTGCTGGGTCCCCGGTCATAGCGACATTGTTGGGAATGAAAAGGCAGACGAGCTAGCAAGAATCGGGTCAGAACTTGACGCAATAGACGCCATTACGTCAATAGACATCCCAATTAGTGCAGCAAAAAGAAACATTGACCAAAAACTGAGGGAACAAATTAACACCACCTGGTCCCAAAGGCACGACTGTGTTATATCTCGCAGTCTATGGCCAAGAATTAACGAAAAAAGAACAAAAAGCATTCTGGAAATGAATAAGCTAGAAATACGTATCTTAACTGGCGTACTGACAGGCCACTGCACCATAAGTGTAATGGCAAGCAGGCTGGGCATCAGCTCACCAGACTACTGCAGGAGCTGTCAAGATATTGAAGAAACCGAGACCATCAAACACCTGCTCTGCGAATGTCCAAACCTTCAGACATCTCGACTTCGCTATCTGGGCAACAGATTCTTCGAAGACTTAGAGGACGTAGCGCAGGTACCACTGACGGACACTATCAGGTTTGTCAAGAACACAGGTTGGTTCCAACATGCCAACCGGCAAGATTAACCTAAACTGAGTATGGTAGGTGTTTTATTGTAAATGTAGGTTTACCACATAAAACAATAAGGGATCACAATGGACCAATGGGCCCCCGTGCAAGCACAGCAGCTCTGCTGTGCACTTCCCTTCCAACCTAACCTAACCTAACCTTCCTTCGCACGACGCATCAACCACTTTTTTGTCCACACAGCACGGCGCTTTCGTGGTGGGATCGAACTATTGTCAAAGTCGTCGTCGCTGCTGCTGCTCTCCAACAAATACGCCGATAAAATTACACTTTCCAAATATCTTTTCGACATTTTATTATATATTATTTTATAATTTTGTTATTAATTAATTGTCTTGTTCAATTGTATTAATTTGTTTCCAAACAAAAGTATTTTTTTGCCACAACGCGATTTTCACAGTTTCACTTTTATTTTTTGCACACAATCTCAATATATTGATAAGTTTTTAGTATTCCAAAACATGGTTTGGATACTCCTTCTTAGGCCAGACTCTTTCTTTTTGTTAAAATTGGCTTAATTATAAACTTTTTAATGAAATATTCGCGCGAAACATATTTCCTGCCATAGAAATTCGAGAATGTTATCCTTCATTGATTCGCTGTCAGTTTTTGTTTTCATTTGACACTGACGTTTACAGTGGGTGATCAAATTATTACGGCGACCTTAAAAAATATAGTTTTTTCAGGATTTAGTGCGATGGTGGAAAAACGCCTTAAATGAGCTAAGGCTCATAAGGACTGGACATCCGAAGACTGGTTAAAGGTGCTAACTTAATATGTCAGCTTTCAATAGATTTTTTTTATATTTATGAGATATATTTTCACGATTTTCGTGGCACGCGTTTTTTTGTAGGTCTGCTTTTCCGATGAATCAACGGTTGCCACTCATTTTATAACACAAACAAAAATGTTAGATAAATAAGGTTTCAGGGAAATGGCAAAATTGCAGCACAATTTTTCTTTACAATTTATATTTAAGTTTCTTTTTATTCTTTCTTCTGACCATAAAATTGCAGCACAATTTTTGTTTACAATTTCTTTAACCACAGACTACATATACTAGAAAGTCAACTGAGAGGATTTTTTTCGGATTGCCTACAAGCTGAAAACCGCTGAAAAACAATAAATGCCTATCAGTTTAGTGTTTGCATGCAAATCAAATGGGAAGCTTGCACAATGCACAGAGATAAGTTATTTAGTGGAGTCAGTTTGACAGTCAATACTATTCTCTGCCTCCGCGTTGACACACAACACTTGACAGCAAAATTAAAAAAAAAGGTTTTGGTTTTACGAATAGGTACCATTTGAAAATTTAAATCCAAAGTTTTATCAACAGAAAGTTGAAATCTACCACTTGCACATTAAGGAAGCGGACAAGTTCCTTGACGAGAACATTCTTCAACCTATCTACGAACGACTGGTGGCTGATTGCTGTTTAAATGCCGACTGCTGGTTAGAATACATCTCGTTTCTTCACTACAGAGACGAATACAAGCGACCAAAGGAGCTACAAGATTTGCCCGTATTTCGTCAGAATGTGGTGGACGTTAGTAACCGAGCGCTGCGCAATTGTTCGTGGAACGAGAAGTTGTACATCAAACGAATACAACTGCTGCAGAAGATGGACAACGCTTCAAAGAGCGGCCTCTGGATAGAGTTCATTCAATTGGAGATGCGGAATGACCTCGAAGCGACGAGAAAGTAAGCTCTTTGCCATAAAAAGCTTGTATTTATTTCATCATTTTTACCCATACCCTCACACTTTTTAGAAAAGCATTTCAATGTCAAGATCTGGATAATCCCTATGTGATATATATATATATAAAATTTAGAATTCCAAGTCGAAACATTCCTTTAATAAAAGTTATCATTTAACATTGACAAATATGAGCAAACCCAGCATCAACAATGAGGAGGACTGCAATTCGACATTGTTCTACGCCCGAAATGAATATTATGTCGGTAATTTCATGGGATCAATCAACTTTATTCTTCCTGAGCAGTCTGTAGCTGGAGCTGAGCTTCTATCGTACATGTATCTCTCATATTTGGCAATCGATTCAGGGCGTTTAATTGGAAGCGATATAAAGGAGAACGACACAACTCCACTGCTGGCACTACGCTATGTTCACGAGGCATTCGAGAACCCATCAAAAATCGAAGACATTTTGGAGCAATTGCCACTGGAACGGAACAAATGCAAGACGCCTTTCATATCTTCCAAGAGTTTTGTGAAAAGTACCAACCAACACCGATCACGGTCAAGCAATTTGCCATTTTGGGAAGCATAACGACTATGATGCTCTAATCAATATGTTGGTGCTGTCTCATCTCAGCGGAAAGGAAACTGACATAAGTTTACAAAAAAACCAAATTAAAATAATTACAAAGATTGTACTGATGTTTGGATGTTTCTAGGTAATCACCCGATATTTGGAACAATTGCGGCAATTCTACCCCAAGAGCGACTTTATCACCGACATGGAGAAGAAATCAACGGAATTCGATCGCCTTTGTCTGCAATATAGTCCAACAGACGAAAACATTAGCGTTGCGGTGTAGCAGTCTAACAAATTCTACCATGAATGAATTGCGAGGGAATTTGTCAGCAGTGCAAATTAGATCGCTGAATAGCAAGAGTTCGGCGCCAAAATTTATTCACGATAGCCCTGATTATAAGATTGTAGTATATAAATAAAAATTGTATTCAAAAGTAATCAAAATAAATCTGATTGTTTGTTTTCGCTAGCGGAAGAGTATCAATTAATACATCAAAATCAATGCGGGAAAAGAATGGCACTCAATAAATAACTGTCAGGAGAGGAAAGTTTCTTTCATTTTTTGTAACGTTTTAAAGTTTGTTCATCCATGTCTGGCAGATGCTGAAGAATTAACATATCATTAATGGTTGCTGCTGTGTCATTCTAGGCGTGATGGCTTTCTCCTTAAACAAACTTCAGTCTTTTATTCTTAAATAAGGAGAAATGTTGGCGCAAGTTTTCAAATCAATCACAACTTCACAAATGTACCGGATCTTGTCTTCTTCTTCCTTTAACTTCCCATTAACAAACGTGTCATCCGATGTTAGATGACAATGTGGAAAATCAAGCAATGTCATCCATGGGACGTTGTCATCCGGATGACACGCTGTCAAAAATATGCGGTCATCCAGTCCCAATAGCGATGACAAGCGATCACACGGTCACTGAAATCAGTCATCTGGATGACATAAAAATCGTGTCATCTGGTATGTCATCCGGATGACACGTTCAATGACTTGCCGGATGACAGGCGATCACACGGGATGACCACTTTAGGACAAATTCTACGTCATAGTGACGTCAGCATGTCATCCGGATGACACGTTTGGATGACCGTCTGATCGTAATTTTAGTGACGAAGTTCGAGTGGTTTGACCCGAATGTTATGTCAACTGAACTATGACATGTACCACTGCTGACCTTCCCCAGCCGTGACACATTCAAAAAAATACGACGACGTTTGAGTTGTAACGCTTGAACGGCATCCTCAGTAATAAAAGTGGCATCTGAGCCCGAATCAATTAAGGCACAAAGATTCATAAAAACTCCCCTTGAGTCCCTAACCTTGATTACAGCAGTAGCTAAACGGACCTGAGTGTTTTCATACTGTATAGAGTGACAGGATCTAATTGCGCCTGATGTTGTCGGCTGCTCAGTCCCGGTTGGTTGAAAATTTGATGCAGAGGGGTTAAAAGGGTGGTTAATTGTACTAATTTGATACGAGTTTATGTGAGTATTTGCGTGTGGGGTTTGATTAATGGACTGTATTCTATTGCTATTGTGTGGTGTACGGTTTGAGTCAGAGATTTGATATTGTATAGAGTTTGGTATATTGCAGGGATTAGTGTGTTGTGTAGGGTATGAGTGTGAGTGTGAGTGTGAAATGGGGTGCTGATTGATTGCATTATTGCTGAAATGGAGTAACGAATTGTGTTTCTGTTGGCAATAATATCAACGCATTTGGCTAGGGCATTGGTGGGTGGAATGGCTATAAGCCAGACAGTTTTCGCAGACGCTAATTTTTTTACGATGTTGCACCGCTCCGAGATGTCCATTTTCAAAAATTTGTTGAATTTCCGCAATGAATGTTGGTCTTTTTGCACACTTTGCAACTAAATTGCTCCTTTTGACGATTTTTTACGTGAAACGCAACTTTTGCTGTGGCATTCTTACTCGATGGTTTCGGCTTCTGTTGCTCCAAGACTTCCAATGTCCGAAATCTGGTTTCCAAGAAATCCGAAAAGTCGGTGAATGTCGGCAACTCCTTGCTTGAACCCAGTTTCTCCTCCCATAATTGTTGTGTTGAACCTGGAACTTTTTGCAACAAAATATAAATCAATATTGAATCCCAGTGCTGTACAGGAGACCTAAGTTTTTTAAGGGAATGACGACACTCGGTGGAAATATCTAGCAAATTCTTTAAACCCAACGCACTTTCATTATGCAAGACTGCCTGACCAAAAAAAACCTTGAATTGCGCATTAACTAATACGCACTTATGATCATAGCGTGATGTTAAAATTGTCCACGCCATCTCAAATTTCCCCTTCTCGATGGTTAAATGTTGAAGTAAACGATCAGCTTCACCTGTCAGACAAGATTTAAGATGGTGAAATTACTCAATCTCAGTCAACGATTCATTGTTGTGAACTAGCGAACAAAACGTGTTGTGAAATGATCTCCAATGTTCGTAGCTTCCAGCGAATATTGGCAAAGCGATGTTCTGCAACCGGAATTCGGAACGTGAAGATGTAGTGCCGACTGGTTTTTTGTCCACATCCTCCTTGTCCAACTCGTCCAGCAGCTCCGTTTCGTACTCCATGTACATATCTCTGGCCAGCTCATAGCGCTTGTCGATCTCTTGCACCTCCTTTTCATCGTCCGTCGCATCAGCAAACTCTTCACAACGAGTGGAAATCATTTTAAATTGTTCCTCCAACAAAGTTAAACGCACAGAAAGAATTTTTTTTACACTTCGTTTCTTAGGGCCAGCTTCTTTTTTGGCCTTGAAACTATTGAAATCCCTTTCAATTTGTTGTAATGCCTTTTTGAAGGCCTTTGAATTAATTTTTCTTTTGTTCTTTTATATATTTTCAGGTATATAGAGTGAGTATATAAAGTAAGTAGTGGTACTTACGGTTTTTCCAGACAAAAAACCTCCGCCGGCAAATGGATTCCAATTGATGAGAAGACTTCTTCAGGAATTTCAGCACTCAACACTTAAAAAAGGCTCGATCCTTCGCTGATTCTTTTACTTGCAATCAGCTATTAAAACTCTGTAAATTACTCAACCAAAATCAATTTCCACCAAATAAAACCACTTCTTCGCTTGCTCGTGTAGAATTGTATTAAGGTGCCTGTCCATTTGAGAGTACTTTCGCTAGTAAACTCTAGAGAGCTACTCTCGGGTGGCTGTGCATTTGAGAGTAATAATTTCGAGATTTTAATCTCGCGAGTTCTTTGATAACATTTTGAGAGTAGATTCCCTGAGAGTACTCTCATAACCGTGTCCACTTGATATATTTCGTCTGCTAGTTACCAGTAAAAATGTATTCTTACAAGCAAAAGGTTGCAGCTGCGTTAATAATTATTAGCACTCTTCTTAAAAAAAATAATAAAGCAAAAAAGAAATGCTGGGTTAAACCATAGGTAGATCGTCGTCGTCAACTCGGTGCAGGGTATACTTTTACAAGAGACCTTCAAATTGAGGATGCTCAACAGTTCAAAGATTTCTGCCGTTTGACAACAAGTGAAATAGAATATATAATTTAATCCGTTGGGCGTACTATTTTTTAAAATGGATACCATATTAAGGGAAGCCATATCAGTACGTGAGCGTGCACTGGTTACACTTAGATTTCTGGCATCTGGTAATTCAGTTCATTTGTATATCATATTAAAAGGTGAACTAAGAGCTATGTTTAAAACTGTTTAATCTGTGCAGGTGATTCATATGACAGCCTTCAGTACATATTTCGTATCCCTCTCTGTACGATTGGAAGAATTGTGAGAGAAATCTGTTCAGCAATTTTCAACGGTTTAAAAGTGAAATATTTGAAGGTAAAAACAAAACCAAAAAAAAAACTTAATTTTTAAACGTAAATTAGAAAATACTTCAAGGAACATAAACTAAGTTAATTTTTAAAAAATTATCGAATTTATCTGTAGTTTACCATAAAATTTCAATCCGACTCATATTTCTCTATGAGTCGATTAATTTCCTCCGATGTCCATTGTTTTGCCATGTCGACTCTCAGACAGCTGCTCGCAAAATACGAAGCATGTTGGAATTTTGCGAGCTAATCTCCGATAGTGAGCAGAACATGTGTCCACTTGCGAGTGACTTTCAAAAGGCACAAATCTCGACAGTAAAAGTTAACTCTCCGCGAACTACTCTCAAGACTATGTCCACTTGCGAGTTTGCTCTCGAGAGTTGCCTGAGAGCTGCTCTCAGCATTTTTACTCTCAAATGGACAGGCACCTTTATATTCCGCGTGTTTCTTTATTTTTTCCGGATAAGGAATAGAAAAGACAGAATATTCGATTTTTTTATCCGGAATATCCAGAATAGAATGAATAAAGAAACAGAAGTGGAACAAAAAGAATGACAGCCATCTGTTTGTGTCAAGTCAATCCAAATAGTTATTTTTTTCTGTTGATTATTTAGAATTTTAGATTCCTAAGGGCAAAATGGAAGAATTTAATAATTATATAAACAATATGGGAATTGTGGCATGGCAACAGTTTTTTGATAGTGATAGTGATGAAGCTAGTGCAAATGAATCCGATCGTGAAATTGTTCAAAAAAATAGACTTTATTATGAACAAATCATACCATTGTTTGATGATCAAACTTTCAAAACCTATTTTCGATTAAAAAGACAAAGCACCGAAAGTTTGTTTTGCTTAATACATGAAGTGCATGGAATCTTCAGTAATGTTCACAGTGGTTGGCCACAGATTGAGTTGGACAAACAAATATTAATAACTTTGTGGTTTCTGGCTAACACCGAGTGCTTTCGGTATAGTGCAATTAATTTTCTTACGAGCTATTTATTAATTATTTCTTCTTTTAGGTCTGTGGCAGATAGATTTGGTGTATGTAAAAAGGCATGTTGGTCAGCTGTTGGAAATGTTTGCAGACTATTATTAAAAACAAATGTACGGCATAAAATCATTCATTGGCCCACTTCGGAAGAGGCACAGCGTACAGCATCATATTTTGAGCAAACGACCCGATTTCCAGGTATATATCACAAACTAAAATATGATCTAGGACCCTCATAAACTTAATTTGTATTTCTAGGAGTTATTGGTTGTATTGATGGAACACATATTCCAATAGCAAAACCGAAGTAATTCCCGAATTCCTACATCAACAGGAAAAAATTCCATTCTATATTACTTCAAGTTGTTTGTGATGATAAGTTGATGTTTATAGATTGCTACGCGGGTGAAGCTGGTTCAAAACATGATGCATGCCTATTCCGAAGATCGAATTTATTTAGAAAGATTAATAATGGTAAGGATTTCAATTCGACCGCTATAATTATAATAACTGATATGCGTATATTTTGTTAAGGTGGAGTTTCTTTTCGTGCTGATCAACATTTACTGGGCGACCAAGCTTATGGCTTAAGGACATACATCTTAACTCCTTTTAAGAATATTGGAGCCCTTAATGAAGCGCAGCGAAAGTACAACAAAGTACACTCCAAGATTCGAGTAACAGTTGAAAGAGCTATAGGATTATTTAAAACCAGATTCCGACGATAATTCAAGAACACCGGAAAACAATCCTCTTCTTACAATGTCGTGCTGTATCCTACATAATTTTTGTCTGGCTAACAACGATTTTGTAGTCGAGGACATAGATTCTGTTGGTGATTTTGACAACACAGAATCTGTAAATTTCAATGCAAGTTCCGAGCGTATTGCTGTAGCTAAACGAAATAATATTTCTCAACAATTGTAATTTAGTAGCTTACCCGTGCAGGGATGGGCTAGAATATTACTGCAGCTGCCCCCAAAAAAAACAGTGCTTGTCGTAAAAGGCGACTAAGGCTCGTTTTATTCACTATTGTTCAACTTGCTGATAACTCCGCTGTTTGCCAACTCCGCAGTTGATTCAAACTCGAGAGTTGAACGGCAAGTTGAAAATTGTTTTTATTCACTACTTTAATTCTCAACTCCGCAGTTGAAATTCAAAAGTTGGCCTACTTGCAGTTTGTAAAATATCCCTGGGATATTTGTGACAGATGACACATAATATGTCAGTCTCAACTTTGGATTTGCTGAGATCCAGCCGGTGATTGGTTTGTAGTTGTTTCACGTTGTTTTTATCTCAAATAAAGTTTGCCTTTGTTATTTTATTAATAAACTAATTAACATTATTTAGCAATTATGGCTGAAGTGGATCAATATATTCGAGATATCCAGCGGGAATACTTGGATTTCCTCGACGACGAGGTTAGTCCTCATCATTGCTGCTCAAAGAAATTATTGATAAACCATTTTTCTCATCTTTGCAGGAAGATCAGGCCATTTACGCTGGCCACATCAAGGATATGATTGCTGAGAAGAGCAAGCGGCTGATTGCAAATGTCAATGACCTAAAGCGCAAGAACGCTCAACGAGCCCTTGGACTTCTAAGCAATGCGTCTGATGAACAGCTCGCTTTTGTTCGTGCTTTGAAGGAATACGTTTCATCGGTTGATCCCACCTACTCGAAGACATTTGAAGACTTTTTTGTTGGCTTTGAGGGTTGTTTTGGCAACCGACATGTGACCCCAAGAACGCTTACTTTAATGTAAGTTCACTTGTGTGCCATCAACATTAAGGTGTTCATTAACTTATCATTTCTAGATATCTGGGCAACTTGGTCTGCGTGGAAGGTATTGTTACAAAGGTATCCCTCATTCGTCCCAAGGTGGTACGAAGCGTTCACTATTGTCCAGTCACCAAGAAGGTAATGGAAAGGAAATATACTGATCTGACTTCGTTTGAAGCGGTACCCTCCAGTGCTGTGTACCCAACTAAGGACGATGATGGAAATCTTCTAGAGACCGAGTTCGGCTTGTCTATTTACAAGGATCATCAAAGTCTGACGATTCAAGAAATGCCAGAGAAAGCGCCTGCCGGTCAGTTACCTTGCTCTGTGGACATAATCTGTGATGATGATTTGGTAGACAGTTGCAAACCCGGTGATAGAGCAAATTGTTGGAAATTACAGATGTATACCAGGCAAACAGAACGGGTACACATCGGGAACTTTCAGAACCGTCCTCCTGGCGAATAATATATCTCAATAAAGCAAAGACAGCAATCTAGATATAACACGGACGTCATGCTGTGCAAGAAGCTCGCGAAGAACAACGACATTTTTGAACTGCTATCGAAAAGCTTGGCACCTTCTATACATGGCCACGAATATGTGAAGAAAGCTATTCTTTGTCTCTTGCTCCGTGGTGTAGAGAAAAATCTGGCCAATGGAACACGACTCAGGGGTGATATTAATATACTTCTAATTGGCGATCCCTCTGTGGCTAAGTCTCATTTGCTGCGAAACGTGTTAAATACAGCCCCACGTGCTATTGCCACAACAGGCAGAGGTTCCACTGGCGTCGGTTTGACGGCAGCAGTCACGTCAAATCAGGAAACTGGTGAACGTCGATTGGAAGCCGGTGCTATGGTGTTGGCCGATCGTGGTGTCGTTTGTATCGATGAGTTTGACAAAATGAGCGACATGGATCGTACGGCTATACATGAAGTAATGGAACAGGGGCGGGTAACTATTTCCAATGCTGGTATACATGCATTACTGAATGCCAGATATTCCGTTTTAGCAGCAGCTAATCCTGTTTATGGAAGGGTGAGTAAGAAAATGCCTTAGATTTTCAGTGGGATTACATGTTTTTGTTTGCAGTATGACCAGTATAAGACGCCAATGGAAAATATTGGGTTGCAGGACTCGTTACTGTCTCGTTTTGATTTGCTCTTCGTAATGCTTGATGTTATCAACAACGATACAGACAATATCATCGCTGAACATGTTGTGTGCATGCATCGTTATAGGTGAGTGACAATGTGTTCAGAAAAAGAATCGCGCTGACTTTTTCGAGTTAAGTTGGACTGACTGCGGTCGTTGAAGGTGTTATAAAGAAAGAAGAACTTGCCAATTGGCTTGTGTTATACATATTTAATATAGCTTAAACGACAGAGTTATAAAACAACCGCCGACTATATCTGTATATGGTATTGCTCACCGTATAACCGTATCGGTTTCATTTCAGAAACCCAAAAGATAGCGACGGTGAAGTTCTATCCATGGGCAGTAGTTATGCTGATTCCCTTTCATTTGGAGGCAATACAGATGAGGTATAAGCTTCAATCTTATTTTTTGTCAGTGTTTTCTAATCCTATTTCAATAAACAATTTTTTTTTTTGTAGAAAAAGGCCACTGAACTTTATGAGAAGTACGATGCTCTTTTACATGGAAAATCAAGAAAGCGCCTGTACGTTGATTTTATGCGAAAATACATACATATAGCGAAATGTTTAAAACCAAAATTATCCGAACCAGCATGCGAAGCTATCGCCAATGAGTATTCCCGTCTTCGTTCACAAGACAACATTGAATCAGATGTAGCCAGAACACAACCCGTAACTGCGCGATCTTTGGAGACTTTTATTCGTCTTTCAACCGCTCACGCTCGTGCCCGCATGTCCAATACAGTTACCGTAGATGACGCTTAAGCTGCAATAGAGCTTGTACAGTTTGCCTTCTTTAAGAAAGTCCTCGAAAAAGAGAAAAAGAAACGTCGCCGCGATGGTGAGTAGTCTATGGATGAGGATGATGATATCGAAAATGGAATCCAGGTATCACCTACGCGTCGCTCCAAACGTACACGAACAGAAACGCAGCGGAGTGCAATGGAAGAAGGCGACGATGAGGATTATATTGTTCAACCGACACCAGATGCATTTGATATTTCTACTGTTACCTACGAGTTTATACATTTTTTTGAAAATATATATTAATATGCTTTAAAATTTAATTCATAAGCATTACACAGTACTTTTTCTGTGCTTTACATATTTTTGCTGGCATTCGTTCTTTACTCAAACCTAGTGAATGAAACCTATGACTCAATGAAACTGGCATTTTATATGAAATGCACTAATATTCATATGTGTAGAAATCTACACAAGTAGGTAGTTAACGTAATTATAACTATAACAACCGTCGTAAACTAAAGCAGCAAATAAAATGTATGAGCAAAAGCAGCAGCATTTAACCAAAAAACAAAAAATTGAGATACAAATTTTGGAATGTGAGAGAGAGCGGGCTGAATTGGATCGGGATCGAGCTGCGCTGGATCGAGAACGTTCTGCCAACGAATTACAGCGGTCAATGGCTCAATTTCTTCACGACACAGAAGAATTTAATCGTGTTCGTTTGGCCGATTTAAATAAAGGCAAGGACGTTGAAAAAGTGGCGATCCGTCACACACCATCAAAACCGCTGGAAACTTCATCATCATTCTCCACAGCAGCAGCAAAAAAAGAATACTAGGGCGATTAAGTTCATATACCATTTTTATTTAAATGTATGTAAAAAAGCATACATTTTTGAAGTTTACTTAATTTTGTGATTAGGTTCCCATCAGAACAATTTAAATATGTACATATGTATATTAAAAATAACTTTAAAATGCGAATTGGTGACGTTTGTTTATTTATTCATTCTGGTCTGGACTGTCAGCCAAATCTAAAATCGGCTGAAAATAAGTCAGAACCAATCTAGAGCGGACGTGGTCACTGCCTGCTGATGTTACTTGCAAAGGCATAGCTGAAGGGACATACGTGGCGGCTAGCATATTAGCAAATCCGGGCACTTCCGGTGTCGGTTGGGACTCATTTTCGTCGATGGCTATGTTGTGGAGGACTCCACAAGCGGTAATAATTAATTGTACAGTTTCCACTCTGCATTTTAAGCCGGTGGTCAGCACTGGAAACCGCCTGTTCCAAATGCCATATGATCGTTCAACGCAGTTGAGAGTTCGAATCTGTGATTCGTTATATAAATTTTCAACCAAGTTCGTGACATTAAGAAAAGGCGTTGCAAAATAGCGAGTATTAGCGTATCCAGAATCACCAATCAGAATAAAATGCTTGAATTCTCCTCTTTCGAATCGTTGTTTCAACCGTGATAGATTGAAAATGCGCTGATCATGCGTGGAACTTTGAAGAAATACGTAGTTATTAAGATGAACTTGAATTTTAAAATTTCATACAAGCAACACCTGCCAACGAGCGACGATATCATTTATCTTCAAATTTGCATCACAAACCGTTTGAACGTTCAAGGAAAACCATCCCTTACGGTTTCTGAAATTTTCTGCATTAGGTCCACCTGGTGATTGAATGCGAATATGTGTACAATCAATCGCGCCAATTGTTCGAGGGAACTTTGCTTTCGCGAAAAAGTCACGTGACGCTTGCAGCAGTTCCCTTTGCGTTTCTGGCATGCGAATGAACTGTGGCGCTAGATTGGCAATCGCTCTTGAAACGCGTTTCAACATATGATGCACTGTTGCAATGCTCACCGCAATAAAATCGGCAACTGCTAACTGAATTGACCCGAGGGCATAGTACCGTAAAACGATTAATAATTGTGTTATTGGTCTCAATTCACGCGATCTATCAAAGAAGAAAACCACGAGCTCAATCAAATACAACAAATTTAAAAAAAATCGCTATGTACAATACCTTCTCTCATCGCACGGCAATGAATTCATTATAAGCTGCAGCACCATCAATGTCGTCTGCTTTGAGAGACGAAAACGATAGATGAAGTCACGGTCGTCCCATTTTTCGAGCCCAACACGTGGTAGCATCTTGTATTGCCGTCTCTCAATGACCAAATTCTCCTCCTCTCCATCATTGTCACTGCTTGAATCGGATGATTGCCAATGTTCCCAAAAATAATTGCCTCGAAACATTATTTAAATTCCACAAATTCGTATATCAATTGTATTCGTCTTTTAAAGCGAACAGTCAAAATCGAATTGAAAAAATAATGATGATATTCTTGATTATTTATATATTTGATTATTTACAAAACTTGATTTCACAATTAAAAACAGAAATGAGAAAAAAAATCTGACATTTGATGTAAAATCCCAAGTTTGCTCTAAAACTTCCACTATTTCGGGGAGTTGAGCAAACTCAAAGTTGATCAACTCTCTCTTTTCTCAACTTCGGAATATCTAAAGTTGAGCGAGTCAACTTTGAGTGAATAAAAGCAATTTCTCAACTTGACATTAAAAATCCCCAAGTTGAGTTCAACTTCGACTGAATAAAATGGCTCTAAGAGAAATGTAAAATTCTTAATTTGAATTTTGTTTCTAATAAATTAAACTCATTTACTTCCAAAACGTTTTAAAATCTTTCTTTATTTAGACTACTTTTTCGTACGAGTCGTTTGAAGGTTGACTATAGAATGCCGGTCATAGGAACTTTTAAGTGGAAGGGAAAGTAAGGAATGGGTGTTGTGAATTAGCCTTAAGGGGAAAGTTTGCAATACATTAAGTAACAATCGTTATAGTAAAAATAGGCGGGAGATTGGTGAAAATTTATGATGGCATTGGCGGAAACAGGAAGAAAATCTAGACAATTGTAACATTCAGGTTAACAGGTCTAAGCTAATCCAGGTTGCAACATCACTAGCATTACATTGTCCACAGTGATGAAGTGATTCGAAATCGAGAGTCCTGCCAATATAAGTTATTGTCGAACTAGCGATCTACCCACAAGCGGACCACTATTGATGCAGTAAAGTGGAATAGTTATGATCCCTTTAATGCTAATCATAACCTCGCCGTAAAGAAAGAAAAAGAAGAAGTTGCTTTTCAGAAGCTATTTAAATTCAGTTCTTTTATTAATGTATTATCATAGCACTAATAATAATGAAATAATAAAAAGTAACAAACATTTCATAAATCGTTAAAAAAATAATAAAAACTGTGATTTATAAGCAAAAAAAAAGAAAAAGATAAAAAACTCATATAAAAAAAGAAGTATTTAATTCATTTAATAAATATATACATATGCGATCTCACAGAGACGCATAAACTAATTCATTTAACAAAAAGGAAAAAGGGTATTTAATTCATTACATAAATATATATACATTATACACATGCAGAGAACATAACCATAGTCCATGACGACCTTAAAAACAACAAAAATTAAACAAACTATCGAATAAAATAAAACAAAATATACTTACTCGTTTATGGTGGTGGATTTGCAGTTATATGATCCACCAACCTTGTCATTAGGTCTAGGAACCTATCTGTTCTATTCATCTTTTCCCTGTGTCTTTTCGCCTTTGCTTCTTCAGTTTCGGGTCTCTTATAGAGGACCCTATCCAGATCTTCAAAATGCTCTCAATACTTATGATTATTACCACTAGTATTATTGTGGTCTTTTATTTTTTTTATATTGGGCTTTCAAACCTTTCCACTTGCCTATACATTTTTCCGCAGATAGGTGTTTTGATCTTATTTGGGAGATCTCCGCCGATATATCTTCCCACACTTTTGATTTCATCTGCGTATCAAAATTAAATTGATATCTCTCGTATAAATAAATTTATGTCCCCAGGAGACCATTTCAAAAATGTGTTTGATCCTGAAATTGTAAAAGGAAATCGAAAATTAGAATAAAAAATAAAATAAACTTGAAATAAAACACATTAAAATATAAAAAAGACAATAAATTTGAAATAAATATAATCACCCATTTGACTGCTTCCTGTTGCTTCTTTTTTTTTGTCAAGTGTAGCTGTCAAATGAGAGAATATTCCTTTTATTCCACCTTTCTCTAGGAATAAAAAGAATGAATTCCGTTTATTCCAGAATGAATAAAGAAACACCATAATGTATTATCCGGAATATTCCATTGAATAAAGAAACGTAAATGGCTCACTCGGAATATTCCGAATATTCGGAATGAATAAAGAAACATACGGATTGTGTCCATCAAACAATACCTTTCAAGCAAGAGACTCCGTTTTACGTCCGCAAACGGAGTCAATGACATATGGAGTACTCCGCATAAGGGTCCAATTAGTATGGAAATTGTAATAGCCGCGGGCTCACATGTGTATGTAGATATTGTGACAGATTGAGTCCGCTATGCTCAGCAAAAACGAATCTAGACAAGAAGAGAAACGAGAATCGAGTATCGCTAAAATAAAAATCTGAAATGTTTCTTCATGTTTATTTTATTTCTTAAAAACAATACATTTTTTCATTTGAAATACCTGCTACCATTTCTCCTTCTCCTGCAAAATAAATGAATCAAATAAATGTGTATGTTATCTATGCATTAGAGTTGTAAAAAAAGCAGTTAAGTTAGTACTGCAGTTAAATGAACTTGTTGCATCTACCTGTAAAGACAAAATTAAATAGTAGAATCTAGATATTACCTATTTACTTCCAAAAAAAATGTTCATCTTCTTGATCTTGACTGCCTTGTTGTGTTCATAGATTTGTTATGTTTATTTATTTTTGATGGACGTCAAATTGACATCCAAGAGAAATGCCTCTACCGAAGTGCTGACATCTTGTGTGTTCTTGTGTGTTTCCAATGTTGGTTGAAATATATGATAAGCACAGGGTGAAACAATAATAAAGTAAAGGCGGACGTGAAAGCTTTTAGAGGAGGATAGGAAATTCTCTGTAGCGGCAATATTTAAAATCATACGATTTTAAAGTAAATAGGAGGGACACTATAAGAAAATGGGATGTGACGTTGGCGAAGCGGTGCTGCAGAACATTAAAAGTTCAACCGCCAAACAGTACACCACGTAGTGGTGATCGTTTAAATCTTGTGGTAGATAAAGTTCAGCACAGTGTTTCTCTAACAAGTAAATTACCCACAATTAAGTTTTTTTAAACAAACAAAAAAAAAAAAAAATTATTGGTTTAGACTCAGTGTGTGTTGAGGTGAGTTTTATTTGAAAAAAAAAAGAAGAAAGCAAGCAAGTTTTATAAATTATTCGTACACACCATACTGTAGTACATAGACAAGTTTTCCTTTAGTTTTTTTTTTGTGATATATGTATGGTTCTAAGGGATTTATTTTTTTGTTTTAAAGGAAAATCACCACCCAAATTTTGCAAGGCGATCACCGTCTACCCACGGTAGAAACCAAAGAGGGACGGGATCGCCATATAAATAAATGAATATCGATAAATATATTTAAAACAGAAATCGAAACAGATCAAGCTGTGTCCTTTAAATTTGTGGCCAAAAGAGGAGCAATACGGATACAAAAAAAAAAAAAATATATATATAACGACATAAATATATATATCCCCCGTGCGGTGGAATTATTGAACAAAGACGCCTATATCTATAGATATATACATAGATAGACTCCCTATCCCCGTAATCATCGACAATTGGATGAGATTAGGATTATTCCTTTTTTTTTGGTTATACCTACTTGTTACTTTTTGTTACCTCAATCCAATCTTTTTTTGTAGTGATTTAGTTTCCTTTTTTTTGTAGTTTTAAGTATTTATTATTCTTTATAGTTAGCGTGTAAGTTAATTATATTTGAGTTCGTTTCTTAAAACTTTCGTTTGTAAGAATCGCGTTTCCGTCGTCATTCCTTTTTGTTATCTTTCAAATCCGCGAAGTCTGCATTTTCACGTTGCAGTACCCCCACCTAAAGTGAGCTCTCTTTTTGTGTAGGCGTCGTTTCGTTCATTTTTTTTGTAGTGTTGCATGGTGAAAAATACTCATGCGTTCAGGTAGGACGGTGGATTCAAAGATTTATTCATTTGTATCTTTATGTTAATTTGTTTACTTTTGTAAGATATTAGCCGGTAAATATATGTATAAAACCATATAAAAAAAAATGGATTTCTTCGGTCGTACTCTTTTTTTTTTGTTTTGTCAGGCACATAAGTGCTTGATGTGTTGGTAAAGTTTATTTTTCAGGGGTGCATAAGGTGTGCTAAAAACCGTTCAGGTGGAAATGGTTTGAGGCTGCGCACAACATCCTCATTATTGGGGAAGTTCCTAGAATGGCCACTGGACTTCCAGGTTGGGTTGGGAATAATGGCCAGCGCTAACTCCAACAACAACGCCCTCTCGATTTGGTGAAGTTCCGTCCGTTTTGGTGAAAGGTCTACTTCGATGTAAGTATACTTCGGCATGATTTATGTTTTTGTGGTAGGTTAGATTGTGTGGTGAGGACAAGAACCCCTCCATTTCCGGCGAGCCAGTCGTGCACCGCAAGCATGCCACGCTCCTCACTCACGATACCCTTTTCCCTTTCTCTTTCACATCCCATCCTAAGGTCCCGTCCACATCCTTACTTCCTTCACTTTTTTCCGCTCCTAGCTCCCTCAATTATCACCTACAGGCCTATTACAAATGGCGCCCAACGTACAGCGTCCTGTCCAACGTTCGTCCTAGTCCTACGTCCACTAGCGATCTACCCACAAGCGGACCACTATTGATGCAGTAAAGTGGAATAGTTATGATCCCTTTAATGCTAATCATAACCTCGCCGTAAAGAAAGAAAAAGAAGAAGTTGCTTTTCAGAAGCTATTTAAATTCAGTTCTTTTATTAATGTATTATCATAGCCCCTCAATTATCACCTACAGGCCTATTACAAATGGCGCCCAACGTACAGCGTCCTGTCCAACGTTCGTCCTAGTCCTACGTCCACAATTGTGTTTGCGATCACCATCAGAGGAATCGTAAGTCTCCAAGTGGATAGTTCTTTAACATGCCATACTGGATTGCGACGAATCGCTCTGATGTTGATAACAAAAACAATTGGCAACTGTCTATCTTGTCTCTTCTTTTACCTCTCATCTTTCCTTTTATTTTTATTTTACTTTTCTGTCCTTAAATTTCAAATTTCCTTTTTCCTCTTTAACTTATCTTAATTCACGGGTACAATGTCCTTGGTTGACGTTTGAAGTCATAACAAGTTGCACTGTCCCGTCCTTCCTTGTTTTGCATGTCTGCATATTGGATCGTCCCATGTCTTCCAGCAAGTGCTCTTTGGCCAGACTGGAATTGCGGGGACGTGATGAGAAGCAATTAGTGTGTCTTAGTAAAATTTATGTTTTCTCTGCTTATTCACCACATCGAGAGATCATAAAAAAAAATCGTCCGTCTGCAGTCTTACTTTTCGGATGTTGTCGGCAGTCAATTAAAAAGCCACCGCCGAACGTAGCCACCCGAAGCACCCCTACATGAATACAAGCCAAATTAAACAATCGAACGACATACAAACAGAAATATACGTAAAAAAAAAAAAAAAAAAACTCATAAAACTCATTTTTGTCGTACTTTATTTATTTAAGTAAATAAATATTCAAAACTATACTTTTCTTTAACCTTATCCTTGTTTATACATACATATACCTTACTTACATGTAAAACAAAAAAAAAAAAAAAAAAAATAAAAAAACTTAGTCATAATAACTTACCTGTTTATTTATAAATCCGCAAATTCGTTTCCTTTTTGTATTTCCTTCTATTCTCTCGTTCCTTTTTTTTGTCAAAAGATGAATACATCTAAAAAGGAAAAGGAAAATCAGAGAATTAAAAGAGCTGAAATTCAGGATAGGAATAGAATTCTCACTCGCTCCCTCACTGCACACCATTTAGTCAAAGCCAACGGTACAATGTCCAAGGTACGACATAGTCCCCCTGGGGAAATTAATGTTCCGCCAGCATCTGCTCCACAGTACCAGTTCCCATCCACTTCGTCGTTGCCTCCTAGCCACAATAGCTCTACAGAGTCTATCCCTGCTCCTTCCTTTAGTAGCCTCAGTCACATTGGTGCAGCTAGCCTAGAAGCCCAAAATCATAATTTCAGCACCCAAATCGATCTGACTGAGAAAGAAATATTTAGAAATAAGTCCACAAGTAACGTTCCAGGAAATGTAGATTTGTCCGGGGAAATAAAATCTGCAATTAACCTTGCTGTGTTACAAGCATTTTCATCCTATCAGAATGTCCTTAGGGAAGATATCTCCGAAAGCCTGAAAAAGGAAATGAAAAGTAGTCTGTTAGATTTCATGAAGGAGATTAATAAGGTCACTCGTCCACCCCTAGAGCTGAACCAAGGGCCATTGCCACAACAAAATATTGCTCAAAAGCAGAGCCAAAATGTACAAGGGCATGCCCAGTTGAACCCAACATCGCAAGCTCCGAAAACTGGCAAAAACACCCGACAGTCCCTTGACTCAAGGAGAGGCAATGGGGTATACCAGCAAAGCACCCACCAACAGCAGGAGATTCCATTATACCATCCACGGAATAACGATGGGATGTACCAGAGTCCACCGCTGTATGCGTCCCATTCACATGCCCAAACGAATGCAAGAGGTCCCATAAAAATCGACAAGTGGGGCATAAATTTCGATGGGAACCCTGAAACGCTGACAGTGGAAGATTTTATTTTTAGACTGGAAACACTTCAAGTCCAGTACGAATGCACGTGGTCTGAAATTTTGCGGGATTTTCACCTCCTGCTCTCAGGCACCGCATACGAATGGTATTGGCAATTCCAACGTGTCAATTATCGTCCCGACTGGCCAATACTGCGCGATTCGTTAATGCGTCAGTTCCGCAATTCGAAGTCTGACTTCGAAATTATGCGAGACATAATGGATCGGAGGCAGGGTGCCTGGGAGTCGTGTGACGATTTTTTCTCTGCAATAGCGAGATTCAGATCACAGCTTCGTGTTCAAATCCCGGAGGTAGAATTGATTAGGATCCTGAAAAGGAACCTCAATGAAAAGGTAGGCAGGCTGGTATATCCCATGGCAATATTCACCTTGGACCAACTAAGGTATGCCTGTAAGGATGCTGAAAACGCGTTCCCCGCCAGGGAAGGGCCCAAGCACTATAAGCATCCGGGAAAATATGCAGCGAATGAGATCGATTACCTCGAAGAAGAACCGTATCTTCAAGAGGGAAAAATAGCTGCGATGCAATATGCGGGTGCTCGTCCCAAGACAGCATGGAAGCCAGCAGAACCAAAACTTGTATGTTGGAACTGCAGAACTGAGGGACATACCTTTATGGATTGTCCATCAAGCAGCCGCAACATCTTCTGCTACAAGTGTGGACTGGAGGGGGTGATTACTCCCAAATGTAGAAGGTGTAACCCGGAAAACCAGGCGAGGAACGTGATATTGTCGGGGGAGTCGCGTTCAACACAGTTCCCCGAGAAATAAGCACTCAAACCGAGGACGTTATAAAAGACGGACATATTAAAATATTACCGCGAAATAAAGTAATAGAGATAGAAAATATTAGTAAGAAAAGATTAGAAATAAAACCTTTACATGTAAGAATTAGTGAGTATGTTAAGGCCAGAGATAGAATTTTTAGTAAAGTGTCCAAAAGGATACTAAACACTCGAAAGAGATTCCAAGCACGTAAGCAATTACAAAAAAATATAGCATCAACAATAATTGATACAGCTGCGGACCCGAGACCTTATGCAAAAATTAAAATTGCACAAAAGGATGCTCTTGGTCTTTTGGATAGCGGGGCTAGCATAAGTATCATTGGGAAAAATTGTATGAAATTTGTAAAGCAAAGTGGCTTACCAATACAACCATTCACAGCAGGCGTAAAGACGGCAGATGGTAAATGCCAGTCCATTGTTGGTAAAGTTCATGCTCCAGTTGAGTATAAGGGAAAAACGATGACAATTGTCCTTTATTTAGCCCCCAGCTTAGATCAAGAGCTATATCTTGGTATAGACTTCTGGAAAGCCTTCCAAATTGCGCCTGAAATAATAAGTTCAATATCAATAGCAAATGATTCAACAGGTTCAAATACTCATCAGCTTTCCCTTGAGCAGCAAACAAAACTGGAATCGGTGAAGTCGAAGTTTTTGTGCTACACCCAGCATGGCCTAGGAAAAACTTATTTAGAGGAGCATGTCATCGATACCGGAGAGTCGGAACCTGTAAAGCAGCGTCACTACCCTGTTTCCCCAGCGATACAGTCACTTTTGTATGAGGAAATAGACCGAATGATAAGCCTCGGCGTTATAGAGGAGAGTGAAAGTCCCTGGTGTTCACCAGTTGTCCTCATTCGGAAGCCGGGCAAGAATCGACTTTGCCTGGATTCTCGTAAGGTGAACGAGTTGACTAAGAAGGACGCCTACCCTCTCCCCCATATCGACGGGCTTCTCAGTCGTCTTCAAGACACATACTTCATAAGTAGTGTCGATTTAAAAGACGCATTTTGGCAAATACCGCTGGAGAAACGGAGTAGAGAAAAGACTGCTTTTACGGTTCCTGGAAGACCCTTATACCAGTTCACAGTCATGCCTTTTGGGCTGTGTAATGCGGCCCAAAGGATGTGCAGGTTGATGGATAAGGTAATTCCTTCGCGGTTAAAAGATCGTGTCTTCGTGTATCTGGATGACTTGCTTATTATTGCTCCTGATTTCAACACGCACGTGGCTTTACTGGACGAGGTCGCTCAGTGCCTTCGCAGGGCCAACCTCACCATCAACTTAGACAAGTCGAAGTTCTGTTTCAGGGAACTAAAGTACCTGGGCTTCATAGTTGGTGGTGGGATGCTTAAAACCGACCCTTCTAAGGTCGAAGCCATCGTCGACTTCCCAGTGCCTAAGAACCCAAAGCAAGTTCGAAGATTCATAGGTCTTGCTGGGTGGTATAGGAGATTCATTCGGGATTTCTCCACCCTGACTGCGCCGCTGACAGAAACTCTGAAAAAGAAAAATGATAAGTTCTGTATAACGGCTGAGGCTCTAAAGTCATTTGAAGAACTAAAGAGTGCATTAACAACGGCACCAGTACTCACCCATCCAGATTTCACCAAGAGGTTCTACATCCAGTGTGATGCCTCGGACTTGGGTATAGGTGCAGTCCTATTTCAGGTCAACGACCTAAATGAAGAGTCACCGATTGCTTACTTCTCCCAAAAGTTGAATACGTGCCAGCGTAACTACAGCGTTACGGAAAAAGAATGCCTGGCAGCGGTTATGGCCGTCCAGAAATTTCGTCCGTACGTTGAAGGAATGGCCTTCACCATTATCACGGACCATTCCAGCCTCCGATGGTTGATGGGACTGAACGACTTAAGCGGTAGTTTGGCCAGGTGGAGTCTGAAGCTCCAGGCATTCACCTTCCAAATAGAGCACAGAAAAGGTTCTCTCAATGTAGTGCCGGACACCTTGTCACGGGCTTATGTTGACAGCTTGGCAGTAGAAGACATCGCTCCGCTAATCGATCTTGATTCTGAGGAATTTAGCTCGGATGAGTACGTCGAGCTGATTAGCACTATCCGAAATCACCAAGAGGAATTGCCTGATCTGAAAATAGAGGAAAACTTTGTTTATAAGCGATCACTACCATATATGGGAGATGAGACGACTGTTGAACATACCTGGAGACTATGGGTTCCTTCCGGTCTGACATCGGAGTTGATTGCTCGTGCCCACAATCCTCCACAGACATCTCATGGTGGTATTGCAAAGACCTTACATAGGATGCGGCAATACTTCTACTGGCCCAATATGACTGTCCAAATTCGTAGTTATGTCACCAACTGTGTCACGTGCAAACAATGTAAACCGTCCAACAAAGTACAACGTCCACCGATGTCCACAAGTTTCTGTACTGACCGTCCTTTCCAAAAGATCTTTGTCGACTTCTTGGGTCCATATCCAAGATCCAAATCTGGAAACTGTTACGTGTTTGTAGTGCTCGACCACCTGTCCAAGTATGTTTTGTTAAAGCCATTGAGAAGCGCGAATACCTCAAGTGTTGTCGAATTCCTGACCAAAGAAGTATTCACTCCGATAACGGCAAGCAATTTCTGGCGAAGGACTTCCAAAAACTTCTGTCGCGGTTTGGAATAAGACACTTCAAAACAGCTAGTTACTCACCACAGTCGAATGCTTCAGAGAGAGTCAACAGAACGCTCTTAGCTGCTATCAGATCGTATCTGAAGGACGACCAGCGCGACTGGGATCTCTATATCAGCGATATAGCCTGTGCGTTAAGAAGTTCAGTCCACAGTTCAATTGGCGTGTCACCATATTTCGCTTTGTTTGGAGTTAATATGATGACCCACGGAAGCTGCTACGAGTTAGCCGAACGACTGAAAGCAGTTGAGGATGGCGAACTGTTGACCCTCTCAAGACAAACTAGGTTGCAATGTCTACGTGAGAAACTGAAAGAAAGCATACTTAGGTCAAATGATAAAAGCGCGAAATTGTACAATGTCCGAGCCCGAAAACTTCGTTTTATACCGGGGCAAGAGGTATTTCGGAGAAACTTCGTCCTCAGCGACTCATCAAAATACCTCACATCTAAGCTGTGCCCAAAATATGTAAAGTGTCGAGTGGTAAAAGCAATCGGGCAAAACATGTACGAATTGGAAAATCTGTCTGGGAAAAGAATTGGCGTTTTCCATGCGAAGGACATTAAGCAATAATTACTGCATATAACACCTAGTCGTTTTTGTTATTTTACGTATCTTTGGCATGTATATAAGTTGTATCTCTCGGTTTACATTAAATTCACTAGTCATTTATGTTTTTCTTTTACTTATTTATTGCTTACCTTGTCCATTATTTATTTACATATTGCCTGTTTCATCCATAATTTATTTATTTATTTATTGCCTCATCGGTCCATTGTTTATCCATTGTTTAATTATTTTTTTTTTATATTTATTATGATTGTCGTCAGCCAATCTGTTAATTTATTGTTAGGCTTAAGTATTATCTTTTTTTTGCAACAGATTCCATTTTTCACCATGTTGTTCTTATATTTATTTATTTATCATTGCTTGTCCTCCTTTAAGTCTCTATTTATTATTATTTATTAACTTTTGTTTTGTTTTAGGTATTTAGCTGTTGTTACCTCTATTTATTCACTGGGTTATTCTTTGTTTATCTGCGTTATTTATTCACCTGTAAGTTAAATCATTACTAGCTTAAGTATTTTTGTATTAATGTCATGTGTAGTATATTTGCTGCACGTACCTTGCTGGCCAGCGACAATTTTTTTATGTGCCCGGCTAACACAGCGTGGGTTCTTCACCACGTTTTCCAACAGGTATTTTGCCTCTGTTCTTCTCGTGCGAATTACTCCTCTAAGTACAGAGTTTTGTTGCATCTACCTGTAAAGACAAAATTAAATAGTAGAATCTAGATATTACCTATTTACTTCCAAAAAAAAATGTTCATCTTCTTGATTTTGACTGCCTTGTTGTGTTCATAGATTTGTTATGTTTATTTATTTTTGATGGACGTCAAATTGACATCCAAGAGAAATGCCTCTACCGAAGTGCTGACATCTTGTGTGTTCTTGTGTGTTTCCAATGTTGGTTGAAATATATGATAAGCACAGGGTGAAACAATAATAAAGTAAAGGCGGACGTGAAAGCTTTTAGAGGAGGATAGGAAATTCTCTGTAGCGGCAATATTTAAAATCATACGATTTTAAAGTAAATAGGAGGGACACTATAAGAAAATGGGATGTGACGTTGGCGAAGCGGTGCTGCAGAACATTAAAAGTTCAACCGCCAAACAGTACACCACGTAGTGGTGATCGTTCAAATCTTGTGGTAGATAAAGTTCAGCACAGTGTTTCTCTAACAAGTAAATTACCCACAATTAAGTTTTTTTAAACAAACAAAAAAAAAAAAAATTTATTGGTTTAGACTCAGTGTGTGTTGAGGTGAGTTTTATTTGAAAAAAAAGAAGAAAGCAAGCAAGTTTTATAAATTATTCGTACACACCATACTGTAGTACATAGACAAGTTTTCCTTTAGTTTTTTTTTGTGATATATGTATGGTTCTAAGGGATTTTTTTTTTGTTTTAAAGGAAAATCACCACCCAAATTTTGCAAGGCGATCACCGTCTACCCACGGTAGAAACCAAAGAGGGACGGGATCGCCATATAAATAAATGAATATCGATAAATATATTTAAAACAGAAATCGAAACAGATCAAGCTGTGTCCTTTAAATTTGTGGCCAAAAGAGGAGCAATACGGATACAAAAAAAAAAAATATATATATATATAACGACATAAATATATATATCCCCCGTGCGGTGGAATTATTGAACAAAGACACCTATATCTATAGATATATACATAGATAGACTCCCTATCCCCGTAATCATCGACAATTGGATGAGATTAGGATTATTCCTTTTTTTTTGGTTATACCTACTTGTTACTTTTTGTTACCTCAATCCAATCTTTTTTTGTAGTGATTTAGTTTCCTTTTTTTGTAGTTTTAAGTATTTATTATTCTTTATAGTTAGCGTGTAAGTTAATTATATTTGAGTTCGTTTCTTAAAACTTTCGTTTGTAAGAATCGCGTTTCCGTCGTCATTCCTTTTTGTTATCTTTCAAATCCGCGAAGTCTGCATTTTCACGTTGCAGTACCCCCACCTAAAGTGAGCTCTCTTTTTGTGTAGGCGTCGTTTCGTTAATTTTTTTTGTAGTGTTGCATGGTGAAAAATACTCATGCGTTCAGGTAGGACGGTGGATTCAAAGATTTATTCATTTGTATCTTTATGTTAATTTGTTTACTTTTGTAAGATATTAGCCGGTAAATATATGTATAAAACCATATAAAAAAAAATGGATTTCTTCGGTCGTACTCTTTTTTTTTTGTTTTGTCAGGCACATAAGTGCTTGATGTGTTGGTAAAGTTTATTTTTCAGGGGTGCATAAGGTGTGCTAAAAACCGTTCAGGTGGAAATGGTTTGAGGCTGCGCACAACATCCTCATTATTGGGGAAGTTCCTAGAATGGCCACTGGACTTCCAGGTTGGGTTGGGAATAATGGCCAGCGCTAACTCCAACAACAGCGCCCTCTCGATGTGGTGAAGTTCCGTCCGTTTTGGTGAAAGGTCTACTTCGATGTAAGTATACTTCGGCATGATTTATGTTTTTGTGGTAGGTTAGATTGTGTGGTGAGGACAAGAACCCCTCCATTTCCGGCGAGCCAGTCGTGCACCGCAAGCATGCCACGCTCCTCACTCATGATACCCTTTTCCCTTTCTCTTTCACATCCCATCCTAAGGTCCCGTCCACATCCTTACTTCCTTCACTTTTTTCCGCTCCTAGCTTCCTCAATTATCACCTACAGGCCTATTACAAACTTAAAGACTTATTATGTAAGTCTATTAACTTACTTAAAGAATTTAACTGCAAAACAACATTCAGCACCATTTTTGTTGTTGCAAGGACCTCTCAGCAAAATGACGTTCATCACAATGATACCGTGCGGTTTCTAATTACATTTTGCAAAAAAGTCCTTTTTCCAGTATTAAAGGACCATTTTTGTTGTTGAAAGGACCTCTCAGCAAAATGACGTTCATCACAATGATACCGTGCGGTTTCTAATTACATTTCGCAAAAAAGTCCTTTTTCCAGGATTAAAGGACCATTTTTGTTTTTGCAACGACCTCTCAGCAAAATGACGTTCATCACCATGATACCGTGCGATTTCTAATTACATTTTCAAAAAAAAGTCCTTTTTCCAGGATTAAAGGACCATTTTTGTTGTTGCAAGGACCTCTCAGCAAAATGACGTTCATCACAATGATACCGTGCGGTTTCTAATTACATTTTGCAAAAAAATCCTTTTTCCAGGATTAAAGGACCATTTTTGTTTTTGCCAGGACCTCTTAGCAAAAGAACATATATACATAATATGTACATACATATATAAAATAGGAACTTGCAAGAATCCATAGAAGACTGAAAGCAGTCGAACGACTTAAAATCAGTCAAAAGACTTAAAGCATTCAAAAGACTTAAAAGCAATCAAAAGACTTACAGTTAAATGAATGCAGTCAAAAGACTTACTGACTGCAAAAAAAAAAGACTTTAAAAGACTTACAACTAACTTAAAGAATGCAACAAGGCAAAAAGTACTGCATTCTTTTAACTTACAGTCAATTGACTGCTTTTTTTAACTGCCCATTCATAATCTTCAAAATGACTGCTGAATGTTGTTTTGTAAGTTAAAGTATTATGGTTAAGTTTAACTTACATTCAATTTGTTCAGTCATATAACTTAGACTTATCTGAATGCAGTACCACAGTAATGCATTCATTCACAACTCTGCTATGCATATGTATGTTACTTACTTTCAGCATGAATTTGTGCCGGTAGCATTCAAATCATCGAAATTTGGACCGCGATTGGTAGTCTCGCCTTCATCGGTTGCTATTTTTATACCCTATTCTAAGGGTATATTAATTTTGACGCATAGTTTGTAACATACCTTAATATTGCCCGTAGACCCCTAAAAGTTACTATATTTATGATCAGCATCGATAGTAATGTCGATCTAGCTACGTCCGTCCGTCCGTCCGTCTGTCGGCAAAAATTAGGCCTTTAAACTGGACCTAGAGAGCTGAAATTTTAACCATATACTCTCTAGGGTCCCGAAATAATCAAGTTTACGAATTTTTGAAATCCGCCCACAGACACGCCCACAAACTCAAAAAAAACAAAATTTTGGAAAAAATCGAATTTTGAGCTAGAAAGCTGAAATTTTTTATATTTGCTCTATGACTCCTAAAACTGCTCGGGATAAAAAAATTTCAAAATCCGCCCACTGACACGCCCACAAATAAATAAAATAATTTTTTTATACCCTATTCTAAGGGTATATTAATTTTTGAAAATCCAAAGTTTGAGCTAGGGAGCTGAAATTTATAATATATACTCTCTATGGGCCCTTTATGCTGATTTGTAAATATTTTCAAAATCCGCCCACTGACACGCCCACAATTAATTTTTTTTTTTTTTAAATTCAAAGTTTGAGCTAGGGAGCTGAAATTTATAATATATACTCTCTAGGGGCCCTTTATTCTCATGTGTTAATTTTTTTTATTGATAAATTAATTGATAATTAATTTTGATAAATCTAAACTCAAACAAAGTTTAATAAAGCAAATAATTGTGTGCAATAATAAATTCAATTTTAGTTTACCTTTTAAAGAAAATTATATCTGCAGCTGCAGTCAGTGACAGTGTCAGTGACAGATGGACGAATCGCCATAACAAATAACTATTCTCGACTCTCGCTCTTCTTATTGGCAATGTAGCTACAGTCAATTTACAAATGTGTGCGTGGACCGCCTCATATATCGCGGATCCAAAAATGACGGGAAAAGTTGGGTCAGTGTTTTTGCTTGAAGGTAAGACGTCATAAACGTCAAAAAAAAAACTGTCATAATTTAGTTGTAAGTTAATTAACACTTACATGGGCAATAAAGAAATTTTAATGAATAGTGTAGATTAAACATGGTTATATAATTAATAAATTCACTTCAACAATCCCCATATGCAAACACCAACTCCATCTCTCTGACCTACCCTCCATTCAATTAAACTCAACTCCAGTTGAATGTCACGCTTGTGAAAAACCTTGGAGTATTTTTTAATACAAGATTTACGTGGAATGACCACATTGGCAGGGTTGTTTCTAAGATCTATGCATCACTTCGTGGACTATCCTAAAGCTGGCAAAATCTCTGATTGTTCCAATTATTACCTATGGCTGTGAGATTTTTGCTGACTCCCACTATTCCTCTATGCAAAAATTAAAAGAGGCTTTTAACTCTATCTCGCGGTTTGTTTTCAACCTTCGGAGATACGATCATATCTCTTTAGAGTCTCGGTGCAGTCTTGAAGCTTTTTTCAAATATCAGTCGTGTGCTCTTATTTTTAAAATAATTAATTGGAAACAACCTAATTATCTTTTGGCAAAGATAACGTTGTCTAACTCCAACCGTCTTATGGTTATTAGGTCTCTGCCGCACTCTTGCCTGACATCTCGCAGACAATTCTTCATTTATGCTGTCAGACTTTGGAACGGTCTCCCGATTCATGTTAGGAATAAGGTCGAACACAGACAGTTTTTAAATGCATGTTTTGAACATTTTCGTGGTGTAAATTAAAGTTGTTTTTATTTTTTTTTGTTATTTTTTTTGTTTATGTCCTTTAAATTCATGGCGCTTTTATTTATTTATTTATTACTTAATATCTCTCGTCTTACATACTTGACTGCAGCTTTTAGTTTTAAGTTTTTACTTTATGTATTCATTTATTCTATCTCTTATGCAATTGTCAATTCTATTGGCAAGAAACAGTAGACGACAAGGCCTGAAGTGTATTTAATTAATGTTTATTCAAGTGAAAATATAAAATTCATTAATAAAAGAAACCACTCGAAAAATCTGCCTTCTTCGTCTCGCTGTCAGTGATGATCTCAATCTCTATAATGTTGTTACGGATGGCTGCTTGGTCAATGGGTGCGTTCCGAGCGTTCCAAGTTGAATGTGTTCGCTGAGGTTTGTCACTAGATGTCGTTGTCGACCACAGCAATGATTTATACAAATGGTATTCTCTTCTTCTCTTATTGTACTTAATATAAGTTAAATCTGTGTACAGTGACATTTATAATAATCAAACAAATCAAATAAATCAAATCAAAATCAAATAATATCAGTATGATTCGATAAAGAGAGACAGCAATATTTAAGACACAAACCTGCAAACGCCACCATTTTTGCTCCCTCCTCTGTCGAGTTTAACGTTTTCAAATTCGTGTTGATGAGACTACTATAGAACTCTATATACAAAGCCTCAGATCTAAAGAGATCACACTTTTTCGGGTTAAGCTTTAATTGTGCACTTCGTAGTCTCTGGAACACTTCCTTCAAGTTATCTCGATGTACTTCAAACGGTTTTTCCAACCACGATGACATCGTCTAAGTAGACCAAACACGTTTTCCATGTTAGCCCCAACAAAACACGCTCCATTAGACGCTCAAAGCTTGCCGGCGCGTTACACAGTCCAAATGGCATTACTGTGAATTGCCAGAGCCCGTTTCCTGCTGCCTGATGGATCTGCACTTGCCAGTAGCCACTCTTCAGATCTAGAGTGGAAAACCATCGGGCTCCGGACAGTATATCCAGCGTATCGGCAATCCTTGGTAGAGGGTAGCTATCCTTTTTGGTGAAATTATTCAGTTGGCGATAATCTACACAGAACCGAGTGTTGCCATCTTTCTATTTGACTAGAACAATTGGAGATGCCCATGGGCTTTTAGAGCATTCGATCACTCCTTCCTTCTCCATCGTCGACACCATCTCTGCAACCTCCGTCTGCTTAGAAAATGGTAATCGTCTGGGAGGCTGACGAATCGGTATTGAATCTCCAGTGTCTATCCGGTGTTGTTCAAGGTGTGTTCGGCCATACTCGCAGTTCCGCGAACCGAATATATCAGCAAACTCGTTGATGAGGTTCCCTGCCATGGCTTGCTGCTCTCGATTCAGATCGCAGTGCTGGAATAAAGTTCTTTTCACCTCAGTCATTCCCATTGGTGACAGACTTTCCAACCACCTCACCTTGCATCAATTTGACGCTTTTGTGTTAAGCATTAAGAACTCGTACGGGAACCATATTGTTCTTCGGCTCAACAAGCATTTTTCCAACCACGCATTTTCGGCATTGATTGTCTTCTGGCTCAACTAGAAAGAATCGGTGGGCCCCAGGATCACCTACCAGCTTTGTCTAAATCAGTGTCTCTGAAGAAGGTAGTAGGACCTCGTCCTTACTAATGACTGTCCTCAGGGATGCGGCGTTCTCGTTCCCGTACATAATCGGAATCTCTACCTTGAGTACTTGCATACCAATGTCCAAT
This sequence comes from Portevinia maculata, assembly GCA_949715645.1. Taxonomy (NCBI): domain Eukaryota; kingdom Metazoa; phylum Arthropoda; class Insecta; order Diptera; family Syrphidae; genus Portevinia; species Portevinia maculata. Next base: position 39,742,595 of record OX454528.1, read on the forward strand.
ACTACATCATGCGCCTTCATGTAATCGATTCCAATGATGCATTCGTCACATGTATCGGCTACTAGGAAAGCGTGGAAGAATGCTAATCCTGCCAAATTTATTGTTAGTATGACCTCTCCATACACTTTCGCTGTCGCTCCTGTTGCTGTTTTGAGACAGTAACTGCTGGTGTTGTGCAACCAAGACTGACGGACGATGTCCCTCCTTATAACGGAAGCGGTGGCACCGGTGTCGATGATTGCCACGCACTTATTTGCTCTGGTTTCCTCGTTTGGTTTGGGAGACTTGAATTGTGGTGCTGGGGTCGTGGATTCCGGACCCTAACTTCTGCCCCGCGAAGCTGGTCCTTACACGTTTCCCGACTGCTGGTTCTGCGAAGCTATATTTGTAGGATGGATGTTATCGCTGCCAGATGCTTCTTCGTTGCGCCTCCTAGGCCCGCAATGTGGACAACTGCCTTGTCTGGGTGGAGCTCTGCACTGCCTCTGTAAGTGCCCTTTTTTGTTACAGTTCCAGCAGCGTATTTGAACTCTGTTATCTCTGTTCCGGTCTACGATGTCTGCTCTTTGACATGAGCATTCAGCGGCTATCATTTCCCTTACGCGGTGGAATACATGCGATGCCTGATCAGCAGCTTGCATTGTCAAGGCAAATGCTAGGGCCTCAGCGAGAGTCCCATCAATGGCTTGGATAAACGCCTCCACAGCCATTTCATCGATGAGAACCTCACCAGCATTAGGATATGAGAAATGTGCCAGACATTCGATATCTGCTTGCAGCTGTTGGAGTGTTTCTCCCCTCTTCTGAACCAACGACCATACCACGTCGAGTTAATCGGTTCTCGTCAGACCACCGCAATTAAACGATGTTGGGCGCGGTTAGTATGTAGATGGGGGACTGTTTGAGAACAACCGCGTGTCGTTGGCCAGTCCCATCTACAGAGTTGAGGTAGATAAATACATACGTGGTATCACAATGGACCTAAATTGGTCTAAGTGTGTCGGCTTCTGCCGACAGCCACCTTAACCTAACCTAACCTCCCCTCTTCTGGAATCTACTGCGTAACTGGACCCTGTACACTTGCTGCATATGCTCATCACCTAAGCGCATCTCCATAGCATTGACCAGGGCGTCGTAGTTGTGTTGCTTCTCTTCTGAGATGGTTTGGATTAACTCCGCAGCTGTACCTCTTAGTGCGAGCGTTAGCGCAATCGACTTTTCCTCGTCGTCGCAGCTATTCGCCATTGCAGCTGCTTCAAACTGTTTCTTATAAATTGGCCGTGATGTTTGACCATCGAAAACAGGAGGCTGCATCTCTTTCCTTCTCGGGCAGGCCGAAGAATATTCTCTCTTTAGCCAAGTTCTCGAAGTTTGTCTCATGCTTGCACAACGTCTGATGGATTTCGTCGAATTTGGTTTCAACCTTCTCGAACTTGTGGTCAATTTCTTCGAGTTTTCCTTCGAGAACATTTTTAAAATTTTCCATAGCGCTCTTTTGGGCGGCAACTATGGAATTCTTTTGTTCTTCGAATTTGGAATCTAGAGAATTCTTCTGTTCATTGAAGTGAGAGTCCATAGAATTCTTCTGTTCATCAAATTTAGAATCAATAGAATTTGTCTGTTGCTCTAGGGCATTCTTCTGTTCATCTAATGGTTGATTTACACGGTCACACATTCCTAACATGTAAGATTAAAGGGATGCTAAATACTAAATATCCATGTGACTGAAAGGGACAGCATTACCTAACATGCCGTGGTAGGAATTATGGGAAAGCTATGCATGTTGATATTTTTATAGCGATGGCTTACGAAATTTCGATTTCCTATAAAACAAAATGGGTGCTGCTATCATATGTTTTAATCGCCATAATACATTTTTGACATTTCTCTGCTGCACATCGCCGATTGTACCTACTCAAGATGGAAAACACTATTAATACGGCAGCCTTTACGAGATCCATGTTTTTATTTATTTTTTAATTCTACTACAACAAAACCGATGAAAATAAATTTGTTTGTTTACATGTGATCTGTCAAATCTCCATAATAATGTTATAGCAAGTTAAAGTAAGTGATCTCACTCTTACACCTTATTAGCATTGACTGCGGATAAACGGATCTCTCTTTTCGGTTTTGTTGCAAAAATGCGCGTGCGTGATGGTGTAAATGCGCTATAACTTAGAGTCGAATTTCTGATCGAACTTGGCCAGAAGAAATTCCATCATTGCAGTCATATCAACGCTTGTATGTACTTACTTGTTCTTCTGTTACGTCGAACAAAACGGACTTGGGGTCTTCTCCTTCGTTTTCAACAGCTTCCTGCAGTCTAAGCACCGGATCACTTTTTCCTCCAGCTGTGGAGAGATTCCGCTTTTCTAGTTCAGCTTTTAACTGCGGTATACTGAGCTGTAGTAATTTCAATGTGCGGCCCATTTTTGTTTTAAAACTAATTCACTTTACTTTAATTTCACACTGAATACGTTTTATCCCACATCCAGGCTAGGATTCGAAAAATTAAAAACGTATTTCTCTTTAATTAATCTTTATTAGCTCTCTTTCAATGTCTTTTACTTCTTGATTATTATTCTAATAATTTACTTATTTAATCCAACAATTCACTTTCACAATTAATCACTTTAAAATAAACAATCACTTTTCTCTTATGCAATACTTCCACTTTTTCTCTATACTTGTCACTACTGTCATCATTGTATATAAGCTCTATAGTACTATCATTGAATAACTTTTCTTCTTTTTTTTTATATATAATTAGCGTGCGCTAAATGGATTTTTTTATTTTTCTGTATTTGATACAGTACCCTTATTGTGTTGCCACAGCACCCAGATTCATTACCTGTTTTTGGTTGCTGCTTACTACTGACAGAATAGGAGGATAGGAAAGAAGTTTTAGGTGCGATAGGGTTTTTATATCTCCACAGGTGGCGCCTTAATTGCTTAATAGACATTTGATTTGTTGTGTGTATTCAATTTTACAAAGCATGGCTCTGGTCGGAATTCGAACACACGACCTGCTAATCACTTTGCGAATACACTACAATCGCACCATTGCCACCTTCCTGTTTGTAACTACAAATAGAAACGGCACCGAAGCAAATATCCGCTACGCGGTCCATACGTCGCTGTAATCGCTTGTGTGGGTTTGTGAAATGGATTGGATAAAAACGAAAATGTATAATATCCCAAAAAAATATACCTCAAGGAATGCTGGATGGGTAATTTTTTGTTATTAACCAGTTTAAGGTAGGATATTTCATACTTATCGTTGCTGTCGTCATTGTATATAAACTCTATAGTACTATCATGAAGACCATCGACGGTGTCGCCGCCTGGTGGTCTAGCATGGCATGTTACCTTCCACATGCCAATGGCAAAACTGCATCGCATTCTTATTCATGCAATTCTACAAAAAGAATGAAGATGAATGTTTGTTTACATTTGGAAATGGCTCGGTGGCTCTGGCTTTGTCGTTAGAAAAGGATGGATAATGATACCTTTTTATATAGCAAAAAAGACACCAGTTTCGTGTTTTGTTTTCATAAATACATGATTGCAGGTGTGTGTGTAGTGACTAGCTAGGCATTGCAAATTGTTCACCTATGTGTGTACAAATAAAATGAAATTACGGTATAACCGATATTGGTGGGAAATTGTATCAGATAAATTACTTTTTCTTGTTATTTCGTTTTTGCGCTTTTTTGAAGGTGAAGGAATTATTATCGGGTAGACTTATGCCATATATTTGTTTGCTCCAGCATTGCCGAAAGTACTCCCATAGGAGTATTGTACTACTTTCAACACCTCCGTACTCCCGTACTCCTCCTTGCACATTCGTACTCGAATTTTTTTTAAAGACCTAAAATATCTTGCACTTGCAGCAAAGTGTAATGTCAACCTAAATAAATTTAATTCACTTAAAATTTAATGCAAATATGGCAGCACTTTTATCTTCCAAACTGTCATCCAAAAGGGAATTTCCTCTTTCTTGTTCGTTTTTGTAATTCGTTTTTTTCATCTGTCAGTTCGGTATTTATTTTATTGTTACCTGAGATTGTATTTTGTTGGTCGTTCTTTTGTTTGAACTCCGTGAAAGCTGTAAAAGCTGTAAATGTGTCTGTAAAAGCTGTAAAAGCTGTAAATGTGTCTTGTGTTGCTGGTGGTTCTAAAACAAATGGGTATGTTGCTGTTCGTAAAAATTTAGCTCCAAAATCACCTGCTACAAGAGCCAACGATATTGAGTTTTCAAATACTGAAAAAGTATTTGCTGTTGAAGTTGATACACCGACCAAATCAAAATCGGTAAAGGCAATAAAAGTTCCACCAGCCAATGTCAATATGTCTTCTGTTGCTGGTAAGAAAGTTGATACAGCTACCACATCCTTTTTAGAAATAGAAAAGTTTTGGTCAGAAACATTTGTCTTAAAGAATGCCCTGAATGAAAAAATGTTTCCTCTGACAAGGGATTTTGTAAGTGCTTTGTTCAGTATTCCGCGCCCCAACGTAGCGGCAGAACTAGTTTTTTCCAAACTGTTTCTCATTAAAGATAAAAAACGGAACAGATTAAAGGTAAATGCATTGAATGCAAATCAATGAAGCATTTTTAACTAAAGTTGCAAAAAAAATTGTGTACCTACACACTTATTTTTGAAGACTAAAAATTGTTTGTACTACTATTTTTTCAAAATACTCCCCATTTTTGGCTGCAGTACTACCTTATAATATTTCTCTCCGGGAACACTGGTTTGCTCTGATGGAAGTTTGTTTTTTTCTGTTATCTAATGCAATTGGTTTGGGGTTTTCTGTTATTTAATACAATTGGTATGTATGAATATGATCGTTGAAGGAGAGTCGCATTTCAGCTGTGAGGATTCTCAAATGATTTTTTTTATAATTTATATTTGCAAGTGAAAATTGGATATTTATTTTTAAAGGTATGGGCGATGGTGGATAAAGAAAAGGGGGAGAATTGTCATCGAGTAGATTGATGGTATATTATTTGTGGCTTCGATGAAAGTTTGGGGTAGGTTATGGCATATTGCAATTAGACCATCACAGATTCGAGGAGATTCGCATTTCAGCAATGAGGATTCCCAAACCATGTTTGCATATGAAAAAATATTAATTGAGGCAGGAGGCAGAGATAAAAAAAAAGATAAGACAAGTTATAGTGTGTGTACGAGCAAATGCTCAGCTTGTCATAATAGCTGCGGGTACTCATGAACAACTGAAATTGGTTTATTTATTGACCTTGTAAAAGGACATGCAAATTTAGCTACATTGCGAATGATCCTTAAGGGTTTCCACTTTAAAAAGAAAACCGTGGATATTTTCGGGCCCGTCAAATGAAATTTGCCACTTTTCAATTTTACAAACTGAACTTACTGAAGAAGTTTGTTGACTTATTGATGGTGCTTATCTGCGTTGGGTCGAAAACGAAGCGTTATTTAAAAAATGTTTGAAGTCAGAACGAGCTTTCGAAGGTCTCGTAGGATTTACATTGGGAGTATTTAAACTCAAATTGTCCAATGGTTGGTTTGCTCGAGTATTCGTTGAAATGCTGACGTAATAGCTTTAATGTCTGTGGCCTCTTCTTGAACAGGTGGAGGATGTTCATTAATATCTCGCCGCTCATTTTTGTCATCACTATTGTGGTTACTTGCTTGACCGGATTGCATTGCTGCAGGGGGTTTATCTACCAGTTGTGGTTAAATCGTATCCTGGCTTAAGCCTACACTAGCCCCAGCTTTAGTACGACTAACTATTGGCCTGGATTCCATTGCTCCTGGACGGGGAGTTATATTTCGAAAAGTGGACGAATTTCTCAAATTACTTGGTATTTCTCATTTGGAACTCTATTATCCATAATAGGAAATTTCGGATTTTTTTTTTTTTTTTTTTTTTTTAAAGTTCTGGCTCGCTAAAGCGATTTAATATGGGGCACTTCGACCTAAAAAGATCTTTTGTGCCGTGTGGGCCAGAAAAATTTAGACTAGTAGAGTTTCCACTTTCCGTGTAAAGCGGACAATTCTACTAGTAGAAGAATTCTTTATGTCCTCAGGGCACATCTGTTCCCTGAAAAAGATCTTCTTTCTAATTCCGTTTAGGGCCGGACATTCACATAAAATGTGTTCAGCTGACTCGTCCTCTTCAAGACAGAGTCGGCACTCAGGAGAGTCTACTATTTTCATTTTGTGTAGGTGATATCTTAAACCATGGTGACCAGTAAGGTAACCTACTAAGTTTTTGATATCATGCCTGCTTAGGTTTAGGCATTTGCTGGCATTTTTATTGAAAGGCCGAACGGCTTGTTTGGTCTGTCTTAAACCTGGGATGCTTTCCCATAGATGGATACATTTTCTGTATTCCCAGCTTTTTATTGCTGCCGTTGCTGCTGATCTAGGAGTGCAGCAGAAGGGTTCGGGACCTATGAAGGGTGTTTCCGAACCTTTTCTGGCCAGTTCGTCGGCCTTTTCGTTACCTTCCACCCCGACATGACCCGGAACCCACCATAGCTTGGTCTTGTTACTTGTTCCGAGTGCCTGTAGGGTGTTGAAGCAGTACATTACTGATTTGGAGTCAATCGTATGCGAGCTAAGGGCGTTTATAGCTGCTTGACTATCCGTGAATATATGGATGGTTGCACCTTTTATACCAGATAAATTTATGTGGCTAGCGCATTCTTGAATGGCGTGGAGCTCTGCTTGAAATACGCTGGGACTTTTTCCCATGGGTATCGTAAAGCGTTTGTTTGGTCCGTAAATTCCCGCTCCTACCCCCGCTTCCATTTTAGAACCATCCGTATACCACTTTATGCCGTTGTGGCTGTTAGGTGGGTTATTACTAACCCATGCTTCTCTCTTGGGAATCTCCGTGGAGAACCGCTTATTGAAGCATAGTGTTTTATGGATGCGGTCTGTGACCGCGCAGTTCATGTTGAGTTCTGGCAGTTCACCAAGAAGGGTCTTAAGTTCCGGATGATCGTTAAGACTTATCTCGTTTAACTGTATTTGACTTATTGCACTGCGGATTGCCACTTTTTGAATGTATATGTGGAGAGGTGTAATACCTGTTATTGCCTCTATGGCAGCCGTTGGGCAGGTTCGCATGGCTCCGGAGATACCAAGGCACGCAAGCCGTTGTACCTTTTTGAGCTTCTCTTTTGCGACCTTTTGTGTGGATTTTGTCCACCATACAATGGAGGCGTATGTTATAATGGGTCTTATCATCACTGTGTAGATCCAGTGGACAATCTTTGGAGAGATTCCCCAGGTTCTGCCATATGTGCGTCGACAGGCCCATAAAGCTCTGTTAGCTTTGGTGATTTTGTTGTTGATGTGAGAGTTCCAGTTTAGTCTTTTGTCCAGAATTACTCCAAGATATTTGACTTCGTCGGAATACTCAATGGTCGTGCCATTTAGTGAAATCTGAGCTAAGCTGAGATTTCTTCTTTTTGTGAAAGGAACTATGATAGCTTTACTGGGGTTTATGGAGAGATTTTCCTTGACGCACCAGTCTATAGCTATCTTAAGGGCGTTTTGCATACGTGAAGTAACTACGTTTGATTCTTTGCCCCTAATAATGATGACCAAGTCATCGGCATACCCTATTATGTCGTAGCCTAAATTACTTAATTTTTGAAGTAGGTCATCTATGACCAAAGACCACAGGAGGGGTGATAAAACTCCTCCTTGTGGACAGCCTTTTATAGCTGAAACTGATACTGAAGTCTGTCCTGACGAAGCAGTGATTTTCCGACTTTCGAGCATCGCTTTTATCCAGTTTATGGTGGGAAAGTCTACCTTTCGGTGAATTAAAGCGTTTGATATTGAATCATAACCGGTGTTATCAAAAGCACCCTCTATGTCAAGAAAAGCGCATAGTGCAATTTCTTTACAACGGTAGGCGTTGTTTATGTGATTTGTTAGTTTTAACAGGGCGCCTTCCGTTGATTTGCCTTTTTGATACGCATATTGACAGGGGTGTAGAGGCATGCTAAAAGTAACGCATTCTCTGATATGAACGTCAATTATTCTTTCCATTGTTTTCAGGAAAAACGATGTCAAGCTTATGGGACGATAGGATTTAGGTAGTTCACTAGGTTTGTTACCTGGTTTGGGGATAAATACTACATTGACCTCCCGCCAAGTGCGTGGTATGTAGCCCCAGTTGAAACTGAACCTAAATAAGGCAATCATGTTAGGTAGGAAGAATTCCAGACCCTTTTGAATGAGGGCTGGAAAAATTCCGTCATTTCCTGGTGCCTTGAATGGTTTAAATGAGTTTATTGCCCATTTTACCTTATCTGGACTAAATAGTCTACCAGATAAACTATTATTTCTGCTGAGGTTAGTTGGATATGAAACCTCAGTAGTTTGATCAGTTGTGTGATCGACAGTTAGGGAACCAGGGAAGTGAACTTGCAGCAAGGTTATTAGAGTTTCTTCCCGGTCGCTTGTGATTGTTCCATCAGGTTTGATGAGCAATCCCATGCAGTTTGAAGGATCTGTTGAAAGCGCTCTCTGGAGCCGCGCTACTGCTGGGAGTTTTTCCAGCTTTTCGCAGTTTGCGTGCCATGAGGCCCTTTTAGATCTTCGCAACTCTTGGTTGTATTTGGTTAACATGGATCGATATTGATCCCATACGCCGGTGCGTTTCGATTTATTGAATTGTTTTCTCACCTTCTTGCGGATAGTTTCCAGGTTTTCATTCCACCATGGTACGCTTCTTTTTACCACGGTGCGCTTTACCTTACAACTATTCCTAAAGGATGAGATAATGATGTCGTTAAGCTGACATTGTGCAGCGTCCGCATCACTCGGTGTTAGTGGTGAATCTGGTAGCAGATCAGTTCTGATTGCCAGATTTTCACTATAGGTTCTCCAGTTAGTTAATTTATTATTGTATTTGACCGGCGCGCACTCGGTGTTGCATCGCAGCCTGAACATAATATGCATATGATCAGACAGAGAAGCTTCATCAGACACGTGCCAGTCCTCTACAATGTTTTGTATAAAAGGAGACGAGAGAGTAAGGTCTAAAACTTCTTCTCGTATACTGTTCCTAAAAGTGGGCTTATCACCCTTATTTAGAATAACTAGGTCTTTACTATATAGGTAATCTAAAAGTAACTCACCTCTTTTGTTTGTGTCTCGGCTGCCCCAAATCTGGTGATGTGCATTCGCGTCGCAGCCGATAACAAGATGTACTTGCTGAGTTTGGCAGTACTGGACAAGTTCCTGTACTGGTGTAGGTGGTACCTCCTCTATGTCCCCAGCAAAATACGCCGATGCGCATACAAACTTGTGTATCACATGGCCATTGTGGCGTTCAATTAAAACGGCCACCAGGTCCCTAGTATTGAAACCTGGAATGAGAGAGAATTTTATATCTTTCGCAATGGAAAGAGCTGCCCTAGGTCTGAAGTTACCTTTGGCAAAAATTAGCTCTCTATTTCTGCTGTTAAGACCAAAGATCTTACCTGTAGTTGCCCATGGTTCCTGGATTAGACCAAGAGCGACGTTCCTTTCGGCACATCTTTGGCTATAGGTGTCCGATGCACCCATAGCGCGGTGCAGGTTTGCCTGCAGCACAGTTAGAGACGTCATTTCTTCTTCACGTACTCGGGATTACGCACTCTATGAGGTTTGTTATCACCCCTGCGTCGTACGTAACCCTGTTGAGAGAGACCACTTTGTCTCCCCCTTGGACTTCTGGTGTTCTGTCCATCTTTCCCGCTTATATGTGCCTGTTCGGCCGCCAGTTTTGGCCTAAAGCGGTTACGGTGCGCGTTTGTGCTGTCCGTTTTCTTAGCCTTTGCTTTAGCATCCAGCACCACAGTTGTTTTAGCAACTGAGTTACCCTTGGCAGCACTAATGCCAGCCACTGGTGGTGTGGCGCTACTGTTGGCGCTTGTGGAAGGCTTTTCTGAAGCATCAGTGGCAGTACTAATACTAGCCCCTGGTGTTGTAGCCTTTTGTTGGTTTTCTCTTGACGCCTGATTCGTCGATTTGTCCGCGCTCTTGAGGATTATTTTGATCTGTCCAAATCTGAACGAGACCATCCCCTTTAGCTCAACAAGTCGCTTCATCGTGCTTTCGTTTACAGCAAGGACCATATGGGCGACATCTCTGTCGTCAGATCTTTGCAGAACTCTCCACGTTCTGGTGTTGAGTTCTTTATTCTGGCCATCTAGAATTGCCAGTATTCTTTCATTCGCTACTCCGGTACTATGTGGGAAGAAGGCTCTGACGATATGTGGTTTCGGGAACAGTTCTTCCCCCACAAGCGTCACTTCCATCCCGCATTTCTCTTTGAGCTTCGCGAAGTTTGTGCTCATCCACTCTGCAGTGGTAGCATCCGCACATACTATCATTAGCCATCCGGCTTTGAAAGTTGTACCGCGGAAGGCTGGTTTGGTCCCCTCATCACGTTGTTCGATGGTGATGTCCATAATCCTCTCCTGAATCTGAGCCATTTGCTCATTACTGAGAGGATTGCGATCCAGATCGACAGGTACTACACCCAGTCTTACAAAGCTCGCTATGTCTCTATAGGAGACTTTGTCGACGGCTGTATTTCCTGTGCGAGCTCGTTTCGCTTCGGATTGGGGCGGCGTATTGTCCTCGGACCTTATACGCTTCACCTCGGAGCCTGTGTCGACCTCTGTCGACAGAGCAAGTGCTCTGGCCTGCTCTACGTTTTTTCCCTTTTTCAGCGCGCGCTTAAAACGGCGCTGTTCGGATGGTGTGAATTTGACGCGCTTAGACTCAGTCTGTGCAGTTATGCCAGAGGTCTCCGGCGCGCCTGTATTCAAGGGATGCACTTCATCCGAGAGTATGCTAACATTGCATAGCGTACTGGACTCAGAGATATCTTCACTAAGGAGGGACAAGTTCTCTTCTAAGCTCATCATCTCCGAATCTGTGGTTTGTGACCCTTCCCGATTGGCAGGTGTCGCGTCATTTACGCCAGGGTGTTCTAAAACATCCCCAGTTGGTAAAGCAGGGTGTTCTGAAACATCCCTAGTTGATGATGCAGTTGTAGAGGCATCATTCTCTATTTGTTTTTTATTAAACGGATCTATTTTGATTCCCACGAGTGAACGGGAGAGGAAGGTCGCCCGTGGTCTACCCGTATAACCACAGGAAGGCTATCTTGAAATCGGAGGTCGCCTGGTATCCGAAGTTCGCTGCTATCGACTAAGAACCCCTTAGCCATTCATCTCTCGGCGCTAGCTGTTCCACCTTAGATTTGGGGATTTGTTGTTGGGGTTGTCTCCCCGGGCATTGCCGAAAAGTTGTAAGTAAGGAGGGGGGGGGGTGGGGGGTGGTAAGCAAAAAGGGAGAGGGGCAGATGGGGTATGTAAGGGCGGGGTAGGAGCGGACGTGAAGTCCTGGTCAGTTCTTGGTTGACGCTCATCGGACGGCCTGGCCCTTGCAAGCCCGATGACTCTTTACGTCGTAAGCCTCCGCACCGGCACCATCGAATTTGTTTGCGGTGATGGTGCGCACGTCAAGGTGACTGACCCCGCTAAGAGGATTTCGGATTTTAAATACAACTTCAATAGTTTTTAACTTTCAATATCTTTTAATAAATCTGTATTAAAAAAATAATACATGCATAATTTGAGGTCAGCACGGTTGGTGCTAAATTTTATATTAAATTAGATATTAAATTTGGTAAGATATCTATCTTGGTAAACAGACGGACTGTGCAAATCAATGCACACAATACGAATACATATACCATCTTTTCTAGGTTCGTGCATTAGGTAAAATTAATTTCCCAAAATATTCCCATGTTTTTTTTTTTGTGAATAGGTAGCTATGACAACAATTGTATCGTATATTTCAGAAACAACATGAGTCAATGAACATTATCTTTTCAGGAGGAACAAAAAACTGTTTTATGAGAAAAAATTCCACAACACTACAAGTTGTGAGTATGCCAAGTTATAATTTGGCTTAAGATGCGCTTAAAAACCGCAAAAATGTTTAGCTTTTTTAAGGTCTTAACAGGTTTTTAAGTCTTTAAAGTCGCTTGACTTATGTCGTTTCTGAAATAAACGAACTTTTTTCGATAAAAGCGTTTGCTTTTATTTGTTTTTATTATTTATTATTAGCTTCAAGGAAACATTTTTTTTTTAAATATAAAGAAAATAATATTGATTTGTATCGATTGGAAAAGAATCTATTGAAACTTTAGTTTTTATTTATTTTATTATTGATGTGTAAACATCTTTGCTCTCGTTGATGTGAATATCTTTTTTCTCGGTAGGGGCTAGTTGGAAATATCGAGCGTCACCGTCATCGTCATATTTTCATACCACGTGAGTTAATCGGTGCTCGCCAGATCACCGCAATTAAACGACGTTGGGCGTGGTTAGTACGTAGATAGGTGACCGTTTGAAAACAACCGCGTGTCGTTGTTTTTATACCCTATTCTAAGGGTATATTAATTTTGACGCATAGTTTGTAACATACCTTAATAATTCCCGTAGACCCCTAAAAGTTGCCATATTTATGATCAGCATCGATAGTAATGTCGATCTAGCCATGTCCGTCCGTCCGTCCGTCTGTCGGCAAAAATTAGACCTTTAAACTGGGCCTAGAGAGCTGAAATTTTAACCATATACTCTCTAGGGTCCCGAAATAATCAAGTGTACGAAATTTTGAAATCCGTCCACAGACACGCCCACAAACTCAAAAAAACAAATTTTTCGAAAAAATCGAAGCTAAAATTTTTTATATATGTATTATCTATGACTCCTAAAACTGCTCGGGAGAAAAAATTTTTAAAATCCGCCCACTGACACGCCCACAATTAAATAAAACAATTTTACTGAAAAATCAAAGTTTCTTGGGGGGGGGGGGTAGCAGTGGCGTGGCGTCCATATAACACGATTCCTACCGTCTTCCCTTTTAAAAATCCACCAAAAGTAAGCACTATCTGCCAAATAAATATATGAAAAATGAAACCCGTCCCGTATTTTAATTATAAAATAAAATCTACACACACACTCACACATAAGCTATCGAATAAGTTTAATATTTTCATTCTACCTCTCGTCTGTATCTTCATACTTCATTCAAAAATCAAGATTCAACCACATTCCACAATCCACAAATCACAAACAACAAACCAACGAAGAGTCACAAAAATACTCTTAGTAAAAAGTTTTCAACTACCGCTGCTCTCTATAATAGAATAAAAAATATTTTTCCGTCTTATTTACTTGTTTTATATCCCTTTCTTCTACAAGCATTGCGGTTCCGATCCTCTTTGTTCAACACCCGCTTTTATATTCAAAGAAAAAGACGCTACATTTCGTCTTATAAACCAAATCTCACGCTGAATACTTGGAATTGTTTCATTTCATTCTCCCTTTTGCGATTAGCATTGCGTTTCAATCGGAAGATATCAACATGTTGCAGGAATGCAGGTGCTACGTTTGACTCGTTTTTTTGCAACATTGTGTCTAATAACACGGTGTTCTTTGACTTATTTCTTTTTTCTTATGACATAATATCTGAATGTGTTATGTGGGTTGATTCTTGATTTTGAATTTGATGTTGATATTGATATGCGTGTTGATGTAAGAAGTTGAGCTTTCATTTTTCTCTCTTGTGATAGTTAATGCTTCGATGTTTTTACAAATTTATTGTTATACTTTTGTCTTATGAAATAAAATATGGTAGAATATTATGGCAATTTGTCAGCAGAGTAAATTCAGCATATCGCTTAAGAGAAGTTCATGTCAAATAAAATACCGACACTTGTTTTTTTTTTTAAGCAGAAATTCAAATTTTAATTTAGAATCAGTTGGAATTTATTGACAGACTGCGTTGCACAAGTGCAATAACTTGAAAAAATCTAGTGTTTTGTAAAGCCAATTTGATAAAATCTTAAATTAAAATAGTGAAAAGTTAGATGTGAAAGTGAAAGTGAAGGTTAATGTGTAATTTTTTAGTTTCTTATATTACCAACTTACTGATAAAAACATTTTAGCTTCTTAATTTTAGTGCAGTTTTAGATTTTTTTTTGGAAATGTCTTTGATTAGTGTAGATTGCTGTTTAACTGATTTCCTCCTGGAGGATTCAAATAGTTTTAGTAAGCTATCTTTTCTTGATAAAAAAAAGTTATAGACGTAGGGCGCTCTATGCCTTTTATAAATATTAATTACCAAAGGAGAGATGGTTTTGTGACACATTTTAATGTTTCCTTATACCAAAAATATAAGTGGCTAACTGGGAGTTGCAAGCTTAATAAAATGTTTTGTTTTCCTTGTCTTCTTTTTTCAAACTCCGCCAGTGTTTGGAGCCGAACGGGTTTCACTGATATAAATAATTTAGTTAATTCTTCGAAAAAACATATTAAGACAGAAAAACATATTCGTTGTTGTTATCCCTACACGAATTCGGCACGAATAGCATTGAAACTTCTTTAGGAAATTCTTTCGTTGTTCATAATAAAAAAGTAGATAAAAATCGGAAACTAATGGAACGTTTTATTGACACGGTCATTTTATTAGGCAGACAGGAGTTAGCATTTCGCGGTCATGATGAAAGGTCTAGTTCAGATAATCGTGGCAATTATGTCGAAGCGGTTTATTTTTTATCTAAATATGACACTTTATTGGAATCCCATTTAGAGCAGTGTTCAAGTACACACAATCCAATTTTTTCAGGTTTATCCAACGATATTCAAAACGATTTGATACATAGTATCGCGGCGGTTATTAAATACGAAATTAAAACGGAAATCAAGGATGCTCGGTTCGTGTCGATTATGATCGACGAAACACCAGATTTGAGTCATAGGGAACAACTGAGTGCCATATTTCGGTACTTGTCAGAGGATGGTATACAAGAAAGATTTCTTGGATTTTTTGACGTTAGCGCAAGTCGTAATGCAAATGAGTTATCCAATCATATATTTAAAATTCTTGAAACATACGACTGCAAGGAAAAGTTAATAGGACAATCCTACGATGGTGCCGCAGTTATGTCCGGCGAGGGGGGTGGTGTTCAAAAGAATGTCCTTGATGAATGCCCGATGGCAAATTTTATTCCTTGTTATGCACATGTTTTAAATTTAGTACTATCCCAATCTCTAGAAAACATAGCAGAACTTAAACTATTTTTTGGCTATACTAATAGCATCGTTCGATTTTTTAATAAATCCACAAAGCGGTCCAATCTTTTAAAACAAATTTCCAATCGACGCATGCCAGGAGTATCGGAAACTCGATGGCATTATCATTCAAGAATAATAAACGTAATCTTTAACTGTAGAATAGATATAATTGAAACTTTTAGTAAAATAATTAATGACTCTAGGGAATGGGATACTGACACACTTTCGATGGCAGAAAGTTTATTAAATAAATTAGAGAGCAAGGAATTCTGTTTTTTGCTTCATACCCTTTCTGAAATATTTGCAAAGACCGATGTATTATTTAATTTAATTCAAAAAAAAACAAACAGACGTTAGTTATGCCAAGCAAGAAATCGAACGTTTTGAGTCATGGATAAGCTCTGACTTTTTAAATATGTTTGAAGTTATTTATGACAGCGTAAATGATTGCATCGAACCTCCACGTAAACGCAGGTTGCTTGACTTCGATTTGAAGACGAATTATAAGCGCCTTTTTGTTGAAATTAAACACAATATAGTTAGCCAAATAAATGCCAGATATAAATCATTTAGTAATCTTACATTTTTGGATTTACTAAATAATTTGAAGTATGACACTTTTTCTCGTTCCAGTCCAGATGTAAAAATATCTTCCCTAATTAAGTTTTTTCCTAGAATTTTTGACTTCACGGCATTAAAAAATTAACTTAATGTTTTATATTCTTCGTCGTCACTTCGGCAGTTTGAGGTTCTCGACCTTCACAACCATTTGAATAGTGAAGCATTGAAAGAAGTGTTCCCGTTGAGAGGTCTTTTTCTGCTTTAAAAAGAATTCATACTTATTTAAGAAACTCACAGGGCGACGATAGGCTCTCTGATTTAGCCCTCATATCGATAGAAAGAAGACTTCTTCTTAAAATTAAAAATAGACCAAACTTTTATGAAAGGGTATTGGCAGAGTTTATCAAAAAAGATCGTCGAATAGCATTAGAATACAAATAATTATAAAGAACTAATATTTTAGCAAAACTTTTCACTTTTTTTTTTTAAGTGTGTGAATTTTAGCTGTTTTTAATGTTGATTTATTTTTATTGCTGACATTATTATTTGTATCGTTTTTATATTTTAACAAATATAAAGAATTATCCATATAATTCTTCTGAATTTTCTTATTTTAAAATTACTATCCACATTATGCTGAATTTTTTTAAGTTATTGTATCATGCGTCTGTCAAGACCGGCTTCTTTTGAAGCCACTTTTGTTATGGTTTAAGCTCATTGTTGATTGAAATATTAATGTCTTGAAGTATAAAAAATGTGGCTAGAATATTTTTGCTAAGTCAATGTGGAATGCATATTATGTAGATACAATATCCCCATTAAAAATTATTTTATTTCAGGTTTTAAAGATTTTTATTTTTATAGGTGACTAAATTTTTCAATGTCTTCCCTTTTAAAATTATCCACGCCACGCCACTGGGGGGTAGGTCCCCTACCAGGCGCGTCCCTGGGTGGCGGATAAGGGGATGCCCCGGTACGATGAAGTGTAAGTTTCACAGTGATTCGTGATCCGGGGTAATGAGGTTATAACAGTGAAGATGCCAAGAATCCCGCTGTAAAACCCATCGTGGACCAAAACCAACTCTGGGTCATAGTGTTTAGAAGGAGTAAACCCCAGAAATTACATCCCACCTTGTCTTTCCCATCCTTCCTCTCTCCTCCATTCCTTCTTCACCCTGGGCTGGATTAAGGTGTGAACCGTACCGTGCCGAGAATCAGCCTGGCTGAGTGCCCAGGGAAAACAAAAATAGCTCAGTCGTAAGCGGTGTATCCAGAGAAACTGGCGCACTCTGGATCAGCTTGCTTTATCCGTACATGCGGGGCTCTGTAAGGATGGACCACCCCTTCCCTAGCTACTCGTGGATCCAAAATTCAAAAAAAATGCAAAACCAAAAAACTGAAAAAACACAAAAAACGCAAAAATATACAAAAAAAGAAAATTCAGAGGCCGGACCTCAACAAAATCCGGAAACAGCACCGCCAGCAGCTCCAAAAGCACTTCAGGTGTGGAGGAGCACCTGCAGAACCTCTGCATCGACGACGCCACAAGCGAGTGCTCGATGCTCTCTGACGAGCTCACTGACACGACACCGTCGTGCAGTTCAGCTCTTCCAGCTCTCCCCAAGCTCTCTGGTCATGAGAAGAAGTCCCTAAGTCGAGAGACCTCAGCGGCTTTCCGTATCCTATACCGACTAGGCAAAAAGCTGGAAAAGGATTGGAGCCAGCAGGAGCGAGAATCCCACACCTGGGCAACCGACACGGCAAATCAGTTCAATGAACTGATTAAGCTGCAGCCTCTACGGCATTTCAAAACCGGACGCCCAGTCACCCATGGCGTACGACGCCCCCCCCCCCTCTCGTGGCAAACGATACCCCTCCACCCGGGACCCACACCAACCCACCATGCGTGGCATTAGTCACCCCACCACTCAAAGAGTGAATCCCTCTCATTGGAAGAGCAGCACTCAAGCTAAGGTCTCAACGAGTCGCAATGGTTCAACGAACCAAGCTGGGAGCCGATCCGTGTTCGCGACAGGAGCTGCGCCCAAACGGCGTAGATCCGTAGATGAGGAATCCAACGCCTCGAAGAAGACCAAGAGCTCAACGAGCTCCAAACCCTTCTCAGAGACGGTAAAGGATAGCCTCGTCGTCGCGATAGTGGATCTGTCTGACGATGAAGGGAGAATCTCATACGAGAAATGGAGGCTCATTGAAGGCAGAGTGATGAACTGCCTTTGCGAGCGTATTATCACCCATCCCAAACTCTCCTCCAACCTTTAAGGACACTGGCTGGTACCAGGGCTACGTAAAGCTGCTAGCCTGTGACGACCAAATTTCGGTCGATTTCATCACCACTGCCATTGCAGGTATTGGTGAAATCTGGCCAGGTGCCAGGCTTATGGCGGTAGACCGGAGCAAAATCCCCCACAGGCCAAGAGCTTGGATCTGGGTTCCAATCGAACCCAGCGAGCCAGCCAAACTACAAAGTCTGGTCACGTACCAAAACCCGGATCTTCCAGTCAAAGACTGAAAGTTTATCGAGGAGACACCGAGCTCCAAGAAACCGGAAGAAGTGAAGAAAACTGGCCGTTCGCTGGTCGTCTCGCTGACCACCGAGTCTCTCCCCTTGCTCCGGGCTAAGGACTTTAAGATCCGATGCGGTCTTAAAGAGGTGGAGGTAAGACTCTTTGCTTCGGACCGCAACAGCGTTGCTGGCCCCTCTGAACCGGCGACACCCGCCTTCCCCTGCGACAAGATTCCCGATGATGATCCCTCATCGCCAGAGAACCTTGACGCTACCGTTGTGGAGAGGTCTGTATCAGTTAGCAATGATGCTGAAACTGATACAGATTAACCTCCATCACTCCACCTTAGCATCCGCTAACCTGATGCTCCTCGATCAGACTCCCCGACTACAGCAGCGTCTTCCAAGCTGAGGTTCTGGCGGTGGCAACAGGCGCTAAACAGGTTGCAATGACGGCAATACCACAAGCTGATATTACCTTCTTCATTGACAGCCAAGCGGCAATAAAATCGATTTCCGCCACAGAAATAAAATCGAAGCTTGTAAGTCGCTGTCGCAAAGAGCTGTGGGCTCTTGGCGCGCAGCACAGTGTAAGACTCTGCTGGGTCCCCGGACACTGTGGTGTTCCGGGAAATGAAAGAGCCGATGAACTGGCAAGACAAGGATCCTCCCTTGAATTAAGAGAGGCTGACACAACGGTAAAAACCGCTCCCTGTTACCTTAAACAGGTGATTGGTGATAAAACGCTGATGACAGCTAACGAAAGATGGAGTGCCCTTGACTCCTGTCATCACCAGGAAAATGTGGATACTATATGACAAACGAAAGACCGAGAGAATCCTTCAAATGAACAAAAAGTCTTTGTCCTCTCTCACAGGTGTTATCACCGGACACAACATGCTGGGCTACCATGCAAAGAAATTGAAGCTCAGCACAGATGAACTCTGCAGAGGCTGCGGGGACGAGGAGGTGAATGAGGATACCCCTCATTTCCTCTGTCACTGTCCTGCACTCTGTCATATAAGAAACAATGCCCTTGGCAGATATTTCTTCCAGGACTTAGAGGAACTCTCCGGCAAGTCTGTAAACGACTTGCGCAAGTTCATCAACGCATCGGGATGGTTTGTAAACCCGCTAGGTTTTTCATAGGTTTTTCATTGTTCCCAAGTAAGGGAATCATAACCTCCAGGGTATCACAAAGGGTCCACTTAGGTCTAGTGTGACGGGAGCAGGACTCTCTTGCCCAGCAACCTAACCTAACCTAACCTAACCTGATGCTCCGCCTCAATGAAGGAGGCCTTGACATCGCCCTTATCCAAGAACCTTGGATAAGAAATGACACCGTCATGGGACTGAAGGGCCCACACTACACGCTATACCACACCAAGAACGCAGGTAACATTCGAGCTTGCATTCTCGCTAAATCTACACTAAACTTAACCTTTCTTCCTCACCGCAGCACGAATGACCTGGCAGTATCACTGCTAAAATCTGCAAAAGCCCACATCTGGTTAGCGTCAGGATACCTACCCTACAAGGACCCCAATTCAGCGCCATCAGAGGAGGTGAGAGTAGTGGTAGAAGAAGCCAGGAAGAGAGGAGAAGAAATTTTGCTGGGATGCGACACCAATGTGCACCACGAACTATGGGGTAGTACCGACACTAACCCCCGAGGTGAGTCCCTATTTGAATTCTTAATAGGCACCGACATAATAGTGTGCAATATGGGAAATAGTCCCACCTTTATAACCAGAACCCGGCAAGAGGTACTAGATGTTACCTTCGCCTCTATGAACTTTGTACCCTGCGATTTCTATGTGGACTGTATCTGACAGCCACTCCTTTTCCGATCACCGCTATCTGGAATATGAACTAGAAATACGCCATAACACCTCACCAGCAATTTTTCGCAATCGACGAAGAACTGACTGGTGTAAACACAATGAAATCCTCTCTGCTAAACTGTCCAATCGTGTACATAAGACTCCAGAAACACAATTGGAACTAGATGAGCTTAACGCTGTTCTAACCTCCGACTTAAACGTAGCATTCGACGAATCCTGTCGCATTACTACGAGGAAGGCAGACAATCGTCCACCGTGGTGGAATGCAGCACTAAACAAGCTTCGCCACACAAGCAGGAAGTTATTCAACAAAGCCAAAACAACGAGGCTACCTCTGGACTGGGATATCTACAAAGCAAGCCTTAAGAGCTTCAAAGCGGAAGTTCGTAAGGCCGGACGTAGATCCTGGCGTAGTTTCTTTTAGAGTATTGACAACACGTCTCAATCTTCTAGGCTACGCAAAGTCCTTTCCAAGAATCCAACCATACCAAGTGTCCTCATGAATCCCAACGGATCATGGACAGAATCAGATGAAGCATCGCTTGGACTGCTTATGGACACTCACTTCCCCGGCTGCACGCCTATGCCTAGCGAAAACCCTGCCCTGGTAAACGCTGCACGCCCACCGTCACCTCCGGACCTCATAAACGAGGAAAGACTGAAATGGGCAGTGAACAGCTTTGAGCCATTCAAGTCCCCGGGGCCAGACGGCATTTTTCCGGCACAAATTCAGGCAGCCCTCAGCATAATAGGGCAGCACCTGTCCCGTATTATGAGGGTCGGAACAATGCCGACCGCCTGGACTGAAGTAAGAGTGGTATTCATAGCCAAGGCAGGAAAAACATCGCACACTTCCCCGAAGGACCTTAGACCCATAAGCCTAACATCCTTTCTCCTCAAGATTCTAGAAAGAATTCTAGATCTTCACATTAAGGTCACCATTGATAGCAACTTCGTATCCACGCTTACCAAAAGGGTAAATCTGTTGAAACGGCCCTGCACTCTATCGTCTACCACGTCGAAAAATCCCTATATATCTAAGAACTTGCTTTAGTGACATTTCTCGACATAGAGGGAGCTTTCAACAACGTTGAAACCAATTCGATCACCAACGCCCTACGCAGGCTCAACATCGACGACTCAATCTGCTGCTCTGTGGAATACATGCTCAAAAGCAGGGTAATAACCGCATCCTTCGGAAGTAGCACTGTCAAACGACGTCCACACAGAGGCACCCCCCGAGGGGGAGTATTGTCTCCGCTACTGTGGAATCTAGTGCTCAACGAAGCCCTTCTGAACATTGAATATACTGGATGCAAAGTTATCGCCTATGCGGACGACGTCGCGATACTTGTAACAGGCAGTGCAAGACTGCCGTGCATCTCTTAACGAGATAGCCGGTCAGTATAGCCTCACCCTTTGCTGGGTGCCGGGTCAATGTGACATACCAGGGAATTGTGAAGCTGACGAACTGGCCCGACGAGGCTCTTCTGGTTTAAATAGCATAAGCGTCACCGACATCGAGGCGCCAACGTCTTATGTTAAAAACCTCATAGACACCTATGCGGTGAACGAAGCCAACCGTCGTTGGCACCAACTCGACCAGTGCAACACCGCAAGGCTACTCTGGCCGACATTAAACAAATCCAGATCCATCGGACTTCTGAGGCATAAGAGAAGAACCCTCTCGAAATTAGTAAACGCCCTCACCGGGCACTGAGCTATAGGAAGACATGCCCAAAGGTTGGGCATCCCCTACAATGACTTCTGCAGAAGCTGTAGGGACGAGGAAGAAGAGGAGACCATCAGTCACTTCCTTTGCACGTGTCCTGCACTCGCCAACATTAGGAAGGCTACATTGGGTGAATACTTTTTCAATGATCTAAACGATCTTAACAACGCCTGCACAGCAAGGATTAGCTCCTTCATTCAGAGGAGCAAATGGTTCCCTGAGTAAGAGGGTGACCCACCCACCTTACACATCGGCAGCACAATGGACCTACTTCTGGTATAAGTGCATCCTCATCGAGGGCCGGTTTTAACCAACCAACCAACCAAAGTCAAAGTGTGAGCTAGGGAGCTGAAATTTATAATATATACTTTCTATGGGTCCTTTATGCTCATGTGTAAATATTTTCAAAATCCGCCTACTGACACGCCAACAATTAAAAAAAAAACCTTTTTTTGAAAATCCTGGGGAGCTGAAATTTATAATATATAATCTCTAGGACCCTTAATGCTCATGCTTAAATCCGCCTACTCCCACAATTAAATAAAACAATTTTATTGGAAAACCCAAGTTTGAGCTAGGGAGCGTTTTTTTGATAAAATCCTTTAAATGTTATATAACAAAATATGTAGAGCATTCTCCGCTTATGAGGGACAGGAATAAGAATAGGGTATCCAATAGTTCGCCCAAGCGGACTGTAGCCCGTCCCTATATTTTTTTTATTTTATTTATTTCGTTATACATAGATAGATAGATACATTTATTTCTGTTGAATTGTTTACATTATATTTGTTACCGCACATTTTACAGAGATTTGATACTTGTGTCTTTCTTCTGGAACATTATTTAAATTTGTATGAATCAAATTTTTCTGAGAAATATACATTTGAAGGAAAATACGAACAAAAACCTTCAATATAATCATTTTCGTTCTACATTTTCTAGTTTTAATTATGTTCAATTTTAGAGATTATTATGTCCTTACGAAACACCGGGAAGTTGTGTGGAAGTAGATTTGTTTTGAATAATTGAGGTTGTATAGCATGAAGTTTGTTGTACATCAGTTGAAGGTAAGAGGAAAAATATCGATTTGTACTTCGGTACCCGATGGCCGATTTAAGAATGTCACTTTTAGTTGTACATAATAAGGTTATTTACCAACTGGTCCTTGGAGAACCAAATAAGGTCCTTAAGCCCGAAAATTTTTTTTTTTTCAAAAACTCCTAAGAAACCGCGCAGTATATTGTGTTCAATGTTATTTGACTAAGAGGTCCTTGCAACAACAAAAAAGGTCCTTAAAAGTCGAAGAAAGGATATTTTTCCAAAATGCCATTAGAATCCACACGGTACATCTGCGTTCAATGTTATTTGACTAAGAGGTCTTTGGAACAACAAAAAGGTCTTTAAAAATCGAAAAAAAGTTATTTTACCAAAATGTTTGTTGTTCCTAGCACCCCTCATTCAAATAACATTGAACTCATATATACTGTGCCGTTTCTAAAGACATTTTGGGAAAATATCCGTTTTCGGGTTTAATTATTGTGGCTCCAAGGACCTCTTTGTAAAATAACCTGATGTAAAATAAAAGGGGCATTCAATCAATTTTTATTTTAAACGCAATATGCATAATAAATCCCAATAAATTATCACCATTATAGCAAAATAAAAAATTTTAATTTAGTTATTAGTTATTACCTAGGCAGCTAAAAAGCTACAGCTAAAAACTAACCAACTTTTAGTTGTCATCCGCAACTAACTTTGGCAACCGAACGAGCTTAGTAACACAACCTGCAACTAATAACTAATAGCAAAAATTAGTTGTCATTATGATAGCTAACAACCAAATCGATTGCATTTTTAGCGCAGGTAATTTAACTACGTTAGTTACTTTGTTATGGCGTTAGCTAGATAACAAAATATGTAGCTAACGCGCAACTGTGCCTACATGTTTACACATCAACTATACCGTGAGTGCAGCGTGGCTCACACCTTTTTTTATTATAAGCTTTAAATAAAGAAAAAAAGGTTTACAAAAATATAGAGAAAATACTCGTAGTATTGATCTGGATTGGATTAGAAACTTTTGTTTATATTTTTTTTATTATTTATTATAAGCTTTAAATAAGAAAACATTTAAAACAAAATATAAAGAAATACTGTTGATCTGTATCAATTGGATTAGAATCTTTTTCACAAGTTGGACAAGCAAAGATTTCATCATAATATTCTTGAATGTTAATGTCTCCTAGTAGATACGATCTTAGTTTTTTTATGTCATTCATCTTCTTAATATTGATTGCCACCTTTCCAGAGGGATAAGCAAGGGTTTGCGGCAGAGCTTCCAGTTCATCTCTTTGGACGTTTCCAAGGTTAAATGTATGACTTGCAAAATCATTAATAAAATCTCTCGCAACAACAGTTTTATCAGAGCAATCCGAGTGGGAAAAATGAGAAAATTTACTTATAGTAAAAGTATTCTCTGGCCACCTGTCTTCCAATAGACTCCATTGAAAGCATGTTTCTTTTGAAACGGAGGTTCGGTCTTCCTTGCCTTCTCGAACCTGGGGGCTGGGATTCGAAGATCCTCTTAGCTGGAGCATTATTGTCCATTCGCTCGATGTGGCCGAGCCAATGTAGTCGACATATTTTGGCTTTTTTTGGACTACATCCACATCTTGGTACAGCTCATAGAGTTCGCGGTTGTATCTTCTCTTCCATTCGCCCTCCTCGCACACAGGACCACAAATCCGCCGAAGAATTTTTCTTTTGAAGGAGCCAAGTATCAGCTCTCCCTTCTTGCTTATCGTCCAGCACTCGGCGCCATAAAGCAGAACTGGCAGGATAAGGGTTTTGTAAAGCATAAATTTCGTCCTCCGAGTTAGGAGTTTTGAACCCAGTTGTTTTGCCAAACCGAAGTAGCAGCGGTTTCTTAGCGTAATTCTTCGCCGGATCTCCACTAAGGTGTCATTCGTGGAGTTCATGTTTACTCCGAGATAGATGAACTCCTTAACTACCTCGAAATTGTTGCTATCAATAGTGACGTTTTGTCCTAGGCGGCGGACAGAAGTTTGTTTGTTGATAGCATATATTTAGTCTTGTCCTCATTTACTACAAGGCCAACAATATTCGTTGGTCTTTTCCAAGATTTGCCTCAGTGTGAAAATTTGGTCTATAGTCGATCTGCCTGGCCGGAAGCCACACTGGTACGTGCCGATAAGTGTGTTGCAAAACGGTTTAAGACGTTCACACAGTACGTTGGATAGTACGTTTACTGAGACATAATTTGTATAACTTATAAATTGAATATAATTATAGAGTTCTTCGATCCGGATGGTAGTTTTATAATTACAGATGTGGTATATGAAGATGATGCACTAGCATCGAAGATAGTTCCGGTATTGCAAAGTAAGAATTTTTGTGTCATAGTTTTTGTCGTAATATGTGTCTTAGTTTGTGTATCCATCAAATATATTTTCTCCCTTTGATTACGTACCTAATATATATATTACATAGGTGATGTTGATATTATCTGTCATGGCGACACCAAATTCAATGAAGTTTCCAATGCTTGCGAGTTTGACGATTTTGATGTGGAGGATTTAACAATATCAGAGACAGTTCCATCTATGCAAGATATGCCAACACATTTTTTTTTTTTTGGGATATATTTCTCATGCCATTTTAAAGAAAACCCATAGTAGAACATGCAAATTATTTATGTGCAAAGAGGGTCAAAATGAGTCCCTTACAAAAGCAGAGGTCTTATTGAAGCTCGTCAATATGAGGATACTATTAATGGTGGTTTAGTCATTCCTACTTCCCCTTTTTTTAGAGTTCATTGAACGAATTACTTATAAAGTGTTTTGAGGAACGGTTTGAAACTCTATGCTTCGAACAAAATGTCCTCAATACTCTTTTAAATTTTTGTAGGAACCAATTTAAGCTTCCATGTTCCATTGAAGAGCATAATCAAGAATTGATCAAGCACACCATGCGGGTTCTTTTATGTAATTGGAGCGTGAGGCGAAAAAAAGAAAGAAGACAGTTTTTCAGTTCATAAAGTAACAAATTACAATTAAACAATTAATATCACAGTCAGGAAAAGACTGAAAGTAAAACAAAAACTTATTTGCAGTATTTGCATTATAATGCATAATAATGTTTAAGTATTTAATAACCATTTTTCAGGAAATTTGTAATTTCTCCATTTCTTCAACTTATTACGACTCAATAAACTTACATACATGTTAATTTGGAAATTAACAAATTGCGTATTTTTCTGACGCTTGTTGCATAGAACCAACAAATTTACAAATTTCTTTTACGACAAAGAAATCGCCATGTTTCAACTGGAAGTTACCCCTAACAGCAGGCGACGCAGGAGTTGTCGCCTTCAACAAAGGAACCGCATTATCGACGCGGATGTCTGCAGCTGCTCAGTTTGTCAGAAGCAAGATAGTGACGTTATGGTGCAATGTGACAAATGCAATGCTTGGTATCATTTTATATGTGTAAATGTCACTGCTGCTATTGAATCTGACGACTGGATCTGTGGCAACTGTGCACGGATAAATGCCATAAGACAAAAATCACCAAAGGAGACCCAGTCCAAGAAGACAAAATCAACTGTACGTTCATCGCACGCCAAACTGGAGCTTCAGAAGCTGGAAGAAACAAGGATCTTGCAACTTAAACGCGACGAAGAGGCTAAGGTGTTACACACAAATCAATGTCAATCGGAATTTGCACCTCTAAGTAATCGTCAGCTTGCGGCCCGTCAATCCGTTTCCAAGGAACTTCCCTTCTTCCTTTGAAGGAAGCACTCAAATGTGTGGTTTGCAAAAATGCTTAAAAGGGCGAGCACTGGAGGCAGTGCGAAGTAGGCTTTTGTTACCATCGAATGTCCCAAGCATATTGTCTACATTGCGCATGCTATATGGACGCTCCGATATGATAATTCAGACACTTTTGTAAAAGATTCGTGCGGAACCAATGCCACGTGCAGATAAACTTGAAACAGTGATTGCATTTGCGTTAGCGGTGTAAAATTTGCATTCTACAATGGAGGCGTGTAAACAATACGATCATCTAACTAATCCCATACTTTTACAAGAACTCGTTGATAAATTGCCTGCACAGTTGAAAATTAATTGGGCTGAATACAAGAAGGATTTACCCATTGTACATTTTTCGGTGTTCAATGCATGGTTGTACCAGCTGGCAGAGACTATCAGTGACGTTATTTCTCCTATAGTTTTTTTGTGCTGAAAACAGAACGGACAAATGCAAAATTGAAAAGGGTCACGTACATGCACACTCTGAAGAAGGTCAAAAGGTATAATCATCAAGAACTCGACAGTGCCCAATTTGCAGACAATCTTGTAACACCGTAGAGAACTGCAGTCAATTCCGGAACATGAATCGCAACGAGAGATGGAAAGCAGTTAAACAACATCGGCTGTGTCGCAAGTGCTTGTCGTCGCACTTCAGGACTGCATGTCGTGTAAATAGCCTATGTGGAATCAATGGTTGTAAGTACAGTCATCATCATCTCGTGCACAAGAGCAACAATGAACTGAATGCAACAGCGGCACCATTTAGGCCGCCTGCTAACCAGCCAATTTGTACGGAACCTTTACAGATAACTGAAACCGACGGTGCCTCTCATATCGAACACAACTGCAATTGCACACACGGATCATCGCAAGCAATTAAATATCGTATTCTACCTATTATTCTGCACAGCAACGAAAAAAAGCTAGCTATGCATTTTTGGATGACGGTCATCACTTACAATGATGGAAAGTTCACTTGCAGCTGAGTTAAATATAAAGGGTGAGCCCAAGGCACTTCACCTAAGGTGGACTGGCAATGCACATCGATACGAACAGGAGTCGGAGGTTGTATCTGTTGAGATTTCAGGCAGTTTCAATCCAAATAAGAAGTACACAGTTCCGGGTGTCAGAACAGTGAAGTCGTTGAACCTTCCCCAACAGTCGCTAAATGTCAAACAGCTAAGTGATCCTCACCTGTGAGGCTATCCAATTGAACCGTACGAGCCTGCAGTTCCTTGTATACTTATTGAACTCGATAACTTGAATCTCGCGATTCCGCTTAAAGTTATAGAAGGAGCAGAAGGTGATCCAGTGGCAACAAAAACACGTTTGGGATGGGTCGCTTATGGGCCATCATCATCAAAGACCAGCGGTCCAATTGAATCTTTCGGCGCTCAGACCTTTCACAACTACCACGAATGCGGATGTGAAAAAAGCAACGACAATGAACTGCATACCTTGATGAAGAACTACTTCTCTTTGGACAGCCTAGGAGTAATCCATCCGGACAAATTGATCAAATCAGCAGAAGAGGAGCGTGCATGTGAGATCCTAGAAAAACAAACTATTAGGAAAGGAGATCGCTTCCAGATTAGTTTGCTTTGGAAACACGAACATATACAACTACCTAATAATCTTCCAATGGCTCTGCGTAGATACGAATGTTTACGAAAAAGATTGTCCCGAGATAACGAATTAGCTGAAAATCTAAAACGTCAATTCGAGGATTATTTGGCAAAAGGCTATAAATGTAAGTTGTCCGAAGAAGAAATATATCAGAATCATCCTCGCAAATGGTATCTACCAATATTTGCTGTCACAAATCAGAATAAACCGGGCAAAATAAGGATTGTCTGGGATACTGCTGCTAAGACGAACGGAGTGTCTTTGAATTCAACTTAAAAGGTCCTGATAGGCTTGTTTCGCTTCTATCCGTCTTGTACCGATTCCAGGAGAGACAAATCGCTGTACGCGCCGACATTCGCGAAATGTTCCACCGAATTTTGGTGAGGAGTGGGGACCAACAGGCTCAGCGATTTCTTTGGAGCCAAGACTTCAGTAACCTACCTGATGTTTACGTGATGACGGTGTTGACGTTTGGGGCCATCTGCTCCCAAGCTGTGCCCAATTCGTGAAAAACAAAAATGCTAAAGAATTCGCCGATGTGTATCCTAGAGCAGTCACCTCCATTCTTCAAAGTCATTACGTTCATGACCTGATCGATAGCGTGGACACCGAGGAGGAGGCAATTAGACAGAAGTCAAGCTTATACACAAGGTTAGGTTAGGTTAGGTTGTAGTGGCTGTCGGCCGAGACCGACACACTTAGGCCAGTGACAGGCCCATTGTGATGCCACACGGATGTATCATCCTCCTACTCGTTGAACCATTTGGAGCTTCTGATGAAGCTTGACAGACTTTTTATGCCGGTGTTAATGAGATCGTTAAGATCATTGTAAAAGAAGGATCCTAAATGGAGTTTACGTCTTTGAGAAAGAGCAGGGCACGTGCAGAGAAGGTGGAGAACCGTCTCCTCCTCCTCCTCGTCCATACAGCTTCTGCAGAAGTCATTTGCATGGACGCCAAGCCTTGTTGCATGTCTGCCTATGAGACAGTGTCCGGTGATCACACCAATTATAGCACCAATGTGAAGTCTGTTTAGAGAAATCAAACACTTAGAGCGTTTCAGATCCAGCTTTGGCCAAATCTGCTTTGTCGCTAGACAAGTGTTGCCGCTTGTCCACCTAAGGTTACAGTTCTCAATGGTCTGTCTCATAAACATGAGTTTGCATGTAGCGATTGGGATGCCTAGTGAACCTTTATCAGATAAAAGGGGCAGTGTGGTTCCTTTTCTGGCGAGTTCATCCGCCCTACAGTTCCCTGGAATGTCTGTATGTCCTGGCACCCAGCATAGGTGGATGTTAAAATGCTTCGCCATCTCCACTAGAGATGACCGACAGTCACGGACTACGATAGAGTTTGTGGACCCAGAATCCAGGGATTTTAATGCAGCTTGACTATCTGAGAAGATCCAGATATCCGTAACGGATATCACGTTCTTCTTCAGCCACGACAGGACTTCTTTAATAGCCAAGATTTCTGCCTGGAACACACTGCAGTGATCAGGGAGTTGAAAGGAGAGGCTGAGATTCAGCCTGTCAGAGAACACACCACCTCCTACCCCCTCGTCGGTTTTGGATCCATCGGTATAAAAATGGATCGATTTATTTTCGACGGGTGGCCCTTCCCAGAATGTTCTGGGAGGGATCTTGACCTTGAAGTTTTTGTCAAAAATGGTCTGAGGGGTGATGTAATCTATGTTACTGGGGAGGATTCTAAATTTTTTCAGAATAGAAGCGTGGCCGATTTCATTCTCGGACCATTGAAACGTTGTTTTGAGGCGGATAGCCGCACTAGCAGCCACTTGCTTGCTAAAGATGTCCAGGGGTGTCAGGTGAAACAGAATGTCCATTGCAGCAGAGGGGGTAGTGCGCAGTGCACCACTCATGCAGAAACAAGCTGTACGTTGGACTTTGCCTAGCTTATCGCGATTTATCGCTTTATCAAGGGCAGTCCACCAAACAACCACCCCGTACATAAGTATCGGTCTAATTACCGAGATGTATAGCCAGTTGGTAATGCGGGGTTGGAGCCCCCATTTGTTACCAATAGCTTTTTTGCAGGAGAAGAGTGCTGCTGTAGCTTTACGAACTCTTTCCTGAATGTTAGGTTTCCAGCTAAGCTTTCTATCCAGAATGAGACCCAAGTATTTTGCCTCGTCTGAAAAGACTAGACTTGTGCCCCTGATAGAGGGGGGATCAATGTATGGAACTTTATGTTTCCTAGTGAATAGAACAAGTTCGGTTTTGTGGGGGTTAACACCCAACCCACAACGATCTGCCCATGTAGTTAGCTTATTAAGAGCGTTTTGGAGAAGTTCTTTCAAGGTGTTTAGGTGCTTCCCTGAGGCGGCAATTGCAACGTCATCTGCATAGGCAATCACCCTGCAACCCTCCTTTTCTAGGCACATCAGCAGCTTGTTCACCACTAAGTTCCAAAGGAGGGGAGATAGGACTCCACCTTGTGGCGTGCCTCTACTGACAGATCTTCTGGCCGATGTCATACCCAGTTTCGAGTTTATAATCCGACTTGTGAGAAGTAGATTAATAAGCTCACCAAGTGAGTCATCCACCTTTAGATCTGACAGTGCATTTGCGATCGCGGATGTATTGACGTTATTAAAAGCACCCTCAATATCCAGGAATGCAACCATAGTGTACTCCTTATGGTGAAGGGAGTATTCGATTGAGCGTACTAACGTATGTAAGGCTGTTTCAACAGATTTGCCTTTGCAATATGCATGTTGAGCCGTAGACAAAAGTCTTGTATCTATGTTAGTACGTAGATGGATATCAATTAACCTTTCTAATGTTTTTAGAAGGAATGACGATAGGCTTATGGGTCTGAGATCCTTAGGATTTACATGGGAACATTTACCGGCTTTGGGTATGAATACGACCTTTACTTCTCTCCATAACAGCGGAATGTATGCCATTTTTACACAGCTTTTCAGGATTATCTCAAGCAAAGGCGAGATGATATCCGAGGTGTTTTGCATTTCAGCTGGTATTATGCCATCTGGCCCCGCGGATTTGTATGGTTTGAAGCTGTGTATCGCCCAGAGCAGTTTGTCCCTAGTAATCAGACCTTTAAAGTTAGTCGTACGTGCAATTGACCTAGACAGGTTTATATTGCTAGTAACGTGGGAGCTACCTGGGAAATGTGTATCCAGTAGTAGATTGAGCGATTCTTCGCTGGAAGTGGTCCAGGAGCCGTCCGCCTTTTTTAAAAAGCTGGGCATACCTGGGTTGGTTGAGAGGATTTTTCTTAGCCTAGATGCCTCCGAAGATTCCTCTATTTTTCCACAGAAGAGTCTCCAAGACGAGCGTTTGGCTTTCCTCAGTTCCTTTTTGTAAGCATTGAGAGATGCTTTGTATGAAGCCCAGTCGGCTTCAGCTTTTGTGGACTTGGCTTGGTTGAACAGTTTTCTACAACTGCTTCTCAGAGGTCCTAGTGCTGGGGTCCACCAAACCGGCTTCTTTTTGCCTCTAGGCCGTGTGAGCGGGCAGGCAGAGGTCAGAGCCTTATTGAGGGCCAAGGTGAGTACCCTGACCTTCTTATCTAGCTCTATGGTGTTCCGGGGAGGACTAAGGAGTTCAGATTTCATTGAACTTTTCAGCACTTCTCTATACTTGAGCCAGTCAGTTTTCCTATAATTTCTAAAAACTGGCTGGCGGGGAGGGTCATTGGCTAAGCTGAATTGAATGTAACGGTGGTCACTAAAAGAGTGTTCCGCCGAGACTTTCCAGTTTACAATTTCCTGATGGATTGAGTCGGAGACCAGAGTTATATCTAGAACCTCCTGTCTATCTTTTGTAATGAAGGTAGGTTCACTACCAGTGTTACACACAATGAGATTAGTATTAAGAATATAATCAAAAAGAGACTCACCTCTGTCGTTGATGTCAGAACTGCCCCATACTGAATGGTGCGCATTGGCATCACATCCAATAATGAGACCAGTTTTTTGATGTTCAGCTGCCGCGATCAGTCCTTCTAGGTTGACACCAGGCAAGGACCCTACGTGGTCATGGGCCAGATAAGCCGAGGCTATCCAATGGGTGCCTCGAACAGTCTCTAGACTCACGACGGTTGCATCACGGTCGCTGAAATTAGGGAGTAAAAATACATTTAAGCTACTTTTTGCAAGTATGCAAGTTCTAGGTTTACCTTTGTCAGTTGCATACAACAATTTGTATCCATGAGTCCGGAGTCCTCGAACCAGGTTGTTAACAATCCATGGCTCTTGGATCAGGACCATATCTTCTCCATCTCTAGAAAGACGGATAAGAAGGGAGGCCGAAGCCTTTTTGGAGTGGTGGAGGTTGATCTGTACTAATCGCAACATTGATCGTCGCAATCAGGCAGAGGAGTCTCCACCACGGTGTTGTTTGAATTTGAGTCAGAGTCAGAGGACGAGCCTAAGAGCTCGTCCTCGCTGAGAAGGACTTTGCTGAGGAGGTCTTCCGTGTCCATACTAGAGTTGGTGTTAGCAGTGGACGTAGAGGGCTGAGTGGGAGCAGCCACAGTTGGTTCATCATCTTCCATGGATGGAAGGGAGATTGATGCTCCAGGATCAGGGGTGTTGAGTCCTGTATCAGAGGGATGCGGAGGCTTATTAGCTTCTGGGTCATCCTTTTTGTACACCCGAAGTGTAATTTTATCCCAACCGAACTGGATTGCGCCGTTGGTCTTCGCCAAAGGAGCCAGGGATTCTTGGTTGATCACTATAATAGCTGATCTGAAGGATCCCCTATGCTCTTCCAGCTTCGCAACTTTCCAGTCGTGGGTTGGGAGTGAGGGATTGCCCAGTCTAATAACCGACAATACTTCTTCTGCGGAGGGGGGTTCAGCAGGGATCCAAGCACGAGCCCTCGGTCTGCTAGGGATGTCCTCCTTCGCAACAACCTCAAGCTTCGCTCCAGGCCAAACCTCCCCGAGTTTGCCTATGGCGATCTTATACAGATCCAACGATCTAATATTGTCGCAGGCGACGAGCCGGATATGCCCTTGGTGTAGTCCGGCATCCTCAGTTACTGGAGCTGGTCCAGGGTGGTCCTTCATGAAGGCCAGATAGAGGCTAAGTAGCTTGTTCCTCAGCTTATGCCATCGTTCGGGGGAAATTCTTCCCTCCGGATCACTGCGGTCGATCACCGCGACCACGATTTTGTCCTTTAGGACATCGCTGAAGGACTTTTGAGATTTGGGGGCAGAATGTGAGGTGGTGCTGGTGTTATGCACCTTGGGTTTTTTGGAAACCGAAGTGGTTTCTTCCACCGATCTCTGGCGCTTGGACGTGAAGTCCTTGTTAGCGCTCTTGTCCTTCTCTAGGAAGCCTTGGGCCCATTTTAATTTGGCGATCTGCTGTGGTGTTCTGTTGGTCTCCAGAATATCTCCAAAGACCTTCAGAGTCCTTATGGCATTTCGCCTGTCCTTGTAGTACGCCCTCGAGGGAGTGCGTTGTCGCGAACATCCACTACGAGACGTACTAGGATTTGTAAGGCTAGCAACGGAAGGGCCATGAAGTGCCACAATCCTACCGCTGCTAGGAATTGCTTTGCCTATATTAGGCTCACTGCTGCTGGCAGCAACTGGACCACGATTACTCACAGTCGCAGTGCTACTCTTTGTTGCAGGAGCCGCGTCAGTAGACAGCAAGGTCGCCGTACTACCGCCCGGTTTAGAAGAGATACCGGTCTCGATGTTTTTATTTTTGTTTTTGTTTTGTTTGTTCATATTTTAGACCCACGAGTAGCGGAGAAAGGAGGTCCGCCTGCACAGA
Source organism: Portevinia maculata (assembly GCA_949715645.1). NCBI lineage: Eukaryota > Metazoa > Arthropoda > Insecta > Diptera > Syrphidae > Portevinia > Portevinia maculata. The sequence continues at coordinate 39,776,643 of OX454528.1, forward strand.
GATCCGCAGTATGCAGGTAAGGCTGGTTAATCCGGAGATCGCCAGGTATCCGGATACTCCGTGGGCGACTGAGCTATTTTTTAAACTGGGCCCTCAGCCTGGCCGACTTTCGGCACGGGTCGTATCACACCTTAAGTCCAGCCCAGCGGATAATGAAAGGGAGAAGGAGTGAGAGAATCAGAGGGAGGAAATCAGGAGAGAGGAGACAGAGGGGTAGGGGAGAAAAAGGGGGAATTGGGACAGGACGGAATGTCCTTGGGCAGTTCTTAGTGGATGTATGAAACATCGTTAAGCCTCCACACCGGCACCATCAAAGGATGTTGCACTCGACAAGGTGACTACCCTTCGTGGAGGGCTTATACACAAAAGCGGTGGATTTGAGATTCGCAATTGGATATCTAATTCTTCCAAAGTCATCGAAGCTCTTGGCGAAAAGCGCCAAAATGAAAAACGAGCCTTGAACGCTAGCCCAGACGATTCTGCAGAGAAGGTTTCGGGTATGTGGTGGTGCATTTCTTCGGACAGCTTCACGTTTGCGCTAAAAGCCTCCCGTGTCATTAATGACTATTTTTTGACTATTTTCATAGTCCGAATCGTGACCACTATTTTTATTAGTTAAAAAATAGTTACTTATGACTATTTTGGTTGTAAATTTATTTTTTTGGCGAGCTCAACTTTATAATAGTCAATTTTGACTATAGAAGCAGTTACATAACTTTTACAGTAGTTATTTTTAACTATGCACATAGCAGTAACATAACGTTTACAGTAGTTGTTTTTAACTATGTACATAGTACAAGCATAACTTTGCAGTAGTTGTTTTTAGCTATGCACATAGTACTAGCATAACTTTTACAGTAGTTGTTTTAAACTATGCACATAGTAAAATAAATACACAATTTTTACAATAGTTGCTTTTAACTATGCACGTAGTAAAATTTGACTACATCAAATTGCTGTTGCATGACTTTGTACATAGTTACTTTTAACTATATGTATAATTAAATTTGAATCTTTCTTATTGCTTTTAAATGAACCTATTAATAGTTACTTTTGACTGCTCAGAATTAAAGTTGTCTGAAAAATAGCTGTAAAATCACTACAGTATTAAGAAAGTAGTTTTCAACTGCATATTAGCAATATAGTTTACTTTAAATAATTGAATGAACGCTTTTACTCTGAACTAGGTATGAATATAATTCTTTGTTTAAAAAATCTGGAAAAGGATTAATCTTAAGACATCTAGTTTCAAGTCTATGACTATACTTATTGCGCGAATATAATTGGAACAGACAAAACGATTTGTTTCCCTGAGTTTTATAAGCAAAAAATGCAGTAGGTATATATATTTTTTTAAGTATTTTATTTTATATTTCATTTGGGTATAATGTTTATAAAACTAAAAAAGTTTATAACGCAAATAAACTATTTGTTTCCTGAAAATGTCCCTGAGTTTTATAAGCAAAAAATGCAGTATATATATTTTTTTAAGTATTTTATTTTGTATTTCATTTGGGTATAATGTTTATAAAACTAAAAAAGTTTATAACGCAAATAAACGATTTGTTTCCTGAAAATTTCCCTGAGTTTTATAAGCAAAAAATTCAGTATATATATTTTTTTAAGTATTTTATTTTATATTTCATTTGGGTATAATGTTTATAAAATTAAAAAAGTTTATAACGCAAATAAACTATTTGTTTCCTGAAAATTTCCCTGAGTTCTATAACCAAAAATGCAGTATATATATTTTTTAATTATTTTATTTTAAAATTTATTCTCTAATTCATAACAAACAAAATAAATCTTTTTCTTGGAGTCAATTACAATTAGATGTATTCTAAAAAACCTAAATTAAGGGTCAGATGACGCTATGTGAACATTTTTTTATACATTGTCCCTTTAATATTTATTTCGTTTGATACATGGACAGGATGATTAAATGAGAATGGTTTATCACAATCAAGCAAGTATCTGAGAGATGGATCTTCTTCAATGATTATTCTGTTAAAATTAGATAAATCTATTGTTTCATCGAAACCTTTTTCTTGTAGCAATCTAAAAGCGCTTCCTATTTGGAATTTAATTGCCAGAGACCACGAAATATTTATTCTGCTATTAGTACTGTAAGCTTATTGCTTTAAACCTCCAACCCCTACTCCACGTAAGCTCATTAAACATTTTGGAACTACATGGACAACTTCCGAATGGCAACAGAGACTCGATAAACTAGAGTCAGGACACCAGTTATTCACCACCCTCTTCATCAAGGGTGCACCCCATTACGCTGATACTCACTGGATAACGAAATTTTTTGCAAATAGATTCGGCATAACCATCACCCAATGCAAAATGTTCCAGCCATCTCATCATAAACAGAATCGCAACTTTAAATTCGACCTCCCAAAAAAATACGAATGGCTATTCTGCAACCCCGATGCGAAGAATATCTCCCTCCTTGATAAGATGCGTGTTTGTAAGTGGACGGACAAGTCCTCTAATAATATTAAGAAACCTAGAATTAAGACATCAAAATCTATCGATTCCCCTCCTAAACTTGACTCAAATTGGAGCCTCAAAACGAACCTTTTTCCAAATTTTGCCCCTCCTATCCATTTACCTAATAACCCACCTTCCTCCTCTAGTGAACCATCCCTTACACCCAAAACCATTTCCTCTCTGCCATCAATGGCACCCAGACCACCGAAACCTCAACGTAACCGGGTTTCTTTCAAACTAACCCCAACTCCGAACATTCTCCTTCCTCAACCATCAGAAATATCTGCGTCTGCTTGCAACTCCTTCCCAAATTTCGACCTAACTACAGGAGCTAAGTACCCCAACTTTATTAGCTCCCATTTTATGAATCCCACAACCACTAGCACTACTATCCCCTTCCCTGATCCCTTAATGCCACCCCATGTTAAACTAACCCAGCAATCAATTGATACACCATTGACAGAATGTCGCTATGCGCTCTCTAGACTCAGAGAAAAAAAGACGTACGAGAATATACGTCTATTTCTAGCTTACCTTCATGATAAATCTGACTCAGTTTGTTATGAGGGTAAAACTAAAACTAGTGTCATCGTTTCAATTCAACAGGAAGGACTCCCTTCCGACCCTACAATTCTCCGTGATATTTACATCAAGTTTCATGAGACTCTTAACATATCCCCCCAAAAAGTAGCGGAAGACCTCGCGGCTTTTAGAAATTTTCTTCATTCTAAAAGGACTTCACACCTCCAACGGAGCCGAGCTGACCACAGCAAATTTTTTCGTCCCTAACCCGCCCAAATGCCTTCCACCATCCCCAAACAATGTTCCCCTTACCTTTTATTACCAAAATGTAAGAGGATTGCGCTCTAAATCCAGCGCCGTCTTGCGCCAAGCTCATGCTCTCCCTTTTGATATATATGCTCTTACTGAAACCAACCTAATACCCGACATAAAAAACCAAGAGCTATTCCCCCCTTTCTTCAATGTCTTTCGAGATGACGAACGTACCAATGCCATAGATGACGCTCCATGTCGTGGCGTTCTACTAGCCATCCACGATAGCCTGGACGCATCTCCCCTTGCTACTTCCTCCTCCTCAAAACTAGACTTCGTTTCAATAAAAATATCATTCCCCCGTAAGTCCCTGTACATTATGTGTTTTTATATTTTACCTGCCCAACCTATTGAATCCTACCAACTTGCCATTGATGCGATTGACCAAATAATTGACTCATCTGACTCCCTAGATGATATCCTCATCTTCGGCGACTTTAATCTTCCTCATCCGCACTGGACCCCTTCAGACGATGAATCCTTTCTCATCGCCTCAAATGCCAACTCAGCTAAGGAATGTCTCTTCATAGATAGGATGACAGACTCTAGCCTATCCCAAGTTAGTGGAGTCACAAACTGCATGGGTAGGCAATTAGACCTGATTTTCACAACTAATCCTATCAACTCCTCGGTCTCGCCTTGTCCCTTATCGCTCTCTACCATTGATAACTATCACCCCCCTCTCCTTCTTTCGTTATTCAACGACTCTCCACTTCAGCCCACATCTACCGCAGCTCTCTCCTCTTATGATTTTCATAAGGCTAACTTCCGAAAAATTAATTCCTATCTCAGCAAGTGCTCCTTCGACTTCGCCAATCTTTCATTAAATGATGCTCTGTCCATGTTTTACAGAGAATTATTCAATTCCATTTCGCACTATGTTCCCATTTCTCGTCATAAAACGTCATCTACATCTCCCCCATGGTATAATCATAGACTTCGTTCCTTACGAAACAAGAGAAACAAGCTATGGACAGTTTTTCTTCGCACCAACTCTTCTTCGGACTACTCTAACTATCTCGGTATCTATCTACAATTCGTCCAGCTTTATAACTCTCTCTACCAACGCTATATAAATACTGCACAAGTCAACTTAATAAATGACCCCAAGTCCTTTTTCCGATTTGTCAACTACAAAAAAAAATCAGACGGCTACCCTCCTTCTCTCTCTTATGAAAACGTATCATTTACGGACCCACATACCATTGCCAACTCATTTGCCGCATTTTTCAAGCAATCTTTCTCTGACAACTTATTTGTACCGGACTCCACGTACTTCAGCTACCTACCTAACTTCTCTATTGGCCCCTTTCTCTCTCAAACTATTGACCATACTCTCATCGAAAATAAGTTACAAAAGCTAAACGATGAATTCTCACCCGGCCCAGATGGCCTCCCCGCAATTTTTCTCAAGAAGTGTGCTTCCAATCTGTCGGTCCCTCTTTCTTTCCTCTTTCGTCTATCTCTCTCCCAAGGAGCATTTCCACAGATTTGGAAGAGCGCTTTCATCACCCCGATACACAAAAAAGGATTAAAAAGTGAAATCACTAATTATCGCCCTATTGCCAAACTCTCACATATTCCCAAAATCTTCGAAAGTATCATATAACTTAGATTTTAGTTATCTTCTTGAAATAAAAAAAATAAAGAAAAACAACTTGGATTAAATTTTACACGAAACAAACTTTTATTTAACCGATCGGTATTAATGGTACACGGGTTCCTTACTAACTAACTTGAAAATTATTAATTTATTCTTAATGTTAGCTTTATTTGGTTGACTCAGCTTTTATTTTATTATGAGAATTGAAGTCGCTAGCGGATTTAATTACGGCGCGTGCATTTTGACCTAATAAAAAACTGCGCGTGTGTCAAGTGCAAGGTGAATGTGCTTGGTTTCCGTGGGAAATCAAGAGAAAAGGAAACGATGAAAAAAATGTAACCCTACTCCGGAATGGCGAATATGGAGTGGTTGTGGTGGGGTTTCGGATATGTAACCTCTCCCTCCTTTATTTTAAAATTCTCCTGAATTTTAGGAATTTCTTTACTATTTTTTTTAATTGAAACTTTAACTTTTTTATTTTTTGTGGACATGATGAAAATGAATATCGCGAGGATTAAAATAAAAGCTGAGCTAGTAATATAATTGATATTTTTATGAAACTTAAGTATTCTTATATTTTCTAAATTTTCAAAATTTTTTATTACAATGTCTTCAAAACTTAAATGCTTAGTAAAGTTATACTTTATATCGTCACTGTAGACGAATCTGTCAACAAATTGTATGTTTGTATTGGTAAAAGTTTGGTTTAATATCTGAATTGAACAATTTCTGATAATAACTAAGTAATTTCCATTTAACATTATTTTCCGGTCATCACAATTATTTATTAGTTCTTCATTATTCATATTTTTGCAAATGATAGTGTAATCATCTAATGTCTTTATTTCAACTACTTTATTTTCTCTTAGTTTACAATTATTATTTGTGATACAATTCTTAATTGGTACTAATTCCTTTTCATACAAAGTATTATCATTGAATTCATATTTAGTCTGGTTTATTTCTATGACATATTGATCTTCTATTATAATTTCTTCGTTAGTTTCTGTGGGTATAGCTGTTAAAAGCTTAAAATCAACAAGTTTATAAGTATGTGGTATTTTAATAGCTATTATCAATCTATCTCTGTCGTATTTTAACAATCCCACTTTTCCGTTTTTTAGCTTATAGATGTCTAGCCCTGTTTCTCTTATTTCTGATGCTGTCATCATACTTGGATGAACAAGTCCCTGCTTAACTAATGCTATACTATCCAATATTTGGTTAAGTTTATCTTCAAGAATTCTTAATTTTAGTATATGATCTGTTATTAATTGCTGTTGGATAATACGCTTTTCGTTTCCTGTTAATTCTTCATAGGCTTTAACTATTTGTTTCCTATCTGACTCTATAATGTTCTTAAGGTCCATAATTGTGTCATTGAAATGAGAGTTAATTTCAATCTGTTTGTTTAAGTTGTATATTGCGTTACCGTCATTTTGTTCTATTGTTTTTATATGTTCTGTTATTTCCTGTCTGTCGTTATCGTCCATAGTCCCGAATAACCATTTTTGTGCTGTTCCTATTACGTTTACAAGTCCCCGTCTTTGTCTTTTTGTTTGTCCTGGTTCTATTGCAAGTATCTTAGCTTGAATACTTTCTATTAGTTTTCTTATTATAAAATTGTCACCTATTCGCAATTGTTTGATACTTTCCTGTATGGAATTGATAGTCACTCTTAAGTCGATAATGTTTATGACATGAAGTATAGTCCTTGTGTCTTTTATTATTTCTGTCTGTCCCATGTTGATTAAAGTATATCCGTTGTCAGTCATTATTGGGATGATTGTCAGTGTTGCTGCGGATTGTTGAAACATTGCTCCCACTGTCAGAAGGGTGCATAGTAATGTTGTCATCTGCAAATTTTCGTGGTCTTTTAATATTTATAGGATGTTCCCTATCCATTTTTTTAAATCGATACCTAGGTTCATTTTTGTAATAATTTCTTTTGTAGTTCTTAACGGGTATAATTTTTCTCTTTTCCTGGTAACTTTCCCTATTCTGATTGAGTTTCTGTGTTCGACTTTCTTTCTGGGTCTGTATATTTTTGACTAAACTTGCAAGGTCCGCGAACATTGCGTCTTCAGGTGTCATTTTAACAGTGGAATGGTATCTACTGTTATATATCTTTACTGCCCTATGCATTTTTTGGATTAGTGTCAGATCTAAATTCCTCATTGATACTAGTATTTCTTGTAAAGTAGAATGTAACCTTTCTATATCGCTATTGCCTGTGTGAGTATTGGGTTTGGTCAGGTGGAGCTTGACTTCTTGTTCTCTTAGAAATTCTTTTAGATGCTCTGATTTGAACTCATTGTCTGTTATAATTTGTGATGGTTTACCAAATTTGGAGAAATGCTCCTCAAGCGTTTCTATCTTCTTAGTCCAGTTTTTGTTTGGTAGAAAATAGGCATATGCCTTCTTAGTGAGTTTATCAATTAGGGTTAAAAATGGATGTTTCCTAAAGTAATATATGTCCATATGAATAGTTTCATTGGGCCTGCTTGGTGTTTGACTAAGTTCGTATTTAGGCTTTATTGGTTTGCGTTCATATTTGGTCTCTAAACATGTCCTGCAGTTGTTAATTATTCTAGTAATTTCTCTAATTAGGTGAGGGAAGTATATTTCACTCTTTAAACTGTGATAGGTTTCTACTATTCCGCTATGGGCGCTTTCTTGGGTATGGTACAACGAGATTTGCTTATGTACTTCCTCTAACGTCTTTATTTCTCTTGCTCTTAATGTTGCTTTTATAAATTTAATTTGTTTATCATGTCCGAAAAGTTCTATCAATAACTGTTGTATTTTGTTATATTCATGATATGAGAGTTCAGTATAGATTCCTATTAGGCCTGGTTTTATGAATCTCCTAAGCACGTCTGTCCAGTAGTCTTTTCCTTTCGTCATGTCAATGAATATTAAACGTCTGTTGTGAAGTGTCTCTATTTCTTTGTCAGCGTCGTTAGTTAGTATGAGTTGCGTTTTGTACTTATTTACGATTGTTTCATGTATTGGAATGTGGTCCATTTGTTGTTCTTCTTGTGAGTGTATTGTCGCGTTATCTGACAGATTGTTAACTGATTGATTGTTGCTACAGTCAATTTCTTGGTTATTAGGAATCCTACTCAAAAAATCTGCTACTTTGTTTTCCCTGCCTTTAAGGTATTCTATGTCGAACTGGTATTCTTGTAGCTTGAGTAGCCATCTTTGCGTTCGTTGACTAAATTCTTTTCCTGAAAACTTTTTGTTTAAATATTTTATTGGTAAATGGTCTGTTATAATTCGAAATCTTTTGCCCCATAGGTATGGACTAAAATACGTTACTGCCCATACGATGGCCAAGAATTCTTTGTCGGTAACGGAGTAATTCTTTTCGTGATCATTGAGCGATCTTGAAGCGTAACACACAGGTTGTCCTTCTTGTGTTAGTACTGCTCCGATTGCATAATTGCTTGCGTCCGTAAATAAGGTAAAACTCTTAGTGAAATCAGGAAATTTCAAAATAGGGTGTTTTATTATATTTAATTTTAAGGTTTCAAATGCCTGAATGTAGTCCGGGTCATTGGTATTTATTTTTTTGTCTTTTTTTAGGTATTTTATCATTGGATTAGCGATTTTGGCATAATCCTTTACAAATTTCCTGTAGTACCCAGTGGCACCTAAAAACCCTTTGAGTTGTTTCTCAGTTTTTGGTAGAGGGTAATCCTCAATGCATTTGATCTTAATCGGATTGGGTTTCATTCCCTCAGCTGTCAAGATGTGACCTAAGAACTCTGTGTTTTTTTTCATAAATGAACATTTGTCGAATTGCACTTTGAGATTGTGTTCAGACAGTTTACTAAATATTATTTTTAGAGAGTTAATATGTTCTCTTAAGCTGGTGGAAAATATCAAGATGTCGTCAAGGTAGACAACGCAGATCTTATTAATGTAGTCCCTGAGAATGTCATTCATTAGGCGCTGGAATGTCGCCGGTGCATTTTTTAGACCGAACGGCATTCGAACGTATTCGTACAGCCCACAAGGTGTGACAAATGCTGTTTTTGGGATATCATTTGGGTTAACCTTAATTTGGTGGTAGCCCTTTGCAAGATCTAAGGACGAGAAATATTGCGCTCTGCCTAGCTTATCTAGTATACCCTCAATGTTTGGTAACGGATATTTGTCGTCAATCGTTATCTCGTTGAGTTTGCGATAGTCCACGCAAAGTCGAAACTTCTGCTTTCCAGAGTTATCCATTTTTTTTGTCACTACTACAATTGGCGAGGCATATCTGCTGTTAGATTTCCGTATAATGCCCTGTTCTTCCATTTCAGTTATCTGTCTTCGTACTTCCTCTTCATGCTTTGGAGGGAGTCGATAAAGTTTAGCATTGATCTGCTGATCCGTTGTTGTACGGATTTCATGGGTTATTGTGTTCGTATTGGTTAAAATGTCACCATCTTTGTATATTAGATTCTTAAATTGGTGTAGTAAGGTTTTCATTTCTTTCCTTTCTTCCTCATTCAGGTGAGACAGGTCCACTTCTTTTTCAGTTGAATGTAGTTCGAAGCAATCAAGAGTTGTTTCGTTTTCTACTGAATAGAGTGGTATATGGGTATCATTTTTTAGAATGAGACATTTATTGTTAAAATCGAGAGTTTTAACAATTTTACTTAGTACGTCCATTCCTATTAAGATGTCGTAAGGTTTTTCTCCTAGGTCCCTTTTATACCATCTAGTAAGCCCTGCTTTGTTATAATTAAACTCTTCTGGAATGCTCGTTATGATTCGGTCGACCACTTCCTCAGTAATATTGTTGATCGTTTGTAATCGCATTTTGGTGCGATCGTATATCTTAAATCTACTACAATCTACTCTACTAGAATTGACGATGCTCATGGTTGAGCCTGTGTCAATCAATCCCTTATATTTTCGCTTGTCGATAGTTAAATTAATAAATATTTTGTCTCCGAGGCTCATACCAGAAAAACCTGCGGTTCGATATTGTGAATTTCTTCGTGTTTTACCTCTTCTCGGTCATTGTGGACGACTTGACCTACTTCTATTGGTTCTGGATGCTGATTAGCATTTCTAAATTGACCCGATGGATTAAAATGTGGTTGCCGGTATTGTCCGGAATTTCTATTTTGATTTGTTCTAAAATTATTTGGTTGTTGAAAATTCTGCCTATACTGTCCCGCATTCCCATTCTGATAATTTTGGTAATTATGATAGTTGTTGTTTGGGGGGTTATTATAGCGTGTGTGGAATTTGTTCGAACTATTTGTAGGAATATTGTTGTCTGTTCTGTGTGGTTTTGTATTTTGTGGATGTCGTCTTTCTTGAACCTGTGTCATGGAGTCTTTGTCTAAGTTATGTTGGTCATACCCGATGTATGTGTACAAAATGTCCTTAATTTTATGTAAATCAAATTTGTCTTTAATCTCCCTAGATAAATTTCCTCCGACTACCTGCTTTATTCTATTTACTAACAATATGTAAAATGTCTGTTTTGTTTCTACGGGGTTAGTTTCATAAGTTGAAAATGTGTTTATTTCTTTAATAATATCTTCTATCTTATCATTTAATTCGTATATTGAACTTACTCTGAGGTTATTTATTTTTCTGGAGATTTCCTTATAATTACACGCTGGCCTGAAGTGCTGCTTTAAAAGGTTCCGTGCTTCTTCCCAGGATTGTGTTGGATTATTTAATAAAAGTTCCTTTGCCCTTCCGGTAATCTTGGATTGAAAAATCGCCTGCCATACGCTGCTCCTGCTGGACTCATCCACTGCCCTTAAGTGGGTTTCTAGTACGTTCAGAAATTGGGTGAGTTGGTTGCTATCACCATCAAACTCCTTCATGTAGCTGACTTCCTTCATCAGCGTGGTAGCTCTGCTTTGTCGATTTGTATTTGACATTTGACTTATGTTCACTAATGCTTCAAGAGCAGTTGCAACTCGTGCCGCAAGTTCGGCCTCCATTTCTTCTTTTTGGATTATTTTTTTCCAAAACTTATCTGTTCTTTGCTTTAGTGAAATTTTGGAAGTGTTTTCCTTTATTCACTGTGTGAGTTAGTCAAGGGGGTACACAAGGTGATTTCACTGATTTTTAGTTTTCACTGTAGTACCTCTTCTACTTTTTGCACAAATCACTTAAGGATTGGGTACATTAGGTGGTTTCACTGATTTGTAGTTTCCACTGTAGTAAGCCCTAATTACCAGGTTTTAAAAATTTGTTTTCGTTTTTTGTATTCCGTATATTTTAGGGGTCCGATATCAATCTTAGTTTGATTCGGTACGCACTAATTACGAGTTTCACTGAATTTAAAATTTTCCGTGTAAGTTCGTTCTCATATGGATTTCTCACGTATTAGAGAAATCCTACCGACTGCGCCACTTAGATTTTAGTTATCTTCTTGAAATAAAAAAAATAAAGAAAAACAACTTGGATTAAATTTTACACGAAACAAACTTTTATTTAACCGATCGGTATTAATGGTACACGGGTTCCTTACTAACTAACTTGAAAATTATTAATTTATTCTTAATGTTAGCTTTATTTGGTTGACTCAGCTTTTATTTTATTATGAGAATTGAAGTCGCTAGCGGATTTAATTACGGCGCGTGCATTTTGACCTAATAAAAAACTGCGCGTGTGTCAAGTGCAAGGTGAATGTGCTTGGTTTCCGTGGGAAATCAAGAGAAAAGGAAACGATGAAAAAAATGTAACCCTACTCCGGAATGGCGAATATGGAGTGGTTGTGGTGGGGTTTCGGATATGTAACCTATACGAAGCCTTAAGCTTTCGATGCAAGTCTCTTATTTCCCCTTACCAACATGGCTTTCTGAAAGGTAGATCAACCACTACAAATCTTGTCGAATTCGTGTCATTTGCCCTGTCAGCATTAGAGAACGGCAACGAAGTTGACGTTATTGCAACTGACTTTAGCAAGGCCTTTGATAAGATACCTCATCAATTAATTCATTTTAAATTGTCCGCTCTTGGGTTTGAACCCATTTTGTTAAAATGGATATCTTCCTACCTGGAAAACCGGTTTTATAGTGTTCGCTTCAGATCCGTCCTATCGGCCCCTTTCTTGGCAACCTCTGGTGTTCCGCAAGGCAGTCATTTGGGCCCCCTTCTATTCATCCTCACTATAAACGACATTGAAAAGGTCATTAATCACTCCTCTCTTTCTCTATACGCCGACGATACCAAATTCTTTAAACTCGTTTCTTCACCTCATGACTCCTCTCTCCTTCAACAAGACCTTGATCGGTTCTCAACCTGGTGCCTCAAAAATTGCTTAGAGCTTAACATTCCCAAATGCCAATCTATTACCCTATCGCGCAAGCGCAACAAATCCCCTCCCCGTCACTACCTTCTCCATGGTCAACCAATCTCCTTCGTTCAATCTCTCCGTGACCTTGGAATATTGTACGACAGTGAGTTAAATTTTCGTTTACATATTGACGAAATAACTCGTAAAGCCAACGCCTCACTTGGCTTTGTTAAACGCTGGTCTAAAGAATTCTGCAACCCCTACGTGACTAGATCCCTCTACACCACTTTTGTTCGCCCCCTCCTTGAGTACGCCAGCCAAGCTTGGTCTCCTTTTCATCAAGTTCACGTGCTCAGAATCGAGAACATCCAACGTCGCTTCCTTCGATTTGCTCTTCGAGGATTGCCTTGGAATGATCCTTTTATGTTGCCTCCATACTCAGATCGCCTAAATCTCATCAACATGAAATCCCTTGAGGATCGTAGGGACGCTGCGGACATTCTTTTCATTTATCGCCTACTCTCAGGCTCCGTCGACTGCGCCTCTCTTAACAACTCTATTTTCTTTAACACTAATCCTCGTAATTTACGCTGCCCTCGTCTCTTTTACCTTCCGACCCATCGAACCTCATATGGCTCCAACGAACCAATCTCCCGTATGCTGCAGAAGGTTAACTCAAATCTTTCCGTCTTTGATTTCAACCGTAACCCTGCCCGCCTTAAAATCGATCTCCTTCACCATTCCCCTAATCCTTAAGCTTTAGTTTTAAGCCTTCTTATTTTTTTAAGTTTTAGTATTTAAGTTATTCATTAGATGTTAGTTTTAGCTTGTAGTAAGCCAAATAAATGAGGGCTATCTCTGCCCTCACCAAATTAAATTAAATTAAAGATCTATGCTTCGCTTCGAATCTAAAACAGCTTAAAAATTTTGGAGGACCGCTTTGCTCAATAATCGTTGCATAGTGCACCAGAAAATGATGTTTGGGTTTTAAGTTTTCACCAAAAATATTAATATACATTTCGTTTAGACCTGACTGAACAACGAATTAAATCTATTTTTTCTCCGTTAAATGATGGCTGTAAAATAAGATCGATTAACTTAATCATTTTTAATGTATGTAAATGCCCATACATTGCAATTTTCAGGTACTAAATCCCCTACCAAAAGAGAAAAATGATGATAGAAACACCACATTTCCCTGGCGGACATGTTCAAATGACTATTCTTTAGATGAGTTAACTTAATAGTTGTTGGACAATACCCAATCTCAGTTTCACCGTAGTCGAACATCCGGATGCGAGCATTTAATATATCTAACGAAAAATAATGTACTTCTTCTATAAAGTATAAAATAATTGAACAGAAATTATAATGACAAATGACTTCAAAAATGTCATGCATTATGTCTACAGCATAGTTTTCAACGACATGGAAACTAGAAATTCGGTTAAATATGGAATTTTCGACAATTCCAGTCAGCTTTGAGTCTTGGGTATCTAAATCTTTTTTGTAATTCATTTTGTTTCGAGGATTCTCATCAAATTGTTTTAAGTCCTTACAAAGTAATTTTTTGTGTCTTTTACAAAACCTGCAATAATAGTTTGAAGAAAAAGATTTCACGAAGCCTAACGCAGTGTTAAGTCCCAAATTATCGCCAAGAATCAACCCTAAAACAAAATATACTTTCAAAAAAAAAAAAAAAATATTAAAGCATACGTCATTTCCATATAGTGCACTATTTTTGGATTCAAATAACATAAGCAGAAAAATGTTTTCTAGCTGTGAAAGAAATTCCTGAGGTAGAACTGGAAAAGAATAATATACTGCGGTGAGTTTTCGATCTCCTCTATGAGCCCCTAAGGGATTGTTTGTTTCAAAATTGTCAACGAAGATGAAATAAGGCATAACAATGTCATCTTTGCCATAAAATGAACATTTTTCTTTCCACAGTTTTCCATTAATAAAGTTTTGATAATCATTTTTGCTCCTAAGGTATTTCATATTTTCTATTGTTTTAATGGCCACATTTGGTAACTCAAAAAATTTTTTAACTTGGAATTTAAATGGCATAAAAACTCCTTTTCGATTCTTGGAGTCAAGTACAGTTTTCGATTTAATAATACGGAAGTCTACTTCATTGTGAATGAGATATTGAGTTGGCCAAGCAAATAAATTATTTTGTTCTAAATACTTAAGAAATGTATGTTCTGTAGAAAATTTTGCAAATGGATTCCTAATAAGGTCATTCAAATTTTTGAAGTCATTGGCAAAATCCTCTGGAAGATTAGCATTGGAGAGGATCATATTATTCATGCCCTCAGTAATCGGCCCAATTAAAAATTCCTTTACATCCGATGCGATTTCGAAAACACATTGACGTGTTAAATTGGTATTACTGTGCAAAAATTTTAGTGAAGAAAGTTCAATATGTGGTTGAAAAGTTTTCGGCGATAAGTTACAATTTGGTGATCTAAGAGGAACGCTTTCAGAAGAAGTTGTAGGACAATTGAAATCTAAGTCATTGTCATTGTTTTTTTTTTCATTTTGTATCGCTATTGTTGTTTTATTATTGCAATTATTCAAATGCTTTCGAAAAGAGTTTAGACTATTGAAAACTTGAGGACAGTTTCCTTGAGCACAAAGGAAACGGTTTCTTGAATTCAAACTATGAAAATACTTAAGGTGGTTAATAAGCTGACTCCTCATGAGCATTATGGCACAAATAGCAAATAAACATTTTATTTTTTCCCACCACTTTTATTTTTTACAATATTGAATTATTTTCGTAATTTAAATTTTTTAATGCTTCCAAAATTCGCAGCAGGGATGTTTTTTTTTTGTTTTATTTTTCTTGTCAACTTTGTAAAAAAAAATTTCAATAAAACTCCACACTAATTCGCTTTCTACAGCGTATTTTAAATTACAAACAAAAAAAATTTAAAACATGCATCAAGTGCTTTCAAAAAGGTATCGAACTTATATAGTAAGTTATCTAAACTAACAAAAAATTCGGTTAGCTCACCAAGAGATTTACCAACGACTATTACATATGGCTGACAGCTAAGACCCATTTCCATATACATTTTTGCACGTCTTTCAGTTGTGGGTATAACTTCTGTTGCAGATGTGATGTATATTATGAAACTTTCCTGAGAACCAGCACAACTTGGACGCCATGTTTTTTTTTTTGCCCTTTAAGCTTTATAAGGGTAACTGGATGTAAAATATAATGCAGCAATATTATTAACGTCACGTCTCTTGAATCTAAGTTAAGAAAAATAGTACCTATTGAATTACAATATGAAAACAAATAAAATAGTAATTTTACCTGATAACGTGTTTTCGGTAATATCAGCGTACAATTTTTTACTACCACTGTCTTTAATATTCGGCAATAAGCGTGGAAATTTTAATACAAACTCTGGCCAGTTATTGAAAAGACCTAATGATCTTTCTTCACCGAAAGTAAGAGCAAAATCTTTTTTTATCTACATATTAGAAAGAAAGAACAAATAGAAAACAAATTAAATATAAGATATATTTTGCTGGTTAAAATATATTATATCCAGGTTCTTTATAAAATATTTGTATATAAATTTAGTAAAAAAAAAAAAAAAACTCACCAAAGTATACCCCAATGAGTGTCTTACTATTGGCCATTCTTCTAAAATTGTTTTTAGATCTCCGTCAGTTTTGTCACAAAAATACTTTTTTCGGTACAAAAAGAGTTGCTCCCACTTCGTAACACAAGTATTCCAGTCAGTTTGATTGCATTTTAAAAATGTTTTGGCAGTCTCGATTTCAGCTTCTAGTTTATTAAGAAAAAGTATTATAAAATTTTAATTTATTGTATTAAAAATACCGTTTAATGTGCAAACTGAGGATTATTTTTCACATAAAGTGACTTCAGGGTCATCAGCTAATTTTCTTTTATTTGATGATCTTTGAAACAAATTTTTCTTTCGTAGAATCTTCAAGCGATTGTTATATCGATGGTATAATATTCCATCGAGCGGAATCTGGCTATGACGAGGGGTGTAATATAGTCCCTATTAAATAAAATATTTTTTTCTTTTTTAATAAATAACTTCAATGATTCCAAAAACATTTACCTTATTTTCTTTAGGAAATTCTATTACTATCTTAGCTGTTAAGTTTTCTATTTCATTTATTTTCAATATAAACTGTTTCAGAAAAACAGTATCTAATATTAGATTAACTAATCTGTTTCTGTTAAAGTCATTTAAAAATGTGTTAGCCTCATAAAATTCTTGAATATTTTTTCCAATACTACAATTCAGTATTTCTTGAAGTGTCTATGTTATTGTTTATGTTAGTTTAAACTTATTTAATAAAAAAAATACAAATGAGTAACTCACATAATTTGCTGTAAATGTTGATGATCTACTGCTTGTGCTGTTTGCCCTTGAGGATGATGACTGCCTTGTATCATCGCTTTCGAAACACGAACTAATACTTCCATCCAGTGTGAAAGAACAATATAATGAATTTGTTGCAAATCCCTATTAATAGGAGGTGGATATAACATAATGAATAAGTTGTACATACGAGTAAGTAAAATACATTTTGCTGTAGCAGAGTTACCTGTGATTTTTTCCAATCCAACAAACTTTCTCTTAATTGTACATGCAATCCGTATGACTTTCTTTCGCTCCCCACAATTTCTTTCAAATCCTCGTTGTTTAAGAGCTTAAGCTTGTTAAAATCTAGGCCTAGTTCTTAAAACCACATAACAGTCAGTGAAAGTAAAACGACATTAGCTTAAGCGGCTCTAATACGACGGTCAATCGACTGACATTAATCACTTATTTGTGTAATTGAAAATGTGATTGTATCCGTCATAAACGCCAAACCGATAGATGCGTCTAAGTTTTTTATTAACGCATTTTTCCTCATTTAATTTAATCTATTATCGCTCAAGAGCAAACATATCATCAAGGTTGTATGAGTTAATGAGTGATATCAGTTAATTGAATGTGTAAGAGCCGCTTAAACAAATATTAACTTACCAATAAAGTTATTGAACAATACTTCAAGGCCCCAGGACAATAAAACTGAATAAAGCTGTTCGTCAAAGTTTGTCTCACCTACAGCTGTTGCTTGCTGACTATTTGCAGGATAGTTTACTGTCTCTAAATTTACGTCTTGAACTTCAACTTCACCAATATCCAACACATCTAAATTGTCTGTTTCCAAAATATCACTTGTATAATTAGTACTATTAAAAAATTCGTTACTCATTTTAACTTTTTTTAATCTCAACTGAAGCCTGATGCTGCTGTTTGATAATTTATAATTTATATTGCAAAATTATTTACTCTACTCACTTTAACTTTTTAACACTTTAATAAACACTTTACGAGTACAACTGCACGAGACGAACATTCACAGCACAATGATCGCATTTCAATCAACTGAGGCTTATATACCTGTTGCCGTAGTCAATGCTGACTATTTTGTAGTGGTTTTTGACAATAAAAATAGTCATAATGGAACATTCGACACGCGCGATTCTTATTGAGTAGCTACGCAGTAGTTAATGTTGACTATTTTGTTGTGGTTTTGACTATTTTGTTGTGGTTTTATAAAAATAGTCATAAAGGAACATTCGGCGCGCGCGACTCTTATTGAGTAGCTACGCCGTATTTTGTTGTGGTTTTGACTATTTTGTTGTGGTTTTTGACAATAAAAAAAGTCATAATGGAACATTCGGCACGTGCGATTCTTATTGAGTAGCTACGCAGTAGTCAATGTTGACTATTTTGTTGTGGTTTTTGACAATAAAAATAGTCATAATGGAACATTCGACACGCGCGATTCTTTTTGAGTAACTACGCAGTAGTCAATAATGACTATTTTGTTGTGGTTTTTGACAATAAAAATAGTCATAATGGAACATTCGGCGCGCACGATTCTTATTGTGTAGCTACGCAGTAATCAATGTTGACTATTTGGTTGTGGTTTTTGACAATAAAAATAGTCATAATGGAACATTCGACACGCGCGATTCTTATTGAGTAACTACGCAGTAGTCAAACATGACTATTTTGTTGTGGTTTTTGACAATAAAAATAGTCATAATGGAACATTCGGCGCGCGAGAAAAATTCTTGAATCGCGGAACTTTTTTTATATTTCGAAAATAAAAAAACAAAAGATATGTTGTTTTCTTTAATTGAATATTCTATTTATTCCGACTTTTTTTTATTTCAAGAACAATTTTTTTTGTGAGTAGATACGGCCGCTGTCTCGATGCAGGGGCTGCACCGTATTCTTCTCTGAGTTCACTTTAAAGACTAAACTTAAAAAAACTAGTTGTCGGGGAAGGCGAGAATTAGTTACAAAAGAATATTGACATCGAATATGCCGATGCAACAACATTCTTTTGTTTATTTTTCTTTAATTCGGTCGGCCCAATGCATTCACTTCCTAGTAGGCCCATATAGCATACCCAAGCAATAATGACCATGAGTAATATCAAGTGGTTTTGTGACCCATAATCAATATTGCTTGTTTACACTTTTTCAAGTGGTTTGCTTTTGGTTTCCCAACAGGTCAATTGAATGCATTGGTTTGGTTTAATTTTATTGTGCTGCCATCATAACTTTCTCAATATGTCATTTTATTGTGAAGCAATAAAATGAGTAATTTATGATGACAGCAATTTGAGGATTTGTATATGGTTTAAGACCAATATTTAACTCCTCCTTCCTTAGATTCAATTTTCTCCTGGAAATTATTATGATTTTTCGGTTCTTTATCTGTTGTATTCTCAATTTTTATTTTTATTTTGCCTGTTCCTCCGACCTTCTTACATACTATATATGCTATGAAAATTATGGCAATTATTATGATAAACATGGATGTACCAGATATAGCATATGTTTTTATCTTGTTGTATTTTAACAATTCTATTGTCTGTCTGTTTTCGATTTCTTGCCACTTTTCATATTTTTTAAATACCGTATTCATTGTTACATTTTCTTTAATTATTTCTTCATAATACAGTTGGAAAGTGTAATTTGTTTCTTTATTTTTAAGGATAGCGTCATTTATTTTAACATTACAATTTTGGATATTAACAATATAATTCCCCGTAAGCACTAATTCTCTGGGGTCGCAGTTATTTTGTACAGTTGTATTTTCTGAATTTTTGACAATAAAAGTTCTCTGATTTAGGTTAATGATTTCAAAGTTTTTGTTTATTTTCATTAGACAATTCTTTTTAATAATACAATCGTTTCTTTCTCTTAAATCATTGACATTATTTTTCTCATTGTTAAATATGTACTCTTTTCCTTTATAAGCGATTACAAAAAATGGCTCTAAATCAATTTCTTCTTTTTCCGCGTTTGTTACAGGTATGATAATTTTAATAGGAAGTGTTATGATTTCCTCGGGAATTTTCAAGGCTATTATAATGGCTCCATTTGTATATTTCATAACTCCAGTTTTAATATTTTTTAGTTTGCTAAAGTTCATGTCTGTCATAACCAATTCGTCTTTAGTCAGTAAGCTAGGATGTGTTATCCCCATTTTAGAAGCAGCTATAGTATCTAATAGGTTGTCAATTAACTTTTCAAACATCAGTAATCTAGTTAATACTTCGGTTCGTTGTAGTCGTTTAAGTATTGATTTTTGTATCTGTTGGCTTTCATTCTGATATATTTCTATTTCTTTAAAACTAAGTCCCTAATGTTTTTCATGTTTTCTTCTAGCTGGGTATTAATTTTAATCTGTTTATTAAGTTCCTGAATTGCGTTTTTGTCGTTAGTCTCTATTACTTTTAAATGTTCGTCTATTTCTTCTCTATCTGCGTCGTCCATGGTACCGAATAACCATTTTTGACCAGCTCCTACTATATTTATGAGTCCTCGTCTTGTTCGTGTTTTGGGGGGCATAATACTTAAAATTTTTGTAAATATGGTAGAACATTCTTTTTTTAATTCCTGATCTTGATTTACAATTTCATATATTTTTAATCCTTGTAGGGTATCTATTAAATTATTTGTGTTGACGATGTGGATGACAGTCTGAGTTTGGTTGATTAGTTCTCCTTCTCCCATGTTAATTATTGTGAACCCGTTCCTACTTTCAATTGGTGTTACTACCAATGCGGCTTGTACTGGGTTGGTTATTAGCATCATAGCTAGTAGTAGGAGCCTCAACGGGATAACCTGCAAATTTTCTTGGTCGTTTAATATTCGTGGTATGTACTCTATCTAAATTCTTATATCTAAAGTTAGGCTCGTTCTTATGTCTAACATGTTTATAATTTTTTATATAGCCTTCCTGTCTTGTTTCTATATAGTCTTCTCTTACCTGGTTTTTCTTATTAATAATCTTTTCTTTTTTCTTCTTGAGCTCTCTTACTAGCGTTTCTATGTCTGCATTTTTCGCTTGTTCTGGAGACATGTTAATTGTTGAATGATGTCTTTTATTATAGATTTGGAAAGCCTTAAATATTTTCACGTTAACCGATTCTTCTTGTTTCATGGAAAGTAGGATTTCTGCTATTGTACTGTGTAATCTTTCTATATCTGCATTTCCTGTATGTGAATTAGGTTTTGTAAAATGTACTTGTACCTGACGTTCCCTAAGAAATTCCTTAATGTATATTGTATTAAACTCGTTGTCTGTAATAATTTTTGTGGGTGTTCCTTCTCTAGTAAAGTGTTCTGTGATAGCATCTGTTTTATGTATATGATTCTTGCTTTCTAATCTATAAACATACCCTTTTTTAGTGAGTTTATCAACCGCGGTTAGAAAGATGTGTTTGTGAAAGTGATAAATGTCTATGTGGATTATTTCATTAGGTTTGGTGGGTGTTTCTGTTATTCTAAATTTGTTGTTAATGGGTTTTCGTTCATACTTAGCTGTTTGGCATGTGTCACAGTTATTAATAATTTGTGTAATTATTCGTGTCAGTTTGGGAAAATAAATTTGTTGTTTTAAAGTGTTATAAGTTTCAATTATACCTGAGTGTTGGCTTTCTTTTATATGATACATGGCAATCTGTTTCCTAGCTTCCTCCTCCGTCCTTAAGTCTCTTACTCTTCTTGTTAATTTAATGAATTTAATTTTAGTATTTCCTGAATATAAATTTATGATTACTTGCTGAATTTTATTATAGTCTGCCTCTCTTACTTCCGAATATATGCCAATTATTCCTTGGGCAATTTCTTTTAGTTGTTCTGTTATCGATTGTATAGGATCGGACGCTCTAATATACACAATTCTTTTTCCATGAAGTGTTTCTATTTTCGACTCTTTGTCGTAACACAAAATAATTTGTTGTTTGTATATATTAACAATGCCTTCCTTGATGGGTATGTGATCTAGTTGTTCTTCGGTTCCAGAGTGGATTGTTGTTGCATTGTCTGAAATTTGGTTTACTTCGGTATTTTGACCTTCGATTCTACTAAGGAAATCTGCGACTCTATTTTGTTGGCCTTTCAGGTATTCAATGTCATAGTCGAACTCTTGCAGTTTGAGTAACCACCGTTGATTACGCTGCGAAAACTCTGCGCCATTATATTTTTTGTTCAAATATTTAATGGGGAGGTGATCGGTAGTTATTTTGAATTTGTTTCCCCACAAATAGGGTCTTAGCTTCGATACGCTCCATACAATTGCTAGAAATTCTTTATCCGTAACGGAATAATTCCTCTCATGCTCGTTAAGAGTCCTTGAAATATAGCAAACTGGCTGTTTTTCCTGTGTAAGAACAGCTCCTATTGCGAAATTACTAGCGTCTGTATATAAATGGAAAGGTTTTTCGTATTGTGGAAATTTTAAAATTGGATATGTTATCAAATTCAATTTAAGTGTTTCAAAAGCATTCACGTATTCGGGGTCATTAGTATTTATTTTCGTACCTTTTTTAAGGTATCTAGTCATTGGCTGGGCTATTTTCGCATAGTCCTGACTGAATTTACGGTAGTATCCGGAAGCCCCTAGAAAACTTCTAAGTTGTTTCTCAGTATGAGGAAGTGGGAGGTTTTTTATCGCACTTACTTTATTAGGGTTAGGTTTTAACCCTTCTTCCGTCAGGATATGGCCTAGGAATTCAGTTTCTTTCTTAAGGAAGGAGCATTTACCCACTTGCAATTTCAAGTTATTGTTCCTCAAGATTCTGAAAATATCTTTTAGGTTTTTCATATGCTCTTTCAGTGATGCAGAAAATATTAAAATGTCGTCTAAATAGACGACGCAAGTTTTATTTATATAATCTCTTAGAATGTGGTTCATTAACCGTTGGAACGTTGCTGGAGCATTTTTAAGTCCAAAAGGCATACGAACATATTCGTAAAGTCCTTGTGGAGTTATGAACGCAGTTTTCGCAATGTCGTTCGGATTCATCATAATTTGGTGGTACCCTTTTGCTAGGTCAAGAGTCGAAAAATAAACTGCTTTTCCTAGTTTATCAAACAAATTTTCGATATTGGGTAATGGAAATCTATCATCTTCGGTTATTTCATTTAAAGCCCTATAATCAACACATATTCGGTACTGTACTTGTCCATCCTTATCGGGTTTTTTGGACACTACAACTATGGGTGAGGCATATCTACTCATACTCCTCCTAATGATACCTTGTCTTTCCATCTCTTTAACCTGCCGGGCCACCTCATCTTCATGTTTTTTTGGTAATCTATACAATTTTGCATGCAGTGGTTTGTCTTCCCGAAGGTGAATCTCATGTTTTATTCCTGAAGTGTGAGTTAACGTGTCCCCTTCTTTGTATTGGATGTCTTTGAATTCCTCTAGTAGAGAAATCAGTGCTGTATTTTCTTCGCGATTAAGTCTGCCGAAGTCAGGACTGTTCTCTTCTAAGTAATTACAAGAATGTTCTAAAGATTTCTCGATTTTTATAAACGTTTTATTTTTTAGGGTTATGCTTCTTTGCTCTATATCAATTGTCTTAATAATTTTTTCTAAAACATCCATACCAAATAACATGGTATAATTTTTGTTTTCTAGTTTATGACCATAAGCTTTGATATAAGTATTATTTGTATATCCAAATTCTTTTGGAAGAGGAATCTGGTATATATTTGTATTCTGTGTGGAGCTACTATTTATTGTTTGTACCTTAGTTAATTTTGTATCTAGTATTTTGTATTTCCTCATGTCTAGTTTGTTGGTGTTTATAATCGTCATTGCACTACCAGTATCAATTAAAATGTAGTGTCTTTGGTTTTCTATCTCCACTGGTACCATCATTATCGATCCGAGGCTCAATTCAGAAAAACCGGCGGCTCTACTGTATTAAGTTCCTGTCGGAAAGGTTCTTGGTCTGTACGAACGTTATTAGTGTCCATCGGTTGTGACCTTGAGTTGTGGCTTTGTCTACTAGTAGTTGGAGGTCTTGGTTCGTTCTGGTTATAGTTTTGTCTAACCTGCCTTGAGACTCTTTGTTCCCTAAAATCATTACCAAACCCTTGTCTATTTTGGTTGTTATAATGGTTATATCTAGCAGGAGTTCTTACTTGATTATATTGATGGACATTCAGATTTCCATTATCATAGCCTATATACGAGAAGAGAATTTTTTTGATTTCTAACATATCAAATTTATCTCTAAGTTCCCTGGCTAAGTTACCTATGGTTATATCTCTAAGTTTGTTAACAATTATGTTACATAATAGTGTTTTTTCTTGTTCTTTATTAGTGGCAAAAATAACAAAAGTGTTAATTTTACTGAGAAAATATTCTAACTTATTAACTAAATCATATATTGAACTTACTTTCATATTCAAGATCTCCCTCGTGAGGTCGGTGCTGTTAATGATGGGTCGGTAGTGTTGTTTAAAGAGCTCCTTCGCTTCGTTCCATGTTGTGACGTTGTTCACTATGAGAAGGTCCATTGCCTTGCCTTTTACCTTGGCCTGCTGGATTATACCCCACGTTTGTTGACGGTCCCCCGCTGAATTGGAGAGGTGATTTTCCACCATGATTAGGAAGTTAGTCAGATTGTTGCTTTCGCCTTCAAATTCAGGTAAGTAGCCAATTTCTCTCATTACATTACTTCCTATGCTTGCCGGGGGTATTCTCTCCACTATAGCCATTAAGCTGTTCAACAAGTCCCGGTTTGACACATCTTGTTCTGCCATTTTTATAAGTAGTTATATATTTAGTTCTTTTTTAGTTTTATTTTCACTGTCTTTAGTTATGGGCAACCGTTTTTTTTTACTATTTACTTTATATAAATTATTTATTTATTTATTTTTTTTAAACGTAACTTCGGTTTATATATCAACGTAGTGATCGTTTACAGGATCAGGATAGTTTGTACCTGATCCTACCGACTGCGCCAGAAAAATTCTTGAATCGCGGAACTTTTTTTATATTTCGAAAATAAAAAAACAAAAGATATGTTGTTTTCTTTAATTGAATATTCTATTTATTCCGACTTTTTTTTATTTCAAGAACAATTTTTTTTGTGAGTAGATACGGCCGCTGTCTCGATGCAGGGGCTGCACCGTATTCTTCTCTCACTTTAAAGACTAAACTTAAAAAAACTAGTTGTCGGGGAAGGCGAGAATTAGTTACAAAAGAATATTGACATCGAATATGCCGATGCAACAACATTCTTTTGTTTATTTTTCTTTAATTCGGTCGGCCCAATGCATTCACTTCCTAGTAGGCCCATATAGCATACCCAAGCAATAATGACCATGAGTAATATCAAGTGGTTTTGTGACCCATAATCAATATTGCTTGTTTACACTTTTTCAAGTGGTTTGCTTTTGGTTTCCCAACAGGTCAATTGAATGCATTGGTTTGGTTTAATTTTATTGTGCTGCCATCATAACTTTCTCAATATGTCATTTTATTGTGAAGCAATAAAATGAGTAATTTATGATGACAGCAATTTGAGGATTTGTATATGGTTTAAGACCAATATTTAACTCGCGCGATTCCTATTGAGTAGCTACGCAGTAGTTAATGTTGACTATTTTGTTGTGGTTTTGACTATTTTGTTGTGGTTTTTGACTATAAAAATAGTCATAATGGAACATTCGGCGCGAGCGACTCTTATTGAGTAGCTACGCAGTATTTTGTTGTGGTTTTGACTATTTTGTTGTGGTTTTTGACAATAAAAATAGTCATAATGGAACATTCGGCACGCGCGATTCTTATTGAGTAGCTACGCAATAGTCAATGTTGACTATTTTGTTGTGGTTTTTGACAATAAAAAAAGTCATAATCGAACATTCGGCACGTGCGATTCTTATTGAGTAGCTACGCAGTAGTCAATGTTGACTATTTTGTTGTGGTTTTTAACAATAAAAATATTCGGCGCGCGCGATTCTTATTGAGTAGCTACGCACTAGTCAATGTTGACTATTTTGTTGTGTTTTTTGACAATACAAATAGTCGTAATGATACATTCGACGCACGCGATTCTTATTAAGTAACTACGCAATAGTCATTTTTAACTATCTTGTTGTGCTGTTTGATAACAAATATAGTCATGGTTGAACTTTTGACATGCGTTTATTATTGAATAACTAAGCAATAGTCATTTTTGACAATTTACATTAATATTTCTAACTATTTCCAATTTTTTTGTTGTTCTGTAATAGTCATTTCGTAAATTTCGTAGAATATTATTAAATTACTAAGCCAATAGTTACAAAAATAACTATTTTTTTCTCTGAGTGGTTAACGAACTGTTAACTGGGGATGTTCAGCCAACCAAACGACAAGTCCTGCGTGTGTTGATGACAATATTCGATCCTCTTGGGCTTATCGCAAATTTCTTAGTCTATATTAAAATACTCATGCAAGAAATTTGGCGATCGAAACTGGATTGGCACGAGCCACTCAACACCGAGCTGTACGAAAAATGGCGTTTATGGGTGAAACAGCTGAAGAATATCAACCAAGTTCAAATTCGAAGATGCTATGGTGAGACGATCAAATTTGGTGAGCATGACAAGTCCCAGTTGCATATATTTGTGGATGCAAGCATAAATGCTTATGCGGCCGTCGCTTTTATCAGGATCACCAAAGGCAATCAAGTAGAATGCCGAATAATAGCAGCAAAAACACGCGTCGCACCAATCAGTTTGACGTCAATTCCACGCCTTGAGCTTGAGGCAGCGAGACTGGGCGCAAGATTAGCAAGTAGCATCAAATTGGGTCATACTATACAATTCAGCGACGAATTTTACTGGTCGGATTCCAGAACAGTTCTTTCCTGGATTCAGCCTGACCACCGCAAGTATCGCCAATTTGTGGGTTTTAGGGTAAGTGAAATCCTGGAAGCAACCGAGATGCATCAGTGGCGCTACGTCCCAACAAAGCTGAACGTCGCCGACGATTTAACAAAATGGCAGAAGGTTCCGGACTTCACCTCTTCTAGCCGTTGGTATGTTGGTCCACCATTCCTTATGCAGTCAGAAGATCAATGGCCACCAATTCTAAGTGATGCTCACCAGACTACTGAGGAAATAAAACCATCCGTCCTGTTTCATCGTTTGGTAATAAACGCTACCTTGCTGGAACCTGAACGTTTCTCTAACTGGAACCGTATTGTTCGGGCACAGATTTTTGTATCGCGTTTTCTTTGGAACATTAGTGCCAAACGCAAAGGTGTTACAAAACGGACCGAATGCTATATCAGCAAAGAGGAATATTTAGAGGCTGCAAATAGAATATACAGACAAGCGCAGTACGACTCATATGGTGACGAAGTAGCTATTTTAAGATCCAACAATAATTTACCAATTGGCGACCGAAAGCTATTAGATAAATCAAGCCTGATTCGGCAGCTTTCACCTTATCTGGATCAAGATGGGATCTTGCGAGTTCGTGGGCGGATTGATGCCGCTGGTGGAATATCAAGCTATTTAAAACGACCAATTATATTACCCAAAGGACATTATATTACAAGTCTGGTAATTCAGAGCTATCACGAGAAGTATCACCGCTGCAACCATGAAACCGTGATTAACGCCAAAAATTCTCTATTTCAAATTTTCGAGTGACCGTCAAATCTGAGCGTAGGAAGTGTCAAGGTTGCAAAAACCAACTTGCTGCACCAAAACCGCCTGAAATGGGCGATCTTCCTCCAGCAAGACTGCCATCATTCAGCCGTGCCTTCACCTATATCGGCATTGACTATTTTGATCCAATGAGTGTTACAATTGGGAGACGTTCCGAAAAACGCTGGGGAGTCTTGATAACGTGTATGACAACACGCGCAATACATATTGAGGTGGCCAACAGCCTGACTTCCGATTCTTGTATCCTTGCCATCAAACGTTTTATCGCACGACGTGGAGTTCCATGTGAAATTCGATGTGACAATGGCACTAAATTTCACGGAGCAGAAAGAGAACTCCGAGAAGCACTGAATCGGCAGCAGCAAGCTACACTGGCCAGGGAATTCTCAAGTCCAACCACTAAATGGGTTTTCAATCCACCAGCGTCACCACACATTGGCGGGTGTTGGGAGCGGCTCGTGCAATCTGTGAAGAAAATACTATACCAGACTCTTCCACCGCGTAATCCCTCGGACGAGTTGCTTCACAGCATTCTAGTGGAGGTAGAGCGTGTAATCAACTGCCGACCACTTACATATATACCTGTCGAAGATGATGCTATGGAAGTGCTTACCCCAAACCACTTCCTTTTGGATTCCTCCAACGGTGAAAAGCCTGACGGTATCGAATGTGATGACGGTATCATTCTCAAAAAGAACTGGCTAAAATCACAACAGTTTGCCAATATATTTTGGAAACGCTGGATACGAGAGTATCTTCCGCATATTACTCGCCGAACGAAATGGTACCAGCCTGTAAAACCAATCGAAATAGGAGATATAGTTATTATTGCGGATGACGCCAGCCCGAGAAATTTATGGCCCAAAGGTAGAGCGATAAATACAACCTGCGGTAAGTATGGACAAGTCCGACGAGCAACTATTCAGACTAAAACAGGTATTTACGAGCGGCCAGCAGTAAACTTGGCTGTTCTCGATGTTATAAGAAGGTAAGTCGACCCTGAAACCCGAGTCGTCATACCGGAGGGAAGATTGTTGGCAACGCCGCCATGCACATCAAGCACAGCGATACTCGAACATTTTTTGAAGGGCGACATGAAGTCGGGTGAATTGGAGCGTGAGGCGAAAAAAAGACAGATGGCAGTTTTTCAGTTCATAAAGTAACAAATTACAATTAAACAATTATCACAGTCAGGAAAAGACTAAAAGGGCCCCTAGAGAGTATATATTATAAATTTCAGCTCCCTAGCTCAAACTTTGAATTTTCAAAAAAAAAAAATATTGTGGGCGTGTCAGTGGGCGGATTTTAAAAATATTTACACATGAGCATAAAGGGCCCATAGAGAGTATATATTATAAATTTCAGCTCCCTAGCTTTAAACTTTGGATTTTCAAAAATTAATATACGAGTACCCTTAGAATAGGGTATACAAAAATTGTTTTATTTATTTGTGGGCGTGTCAGTGGGCGGATTTTGAAAATTTTGTATCCCGAGCAGTTTTAGGAGTCATAGATCATATATACAAAATTTCAGCTTTCTAGCTCAAAATTCTATTGTTTCCAAAATTTTGTTTTTTTGAGTTTGTGGGCGTGTCTGTGGGCGGATTTCAAAAATTCGTAAACTTGATTATTTCGGGACCCTAGAGAGTATATGGTTAAAATTTCAGCTCTCTAGGTCCAGTTTAAAGGCCTAATTTTTGGCGACAGACGGACGGACGGACGGACGGACATGGCTAGATCGACATTACTATCGATGCTGATCATAAATATAGTAACTTTTAGGGGTCTACGGGCAATATTAAGGTATGTTACAAACTATGCGTCAAAATTAATATACCCTTAGAATAGGGTATAAACAATCGAAGCGTAACGACAGCAACTATAAGGCTAATTGCACACACACCGATTTTGAACGGCCAGTATAAAATCGGCCGACATTTTACCGGTAGCATGGTGCTAGCACACCACCGGATTTTTACCGGTCTAACATTCAGTTGCTTTGTTGTGATCATGACACGAGGTTATTGTTTAATAAGAATGAATCCTAAACGAGTTGTTGCTATGTGGTTATTGCATCGCCGTATTAAGCGCCGTAGGATTAAGCGCAAGTACTGGATTCATCCTATCAATCAAAGCAGAGAACACACGGGAACATTCTACACTCTTTTTGAAGAACTAAGGCGTGATGGTAGTAAGTTTTTCAACTTCTTCAGAATGTCTATTGCATCCTTTGACGAACTCCACGAGAAGTTGAAAAATGAAATCCAACATCAGAATACCTACTAAAATGAGAAATTCTATTCCTTCATTAGAAAGGCTTGCTCTTCAAAGTAAATGTCCCTACATGCATCCCTGGTAAGATTCCTGTCTTTAAATTTATCCAAGGTTTTATCCCACAAAACAGGTCTTGCCTCCACTAATGAAATAAGGACATCATTGTCAATTAAATCACCAATTGCACTTTAATTAAAACGCACTACCAAAACTATTTTTAAACGTAGTATGTACCTACAATTTCACACACTGGATGAAGCGAGAGCAGTCGAATGGAATGGTCGGCAAAAAATCGGTACGTGTGCAAGCGTGTATTTAATCACGTACGCCACTACTTCCGGCGATACAGTGGCAGTGGACAGCTGCTCACCGGCATTTTGCCGGCACCGATCAGCGGTCGGCGTGTGTGCCAGGTCCCATTCCCACACGTGGTTCACTTTTGGAATTTGGACGACCGGTATAAAATCGGCCGTCCAAAATCGGTGTGTGTGCAATTAGCCTAAGTAAGAAATACCCTACCTTATACTTGAGGGATATTTTTGTTGGGATATTATACATTGGGCGCGTTCAATTTACAAGTCAACTACTAGTGACTACTATTTTACCTGTTCTCATTGATCAAATAACTCACGTGACCATCGTTTGGCAAGTGATAGAAATTTAATTAGTAGTGAACTTGCAGTTAACTTGCAAATTGAACGCGCCAATTTTCGTTTTTATCCAATCCATTTCACAAACCCGATTGGATAAAAACGAAAATGTATAATATCATTGTATATAAACTCTATAGTAAAATCACCAACACGATTTCAAAAAGCTCAACCTCCACGAATTTGGAGACCAAAAGGATGGAGTGATTGCTTCTCAATTTAAGCATAAAATATTTGTATGAGCTTTGAATTAAGAAAAGAGAATCAAATAAACTGTTGGTTAGGAAACAGAGCGAAGAGTTTATTTGATCCTCTTTTCTTCGATAAGGTATTTCGTAAGGATTTCTGACAAAAATAGGAATTCTATCATTGTATGGAATTTTGTTATCTTGTACCTATATGGATATCTCGCATTTTCAACTGTCTGCCTCTGGTCGCGCCGTATGATTTTCATTCGCATGGACGTGTAAGTATTTATTTTTCTGTGTAACAGCGTAACAGCCGAATACTTTTTGGTAAATGGAATGTATGATGAGAGGCAGATGGTGTAAGGGGAAAGGAAACATTTTTCTACAGGATATTGAATAAAAGCTGATTTCGGTATTTTGGTATTTTCCATCAAACAAGGAATTAAGAGTTTATGATTTTTTAGGGTTTTGCTATTTTCGCTGCATCTCGTCCAAAAATGCACCGATTTTTATCATTTCTTCAGTATTTGATTCAGAAATATTTAATTTGTGTAGTTCCATTATTCAAAGAAATAGAGTTGGATAAGTATATTTATCTTTTAGGGAATCCATCATATTGTAGGTGGCCTATGTTAAGGCAGGTCACTTGTCATTTTACAGTTTTTTTTGTAAAATATTCGTAATCAGCATCGATAGTAACGTGTATCTACTATCTCAAACTCAAGCTAGAAAGCTGAAATTTTAACCATATACTCTCTACGTGCCCGAAATAATAAATGTTAAGAATTTTTAAAATCTGCCCACTACGGCCGTAGCCAGGACATAATGTATGGGTGAGTTCCATTTTTTTGGGTGAGCTGACATTTTTTTTTAAAAGAAAGTTAAAATGTATAGTCTAGAAAAATTGTATTTTTATTAAAACGGTAGGTATAAGCAATATCACATTCATGTTTTTAAACTACGAATTAAACGTATATGCTATAGATCAAGAAATGGGTAGGTATATAATGTAATATGTTTTTTATAACACACAAGTAGTACGAATATCTACTTAGAATTAAAAAAAGGTTGTATTCCTCGGTCTTTTTCGGCGAATTTATGTAAAATATTATTTATTTGCAACGAATTCAAACGGTTTTTTTTTGCAAATGCTATAAAAGAAAGCCGTTGATCAGTAATTGATGAACGTCGTATTGCGTATATACAGACGGTATTTTTGCAGCCCCCATTCAAAATGGAATAGAAGTTTTATTACCATCCATGATTGCCATATTTAGGTTCAGCTTCAACTGGGGGTACCTGAAGGGAGGTAAACGTAATATTCATACCTACATTTCCCTAAACCGGGAAACAAGCCGAGCGAATTACCTAAATCATATCGTCCGATAAGCTTGACATCGTTCTTTCTGAAAACAATGGAAAGGAGTTAAAACTAACAACAGAGATAAACAACGCATACCTGTGTAAAGAGATCGCACTATGTGCCTTTCTTGGCATAGAGGGTGCTTTTGATAACACTGGATATGAATCTATATCAAATACTTTGTGCCATAGAAACATAGCAAAACCAACTATAAAATGGATCAAAGCGATACTGGAAAGTCGCAAAATATCTGCCTCGTCAGGAATGACCACAGTATCAGTAACAGCCGTAAGGGGCTGCCCACAAGGGGGAGTACTTTCACCCCTTTTGTGGTTATTGGTCATCGATGACCTGCTACACAAGATGAGCAATTTGGGCTACACTACAATTGGGTACGCCGATGATATAGTCATCATAGTCAGGGGCAAAGACTCAATTGGAGTCACATCAAAAATGAAAAATGCTCTAAAGACAGCCATAGACTGGTGCATCAAGGAAAATCTTTCCATAAATCCCAGTAAAGCCGCCATCGTTCCTTTCACTAAAGGGAGGAAATAAGACCTAGTTCTCATCACAATAAACGACACGGTCGTAGAGTATTCCGACGAAGTCAAGTATCTTGGAGTAATCTTAGACAAGAGGCTCAACTGGAACTCTCACATTAACAACAAAATCACTAAAGCTACTATAGCTTTATACGCCTGTCGCAGAACATATGGCACAACCTGGGGAATCTCTCCAAAGATCGTCCAATGGATCTACACAGTGATGATAAGACCCATTATAACATATGCCTCCATAGTATAGTATGGCGCTATGCACTATGCTTCAACAAACGTTTCTCCACGGAGATCCCAAAGGGAGAACCATGGGTTAGCAATAACCCACCAAATAGCCACAACGCACAGTGTGCAATTTCGCACATCTAGCGGAACTTAATTAAAAAATCAAAGTCTTCCGATTGATCATTTTTTGGTATGAGATGATAGTTAAAAACCTAGACAGAAGCATGTAAACAACAAAAAGGTTATAACAACGGTATTTCCCGCTGTGTAGCTTCACAAACAGCAGCAAAAACTTTCTAAAAAAAATAGACTTAATCAGTTGCATATTCTTAGTCAAGTTGGTCATTGCCGTTTAAAGTGATAAGCATAGCTAAGTTACATAATATATTTTTTTTATTGTTTCTCTATAATCAAGTAATTTGTTAAGGTAAATCGAAATCAATTATTAGCTTTAAAATTGGAAGAATTAAATGTTTTGTGACAAGACTTTAAAATTGTTGTTTTTTTTGTGTTTTGTGACTTTGTGAAGACTTTTAAAAATGTATCTTCATGTATCTTCTGTGAAATGTGCCTATAAATGTTCTGTGATGTTTGATTAATCAGAATCCAGTCATAATTTTTGCTTTCGAGTGCTCACCCCACACAATTTTTTTTTTTTGTTAGGCCTATAGCAAAATGAAAATCCAAGAAATTTTTGAGGTATGGAAAAACACTAAAAAAGTGGACCGAAATAAGCTAATTTCGGCTCACATATTGGAAAACTTTGGCATTGCGGATACTAATAAAGTCCCCAGAGTGCTGCAAATATATGTAAGCTCTTTGAGTTGCAAAATTAATGAAAAGTGGCAAGGAAGTATGCGAGATATGAGAAGGTTTCAAACCAATAATATGAAATGGTTGGATGAAGACTTTCAATTGCCGGCAGAATTTTATGATAGTCTGCCAACAACAAGCATAAAATCAAATCCTGGGCGACCTTTAAAAGCATTTGAAGAATGTGCATCTAAAGTGCAAAAAAGAAAAATAAGAGAGCTTGTATGTACTAAAACTACACGCGAAATTGCTATTGCTGCAGAAGTGAGTTTAAGATCAGCTGGCAAAAGAGACGCTGCAGATCTTGTAAAGGAGCTTGCATGTAGTTCCCCTGCAAGGGCTACTAACCTTAAAAGGGCTAGGTCCAGTAAAGGAAAAGAAATAAAAAAAGTTAGTCCAGAGGAAGCCCTTTTGCTCATGGTGAACATTAAATTAAGTACATTTCAGTATAAAAACATGCGCCAGCAGCTTAAGGATATAAACTCCAATGTGTACCCGCCCTACTACTTAGTGCAAGAGGCAAAGAAAGACTGCTACCCTGAAGAATCAGCTTTCAATGTAACTGATGTGTCTGCTGAAGTGAAACTTCAAGCTTTACTAGATATCACGGTAAAACGTATTATCAAGGCGCAAAGCGATTTAGCTGAACATTTAACAAAATTGGGTGTGAATGTTCTATCTTTGCGTTTAATTTCCAAATGGGGCTGTGACGGTAGTTCAGCACAAAGTCGCTACAAGCAAAATATGGATGATACAGAATGTAGTGACGAGAATTTATTTTCAATAACATTTGTGCCCCTTCGTTTGGTTGATTGTGTATCAAACAAAATTATATGGCAAAACCCTAGGCCTAATTCAACGCGGTACTGCAGGCTCGTTAGATTTATTTTTAAAAAAGAAACCAAAGAACTTATTAAAACCGAGAAATACCAAATGCAAGATCAAATAAATCAACTCATACCAACAAATTTCAATGTTAATGACATACAAGTGCAATGCAAGCACGAGCTTCTATTTACTATGGTAGACGGGAAAGTTTGCAGTGTTTTGTCGCAATATGACTCCTCCCAAAAATGCTATATTTGTGGTGCAACTCCTAAGGAGATGAATCATAAAATAAGTGTCATTAAACAACCAGATGAAGAAATGTTCAACTTCGGGATGTCTCCATTGCATTCTTGGATTAGGTCATTTGAATGTCTATTGCACATCTCCTACAAGTTGGGTATAAAAAAGTGGCAAGCACGATCACAAGAAGAAAAAAAATTAGTAACGAACAAGAAGAGTTACATACAAACACAATTTCGGGAAAAAATGGGATTGTTAGTGGACATGCCAAAGCAAATAGCTGGAAACACAAATGATGGCAACACTGCACGTAAATTTTTTAGAAACGCGAAAATAAGCGCGGAGATAACAGGGATCAATGTTGATCTTATTCAACATTTTCGCATTTTACTCGAAGCTATGTCAAGTGAATATGAAATTGATCCAGACAAATTTTCAAGCTATGCCACTGAAACCCGAAAAATATATCTCGAGCATTACGCTTGGTATTATATGCCAGCAAGTATTCATAAGCTTCTAATCCATTCAAAGGATATTATTCAAGCTTGCATTCTTCCACTTGGTCAGTTGTCGGAAGAAGCGCAAGAAGCAAGCAACAAAGAGTACAGACGATTCCGCGAGCATTTCAGCCGAAAGACATCAAGGAAAAATACTAATAGAGATGTACTAAACAGGTTTTTGCTTTCGTCAGATCCCTATCTATCGAGTCGCTCTACAGGGCTTCACCGAAAGAGAAACCCACTTCCTCAGGAAAGTATTGACCTATTGAAGACTCCCCAAGCATTGCCAGCAAGTACCAGCTCCGATGAAGAAGATGATTCGTCCGACTAATCTCAAAACTGTATTCCAAAAAAAGTTGAATTTCAAAATAAAATGAAAAATGAAATATTGATTCTTATTATTTTTTACTTACGCGATAAGGCGTATGAAGAACCTTGGTCTTCTTGAAAAGAATAAAGTTTTGTAAAAATATTAGAGCAAGGGAGGTAAGTGGTAGTGGTAAGAGTCATAGAAGCATAAATGTTACACCATAGAAAAAAAAAGAATTATTGCAAATTTTTTTTTTGGGTGGGGGAGGGGTAGGTGGGGGCGGCTGTGTGAGTGAGGTATTTGTGTGTAAAACTTATTACAACTTAATATACTACATAACTGAACAATTTCATATCAAAATATATATAATCAAGCGTGCTAGGAATAAAGTTCCGCTAGATGTGCGAAATTGCACACTGTGCAACGGCAGAAAGTGGTATACGGATGGTTATAAAATGGAAACGGGGGTAGGAGGGGGAGTATACGGACCAAACAAACGCTTTACTATACAAATGGGAAAAAGTCCTGGCGGATTTCAAGCAGAGCTCCAGACCATTCAAGAATGCGCCAGCCAGATTTATTTATCTGGCATAAAAGGCGCAATCATCCATATATTCACGGAAAGTCAAGCAGCTATAAACGCCCATAGCTCGCATACCATTGACTCCAAATCAGTCACAGTACTGCTTCAATAATACCCTTGAAACACTGGGATTAAGAAACAAGACCAAATTATGGTGGGTTAAGGGTCATGTCGGGGTAGAAGGTAACGAAAAGGCCGACGAACTGGACAGAAAAGGTACAGAAACACCATTCATAGGTGCCGAACCTTTCTGCTGCACTCCTAGATCAGCAGCAATGGCAGCCATATAAAGCTCGGAACATAGAAAATGTATCTATCTTTGGGAAAGCATCCCAGATCTATGGCGAAATGAGCCATTCGGCCCTCAATCAAAATGCCAGCAACTGCCTAAACCTAAGCAGGCATGATATCAAAAACTTAGTGGGTTACCTTACTGGTCACCACGGTTTAAGATATCATCTGCACAAAAAGAGAATAGCAGACTTTCCTGAGTTCCGACTCTGTCTTGAAGAGGACTAGTCAGCTGAACACATTTTATGTGAATGTCCATCCCTTAATGGAATTAGAAAGAAGATATTTTTCAGGGAACAAATGAGCCCCGAGGAC
Source organism: Portevinia maculata (assembly GCA_949715645.1). Classification (NCBI taxonomy): domain Eukaryota; kingdom Metazoa; phylum Arthropoda; class Insecta; order Diptera; family Syrphidae; genus Portevinia; species Portevinia maculata. The sequence goes on from OX454528.1 coordinate 39,813,022, forward strand.
ATAAAGAATTCTTCTACTGGTAAAATTGTCCGCTTTACACGGAAAGTGGAAATTCTACTAGTTTAACATTTTTCTGGCCCATACCGTACAAAAGATCTTTTTAGGTCGAAGTAGGTATAGGTAGATATATATACAAATATATTAAAATTTATAAAAACGTAAACAAAATATATAAATATGAATATAATAAAATATATGAAAAAGAATGAAATAATAATATAATAATGATAAATAATTTGATACTTATCAGAATGAAAGTCTTGAAATCGGATAAAAACTCTTATTCACTTTGTTTCACTTTGTAAGTTAAAATTTGTGGCTTTGCAAAAGTACGAAGCTCAACCGGCGGAAATTTTACTTTTTTTAAATACAGCTGCTTGTAATATGAGATAACCTACCCCAAACTTCCATCAAAACCAACACATGATACACCAACCATATACCCCACCCCTCTCACCAACACATCATATTCACATCCAGAGAAGTAAAGAAAAATTAAAGTGACAAAACACAAACTTATTCAAATCTTCTTTATTATCGAAGGAAAGAGTAGCTACTTAAAGAGTATGCATTGCAAATATTAACGATAATGGAAGCTAACAGAAATAACTACCAAAATGCATAATTAAATATGTATACCCCACACCTCTCACCAATTCCCATCATGAGAAGTAAAGAAAAATTAAAGTGACAAAACACACACTTTTGGAAATCTTCTTTATTATCAAAGGAAAGAGTACTAAAGAGTACGCACTGCAAATATAAACGAGAATGGGAAAAGACAACAGAAATAACTATACAAATGCATAAAAGCTTTCTGAAGGTTCTTTTTTACGGCGTTTGGTGGCGTATCGTCGTATACACGAAGTGAGAATACTATAAAGTTCATATACAATGATTATATCCCCACAAATATATCCCTCAAGGAATGCTATATGGGTACATTTTTTTTTAACCAATTTAAGGTAGGATATTTCATACTATCGTTGCTGTTGCCACAGACTACCTATTAACTAGACAGTGGCTGTTGCTGTCGATACGCTGCGATTGTTTTTATTTAATTGTTTCTTTTGGAATTTTTGTTAGAGTTTTATTTGTAGTGTTTTTTTTTATTTGCTACTGGGTTTACTGATAAATGATATTTTGACAAGTGTTATTTCTGATTGCACCATTGTCTACCTGGGTATCCGATTTGAAAATGTTGTTTTCATGTTCATTGCGATCATAAAAATCAAATACATAGCTATCATATGATTGCAGATATGAATAATTAAAGCTAGATATTATTTTGTTTTTCAAAGTATGTAATGTAGGTGCATAGGTAAGGTTGATATGTATGTTTATAATGTACATACCTATGTAGGTGTATGCATCATTGTGCAATTTCTTTTTACTCTGCCATTAATAATCACACAAGATCAGATAAAATTAAATTGTATAGGAAATCAATATGTACCTAGTACATACCTAGGTACGATTACCTGATTTCAAATTATTATTTTGAAGTTAAACATGGCAAATTAATTGCAAATTGAGCTGAGAACCTTATCTGATAATTTTGAATTGTGTAAGTTTGATATGATGCCCATTTGGATTTCTGATATAGCACATTTATCAGGATTACCTGAAAATTTGTTATTACTATTCAAATTATCAAATATCTGATTCAGTTTGAAAAAAAATGCTGTGGATAAAGCTGTTACTTTTTCTTTATATCTGTTGACACAGCTGCAAAAATCGCAGTAGAGACATGATCGCTAAATACCTGAGTCGCTAACTTTACTGACATTTTTTGAAAGTTATCGGGCTTGATATGAGCTTCTGTAAGCTTATGCATCGATCTAATCAAGCCGTTATCAGCATAAAATAATTTTCGAAGTACTGACCAGGATATAGTATTATTGCCAACTGAAATATTGGCGACTAATAAATTATTTCGCACACTTTTCATTAGATGGACAGCGTTATAGAGGCAAAAGATTTTTCTGTCCATTACTGTAATATAGGCGGCCTCAATTGTGACCCCTAATTTATAGTACGCACTTCTGTTTGGAGCTCCTTGATCACATGCGATTGAAACGACATCAATACCTTCTTGAAGTAGTGTATGAACTGTTGATTCAATAATCTTCACCAATACATCCCCATTTACATTTCCGCAGTAGTAGCAAATACGTTGTTAGTGTATGTTTGTATGTAATGAATCTGTTTAATTTAGTTAAGTTCCGCCACACAAAACTTTGTGAACAGATATCAGGGAAAAATATTGTCAATGTTCATTGATATGTGTGGTGGCTATTTTTCATCAATGTTACTTGACAAAAAAACGTAAAAATATCGCACCTACCTATTTCCAAGAAGTATTTAATCCTCGAAGCATAAAAAGGAGTGTATGATTGGCAAATGATCGTGTTCTGCCGGACTCAGCCTGTAATGGATCCGGTAGTCAAAGTGAAACGCACGCTAGTTGATTTTTATCATATAGTTTACTTCATGATTTAAGTTCCTCAAGCCTAAAATATAGGAATACAAAACCGTTAGCCAAGCCGAAGTCTAAGACTGCCCAGGAGGTAGTAGGCAATACAAAACCTCCGGTTCAAGAGCGCAAAAATGTCAGAGAAAGAGAGACAACAGAAAAGCCCTCAACCTCTGTTGTCAAAAGAAACGCTATTGAAAAGTTACCATCAGGAAAGCCATCGAATAGTGGCCCTCGGACAGCCAGAGTGCAGACCTACGCTCAGGCCGCGGCATTCGAAGGAGCAAAAAACGTTGAAACTTCGCCGGACCCTGTTTCTCTCGTTTTCTCAGTTATTCTCGAGAAACTTGAAGAACAAAGTAAAATAAATAAAATTATTCTCGATCGGCTGGTTAAGCTCGAAAATAATTCATGGAAAACGCGCACTTCAAATACAACATGAATGAAAAACCAATGTTAAAAATATGCACTTGGAATGCAAACGGACTTTTGCAAAAACTTGACGTATTGGAAATATTCATACGTGAGAAAGATCTTGACATTTGCTTGATATCTGAAACTCACGCAAAAAAGGGATCGAATTTAAAAATAAAAGGATATAATGATTTCCACGCTTGTCACCCTTCGGGAAACGCGAGAGGTGGATCATCATTGTTTATTAAAGACTGCATTGAACAATACGAAGACCTGAAGATAGAGCTTGAAACTATGCAACTGTGCACGATTCGAGTAAAAAATAGTCAGCGTACTCTTAGAATTTCATCTATCTACTGTCCACCGCGTTCCGCGATTGAAAAAAGTGATTACACGAACTTGCTTAAATCGCTCAAACCAAATTTCATTATTGGCGGCGATTTTAATGCAAAACACACGTTCTGGGGTTCTAGATACATCTCGCGAAAAGGTAGAATGCTCTATGGGGCAGGTATGGAGTACAGTTGCGATTTCCACTCGACGGGCAAACCGACCTACTGGCCAACTGATACTTCAAAAATACCTGATCTGATAGATTTTTTTCGTCGTGAAAGGAATAACTACCAACCACATTAAAATTGAAGAGAGCTTTGATCTGTCATCTGATCATTCACCGGTTATTTTAACATTGAGCGTAAAACTAGCCAATAACTTGGAGCCAGCGAGATTAACTGGTAGATCAACTAACTGGGAAGGCCTTAGGAACGAAATTGAAGAGAATGTTGAACTGAGCGTTCCACTTACGACACCCTATGAACTTGAGACTGAAGTTGATCGCTTCGTTGAGATCGTAGAGCTCGCCTCCTGGAATAATACGCCTAATCCAAGAAAAACGCCGGCTAAATACGGCTTACGATATCCTCAAGAAATAAAAGAATTGGTCAACGAAAAAAGGAAGGCGCGTAAAAAATGGCAACAGAGTCGCGCTCCGCAACATAAAGCACATTTGAATTATTTGTGCAATTTGTTGAAGACAGCTATTAAGGATTTTAAAAATCGGGCGTTAGGTTCCTACCTTGAAAATTTAACAGCGAAAAAAGATTTCAATTATTCACTTTGGAAAGCTATAAAAGGCACCAAAAGGCCTAAAATCCCCGCGCCGCCAATTAAAATAAATCAAAATGAATGGGCAAGGGAAGATAAGGAAAAAGCGGACGTTTTTGCCGCCCATCTAGAAGAAACCTTTAAACCGTACGATGGTCAAGCGGTCCACGACAATATTAATAGGACGGAATTACTACCTGACAATTTAACACTCACAAGTGCAACGCTAAGGGAACTAAAACTTGAAATCGAATCTCTAAAACCTAAGAAAGCTCCTGGTTATGATTTGATCACTGGAGAAGTTCTCAAAGTCCTACCAAGAAAAGCATTAATTAAGCTTCTTCAGATTATAAATGCGGCACTCAGACTAAAACACGTGCCGAGCCAATGGAAAGTTGCGGAGGTCATAATGGTTTTAAAACCAGGAAAACCGCCAAATGAAGTAAAATCATATAGACCAATTTCCCTCCTTCCAGTGATATCCAAAGTTTTCGAGAGAATACTATTAAGGCGAATACAACCGGTTATAGAAGAAAATAATCTTATCCCTGACCACCAGTTTGGGTTCAGAACCAAGCATTCGACGATTGACCAAGTGCATAGAATTACTGACGTAATCGAGAAAGCATTTGAAGAAAAAAAGATATGCTCAAGCGTATTCCTTGACGTCTCACAAGCCTTTGATAAGGTGTGGCACGACGGCTTAAAATTTAAATTACGACAAGTTCTTCCCGTATGCCTATATGATATTCTAGAATCATATCTCGGGAATAGACTCTTCCGTGTTAGAAATGGGAACGAATACTCGGAGCTCAAAGAAATTTCGGCCGGCGTACCGCAAGGTAGCGTCCTCGGGCCGCTTCTCTATCTCTTATATACACGCGATATACCAAGAGAAAATGAAACTACCCTTGCTACGTTCGCCGACGACACCGCTATCCTTGCAGTAGGTAATACAATTGAAGAAACGACTGCAAAACTACAAATCGCACTGAATAAGGTAAATGAATGGACGAGGGACTGGCGGATCGCCCTCAACGAAACTAAATCTGTTCACGTGAATTTCACGTATAAGAAAACTAATGACTTGCCAATTTTCCTAAACATGTCCCGAATACCCTTTGCAAATGAGGCCAAATACCTGGGAATGACTCTCGACGCAAAGCTAAAATGGAGTTCGCACGTGAAAATGAAACGTAAAGAACTCGATATCAAATATAGAGAAATGTACTGGTTACTCGGAAAACATTCCCAGCTCAGTACCGAGAACAAACTGCTTTTATACAAGCAAGTGCTAAAGCCGGTGTGGACCTACGGTATACAACTTTGGGGTTGTACCAAGAAAACAAATGCCAATATTTTACAAACTTTTCAAAATAAAGTGCTTAGAGAAATTGTACAAGCACCATGGTATATTAGAAACGACGATATCCACAGGGATCTCGGAATTCCAACAATCGAAGCTGAAACTAGAAGCTTCGCGAGAAAGCATAGAAACCGACTAATCGGACATACCAACAATACAGTCCGACAAATCTTGGATGAGAGCAATTTATTGCGCCGACTACAAAGAACGAAACCGTTCGACTTGGCAAGATAAGATTAACCGCGCCTAAATTGCGGAACATGCAGGATCTTTCATTGGAAAGTAACCTGTCAAAAGTTATTATTTCGTGATAGAAAAATTGCTTGATAAGTTATATCTTAGTTGCAGTACCCATCAATCTATCGAAGGGAGGTGTTTTTAGTCAGTAAAAATCTGACACTACTATGAGCACGCGCTTGCTATTCTCATAGTGTCTTTGGAAGATCTTCACCTACCCTCTTACAAAAAAAAAAAAAAAAAAAAATGATTTAAGTGCTTAAGACTAAATATTATACAAGCGGTTTTTATGGTGGAGGACGAAAACGAACTGCCTGACTCTCTGACAAAATACATTTCCCCATAGCTATGGAGTCTACTGAGCAAATGGCGCTTTAACCATTTGAGTACAGTGAGTCACTTCTACTCTCGTAGTCACTACACAGCCAAATCCTCAAATCCGTACCCTATGTCGTCTTGCGAATTGTATTCAAGTTCCACTTTGATGCTCATTTCATCAAAAATTAAAACACTCTTTTTATCACGGTCAGGCATGTCTTTTAACTTGATTTTGAGCATTTGTAGTATGTTATTGGAAATACCCGTTCCAAAGGCAGCGACCGATTGTACGTAATGAAGGCAATACAAATCCTTCTTTCAATAGAAAATTATAAAAAGACGGAGATTTATAATGGAATTTAAGAAAAAGATCCATTTCATCCAAGTTCCATTTAGATTTATTTTTGTGAAATAATTGGCTTTTTACAAAAGTCCCAACATTCTTACTTTTCTCAACCAACATTTTGTCAATTAAGTTCATATCAGACGCTTTGCTAAGTTCATTTGGACGAATATATTTCTCTTTTGGAGACTCAAGCAAAGCGTCTATTAATGTGTTATTGTTTTTACTATTTTGATCCTTAGATTCCAAATATAAATAATTCGAACAACCTGCCGATCCAGCAAGAGTTGGAAACTGGGCTTCACAAATTTCATTGTCTTTTCCCTGGATATCACTCAAGATATTTATAAACATAAGACTTATCTGTGACACTTTTCTTTACTACCAACTCTTCACTAATTGTTTCGGACTTTGCACTTTGTGATACCCGAACACATTTGCAATCACTTTTATTTTGTACCCCAAGTGTGTCACCCTAAAATATGAAATATTCTTTTTCCTTAAATGGTTTTGTTGGAATTGCATACATTGAAAGACATGATCTAGTACGACGATTTAAAATTTGTCTATCAAAGTGATCAGCAAAAATTATAAATTAAATGCCGAAGGAATCCAGAACGTAAGAAAATAAACTTAGCTAGGCTGATTTTAACTGTATCTGTAATATTAACTGTATCTGTGATATTGGATTGGTTCTTGGTTTTGATATGACAGCAGTAAGAATGAATTTATTGTGTAGGAGGGAATGAAACCACAAGTATGATTTCACGTAAAATGAAAGAAAGGATACATTTTTTTGGATTTTCTCACATTTTGAAAGAAAAATTATCCTGTGAGTGTGAAGAAGCAAATCTATGATTTTGCTTATTTTAACTTATATTAAATTTAAAGTGAGATAGGTCATGCAGAATGAAGAAATTTGTTTTCGTTGTACGACTTTTCATAATTGCATTTCCATGTTTGTATGTATTTTTTTTTTCTTTGTAAGAAGGAGCATAGGCATTTTTGTTGTTTCGAAACACAGGTAGAATGTAGGATTTGCAAGAAGCAGAGGTTTATGATGAAATTAAAATAAGTTAATTTGTATGGATAATGGATCTCGCATTATCGACTCTCTGGTCATGCCATATGATTTTCATTTTTATGGAAGTGTTAGTATTTATTTATTTTTCTGTGTAACAGCCGAATACTTTTGATGATTTGCAATCACTTTTATTTTGTACCCCAAGTGTGTCACCCTAAAATATGAAATATTCTTTTTCCTTAAATGGTTTTGTTGGAATTGCATACATTGAAAGACATGATCTAGTACTACGATTTAAAATTTGTCTATCAAAGTGATCAGCAAAAATTATAAATTAAATGCCGAAGGAATCCAGAACGTAAGAAAATAAACTTAGCTAGGCTGATTTTAACTGTATCTGTAATATTAACTGTATCTGTGATATTGGATTGGTTCTTGGTTTTGATATGACAGCAGTAAGAATGAATTTATTGTGTAGGAGGGAATGAAACCACAAGTATGATTTCACGTAAAATGAAAGAAAGGATACATTTTTTTGGATTTTCTCACATTTTGAAAGAAAAATTATCCTGTGAGTGTGAAGAAGCAAATCTATGATTTTGGTTTTTTTGAACTTATATTAAATTTAAAGTGAGATAGGTCATGCAGAATGAAGAAATTTGTTTTCGTTGTACGACTTTTCATAATTGCATTTCCATGTTTGTATGTATTTTTTTTTTCTTTGTAAGAAGGAGCATAGGCATTTTTGTTGTTTCGAAACACAGGTAGAATGTAGGATTTGCAAGAAGCAGAGGTTTATGATGAAATTAAAATAAGTTAATTTGTATGGATAATGGATCTCGCATTATCGACTCTCTGGTCATGCCATATGATTTTCATTTTTATGGAAGTGTTAGTATTTATTTATTTTTCTGTGTAACAGCCGAATACTTTTGATGATTTGCAATGTTGCCTTCGCTTCGGCTAGTAGTATGTTTGATGAGAGGGAGATGATGGAAAAATAAGAAATCTGGCTTCTTCGTCTGCGAGTAGATTGTATGATAGATAAGCGATTCGTTTGAAAAGGAAAAATTGAATAAAATTTTATTTCGGTATTTTTCATCCAATGAGATATTATGAGTTTATCGCATTTTAGACTCTCACTCTTTTGGCTGTATCTGGTCGAAAAAGGTACCGATTTAAACAATTTTTTTTGTAATTGAGTTAGAAATATTCGGTCTAATTATAAAAGCAATGACATAATTTATTTTGTGTCAGTATTGTGCCGTGCTGCACCACCACTTCTTGGTCAATAGGTACCTAGACGATGAACATTTATATGGTTAATAAGAATTTTCGTTGTTTTGCGTGGAGCTGAATTTGCTAAATTCGATGAACGACATATTTTATAGGACTATTGCGCAAGTTTATTTATCTTTAATCAACATGCGAAATTGTTGGTATATATATTTTAAAGTCCATGTACCTTTTCAATGAAGCATTGAAAAAGGTCACTTGTTGGTATTTTTTGCTTAATGGAGGCTGCTTGCTTGTTTCTCTTTTGCATTAAACATGTTCTAACAATAGATATACTTCGAGGCATTAAGAACGTCACTACAAAGATTATGCTGGCTAACTCTAGAGCTTTTAGCTAAGCTCCAGCAATAGTAGAGTGTTCTATTGTGTCTCTTGGCGGGTCAAGTTGAGTATGACTTTCATTGGTATAGTCCCGGTATTTTCATAGTTTTAATTGTAATCCGCGTTGCGACTATTGGATATCAGAAAGAGTTGAACTGCTTTTTGTATTCATATTGGACTAATTTTATTCGTGAAAGGATAAGTTATGCATATGAAAATTTTTATAATATATAAATCCTAATTCTTTTATAGTGTAGTCCATTGTCTGGTAGTTATTACACTGAACTGTTACCTATAGTTGCCAATTATATACAGTCTTGTTCGTATTGTCTGCATTGATTTGCACAGTCCGTCTGTTTACCAAGATAGATATCTTGCTCTTAAGCATATTGTATCTAATCTTATCAAATTTAATATCGAATTTAGGACCGACCGCGCTGGCCCAAAATTATGCATGTATTAATTTTTTTTAATACAGATTTATGAAAAGATATTGAAAGTTAAAAACTTTTGAGGTGGCAAGATCTCCAGGAGGGAAGGAGATCAGGGAAGATGCGCTCGATAGAGCTACTTCTAAGACCGTCGATACGTGGTGAAGAGCCACACCCTGCTCGAGGTGTCACTGCTGGTAACAAAATATGGCGGATCTAAAGCGGAAAACTTGAAAAAAACCGTAATTCCAGGTGTAACAACCGTGCCTATGGAATGTATGGCACTACGTTAACGTGTCTTATAGCGGTGAACTTGATCACTACCTTCTTGAAGTAGTGTATGAACTGTTGATTCAATAATCTTCACCAATACATCCCCATTTACATTTCCGCAGTAGTAGCAAATACGTTGTTAGTGTATGTTTGTATGTAATGAATCTGTTTAATTTAGTTAAGTTCCGCCACACAAAACTTTGTGAACAGATATCAGGGAAAAATATTGTCAATGTTCATTGATATGTGTGGTGGCTATTTTTCATCAATGTTACTTGACAAAAAAACGTAAAAATATCGCACCTACCTGTTTCCAAGAAGTATTTAATCCTCGAAGCATAAAAAGGAGTGTATGATCGGCAAATGATCGTGTTCTGCCGGACTCAGCCTGTAATGGATCCGGTAGTCAAAGTGAAACGCACGCTAGTTGATTTTTATTATATAGTTTACTTCATGATTTAAGTGCTTAAGACTAAATATTATACAAGCGGTTTTTATGGTGGAGGACGAAAACGAACTGCCTGACTCTCTGACAAAATACATTTCCCCATAGCTATGGAGTCTACTGAGCAAATGGCGCTTTAACCATTTGAGTACAGTGAGTCACTTCTACTCTCGTAGTCACTACACAGCCAAATCCTCAAATCCGTACCCTATGTCGTCTTGCGAATTGTATTCAAGTTCCACTTTGATGCTCATTTCATCAAAAATTAAAACACTCTTTTTATCACGGTCAGGCATGTCTTTTAACTTGATTTTGAGCATTTGTAGTATGTTATTGGAAATACCCGTTCCAAAGGCAGCGACCGATTGTACGTAATGAAGGCAATACAAATCCTTCTTTCAATAGAAAATTATAAAAAGACGGAGATTTGTAATGGAATTTAAGAAAAAGATCCATTTCATCCAAGTTCCATTTAGATTTATTTTTGTGAAATAATTGGCTTTTTACAAAAGTCCCAACATTCTTACTTTTCTCAACCAACATTTTGTCAATTAAGTTCATATCAGACGCTTTGCTAAGTTCATTTGGACGAATATATTTCTCTTTTGGAGACTCAAGCAAAGCGTCTATTAATGTGTTATTGTTTTTACTATTTTGATCCTCAGATTCCAAATATAAATAATTCGAACAACCTGCGGATCCAGCAAGAGTTGGAAACTGGGCTTCACAAATTTCATTGTCTTTTCCCTGGATATCACTCAAGATATTTATATACATAAGACTTATCTGTGACACTTTTCTTTACTACCAACTCTTCACTAATTGTTTCGGACTTTGCACTTTGTGATACCCGAACACATTTGCAATCACTTTTATTTTGTACCCCAAGTGTGTCACCCTAAAATATGAAATATTCTTTTTCCTTAAATGGTTTTGTTGGAATTGCATACATTGAAAGACATGATCTAGTACTACGATTTAAAATTTGTCTATCAAAGTGATCAGCAAAAATTATAAATTAAATGCCGAAGGAATCCAGAACGTAAGAAAATAAACTTAGCTAGGCTGATTTTAACTGTATCTGTAATATTAACTGTATCTGTGATATTGGATTGGTTCTTGGTTTTGATATGACAGCAGTAAGAATGAATTTATTGTGTAGGAGGGAATGAAACCACAAGTATGATTTCACGTAAAATGAAAGAAAGGATACATTTTTTTGGATTTTCTCACATTTTGAAAGAAAAATTATCCTGTGAGTGTGAAGAAGCAAATCTATGATTTTGCTTATTTTAACTTATATTAAATTTAAAGTGAGATAGGTCATGCAGAATGAAGAAATTTGTTTTCGTTGTACGACTTTTCATAATTGCATTTCCATGTTTGTATGTATTTTTTTTTCTTTGTAAGAAGGAGCATAGGCATTTTTGTTGTTTCGAAACACAGGTAGAATGTAGGATTTGCAAGAAGCAGAGGTTTATGATGAAATTAAAATAAGTTAATTTGTATGGATAATGGATCTCGCATTATCGACTCTCTGGTCATGCCATATGATTTTCATTTTTATGGAAGTGTTAGTATTTATTTATTTTTCTGTGTAACAGCCGAATACTTTTGATGATTTGCAATGTTGCCTTCGCTTCGGCTAGTAGTATGTTTGATGAGCGGGAGATGATGGAAAAATAAGAAATCTGGCTTCTTCGTCTGCGAGTAGAATGTATGATAGATAAGCGATTTGTTTGAAAAGGAAAAATTGAATAAAATTTTATTTCGGTATTTTTCATCCAATGAGATATTATGAGTTTATCGCATTTTAGACTCTCACTCTTTTGGCTGTATCTGGTCGAAAAAGGTACCGATTTAAACAATTTTTTTTGTAATTGAGTTAGAAATATTCGGTCTAATTATAAAAGCAATGACATAATTTATTTTGTGTCAGTATTGTGCCGTGCTGCACCATCACTTCTTGGTCAATAGGTACCTAGACGATGAACATTTATATGGTTAATAAGAATTTTCGTTGTTTTGCGTGGAGCTGAATTTGCTAAATTCGATGAACGACATATTTTATAGGACTATTGCGCAAGTTTATTTATCTTTAATCAACATGTGAAATTGTTGGTATATATATTTTAAAGTCCATGTACCTTTTCAATGAAGCATTGAAAAAGGTCACTTGTTGGTATTTTTTGCTTAATGGAGGCTGCTTGCTTGTTTCTCTTTTGCATTAAACATGTTCTAACAATAGATATACTTCGAGGCATTAAGAACGTCACTACAAAGATTATGCTGGCTAACTCTAGAGCTTTTAGCTAAGCTCCAGCAATAGTAGAGTGTTCTATTGTGTCTCTTGGCGGGTCAAGTTGAGTATGGCTTTCATTGGTATAGTCCCGGTATTTTCATAGTTTTAATTGTAATCCGCGTTGCGACTATTGGATATCAGAAAGAGTTGAACTGCTTTTTGTATTCATATTGGACTAATTTTATTCGTGAAAGGATAAGTTGTGCATATGAATATTTTTATAATATATAAATCCTAATTCTTTTATAGTGTAGTCTGTAACGTTCGCATGTGAACATGCATAGAGTTAGGCGTAGTACGAGGTTACCGCACCGGGCCGCAAGTGCAATCCCAATGTCACTGCGAACTAACCCGCTTGATGACGGATAAGTCGATTCGGAATTCCACGTTCGTGCCACCTGTACGCCCCTAACTCTAACCCTCTCTTCCTTATAGTGTCAGTGCTGGTCGGGATTACCCCGGGACGCTAGGACGTCTTGCCCCCGCTTACAGGCGGCCAGGGCGAGACGGCCCGCTGATTGAAAGAGAGGGGTTGTCCGGCCGCTCGTAGCCAGGCATGGTCGCTCTCCCGCGCTAGCTCGTCGGTGGGAGTGGGATCTTGCTGCGAGTCCGGACAGGGGTTACATTTATTTTACATGCCTGGAGAATCTTCACAAAAAAAAGAACAAAAAGGAACAGAAGAATACCCGAACGGGTCTTCCTCCTAGGTCGAAGGTCGAAACGAGTACCAGCGGCGAAGATGGACGGCCGCTGCAACCAAATAAGTACCCGCCCTGACTGCCCCGCGGATGCGGGCCAATAGAAAATAAACAAACGGGCCCGAAGGGCCACGCCTCATCAACTTCACACACGGTTGTACCTTCGAAGACCACCGGGATGACCACGGAAGAAGAAGGAGGGGGCGGATAGGATGGTAAGTAACCCCCTCTTTTGAGCTGTCCCTCCCCGCTGTATGAGACGTACAGACACCATGGCCACCACATCGCTCCATTGGTGGTGACCCCAAACGCCGACGGGAGTAGGGCCCGCTCCTTCTATGCGACGGTGCCTACTCCTATAAGGATCCTCCCCGCCCCCATTAGACCCCCCCTCGACCCGACTTCCCTGTGCCGTTGATCAGCACATGATCCCGTCCGGATCGCCGAGACCTGAAAGTAGAATCTTCTGCCTTCCCGAACTCACCGCGGAATCTTAAAAGTCCGCGCCCCTACCAGTAACAAGACCAATTGATGTCCATTAAATTCCCTTATTCCAGTATATTTCAATCTCTCTTAAGTTCCTACCCTAGTTCTTACAATAGGCCTGTACACCTATATATATATATATATATTTATACAAACACAAAAAAAAATATAAGAGCGCTTAAGCGCGAAGCCGTAAGCAGGCGAAGGCCTCAGAGGCCGAGGAGATACTCTCCCACTTAAAACTAAGAATGATACGCATTAACCGCATCTTCAAGGTCAACTGGGCATTAAAATCCCACCAACCGTGGCTTATATACTAGAAAAAAGACAATACTGCTGCCCAATTCGATGGTCATAGAATAAAATAAAAATAAAAATAAAAATCTTAATGCTTATCCATTGGCATTTGAATGGATGTCCCGACTACGGACGACGTTGGTACGACGAGGCTGACACGAGGTGCGGGTTTCAAAATGTGTCCCGAGATCGCGTCTCGCAATAAAAACGGGGTGTAGTTGGAAGTCGAGTTCTCGACGCTCTCCTCCCGATCAGAATTATAAAGGTTATCAAAAACGAAAACAACTGAAGGGTCCGATACCGGGTCTCGCCTGTCAGACATTACCTTAAATACTAGGCTTGAGTGCATAAGCAAGTATGTATGCACGTATATATATATGTGTAAGAATGACTTTATATATTCAAAAGAAATTTATGGTTGTATATTTTAATTTAATATCATAATAAAAGTTTAAAAACTTACATGGGATCCGCCGTCGATGTGCGCACAGGACTGCTTCTCCATTTGTTGCTGTTCGAAGTGGGGTGAAAATAACTAGTGTCAACCAAAATTTTAAGGTAATGGCTAATCTGAGGTAGTATTACCTCGGTGACGATACTCGTCCCTATCCATACGCGCCATAAATCCCGCAGACCAAGACGAAAAACAAATAAAGTGAAAAGCACTGAAAAAAAAACCGGAGGAAATTACAACCGATAACTAAATTAATCGACACCGAGAAAGACCGATTAGACGGTGATTAAAACGAGATTCGCGGTTATTGGACTCCAATCTAGAGATAGATGAGTGGAATTGCAATTAACTAATTCGATTTTCCCCTTGTGGGCCGGATATACACACGCGACAATACTCAAATCGAAATTGGACCGCGGTGTCCACGCGTAGTTGCACTAAATGCTTAAACTCGGATGCATAAATTAAGAGCTGGAAGTCAACTCAGCCAACATCAGAAGGATGATTCTATTTTTATTGCATTCGGCCAACGCTTTGACTAAGGCACCAACATTTCACCAGCTGCGCGCGCTCGGATTAACCTATCTCTGTATATATATGCTCTAAGCCTACATATAAAAATAATTAGAAAAACTAAATATATATACTACACAAGCACTAAGGCGACACTATGTGGCTGTGAGCTAGGTGCTCTCTTTATTGGGGTCACTGAACCCACAAATGTATACGGGGGGGTGGTGGTGGTCCCATGCACATATAAGGCGTTGAGATGGTGGCTGGCGTCGGCTTGTGGTAAAGGTGTTACACCTGCTGGTGAACTGCTACTGCTAATCGGTGGATGTCTGATGGTAACTTGGGGTGGTGTTGATGCTGCTGATGAAACTATATGTGCTGCTTGATGAAACTGATGTTGAGACTGGCGAGTCGGCCTCTTGGGGGTGCTTGTCTGCACCGGAGGGTCTCCGGCCTGCCACACCGCGTATGGTTCCGCGGTCGTGGTAAGCCGTTGGTAATTTGGGGAGAGGTTCTCCGATGCCCTCCTGTCGTGCCGCTGGGCGTCGATTGGCGTGGAGGTAGTTGGCTTGAGACACACCTTACAACCCTTGGCACCGGTTATGCATGCAGGTGCAGACGTATACCACGCTCTCGTGGAGTCTCGTGGAGACCACGGGCAATGCCGAATTCGACGACCTGGTTTTGGGGTATTGTTTAGTGTCAATTCCTATCACATAAATTTATTTTTATTAATCACGCTTTCTCCTCTAGTTTTTGTGTTATTTTTCCTTTGTATTTTCCTTGTTTTTACGTTGCGATCATATTTGATCGAATTCCTTTTTCTTTTCCTGTGTGTGTGGTGTACTTTTCCCTTTTAAATTCGTTTTATTCCCCGCGTTATTTCAACGGCTTACTTGGTTTGTTCTTTTTACTTTTTCGTTTGCTTTCTGTTCTTTTTATTTCTACAGTGGTTTAATAAGTGTTTCGTGGCTTGTGCAGTTTATAATTTTTTTCTTTTATGGAACCTGAAGGGGGAACTTATCCTCGCCAATATCCAAAGTAAAAAGAAAGATGCTAACTCGCTCCCGAACTTGGTGACTAGGAATTCTGCCTCCCTTTCAGTGGCCGTATTGCTCCTCTTTTCTAACATCTCAAAAAAAAGATGGAAGTGTGGAATTTTTGCAATGTGGCTGGGTGAGCGCGTTCAGCTCTGCCTTTGCACACGGAGTATTCCTCTAGGAACTGTTCGACTGAGACTCGATTTCCTTTGACCGATTTCCTCGGGAATCCGTTGGTGAATGTGCTGACAGGGGTTCGTTACAAGTCCATTGTCTGGTAGTTATTACACTGAACTGTTACCTATAGTTGCCAATTATATACAGTCTTGTTCGTATTGTCTGCATTGATTTGCACAGTCCGTCTGTTTACCAAGATAGATATCTTGCTCTTAAGCATATTGTATCTAATCTTATCAAATTTAATATCGAATTTAGGACCGACCGCGCTGGCCCAAAATTATGCATGTATTAATTTTTTTAATACAGATTTATGAAAAGATATTGAAAGTTAAAAACTTTTGAGGTGGCAAGATCTCCAGGAAGGAAGGAGATCAGGGAAGATGCGCTCGATAGAGCTACTTCTAAGACCGTCGATACGTGGTGAAGAGCCACACCCTGCTCGAGGTGTCACTGCTGGTAACAAAATATGGCGGATCTAAACCGGAAAACTTGAAAAAAACATAGGGGCGGGCTACAGTCCGCTTGGGCGAACTGTTGGATACCCTATTCTTATTCCTATATCTCATAAGTGGGCGTGACAAACATTTAAAGGATTTTATCGAAAAAACTAAGCTTTTGTAAATAAAAACGCTCCCTAGCTCAAACTTTGGTTTTTCAATAAAATTGTTTTATTTAATTGTGGGCGTGTCAGTAGGCGGATTTAAAAAAAAATTTAAGTATGAGCATAAAGGGCACCTAGAGAGTATATACTATAAATTTCAACTCCCTAGCTCAAACTTTGGACTTTCAAAAATAAAAATAAAATAATTGTGGGCGTGTCAGTAGGCGGATTTTGAAAATATTTACACATGAGCATAAAGGTCCCCTAGAGAGTATATATTAAAAATTTCAGCTCCCTAGCTCAAATTTTGGTTTTTCAAAAAAAATATTTTATTTAATTGTGGGCGTGTCAGTGGGCGGATTTTGAAAATTTTATGTCCCAAGCAGTTTTATGGGCCAAAGATCATATATAAAAAATTTCAGCTTTCTAGCTCAAAATTCAATTTTTCCCAAAATTTGTTTTATTTAATTGTGGGCGTGTCAGTGGGCGGATTTTGAAAATTTTATGTCCCAATCAGTTTTATGGGCCATAGATCATATATAAAAAATTTCAGCTCTCTAGCTCAAAATTCGATTTTTTCCAAAATTTTGTTTTTTTGAGTTTGTGGGCGTGTCTGTGGGCGGATTTCAAAAATTCTTAAACTTGATTATTTCGGGACCCTAGAGAGTATATGGTTAAAATTTCAGCTCTCTAGGTCCAGTTTAATGGCCTAATTTTTGCCGACGGACGGACGGACGGACGGACGGACATGGCTAGAACGACATTACTATCGATGCTGATCATAAATATAGTAACTTTTAGGGGTCTACGGGCAATATTAAGGTATGTTACAAACTATGCGTCAAAATTAATATACCCCTAGAATAGGGTATAAAAACCGTAATTCCAGGTGTAACAACCGTGCCTATGGAATGTATGGCACTACGTTAACGTGTCTTATAGCGGTGAACTTCGGATACCTGGGCAAATCCGATTTCAGAATAAGTCCCTTACGGTAGTATGCGGGGCTCTGCCACCGGTGACCTCCTTTCCCGCGCTGCTCGTGGGACCAAAATTTCTAAACCTAACAAAAACAAAGACCTTGAGGATGGACCTCAACAACAAAAACCGGACCAACCTGGCACCGCCAGCCACTCCGAAAACACTAAACGTATGGAGGAGACAATGAAAGGGCTGTGCATTGAGGACAATGCCAGCGACTGCTCGATGCTCTCGGACGAGCTCATAAAAGAGCCAGATGTGGTTCAGAAAACCAACACAGCTCACCCTTCGCTTCCCAAACTGGCTGACTTCAAAAAGAAATCGCTGGGTCGTGCGAACCGCGCGGCACTACGACTCCTGGACCGACTAGGCAAATAGACGGAGAAGGAATGGAGTCAGTCAGAGAGGGAATCACACCTCTGGGCAACGAAAGTTGCGCAGGGGATAAACAAGGCCGTCTCGAAAGCCAAACCACGGCGACAGCCTGACAAGCGTCGCTCACTTCGCTCCACCAACATGGGAGCTAATCCCCCTCCGAGGAGTAACACCCAAGCCACCGGTTTACCGAATCGGGCTGGTTCATCGAACCAGGCTGGGCGTCAGTCCTTAGTTGCGATAGGATCCACGCCGAAAAGGCGCAGATCCCTAGATGTGGAGTCCAATACCTCGAAGAAGGCTAGGAAAACAACGTCTTCCAAACCCTTCTCCGAGACAGTAAAGGACGGTCTCGTCGTCGCAATAGTGGACCCGTCCGACGAGGAGGGGAGGATCTATGAAAAATGGAGACTTATTGAAGGCAGAGTGATGAACTGCCTTCTAGAGCGTATCACTTCTCATCCAAACTCTATTTATTTATTTTATTTATTTTATTTTTATTATTCATATCATATATGTAACATAAACTTAGAACTATAAAACAATGATTATTGAATATTCGTGTTCATTCTTTAACTTGAAGTTAGTGGTGAATGACACATCAAGATTAATATTTCATTTGTTATTTGATGTGGGGTGGCAATCAAATATTAATTTAATTCAGATTTAAAATTTAGATGAAGCAAAAGGGGGAGAAAAAAAAATCAAAAATTTAATTGATATTAATAAATCATACATAACAATTCATAAATAATATAATTTACAATTTCATTTCATATTACTAAAATTTTGTGCTGTTGATGAGATAAATGATTTAAACAAAGGATTCAATAAATTCATAGCTTAACGTGAATAGCCAGTCTGTAACCTTTTTGGTGAAATGTGAAAAACGTCGCGTATCTCTTACAAATAAAGGCAATTTATTAAAAAAATTTGGAGCCGAATATGTGTAAAAATGTGTAAAATGTGTTTTATGTGCGAAGGGTACATTTACTAAGTTCATATTGTTCACACGTAGATTGTACATTTGAATATTCCTACTAGGAATATTTCCGCTCTGCTTAAAGAATTCTTTTAAAACTTTAAAAACATATAAATGCCTGATTGGCAGAATATGCAATTCTTTGAATAAAGGCCAACTTCGAGCTAGACGATTTTGATTCAAAATAATTCGTACTAAATGTTTTTGTGCCGTTAATAAGGGTCTCATAGTATTGGTATAAGAACCCCCCCAGCTTGTTATGCCGTATTGCAATTTCGAGTGTGCAAGACCATAGTAAATACTTGTTAAAACTTTCTGAGAACAAAAAGGCTTTAATAAATACACTTTACGTGTGACCAATAACAAATAATTTTTAATCGTTTGAATATGATTTTTCCAATTTAAGTTGAAATCAATTACCACACCTAAATATTTAAAATGTTGAACCGATTCGATTTTGATGCAATGCTCAGTGCAATGCGCACCACCTACAAAATTACCTTTTCCACACTTATGTAAAGGTAAGGAGAACTGTTTACAATCGTGAGCGTGAAACCATAAATTAAAATCGTTCAGGCTATTGTCAGATACCTTAAAACACATCAGTTTAGTTTTCTCACTGATAATCAATTTATGATAAGTAAACCACAATCGTAAGATTTCAAGATCTTCATTTATCTTTACTATACTTTCGAAAATAGTTTCAGATTCGTACGTAAAAACTATGTCATCCGCAAAAGCAGTTGAAGTACCATTTAACTTGAGTTTGAAAATAGAATTTATGTATATCAAGAAAAACAGAGGGCCAAGACCAGATCCCTGAGGAACACCGTTCTTTAAATGTCTTAGTTCACTTGAGATCCCTTCAATAATGACACTTTGTGTTCTATACCTTAAATAAGAATTTAGCCAATTAAAAATTTTGCCACGAAAACCAACTTTATAGAGTTTAGCTAGCAAAATATCGTGGTTGACCAGATCAAACGCTTTTGTCATATCAATAAATAGTCCAATAGTTGATTTGTTGTTATTTAAACTTCCATAAAGCTGACTACACACCCGTAAGATGGCGTCCTCAGTTGACAAACCTGCTCTAAAACCAAATTGATTGTTACAAAAGAAGTTAAACTTATTCAAAAATGAGACAATTCGAACCTTGATTAACTTCTCAAAAATTTTGGAAAAGGTCGAAAGTAGTGATATTGGCCTGTAATTCGAAACATTTTTTCTATTCCCTTTTTTGAAAAGGGGTAGAACTTCAGCACATTTTAGATGGTCAGGAAAGCAACCCATATTTACACTTTTATTAAAGAGGAAGGACAATATATCAACCACATACCAGGAAACATTTTTTAATAAACTGCTTGAAACACCATCACTTGTGCAAGAAGTTTTATTTTTTAGGTACGAAATAGCATTGTGAACTTCTATGGGTGTAATCGCATCAAACACAAAACTGTTCGATTGAACATCATCCACAAAAATGCCTGAAGAAGAGGAACAATTACAATTTATACTAGGTTCGACATCTGTGCTCAAATTTTCAGAAATTTCGGTAAAATACTCATTAAATTTATTTGCAATTCTGCCTAAATCGTTTTCAATTTTGCCCTCATCTTCAATAGTATCAATTTTAACAGAATTCTTATCCTTACCCAAGATGTTATCAACTACTCTTCACTCGCGTACATTACCTTCAGCTCTAGCAAACATATCACCGTAGAAATTGTTACGAGTATCTTCGATCTCTTTGTTTAAGGATTTACAAAAAGTTCCGTAATGTTTCTTAAGTTTTATATTATTTATATGTTTCTTGCATTTTAAGCTCAACTTTTTCTTTTTTGCAATCTTATTAAGGAGATTATTATTCATCCATGGTTTTAAATGTTTCTTTTTACACAACAGTTTTCTCTGGTAAGAACTCGATTTGATGTGTTTTTGAAAAGTGTCCATAAATAGGTCAAAAGCAATAGAAGGATTACTTTCGGAATAAGCTGATTCCCAACCTTCAAAGATTAACAATTCTTTTAGCATCATATAGTCTATATAATATTTTACTTTAACGGTTGCGGATTTAAGGCTTCTAGGACGATTGTAAACAGAAGAGTAATTTAGGGTAACCATGATATGATCTGTCAGCTTAAAATCGTGTACTTGGCCACTAAAAATATTTTTATTGTTCCTTTGAGATCTAAAAAAAATGTGGTCAATACAACTCGAAGAGGAATCGGTCAAACGGGTAGGTTCGTTTATCAAACTTTTGAGACCATACGAGGCCATAGCAAACAAGTAGCTTTCTGTTTCAATGTTACATTCATTAAGAATATCAATATTGATATCTCCTACAACAATTAAATTTTTAGCTGGAGTCGTGCTAAGAATTTGGCTTAGTTCATCAATGAAAATACTTTTAGCAACACTGTGAAGTCGATAAATGCACAAAAAAGTGTAATCAATATTTTCAAAAACAAACGATAATTTTAATACATCAGCGCTAGATATTTTAATGCAAAGGCTATCACACACATACCCATCTTTCACATACACGGCAACACCACCTGCACAATACGATTCATTACAATTTGCCAAAGGAGAGTTGTAACCCTCTATCTTATACAATTCAAGTTCACTTTCATATATCCAAATTTCACTCAAGACTATTACAACGGGTAAATTCAACAACGAATCAAGATGAGCTAAGAAAATTGAGAAATTTTTTCTCAAGCTACGTATATTTTGATGTAAACAAAAACAACATTCTACCGGATTAATGAGATCAGCTGGGTATTCACATGCATTAGAGATTGGAAGTGAGAGAGAGTTAACAACATTCATAATTTAAGAAAATCCGCAGCACAATTTATTCTTACATAATTGACACCCTCTTCTTTCCGCATGCAAACAGTCCCATTCCTCGTCCATACATATTTGTAGCCCTTCTTTGTCTTCAATGTTGTTGCAGTTTTTAATAATTTTCGTGTATCATACGTTAAGCACTCATTAACATACATCTTATCCAGTCTAGCTTCGGCATTGAGTAGGTTCGTGGTTAGTTGCTCTCTTTTATCTCTCTTTGCACAGATGAGACACGAGTCTTACGTGAAGAATATTTTTGGTCGTAGCGCCTTTTGTTGTTGGTTTGGCTAACTTAATTTTCTTCAAGTAACATTGGTCGATGTCTCCCTCGTTTACATTCAAGTTCAAACCTTCACGAAACACTTTCAGAGCAGCATCGGTATAAGACATGTTAGTTTTGATGGTAGGAACGTTGAAGATGTCTATACTGTTTATAAGCAGCTGTTTCTCCAGGTTGTTGACCTTTTCCTCAAGAGAATTTATTCTAGTTTCATACTCTATATTTTTGGCCTGAAGTGCGTTGATTTGATTTTTTTGATTTTCTTCGATTGAAACAACTTTTGCGTAAATCATCTCTAAAGTTATCTTGGTACCATCCAGATGATTGGTGTTTAATGAAAAGAGATCCGATGTTGGATTGGATGTTGTAGAGGGTAAAGTTGTCGTTAGTGTTGATGTAGCAGACGCTGGCTGAGACGATGATGAAGACGGTGGCGGTGATGATGACGGTGGCGGTGATGATGACGGTGGCGGTATGCTGTGATTGAGTTTTGCTGTTCGATGGTTTGGAGAAAGACGCTCTCCGTTGGTTAGAGCAAGGTTGGCACCTCCAAACAGATTTGCTTTTCTTTATGAAATCCAGATCGATGGCAGTAATTTTCACACAATTGCCATGAAAATAATTTCCACAATCACCGCACCCCACTTTTAAGTCTGATCTTTCAACCTTAGATTGGCAGATAGTGCACGACATTTTGAAGAAATTAGAAATTAGCTCTCTACACAAGTGTACCCCACAACGACTCAGTGAGAACTGACCTCTCCACCAACCTTTAAGGACGCAGGGTGGCACCAAGGCTATGTGAAGCTAATCGCCTGTGAAGATCAAAATTCGCTGGATTTATGGCCAGGGGCCTTGCTGAAGGTAGTGGAACGGAGTAAAATCCCCCACAGGCCGAGGGCAAATCTGGGTCCCACTCGATCCAAATGATCCAGCGAAAGTGCTCACAATAATAACCTACCAAAACCGCGACTTACCAGTCAACGACTGGAAAATCGTGGAGGAGTCACCGCACCCCAAAAAGACTCCCACAGCCACCAACGTCGAAAACAAGAAAAATGGTCGCTCATTAATTGTCTCGCTCACCAAGGAGTCAATCCCCCTGCTGGAAGCTAGAAAATTCTTGGTCAAATGCGGCCTAAAAGAAATAGAGGTTAGGCTCTTCAAAAACGACCAAACTAGCTCAGCAGCGACAACCAAACTGGCGGAACCCGCCTCCTCCAACGCATCTTCTCCTGATGATGATCCATCATCCCCAGAGGACTTAGATGCTACCATTGTGGATAGATCTGCGCCAGTTAGCAATGATGCTGAAACTGGTACAGATTAAATGCATCACTCCAAGATAGCATCCGCTAACTTGCTGCTCCGCCTCAGCGAAAGAAGCTTCGATATTGCCCTCATCCAGGAACCTTGGATAGTAAAAGACACCGTCATGGGATTAAGGGCCCCTGAATATCCGATGTATCATGCAGGAGCAGGTAAGATAAGAGCCTGCATCTTGGCCAAAACATCGCTTAACTTAATTTTTCTCCCCTACCGTAGCACAAACGACATGGCAGTAACGCTGCTCAAGTCAAATGCCACTAACATCTGGCTAGCATCTAGTATCGGGCTATCTGCCGTATGATGACCCAGAACCCGCGCTATCAGCTGCGCTAAGTGAACTTGTTCGGGACGCCGAAGGAAAGACAGAGGCAATTGTGCTAGGGTGTGACATTAATGCGCACCATGAACTATGGGGAAATACCAACACCAACAGTCGAGGTGAGTCCATTTTCGATTTTATTATTAGTACTAACCTCGTAGTTTGCAACAAAGGTAATAGTCCTACCTTTATAAGAAAATCACGACGGGATGTGATAGACGTTACTTTAGTCTCTCACCACCTTTACTCTGCGGTTACAAATTGGGCTGTATCTAGCAACCACTCATTCTGAAATCACCGTTATCTTGAATTCAATTTGGAAAACTGCTCTCGCATACTACAGTCAGTCTTCCGCAACCGTCGGAAGACAAACTGGGAAAAAAACAACTCCATCCTTTCTGCTAATCTATCCACGTATGCCTGCTCAATACCGAGCACACAGCAAGAACTGGATAAGCATAACAATGTTTTCACCTCTGCTCTTAATACAGCTTTCAAAGAATCTAGTAAAGAAACGCGAAAACGAGCTGGTTCACGACCGCCATGGTGGAGTACAGAACTCAGCAAACATCGCTGCGGCAGCAGAAAGAACTAAGAACAAAGCTAAATTAACCAGGCTCACCATGGAGTGGGAGATCTACAAAGTAAGCGTATCTCTTTTTAAAACTGAGATAAGAAAATGGAAGCGTAGATCTTGGCGCAATTTCTGTCAAAATATTGAGAGCACTTCTCAATCAGCTAGAAAAACACCTACTACACCCAGTGTCCTAATGAATCCGAATGGTGCATGGGCGCAATCCGAAGAGGACTCGCTCAAACTTCTAATGGACACGCATTTCCCTGACTGTACGCTTATCTCTGATCAAAGACCTGCCGTAGAGATTACTGCTCGCTCACAGATCTCGCCCGACCTTATCGATGACGAGAAGCTTAAGTGGGCTGTACGCAGTTTTGAACCATACAAATCCCCGGGCCCAGACGAAATCTTCCCCGCTCAGCTACAGATGGCCTTCGGTATAATACGACAGAACCTGTCCTACATTCTGAAGGGCTGCCTGTCACTGGGAAGCGTACCCAACACCTGGTCCGAGGTAAAAGTGGTATTCATACCAAAGGCCGGCAAGACCTCACATACAACTCTCAAGGATCTTAGGCCAATTAGCCTGACATCCTTCCTACTAAAAATTCTCGAGAGAATCATAGATCTCTGGATAAAGGAGTCGGTGGATAGCACCTTGCTATCAAAGTCACAACACACCTATCAAAAAGGCAAATCTGTTGAGACAGCACTTCACTCGTTAATTCACCCCATCGAGAAAAATCTCTCAAAATAAAGGAATTCACCCTGGTGGCCTTCCTTGACATAGAGGAGCTTTCAACAACGTTAAAACAAATTCGATTATCAACGCCCTTCGAAGGGTCAACATCCGCGAAACAGTCTGCTCTCTCGTGGAACACATACTTAGAACCAGAGTAATAAATGCTTCTTTTAGGAGCAGTTCTATCAAGAGGCAAGCGCAGCGGGGAACCCCGCAAGGAGGAGTTCTCTCCCCCTTACTCTGGAACCTTGTTCTCGATGAAATCCTTGCGGAAATAGAGAGCACGGGCTGCAGGGTTGTAGCATACGCGGACGATGTAGCTATCTCCATATCAGGCAAGTACCCACAGACACTTGCAGATGTTCTTCAATACAATCTAAGTAAACTAGTAAACTGGACGAAAACCTGCGGTCTCAATGTCAATCCGACGAAGACTGAGGTGGTCCTTTTTACTCGGAAAAACAAAATTCCGCACTTCTCGCTTCCCACGTCAAGAGGATCCACTCTTAAACTCTCCGACAGTGCTAGTTATCTAGGGCTTAAGTTGGACCGGAAGCTATACTGGAAAGTAAACTTCAACGAACGTACCAAAAAAGCCATGGTTGTCCTATACACGTGCAAGAAGGCAGTAGGCTCATCATGGGGCCTACAACCGCATATAATGCATTGGCTGTACACGTCGGTAATAAGACCGATTCTCTTATAAGGTGTAATGGTCTAGGTGACCGCCCTGGAGAAGAAAACCATTCTCTTAAAAATGGAAAAAGCTCAACGAGCGGCATGTCTCAGTATCACAGGGGCATTGAGAACCTCTCCAACAGCGGCACTGCAAACCATGCTACATCTCCTTCCCATAGACATCATAGGTAAACAAATGGCTGCCAGTTCAGCACTACGACTGAGAGACTCCCATCAATGGAGAGAACAAGACACTGGCCATGCCAACATACTTAAGATGCACAGCTATCTTCCGCACTCTACAGATCGACTGCCTACTGAAACAAATTTCACTTTAGGCTTCAAACGCTCACTACCGAACAGATCAGAGTGGACGCAACGCTATGTCCTCACAAATAACTCGCTGTCCATTTTCACAGACGGGTCCAAGACCCACGAAGGAGTCGGTGCCGGAGTCTTCTCAGAAGACCTGGACATCCACCTCTCCTTCAATCTACCGAAAGCGTCTTCCAGGCCGAAGTCACAGCAATTCGACAAGTCGCTGACTGGTTGTCGGTAAATACCATACCACAAAATGATATCGTAATATATCGACAGTCAGGCAGCTATCAAAGCCCTTATATCCAGCACAATAAAATCCAAGGCAGTGAAGGCCTGCCGCGTATCTCTTAACGAGATAGCTACACCGTACAACACTACCCTTTGCTGGGTACCAGGGCACAGTGATATCCGGGGGAACTGTGAGGCTGATGAATTGGCTAGACAAGGCTCTTCTGGTAAAAATAGCATAGCTATAGACAACATTGATGCACCAATGTCATCTGCTAGGTACCTCATCCACGCCGACGCGCTAAATAAAGCAAACCTCCGATGGAACCAACTTAGCCAGTGTAGCACCGCTAGACAATTATGGCCAAAGCTGAACCAGAGAAGGACAAACAGACTTTTAAAACATAAAAGAGGAACCCTCTTTACCCTTACGAACGTAATCACTGGACACTGTGCAATAGGAAGACATGCTCAGAGACTGGGCATTTCCCACAACGACTTCTGCAGAAGTTGCAGAGATGCGGAAGAGGAGGAGACAGTCCTGCACCTCCTATGTACGTGTCCCGCACTAGCCAACATCAGAATGGCTACCTTAGGCAAATACCTCTTCCGGGATCTAGAAGATATTAACAATGCCTGCACGGCTGATATTAGCAGCATCATAAAGAAAAGCAGATGGTTATAGGTTCGAGCATCGTGACCCACCTGCCCCTTCCCAAATGGCATCACAATGGACCTTCTTTGGTCTAAGTGTACCTAATCGAGGGCCTACCTAACCAACCAACCAACCAAAAACTTTTGAAGTTTTATTTAAAAGTCTGATATTATGGATAATAGAGTTCCAAATACACGTTCTAGAGGAAGATCAAGTAATTTGAAAAATTAGTCCGCTTTTCGAAATATAACTCAGCGTTCAGGAGCAATAGAATCCAGGCCAATAGTTAATCTTACCTGGGGCTAGTGTAGGATTAAGCCAGGATAAGATTTTACCACAACTGGTAGATAACCCATCTGCAGCAATGCAATCCGGTCAAACAAGTATCCACAGTAGCGATGATAATAATGAGCGACGAGATAGATACCTTAGTTGGAAGATTGGACAATTTGAATTTAAATACTCCCAATGTGAATCCTACGAGCCTTCGAACGCTCGTTCTCGTTCCAAAGCAGACAAGCACCACCAATAAGTCAACAAACTTCTTCAGTAAGTTCAGTTTGTATGGGTGGCGACGGTGTAGAGGTTAGTGTGTTGGCTTGTTGTTCCCCACGGGGAACAACAACATACGCCACCCATTCACATGCCTCTACACCAAAAAGAAGGATTTCTGCCTGGTAGTACAATGGACCGTTACCGAGTCTGAGTGCTCTGGGATTTGGATTTCCTTTTTCTCAAAATAAAAAAAAGTTCAGTTTGTAAAATCGAAAAGTGGCAAATTTCATTTCACGGGTCCGAAAATATCCACGATTTTCTTTTTAAAGTTGAAACCCTTAAGGATCGTTCGTAATGTAGCTGGAATCATGTACCTTCTCGCAAATTTTCATGTCCTTTTACAAGGCCAAGAAATAAACCAATTTCAGTTGTTCATGAATACCCGCAGCTATTATGACAAGCTGAACACTCGCTCGTACACACACTATAACTTGCCTTATCTTATTTTATCTCTGCCTCAATAAATATTTTTTCGCATGCAAATATGGTTTATAAATCATTTTGGAATCCTCATTGCTAAAATGCGAATCTCCTTCACCGATGTGAACACACACATTAATTGTATTGAAGACAAAGAAACAAGTTACATGTGACTGTGATGGTCTAATTGCAATATGCCATAACCTACCCCAAACATCTATCAAAGAAAACAAATAATATACCATCAACTACTCGACGACAATTCTCCCACCTTTCTTTATCCACCATCGCCCCTACCTTTAAATATGAATATCCATTTGTCACTTGCAAATATAAATTATAAAAAAAATCATTTGAGAATCCTCACCGCTGAAATGCGACTCTCCTTCAACGATCATACACTATGTACATACCAATTGTATTAAATACCAGGAAACATAACCTACCCCAAACTTCCATCAAAGTTCAGAGCAAACAAATAATATGGCACAAGTCTACCCGATAATGATTCCTTCACCTTTCCGCCCTAAAGTCAACCACCAACGCTACCTGTGTCATCTTCCTTCTCATATACCTATATATTAGCATAAAAATGATTTTCACACATTATTATACGCTTTATGGTAGTAAACACACTTCCATGTTTCAACCAAATTGCCCTTCTGTAATCTGTTGGGACGTTAAAGAATGACAAACAACTGCTAATTTCTGGCTAAAAACATAGGGACGGGCTACAGTCCGCTTGGGCGAACTGTTGGATACCCTATTCTTATTCCTATCCCTCATAAGTGGGCGTGACAAAAGTCTAAAAATGGTTGAATTGTTAAGAACGCTCTACATATTTTGTTATATAACATTTAAAGGATTTTATCAAAAAAAAAACGCTCCCTAGCTCAAACTTAGGTGTTTCAATAAAATTGTTTTATTTAATTGTGGGCGTGTCAGTAGGCGGATTTAAGAACAAAATAACACATGAGAATAAAGGGCTACTAGAGAGTATATATTATAAATTTCAGCTCCCTAGCTCAAACTTTGAATTTAAAAAAAAAAAAAAATTAATTGTGGGCGTTTCAGTGGGCGGATTTTGAAAACATTTACACATGAGCATAAAGGGCCCATAGAGAGTATATACTATAAATTTCAGCTCCCTAGCTGAAACTTTGGATTTTCAAAAATTAATATACCCTTAGAATAGGGTAAAAAAAAATTATTTTATTTATTTGTGGGCGTGTCAGTGGGCGGATTTTGAAAATTTTTTATCCCGAACAGTTTTAGGAGTCATAGATCATATATAATTTCAGCTTTCTAACTCAAAATTCGATTTGTTCCAAAATTTGGTTTTTTTGAGTTTGTGGGCGTGTCTGTGGGCGGATTTCAAAAATTCGTAAACTTGATTATTTCGGGACCCTAGAGAGTATATGGTTAAAATTTCAGCTCTCTAGGTCCAGTTTAAGGGCCTAATTTTTGGCTACAGACGGACGGACGGACGGACGGACGGACGGACGGACATGGCTAGATCGACATTACTATCGATGCTGATCTTAAATATAGTAACTTTTAGGGGTCTACGGACAATATTAAGGTATGTTACAAACTATGCGTCAAAATTAATATACCCTTAGAATAGGGTATAAAAAAAGCGCAAAAACGAAATAACAAGAAAAAGTAATTTATCTGATACAATTTCCCACCAATAGCGGTTATACCATAATTTAATTTTATTTTTACACGCATAGGTGAACAATTTGCAATGCAGTCACTACACACACACCTGCAATCATGCATTTATGAAAACAAAACACGAAACTGGTGTCTTTCTTGCTATATAAAAAGTTATCATTATCCATCCTTTTCTAACGACAAAGCCAGAGCCACCCAACCATTTCCAAATGTAAACAAACATTCTTCTTCATTCTTTTTGCGGAATTGGATGAACATGAATGCGATACGGTTTTGCAATCCATATAATGGTTTGTACATTGGCATGTGGAAGGTAACATGCCATGCTAGACCACCAGGCGGTGACACCGTCGATGGTCTAATGGAGTTTCACGATTTGCTGTCGGACTGTATACAGTCCGCACTCACTTCGCACGATCCGGCAATAAACTTCTGACAGCTACATAGATAATCATTTTTCTGGACAGTGCCTTTCTTCCTTTTTGGTTTTTACTTCCGACGAATGAGCACGGATTCAGCTGGGAAGACAACAACATCGGATCAGGTTCATCCTAAATTATATTTTGAAATTAAATAGTAATAGTTAATCAATAAAATATTTGAAGTTTTGAAGAGTAGAGTTATTATTCGTTTATGTGTGGTAACATTCCCCCACATAATTGGTGACCCCGACGTGATCCCAGCCGATTAATAATTATAGTCCAGATGTTGAATCCTGACTTGCCAACACGCGACAATGCGAATGCTGAACAGCTCTCAAATGACAACGAATCGCAAACTGCGGGAAACAACACGACTGCAACACCGCTAAACGGCATGGAGCGCATCAACGTACCTAACTTTTGGACCAAAAAACCTGAACTTTGGTTCGCAGCTTTGGAATCTCAGTTCCAGTTTAACCGCATAACCTCTGACTCATTCAAGTTTCACGGTGTCATAAGACAGCTGGACCAAGATATCTTGTCTGTAGTCGAAGATATCGTGCTTCACCCACCAGAGAGAGACAGGTATTTTGCAGTTAAGCAAGCACTTCTAAACCGCTTTTCAATTTCAGAGGAACAAAAGTTCCGAAGATTGATTTCCGGCATACAGCTCGGCGACCGCAAACCATCCACGTTATTAGCCGAAATGCAGTCACTCAATCACGGCAAATTGGATGACAGTACCGTTCGGATGTTGTGGCTCGACTATCAGCCACAGCAATTGCAAGTCACATTGGCTTCATGCGACTCGCTCGACACAACTCCCATAGGAAAGCTAGCAGATCGTATCTGGGAAATTAGTAAAGCCCTAGACGTACGCATCATGGAGGTGCGTAAACCAACTGCTTCCAACACCATGTGGGAAAACAAAATTAACCATCTCGAACAGCAAATGACACTGATGATGAAGGAACTCAAAGCACAACGAAACAAATCGAGCAGCCGGTCCCGTTCACGATCTCGTCCCACTAGGAAAGCCAAGTTCTGTTTTTACCACCAACGGTTCATCGCCAGCGCAGAAAAGTGTTCCAAGTGCGCCGTGCCAGTTCGAAGAAACTTCGGAAAACTAGATTTTCTATCAGCTCAAGCGGCCGGTATAGAGACATCACGCCGCTTATTCCTTCACGATCGCGCAACCGGACATCGCTATCTCGTTGACACTGGTGCCGACCTGTCTGTGATCCCACCTACACGTCTTGATAGATCTTCCACATCCAATATCGAACTCTTCGCAGCAAACGGTAGTCGTGTGCAAACCTACGGCCAACGAATGCTGACCCTAAACATTGGATTAAGACGACCAATAAAGTGGATCTTCCAGATTGCTGAAGTGCCATATGGCATTATCGGTGCCGATTTGCTACACGAATATCAAATCGTTATTGACGTCAAGAAACGGAGAATTTTGGATGAACAAACTGGTATCCAAGCAATGGGCACCCTAAGCGCCGCATCTCTAGTAGGACTCTCAAAACTGGGCAAAGCTAATCCATACGCACACGTACTCCGATTGTTCCCAGAAATTCTTGACACATCCGCAAAACGCACGAGTTTCCCGCACAAAGTCGTTCACCACATCGAGACCAAAGGACCACCAGTTCACGAAAGAGCTCGTCGCCTTTCGGCCGAACTGCTAGCAAGAGCAAAGAGTGAATTCCGGTACATGATAGAACGGGGATATTGCCGTCCGTCAAAGAGCCCGTGGGCTAGCCCTCTACATATGGTGCAAAAAAAATCGGGCGACTGGAGACCGTGTGGCGATTATAGGCGGTTAAATGCACAAACCGTTCCCGACCGCTACCCTATATCGCACATCCTCGACTACACCTCGATCATTCACGGCAAGACCATGTTCACCACCATCGATCTTGTCTCCGCCTACTACCACATCCCAGTTAACAAAGATGACATTCCCAAGACCGCAGTCATGCCATTCGGTTTGAGTTATACCGCGCAAACCTTCCAGAGGTGTCCACGCCTACATCGACGATTTGCTTATCGCCTCGAAATCGGAAGAGGAACATCGACAGCATATTAAGACTGTATGCGAACGCCTCCGCGTCTACGGCCTCACGATCAATCAGGATAAATGCAGATTTGGCGCAAAGAGCGTCGAATACCTCGGGTACCTGATCTCAGCAAATGGTTCACAGCCACTACCCGAGAAAATTAAAGCAATATTGAAATGCAAACGAACGGAAACCCTAGCAAAACTTCGTCGCTTTCTCGGAATGGTAATTTTTTACCGAAGGCACATCAAAAGCGCTGCAGCCACCCAAACCACGCTCCACGAACTGCTGACAGACGCACGAGTTAATACCACATCACGTTCAACGTATAAAAATAGAATCCAGAATCGTTAAGATTATCAAAATGAACCAACGCCCTAGAAAGTGACTCATATTCCAAAATATAATATACACCAATGGAAAAATACCAGACAAGCCAAACTATTAAATATCAATTAGTAAGAACACATCCTTGGATAACAGATGTTTTTATTTCAATGGAAAAATACCAGAGTCCAGACAAGCCAAACCACATCCTTGGATAACAGATGTTTTTATTTGTCAAATAGTATAAATAGGAATATCATAGCAAACCAAAAGACACTTCTTTTAAGTCAGTGAATAAGTTCACAACACATTTTTTAAAGTCAATTTAGAACCTTAAGACGTTGTGACCATTTATATAACTAGATTAAGTTTGAATAAATTAAATAAAGTTTTTTTTATCAAAATTAAGTGTTACATAAATTAATTGGGGGCTCAACCGGGATAGCCTTACAAAGCTATTTAACGTAAAATAAAAATTGAAAAATAATAAAGTAAATTTAACGTAAAATCAGTATGTGCTATCAAGTGCCAGAAATATGTTCTTCAAGTAATACAAATGAACAATTGTATGAAGACGTATTTAGTGATCAGTGAACATCAAGAAATCTGAAAATAAAAGTAAGGTAGTGTTAACAATATATCACAGACAATAAAGTATCGAACATTGTATCGAGAAAAATTGAAGAAACGAAATAGTGAGTCATCACGAAAATATTTCATTTCAACCAACCCCAAAAGAAGATAGAGAAAGATAATTCTACACCAAAGAATCCCAGAGAGGTACAGTGCGGAATTGCAGACAAAGAATCCCAGAGCGGTATTGCAGTTTTAAGTAAGAATTATATTATATATATTAAGTATGATATATTATATAAAAAGGTATTATGAACAGATTAACCAAATATAAAAAATCATTTAAAAGTAAACTTAAGTTACAAGGTGTTAAAGAAGATTTTGAATTGCAAGAGTTAAGTAAAATTAAATTAAATTGTGAGAAATCGGAAATAAGTGAATTAGTAATCATGGAAGTTTTACAATCACAAATAGCTGATTTAACAGCAAAATTAGATAGTCTCATGATTGGAAAATCTGCAATCAAAGAATTCCAAACAGAAGAAATTAAACCAGAAATTATAGATATAATGAGTTTAGATGTAATAAAATCAGTGCCGACTTTTACAGGCGACGCCCAAAAATATGTTTCATGGAGACAAGCTATTGGTCATGCTATGAAGATACGAGTATATAAAAAAGGCAGTGTACAGTACTTTTCAGCACTAGTAATACTTCGAAATAAGTGTATAGAACAAGCAAATGACATTTTAACTAATCACGGTACGGTATTAAGTTACGAAGCAATTTTAGCAAGATTAGACTTTGCATACTCGGACCAACGTCCAATACATGTTTTAGAACAAGAAATTAGTATTTTAAGACAAGGTAAAAATTCCTTAATGGAATATTATAATATAATAAACCAAAAACTCACAGCGTTAATTAACAAAACTATCATGACGCACGGTGACGATAAGGCAATCACAAACGAATTATGTGAAAAATATAGAAGAGATGGACTTAGAGTTTTTATTTCGGGACTGAACGGTCAGCTCTCAAACATACTCTTTAGTATATGTCCGGATAATCTTCCAAGTGCACTAGCAAAAGCACAGGAATTAGAAAGCAATAATAATAGAGCATTATTTGCTTACAGATATGAATGTCCATCTACTGGGAATAAAAATGAAACATTGAGGTTTTCACATAAAGATAAACCTATTCATAAAGATAATAATGTCTTCAGGAGAGATAATTTAGCTCCTCAATACAAACAAAACCCAAATCAGTTTGAACGAATGCAATGTAGTACGATCAATCAGCAGATCCCAAATACAAACGAACAAAGAAATACATATCAATATGCTAATAATAGGAATTACTTATCCTATAATAACCAAAACAGGTACAGTAACCCATTCAAACAAAACAGACCAGTTTTTAAAAGAGAGAGGGAACAAAGCGTTCAAGTATCAGGGCAAGCCACACCCAATAAAGTTGAAAGAATCAGTAATTTGAACGAGAAGAATGAGATAGGTAGTCAGACCGGTTTACCATACTTATACAGAAAGATAGGCAACAAAAACATAAGAATTTTGTTAGATACAGGCGCAACAAGCAATTATTGTCGACCAGGGCTACTCAGTGAAAGAAAAGAATTAGTCGCAAAGAAACAGGCAACGACAGTGAACGGAGCAGTAATAATTGAATTTTATTACGAAATTGAAATATTTAATAAAACAATGATAGTGTATGAATTAAATAATTTCAGTTACGATATATTAATCGGTAACAAATTCTTAAGAGATAACAAAGCAGTTATTGATCTTCAGAATAATAATATAAAGGTAAATAATGAAGAAGAAAGAATTTATTTTGACGAAGAAGTCATAAATAATATAATTATGAACAAAAGTGATAATTTAGAAGATTTGAGAAAATGTGTCAGTGAACAGATTAAAGTGGAACATAAAAATATAAATCTGCCATTCAGAACAGATATAGTTGCTGAAATAAATACAGTAGAAGACAAAACAATATGGACAAAACAATATCCATATCCTCACAGTGCAGATGAATTCATAAATAAAGAAGTAAAAAAATTAATAGAATCAGGAATAATTAGAGAAAGCAAAAGTGCTTATAATAGTCCAGTACGGGTAGTGCCCAAAAAAGGATTTAACGAAGACAATACACCAAAAATGAGAATGGTGATCGATTTCAAAAAATTAAACGAAAATATAGTTGTGGATAAATATCCAATACCAGACACAAATGTCATATTAAGCAATTTAGGGAAAGCAAAAATATTTTCTAATATAGATTTGGAAAGTGGTTTTCACCAAATAAAAATGAAAGATTCAGACATAAAAAAAACAAGTTTCAGTGTCAATAATGGCAAATATGAATATTTGCGAATGCCATTCGGGCTACGTAATGCTCCGAGTATATTTCAGAGATCAATGGACAACATATTACGTCCATATATAGGAAAGTTTTGCCACATTTACATTGATGACATTATAATCTATTCAGAATCAATAGAAAGTCATAAAAAACATTTAGCTACAATTATAAAAGTTTTAAAAGAAGCTAATATGAAAATCAGTTTAGAAAAATCAGAATTTTTTAAAGATTCAATTAAGTTTTTAGGATATGTAGTTGCACAAAACATAATAAAAACAGATGATGAAAAGGTAAAAACAATTAAACAATACCCTTTACCAGAAACTCTTAGACAACTTAGATCATTCCTAGGTATGATAGGATATTATCGCAAATTTATTAAGAATTATGCACAAATAGCAAAACCATTAACAAAGCATTTACAGAATGAAAATGGTCAAGTATCAACATACTTAGCAAAGAAAACTAAAATAAATTTAGATAAAGAAGCAATTGAAGCTTTTGAAATATTAAAAAATAATCTAATAAAAGAAGTTGAATTAAATCAACCAGATTTCAATAAGAAATTCATTTTAACCACAGACGCCTCAGACGACGCTGTAGGAGCGGTTCTTTCACAGAACGGAAAACCAATAACATTTATTAGCAAAACATTGCAAAAATCAGAACGCAGTTATGCGGCAAACGAAAAAGAACTGTACGCAATAGTATATGCTTTAAAAAATTTGAGAAACCATTTATATGGTGTAAAAGATCTTGAAATACATACAGATCACCAACCATTAACGTTTTCATGCTCAAAGAAAAACCCCAATGCCAAAATGAAGAGATGGTATTCAATAATATGCATTAAGTAGACAGAATTTAAATATGTTAGAAGATAACAATACACAACATAGTGCAGAAAGTAGCGAAGAATATTCGGAAAAACTGAGTAAATGTGTGAATAAATTCAAACAGCAAATAATATTTGAACAATCTGAAACAGAATCTGATGAAATAATAAATGTTTTTAACAACAAAAGAATAATGATTTACTTTAGGAATAATAAAATATAGTCAACATTTTAAAAAAATATATAACCCCAGGAACAATAGGAATTTATGGAAAGACAGAAGAAATTTATCAAGTAAGAGATAAATTGAAGGAATTTAATAATAAATTCATAGAATGCGAATTTTTAGCACAAGATATAATAAATAAAAAAGATCAAGTAGAAATCGTAGAACAAACACACATAAGAGCACATAGAAATGCTAAAGAAAATACTAAACAAATAGAGAAAAATTACTATTGGCCGACAATTAGGCGAGATTTTGAAGAATATGTTAGATTTTGCGACATATGCAATATAAATAAATACGATCGCAAACCACATAAGGAAAAGATTGGTGAGGCACCAATTCCAAAAGAGGAAGGGGAAATGCTACACATAGACATCTTCTACATAAATAAAAATTTGTATTTAACGTGCATCGATAAATTTAGTAAGTATGCAAGCATCCTGGAATTGAAAGACAAAACTAATTTGAAGGAAAAAGTATTAGAGATACTATAGATAAATCCAAAGTGTAAAAAAATAGTTATGGATAATGAAACAAGTTTTAAATCACCAGTATTCCAGTCTTTAATGAAAAGAAATAATATAGAAATATTTTATACAGACCCTTGTCACAGTAAGACAAACGGACAGATAGAAAGATTCCATTCCACTTTACAGGAAATAATAAAATGCATTAAAGATGAATATAAATTATTAGACTTCACAGAAATAATTTTTAGAGCAATAAAAGAATATAATAACTCTATACACAGTACTACTAATAAGAAACCAACAGAAGTTTACTTCGATAAAATAGGGAAAGAAGTGATTAGTAAAACTGATTAAAAAACTAAAAAATAAACAAGAAAAAATGTTGGAAGTTCATAATAAAGGAAGGAGAGAAATTCAAGTTGAAGAAAACCAAATAGGTTATAAAAAGGTAGATAAAAGAAATAAAATAGAACCTAAATTTCAAAAGGTTATTATAAAAGAAGACTTAGGTCATGCAGTTAAAACTCACACAGGTAGAATTGTTCATAAAGATAATTTAAAAATAAAATCTAAACGTGAAACTAATCAATCTCCTCATTACAGGAATTCAAAATGAATACAATCATAATAATAATGATTATCACTGCAACACTAAGTAAAGCAGAAGTAGAAATAGTAGATTATAGCAGAGAAGAATACATCCTAATAAAAGATGGAGATACAATAATAACTCAAGGAACAAATAATATATTCCATATAACTAACCTAACAATAATAGAAAGTGTACTTAAGCAAAGCGATGAGGCGGTACAAAATGATATAAATTATACACAAAAAACGAATAAGCATTTTGCAGAAATTGAGATAGTTAATAACTTACTTGAACAGCTCAAAGAGCATTATTCTAGAACTAGACGTTCATTAAATTTTATAGGTACAGTTTGGAAATTCATTGCCGGAACTCCAGATCATTATGATGAAGAAATTTTAGAAGAGAAAATAAATGATTTAGTTAAAAATAATAATCAACAAATGATTACCAATTCAAAAATGTTTAAAGTAATAAAAGATTTTGTCTATACTGAAAAAGATTAAATAGTTTCAAGACAATTAAAAGTAATAAGTTATGAACTACAAAATATAATAAATACATTAACTTTTGCAAAGCTAGGAAAATTAAATCCAGCAATTTTAAGTAACAAAGATATTAAAGAAATACTAAAACATGAGAATAGTACTTTTTCAGTTACAGATCTAATTGATGTAAGTAAATTTAAAATATATCAGAAACATAATATTATTGTAATAATGATTAAATATCCGATTATTAAAGAAACATGTGAAACATATATTACTAAAAGTATTCCACAAAAGGATGGAAAATTATTAATTTAAAATAAGATTGCTAAATGCAATAAATTTATTAATTTACAAAATTGTAAAACTGAAACACAAAGTAGATATTGTGAATATAACACAACAGAATCATGTTTTACTAAACTATTGAATAAGAATTATACTAAGTGTAATAAGATAAAGGAAAATAATTATCCATTAGAAATATTAAAAGAAGGAGCAATATTAGCTACCGGAAATCATGTTATAAACAACATTACTTATAAAGGTACATATTTAGTAACCTATAATCAAAATGTAACTATTGATAATCAATTATTTTCAAATGATAAAAATATTATACAAGCATACCTTAAGGGTTATTCAAATACTTTATATGAAGTAGATACATATATAGATTCTTTGAATGCAGATCTAAAATTTAAAAATATTAATTTTATAGAAAATATCAAGACCAATGCAAAAGAAAATATTGGCATATCAATTCTATTTACTATTATATTAACAATTGTAATACTGTATATCATTAAATTAGTCATATCATTGAGACGACAAAAATATCAAAAGATTCAAGCCAACATTGAACTGGAAAGAAAACAAGCAGAAGACCACTTCAATGCATTAGTTGAAAAAGCAAAAGAAAAATATGCAGCAGAAGGAAGATCGGGGCGACCTTTTTAGAAGTACGGGGGAAGTTAATACCACATCACGTTCAACGTATAAAAATAGAATCCAGAATCGTTAAGATCATCAAAATGAACCAACCCCCTAGAAAGTGACTCATATTCCAAAATATAATATACACCAATGGACAAATACCAGACAAGCCAAACTATTAATATCAATTAGTAAGAACACATCCTTGGATAACAGATGTTTTTATTTCAATGGAAAAATACCAGAGTCCAGACAAGCCAAACCACATCCTTGGATAACAGATGTTTTTATTTGTCAAATAGTATAAATAGGAATATCAAAGCAAACCAAAAGACACTTCTTTTAAGTCAGTGTATAAGTTCACAACACATTTTTTAAAGTCAATTTAGAACCTTAAGACGTTGTGACCATTTATATAACTAGATTAAGTTTGAATAAATTAAATAAAGTTTTTTTTATCAAAATTAAGTGTTACATAAATTAATTCACGGAAAAAAGACCAAAGACCTGTAATTTGGACAGAGACCATGTTAGCCGCTTTCGAAAGCTGCAAAGAGGATCTGGCCAACGCCGCTCTACTAGCTCACCCAGCACCGGCCGCCGAACTACGTTTAACCACCGATGCATCAGACAAGGCAGTAGGCGCAGTTCTGGAACAACGCACTAACAGCAAGTGGGAACCTCTAGGATTCTTCTCCAAGAAGCTCTCCCCAGCCGAAACTAATTACAGTGTTTACGACAAAGAGCTCACAGCTGTCTACAAAGCCGTCAAATTCTTCAGGCCATTTATCGAAGGCAACAACTTTTGCATTCAAACCGACCACGCGCCGCTAACGCATGCTTTTAATCAACGATCAGACAAAGCATCAACACGTCAAGTTCGACAACTGAACTTCATCAGTCAGTACTCTACGCAAATAGTAGCCGTGAAAGGATTAGAAAACATCGTTGCCAACGCCTTTTCGAGAATAGACGCAGCCAGCACAACAACACCAAACCAAAACGCAAACACCATCGACCTGACAGCTCTGGTAGAAGCTCAAACCACCGACGAAGAACTGCAACGCTTGCTCAACGATAGCATGACATCGCTCAAGCTCCAAAAGCTATCCGTAGGACCACGACAAGGAAAAGCGATCTACTGCGACGTTTCTCAACAAGACATCCGTCACTACGTGCCTAAAACATTCAGGAAACATGTCTTCGACGCTTTCCACAGTCTTGTTCACCCGGGCGGTAAGCCAACTTGCAAAATCATATGTCAACGGTTCGTCTGGCCTTCTATGAATAAGGGCATTATTCAGTGGGCACGAAACTGCATCGCCTGCCAACTCTCCAAAGTCGGACGACACGTCCACACCCAACCAGCAACTTTTCTCAAACCTGACCAGCGATTCGACCATGTTCATGTGGACATAGTTGGACCACTCCCGGAAGCGGAAGGATTCCGATACTGCCTAACAATCGTCGACAGGTTCTCGAGATGGCCCGAAGCCATACCAATGAGAGACATCACTGCCGCTACAGTATCCAGAACCTTTTTTACCTACTCGCTACGGTCGCCCTAAATGGATCACAACGGACCAAGGCACTCAATTTGAGTTCACGCTGTTTATGGCTATGACGCAACTGATCGGTTCCAAGAGGATACGCACTACAGCCTTTCATCCTGCATATAACGGAATGATAGAAAGATGGCATCGCGTTCTCAAAGCTGCAATACGTTGCTATCAAACAAAAAACTGGGTCGAAGTCCTCCCTACGGTATTACTAGGTCTACGTTCATGCTACAAGGAAGACCTAAAGGCACGTTTTTCTACGCCGAGATACCTCGAAGAAAGGCCTGGATCTACCTTACTCAGGCCCGCACAAAGTCCTCAAACGGCCCGATGACAGAGTTTTCACCATCGATATAAACGGGAAATCATCAATTGTAAGCATCGAGAACTCAACGAATCTGGAAATTTCGAGAGGTGTCACTAGGAGATGTAAATAGGTGTCGCAGGAGCACCCAAGACATTCTAGTTTTGAACCGCGGTAAAGAAGTGCGATAGACGACAGTAGTGAAAAGTATAGACAAAAAGGGGAAGTATTGAATAAGAGAAAAGTGATTGTTTATATACGAGTAAAGTGATTAATTGTGAAAGTGAATTGTTGAATTAAATAAGTGAATTATTAGAATAGTAATCAAGAATTTAATTGAAAGAGAACTAATAAAGATTAATTAAATAGAATTACGTTTTATCTTTTCGATTCCAAGCCTGGATGTCACATTGGTGTCAGAAGTGGGATAAAACGTATTCAGTGTTGTAGTAATTATTGTAAGAGTTAAGCATGCAACTCACACTGTCAGACCATATTTATACTCATGTACCTTCATTTATAAACTGTGATTATATATATACACATGCCGAGAGAATTACCTAAATCATATCGTCCGATAAGCCTGACATCGTTTTTTCTGAAAACAATGGAAAGGATTATTGACATTCACATTAGAGAATGCATATCAAAAAGCATGCCTCTGCACCCTCACCAATATGCGTACCAAAAGGGCAAATCCACGGAAGGCGCTCTGTTAAGACTAACTACAGAGATAAAAAACGCCTACCGTTGCAAAGAGATCGCACTTTGTGCTTTTCTGGACATAGAGGGTGCTTTCGACAACACTGGATATGAATCCATATCAAATGCTTTGTACCATAGAAATATAGATAAACCAACTATTAAATGGATCAAAGCGATGCTGGAAAGTCGCAAAATAACTTCCTCGTCAGGAACGACCTCAGTATCAGTAACAGCCGTAAGGGGCTGCCCACAAGGGGGAGTACTCTCACCCCTTATGTGGTCATTGGTCATCGATGACCTGCTACACAAGATGAGCAGTTTAGGCTACACCACAATTGGGTACGCCGATGATATTGTCATCATAGTTAGGGGCAAAGACTCAATAGGAGTCACATCAAAAACACAAAATGCTCTAAAGACAACCATAGACTGGTGCATTAAGGAAAATCTTTCCATAAATCCCAGTAAAGCCGTCATCGTTCCTTTCACTAAAAGGAGGAAATTAGACCTAGGCCTAATCACAATAAACGACACGGTCGTAGAGTATTCCGACGAAGTCAAGTATCTTGGAGTAATCCTGGACAAGAGACTTAACTGGAACTCTCACATAAACAACAAAATCAGTAAAGCTAATAGAGCTTTATGGGCCTGTCGTCGCACATATGGTAGAACCTGGGGAATCTCTCCAAAGATCGTCCACTGGATCTACACAGTGATGATAAGACCCATCATAACATACGCCTCCATAGTATGGTGGACAAAATCCACACAAAAGGTCGCAATAGAGAAGCTCAAAAAGGTACAACGGCTTGCGTGCCTTGGTATCTCCGGAGCCATGTGTACCTGTCCAACAGCTGCCATAGAGGCAATAACAGGAATTATACCCCTCCACATATACGTCCAAAAAGTGGCGATCCGCAGTGCAATAAGTCTAATACAGCTAAACGAGATAAGTCTTAATGATCATCCGGAACTTAAGACCCTTCTCGATGAACTGCCAGAACTTAACATGAACTGCGCGGTCACAGACCGCATTCAAAAAACACTATGCTTCAACAAACGGTTCTCCACGGAGATACCCAAAAGAGAAGCATGGGTTAGCAATAACCCACCAAACAGCCATAACGGCATAAAGTGGTATACGGATGGTTCTAAAATGGAAACGGGGGTAGGAGCGGGAATATACGGACCACACAAACGCTTTACGATACCCATGGGAAAAAGTCCCAGCGTATTTCAA
Source organism: Portevinia maculata (assembly GCA_949715645.1). Taxonomy (NCBI): domain Eukaryota; kingdom Metazoa; phylum Arthropoda; class Insecta; order Diptera; family Syrphidae; genus Portevinia; species Portevinia maculata. Next base: position 39,855,754 of record OX454528.1, read on the forward strand.
GCGGAGCTCCACGCCATTCAAGAATGCGCCAGCCACATTATCTTATCTGGCATAAAAGGTGCAACCATCCATATTTTCACGGACAGTCAAGCAGCTATAAACGCCCTTAGCTCGTATACCATTGACTCCAAATCAGTCATGTACTGCTTCAATACCCTACAATTACTCGGAGCAAGAAACAAGACCAAATTATGGTGGGTTCCGGGTCATGTTGGGGTAGAAGGTAACGAAAAGGCCGACGAACTGGCCAGAAAAGGTTCAGAAACACCTTTCATAGGTCCCGAACCTTTCTGCTGCACCCCTAGATCAGCAGCAACGGCAGCAATTAAAAGCTGGGAACATAGAAAATGTATCTATCATTGGGATAACATCCCAGGTCTAAGGCAGGCCAAACGAGCCATTCGGCCCTTCAATCATAATGCCAGCAAATGTCTAAACCTAAGCAGGCATGATATCAAAAACCTAGTAGGTTACCTTACTGGTCACCACGGTTTAAGATATCATCTACACAAAATGAGAATAGCAGATTCTCCTGAGTGCCGACTCTGTCTTGAAGAGGACGAGTCAGCTGAACACATTTTATGTGAATGCCCAGCCCTTAATGGAATTAGAAAGAAGATCTTTCTCAGGGAACAATTGAGCCCCGAGGACATAAAGAATTCTTCTACTGGTAAAATTGTCCGCTTTACACGGAAAGTGGAAATTTTACTAGTTTAAAATTTTTCTGGCCCATACGGTACAAAAGATCTTTTAGGTCGAAGTACCCCCCCTTTTATAAATCGCTTTGGCGAGCCAGAATTTAAAAAAAAAAAAAAATATATATATACACATACAGTATAAGATATCTACTTAAATTATTATATTATATTTATATATACACACACATTCATACATATGTTAGCTTAAGAAAAAGAATAAAGAGAGCGTCAGTTTTATGATCGCGTTAAAACCAAACGGACGTGTCATCATTTAGTGAAACAGTACTACAAATTCCTCAGAAGTGGGATTACACAAAAAACAAAAAAAAAACAAAAAAAAACAGAACAAACAAAATAATAGCTTGCCACAAGTGAAATTGTGTGAAAAATAAAATTGGCGTTACAGATTGTGTGTTTACCACAAAGTTGGTTGTGTCGCCGCGAATTTTTTTTTGTCACCGATTGTTCAGTCACCGCGAACATTTTTTTTATTCTCTTCGCAATAACAAACAGTATTGAAATCAAACGAATTCATAGCAGCAGATGTGCGAGGAGAACATCCAAGTAACGGACGACTACAAGAAGAGATCGAAATAGCCGCTAGACACTGCAGCTGAAAAAAAAAAACAAAACAACGTCATAATGAGTGAAAATGAACTGTGGCAACGGATCGCAAAATCAAACGATAGAGCAGAAGCTAAAGCAGAAGGTGGGGAAAAACGATCGGACGGTACGACAGGGGAATTTAACGTGGCGAAACAAATTGGATTGTGGAAGGAAATGTTGCCGGAATTTAGCGGAACGGCAAGTGTTGATGTGTGGCTGGCACAGCTAAGGAATGTCGAAGAAGTGTACGGTGTGGAGAAAAAAAATTTGCACGCACTTTTCGTAAGTAAATTGAAAGGCAAGGCACAAGAATGGCTGCACGCACAAGCAAATTTTTTAGACGACGACGTAGACAACCTGACAGAGGAGTTGAAAGAAGTTTTTGGTACAAAACAAAACAAGATGGAGATGAGAAAAAGATTTGAAAACCGAAAGTGGAAAGTGAGCGAAACTTTCAGTGAATATTTTGACGACAAAGTGAGACTGGCGACTGGATTGAAAATGGACGAAGAAGAATGGATTGAATACGCGATTGAGGGATTTTCTGATGACAACATAAGGTTATATGCCCGTGTCCAGGGGTATACAACAAAGGCAGGACTACTTCGAGCGTTCGGCAAAGTAACTCAGCGGAAGGGCAAACGAGATCGACTGCTAATACATTTAGCAACAAACAGACGGGATTGACAGCAGATAGAACGGCAAAAGATAGACAAGTGGAAGGACAAAGAGTTGTAATCAGGTGCTATAATTGCAACTTGGTGGGACACATGGCAAATGGGTGTTCTAAGCCAAAGAGGAAGTCAGCAGTACATCAGTTGTCAGAAGATGACAAGGCCAATGATTACGTAAGACGTTTGTATTTTAAGTTTATTGTTAATAGTGATAGTATCCTCTTTGACTGCCTCATAGACTCTGGAAGTCCGATAAGTATGGTTAGAAGATCGTGTATACCGACTAATATATCCATATATAAATGTAACACACGGAAAAAATATTTCGGGTTAAATAAAAGTTTGCTTAAAATATATGGAATGGTGTCGTGCGTCGTTTTTTATAAAAAAGTTGGAATTAAAGTAAATTTTATGGTAATAGACGATGGATCGACGAGTTATGAGGCAATCTTGGGGAGGGATTTCCTAAAAAGTGGAAAATTTAAACTAGTTTCACAGTTAGAGAATAATACAACTTGCTCAAATGAAATAGAAAATGATAGTGAACGTTTTGAAAAACAGCTCTTGTTAATCGACTGTAAAGATAATGATAGTTCAGAATTGGATTTAGAAGTTGGTGAAGACGTATGTTATGGTCATAAAGAAAAGCTTAAAATGTTATATAGGTCAAATTATTTGCTTGCCGATCGCCCTACGGAACCGGTAATAAAAACTAAAATGAATTTAACGCTAAATGACATAAAACCGTTTCAGTGTCGACCGCGTCGTTTGTCGTATGCCGAAAAAAATGAACTTAGTTCGTTACTAGACGAATATATCAGTAAAGGGTATATTAGAGAAAGCGAATCTGAATACGTGTCGCCGATAGTGCTGGTGAAAAAGAAAACAGGGGATCTTAGAATGTGTATAGATTTTCGTACGTTAAATAAAGCCACTGCAAAAGATAGTTATCCGATACCGATGATCGACGATTTACTAGACAAACTGGTAGATAAGACAATTTTTTCTAAACTAGACCTCAAGAACGGATTTTTTCACGTATACATGCATGAAGACGCAGTAAAATATACGTCGTTCATTACGCGTTGGGGCAATACGAATTCTTGCGAATGCCGTTTGGTTTGAAAAACGCGCCGTCAACGTTTCAAAGACACATTAACAAGATATTTGCAGACATGATTAGGAAAGATGAAGTTATAGTATACCTAGATGATATAATGATAGCTACGACGACGTACGAAGACCATTTTAGAATACTCTCTGAAGTTTGGAGGAGGATGGTAGACAATAGATTGGAACTAAGGATAGATAAATGCAAGTTTCTACAAAAGAAAAGAAAATATTTAGGTTTTACGATTACGGGAGCGGGTATACAGGCAGATGATAGGGGTATCGAAGCTATAAAAAAATTTCCGGTTCCACAAAAAACTCATGCGGTACAAAGTTTTTTGGGTTTATGTTCTTATTTCCGTAGATTCGTTAAAGATTTTTCGACCATAGCAAAACCACTGTACGATCTTACAAAAAAAGATAGGGAATTCAAGTTTGGTGACAAACAGTTAGAGGCCTTCGAAAACTTGAAAAACAAATTGATAGAAGCTCCGGTCTTGGCACTGTATAGCCCAAAGGACGAAACAGAACTTCATTGCGACGCAAGTGCACAGGGATTTGGAGCGATTCTGCTACAAAGAAAGCAAGACGGAAAGTTACATCCGATTTTTTATTTTTCAAAGAGAACGACAGATTACGAAGCAAAATTGCATAGTTTTGAGTTGGAGGCGCTGGCAATAATAAGTGCTTTAAAACGTTTTAGGGTATATTTAGAGGGTAAACAGTTCAAGATCGTAACTGATTGTAATTCATTGACCCTAACGCTAAACAAAAAAGAACTCAACCCTAGAATTGCCAGATGGGCGTTAGAACTGCAAAATTTTGATTACACTCTAGCACACAGGGCAGGTACTCGCATGCAACACGTCGACGCGTTAAGTAGGTCGACAAATATTCTAACGATCGAAACGAATACTTTCGAGGAAAACCTGATAGTATGCCAAGGAAAAGACGGAAATATAGTTAAGATTAAAGAGTTGTTAGAACGATCGAACCATAATTTATATGAAATGAGAAACGGAGTGGTATATAGAAAGAAAAATGATGGCAGTGTCGTGTTTTGTGTACCAACAGAAATGGAAAGTCACGTTTTGTATAAATATCATGACGAAGTAGGTCATGTAGGAACAGATAAGGTGTTAGAGTTGGTGTCAAAAATTTACTGGTTTCCCAAAATGAGAGAGAAGATAGGATCGCACATAAAGAACTGTTTGAAGTGTATTGCTTTTTCGGCTAAACAGGGACGTGAAGAGGGTTTCATTCACAACATACCTAAAGAAGAAAAACCGTTCGTGGTAGTACATGTAGATCATTATGGTCCAATAGGCAATTCAAGGACGGTTAAAAAATATATACTGGTAGTAATAGATGCTTTTACAAAGTTCGTGAGACTCTACCCGACTAAAACTACAAATACAAAGGAAGTAAATCGAGCGTTAACGGACTATTTTAGAGCGTATAGTAGACCAAAGTATATTATTTCAGATAGGGGTAGTTATTTTACCTCGGTAGAGTTCAAGGACTTTTTGTCCAAAGAAGGTGTTCAACACATAAAGATTGCGACAGGTTCACCCCAAGCAAACGGACAAGTAGAGAGAGTAAACAGGAGCTTGGGACCAATGATAGCAAAGTTAGTTAAACCAGAAGAAGGGGTATTTTGGGACCACGTTTTAGAGGTAGTCGAACATACACTCAATAACACGGTGGGCAGGACTACAAAAGAACATCCTAGTGTAATGTTGTTTGGAGTGAATCAAAAAGGCAAATGGTCGGATGAACTTAGGGAAAATTTGACAGAACTAGAGTCAGGAGACGTACGCGACCTGGCAAAGACACGTAGCAAAGCAGCTCTAGAACAAAAGAAGTCACAGGCATACAACAAACGATACGTAGATAAAAAACGGTGCAAGCCCACGAAATATAATGTAGGAGACTACGCTATGATAAAAAATTTTGACTCGCACCCGGGGGCGTCTAAAAAACTGATACCGAAATTTAGAGGACCCTACCAGATCGAAAAAGTCCTACGAAACGACAGATATCTGCTTAAAGATGTTGACGGTTTTCAACAGTCGCGACTACCTTACCAAGGAGTATGGGCGGTTGGCAATATGAAACCATGGCTGAACGAGAGTAAAGCGAATAATTGATTGTAAATTTGCAAGATCAGGTGATCTTAATGGTCAGGATGGCCGAGTTGTAGTAATTATTGTAAGAGTTAAGCATGCAACTCACACTGTCAGACCATATTTATACTCATGTACCTTCATTTATAAACTGTGATTATATATATACACATACAGTATAAGATATCTACTTAAATTATTATATTATATTTATATACAGTGGCCGAAATAAGTATAAAGACAGTAATTCTCAAACGAAAATGACGAAAAAACCCAACCTGCAACAGCATCATAAAGAAGCAAGGTTAAGATTTGCAAGAAGTCACATGGCTTGGACCAGGGAGTGGGAATCCGTTATTTTTAGTGATGAAAAGAAATTTAATTTGGATGGTCCGGACGGTTTTAGCTTTTATTGGCGTGATTTGAGGGACGAAAAAGCAATAAAAATGAGTCGGCACTCTGGAGGCGGAAGTTTGATGGTTTGGGGTGCCTTTGGTTTTCATGGTAAAATCCCCTTGATGTTCGTTCAACCTAGAATGAATGGTGAAAAATACAGGGAGATGTTGGAATATGCTTTGGATGCATTTGGAGACATTCCAGCGGGTGAAAATTTTATTTTTCAACAGGACAATGCTCCTATTCATAATGCCAGTACGGTCCGCGAATGGTTTGAAAGGAGTCAAATTCAGTGTTTACCATGGCCTTCGTGTAGTCCTGACCTTAACCCAATCGAAAATTTGTGGGGTATTATGGCAAGAAACCTTTATTCAAATGGGAAGCAGTACAGAAATCTGGAAGAGCTTAAAAGAGGAATAACACAGACATGGTCTGAGATCACCGAAGAAGTCCTACAAAACTTGATAAATTCTATGCCTAATAGAATTTTCCAAGTTATTGAAAATCAAGGAGGTTGTACAAAGTACTAACTTTCAGGTTGATAGGTACAACCAAAAAATTCGGTGTTTAAATGCTTTTAAATATTGACTGTCTTTATACTTATTTCGCAGGAAAATTAAACGTTTTTGGAATTCCCTAAAGGTGAACCTCAAAAACTAGCCTTTGTGGTGATAAATATTTTCTTTTTTCGTTTCATTATTTACTGAATAAAATAAACTTACTATCTACGATAAAATAAACTTATAATTTCTATTATTTTTGTACTTAAATCCAACCGAGCATTGAAGTTGAGTGTGTCTTTATACTTATTTCGGTCACTGTATACACACACATTCATACATATGTTAGCTTAAGAAAAAGAATAAAGAGAGCGTCAGTTTTATGATCGCGTTAAAACCAAACGGACGTGTCATCATTTAGTGAAACAGTACTACAGTGTGAAATCAAAGTGAAGTGAAATAGTTTTAAAAAAAAGGCCCGCTCATTGAAATTACTACAGCTCAGTATACCGCAGTTAAAAGCTGAACTAGAAAAGCGGAATCTCTCCACAGCTGGAGGAAAAAGTGATCGGGTGCTTCGACTGCAGGAAGCTGTTGGAAACGAAGGAGAAAACCCCAAGTCCGTTTTGTTCGACGTAGCAGAAGAACAAGTAAGTACAGGCGTTGATATGACTGCTATGATGGAATTACTTCTCTCTATGGACTCTAAATTTAATGAACAGAAGAATTTTCTAGATTCCAAATTGGAATCAATAGACTATAAATTTGATAAACAGAAGAATTCCCTAGAACAACAGATAAATTCTCTAGATTCCAAATTGGAATCAATGGACTCTAAAATTCGAAGAACAAAAGAATTCCACAGCGCTCTTTTGCGCTTTTTAAAAATGTTCTCGAAGGAAAACTCGAAGAAATCGATCACAAGAGAATATTCTGCGGCCTGCCCGAGAAGAAAAAAGATGCAGCCTCCTGTTTTCAATGGCCAAACATCATACCCAATTTATAAGAAACAGTTTGAAGCAGCTGCAATGGCGAACACCTGGGACAACGAGGAAAAGTCGATTGCGCTAACGCTCGCACTAAGAGGTACAGCTGCGGAATTACCCCAAACAGTCTCAGAAGAGAAGCAACACAACTACGACGCCGTGGTCAAGGCTATTGAGATGCGCTTCGGTGATGAGCATATGCAGCAAGTGTACAGGGTCCAGCTACGCAGTAGAGTCCAGAAGAGGGGAGTAACACTCCAACAGCTGCAAGCAGATATCGAACGTCTGGCACATTTGTCATATTATAATACTGGTGAGGTTCTCATCAATGAAATGGCTGTGGAGGCGTTTCTCCAAGCCATTGAAGATAGACAACTGCAAATGGCCGTAAGAGTGGCTAGAAAGAGAACTTTCGCTGAGGCCCTAGCATTTGCCTTGACAATGCATGCTGCTGATCAGGCACCGCATGTGTTCCACCGCGTCAGGGAAATGACCGCCGTTGAATGCTCATGTCAAAGAGCAGACATCGTAAACCGGAACAGAGATAACAGAGGTCGAACGCGCTGCTGGAACTGCAACAAAATAGGGCACCTACAGAGACAGTGCCGAGCTCCACCCAGACAAGGCAGTTGTCCACATTGTGGGCCTAGGAGGCGCAACGAAGAATCATCTGGCAGGGATAAACATCCATCCTGCAGATATAGCTTCGCAGAACCAGCAGTCCGGAAACGTGTAAGGACCAGCTTCGCGGGGCAGAAGTTGGATTCCGGAATCGACGACCCCAGGACCACAATTCAAGTCTTCCAAACCAAACGAGGAAACCAGAGTCTAACAGTGTAAGCCTATATCGGTAAAAATAAGTGCGTGGCAGCCATCGACACCGGTGCCACCGCTTTCATTATAAGGAGGGACATTGTCCGTTAGTCTTGGTTGCAAAACACCAGCAGTTACTGTCTGAAAACAGCAACAGGAGCAACAGCGAAAGTGTATGGAGAGATCATACTAACAATAAATTTGGCAGTATTAGCATTCTCCCACGCTTTCCTAGTAGCCGATATATGTGCCGAATGCATCATTGGAATCGATTTCATGAAGGCGCATGATGTAGTATTGGACTTTGGTATGCAAGTACTCAAGTATCGAAACGTAGAGATTCCAATGGTGTACGGGAACGACAACGCCGCATCCCTGAGGACAGTCATTAGTGAGGACGAGGTCCTACCACCTTCTTCACAGGCACTGATTTGGACAAAGCCGGAAGGTGATCCTATGAGCCACCGATTCTTTCTAGTTGAGCCAAAAGACAACCACTACCGAAACTGTGTGGTTGGCAAAATGCTTGTCGAGCCGAAGAACAATATTGTTCCCGTACGAGTTCTTAATGCGGAACACAAAAGCGTCAAATTGAAGCTAGGTGAGCTAGTTGGAAAGTGTGTACCCGATACTGAAATCCACAGAAACATTCATCGGGAAACTATTGATAAGATTCGGAAATCCAGCGACCGCATGAAGACGAGGTACGATACCAAAGCAAAAACCACAGGATTCCGGGAAGAAGATCTGGTATGGCTATACAACCCTCATCGCCAAAAAGGTATGTCACCCAAACTACAACCGGATTGGGAAGGACCATTTAAGCTAGTGAAGCGCATCAACGATGTTATCTACCGGATCCAGCGCGGAAGAGGCAAGTTGAAAGTTGTCCATGTGGATCGTCTCCATCGCTACCATGGTGAAAATATTGACGTGCTTGTTCGGGACGAACAAGTTTAAGAGGGGGATATTGTTGCATGTTTGCTCAAACTGTGACATTTAACATCAATTAGTCAACTTGCAGCGCCATCTAGTAGAGAGCCATATTACCGATATTTGACAGTATTTGAAAATCAGTAGCTGTGGGATAGTTAGTACATCTGTTGTTCTCGAGGTTTCTGAACTCAACGGATCTGGAAATTTCGAGAGGTGTCACTAGGAGATATAAAAAGGTGTCGCAGGAGAACCCAAGACATTCTACTTTTGAACCGCGATAAAGAAGTGCGATAGATGACAGTAGTGAAAAGTATAGAAAAAAAGTGGCAGTATTGAATAAGAGAAAAGTGATTGTTTATTTAATGTGATTATTTGTAAAAGTGAATTGTTGAATTAAATAAGTGATTGCTTAGAATAATAATCAAGAATTAAATTGAAAGAGAACTAATAAAGATTAATTAAATAGAATTACGTTTTATCTTTTCGAATCCAAGCCTGGAGGTAACAATACACGCACGATCAACATACTGTTGAATTAAATAAGTGAATTATTAGAATAATAATCAAGAATTAAATTGAAAGAAAACTAATAAAGATTAATTAAATAGAATTACGTTTTATCTTTTCGAATCCAAGCCTGGATGTAACAATACACACACGATCAACATACTGTTGCATCCAGGCTAGGATTCGAAAAGAGAAAAAGTAAATCAATTTAATTAATCTTTATTACTTCTCTTTCGATTTAATTCTTGATTATTATTCTAATAATTCGCTTATTTAAATCAACAATTCACTTTCACAATTAATCACTTTAAAAACAATCACTTTTCTCTTATTCAATACTTCCACTTTTTCTGTATATTTTTCACTACTCTCATCTATCGCACTTCTTTATCGCGGTTCCCAACTAGAATGTCTTGGGTGCTCCTGCGACATCTATTTATATCTCCTAGTGACACCTCTAGAAATTTCCAGATTCGTTGAGTTCAAAAAAGGTTCCAGAACAACATAATTATGTACTAGTTATTCCACAGCTACTCAAACCGCTATTCAAATGCTGCCAAAATCGGTAATATGGCTTTCTACTAGATGGCGCTGCAAGTTGACTAATTGATGCAGAATGTCACATTTTGAGCAAACATGCAACAATAGCCGTATTTTTTTTTGTTTGCACTCCCATATGGGCTTAGCAAATTTTTTCATACAAAAACGCAATCCCATATAGGATTCGTAATCCCAGATAATTATCGGGGCTTATGCCTAAGCCCAGATAAAAACTGTGCTACCAGTCTATGATTGCTTCAAATGTTATCGAAATTTCTATCGATTGTGTCAAAATGAAATTAATTTGACAACCAAAATTAGTTAAAAAAAATACACAATAGAGTAAGAGTACCTCACGATCACGACAACGTCGCGAATATTTATTAAAAAGTTTATAACAAAGCCAATTTTAACAAAAAAAAAGTTTCGGAACTAAAAAGGAGTATCCAAACCACGTTTTGGAATACTAAAAAGTTAACTTTATAATATGATTGTGTACAAAAAATAAAACTGAAAAAGTGAGAATCACGTAGTTGTGGCAAAAAATGTTTTTGTTGCGAATATTTCGTAATAAGTTTATATTAAAGCGAATTATAACAAAAACAAATTTCCAGAAGTAAGAAGGAGTGTCCAGCACTGTTTTTGAATACTAAAAATATTAAAATATATTAAGATTCTGTACCAAAAATAAAAGTGAACCCGCGAGAATCACGTTGTGACAAAAAAATATTTCTGTTAAGTTGAAAAGTTTTCTAAACATACGTTTTATACATCTAAATACAACAAATAATTAAGAACAAAATTATACAAAAAAAAAGTCAAAATGCCTGCATCCAGAGCTGCTCAAGCCATTCATTCAATACTGTGGACTGCAAATTTTATTTGTTTCCTCCAATAAGAATGAAAAACGCTGAACTTAAAACTCTGTCTGTGGAAAGACACAGGAAATTTTTAAAAGCTGTAAACAGTAAGGATCTCAACACTAAAATATCTCGTGTCTCTTCTAAACATTTTATTTCAGGTATGTTTATACATTTAAAATAAAATAGAACCATAGCGATTGCAAAGTATCTACTGTTTAGGAAAAAGTGCGAATCTCTGTGGTCATTTGAACCCGGACTGGGTTCCTAGTTTGCACCTGGGATACACTTGCGGCTAGTCGATTTAATCGATTCCGTCAACGTGTGACTGAAAGAGCGCTAAGAGAAATACAAATTTACTGTATGGAACCTAATGGTATGTAGGTACACACATATATTTATCTATTTTACTTAACCATAACAATAAAAATACACTTGTTATTGAGGAAAACATTCCAGACTGTTAGACAGCTTCTAAAAAGTGTTATGAATGCGTTCTTGTTCTAGGTTCGGAACTCAGCTGCTTGGTTTCCTGGCCCGATAAAGATGTTAGAGTGAATTAAACACCGGAATACTTCAAACGTGTTTTTGAAAATAGACTTGCTGTTACGATAGATTGCTACGAAATCCGGTAAGATAGAAATTTAATTATAAAACAGCTATAAACTAACCATATATGAAATAATACCAAGTTTCCTTAACGACAACGTCGCTTAACACTAAAAGTTGATTCAATATTTTCCTTTTCCGATCAACCTGTTGCAAAAGCCGCTACATATTCCTCCAGAACTAAAGATGCCAGCATTTTTCCAAAAGTAAGCTGACACTAATGAAATGTAGGGACATGTACAAAATAGTGCTTACCTGCTGTGCATTAGTTAATTTAAGTCAGTCCGTAGTAAATTCAACTTTGCAAAGTGCAGATTAAGTATTTATGAAAAAAAAAAGTTTTTTTAATTAATTCGGTTTTTTATTGAAGCAAATGTGTTAAAAAGAAATAACAATAAAAGCAAATAAAAAGGTAAGAAATTAACATAAACAATCATTTGTTTTTCATTTTCTTCTTGGGCTATTGTCATAATCATACTTAACATCCGCAAAGACAGTTGGTTAAAACGAAATATCCAGCGAGATCCTTACGTTTGCCTCCAGCAACCAACTTGGCTCCTTCCTTTTTACCAGTAGGTATCAATTAATTTAAAGATTTTTTCCATCTATTTGTCATCTATTTGGGGTCCTTGCTCGTCGTTGTGGCCGAAAGGATTGCCAACGGCTCGCTTCTTAGCGCTGCACTACGTTTTACGAATTCATCGTAAATCTTGGCTTCAATGAAGGTTCTTGAACCGGCACAGCAACACTGACCCACGTTGTTCCACAGCGTAATCCAAATCACTATTAGCTAAGACAATATTGGGACTCTTACCACCGAGTTCCAGAGTAACGCGCTTCAGATTAGATGTGGCTGAAGCTTGTTGGATTAATTTACCAACCTCGGTGGATCCAGTGATGTCAACTTTATCCACATCAAGGTGGTTAGCTAAATTAGCTCCAGTCTGTCATTTGCCTGGAACAACATTTACAACTCCTTCGGGAAATCCCGCTTCCTTAACCAGTTGTGCAATATAAAGTGCAGTTAATGGAGTCCGTTCAGCGGGCTTAAGATGGTATTGCCGGTGGCAAGAGCTAGTCCCAATTTCCATGCCATCAGGGAAATTCCATGGAATAATTTGAGCGCACACTCCAACAGGTTCATGGCGAGTGTAGCTGAAATATGGACCAATAGTATTGAAAATCGAACTATCTTTATTATTACAAAAGGATACAACAAAATTGACACTGTTAACTTAACTATTTAATTAACGGGAACAAACTGTATTAAATATTTAATACGCCTTAACAAAGCTTCAGTGAATCCTTTGTCCGCCACTGCCTGGGTTTGTGCTGTTGAAATCAATTGTTTGCTGAAGGTTTCATTGAATATTGAAACAAGTCCCTTCTTAAGATAGTTAATGTCATCGGAGGAAACACGCCAAATTGCTTCAGCTGACGATGAAACAAAACCTTAAAAGATTTTATTAGTTATTGTCGCTCCGTGTAGCACACATATTTCAACTTACTTTCCGATGGAATCACTACTGATTTGTTAAACTGTAAAGTGTTAACCGGAATTGTTCTTCTCATATATAAAAATCAAGGTGCGTCCATAAAAGATATAAACACAGTTTCGTTATAAATGCACAGTAATTCAGCTCATTTTGCTTCTCAACTAATTGCTCGGAAAGGTCTGCGAAATTTAACACTTATTAAAATCATAAATGTTGTCTTAAACAACATACTTACAACCAGAGTCGAGACTAATATTCGAAAGGGATGTGCGCTGTCGCAAAAGATTGTCATAAAATGATTTCTGCCGGTTGAAGTACTCCACACACTGAGTTCTTCAGTTGATTAAGAACTATTCAGAGACTTGGAGAATTTTCAAGAGTTCCACAGCGGTTTTCATTTCTGTAATTATCAGAACATAAGCAATTATTTTACCTGAACAATTGGCCCTATTACCTCTGAATAGAATCTGAAATACAGGGTGAGAAAAGTATTCCAGTTGCAAGGTGATCTGGCAAATGATTTGCAATGGCATTTCGACAGTAAAGGGCTAATTTGGACGCTGTTTCTAAGTACTTCAGTTGAAGAGATTTGTTTTTATCAGTTGGTTTATAATTAATATTTTCCGATTTCAACATTTCTTTCAATGTCGCCTCGCTTATTATGAACCGAGTGACAGTGACGTTATCGCGATGTCAACTATATGTCAACTAGGACAGGCTGCCAAGTCAAAGTTTGGCATTTTTTTGTGCTTCATCTAAGCCCATATAGGATTGCAAAAAAAACACGGCTAATATCCCCCTCTTAAACTTGTACTTCCCGAACAAGCATGTCAATATTTTCGCCATGGTAGCGATGGAGACGATCCACATGGACAACTTTCAGCTTGCCTCTTCCTCGCTGGATCCGGTAGACAACATCGTTGATGCGCTTCACTATCTTATAGGGTCCTTCCCAATCCTGCTGTAGTTTAGGTGACATGCCTTTTCGACGATGAGGGTTGTATAGTCATACCAGATCTCCTTCCAGGAATCCTGTGGTGGTTGCCGTACCTCGTCGGTCAATGGATATCCGAATCTTATCTCTAGTTTTCCGATGAATGTTTCTGATGATTTCTCTGAGATCCGCAACATAATCATCTTCATTCGTTGCTTCATCAGTCGGAGATCCAAACATCAATTCACTAGGTAACCGGATGGTTCGACCAAAAAGGATTTCGGATGGAGTATGTCCTATTGTGTTATGAACTGCACTTCGATAAGCTAATAGGAACATGGGGATCTGCTTGTCCCAGTCCCGCTGGCAGTCGCCAACAACCTTAGTTCGTTTAAGGTTATATTGAAGCGTTTCACCATTCGTCCGATTGTGGATGAAGCGGGGTTGTTCTTGTCTTCTTAATCCGTAGTAGCTGGCATACTCCTTGAAAGATCTTCGACTGAAGTTTCGACCTGCGCTGCGCAAGTGGCGCATTTTCGGCACCACTTTTCGACATCGTGTCTTGCGTGAATACAGTAAAAATGATATCGCACTTTTTCGAGTGTCTCCCAAGTGACCTCCGGACACTCCATCATGCAGTTCCCTAAGCACTTCATTGACTTCCGATCTGGGTACCACAAGTTGCATCACAGCTGATGTTCCATCCGAACTTTCCCATTTTCTTCTCAAAATTCCATCCTGAACATGAAGTGAGTCCCATTGTGCCAAGTATGCCTTCAGTTCCGGACTCTTATTGGAGATCTACTGCCAGTCCAGCTTGCCCTCATGTTCCTTCCAGGCGAGAATCGGCTCGATATCCGGATCTTCCTGTTGAGCATTCCGGATCTCCCGTGCACTCCAGCCGCTAATAGGCTCAGCTCTCAATCCTTTGACTGATACTTTAAGCCTTATTACGATTGTCAAAGATCAATTATTTGACATTTGATAAAATTTGTCAATCAATTTGTTATTCGGTATTATGAACAACGATTGACAAATTTTTGACTAATTGTTAATATTTTACTGTGAATAGTGCGCACTTCGTTTGACATTTCACTTTATTTCATTAGTTGCCGCCAGCCAGATTTCTTTTCTTTACGCACGCGTTTTTTTAGATTTGAGTTGATTATTTATGCCAGTTAGTTTTTTTTTGTAATAAAAGTTTCTTTTTAATACAATAAAATAAAGCAATAAAAAATGTTTTTTATATATTTGCTCTTTTCGTTTCACATGAATCTTGCAATCGGGATTTTGCACTCTAAACTTGATGCAAATATTGTGAAGAGCCGCACATACATTGATTATTTGCGTTGCTTTGCGGCGGCGTAATGTAGTTCTCGCTCATGTAGTGTGCACCTAAATATACTTTTCAACAAGCCGACTGTGCATGTTACGTGTTAAAAGCAGTTCTTAAAGAAGTTTGCTTCCGCATTTCGGTATGGTGTCATTAGATACGGTGATAGAGGATACCCTCCGTCTCCTATTGAATGTTTATGTTTTTGAAAATAAAAATTAACTGAAGTTCTGAAGTTGTCATTTTTATTACCAAGTATCCTGAAGTCAGTTCTGCCATTGCGAAAGTCCTGCTAAAATTTCGCTTTCAGCCGGGACATATTCCATATATTGGCATCGTGCGACGACCCAGGATGTTTTGCATTAATATATCTAATGCTTCCTTGCGCAAGGAATCTTAAGACAGCAGCAAGCTTAAGTAAGTTGGGAACAGATCGCTGTTCGAAAGTCTAAAGTTTTGTACAAATCTAAAACCGACTTTTAATTACTTTTAAGAAAATTTATAGATTTATGTATGTACATGCATTCGTTCGTCCAAATCCACTGGATTAGAAGCATCACGTAATTTGTCCGAATGTTTTCTTGCCTCATATTATCCTCTTCCACAATATCATTTTCACCGAAAAAAATGTCTACATTATTATTTAGAAACAAATCAATAAAATAAACTATAATATGTTTACCAACGACGAATTCGCGATTGGCTGAAAAATTGATAGATATCAAAAATGTTGACAACCATAATACCACGAAAAAACGAACAATGCCGTTCACAATAGACCACCAAATGGTATTTTATTCAGTACTGATCAGAAATTTTGATGTTTGTTAATCATAATACCGTTTTATCAATTTTATTGGTAAACGAACAAATTTATCAAATATCGTATTGATATTTGACAACCATAATAGGGGTGTTTATCTTTTTCCTCCTGGCGTACGCAATGTTTACAATCAGCCTTGCAGAGCCGCCGGGAGAGGGCATCTGCGTTGGAGTGAAGAGTTCCCTTGCGGTGCTGTATCTCGTAGTCATACATCTGCCGCCATTCAATCCACCTCGCGAATTCTCTGTTGAGAGTTCAATACAATCCACAATATGGAACACCCTGTCGTAACAAATTAAAATAAACTACGATACATTGAACTATGAACAGTTTGTTATAAATATGTATTATTGAGCCTTATTGCGAAGATCAATCGACAGTTGATAATTGACTATTTTCAATGTGTGCTATTGTGAACGAACGATTCTAAAGGATTTTGTCAATCGCAGTCAATTAAAAAAATGCGATTGACAAAAATACCAAATGAATTGTTCGTTCACAATAGCACACATTGAAAATAGTCAATTATCAATTGTCGATTGATCTTCGCAATAAGGCTGATTGTATATAAATAATGAATGTAATGAGTTTACGGAATAAGTGTACTTGCAGGGGTCGAATAAAAGACATTATAACGTTGTGAACGCTTTTGTATTCTTTGTTGTGATTTTTGGTTTTCTTTATTTTGTCCAATAAAAAATACATGTCGTGACATTTTGGTCCTTCGTAGCCTTAGTAAATTGTTTAGTCTTTTTCGCGTGTAATTAAGTGTTTAATGGTTATTTGTATGAACAAAAAAACATTAAAAAAAAAATGTTCGCAATAGAAGTTAGAAAGTGCATTGCAGAATGCAGAGTGCAATTAATTTGATTATCTTTAAAAGTTGCATTAGACTTAAATCAACTATTAATCAAATATTAATCATAAAAATTGTGTGTGTAAATCGTTTTTCTACGCGTCGTGAAATACATAAATCGCCGGAAACTTCAAGCAGCTTTATCCAGATCCAGAGGATTAAGGAATCTTTGTCCGCGACGTCTGTAGGAACATTTGCCAACACCCCAAATAGCAGCAAAAGCAAGTAAGTGTTGCTTTTTATTACTTTTTTTATAAAATAATATCATAAACAACATATATACATAAAATACATAATATAATCTGCGTATAATAATGGCCGAGACAAATTACAAATACGGTATGCTGCAAAAGGGCATTTTAACCTTGGTGGCAAATAGTTTCACCAGTTTCAAGAATGCCGCCAAGAAACGTAAGCTGCAACCATACGTCGCAAGTCGCCTTGACATGTTGGAAGAGAACATGCAAGTCGCTAGACATTATCATCAGGTAATCGTCGGGGGCGGAAGGCTTGAAGCAGATCTGAAAGTGACAGGATTAGTAGTTGGGTATGAGCAAATAACTGAAATTTACCTGGAGTATCGTACTGAGTTACTGGAAGCGTTGGAAAAATGCTTTCAGACATCATCGTCGACGGCTGGCGGGCCATCAGGTGAACCAACGGCATCCAACAATAAAATTAGGCTCCGCGAAATCGATATTCCAAAATTCAGCGGCTCGTACACAACATGGAGGTCTTTCCAAGGTTTGTTTCAGTCCATGGTCCACAATAACGCGTCTTTAGATGACATCGACAAGATGCATTATTTAAAATCCTGTTTGAAGGGTGAGGCGGAGCGTCTGCTGCAACATCTATCTTGCGAAGCGGGCAATTATGCGAAGGCGTGGGAACTGTTGACGTCGCGCTACGACCATAAACGAGTTCTCGTCAATGCCCAGCTTAAGTTGCTTTTTGGACAATCGTCATTATTCAAGGAATCAGCGAACGGACTGAAGGAGTTGCTGGATACTTCTCAAGAAACATTTGGATGCGGTGTTGATTTACGTCCTTCTCCATAAACTTCCGACTTCCACACAGCAGCTTTGGGTAGAAAAGTTGGGTAACCTCAAGGAACTGCCAACTTACAAACAATTCGTCGAATTTTTGGAAACTCGCTTCCGCACTCTTGAGGTGGTTGACCAGCAGGACCAGAAGGGGAGTTCCAGGCCTTGGATAAGGAGTGATGCAACCAACAGCACGAAAAATCGGTCGCCTGCAGAGACACCACTGGTTCTTATGGCGAAGGCCTCTACTAGTGAGGTGGTTTCCTGTAAGCTGTGTCAACGTGGTCAACATTCGCTGAGGAAATGTCAGAGTTTTCTTAATGTGAACCCTATTCAACGAAAACAGGCAGTTCGCAATGCACGAGTTTGTAACAATTGTCTCGGCTATAGCCACATGTCGCGAGAATGTCCGAGCATAAAGAATTGATATTTTTGTCAGCAGCGTCATCATTCCCTTCTACATGTACATGATAACAACAAAAACAATCAAGGTAACGATACGCCAACAACAACGATGCAACATGCACAAGCCAGGCAATTGCATCAGGGGGCTGTAAATGTAAATGCATCGGGTTTTCAACCTATGGACAACCAGCAACCATCGACGAGTAGGCAAGTGAACACTTTTTATTCACTTTCACAACGAGCAAGGGTGTTATTAGCAACAGCAGTAGTGAGGGTTAGGTCAGTTGATGGACGTTTACATGATTTGCGTCCTCTGATCAATCCCGGATCCGAAGCCACATTTATCTCAGAGTCTGCGGCACAGTTGTTGAAGTTGAAGAAGCATCGTACCTTTGTCGAAGTATCTGGGTTGGGGATGGTCAGCAGTGGCACAACACAAAACTACTCGTATGTCGACATTATGTTTGCATCGCGACATTCGACATTTGAGAGCGTCGTTAGGGCGTTCGTTTTCAAGTCGCTGACTGGGCTTCTTCCGGTCCAACGGGTGATACCTGCCAAATGGTCACATCTTTCAGGTTTGAGTCTTGCAGATCCCGAGTTCTATGTTCCTGCGCCAGTAGACTTACTGTTTGGAAGTGACGTTTTCGCCGAAATACTCCTTCCAGATATCCTGCGCAGCGAAAACCACATCGCTCCGATAGCACAAAAAAACCCGATTAGGATGTGTTATTCTTGGCAAAGTTCCAGCTGATAATCCGCAGCATATACGTAGTTTCGTGCAGTTCACAGATCTGAGTTCCGAGCTGCAAAAATTTTGGGAAATGTAGGAGGAGTCGTTCCAAACCAGGGATCCTGAAGAAGACATCGTTTGTGATGAACATTTTGTTCGACATACCCAACGTTTATCCAACGGGCGGTATAAAGTCAAGCTGCCGTTTAGGGAGGAAGGTCATCCTGCGATGGGGTCCAGTAAGGAATGCGCGTTTCGTCAATTTGCCCTGTTGGAGAAAAAATTAGTCTCAGATCCGAAATTGCATGATGATTACAGCGCATGTATACGGGAATATTCAACACTACAGCACCACTACGAAGCTCAGAGTTGTGTTTGACGCAGCGGCTAAGCCTGAAAACACACCGGATAAAGCAAAACGTTTTTGATTCGATAGTCAAAAAAACATTTTTTATTTCAACACACACCAAGCGAAACAGAATGTAACAAAACAAAACGTTTTGTTTTCTTGCTTCATTTGGTCTGTGTTGAAATAAAACAAAATTGAATTCGCGACTTGCTTTTAGTGTTGTTCAACATGTGGTCGGACTCAGACTATTTCTATCTACAGCTTATCAATAGTAACTTTATTAGCATGTTCCTTATCTTTATAATTATAGATAGGGCTACTTGCCTCAATTAAAAAAATCAATTTTTCTCCATCTACGTCCATATTTGTTAAAATTTGCGCACAGAGTAAACCAGAGTATATCCATATAAGGACACTCTCATATTTTTGACTGAAGGGTTATTGTAGAGGTTCATAATTAGGTGTAATCATTAACAAAAATAATCAGAAAAACCAGCCATAAACCATTTTAAAAATAGTCATGCGTCTTAAAAAAAGGATTAAGAAAAATCCCACAATGTTTTGCAGAAAACAACAGGTCAGCTATCGGCAACGAAGCACGTTTTCTTGTTTTTCTTTTGTTTTTATGTTTCGTTGCATTTGGTGTGTGTTGCCCCATAAGAAAATAGGCAATTATCGTCAACGACGCTGGGTCGAAACAGTTTTGTTGCATTCGGTGTGTGTTGCTCGTATACAATGGCATGTATTTTCGACAGCCGCCACCGAAACACATCGAAACAAAAACCGGTTTTTTGCTTCGTTTTCTTTGGTGTGTGCGCTCTCATAAGAAACAATGTTCCCTTGTTTCACGAAACAAAAAAAAACGTTTTGCCTTATCCGGTGTGTGTTCAATCTAATACAACGGATGGGACGTCTTTAAACGATCGTTTACTCGTGGGTCCAAAACTACAATCCAATATTGTGGACATAATTCTGCGATGGAGAACTCATCGAGTGACGTTCACAGCAGACATCGAAAAGATGTATCGGCAGATTTTGGTGAGTCCCTGTGATCGCTACTATCAGCTAATCGTCTGGAGGGAACAACAATCTGCACCGCTGAAGGCCTACAAGCTAAAAACGGTCACTTTTGGTACTGCAAGTGTACCATATTTAGCAATTCGTATCCTGAAAAGGTTGGCTGATGACGAGGAACACAATTTTCCCGTGGGAGCAAAGGTGGTTCGTGAGCACATGTACGTCGACGACTTGATCAGCGGAGCCGATTCTGTAGACGACGCTAGGCAAAAGCGTAAAAAAACTCGTCAATTGTTAGCCTCTGCAGGATTCCATTTGAGAAAGGGGACGAGTAACGAAAAAGCGTTGGTGGAGGACATTCCGGATCGAGACCATGAAATCGATTTTGAGCTTCCGTTCGGATCATTGACCCATGTCAAAACACTGGGAATTAAGTGGTACCCCATAAGTGACTCATTTTCCTTTCAGAATCTTCAACCGGATAATAAGGAAATAACGAAGAGGTCAATGTTGTCTACGATAGCCAAATTGTTTGATCCACTTGGCTGGATTTCACCGTGTATCATCACTGCCAAGATTATGATGCAACAACTTTGGAGCCTCGGTTCGAATTGGGATGATCCCATCCCCTTGCAGTTAAAGGATCAGTGGGAAGCTTTTCGCCGAGAACTGCCACTGATAGAACGCATCAAAATTCCAAGGTGGATCAACACGAAGCAGAATAATAAGGCGGTGGAGTTGCATGGGTTTCGCGACGCCTCGATGAAAGCATTTGGTGCAGCGGTTTATGTTCGAGTTTTGGACAGCGATGACAATATTCATGTTCATCTCGTCATTTCAAAGACCAAAGTAGCTTCTTGTAAGAGGACCGTGTCTCTTCCGCGCTTGGAACTTTATGGAGCAGTAATTTTGGCCACTTTACTTCAATACGCTGTCGAAGTCATGAAGGTTCAAACGACTTACGCATGGACAGATTCCATGATTGCGCTTGCCTGGATACGTTCACCCCCTGCAAAATGGGACACGTTTGTAGCCAATCGCATCTCCGAAATACAACGACTAACCACGATTAATGCATGGAGGCATGTACCAACGCATCATAATCCCGCTGACTTAGCATCACGAGGTGTACTCCCTGGAGCTCTTGAATCACTAGACTTTTGGTGGAGGACCGCGTTTTTTACACAATCGATGGGAGTTTGAGGCTCCTGAACAGCCCTTAATAATTGACACAGAGGAAGAGAGACGTGCAGTCAGAGCACACTGTGTTCACAGCTCAAACGGCGGTAGTATTAGTGAGGTGGTTCAAAGTTGTTCTCATCTCTCAAAAGTAGTGAGGGTTTTAGCTACGTGTTTGCGATTCGCCTATAATTGCAGAAGAACGAAAAGTGAGAGGAGATCGGAGCTACTAAGCCCACAGGACTTATCCGCGGCAACATTCCTCGCAGTCAAGGCATCATAAAAGGAGATGTTCCCGACGGAGCTGTTGGAGATGACATCAATTGGTAGAATACCAAAACCCTTGTGCGCACTAAACGCATTCATCGATGCTCACGGGATCTTGCGTGTGGGAGGACGCCTGCAGAATTCCACCCTAACTTACAAGGAGCAGCACCCCATCATGCTAAAAATGAATCGCCACTTCACCGGTCTTGTAGTTCGGGACGCTCATAGCAAAACATTTCATGGTGGAATTCAGCAAATGATCGCCTACATCAGACGGACATACTAGATTGGGCGGAATAAGAGGATAGTTAAATACCACATCCACAGGTGCAACAACTGTTTTCGACAGAAGGCCAAGGAAATGCAGCAGCTGATGGGCAGTTAACCAGCAGCACGTGTACGAATGGCCAGACCATTTAGCCACACTGGCTACACTGACCTAACGACGCATGCGTTTTTGTCACCTTTCCGACGTTTTACGGCACGACGTGGAGTATGCACCCAAATATAGTGATTGCGGCACAAATTTCATCGGAGCTAACGCCTAACTACAAAGGATGTTACGGGATGCGCAGCATGATTGGAACGAGGTCGCTGGCACATTGCCGAATTTAGGCACCGAATGGCATTTCATTCCCCCCGCTTCTCCTCATTTTGGAGAACTATGGGAAGCCTGGGTGAAGTCGGTCAAGTACCACTTGAAAAAAGTAGTCAGCAACGAGAGGCTTACTTACGAGGAACTCGCCACGCTTCTGGCACAAATAGAAGCGTGTCTGAATTCAAGGCCCTTATGCCCTCTTTCCGACAACGTCGATGACTTAGAAGTTATCACGCCAGCACACTTTCTGGTCGGCGAACCCCTTCAAACAATACCACAAGGCGACAGCGCATTGCGGAATGTCGGATATCTGGACCGTTGGAAACGGCTACAACTATTTTTCGATACGTTTTGGCGCAAATGTAACACCGAATACCTGTCGCGACTCCAACAACGGCCGAAATGGGTTAAAACCGAAAGCGAACCAAAAATTGGCGATTTGGTGATTATCAAGGACGAACGTCTTCCACCGTCTCGTTGGAGCCTAGCGAGAATCCAAGAAACTCACCCCGGATCGGACGGATTGACTCGTGCCGTAACCCTTAAAACAAAATCAGGGCTCCTCAAACGACCAATCGCAAAAATATGTAGCCTACCTACCAACAAAAGCAACGAGGACAACACACTTCTATAAATAGATACATTCAAAATACAAAAATCTGAAATCATACATACAAAAAAATGGATATAATGACAATTAAAACATTCACTACACGACAATATCAACCTAGACATATCACATATTAACATACAGTCCACATCCAACACAAACAAAACGTTCACAACCAATCTATACGCTATGGAAAAGCCGTCGTATCAAAAACACGCGATTTCGTAACATATCCATTTCACAATCACATAACTAAGGCATCGTAGCAAAAACATGTCATGAATAACTTAACACTTAACAAATAATTACGAGCATATTCTACTAACGACAAAACACAAAACCACAAAAACCATATCGAACAAAACAATCGTTGTAATCGATTATCGCTAACACTAAGGAACAAAACCAGCCCATTCCTAGCTATCACAAATAAAAATCAAAACAAAACTAAGTCCGAAAAAATATATATATATAAAAATGCACTTATGCACCGAGCATAATATTTAATTGCACTCGCGAATATACACACACACATGTAATTCGACTGCTGATTGTAATAAATGCAAAAAAAACAAATTAACTAATGAATTTAAAATATTACCTGCGATTCAGCAGCCATCATCCCCATCAGCATCAGCATCATCAGCATTATCATCAATAGCGTCATCATCAACGTCACTATAAAATTCACGATCACAACATCTAACTGAACACATAATATATACAAACAAACAAAAATACACTTTAAATTAAATTCAATACAATACTACAGTATAACTAGGTATAAACAAAACAAAACCGCACGATCGCCATTCGTATTTCTGATAAAACTACACTGAACTGGACTTAGAGTGGAGTACGAGTGCAAGGGAGATGCACATTATACCTTGCACATGCATTTATCAATGTTTACATTTTTTTATATTGAATTTCGTCTTTTGTCTGTCCTTGTCTATCTCATTTGAAAAATATGTTTGTTTATATGTCAGAATATTAATCGTCTCTCTCTTTATATGTTCAAAATGGAACTTAAGAAGGTCGGCAAGGTAGTTAATGTCAACAGGTTCGTCATTGAGGTAGACGAATATCATTTTCCATTCAGGAAACTTGTTACAAAGAAGGAAGTTGTTACGAGCTCCTACAAGAAGATGAATGAAGGAAGTTTGCGAACTACGTTCACGGGCGGGGAGAATGTTAAGAATTCAATACAATCCACAATATGGAACACCCTGTCGTAAAAAATTAAAATAAACTACGATACATTGAACTATGAACAATTTGAATGAAAGAGGACCGTGTCTCTTCCGCGCTTGGAACTTTGTGGAGCAGTAATTTTGGCCACTTTACTTCAATACGCTGTCGAAGTCATGAAGGTTCAAACGACTTACGCATGGACAGATTCCATGATTGCGCTTGCCTGGATACGTTCACCCCCTGCAAAATGGGACACGTTTGTAGCCAATCGCATCTCCGAAATACAACGACTAACCACGATTAATGCATGGAGGCATGTACCAACGCATCATAATCCCGCTGACTTAGCATCACGAGGTGTACTCCCTGGAGCTCTTGAATCACTAGACTTTTGGTGGAGGACCGCGTTTTTTACACAATCGATGGGAGTTTGAGGCTCCTGAACAGCCCTTAATAATTGACACAGAGGAAGAGAGACGTGCAGTCAGAGCACACTGTTTTCACAGCTCAAACGGCGGTAGTATTAGTGAGGTGGTTCAAAGTTGTTCTCATCTCTCAAAAGTAGTGAGGGTTTTAGCTACGTGTTTGCGATTCGCCTATAATTGCAGAAGAACGAAAAGTGAGAGGAGATCGGAGCTACTAAGCCCACAGGACTTATCCGCGGCAACATTCCTCGCAGTCAAGGCATCATAAAAGGAGATGTTCCCGACGGAGCTGTTGGAGATGACATCAATTGGTAGAATACCAAAACACTTGTGCGCACTAAACGCATTCATCGATGCTCACGGGATCTTGCGTGTGGGAGGACGCCTGCAGAATTCCATCCTAACTTACAAGGAGCAGCACCCCATCATGCTAAAAATGAATCGCCACTTCACCGGTCTTGTAGTTCGGGACGCTCATAGCAAAACATTTCATGGTGGAATTCAGCAAATGATCGCCTACATCAGACGGACATACTAGATTGGGCGGAATAAGAGGATAGTTAAATACCACATCCACAGGTACAACAACTGTTTTCGACAGAAGGCCAAGGAAATGCAGCAGCTGATGGGCAGTTAACCAGCAGCACGTGTACGAATGGCCAGACCATTTAGCCACACTGGCTTCACTGACCTAACGACGCATGCGTTTTTGTCACCTTTCCGACGTTTTACGGCACGACGTGGAGTATGCACCCAAATATATAGTGATTGCGGCACAAATTTCATCGGAGCTAACGCCTAACTACAAAGGATGTTACGGGATGCGCAGCATGATTGGAACGAGGTCGCTGGCACATTGCCGAATTTAGGCACCGAATGGCATTTCATTCCCCCCGCTTCTCCTCATTTTGGAGGACTATGGGAAGCCTGGGTGAAGTCGGTCAAGTACCACTTGAAAAGAGTAGTCAGCAACGAGAGGCTTACTTACGAGGAACTCGCCACGCTTCTGGCACAAATAGAAGCGTGTCTGAATTCAAGGCCCTTATGCCCTCTTTCCGACAACGTCGATGACTTAGAAGTTATCACGCCAGCACACTTTCTGGTCGGCGAACCCCTTCAAACAATACCACAAGGCGACAGCGCATTGCGGAAGGTCGGATATCTGGACCGTTGGAAACGGCTACAACTATTTTTCGATACGTTTTGGCGCAAATGGAACACCGAATACCTGTCGCGACTCCAACAACGGCCGAAATGGGTCAAAACCGAAAGCGAACCAAAAATTGGCGATTTGGTGATTATCAAGGACGAACGTCTTCCACCGTCTCGTTGGAGCCTAGCGAGAATCCAAGAAACTCACCCCGGATCGGACGGATTGACTCGTGCCGTAACCCTTAAAACAAAATCAGGGCTCCTCAAACGACCAATCGCAAAAATATGTAGCCTACCTACCAACAAAAGCAACGAGGACAACACACTTCTATAAATAGATACATTCAAAATACAAAAATCTGAAATCATACATACAAAAAAATGGATATAATGACAATTAAAACATTCACTACACGACAATATCAACCTAGACATATCACATATTAACATACAGTCCACATCCAACACAAACAAAACGTTCACAACCAATCTATACGCTATGGAAAAGCCGTCGTATCAAAAACACGCGATTTCGTAACATATCCATTTCACAATCACATAACTAAGGCATCGTAGCAAAAACATGTCATGAATAACTTAACACTTAACAAATAATTACGAGCATATTCTACTAACGACAAAACACAAAACCACAAAAACCATATCGAACAAAACAATCGTTGTAATCGATTATCGCTAACACTAAGGAACAAAACCAGCCCATTCCTAGCTATCACAAATAAAAATCAAAACAAAACTAAGTCCGAAAAAATATATATATATAAAAATGCACTTATGCACCGAGCATAATATTTAATTGCACTCGCGAATATACACACACACATGTAATTCGACTGCTGATTGTAATAAATGCAAAAAAAACAAATTAACTAATGAATTTAAAATATTACCTGCGATTCAGCAGCCATCATCCCCATCAGCATCAGCATCATCAGCATTATCATCAATAGCGTCATCATCAACGTCACTATAAAATTCACGATCACAACATCTAACTGAACACATAATATATACAAACAAACAAAAATACACTTTAAATTAAATTCAATACAATACTACAGTATAACTAGGTATAAACAAAACAAAACCGCACGATCGCCATTCGTATTTCTGATAAAACTACACTGAACTGGACTTAGAGTGGAGTACGAGTGCAAGGGAGATGCACATTATACCTTGCACATGCATTTATCAATGTTTACATTTTTTTATATTGAATTTCGTCTTTTGTCTGTCCTTGTCTATCTCATTTGAAAAATATGTTTGTTTATATGTCAGAATATTAATCGTCTCTCTCTTTATATGTTCAAAATGGAACTTAAGAAGGTCGGCAAGGTAGTTAATGTCAACAGGTTCGTCATTGAGGTAGACGAATATCATTTTCCATTCAGGAAACTTGTTACAAAGAAGGAAGTTGTTACGAGCTCCTACAAGAAGATGAATGAAGGAAGTTTGCGAACTACGTTCACGGGCGGGGAGAATGTTAAGAATTCAATACAATCCACAATATGGAACACCCTGTCGTAACAAATTAAAATAAACTACGATACATTGAACTATGAACAATTTGAATGAAAGAGGACCGTGTCTCTTCCGCGCTTGGAACTTTGTGGAGCAGTAATTTTGGCCACTTTACTTCAATACGCTGTCGAAGTCATGAAGGTTCAAACGACTTACGCATGGACAGATTCCATGATTGCGCTTGCCTGGATACGTTCACCCCCTGCAAAATGGGACACGTTTGTAGCCAATCGCATCTCCGAAATACAACGACTAACCACGATTAATGCATGGAGGCATGTACCAACGCATCATAATCCCGCTGACTTAGCATCACGAGGTGTACTCCCTGGAGCTCTTGAATCACTAGACTTTTGGTGGAGGACCGCGTTTTTTACACAATCGATGGGAGTTTGAGGCTCCTGAACAGCCCTTAATAATTGACACAGAGGAAGAGAGACGTGCAGTCAGAGCACACTGTTTTCACAGCTCAAACGGCGGTAGTATTAGTGAGGTGGTTCAAAGTTGTTCTCATCTCTCAAAAGTAGTGAGGGTTTTAGCTACGTGTTTGCGATTCGCCTATAATTGCAGAAGAACGAAAAGTGAGAGGAGATCGGAGCTACTAAGCCCACAGGACTTATCCGCGGCAACATTCCTCGCAGTCAAGGCATCATAAAAGGAGATGTTCCCGACGGAGCTGTTGGAGATGACATCAATTGGTAGAATACCAAAACCCTTGTGCGCACTAAACGCATTCATCGATGCTCACGGGATCTTGCGTGTGGGAGGACGCCTGCAGAATTCCATCCTAACTTACAAGGAGCAGCACCCCATCATGCTAAAAATGAATCGCCACTTCACCGGTCTTGTAGTTCGGGACGCTCATAGCAAAACATTTCATGGTGGAATTCAGCAAATGATCGCCTACATCAGACGGACATACTAGATTGGGCGGAATAAGAGGATAGTTAAATACCACATCCACAGGTGCAACAACTGTTTTCGACAGAAGGCCAAGGAAATGCAGCAGCTGATGGGCAGTTAACCAGCAGCACGTGTACGAATGGCCAGACCATTTAGCCACACTGGCTTCACTGACCTAACGACGCATGCGTTTTTGTCACCTTTCCGACGTTTTACGGCACGACGTGGAGTATGCACCCAAATATATAGTGATTGCGGCACAAATTTCATCGGAGCTAACGCCTAACTACAAAGGATGTTACGGGATGCGCAGCATGATTGGAACGAGGTCGCTGGCACATTGCCGAATTTAGGCACCGAATGGCATTTCATTCCCCCCGCTTCTCCTCATTTTGGAGGACTATGGGAAGCCTGGGTGAAGTCGGTCAAGTACCACTTGAAAAGAGTAGTCAGCAACGAGAGGCTTACTTACGAGGAACTCGCCACGCTTCTGGCACAAATAGAAGCATGTCTGAATTCAAGGCCCTTATGCCCTCTTTCCGACAACGTCGATGACTTAGAAGTTATCACGTCAAAACCGAAAGCGAACCAAAAATTGGCGATTTGGTGATTATCAAGGACGAACGTCTTCCACCGTCTCGTTGGAGCCTAGCGAGAATCCAAGAAACTCACCCCGGATCGGACGGATTGACTCGTGCCGTAACCCTTAAAACAAAATCAGGGCTCCTCAAACGACCAATCGCAAAAATATGTAGCCTACCTACCAACAAAAGCAACGAGGACAACACACTTCTATAAATAGATACATTCAAAATACAAAAATCTGAAATCATACATACAAAAAAATGGATATAATGACAATTAAAACATTCACTACACGACAATATCAACCTAGACATATCACATATTAACATACAGTCCACATCCAACACAAACAAAACGTTCACAACCAATCTATACGCTATGGAAAAGCCGTCGTATCAAAAACACGCGATTTCGTAACATATCCATTGTTACGAATTGGCGTCTCGGGTGAAGTTTTCACATTCTTCGTGCAAAAACGAACTTCCGAATTTGCCAGCCTTTTCCACATTGGGGAACTGGCGTGAGAGGAGAGAGCTAGCTCCCCATGGGAGCGCCCAGGGTTCGATTCCCGCCCGGGACCGAGCCTTCCTTTTTTTTAAGATATAAAGCCCGGAAGATCCGTAACCACGTCGTACCGCTGGAACAAGGTCGACGAGAACGTACCGCATCAGGAACTGAAATGGGGAAGAAACAGTGGTCTGGGACCAACTGAATGGCGTCGAGAATGGGACGGTGGTAAACGAGTCGGTGACGAGCGGTTGTGTGTACGGGAAAGAAACTATTTATTGGTTTCAACGTCGGAAATTTTAATTTTTTTCTTTCGCCAAAACCATTTGTAAATATAAATGAATATTGTTGAGTTAGATGTGCCTTTATTGGGGCAATAACAAGCGATTGCACTTGATTGCGAAGGCAGATACCAAGCGATTGCACTTGATGGTAAGGGTAGATAACAAGCGATTGCACTTGTTAGTCTTGTTGCGAATTGTGAGCCAAGCACTTGAACTTGTTCACGCTGAAATTGAAGTGTAGGACGTAAAAAGAAAAGCGACGATCAATGAGTGGTGATTGATTGTGTTTATTGGTGGGCCAAGCGCCTCTTTTTATACTTAAAATTAATTGCTTAAGTGCTAACTTAGTGACATAGTTCTTAGTGACATATTGCTTAATGTTATAATTGAAAAGTGCTAACCTAGACGACATAGTTCTTAATGCTACTTGCTTAACTATATATGGTGCGTCAGCACAGCACGCGATTGTTGTTTCTGGTTTGCTGAGGTTTCTTTTTTGTTGGTTGTTTCTGTTTGTGACTGAGTAGGTCACAAGGTGCGGAGTTTGTTGCACTCGATGTGTTACTTAACATTCTCCCCGCGTTGAACTGCGTTGCATTCAATTAAACTCTCATGTTTCGCTGACGTTGTATTGCGTTCGAGTTTTGGGAACAGGTGTGGATCCTGTAGCTGACGTCATTCGGCTGCGCAGGTTGTAGATGATTAAGAATCCGACGGAAACTGACAGTAGCAAGGCCAAGTAACTAATTGCATGGTGATGAATACTGTTTGAGAGTACGGTGTCGTGTAGGTCTGGGAATTCTTGGGTTTTTAAGTCTGCGAGTTGCTCTTGAAGATTGTTCAAGGCTTCTGACGTGGTGTTGGTAGCTGCTGGAGAGGAGAATTTCAGTGCGGCATGCACCTCGTTCTGTTTGGCAATTGAAGAGAGGTTTCCAGAACTGATGTAGGAGGAATGTAGAGTGTTGGTCTTCATCTGACGGCCTTGGATGGTGATTAGATTGTTCCTCATTACGCAGTTGTCTTCGAGTGAGAGTAGTCCAGAGCCACTAAGTTTGAATTGATTGGCTTCTGTTTTACATACGGCAGTGAGTTGAACGTCTTGGAGCGTGCCGAAAATCCACTGGTTACTGTTGCTCAACTGTGTCCATATCATGTTGGTGGTTGGTTGCATCAGGTTGCATGATGGTACTGTATTGTTGTTGAAGAGATTGAATTCACAAGTATATGCTTGGGAACCAGCGTGGTGTTTTGCTCTTTTGTTGACGCAAATGAAGTGAGTGTCCTTTCCCTTGTCGCACTCCTTAAGTTCGGCTGTTGTCATCTCGAAATACTGATCCCGGTGGCGGTTTATTGCCAGAATTTCCATCGATGGATTGATGATGAGGAGTGTGTTATTGACTGTGGCCGGGAATGGTATTAGTAGGAACAGATTAAAGGGTTCTTGTTCGACTAGTGGAATTTTAATGACAAACACCAGATGATTGTCAGTGGCTCCTCCTTGAGTTGTTAGGATCTTGTAGAAGTGAATCAAATCTTCTTGATCAAACGGTAGTTTTTCCGACAGAGGCAGATGATTTTTGATATTGTTGATTTCGGCTCGTAGTTGAGTTGGGGTCAGCAGAAGTGGGCTGATGGTCCCATAGTGGGCGTCTGTTAACGTATTTATGATTGCTGTTTCAATTCGTTGCAGGTTGGTAGCCATAAGCATTAGTTGTATTGTTAATGACGTGAAAATTTGGAAGATTTTGGTTTGTTCAGAGGCCTCTCCAATCCGAGCGATGATCTGTTTGGTTTGATTTTGAAGGGAGTTCATGCGTTCTCTGACCTCGATTTGATCTTGTTTCACGATGTTAATTGTGGAATCTATGATAGATGTCTGGTTCTTTAACATTGTCCATAAACGTGCTTCATTGCCCTTTACTTGGTTGATGGTTTGGGATATCTCTTCTGCGTAGTCGGAATCAAGAAGTCCAAACAACGTATGTGCCATGTTGCCGACTATGTTGATGGCTGCCCGAGGTTTTCGGCGTTTTGAAATTATGTTGGTATCTGCTTGTAACCTATTTCTGATGATGATGAAGTGAGTTACTAGCGAAGAGCATGCTGCCTTTTGTTGTAACTGCTTGCATAGGTGTTGAAGTGCCATTGTTCCATTGTCAAATGCTTCTAATTCCGACTGAATGGGTGCTAAGTCATAGTAGACAATGATTTTCCATTCAGTTGCAACGAGATTGGTAGATCCAAGAGTTTCGAAATAGATTCCTGGATTGTTAGCGAATCTTGTAATATGTACTGGTGAAGCGCAAACTATCGGCAATAATAATAAGGACAACATTATGGTGGTCATTAGAGAGCTGTATGATGTTTTGCTTCGTTTTGTGGGCGTTTCCGTTGAGTCAGTTGTCGTTGACGTGGTTTGTGTGGATGTCCCTGGCGCTTCAGCTGTACTCGTGTTGCTATCATCTGGTTCATTAAATAGTGGGGCTAGACGGTGGATTGGTCGCTTCCATATTCCAGATTTGGTTCTGACGTTGACTACTCGTACCATACTGTCATCCCCCTTGAAGATTTGAATCACTCTTCCGAGCGGCCATTGCAGGGTTGGCGTGTTGTCTTCCTTGATTATGACCATGTCGCCAACCTTGATATTGTTCTTTTCCTGATTCCATTTGTGCCTATATTGTAGTTCATTCAAGTACTCCGTTGACCATCGTTTCCAGAATTCGTATTTTAAATGACTAATCGCCTTCCAGTGGGTTAGCAGAGATGCCTTTGCTGGTGCGGTATCACTATCGACTTGAGCAACCAAAGGCTCGCCAATAAGAAAGTGCCCAGGTGTTAGTGCAGATAGGTCGTTTGGATTTGATGACAGTGGGGTGAGTGGTCTTGAATTCAAAATGCCTTCAATTTCGACGACTATTGTTTCCAATTCTTCGTGTGTCAATGAGGCCGGTGAAACTGTTTTTACCAGGAGGTGTTTTGCGGATTTCACTGCCGCTTCCCATAGGCCGCCAAAATGAGGAGCTCGAGGTGGGATGAACTTGAATGTTATGCCTTTGTCGCTGCTGGCCTTGATTATGGCCTCTTTTGCTTCTGGGACATGGAGAACGTCGAGCAGCTGATTTCTTGCTCCCACAAAGTTGGTTGCATTGTCACAGTAAAGTGTTTGAATGCGTCCGCGTCGGCTAATAAACCTTCGAAGGGCTCCAATAAAGGCTTCTGTTGTTAGGTCAGTGACAATCTCTAAGTGTACGGCCTTGGTTGTAAAGCAACAAAAGACTGCTAGGTACACCTTGTGCGGCTTTTTCCCTCGGAGTTTGTAGTGCACCCACAGCGGTCCACAAAAGTCAACACCGGAATTCATGAATGGTCTGTTTGGTGAGACGCGATCCGCTGGGAGGTTTCCCATTACTTGATTCATTAGTTGTGGTTTAGTTTTGGTGCACTTAACGCAGTTGTGAACTGTGTGACGAGCCATGATCTTTCCCTTGATAGGCCAGAATTGTTGTCTCAGGATCGACAGGAGCGTCTGTGGTCCACAATGGTTGTGCTCGTCATGTTTCATTTTGAACAGCATTTTTGTTACTGATTCATTGTATGGCATCAGTATGGGATGTTTGGCATCGAAGGAAATGGAAAACAACGTAAAATACCCCTTTCGTCTAAAATTGGTGCTAGGGTGATTAATGTATTAGATCTGCATAATCCCTTGTGGCTCTTGAGGTCTTGGATTTCCTTCCCGAATTCAGATCCTTGTACTTGCCTTATGATAGCCGTGAGAGCTTCGGTGAGTTCCATAGGTGAAAGTGCTGTATGGGTTACCTTATTTGTGTCTATTTTTCTGGATCTCTTGATGAACCGAAGAACGTAGCCAATAGTGTGCTGAAGGAACTTGAAGGAATTTCGATGATTGATGTGGTAAATCATTTGATCTGTGCTGTTTTGTGTCAATGCTACCGCAACTGTATGCTTTCTCTTTCTTTCCAGGTCGGAATGTGGGTCTTGTTCCTTTACGAAAGGTTGGGGCCATGTTGATTCGTTCCCGTGCAAGAAGATTGGTCCGTAAAGCCACATACTGCATGACATAAAGCTGGCTGCTGATATTCCGCGAGATAGTAGATCTGCTGGATTTTCCTTTGATGGCACGTGGCGCCATTGGGATGGAACGGATAATTCCTGAATTTTTGCCACTCGATTTGCCACAAAGGTGTGGAGCGATGAGGAGGTTGAATTAATCCACGATAATACAATTTGTGAATCGGTCCAGAAGACAATTGGAGTGTCTTGGAATCTTAAGTCTTCTCGGACTCTATTTGTGAGTTCAGCCCCTAGTACCGCAGCACACAATTCAAGTCGGGGTAGGGTTTGTTGTTTTACCGGAGCTATACGTGATTTTGCGCAGAGTAGTCTAACGAGACTTGTTCGATCTTTATAGGTTGACCGCAAATAAACTGCTGCTCCATAGGCTTGCTCTGATGCATCCACAAATGTATGTATTTGTACGGATGTTGGAGTCCCTTGATTAAACATGTGCCTTGAAACCTTGACCTGATTGAGTGTTGAAAGGTTGTTTCTAAACGCTATCCATTCTTGTCTTAGGTGTTCGGGCAACTCGTCGTCCCACGACAGTTTCAAGTGCCACAGTTGCTGCATAAATATTTTTGCTTTAACAACCACAGGGCCAAAGAGTCCTAGTGGATCGAAGATGCGTGCAATGTCGGAGCTGACTGATCGCTTCGTGAGTATGGAAATGTCGGATAACTGGGCTCTTCCGCACAATTGGTCCGACTTTGGCTGCCAAATTAGACCCAGTGTTTTTATTGCGCAGTGAATTGATTCGCTGAAGTCAAGGCTGATTTCGTGGTCCTCCGCTGGGAGATCCTGAAGTAATGCTGGATGGTTTGCACACCATTTGCGTAGTTTGAATCCGGCGCTGTGAAGTAGTGCAGTGACTTGAGCTTGGGCTTCCTTTGCCAGTGGGATACTATCTGCTCCGCTGATGCAGTCGTCGACATAAAAATCATCTTGAAGTAGTCGTGCTCCAGCTGGATGTGTAATCTTATTTTGGAATGCTAGATATTGTAAGCATTTGGTGGCCAGGTAGGGTGCTGATGATGTTCCGTATGTTACGGTTTTTAGTTTGTAATACTTGATCTCATCAGTTGGTTGCCTTCTCCAAATAATGAGCTGGTACATTTGATCATCTTCCTGGATGAGGATCTGCCTGTACATCTTCTCGATGTCGGCTGTAAAAACGTACTTGTGGAGTCGGAATCGAAGGAGTATGGAGAATAGTTCACTTTGTATTGTGGGCCCTGTATGAAGAATGTCATTAAGCGATAACCCAGATGACGTTTTTGCGGATGCGTCGAACACCACCCGTAGTTTGGTTGTGCTGCTGTCTGGTTTCAAGACGCAATGGTGTGGTATGAAGAAGTGGGATCCTTGGATGACTTCCTGCTTGACCTCTTCCATATGCTTCAGGGATTCATATTCATCCATAAACTTAACGTACTCCTCCTTTAATTTTTGGTTTTTGCTGAGTCGTCTTTCAAGTGCTAGGAATCGATTGAAGGCTGTCCTTTTGGAGTCACCCAACGTTGTTCCATTTTCTCGAAAGGGTAGCCGTACGATGAAACGGTTGGTTTCAGATTTCGACACAGTTTGGGTGAAGTGTGTTTCGCAGTACCTTTCTGTTGCCGTCAATGGTCGCGAAGTGGTTTCGAAATCGTCGATCCTCCAGAATTTTTCGATTAATTCATTTGTAGAGTCGTCTTCGCAGAATATCCCACATGTTGCTGTGTTGGGTGTGACGTCTCCAATTTTCCCAGCTACGATCCAACCTAAAACGGTGTTTTGGAGGATAGGCATCCTGTCTCCAATTTGTATCCTCTCTGGTCGCATCAGCTGATGGTAAAATTCTGCTCCCAGTAGAATATCGATCTTATCCGATCGGTGAAAGTTTGGATCAGCTAGCTTGATATTATCCGGTAGGCTCCAGGTGGTAGTATCCAGATTTTGAGTGGGTTGAGGTGAAACAATGCTTGGAAGTATGAATGCTTCTACCCTGCATTCAAAGTTTCCGCTTGTTGATCGTAGTCCAATATTTACTCGCTGATTTGAGCTTCGTGTTCTCCTGCCAATGCCTTCGATGCAGAGTGAAGATGGTGTTGGTGATAGAGAGAGACGTTTGATGAGTCTCTCCGTTATTAGATTTATCTGTGAGCCGGAATCCAGCATAGCTCGTACCTCACATCGTTGTCCGTTGTTTGCGATGATGGCCACCCTTGCAGTGGCTAGAAGTACGTAACCTTGTTTGTTATTTACTTGCTGGATCGTGGCTACAGTTGTCGGAGGTAGCCCTTCGTTAGGAGGTGTTGTGGTTGCCCGTTCAAGATGCAACAGGGTATTGTGCTTCCCTGAGCATTTGGTGCAACATCGTGCAGAGCATGTTTTAGCTGTGTGGTCGGTTTTGAAGCAGTTGACGCAACGACGTCGTTTTTGGGTCCATTTGAGCCGTTCTGCTGCTGACATCCTGAGGAATTTTTCGCAGTAGTACATAGGGTGGCCCTTGGTACCACATACCTTGCATCCTTCGATATTGGAGGTGGCTACGGTTGTTATTGCTCTGGCCTTGTCCTTTCCTCCCACCGCTTCTAAGGCTTCGAACCGGGATTTCAAAAACCTTAAGAACTCATCTATTGGTTGCAGTTCTCGTGGGTTTCGCAGAGATTGTTCGTATAGAAGATGGGTAGATCGATCTAATTTTTTGATTAGTAGGTGTATGAGGAGTGGGTCCCAGGAGTCTGTCTCGATGCCCAGCGTTTTGAGTGCTGCTAGGCATTCATGAATGGCGTCATGAAACTCTCGGATTGCCTTCATCTCTGAGTTTATATTTGGTAAACCGGTAAGTCGTTGGATCAGTGCTGATGTGAGGGCCCTTTTGTTGCTGAATCGGTCCTGTAGCGTTTTCCAAGCTATCTGGTAATTATCCTCGGTTAACTCAAGGTGTCGCAATAACCGCTCTGCATCACCTGATACGTTTGCCTTCAGATACCACATTTTTTGGATTGGTGGTAATGGCTGATCATGAATCATTTTCTGGAAGATGTCAGAAAATGTCTGCCATTTCAAATGATCTCCGTCAAATTTGGGTATCGTCATCTTGGGCAGTTGAATTGCCGGATGGTCCGCTGCTTGTCTTGACGTCTTTTCGTTTTGATTGTTTGCCGTTGCTCTTCTTAATAGAGCTTGATTCCTTAGAACCTCGGTTTCTAATTCGATGTATAAATCGATATTATACCCCTTGGCTACTGGATCGTCATCTGTTTCACAAATTGAGTAGTGGATCTCTTCAATTTGACTCCACAGTTTATTCATGGCCTGTAGGCATTGGGATGGTGCTTCTTCCTTGGCCGTTCCGTGGATGATACGGGCCAAAGAACTCATCATTGTCTTCTGTCGTCTTTGAAGAACCTCCCAGTCTTTATTGTCCTCTTGATTAGGGACTAGAGGAAGTTTCTTGATGATAGGAGATGATGATAGTGGGTTGCTGGTTGACGATTGTGTCTCGTCTGGCCTTACTGTCGGTTTTTGTCCGAGCACAGCCTTTTCGTTGGTGCTGGACCTAATCTGTGCCAGAGAATCACTCAAGACCTGTCTATACTTGGTGTATAGCTGCTTGATCTTGGTGTAGTAATCGGAGGAGAAATATTCATCCTCTAGTGGAACCGTCGTGAGAGAACGAATACTGGTGTCAGTGGTTTCGAATGTTTCCCATATGGCATCCAGTCGGTTTAGTCTGGAGGTGAAATATTCTTCCGTGGTTTTTCGGGTAGGGGAATCCTTCGTGAAGTTCCGGATGATCTGCTGGATCTCTTCACCCAGTCCCCTTTGACTCGAAGTCAATTGCTCCATGTTGTGTATATCTTCCTTGTCGGGTCCTCAAACGATGTGTAGAAGTTCCACGCTGAAGATCACGTCGGGGTCACCAAAATGTTGAGTTAGATGTGCCTTTATTGGGGCAATAACAAGCGATTGCACTTGATTGCGAAGGCAGATACCAAGCGATTGCACTTGATGGTAAGGGTAGATAACAAGCGATTGCACTTGTTAGTCTTGTTGCGAATTGTGAGCCAAGCACTTGAACTTGTTCACGCTGAAATTGAAGTGTAGGACGTAAAAAGAAAAGCGACGATCAATGAGTGGTGATTGATTGTGTGTATTGGTGGGCCAAGCGCCTCTTTTTATACTTAAAATTAATTGCTTAAGTGCTAACTTAGTGACATAGTTCTTAGTGACATATTGCTTAATGTTATAATTGAAAAGTGCTAACCTAGACGACATAGTTCTTAATGCTACTTGCTTAACTATATATGGTGCGTCAGCACAGCACGCGATTGTTGTTTCTGGTTTGCTGAGGTTTCTTTTTTGTTGGTTGTTTCTGTTTGTGACTGAGTAGGTCACAAGGTGCGGAGTTTGTTGCACTCGATGTGTTACTTAACAAATATAAAGGGTGGATTATAGTATATCGCCGAACGACATTAGTGGGAGTGAAAAGTGCAGTGCCCCCTCATATCTAGAATAGAATTTGGTCCCAGTACATAGATACCGGTGAAAGTGTCGTTAGTAAATAAAGTACATAGACTAGCTCGTGAAGTGAAACTGAAGACACCGTATACGATAGTCCCGATACGTACCAAATATATCCACCGGATATACATACGTGGTTGTTATTGCTGATACTAAAGGTAATTGTATCCTATTAAGATCCATCGATAGGAATCCATAGTGACAGTGTCAACGTCGTCTTTCACCCATAGGGCCAGCTATCCCAAGGTCTGAAGTTTTCCTTACCCCCGTTTTTGGTGCGGGAACTACTATTGTCAGCCGGAGTTATACGAGTTTGGAGAGCCGACATTAACGACGGTCCGTGGCCCGATCGGTTGGAGGACCTCGCAGCTGAGTGCAGACGAGTCGAGTACGGGTTCGAGTCCCAGGCTGAGTCAACGTAGTTTTTTTTATCTTTATTTTTATTTTTCTTATCTCCTGTCTTCCTCGGGGATACCTAAAGCTTGGATCTTTTACATTTATTCTTTAATCTTCCTTTTTTTATTAGTACTCAATTTCTTATTCTTTTTATATAGATATTATTTTTTTTTCTTTCTTTTATCTCCATTTATATCCTTTTAATATTTTTTTATTCATGGTTAATATTGTTAATGTCATCCATTCGTATCTTTATTTTTATCAATTATACCTAATCAATTAGAAAGGGGAACCGTAGCCGTGTTGGCTAAAGCGTGTGAACAGGGGGGTTATAACCGGTTGTAGCGCTCTTGGGTGGGCTTAGGTTCAACCCGCGTAACTCTATATTTTTTTTTTTTGTGTTGAATTTTTTTTTTGGTGACGGTAATCCGAGGTGGTTGATGATTAAATTGTGAAATTATTTGGTATAAATCTTGGTTTTGTTTTGTTTTGGTTCAGTTGAGTCAGGTTGGGAGGCAGACGTGTCCTTACCGCAGACCCTTCGGTTGTCGCGGTTCAAACGGAGGAGTTACCTTGAGCGCTGGGATAATCGCGTGGCGCCCAGTTTTAAAATTTACCCACGACCCTACTCCACCGGGATTGGTCGGCTCCTGGTGCTCAAGGACGCGGAATTGGAGACGTAACACCATTTCACAATCACATAACTAAGGCATCGTAGCAAAAACATATCATGAATAACTTAACACTTAACAAATAATTACGAGCATATTCTACTAACGACAAAACACAAAACCACAAAAACCATATCGAACAAAACAATCGTTGTAATCGATTATCGCTAACACTAAGGAACAAAACCAGCCCATTCCTAGCTATCACAAATAAAAATCAAAACAAAACAAAGTCCGAAAAAATATATATATATAAAAATGCACTTATGCACCGAGCATAATATTTAATTGCACTCGCGAATATACACACACACACATGTAATTCGACTGCTGATTGTAATAAATGCAAAAAAAAACAAATTAACTAATGAATTTAAAATATTACCTGCGATTCAGCAGCCATCATCCCCATCAGCATCAGCATCATCAGCATTATCATCAATAGCGTCATCATCAACGTCACTATAAAATTCACGATCACAACATCTAACTGAACACATAATATATACAAACAAAAAAAAATACACTTTAAATTAAATTCAATACAATACTACAGTATAACTAGGTATAAACAAAACAAAACCGCACGATCGCCATTCGTATTTCTGATAAAACTACACTGAACTGGACTTAGAGTGGAGTACGAGTGCAAGGGAGATGCACATTATACCTTGCACATGCATTTATCAATGTTTACATTTTTTTATATTGAATTTCGTCTTTTGTCTGTCCTTGTCTATCTCATTTGAAAAATATGTTTGTTTATATGTCAGAATATTAATCGTCTCTCTCTTTATATGTTCAAAATGGAACTTAAGAAGGTCGGCAAGGTAGTTAATGTCAACAGGTTCGTCATTGAGGTAGACGAATATCATTTTCCATTCAGGAAACTTGTTACAAAGAAGGAAGTTGTTACGAGCTCCTACAAGAAGATGAATGAAGGAAGTTTGCGAACTACGTTCACGGGCGGGGAGAATGTTAAGAATTCAATACAATCCACAATATGGAACACCCTGTCGTAACAAATTAAAATAAACTACGATACATTGAACTATGAACAATTTGTTATAAATATGTATTATTATATATAAATAATGAATTGTGAACGCTTTTGTATTCTTTGTCGTGATTTTTGGTTTTCTTTATTTTGTCCAATAAAAAATACATGTCGTGACATGTCCTTCAGGGTTCTTAATCTGCAGCAGCCACTTTAGAGACGCATAATCTGTACGCAGGATGAATTTCTGGCCATATAAGTACTTGTGGAAGTGCTTTGTTCCCACGATCAAAGCCAGGAGTTCTCGCCTGGTTACGCAATAGTTCCTCTCCGGCTTGGATAGCACTTTACTGAAGTAGGAAACTACTCTCTCTTGGCCATCATGGATCTGCGAAAGAACGGCTCCGACCCCAACATTACTAGCCTCGGCATCTACAATAAATGTTTTTCCTAGAGTAGGGTACGCTAGAATTGAAGCATCACACAGTTGGTGTTTGAAACTCATGAAACTTGTTTCGCATTCACCTGACCATTTGAATGGTTTTCCCTTTTCCGTCAGTTGATGCAAGCTCTTTGCGATCCTTGCAAAGTCCTTGACAAACCGTCTGTAGTAAGTTGCAAGTCCCAGGAAGCTCCTCAGTTGGTGTTTGTCTTTGGGAACGGGCCAATTTTTCACCACATCGACCTTCTCTGGGTCAGTTCTTACTCCCTCGGACGAGATGATGTGCCCCAGATATTTGACCTCAGATCTAAAGAGATCACACACACATACACTTCTAGTCTCTGGAACACTCCTTCAACACTCACTTGCCAGTAGCCACTCTTCAGATCTACAGTGGAAAACCATCGGGCTCTGGACAGTGTATCCAGCGTATCGTCAATCCTTGGTAGAGGGTAGCTATCCTTTTTGGTGACATTATTCAGTTTTCGATAGAATACACAGAACCGAGTGCTGCCATCTTTCTTTTTGACTAGAAAAATTGGAGATGCCCATGGGCTTTTAGAGCATTCGATCACTCCTTCCTTCTCCATCGTCGACACCATATCTGCAACCTCCATCTGCTTAGCCAATGGCAATCGTCTGGGAGGCTGACGAATCGGTCTC
The DNA here is from genome assembly GCA_949715645.1 of Portevinia maculata. NCBI lineage: Eukaryota > Metazoa > Arthropoda > Insecta > Diptera > Syrphidae > Portevinia > Portevinia maculata. Next base: position 39,897,111 of record OX454528.1, read on the forward strand.
GCATCTCCAGTGCCTATCCGGTGTTGTACAAGGTGTGTTCGGCCATACTCGCAGTCCCGCGAAGCGAATATATCAGCAAACTCGTTGATGAGGTTTCCTGCCATGGCTTGCTGCTCCTGATTCAGATCGCAGTGCTGGAATAAAGTTCTTTTCACCTCAGTCATTCCCATTGCTGAACGAGGCTTCGCAACACCTTCCTGTGATAGTTTCGTGATGGCAGTAACCGGTACACACTTTCCAACCACCTCACCTTGCTTCAATTTAACGCTTTTGTGTTCCGCATTAAGAACGCGTACGGGAACCATATTGTTCTTCGGCTCGACAAGCATTTGTCCAACCACGCAGCTTCGGCAGTGGTTGTCTTCTGGCTCAACTAGAAAGAATCGGTGGGCCCCAGGATCACCTTCCAGCTTTGTACAAATCAGTGTCTCTGAAGAAGGTGGTAGGACCTCGTCCTTACTAATGACTGTCCTCAGGGATGCGGCGTTCTCGTTCCCGTACACCATCGGAATCTCTACGTTTGGATACATCAGTACTTGCATACCAATGTCCAATACGACATCATGCGGCCTTCATGAAATCGATTCCAATGATGCATTCGTCACATATATCGGCTACTAGGAAAGCGTGGGAGAATGCTAATCCCGCCAAATTTACTGTTAGTATGACCTCTCCATACACTTTCGCTGTCGCTCCTGTTGCGGTTTTCAGACAGTAACTGCTGGTGTTGTACAACCAAGACTTATGAACAATGTCCGTCCTTATAATGGAAGCGGTAGCACCGGTGTCGATGGTTACCACGCACTTATTTTGTCCGATATAGGCTTCCACTGTTAGACTCTGGTTTCCCCGATTGGTTTGGGAGACTTGAATTGTGGTCCTGGGCTCGTCGATTACCGGCTTCTGGTTCTGCGAAGCTATATCTGCAGGATGGATGTTATCCCTGCCAGATGCTTCTCCGTTGCGCCTCCTAGGCCCGCAATGTGGACAACTGCCTTGTCTGGGTGGAGCTCGGCACTGTCTCTGTAGGTGCCCTATTTTGTTGCAGTTCCAGCAGCGCATTTGTCCTCTTCTATCTCTGTTCCGGTCTACGGTCTCTCCTCTTTGACATGAGCATTCAACGGCGGTCATTTCGCTTACGCGGTGGAACACATGCGATGCCTGATCAGCAGCTTGCATTGTCAAGGCAAAAGCTAGGGCCTCAGCGAGAGTTCTCTTTCCAGCCATTCTTACGGCCATTTGTAGTTGTCTATCTTCAATGGCTTGGATAAACGCCTACACAGCCATTTCATTGATGATAACCTCACCAGCATTAGGATATGACAAATGTGCCAGACGTTCGATATCTGCTTGCAGCAGTTGGAGTGTATCTCCCCTCTTCTGGACTCTACTGCGTAGCTGGACCCTGTACACTTGCTGCATATGCTCATCACCGAAGCGCATCTCTATAGCCTTGACCAGGGCGTCGTAGTTGTGTTGCTTCTCTTCTGAGACGGTTTGGAGTAACTCCGCAGCTGTACTTCTTAGTGCGAGCGTTAGCGCAATAGATTTTTCCGCGTTGTCCCAGCTGTTCGCCATTGCAGCTGCTTCAAACTGTTTCTTATAAATTGGCCTTGATGTTTGACCATCGAAAACAGGAGGCTGCATCTCTTTCCTTCTCGGGCAGTCCGCAGAATTTTCTCGAGCCTTCTGCTTCTTTAATTTCTCGAGCTCCTTAGCCAAGTTCTCGAAGTTTGTTTCATGCTTGCAATACGTCTGATGGATTTCGTCGAATTTGTTTTCAACCTTCTCGAACTTGTAGTCAATTTCTTCGAGTTTTCCTTTGAGAACATTTTTAAAATTTTCCACAGCGCTCTTTTGGGCGGCAACTATTGAATTCTTTTGTTCTTCGAATTTAGAGTTCATTGATTTCAATTTGGAATCTAGAGAATTCTTCTGTTCATCAAATTTCGAGTCCATTGATTCCAATTTGGAATCTAGAGAATTCTTCTGTTCATTAAATTTAGAGTCAATAGAGAGAAGGAATTCCATCATAACAGTCATATTAGAGCTGTATCAATCGTTCAAATTTAATGATCGAATCGTTCAAGTATTGGTTGAAAAAATGATTCGGTCATTTCAATCAATCATTCAATCAATCAATGACAGATGGGACATGGGAGTATTGTATTGCTCCATTCAATTTCAATACAATCAAAAACCCCAATCATCATTCGTTCAATTTAGTTTCGATAGAGACAGATACATTCGAATGGATTGTAAGAGTGAATACACTCAAAAATACCAAAACGCCTTTGAATAATTAGGAAATGGAGGTTATTGCACAGAAGCGATATTTTTGTAGAACAAATATGTGTTAAATCAGTAATAAAGAAATGAATTAGTCAGAACAGAACAAAAGTATTGACTCGATGAACGATTGACTTCGGGCATTGTGATTGCAATCACCAATACTTTATTGTGATCGGGTCAAAAAGAACGAATCAATCACGATTGACACAGCTCTAAGTCATATCAATGCCTGTACTTACTTGTTCTTCTGCTACGTCGAACAAAATGGACTTGGGGTTTTCTCCTTCGTTTTCAACAGCTTCCTGCAGTCGAAGCACCAGATCACTTTTTCCTCCAGCTGTGGAGAGATTCCGCTTTTAACTGCGGTGTACTGAGCTGTAGTAATTTCAATGTGCCATTTTTGTTTTCCTTTTTTTTAAACTAATTCTTCACTTTAATTTCACACTGAATACGTTTTATCCCACTTCGGACACCAATGTTACATCCAGGCTAGGATTCGAAAAGATAAAACGTAAATCTATTTCTATTAGTTCTCTTTCAATTTAATTCTTGATTATTATTCTAATAATTCGCTTATTAATCACTTTAAATAAACAATCACTTTTCTCTTATTCACTTATTCAATACTTCCACTTTTTCTCTATAATTTTTACTACTGTCATCTATCGCACTTCTTTATCGCGGTTCACAACTAGAATGTCTTGGGTTTTCCTGCGACATCTATTTATATCTCCTAGTGACACGTGACACCTCTTGTGTTTTGCAATGCGTATAGTGAATTCAGAGTTGATTTTTGCAACGTCCGAGGCTTGAGGAAAAATCCCTTCGCTGCATATTTTCATGTTTTTTTTTAAATTTAAACCAGCTGTTTTTGCATTAAGCGAAACACAGGTTGGTACAATTTCAGAGTTCACGGATCTAAGCTTACCTGGATATAGCCTTCTGCCACTATTTTTTCCTCGCCGTGGCCTCGCGACCTATATCCGTAATAATATTCCTTACCAGCTCCCACCTCTATACGGCCAATGTTCCAATCCTGAGTTTAATTTCATTTTGTTCAAATTCAACCTCCGTAAGCAAATTATTCATTACTATTTTATTTATCGAAGCCCAAACTTTAACAGTAGGTACATCTACCTTTAACAAGTTTGATGCACTATTAAACTCTATCATTAGAATTGTCTCCATGTTTCCTCATGCCGAAATAAACGTTGCGGGTGATTTTAATGTACACAATTCACATTGGCTTCAACATTCGGACCGGACAACAATCGAAGGAAGGTATGTTGATGTCTTTGCTGAGATCAACAACTTGACGCAGTTAGTAAACGAACCTTCATGGTTACCTGACGTTGCAAGTCATTCCCCAAACACATTGGACCTGTTTCTCACATCTCATCCAGATAAATATTCTATCGACGTAATGCTGCCCCTAGGTTCATCGGATCATTGCATCATCTTAGCAAAATTCTCATATCTTTACCACACAGTCAAAGAACAAGCTCCTAAACGAAACGTCGATAGTGATGTAGATATCGCCGCTGAAATGATCTCAAACATCATGAGGTGTGAGACTCTTTAACCCAGCCAAACTAAGAGTATCAAACCCAAAGAGAACGCTCATTGCGATTTGACCTGTAAAGAGGCTATCAGGGAGAGGATATCCGGTTGTATAAAGCCAATCCAACTGAAGATAACGCAATGCTCAACTTCGAGGTGTACATTTTTCTTACGACTAAAGATTGCGACAAACAATTCTACGTTGTCCTATTGGTAGTGGACAATCTTGGTCGTTCGTCAAAAACTTAAGAACACCACTACGTCGTCAATTCCAATACTACTCTACAACGACATCCCTGCAGCCTGCAGTCAGTGCTCTGCAGAAGGCGAATGTACTTGCCGCCCATTTTGCAGCAAATTCGACCCCTCCAGCGTACTTTGTGTCCGCCTTTGCTTGAGAGCGTAGAGTTTTCTATGGGAAAAGTATATTTTCGTACTCGCATAGTTGCTAGGGTTCTTAAGGATCTCAACATCCACAAAACTGCTGGCCGGATGGTACTTCACCTATAATTCTGAAAAGGTGTTCTCTACGCTGGCAAAACCACTGCGTGGACTTTTTCACATCTCCTATTCTTCTGGGATCTTTCTGACTAAGTGGAAAACTGCATTTATCCAGCCTGTCCCTTAAAAAGGCTCGTCTTCTTTGCCCTCTAACTACCGACCCATAGCACTAACGTCCCTTCTTTCCAAGGTTTTTGAAACGCAGATAAATCATCAACTTATGCAATATCTGGAATCACGAAAACTTTTTATCGACCAGCAGTATGGGTTTCGCAGCAACGAATATGAGTGCTTTTGGGATCGATGTGTCTCTTCTTCAATGAATTAGAAATTACCTACCTCTTGCCGTTCAATCCAAGTCATTTTGGATGTATATAAGTCCGATACTCACCATATAAATGCTGTTGTTCCCCAAGGCTCAGTTCTGTCTCCGACATTTTTTCTTATTTTTATTAATGATCTGCTGTCTGCCATTAACATTAATCCTCAAAATGAAATCACCGTAAATACCAAAAATCAAAAATATCATAAAAATGTAGTTTTTGTAATTTTAAATTTTCTCACAAACTAGAATACCTAAAACCATTCGGTTTTTTGTGTTCGATTCAGAATTGATAGTAACATTGACCACCAAAAGCAAATTTAGCACTTCATTTCACAATTATGAAAAATATTGGTCTGACTTTTTTTGTCATTTTTTATATATAAATAATTAAATTTAGGATTATGGAACAGATTTCTGGCTTTCAAAACTGGTATAGAAATTTATTGTAAGTGTTACCGTTGTTTTTTAATATTTTTTTTTCGAATTTAAGTATTTTTTTCTAAAATTGCCCCTACCTTCTAAACGAAGCAAGGTAGACCCCCCTCCCATAGTAAAAAATGCTTGTTTGTGACCCTTCTACAAAAAAACTGGTTGATCACAGTGCGGGTGTAAATGTGTTTGCTCGACTTCAAACGCTGAAGTTCTCGCTCCTCTGAAAGACGAAGAGGTCGGAGACGGAGTTGAAGTGTTGATCTATTTCTATCATAACAATTTTGCTACTAGAAACTTCAAGCTGGCAGTGCTCTGATTAAAATGTGGATCATAATTTACCAAGTTTGAAAACTGTCAAAAATTGGTGCCAATTCTTATTTAGCCCCCGGCATATAACTTGTTTTTGTTCTGTTGTTGTAACCAATTTGCTTAGTTAAATAATAGTATTTTGTAATTACCTCTTAAATCTTAATTCGTTTAACTCCTCAGTCTACTTGTAGTGTCAAAATGAGTAAATTCCGCGTTAAAATTGACTTGTCCCAATTCTATGACGATGAGCGAAACCTTGCCTACATACTGGTGGATCCCAAATGGGATCAAGTTCTGTGCCTCCAGGCACACGTGGAAAAGCTATTCGATGTCGCTAGTGTTCAGTTCTTAACAGATGATGGAATCTACATCCCTCCATTAGAATCAATTGATGTTATCAAGAGTGGTGACGTCCTAAGGCGGGTGCAAAATTGTCATCCATCTGTTCTCTTCTGAAAGAATTATTTTGAATTCTAGGGCCATCACTCCTCATCCAAATAAGAAAAAGAAGAAGAAAAGTAAGTTGTCTGTATACGAAGAAAAATTGGATGAAATTCAACCAGAAAAACGCAAATGCAATGACGAGCAAATGAAGAGCTCCACTCCAAAAAAAAAGCAGAAGACATCCATCGGTGGGACATTCGTCAAAACGTTTAAATCCACAGAGAAACCACCATCTGGTCAAATTGTTCCTAATGCTGGGAAAGTCAATCCATATATGAACATGAGCAGTGACAGAGTAACCAGCACTAACAGCAGCTGCACTTTGGTGGATAGTCCAGGAGAGCAGGATATCTCTGTGTACACTCCAGAACATAATGAGGAAACAGCAAAGGGTCGCAAGCGAAAACGAACTCGCAAGAAAAAGAATCAAGATGTAACGATGGAGTTAGAAGAGAAGGGCAGTCGCTTTTCCTCTGGTAATTAGCATTCTTTTTAAAATGTTTGTAAATGCTTTACATGTGTTACTTCTTTATAACAGTTCCTGTTCCAATTTCCTCGTCAACACTAAGGTTATCCACGTCTATGAGCACACCGATCAGGTCCCCAAAACATGTCCACTTTGATGAAAGTGAAACGCTCATTGAACTAAAAGTAGACCCGGTCGAATTTCGGTGTCAGTTGAGCACAGATGGAGAAATGGAACCAAGAGAAATTGGAGCGGAGGAGATGGGAGAAGGCGATTCATTTCGGAAGAGGCCCAAGATTCAAATCCAGGAGAACATTGTCATTGTGAAGGGAAACGATGTTTCCGGAAATGAAGAGGAACTCGACGACTCTAGTGTCATTGAGATCGATGATAGCGTAGTTAAACTCGATCCTGAGAAGAATGCGCTCGGATTGACTGCCGTTCAATGTAGTCCGGCAGCCATCAACGGCAATGGTATAATAAAACGATTAGCACGACTGCATTTTTATTTACATTTTTCCTTCTCTCCCACAGATCTTGTTGAACCGCCACCTGCAGACCTTACCATCGATGTAATTCTACCGCTATCCGAACCTCTGCAAGGCCCGCCTGATGTTGGTGACATTGTCCTCTTTAAGGTGGCTTCAAAAAACTGAAAATTAATTGCCATTTAGCTGTAGCTTTTTTTCAACTGTTTTTAGGTAATCAGACTGACCGAAGCATTTACACCTGAAGTTTCCGACTACATCTGCGGTCGATGTGAAGATGTCAACTTAACCAAAAGAAATATGAGCTGCCTCGTGCTCGGTTAGTACCAATATGTTGCAATTCAGAAGAACTGTAAATTAATAAATGATTTCAATTTTAATAGACGGTTTCGATCAGATAGATGAAATACAGGTTACAGCCGACGATGGCGCCAATGTAAATGGCAAATCCGGCTGTATCCAGTTGGACTTGGATGGCTTGCTGGAGAAAAAAGTCTTTAGAATGTCCCAAGGGATTTAGTTTTATAATTGTTGTTTTTTTTCTATTTAATTTACTCAGTGTAAATAAAATAACTATGAGCCTTATTACGAAGATCAATCGACAGTTGATAATTGACTATTTTCAATGAGCCTTATAGCGAAGATCAATCGACAGTTGATAATTGACTATTTTCAATCATGCTTATTTTGAGATTCGAATGAATAGTCAAGTCCTTCGAATGTCTATTTTCGTTCGAATTATACAGGTTTTCCCTAAATAAATTTTCTATTCGATCGAATCTCAAAATACAAATTCTTCTAATTCGACAAACTTTCGTTCGAACTCGAATGCCAAAATCAGCATGAATGTGTGCTATTGTGAACGAACGATTCATTTGGTATTTTTGTCAATCGCATTTTTTTAATTGACTGCGATTGACAAAATCCTTTAGAATCGTTCGTTCACAATAGCACACATTGAAAATAGTCAATTATCAACTGTTGATTGATCTTCGCAATAACCCTTCAAGCAAGAGACTCAGTTTTACGTCCGCAAACGGAGTCAATGACATATGGTTAGGGTTAGGTTAGGTTGAGGTGGCTGTTAGCCGAAAGCTAACACACTTAGACCAAAGAGGTCCATTGTGATGCCACTAGGATCGGGAGTATCTACCACTACCCGCTAAAACTATTTGGAGCTTCTAATGAAGCGTGATAGACTTCTAACATCTGAGTTAGCCAAGTCACTGAGTTCATAAAGGAAGAAGGCTCCCAAATAGAGATTTCTTTTATGGGAGAGTGCAGGACATGTGCAGAGGAGATGAAGTGTAGTCTCCTCCTCCTCCTCATCCCTGCAACTTCTGCAGAAGTCGTTAGAATAGACGCCAAGCCTTGATGCGTGCTTGCCTATTAGACAGTGCCCTGTGATGGCACCTATGACAGAGCTAATATGCAGTCGGTTAAGTGAGATCAAACTCAGAGAGCGTCGCAGGTTCAGCTTTGGCCAGATATGCTTGGTCGCTAGACACGTATCACTACCTGTCCACCTGAGGTTTGTACTCTCGACTGCGGCTAGCTTAAGCATTAGTTTACAAGTAGCGATGGGCATACCTAAGAAACCTTTATCAGGTAGAAGAGGTAATGCTGTTCCTTTTTTGGCGAGTTCGTCTGCCCTACAATTCCCTGGGATGTCTCTGTGCCCGGGCACCCAAAAGAGGTGAAAGTTGAACTGCTCTGCCATCTCCTCAAGAGACTAACGGCAGTCTATGGCTACGATGGAGTTTGAAGAGACTGAATCCAAGGATTTCAGCGCGGCTTGACTATCCGAGAATATGCGGATGTCCTTAGCGGATATCACGGTTCTCTTTAGCCACGACAAGACTTCCTTAATCGCCATGATTTCCGCCTGGAACACGCTACAATGATCAGGAAGACGGAAAGAGAGACTGATATTAAGTCTTTCTGAGAAAACACCACCTCCGACCCCATCACTAGTTTTTGATCCGTCGGTGTAAAAGTGGATCGAATTATCTTCCGTGCAATCAGCCTCCTCCCAGAATGATCTGGAGGGGATAGTGATTTGGAAGTTCTTTTCGAACTGTAGCTGGGGTATAGTGTAGTCGATGTTTCTTGGTAGGGACCCATGTGAGTCCAGAATGATAGAGTGGCCAATATTCGTATTGATCCACTGTGATGTGGCTTTTAAACGGACAGCGGAGCAGGCAGCTGATTGCCTGCTGAAAATATCCAGGGGTGTTAGATGCAGTAAAATGTCCAGTGCAGCGGAGGGGGTCGTACGGAGTGCTCCGCAGATACACAGACAAGCTGTGCGTTGCACCTTGCTCGGCTTATCACGGTTTACCGCTTTGTCTAGAGCAGTCCACCAGACAACCACCCCGTATGTCAGGATCGGTCTAACTACCGATACGTTTAGCCAGTGTGATATGCGGGGCTGTAGGCCCCACTTATTTCCGATGGCTTTATTGCAAGAGAAAAGTGCTACTGTAGCTTTCCTTACTCTTTCTTGTACATTGGGTTTCCAGCTTAACTTCTTATCGAATATTAGACCCAAAAATTAGCTTCGTCGGAAAAGGTTAAGCTTGTACCGTTGATAGAGGGAGGGTCGATATGAGGGATTTTATATTTCCTGGAGAAGAGGACAAGCTCGGTTTTGTGAGGGTTAACCCCCAGCCCACAGCTTCTTGCCCAAATTGAAAGCTTGTTGAGAGCGTTTTGAAGGAGTTCCTTTAGAGTGTTGAGGTATTTCCCTGAGACGGCAATAGCAATGTCATCCGCATAGGCAATCACCGTGCAACCCTCCCCTTCCAGGCATGTCAGTAGTTTATTCACCACCAAGTTCCACAGAAGGGGGGAGAGGACACCACCTTGTGGCGTGCTTCTACTGACAGACCTTCTAGCGGATGAAACGCCCAGTTTTGAGTTGATAATCCTGCTTGTGAGCAAAAGATTGATCAATGCACCAAGCGATCCATCCACATTTAGTTCTGTTAGTGCATTTGCGATTGCAGATGTGTCGACGTTGTTAAAAGCGCCCTCTATGTCTAGGAAGGCAACCATAGTGTATTCCTTGTGGTGAAGGGAGTATTCTTGTTAAAACTCCCTTATGATCAAAGTATCCTCTTCTATTTAAATAAAATACTCCAAACGAATATGGTAACAAATAAAATATAATATTGGCTTTGTTATATGTATGTTACATAATTCAAGAATAAAGTTTAAGTTAATTATATAATGTTAATTAATTATCGCAGATAGAACCTTCCATGTCGACGGCTGAGAAAGAAGAGAAAGTCTTCTAGAAAGGCATGTTGTTTATATGACTACAGGTTTTATGTTTATTGTAATAGATGTCGTGATGAACGTTTAATAGCTGGATGCGTGGTGCCAAATCATTATATCAACACTCCTCCTCAACACGACATTCCCAAGCTATTCCTCAGCTTCTTGAACTGCATCTTGGCTAACCCTTTTGTAAATATGTCTGCCTGCTGGAGACCTGATGGAATATAAGAAACGATTATTTTGTTTTCATGAATTACTTGTCGAATAAAATGTAATTTAATATCGATGTGCTTCATTCGCTTATGCTCCCTTGGCTCTTCAGCTATATTGATGCATGCCTGATTGTCCTCGTAGATAGTAGACGGAGTAACATTTTTAATTCCAAGTTCAATGAGTAATTGTTGAATCCACAGTGCCTCACATGCTGCATTACTAAGCGCCACAACTTCAGCCTCAGTTGACGAAAGTGCCACTGATCTCTGCTTCCTTGTTGCCCAAGAGACAGTGCATCCGAAAACTTTAAATACATATCCGGATACTGACCTTCGATCAATTATGTTGTTACCCCAATCTGCATCAGCGTACCCAATAAGTGGTGGTGCATTAACATCTCGTTTGTACACTAACTCCAACTCTAAAGTTCCTTTTATGTACCTCAGTAATCTTTTCAAATGATTCCAGTGCTCATCACTTGCGTTACTTTGGAATTGGCTAAAATAGTTTAGCGATGCACTTAGATCTGGTCTACAAGACAGCATTGCGTACATGAGACAACCAATTAATTCTCTGTATGGATTCTTCGCTTCTGTGCCAGTATTTGTCTTTAGATTCAATTTAGTTTCCATAGGTGTTTCTATTGTCTTGCTATTTTCCATTCCAAATTTTCTAACTAAATTGGTTAAATATTGAGGTTGGCTTAATTTCAACGTACCTGTTTGCTTGTCTCGGGCAATCTTTAAACCCAAAAACAATTTTGGTTCACCCATATCCTTCATTTCAAATTCTTCAGATAATTGCTTCTTGATTTGTTGGATACTTTTGAGTTCCTTGGCGGCAATAATCAGGTCATCCACGTATAACAGCAATAGCAACATCTCCTTTTTGTCTTCATGGATATACAGACAGTGATCTGCTTCCATTCTCTTAAAGCCCAATGTGATGATGAAATTGTGGAAACGTTCATTCCACATTCTGGATGCCTGTTTCAAACCATAAAGAGATTTATTTAATTTGCAAACTAAATTACCATTAGCGAATCCATCTGGTTGCTTCATATACACTTCTTCATGTAAATCTCCATTGAGAAATGCTGACTTAACGTCCATCTGATGTAGCAACAAATTGTATTCGTTCACGACTGCCAACAAAATTCTTAAAGTTGCAATTTTTGCTACTGGTGCATATGTATTAGTGAAATCGAAATTTTCTTTCTGGGCAAAACCTTTTGCGACTAGTCTCGCTTTATATTTAACCGGATTTCCATTTTCGTCACTCTTGATTTGGAATACCCACCTAGATCCGATTACATTTCGACCATGCGGCAGTTGGACAAGTGTCCATGTGTTATTCTTCTTCAACGAATTTATCTCCTCCTGAATTGCAGACTTCCATTCGGACCAATTTTCACTGCTTTTCGCTTGTTGTATCGTACTGGGCAAGCTACTTACATAATTTTCAGCGCTAAGTGCTGATAGATCGTAATCGTTGTATAAAGTTGGACATTTCACTACCCGACCTGATCGAGTTGAAATAGTTTGTGTCGTACGTTGTTCCTCCTCGCCATTGTGTTCTTCTTCGCCGCGTTCTTCTTCGCCGCGTTCTTCTTCGCCGTGCTCAGACCATCCTTCAAATTGTTCTTCTTCGTCGCTACTGCGTTCCATATTTGATTCTTTTTCAAATTTAAGACTTTCAGCATCATCGTTGTTGATTTCTGCCTCCCGAGATGACTCACATTTGTTCTCAGATTTAGTTGATGTTTCTTGGAAAACAACATCTCTGGCCATGATGATTTTGTTATCCTTGAAGCTCCACAGACGATAGCCATTCGGTGCATAACCAAGCATGATACACTTCTGAGATTTTCCGTCCAATTTGGTGCGGAGTTGCGATGGAATATGAGCGTACGCTGTACATCCAAAAACTTTTAAATTAGAGAGGTTAGGTTTCTTACCGTACCACATTTCAGCGGGTGTGCAATATTGGTGTTCAGTGTTCTTAAAAGCTGCTGTGGGACTCCTGTTTGCCAAGTATATGGATGATAAAACTGCTTCGCTCCAAAACGACTTGTTTAGCTTAGATTCCAGCAACATTGTTCGAGATTTGTCCATGATGACTCGGTTGAATCTCTCAGCAACGCCATTTTGTTGTGGACTATATGGTATAGTGTATTCAAAACGAATCCCAGATGAAGTACAAAATTGTTGAAATGCTTTCGAACAATATTCACCACCATTGTCAACACGAAGACGTGAAATTGGTTGTTGAAACTGTGCAGTACTGAGTGCACAATAGTCTTTGAATCTCTGGAACACCTCACTTTTGCATTTAAGAAGATAGGCTACTGCAAAATGAGTATAATCATCCATAAAAGTTACTACATACCTCTTATTGTCGTGTGATAATGGCGTAATCGGTCCAATGACATCGCTATGTATTAATTCCAGCGGCCTTTGTGATCTGCATCCAACAACACTTTTGAATGGCTTTCGATTCTGTTTCCCCATAATGCAGGATTCACAAAATTCTAAATTAGCATTTGTATTCATATGTTCCATTCCTCTTACCATTTTATTTTTCGTTAATTTGAGGATATCCTTGTTATTTAGGTGACCAAGTCGCCTGTGCCACAGCTCGAAATTTTCATTGCTTTTGCAAACACCAGCGTATTCCGGTTTGCTTACAAAGAAATTCACTTCATAGAGCTTTCCGTTACTTTTTCCTTGTAGCACTAATTCTTTTCCATTAAATATTTTCACCATTTTATTGTTAAACACAATTTTTAGTCCTTTTTGTTCTAACTTTCGTATTGAAAATAAATTGTTGGACAATTCTTTGACGAACAACACATTTTCCATTACAAATGGTAACTTTTTGCCATTCACGATAATTTGTCCGCGTATTTTTCCAATTTTTGTTGCTTCTATATTAACACCACTTCTCGCGACAGCTATTTGTATTGGATTTGGCAAACTTTCCAACTCAGTCAAACACTCTTCATCGTTCACCATATGATCCGTTGCACCGGAGTCGAGGTAAAACTGTACTATACGGTTTGCAGGGCATAAAGAACCGTTTTTTGAATTGGCAACGAACGCATATTTGTGATCGTTTAATTTGCTTTCTGTGACATTCGCACTGTACTGTGAGTATTCACGTTTTCTTATATGGCTTTTTCCATTTCCATGTACTTGCGACTTTAACCTACACTCACTTTTCTTGTGTCCAATTCTACCACACTTGTAGCACTTATATTTGAACGTAGATTTTACATGCATAGCTACATTCGTATGTTGAGAGTTCTCGCTCATGTTTCTTTTGTTTGTTTCTTCGAGTAATCTGCTTTTGATGAACTCAATTGTTAGTTTTTCTTGTTCGAATGTTTCCAATGCGGTGACAAGCGGTTCGAACGATTTAGGTAGAGATAATAAAAGATGACAAACAATATCTGTATCCTCTAGTTTTGCTCCAACGGACTTCAACTCCCTTACCACTTTATCGAAGGCGAGTAAATGCTGCTCTATACTCTCTCCTTCGCCACATTTTAAAGTTAAAAGTTTCTTTCGTAGACACATCTGAGATGCAGTACTTTTTCTCTCGAAAATCGCCGTTAAACAATCAAAAATTTCCTTTGCTGTGCTTTTATCCTTAATATATTCTAGCTGGTCATCTGCTATTCGATGAATAATCATAGCTTTGCACTTCTTTTCTTGTTTTTTGATTAAATTTATTTCATTTTGAGCTGTTTTTCCTTCCAACGATTTTTCCAGGGTTTCGTGAATAAATTTAAGCAAGTCTTTCTCCTCAAGATCGGCTTCAAGTCTGAAACGCCAATTATTGAAATTCGTCCCATCGAATACATGCAATTTATATTTGTCTTCCTCCATATTAAGTACTTGGGGTGCCGAGGTGCCTTGGATTGCTTTGTGAGCCTGGGTTGCTTTGTGTGCCTGGGTTGCTTTGTGTGCCTGGGTTGCTTTGTGTGCCTGGGCCCATAACCTGTTAAAACTCCCTTATGATCAAAGTATCCTCTTCTATTTAAATAAAATACTCCAAACGAATATGGTAACAAATAAAATATAATATTGGCTTTGTTATATGTATGTTACATAATTCAAGAATAAAGTTTAAGTTAATTATATAATGTTAATTAATTATCGCAGATAGAACCTTCCATGTCGACGGCTGAGAAAGAAGAGAAAGTCTTCTAGAAAGGCATGTTGTTTATATGACTACAGGTTTTATGTTTATTGTAATAGATGTCGTGATGAACGTTTAATAGCTGGATGCGTGGTGCCAAATCATTATATCAACAATTCTATGGTGCGTACCAAGGAGTGAAGGGCAGTTTCCACTGATTTACCCTTAATGTACGCATGTTGTGCCGCAGACAGCAGTTGCGGGCTTATATTCATGCGAAGATGGATATCAATCAGACGCTCCAGCGTTTTGAGGAGGAATGATGATAGGCTGATGGGTCTGAGGTCTTTTGGACTAACATGGGAGTATTTGCCAGCCTTGGGTATGAAGACTACTTTAACTTCCCTCCAAGCCTGAGGAATGTGAGTCAGCCTTAAACAGCTATTCATAATCATCTCCAGTGTTGGTAGAATGATGTCAGAAGTCCTCTGAAGTTCGGCAGGTATTATGCCGTCAGGTCTTGCAGACTTGAAGGGCTTGAAGCTTTGTAGTGCCCAAAGAAGCTTGTCCCTAGTAATCAGATTTTGAGAATTTGTTACCTATAAATCCATAGGTGACCTGTTTAGGTTACTATGGCCGGTAATGTTGGAGCTACCAGGGAAGTGTGTGTCAAGTAGCAGATTGAGCGATTCCTCGATGGATGTAGTCCACGAGCCATCTGCTTTCTTTAGGCAGCTAGGCATAGTTGGATTTGAAGCAAGGATTTTTCTTAGCCTTGATGCCTCTGAGGTTTCTTCTATTTTGCCACAGAAGAGTCTCCACGAAGATCTTTTGGCCTTCCTTAATTCTTTTTTGTATGATTTGAGGCATACTTTGTAGGAGTCCCAGTCAGTATTGGATCTTGAGCTTTTAGCTCGATTGAATAGTCTCCTGCAATCATTTCTCAGTGGTCCTAATTCAGGTATCCACCAATGTGGCTTCTTTTTCCCCCTGGGACGAACGAGTGGGCAGGAAACAGCCATCGCTTCCTTAAAAGCCATCGTGAGCTTGTTGACTTTGCTGTCAAGCTCGCTAGGATTGCGTGGGGGACTTAAGAGTTCAGAGGTTATATGTCTGCGCATAGTATCTCTGTATTTGGGCCAGTCTGTTTTCCGAGGGTTACGGAATGTGGATTGGCAGGGGATGTCAACGTTTAGGTTGAAGGTAAGATATCGGTGGTCGGAGAAGGAATGGTCAGACGAAACCCTCCAACTCGATATCAATTTGTGGATGTTATTGGAGACAAGAGTAATGTCTAAGACTTCTTGTCGATTCTTGGTGATGAAGGTGGGCTCATTACCCATGTTGCACACAATGAAGTTAGTACTTAAAATATAATCGAAAAGTGACTTACCTCTGCTGTTGATATCAGTGCTGCCCCATACGGTGTGATGCGCATTAGCGTCGCATCCGATGATGAGTGCAGCTTTCCGCCTCTCTACTTCCGCAATAAAACTCTCCAGGTTAACACCAGGGAGAGGTCCCAGGTTGTCATGGGCAAGATACGCTGATGCCAACCAGTATGTGCTACCAGCAGACTCCAGTTTGGCAGCCGTCGTATCTCGATCGCTGAAATTAGGGAGTAAATAATCATTAAGGCTACTCTTCACTAGTATGCACGATCTAGGTTTACCTTTGTCGGACACATATAGTGGGTAGTATCCAGGGGTCTTCAGTCCACGAACCAGGTTATTGACGACCCAGGGCTCCTGGACCAAGTCTACGTCTTCTCCGGTTTTTGCTAGCCGCAGAATAAGGGCGGCCGAGGCCTTAATCGAGTGTTGGAGGTTAATCTGAATGATCTGCAGCATTGTTGCTACGATCTAGTGGAGAAGCCTCCATCACTGAATGACATATGGACTGCTCCGCAAACGGCTTCGCATACGGGTCCGAAAAACGACGTTTTTCGGATCCAATTAGTATGGAAATTGTAATAGCCGCGGACTCACATGTGTATGTATTGTGACAGATTGAGTCCGCTATGCTCAGCAAAAAACGAATCCAAATCTGATCCAAAAAAAGGTACACATCGAGGCTAGATAAGAAGAGAAACGAGAATCGAGTATCGCTAAAATAAAAATCAGAAATGTTTGTTCATGTTTATTTTATTTCTTAAAAACAATACATTTTTTCATTTGAAATACCTGCTACCATTTCTCCTTCTCCTGCAAAATAAATGAATCAAATAAATGTGTATGTTATCTATACATATGTATGTTACTTACCCACGATTGGTAGGCTCGCGTTTGTCGGTTGCTATTTTTTTTCTGATTTTGATAAATCTAAATTCAAACAAAGTTTAATTAAGCAAATAATTGTGTGCAACAATAAATTCAATTTTAGTTTACCTTTTAAAGAAAATTATATCTACAGCTGCAGCCAGAGACAGTTATCTCGTTCACATGAGAGATTCAATCCGAATTGAATTCCATGTAAACGCAGATTGAAAGATTCAGGGATTCACTCAATCCGATCACAAAATTGTCTGCGATTGGATTGAAAATCAGCATGTAAACGCAATTTGAAAGATCGAGAGATCGAGTGAGTGTGTGTGCGTGCCCTCTTTGTTTTCCTTTGTTATGTTCACTTGACTGGGATTTTTGTCGCCACCAACACAAGGCTATCCAAAATACGTATTAAGTAGGAACTGTGGAACTGAATTCTACTTCAATTCAATCTCTCAATTCGGTGAGAGCGAAAACCCGCCTCGAAAACCAATTCAGTTTCAATTCGATCTTTCGATTCGGTCATGTAAACGTACTAAGTGTCAGTGACAGATGAACGAATCGCCATTACAAATAACTATTCTCGACTCTCGCTCTTCTTCTTATTCGCAATGCAGCTACAGTCAGTTTAGAAATGTGTGCGTGGAACGCCTCATATATCGCGGATCCAAAAATGACGGGAAAAGTTGGGTCAGCGATTTTGCTTGAAGGGAAGGCTCTTACCCATGTTCTGCATTTCGATCGAAATTGAATTCAATTCACTTTTCAATTTCACTCGGAATGAAATTTGGTGTTATGCATTTCGATCGGTTTAGATTTTTTCGAATTCACTTTCGAACTGTCAAAATCCTAAACAATAATCAAACACTAATGTCGACTACTAGTTGGCTGCCAGCTTAACTTAAAATGTACAGCATTATCGAAAAGGTACCAATAAACAATTTGACCTCCAGCTTTACTAGTCCGAGAACTTTATTTGAATCTATTACATTTGCTGTCAAGGAAGTTGTCAAAACAGATGTTGGATTCAGACAGCCTCCTGAGAAAAAAATCGTAATTTTACAGAGTCGCAGGGTTTCCCCAATGCATAGGTGCAGTTGATGGCGCACACATTAAAATAAAGAATCCTGGTTTAGAATTTGGTGCACGGCATTAAATATATATTACACTAATGATGCGGAGAAAACTCCAACATATTCTCCCTCCTCATTTTTAATGACAGGACAGCAAATGAAAACAAACTCAGCTGATTGTTTTGCATACGTCAAATTCCATGGGTACCTACTTGACGATGGGCTAGTGATGCCAATTAAGCTTAAGTGAAATGTTTTTTCATACCTATTGGTACTAGGAAATATGGTTTTGTTTTAATATAGATATCACATTTGCCATGTTTCCCTATTTATTGTTGTTTACATACGCAATAGGTAAAACAAAAAAAATTGGCGTAACATGTCCATATAGGACCCTAGGCCTAGCTTTTCTCAACCATTCGTTTGTGTCAGTTTTTATTTTTGGGACGAATGAAAGGGATCTACAGTTTTATGCCGTATTCGAACGAGGGAATTGAGAAGCCTTCTAATGACAGTTGTACTCTGGGAACTTTGTCAGACGTTCACGAGAGGTGGAGAAGCTGAAAAAGAAGTAAGGTGTGCTTTGTGTTTTTTCGGAAGTCGAATCTGTGACCCCTGGCTCAGTAGTCCAGCACACTAACCACTGAGACACTGCACCCACACGCCATAGTTACGTACTATTAAATAAATATGTTCGGCAAACCACTGCCGAAAGTGATCTGTGTTATAGTTTAACCTGTCGTCTCTTTTAATTTTTGGAATGGGTTCGACTCCGACCCGAGAAACAGCATCAATAAGCCATCTCGCTCCAACTTAGGAATAACCTATTGTGATATTTCACATAGGTTAAGAAACTGTGCTATGGTCTTGTGAAGAAGAAGTAGTTTGTTTGTGTGAACAAGGAGCAGTTATTGTAAAGTATGAATCCATTCCAACATTAAAAATCCTTGTCGAAAAATATATGATGCATTTTTGCATAGGCCCCTATTGCGAGTGGCGATTACTGATAGATGAGCGACATTTATCTATTGTCAATCGTCGATTGTAGATTTTGGTATTGCGAATGGCAATCGTGATTGACATTTGTCGTTTGTCTATCGTCGATTGCAGATTTTGGTATTGTGAATGGCAATCGTGATTGAAATTTGTCGATTTGACAATCGCTTGTTGTCGTTTAAAATTTTCTGATCGACTGTGTGAAAACGAAAACAAAAATATTGTTTGCAAACATGTAAGTTGTTTAAATACAATTAAAGTGCATATTCTTCTTAATAACACGAATAATTATAGGTCGAAGGTAGTCAGCAACAAAAAACAGCTCGAGCAATTGGTGAAATATATGGAAGAAAACCCAAATATTGCTAAAGGAATTTGTGCTAAGACTCCTGCCAAAAAAAGATGGGAGCGGTTTGCCGTACATCTAAATAGTTTAGGACCACCCACACGTACCCGGGAAAAAAGGTTGTAGTCAAAACAAAAAAGTGGATGAAGAATGGCTGAAGCTGCTAGCAATGCAAACGAGCGCACAACAAACTTTTCATAGCGATATAATGGATACAATGCGGGACATAAGAACTAGCACCAAGAATATGGAATCGCATATCAAGAGACAATATTATATGCAGAAAGATTATAACAAGGAGTTGCTGGCTATAAAAAAAAAGAAAAACTTAAAACGTACAAAGATGAGGTCAAAAACCGCCAAAGAGAGATCAATTAAATTGCAATTGAAGAAACAAACATTGGGGTTACAAAAGGAACTCCGTTACAACAGTTCCTAAACTTAATAATTAAAAAGGACTGTTGTATCCTACTTTGATACCTACCTACTGTTATTTCGAACAGACTTTGTGTTCTTATATTATTTTACCGTGCGTACCTAATTTATTTTTTATCATATATATCAATGTCATTTGAAATAAAGAAGAGACTGTTTTACTTTTTTAATGAAATCTTTATTGTTGCAAACATCTAAGAATTTGGTTTCTGATGGCCTCAGCTTCACAAACTCCCGACATTTCTTCACTAACAATATGTGCTCCACTTGATTGTTCATCCTCATCAACGTTAATATCTTCAGGTGTATATTCATCGAGAACTGGGACATTATAAGATATGCAAATGTTATGCAAAGCTGCACAAACATTTGTAATCTGTATAGCTTTTTTAGGACTATAATGCAGTTCTCGTGCTCTTATTAGACACCTAAATCTATTTTTTAAGATACCTTTAGTGCGAATTTATTTGTTTTGAATTTTTGACGTTAGCTACTGTCAAGAAACTCTCAAAGCATTTCGTAATTCACAGTAACCCAGATCTCATTCACAATCACTCAAACTTCTGTCGATTTTGTTACACAATACCAACACGAAAATTAATCGATACAATCGACAATTGTCGTGTCGATTGCCAATCGACACTCGCAATAGGGGCCATATTCTTTTTTTGGGAGCTCGCATAATCCTGTCATATACTGTAGGTATATTCTTCCTCTATGCATTCGCATATACTTCCTCTGTATATACATATATACATATATGTAGTTTTATTATAATTCACGGTGTATTAATAGATATAAATGCTTCAGCTAACATTATTAGGTACTAATATATATTACTTAATACTCATTTGATACCATAATACTTGCATGCATGGCAACATTTCTTCTCAGACTAGTGTTGGGTAGGACACGTTTTTTTTATGTTTATGTTTGTATGAGGTGCTCATTTTGGAATATGAGTTGGTACAATGTCCCAACTCAAATGAGGCACTCACCTCAATTGAGGTTTGTGCTCATATAATGTAGTAGGTACAAAAAAATAAAATATTAGTTATTATGTAGGTAGGTAAGTTTACATACCTCAAGAAAATTTTATTCGTATGCAGTATATCTATGTATTTAAGTGAACTAATTGTATGGTCCAGTCCAAATTGCCTAAAAATTCCTTTAAAAGTTAAAACAAAATGATAGCATCTACATTTGCATTTTCACAAAGTGTATGTAATGTAAATCCATTCCCGCAGTCGCGCCGCAAAATTTATAAATGATGTAGAGAGAGTGACCAGACAATAGACCATACTTTTTCTCACTTTGTCACACTCACCTCATTGCCTCAGTTCTACTATCGCACTACAAATGAGGCAATGAGTTATTCCTTACTTTTACCTCAAAAGTCCCATGTCCCACACAAATGAGGCAATGAGTTATTGCTTACCTTTACCTCAAAAGTACCATGTCCCAAACAAATGAGGCAATGAGTTATTCCTTACGTTTACCTCAAAAGTCCCATGTCCCACACAAATGAGGCAATGAGTTATTCCTTACTTTTACCTCAAAAGTCCCATGTCCCACACAAATGAGGCAATGAGTTATTGCTTACCTTTACCTCAAAAGTCCCATGTCCCATACAAATGAGGCAATGAGAATGAGCTGTGAGGATTCACTCTATTCATTACTTTTACCTCAATGTCACAGTCCAAATACCCCAACTCAATTGAAGTGTTACCTATATTGTATGTATCTATATCCACCCTCAAAACTCAAATGAAAGGAAAAGAGAAAGAGACGCTTTTGGATATATGTGTGTACCCTTTTTTAAACGAGTTTAACTGCTACTGCAGGAAATAATGTGGATGTGTGAAGTCGTGAGTAATTTTCCGTGTGCTTGTATTATTGACATGACATTTTATTTTGTGCTCTTCGATGTGAGTTTGTAACACATTTGAGAGGTGGTACAAAAATTATTTTTGAGGTTTTGGGACATTTAGATCTTTTGTATGGGACATTTGTACCACCTCATGTATGAGTTACCCAACACTATCTCAGACCGAATCGTGACAGAATAATAATTTGTGTTAGTGTAGGACTTAGACATGACTTTCCGAACATTAACATTTAACCTTACACTTAACGATTTTCTGGCAACTAAATTTGTTTATTGGTACAGGCATTTTGGAAAGTCTGGAGTCTTTGCCTTAAGTGCCAGACTAAGTTTGATTATTGGTAAGGCGCAAAGTGTTTGCTTTAATTCAAGATGGATGCAATAGTTTTAGCAATTTTCAATGAAAAAAAGAAAAAATCCAAAGAGAACGAATAAGAAGACAAATTTTGCGAGAAAAAGCTAATGTATTAGATCTTCCGGAGGCGAAGTAAGTGGTTTTTATTTACATTTTGGTGTATAATTATAAAATAATTTTATTTGTTCGCAGATTCAAAAGCAGTTTTAGATTAGTCAAAGAAGCTTTTTTATATGTACTAAGCGAAATAGAGCCATATATTAAACAGTCATCAATTTCCTCGGTACATAAGCTTGCAGCAACACTTCGCTTCTTGGGTGAGGGAAGTTACCAAAGGTCCGTTCGAAAAGATTTAGATATTGGTCTAGTAAAGTGATTGGCGAAATATTGAATGTCCTGGAATCCAAATTATGCCACAAATGAATCAAATTAGATATGACAGATGAAGACAAAAAGGAGTCAAAACATTTTTTTGTGAAAAAGTATGGAATACCTGGGGTTATAGGATGTGTGGACGGAACCCACGTTAAAATGTTAAAGCCCCACCAGGATCCAAATCTATATTTTAACAGAAAAGGATATTTTAGCATAATTGCTGTTATTGTAAGTGTGCTTTTAAAAAAATTAATACAATTTAACTTTGCTATAATATTTAGATTTGTGATCACAAAATGAGAATTAAGGCCGTCGATGCAACACATCCAGGTTCCAGCCATGATGCTCTCATATGGTCTATGAGTGATGCTAGAAATTATTTTTTGGAAGAATTTCAAAATGGTGTTCGTGGATCTTGGCTACTTGGAGATGCTGGATTCGCACTTGAATATTCGTAATAACTCCCTACAGATTTGCTCAGCCTGAAACAATTCAGTCCAACTTCAATAAAAAACACGCCGCAGCTAGAAATATAGTGGAAATAACTATTGGTAATCTAAAAATACGTTTCAGGGGCTTACTTAACACATTATACTATACGCCCAATAAGGTTGTAAAAATTTTCAATGTTTGCTGCGCTCTTCATAATATTTGCAAGAAAATTTAATTTAGAAATAGAAGGGCAACCAGATGAGCTTGAGGACGCAGATTTACATTCCGAAATTGATCAATATGAAGACTATTCCGAAGAGCAAACAAGCATTCGGGACTCGATTGCACAAACTATGTTTTTTTGAAAAGAAGTTGTTTCCAAACATTATTTTAAAGACACAAATTGAATGGAAAAGGTTTTAATTCATTTATTTTATAAAATAGTAGGAACATAAATAGCACTTAAGAATTCATTTAAATAAATAATAATAAATAACGTAAACATATATGTATTTCTTTCATTTAAATTATTTTTTTTAAATTAATTATCACTTTCACTTTCTATAGTTTGTCCAGTCTTTTAATTTAACTGAATTTCCTCAATTTCAAGTCTTTTTTTTTATTAGGTTTTTTTCTATCATTGCTCTTTCCATTGCCAAATTTTGTCGTTTTGTCTCGTCGTTTTGCTCTTTTAAAATGTTGCACAGTAAATCAACAAAGACCTATCCAGGTGCAGACGTAAGATCAGATCACAACCCTATTATAGCAAAAATTAAAATTCAGTTAAAAAAAGTTCAAAAAAAGCCACAACAAGGAAAAATAGAACTTAACCTCCTCAAAAAGCAGGAGATACAAAACCGAGTTAAGAGAGAGATAAATGAAAAGCTAACACAAATAAATACAAGCCAAATCGCCGAAGAGAACATTAATTCCAGATGGACAGACATTAAAGATATTCTACAAGAGACGGGTAAAACACACTTAAGCAACAGAGATCAACAACCAAGAAATGAGTGGATGACCTTACACAAAAAACAAAGGAAATATCTGGCACTGGGACGAAAAAACAATTTGGTGTGCTAAAGGACAAAGAAGATAAGATTTTATTGAGTACGAAAGACAAACTAACCCGATGGAAGGAATACATCGAAGAACTCTTTTATGATGAAAGAGACCAACAACAGTGTCGTCACGGATCAGAGGGACTAGAGATCATGAAAGAGGAAGTCATGAAAGCGCTAACGGAATCAAAAAATAGAAAAGCAACAGGACCAGATGGAATACCAAATGAACTTTTGAAACTCATAGCAGAAGAAAATATACCGATTCTAGTTAACCTTTTCAATGCAATCTATAGATATGGCAACATTCCGAATGATTGGTTACAAACTGTCTTCATAACGTTACCAAAGAAAAATAATGCAACACATTGTGCTGATTATAGAACAATAAGTTTAATGAGTCACACGCTAAAGATCTTCCATAAAATCCACAAACGAATATATAATAAATTAGAAGAAGGCATTGGCTCCTCGCAGTTTGGTTTTAAAAGCGGCTTTGGTACGCGAGAGGCATTATTCGCACTCAATATGCTAGTTCAACGTAGCTTAGAGATGAGAAAAGATGTTTTTGCATGCTTCGTAGACTATGAAAAGGCTTTTGATACAGTTCAACACAAAAAAATGATTGAAATTCTTGGCAGCAAACATATAGACATGAACGATATAAGAGTGATTGAATATCTATATTGGGGTCAGAAAGCAAAAATAACAATAGAGGGAGAAGAGTCAGACCAAGTAGAAATTCGAAGGGGAGTAAGACAAGGATGCATTTTATCGCCTTCCCTTTTCAACATGTACTCGGAAGAAATTTTCAAAGAAGCAATCTCAGAAAGCGACGGTGGGATAAAAATAAATGGAGTCAAAGTAAACAATATAAGATACGCCGATGATGCCGTCATAATAGCAAACGACATGAACGAACTAAATAACATGATGAACAAGCTAAATGATGTAAGTAACAACTACGGACTACGGACAAACACAGCAAAAACAAAGTTTATTGTTCTAAGTAGGAAGCAACAAATGCAGAACTTTGAATTAAAAATTAACAAGCGAGGACAGTATTTTGCAAAATGAAAAAAGGATTATGCAGCAGAGAAATCAATCTACGTACCAAAATAAGATTAATAAAATGCTATGTTTGGTCGGTACTGTTATATGGAGTTGAAACGTGGACGTTACACAGAGCAACGATTAGAAAAATAGAGGCCTGCGAAATGTGGATTTATCGAAGAATACTGCGCATCTCCTGGAATGCCAGGATAACAAATGGAGAAGCATTGCGACGAATGGAGACGAAAAGAGAGTTAATGTACCTAATTAAAAAAAAAAAATCGAATACCTCGGATACATTTTGAGAAATGAGAAATACAAACTTCTGCAACTGATACTTCAAGGAAAGATAGAAGGAAGACGAGCGGCCGGAAGACAAAGGCTGACATGGCTGTCAAACATGCGGGAATGGCTCAACCTCTCGGCCTCAAAAATAATGAGAGGAGCAACAAACACAGACTGTAAAAATGATGATTTCCAACCTCCGGAGCGGAGAGGAACCTTAAGAACAAGAAGACGTACGATCAAACAGTCATATTACAACACTCGATGAAATTAGGGAGTAAATAATCATTAAGGCTACTCTTCACTAGTATGCACGATCTAGGTTTACCTTTGTCGGACACATATAGTGGGTAGTATCCAGGGGTCTTCAGTCCACGAACCAGGTTATTGACGACCCAGGGCTCCTGGACCAAGTCTACGTCTTCTCCGGTTTTTGCTAGCCGCAGAATAAGGGCGGCCGAGGCCTTAATCGAGTGTTGGAGGTTAATCTGAATGATCTGCAGCATTGTTGCTACGATCTAGTGGAGAAGCCTCCATCACTGAATGACATATGGACTGCTCCGCAAACGGCTTCGCATATGGGTCCGAAAAACGACGTTTTTCGGATCCAATTAGTATGGAAATTGTAATAGCCGCGGACTCACATGTGTATGTATTGTGACAGATTGAGTCCGCTATGCTCAGCAAAAAATGAATCCAAAACTGATCCAAAAAAAGGTACACATCGAGGCTAGATAAGAAGAGAAACGAGAATCGAGTATCGCTAAAATAAAAATCAGAAATGTTTGTTCATGTTTATTTTATTTTTAAAAACAATACATTTTTTCATTTGAAATACCTGCTACCATTTCTCCTTCTCCTGCAAAATAAATGAATCAAATAAATGTGTATGTTATCTATACATATGTATGTTACTTACCCACGATTGGTATGCTCGCGTTTGTCGGTTGCTATTTTTTTTTTGATTTTGATAAATCTAAATTCAAACAAAGTTTAATTAAGCAAATAATTGTGCAACAATAAATTCAATTTTAGTTTACCTTTTAAAGAAAATTATATCTACAGCTGCAGCCAGAGACAGTTATCCCGTTCACATGAGAGATTCAATCCGGATTCAATCCGAATTGAATTCCATGTAAACGCAGATTGAAAGATTCAGGGATTCACTCAATCCGATCACAAAATTGTCTGCGATTGGATTGAAAATCAGCATGTAAACGCAATTTGAAAGATCGAGAGATCGAGTGAGTGTGTGTGCGTGCCCTCTTTGTTTTCCTTTGTTATGTTCACTTGACTGGGATTTTTGTCCCCACCAACACAAGGCTATCCAAAATACGTATTAAGTAGGAAGTGTGGAACTGAATTCTACTTCAATTCAATCTCTCAATTCGGTGAGAGCGAAAACCCGCCTCGAAAACCAATTCAGTTTCAATTCGATATTTCGATTCGGTCATGTAAACGTACTAAGTGTCAGTGACAGATGAACGAATCGCCATTACAAATAACTATTCTCGACTCTCGCTCTTCTTCTTATTCGCAATGCAGCTACAGTCAGTTTAGAAATTTGTGCGTGGAACGCCTCATATATCGCGGATCCAAAAATGACGGGAAAAGTTGGGTCAGCGATTTTGCTTGAAGGGAAGGCTCTTACCCATGTTCTGCATTTCGATCGAAATCGAATTCAATTCACTTTTCAATTTCACTCGGAATGAAATTTGGTGTTATGCATTTCGATCGGTTTAGATTTTTTCGAATTCACTTTCGAACTGTCAAAATCCTAAACAATAATCAAACACTAATGTCGACTACTAGTTGGCTGCCAGCTTAACTTAAAATGTACAGCATTATCGAAAAGGTACCAATAAACAATTTGACCTCCAGCTTTACTAGTCCGAGAACTTTATTTGAATCTATTACATTTGCTGTCAAGGAAGTTGTCAAAACAGATGTTGGATTCAGACAGCCTCCTGAGAAAAAAATCGTAATTTTACAGAGTCGCAGGGTTTCCCCAATGCATAGGTGCAGTTGATGGCGCACACATTAAAATAAAGAATCCTGGTTTAGAATTTGGTGCACGGCATTAAATAAATATTACACTAATGATGCGGAGAAAACTCTAACATATTCTCCCTCCTCATTTTTAATGACAGGACAGCAAATGAAAACAAACTCAGCTGATTGTTTTGCATACGTCAAATTCCATGGGTACCTACTTGACGATGGGCTAGTGATGCCAATTAAGCTTAAGTGAAATGTTTTTTCATACCTATTGGTACTAGGAAATATGGTTTTGTTTTAATATAGATATCACATTTGCCATGTTTCCCTATTTATTGTTGTTTACATACGCAATAGGTAAAACAAAAAAAATTGGCGTAACATGTCCATATAGGACCCTAGGCCTAGCTTTTCTCAACCATTCGTTTGTGTCAGTTTTTATTTTTGGGACGAATGAAAGGGATCTACAGTTTTATGCCGTATTCGAACGAGTGAATTGAGAAGCCTTCTCATGACAGTTGTACTCTGGGAACTTTGTCAGACGTTCACGAGAGGTGGAGAAGCTGAAAAAGAAGTAAGGTGTGCTTTGTGTTTTTTCGGAAGTCGAATCTGTGACCCCTGGCTCAGTAGTCCAGCACACTAACCACTGAGACACTGCACCCACACGCCATAGTTACGTACTATTAAATAAATATGTTCGGCAAACCACTGCCGAAAGTGATCTGTGTTATAGTTTAACCTGTCGTCTCTTTTAATTTTTGGAATGGGTCCGACTCCGACCCGAGAAACAGCATCAATAAGCCATCTCGCTCCAACTTAGGAATAACCTATTGTGATATTTCACATAGGTTAAGAAACTGTGCTATGGTCTTGTGAAGAAGAAGTAGTTTGTTTGTGTGAACAAGGAGCAGTTATTGTAAAGTATGAATCCATTCCAACATTAAAAATCCTTGTCGAAAAATATATGACGCATTTTTGCATAGGCCCCTATTGCGAGTGGCGATTACTGATAGATGAGCGACATTTATCTATTGTCAATCGTCGATTGTAGATTTTGGTATTGCGAATGGCAATCGTGATTGACATTTGTCGTTTGTCTATCGTCGATTGCAGATTTTGGTATTGTGAATGGCAATCGTGATTGAAATTTGTCGATTTGACAATCGCTTGTTGTCGTTTAAAATTTTCTGATCGACTGTGCGAAAACGAAAACAAAAATATTGTTTGCAAACATGTAAGTTGTTTAAATACAATTAAAGTGCATATTTTTCTTAATAACACGAATAATTATAGGTCGAAGGTAGTCAGCAACAAAAAACAGCTCGAGCAATTGGTGAAATATATGGAAGAAAACCCAAATATTGCTAAAGGAATTTGTGCTAAGACTCCTGCCAAGAAAAGATGGGAGCGGTTTGCCGTACATCTAAATAGTTTAGGACCACCCACACGTACCCGGGAAAAAAGGTTGTAGTCAAAACAAAAAAGTGGATGAAGAATGGCTGAAGCTGCTAGCAATGCAAACGAGCGCACAACAAACTTTTCATAGCGATATAATGGATACAATGCGGGACATAAGAACTAGCACCAAGAATATGGAATCGCATATCAAGAGACAATATTATATGCAGAAAGATTACAACAAGGAGTTGCTGGCTATAAAAAAAAGAAAAACTTAAAACGTACAAAGATGAGGTCAAAAACCGCCAAAGAGACAGATCAATTAAATTGCAATTGAAGAAACAAACATTGGGGTTACAAAAGGAACTCCGTTACAACAGTTCCTAAACTTAATAATTAAAAAGGACTGTTGTATCCTACTTTGATACCTACCTACTGTTATTTCGAACAGACTTTGTGTTCTTATATTATTTTACCGTGCGTACCTAATTTATTTTTTATCATATATATCAATGTCATTTGAAATAAAGAAGAGACTGTTTTACTTTTTTAATGAAATCTTTATTGTTGCAAACATCTAAGAATTTGGTTTCTGATGGCCTCAGGTTCGCAAATTCCCGACATTTCTTCACTAACAATATGTACTCCACTTGATTGTTCATCCTCATCAACGTTAATATCTTCAGGTGTATATTCATCGAGAACTGGGACATTATAAGATATGCAAATGTTATGCAAAGCTGCACAAACATTTGTAATCTGTATAGCTTTTTTAGGACTATAATGCAGTTCTCGTGCTCTTATTAGACACCTAAATCTATTTTTTAAGATACCTTTAGTTTGTTTTGAATTTTTGACGTTAGCTACTGTCAAGAAACTCTCAAAGCATTTCGTAATTCACAGTAACCCAGATCTTATTCACAATCACTCAAACTTCTGTCGATTTTGTTACACAATACCAACACGAAAATTAATCGATACAATCGACAATTGTCGTGTCGATTGCCAATCGACACTCGCAATAGGGGCCATATTCTTTTTTTGGGAGCTCGCATAATCCTGTCATATACTGTAGGTATATTCTTCCTCTATGCATTCGCATATACTTCCTCTGTATATACATATATACATATATGTAGTTTTATTATAATTCACGGTGTATTAATAGATATAAATGCTTCAGCTAACATTATTAGGTACTAATATATATTACTTAATACTCATTTGATACCATAATACTTGCATGCATGGCAACATTTCTTCTCAGACTAGTGTTGGGTAGGACACGTTTTTTTTATGTTTATGTTTGTATGAGGTGCTCATTTTGGAATATGAGGTGGTACAATGTCCCACCTCAAATGAGGCACTCACCTCAATTGAGGTTTGTGCTCATATAATGTAGTAGGTACAAAAAAATAAAATATTAGTTATTATGTAGGTAGGTAAGTTTACATACCTCAAGAAAATTTTATTCGTATGCAGTATATCTATGTATTTAAGTGAACTAATTGTATGGTCCAGTCCAAATTGCCTAAAAATTCCTTTAAAAGTTAAAACAAAATGATAGCATCTACATTTGCATTTTCACAAAGTGTATGTAATGTAAATCCATTCCCGCAGTCGCGCCGCAAAATTTATAAATGATGTAGAGAGAGTGACCAGACAATAGACCATACTTTTTCTCACTTTGTCACACTCACTTCATTGCCTCAGTTCTACTATCGCACTACAAATGAGGCAATGAGTTATTCCTTACTTTTACCTCAAAAGTCCCATGTCCCACACAAATGAGGCAATGAGTTATTGCTTACCTTTACCTCAAAAGTACCATGTCCCAAACAAATGAGGCAATGAGTTATTCCTTACGTTTACCTCAAAAGTCCCATGTCCCACACAAATGAGGCAATGAGTTATTCCTTACTTTTACCTCAAAAGTCCCATGTCCCACACAAATGAGGCAATGAGTTATTGCTTACCTTTACCTCAAAAGTCCCATGTCCCATACAAATGAGGCAATGAGAATGAGCTGTGAGGATTCACTCTATTCATTACTTTTACCTCAATGTCACAGTCCAAATACCCCAACTCAATTGAAGTGTTACCTATATTGTATGTATCTATATCCACCCTCAAAACTCAAATGAAAGGAAAAGAGAAAGAGACGCTTTTGGATATATGTGTGTACCCTTTTTTAAACGAGTTTAACTGCTACTGCAGGAAATAATGTGGATGTGTGAAGTCGTGAGTAATTTTCCGTGTGCTTGTATTATTGACATGACATTTTATTTTGTGCTCTTCGATGTGAGTTTGTAACACATTTGAGAGGTGGTACAAAAATTATTTTTGAGGTTTTGGGACATTTAGATCTTTTGTATGGGACATTTGTACCACCTCATGTATGAGTTACCCAACACTATCTCAGACCGAATCGTGACAGAATAATAATTTGTGTTAGTGTAGGACTTAGACATGACTTTCCGAACATTAACATTTAACCTTACACTTAACGATTTTCTGGCAACTAAATTTGTTTATTGGTACAGGCATTTTGGAAAGTCTGGAGTCTTTGCCTTAAGTGCCAGACTAAGTTTGATTATTGGTAAGGCGCACAGTGTTTGCTTTAATTCAAGATGGATGCAATAGTTTTAGCAATTTTCAATGAAAAAAAGAAAAAATCCAAAGAGAACGAATAAGAAGACAAATTTTGCGAGAAAAAGCTAATGTATTAGATCTTCCGGAGGCGGAGTAAGTGGTTTTTATTTACATTTTGGTGTATAATTATAAAATAATTTTATTTGTTCGCAGATTCAAAAGCAGTTTTAGATTAGTCAAAGAAGCTTTTTTATATGTACTAAGCGAAATAGAGCCATATATTAAACATTCATCAATTTCCTCGGTACATAAGCTTGCAGCAACACTTCGCTTCTTGGGTGAGGGAAGTTACCAAAGGTCCGTTCCAAAAGATTTAGATATTGGTCTAGTAAAGTGATTGGCGAAATATTGAATGTCCTGGAATCCAAATTATGCCACAAATGAATCAAATTAGATATGACAGATGAAGACAAAAAGGAGTCAAAACATTTTTTTGTGAAAAAGTATGGAATACCTGGGGTTATAGGATGTGTGGACGGAACCCACGTTAAAATGTTAAAGCCCCACCAGGATCCAAATCTATATTTTAACAGAAAAGGATATTTTAGCATAATTGCTGTTATTGTAAGTGTGCTTTTAAAAAAATTAATACAATTTAACTTTGCTATAATATTTAGATTTGTGATCACAAAATGAGAATTAAGGCCGTCGATGCAACACATCCAGGTTCCAGCCATGATGCTCTCATATGGTCTATGAGTGATGCTAGAAATTATTTTTTGGAAGAATTTCAAAATGGTGTTCGTGGATCTTGGCTACTTGGAGATGCTGGATTCGCACTTGAATATTCGTAATAACTCCCTACAGATTTGCTCAGCCTGAAACAATTCAGTCCAACTTCAATAAAAAACACGCCGCAGCTAGAAATATAGTGGAAATAACTATTGGTAATCTAAAAATACGTTTCAGGGGCTTACTTAACACATTATACTATACGCCCAATAAGGTTGTAAAAATTTTCAATGTTTGCTGCGCTCTTCATAATATTTGCAAGAAAATTTAATTTAGAAATAGAAGGGCAACCAGATGAGCTTGAGGACGCAGATTTACATTCCGAAATTGATCAATATGAAGACTATTCCGAAGAGCAAACAAGCATTCGGGACTCGATTGCACAAACTATGTTTTTTTGAAAAGAAGTTGTTTCCAAACATTATTTTAAAGACACAAATTGAATGGAAAAGGTTTTAATTCATTTATTTTATAAAATAGTAGGAACATAAATAGCACTTAAGAATTCATTTAAATAAATAATAATAAATAACGTAAACATATATGTATTTCTTTCATTTAAATTATTTTTTTAAATTAATTATCACTTTCACTTTCTATAGTTTGTCCAGTCTTTTAATTTAACTGAATTTCCTCAATTTCAAGTCTTTTTTTTTATTAGGTTTTTTTCTATCATTGCTCTTTCCATTGCCAAATTTTGTCGTTTTGTCTCGTCGTTTTGCTCCTTTAAAATGTTGCACAGTAAATCAACAAAGACCTATCCAGGTGCAGACGTAAGATCAGATCACAACCCTATTATAGCAAAAATTAAAATTCAGTTAAAAAAAGTTCAAAAAAAGCCACAACAAGGAAAAATAGAACTTAACCTCCTCAAAAAGCAGGAGATACAAAACCGAGTTAAGAGAGAGATAAATGAAAAGCTAACACAAATAAATACAAGCCAAATCGCCGAAGAGAACATTAATTCCAGATGGACAGACATTAAAGATATTCTACAAGAGACGGGTAAAACACACTTAAGCAACAGAGATCAACAACCAAGAAATGAGTGGATGACCTTACACAAAAAACAAAGGAAATATCTGGCACTGGGACGAAAAAACAATTTGGTGTGCTAAAGGACAAAGAAGATAAGATTTTATTGAGTACGAAAGACAAACTAACCCGATGGAAGGAATACATCGAAGAACTCTTTTATGATGAAAGAGACCAACAACAGTGTCGTCACGGATCAGAGGGACTAGAGATCATGAAAGAGGAAGTCATGAAAGCGCTAACGGAATCAAAAAATAGAAAAGCAACAGGACCAGATGGAATACCAAATGAACTTTTGAAACTCATAGCAGAAGAAAATATACCGATTCTAGTTAACCTTTTCAATGCAATCTATAGATATGGCAACATTCCGAATGATTGGTTACAAACTGTCTTCATAACGTTACCAAAGAAAAATAATGCAACACATTGTGCTGATTATAGAACAATAAGTTTAATGAGTCACACGCTAAAGATCTTCCATAAAATCCACAAACGAATATATAATAAATTAGAAGAAGGCATTGGCTCCTCGCAGTTTGGTTTTAAAAGCGGCTTTGGTACGCGAGAGGCATTATTCGCACTCAATATGCTAATTCAACGTAGCTTAGAGATGAGAAAAGATGTTTTTGCATGCTTCGTAGACTATGAAAAGGCTTTTGATACAGTTCAACACAAAAAAATGATTGAAATTCTTGGCAGCAAACATATAGACATGAACGATATAAGAGTGATTGAAAATCTATATTGGGGTCAGAAAGCAAAAATAACAATAGAGGGAGAAGAGTCAGACCAAGTAGAAATTCGAAGGGGAGTAAGACAAGGATGCATTTTATCGCCTTCCCTTTTCAACATGTACTCGGAAGAAATTTTCAAAGAAGCAATCTCAGAAAGCGACGGTGGGATAAAAATAAATGGAGTCAAAGTAAACAATATAAGATACGCCGATGATGCCGTCATAATAGCAAACGACATGAACGAACTAAATAACATGATGAACAAGCTAAATGATGTAAGTAACAACTACGGACTACGGACAAACACAGCAAAAACAAAGTTTATTGTTCTAAGTAGGAAGCAACAAATGCAGAACTTTGAATTAAAAATTAACAAGCGAGGACAGTATTTTGCAAAATGAAAAAAGGATTATGCAGCAGAGAAATCAATCTACGTACCAAAATAAGATTAATAAAATGCTATGTTTGGTCGGTACTGTTATATGGAGTTGAAACGTGGACGTTACACAGAGCAACGATTAGAAAAATAGAGGCCTTCGAAATGTGGATTTATCGAAGAATACTGCGCATCTCCTGGAATGACAGGATAACAAATGAAGAAGTATTGCGACGAATGGAGACGAAAAGAGAGTTAATGTACCTAATTAAAAAAAAAAAATCGAATACCTCGGATACATTTTGAGAAATGAGAAATACAAACTTCTGCAACTGATACTTCAAGGAAAGATAGAAGGAAGACGAGCGGCCGGAAGACAAAGGCTGACATGGCTGTCAAACATGCGGGAATGGCTCAACCTCTCGGCCTCAAAAATAATGAGAGGAGCAACAAACACAGACTGTAAAAATGATGATTTCCAACCTCCGGAGCGGAGAGGAACCTTAAGAACAAGAAGACGTACGATCAAACAGTCATATTACAACACTCGATGAAATTAGGGAGTAAATAATCATTAAGGCTACTCTTCACTAGTATGCACGATCTAGGTTTACCTTTGTCGGACACATACAGTGGGTAGTATCCAGGGGTCTTCAGTCCACGAACCAGGTTATTGACGACCCAGGGCTCCTGGACCAAGTCTACGTCTTCTCCGGTTTTTGCTAGCCGCAGAATAAGGGCGGCCAATCGAGTGTTGGAGGTTAATCTGAATGATCTGCAGCATTGTTGCTACGATCTAGTGGAGAAGCCTCCATCACTGAATGACATATGGACTGCTCCGCAAACGGCTTCGCATATGGGTCCAATTAGTATGGAAATTGTAATAGCCGCGGACTCACATGTGTATGTATTGTGACAGATTGAGTCCGCTATGCTCAGCAAAAAACGAATCCAAAACTGATCCAAAAAAAGGTACACATCGAGGCTAGATAAGAAGAGAAACG